>OY720204.1:21604790-23068123 GCA_963082605.1 Rhodophaea formosa
ATTTTGATCGTTCTGGACCCTTAAAGGGGTGATTCAGCCCGTCGATATGAACCATTTTTCCTATGGGACCAATACTGGAAACTCAAATTTTATTTCGACATTTTCATACAAAAGTGTTCAGCCGCCCGGGCAATTTGTATAGGAAGGTCGAATTTTTTTTCGAGTTTACAGCATTTGTCCCATAGGAAAAGTTGTTTGTATTGACAGGCTGAATCACCCCTTTAATGGTCCGGAACGATCAAAATTTCGCCATGTATTATAAGATCTTCATAATAGACTCGTGGAGAGGATTCATATAGTTGCAAAACTATGTTATACATCAGTATGACGATTTTAAATAATCAGAAAGGGCTAATCCACTAACTTAAAATTCCTTATCTCTCAAATTTTCTTACTGCATATATAACATGCATGAAGGGTTGATTTAGAAAATTGCTTCTGATTATTTAAGCATCTACCTGAAAAAAAAACTGTTATTCTGATACATTCGATGTAACAAGTTTGTTTAAAATTAATGCACTATCAAAAATAAGATAGTAAAAAAATTAAAAAGATATTTCCATAAGATTGCCTTTAAATTTATAGCAATTTTTGTTATAAAGCAATTTCCATAAGCAGAATATTTAATATAGCTGCCGAACATAGTTCACAAGTCACCCATATAAAATGCTGAAGTGACGTTACTTTTCTACGAATTGCTACTGTAGACTACCGTTTTCGACCATTCGATACTAACCCTTTTATTTTGTTAGCTGTGTTGATGATGGTGATTTTGTTAGCGACGTTTAAGTAGACATGAAATCTGTGTGCAAATTTTCATTAGTGAGGAGTCGATCTAAACCAAAAACTCATTTTTATATCTATCTAAAATGCAATAACTTATATCCGATATTTCCGAATTATGTAGATAATTCGGAAATATCGGATATAAGTTATTGCATTTTAGATAGATATAAAAATGAGTTTTTGGTTTAGATCGACTCCTCACTAATGAAAATTTGCACACAGATTTCATGTCTACTTAAACGTCGCTAACAAAATCACCATCATCAACACAGCTAACAAAATAAAAGGGTTAGTATCGAATGGTCGAAAACGGTAGTCTACAGTAGCAATTCGTAGAAAAGTAACGTCACTTCAGCATTTTATATGGGTGACTTGTGAACTATGTTCGGCAGCTATATTAAATATTCTGCTTATGGAAATTGCTTTATAACAAAAATTGCTATAAATTTAAAGGCAATCTTATGGAAATATCTTTTTAATTTTTTTACTATCTTATTTTTGATAGTGCATTAATTTTAAACAAACTTGTTACATCGAATGTATCAGAATAACAGTTTTTTTTTCAGGTAGATGCTTAAATAATCAGAAGCAATTTTCTAAATCAACCCTTCATGCATGTTATATATGCAGTAAGAAAATTTGAGAGATAAGGAATTTTAAGTTAGTGGATTAGCCCTTTCTGATTATTTAAAATCGTCATACTGATGTATAACATAGTTTTGCAACTATATGAATCCTCTCCACGAGTCTATTATGAAGATCTTATAATACATGGCGAAATTTTGATCGTTCCGGACCATTAAAGGGGTGATTCAGCCTGTCAATACAAACAACTTTTCCTATGGGACAAATGCTGTAAACTCGAAAAAAAATTCGACCTTCCTATACAAATTGCCCGGGCGGCTGAACACTTTTGTATGAAAATGTCGAAATAAAATTTGAGTTTCCAGTATTGGTCCCATAGGAAAAATGGTTCATATCGACGGGCTGAATCACCCCTTTAAGGGTCCAGAACGATCAAAATTTCGCCATGTATAAAGTGATCGTCATCTATTATTACTCTAGCTTTTTCATTAAAAAAGTACAGAATATTATTTTCACGTTAACATGAAAATAATATTCTGTACTTTTTATTTTTACTTATATTTTAATGTTATAAAACCATTACAACCGTTTAATTTCTGTTTCCATTCCCCTATATTTTCCGACCCCTGCGTTTAAAACGTAACCCAATTAGAGAATCTCGGGTCAACACCTCAACAGTTCAAAGTCGAAATGGCCTATTATGCAGAGGTAACATGGTCCCCTCCATAAACTATTGTCCCATTGTTCCCCGTAATTAATGGCCACCCTAAACTGCTGGAACTTTCTCCTGAATATCGGTTGAAAATGAAATGCGGCGGTGACTTCTATTTTAAACAATAATGAGGTTTTAATAAATTATGCTTATTTAATTAAGTAGCGGAAAAATTAAAAAGTAATAATTCGAAATACGTAAATTGTACACATATACGTATACAAACAAAGACAGTGTAGGAAAAAAACACTGAAAGAGTAATTTCTTTGTTTGGACAAAAATACTGGTAAACACTGATATAACTGATAATTTTTTAGACGAAAAATCTGACTTCAAACACCATATTGAACAAATTTCAAAGAAGTTTAAATAGGACCAACGTCAAAATAATAAGACAAATAATTATTCAAATCGATTCCTAAAATATGACGGAGTTGTGGCGTCACAGACATAGAAAAATGATAGAGACGAACTGAGAAAAAGAAGGAGGGTTTTAAAGTCTGATGAAAAATATTGAAACGATAAAAAAAGAATTTGATAATATACACACGATATTGTCAAATCACTTTCTGTATAGTGTTCAATCGAGCATAATATAAATATTTTATAACGATCAATAATAAGCTATCAAAATATAATAAAAGAAATAAATCCTGGAACATACCGTTTTTTTTTTCAAAACAAATACTTTATTTGATTACTTTATTGCAAATATAAAAAATCTATACATCTTTAGAACTACCTTTATTACATTATATTGTACGTGTAAAAATCTATTCCGATAACGCGCAAAGTTGTTTTTCAATCATATTTTAATTTATAACCCCGAACTTGACTTTGCAGTACTTAGACAATATCTAACGTTGGGTAGTCGCCCGATAAAGATAAATATATTAATTTTATCGCCTTCTACGACTAATGGCTGCTGCGACTTTACCTGAATTAATAATGGCTGTGACTATTCCTATCCGATATAATGTCCAATATCGATAGTCTTGCAAAACCTGATAGAAATAATCAAAAACTATCGATAGAAACGAGAGCAAGTTATCGATAGCCGGTGATCTTTCAAAACTATTTTATGCTTAATAAAATCACAATGGTATCGATACTGCCCTAATATTGCCCTAATCAATAGTATTTGTTCATGAAGTCGTTTAGATCCTATCGACAGTATTGACACGTGGCAATACAATCGATAATGAACATGGCATGGATAACTGGCAGTATTGGTTCTCACTGTGTTCTGTGTTACTCAGTAATAGCCAATACTGCTATTCCTTCATTACTTAAGAGTCAGGCTCTTGTCGGTGTCATTGTGTAGAAATATTTCAAAAAACTTTTAGCGACACTTGTAGCGTTAAATTGACGTGTGATCTGTTCATCCACACCACAGTTGTCCAGTCTTAGTCTAGATAGCAAAAAAGATTGAGTATTGACAATTATCTTGATGTATTTATTGGTTAATTTCTTTACATTAACATTATTAATCATACATTAACATCTGTTTTTCTGCAGTACTCGCACATACGAGTACTTGTTTGATATCGTCCGCCAACGATTTTGTATCATTTTAATCTTCTGTATTAAACATCCCAGAATATATTGCCAATGCCACAGAGTAAGTAATTTTATTGTCTTTCGCACAGCGACAATAGAATTCCTTGCTCTGTGGCCAATATAAACATAGCTTAAAGGATTTTTTAAAATAAATTGGGACAAATCACATAAATTGAGCTAGCGCCACAGTAAGTTGTGAACTTATGTCGTAGGATACTAATTACTAACTCAACGATATTATATTTATAATAGATACTCATATAGGTAAACATTCAACACCCTGGCCAATCTGAAAGAGATCATTTTCCATCTTGACCTGGCTTAACCTGGCCTGGTAATCAAACCCGGGATCCTCGTGTTGCAGGCTGGCGTGTTAACAACTGCGTCGCGGAGTCTGTCACAATCAGGCGAAGTTAAGCTAATTACGAATAGCTAATTATGAACTAATCATCATAAAAAATATATCCTATCCTGCTAAAAATCATATTGACTTTCTCACCAAGATTTTATTTAATATATTGATTTAATTGCAATTATTTCAACAATACAAGGTTCAGTGAAATCTCACCATCACGCCATTAAAATTCCTTATCTCTCAAATTTTCTTACTGCATATATAACATGCATGAAGGGTTGATTTAGAAAATTGCTTCTGATTATTTAAGCATCTACCTGAAAAAAAAACTGTTATTCTGATACATTCGATGTAACAAGTTTGTTTAAAATTAATGCACTATCAAAAATAAGATAGTAAAAAAATTAAAAAGATATTTCCATAAGATTGCCTTTAAATTTATAGCAATTTTTGTTATAAAGCAATTTCCATAAGCAGAATATTTAATATAGCTGCCGAACATAGTTCACAAGTCACCCATATAAAATGCTGAAGTGACGTTACTTTTCTACGAATTGCTACTGTAGACTACCGTTTTCGACCATTCGATACTAACCCTTTTATTTTGTTAGCTGTGTTGATGATGGTGATTTTGTTAGCGACGTTTAAGTAGACATGAAATCTGTGTGCAAATTTTCATTAGTGAGGAGTCGATCTAAACCAAAAACTCATTTTTATATCTATCTAAAATGCAATAACTTATATCCGATATTTCCGAATTATCTACATAATCTGGAAAATTCGTTATTTATTTGCGTCGCGTGGCTTTCGCCTGGAAAATGCCACGGAAATACAATTCAACATACTTAGTCATGTCCTTGATTTCTTTAGCAGCTACTTTTAAGATTTATTTGAAATCCGCAGCACGGAAATGACACATATACACGCGACTTGCGGAAAGTCGTTCATATATTCCACTTACATGAATGTTAAAAGCATTTCATGTTATCCATTGAACGAAAAATTCTTTTTGAAACACACTTTTGCATAGCTAATAGATTTTGTCGTTTAATGGATATCTTCTCTCTTAACTAAGAGCGTTCCAGGTTGCATCCTTAGCTGGAATGCTTTGGAGCCCGGTATCCGCTTAGTTACGTGTGTGAGTGTATATTGTTGTTTTTATTAGGGTTCCGTAGTAAACAAGGAACCCTTATAGTTTCGCCATATGTCTGTCTGTCTGTCTGTCCGTCTACGGTTTTACTCAGATACTATAAGTACTAGAAAGCTGTAATTTGGTATGGGTATGTATATTAATCACGGAAAAAAGTGGTAGAAAAAAATTTTTTTTAGTGGGGGAGTAATTTTTTTTCTCCGTTTCCGAAATATTTGGTTTTAAAGTGCAGATTTTTGCTAGAGGTAAGTGTCCCCCCCCCCTCTATCTGCTTAACGGTTATATATGGATACGTGAAAAAAATTACAGCAGTAGTTTATATACTGAAATTGAAAGGAAAACTATCAGAGCTGAGTACTAAGTACAAACTAAAAAGAGAAATCGCTTGCGGCCCTATTCGTACCTTAAACTTCATTATCAGATCAGACTCATGTAAGCTCCGTGGCGCAGCGGTCAACATGCCAGCCTGCGACACGGATGGTCCCGGGTTCGATCCCTGGTCAGGTCAAGATGGAAAATGATCTTCTTCAGATTGACCTGGGTCTTGGATGTTTATCTATATAAGTATTTATTATAAAAATATAGTATCGTTGAGTTAGTATCCCATAACATTAGTTTCGACCTTACTTTGGGGCTAGGTCAATCTGTGTGATTTGACCGTAAATATTTTAAAAATGGGTATTTTTATCGACAACCTCTTTCTTCCTGTGAAAGGAAACATAGGGTAAGCTAGCACGCGAGTATTAGATTTACTATGTAAATGAGATTTGGACAGCACCTGTGCATGTTGGATACATAGAATGTAAAAAAAAAAGAATTTGATAGAGCATTTTGGAAGTGGTTGGATCCAACTGCGCAAAATAGCAATTTAGATAAATAAAAAGCCTTTTTAACCTTGCTTTTAATTGCGAGCGATTCATGCTGTAGTGTCCTTGCAATGGCAAATCGCATGAGCCCAAATACGATAACTATATCTTCTTTGGAAGTATCTTTCGCGACCTTCCGACTCCATCATCAAATCAGCATATAGTACTACTATAATATTGCATTGTCATCAGGCTTACTTTCAGCTCTATCGTTTAAGGATAAGTATTTTAAAATTGAATTGCAAGATTTAGGCTTGACAGACAAACTATCTACAGGCCGATTTGCTAACTCGGTGTACAACGATTTGATCGTCACTTTAGTATCCATTACGGTTTTCATACCTTAAATAAAAATAGTCATTCATACCGAAGCCATAATGAATATTGAAGTTACCATGAAAATGATGTACACCGTAGCCGTCAAAAGTTAGCAAATAGGCCTGCTCGGCAAGTTCAATAAAGCTTCGGTTGTCATCATTGATGACAGTCATTAGGTTATGTCAGATGCCATTAGACATCTTGAAAACTCTGATACCAGTGTTGGCCATATACACGAAAACAAAACAACAATAAAAGCTTGTAGGAGTTTTTGGTGGGAAGTCAAGGGGTACAGTTGTCGTTTGCCTTAGACGATTTTGCAAATTGATTTAAGTGGACTTTATAATATGAAATTGGTGTCGTTTGGTTTATAAATGCTCGTGCTCGAGAAAAATTTATGAAATAGTTAAAGTAGACTGTTAAATGGACTCGTATAGGGTTGTCATCAGAAGCTCCCACGAGGCTACCAAAGAACTTACGCCATCTTTGATGCCACATACCGTAAAACACCGATACTTAGTATCTCATTGCCTAATGGCATCTGACATACTGGACATTGACACCATAATTTAAAAAACCGGCCAAGTGCGTGTCGGGCCACGCGCAGTGTAGGGTTCCGTAGTTGCGAATGACAACTTTGAGTTCACACTATTCACACTCGCACCTTACAGTTTAACGACCAAAAACATCTAACAATGAAAATAGTATGAAATTTTACAGTTTATAAGATGGTTGCCTATAACTTTTTAGTTTGTACTTACTACTCAGCTCTGATAGTTTTCCTTTCAACTTCAGTATATATGCTACTGCTGTAATTTTTTTAACGTATCTATATATAACCGTTTAGCAGATAGAGGGGGGGGACACTTACCTCTAACAAAAATTCGCACTTTAAAACCAAATATTTCGGAAACGGAGCCCTTAATCAAAAAATGGTGTTCTCAACTTCACAATATTTTTGAAAGACCTATTTAACGATACCCCACACAATAGGTAAATAGAGAAAAAAAAAATTACTCCCTCACTTTACTTGTATGGGAGCTACCCTAAAAAAAATTTTTTTTCAAGTTTTTATCCTACCACTTTTTTGCCATGATTAATATACATACCCATACCAAATTACAGCTTTCTAGTACTTATAGTCTCTGCGTAAAACCGCGGACGGACAAACAGACAGACAGACAGACAGACAGACAGACATGGCGAAACTATAAGGGTTCCTTGTTTACTACGGAACCCTAAAAAAGAAAGAAAGAAAAAGAAAAAAAAAGTAAAAGATGTAGATAGTATAGTAGTCTCACATTCATTATCCATAATTTGTCAAAAAACATACTTACTCTAAAACCCAGTTATTATAATGCACGTAGGCGGGGATCTCAAGCATATAGCTCCATTACCGCGAGAGACGTGTCATTACCACACTCACGTTTCGACTTGAATTGCTTAATTTGTATAGGATATTCCGTAATGAGGTTATATGCCAAAGCTGCGTACGTGTAGAAAATAATTCTCATGTAACTTCGCGATACGACTCGAAAAAATTTAAAAATATATGTGCATAATAATTGAAAACAAGATTCATAATATTAGTAAAGATTAATTAAATGTGTATTCCAGAATTAAAGCTTTATAGCTATACTTAATGCAAGGAAAGATAGTGACAAAAGTGAATGGCAGAAGTCAAACTGTAAAGTATCATTTTTGAATCCTATCTAATATTATAAATGCGAAAGTGAGTTTGTTTGTTTCTTTCTTTCTTTGTTTCTTGAACGCTCTAACGCCCAATCTACAGAACAGCATCATGAAATTTTGCATACTCATAGGCTAGGGCACTGAGAAGGTCATAGGCTGTTTATCACGTGGCCGAAGCCACTGATAAAAGCTAGTATATTATATTTATTAGAGCTTCTTGTTTGTCTATTTTGTTCATATTATCAATGTTAGATAAAATAATCCACTCATTTATAATAATATATAACCCAACAATTTTCATTGCTTAATCCCATAATCCCAACTATCCCAATTAATCCTAATCTAAACTATAATATTATAAATGCGAATGTGTTTGTATATTTGTTTGTTTATTACCTCTTCACGCTTTATCTACTGAACCAATCTTATTAAAATTTGGCATACACATAGGTTAGGGTACTGAGAAAGACATAGAGTACCTTTCATCCCGGAAAAAACTACTGTTCCCGTGGGATTTGCGATAAAAGACTCGACAAATTTATATGCTAGCGAAGCTGTAGTAAAAAGCTAGTCCCAACTAATTCTAACTAATCCTATCCCAATCCTAACTAATATAATAAATCCGAAAGTGAAATTGTTTATTTGTTTGTAACGCTTTCACGCCGTTTCTACTAAACCAATCATCATGAAATTTTGCATACACGTTGTCTGGAGTACGTAAAAGGACATAAGTAACTTTCATTCCGGAGAAAAGTACTGTTCTCAAGGGATCGATACTTCAGGGGCGAAAGCTTGTGATATTTTTATTTATTTATTTATTTAAACTTTATTGCACAGAAATATGTACAAATAGGTGGACTTAATGCCATAAGGCATTCTCTGCCAGTCATACCTTGAGACCAATCCGAGATACATAAATAGGGTGGTGCGATGAATTTAAGAGATAAATTAAATTACTTATATAAAAAGATAATTACATGTATATATACACAAATAAAATATATAAAAAAGATAAACTAACAAACATATATTATACATATTTATATAGTTAAAATACACAAAAATACATATAAATAAGATTAGAATACAAGCTAAAGGGATGATTTCCAAGAATTTAAAGGTTTAAGAAGAATTTTCAAGTAAATATTTGTGGATTGCCTCCTTAAACACGAATCTGTTGGGAGCCCTTCTAATGGATTCGGGAAGAGCGTTCCACAGCCGTACAGCCTGCACCTGGAATGAGTTGGAAAGAAAGCTAGAATGGTGAGAAGGAGTAGCCAGGATAAGGCTATTGGAGGAGCGAAGAGATCTTGAGTGTGTAGAACTGAGAAAATTGAATTTTGATTTAAGGTAATCCGGAGAGAAAGGGTCATGAAGTAAAGTATAGAGCAATGATAAAATTCTAGATTTCCGACGAAGAGGAACAGGTAGCCAACCAAGCTGGTAACGAAAAGAGGAGATGTGGTCAAATTTACGAAGACCGAAAATAAAACGCAGGCAATTATTAGCCAGTCTGTCTAGTTTAAGTAAGAGTGTTTGGGAAATATCACAGTAGCAGACATCTGCATAATCAATTATAGGAAAAATTAGAGCCTGAACTAGTAAAATTTTAGTATTAATTGGTAGGAAGTTTTTAAATCTATAAAGGGAACGCAACGAGCCATTGACTTTGCGACTAACTTCAGTGACATGAGTATTCCAACTAAGGGAGGAGTCAATATGCAGTCCAAGATCTTTGACACTGGA
Organism: Rhodophaea formosa; assembly: GCA_963082605.1. Taxonomy (NCBI): domain Eukaryota; kingdom Metazoa; phylum Arthropoda; class Insecta; order Lepidoptera; family Pyralidae; genus Rhodophaea; species Rhodophaea formosa. The sequence goes on from OY720204.1 coordinate 21,614,561, forward strand.
GCGATATGGGATTGTTACATCATTATATCGTACTCGAGCAACAGCATCAATAGCGATTTTACGCAATTGTCCCGAACTACCTACAATAATTGATTGACATTTATTTATATAATAACTGTTATGTAATATGATTGTAACTGACGAGCTCCGTGGCGCAGCGGTCAACACGCCTGCCTGCGACACGGAAGGTCCCGGGTTCGATCCCCGGTCAGGTCAAGATGGAAAATGATCTTTTTCAGATTGACCTGGGTCTCGGATGTTTATCTATATAAGTATCTATTATCTATTATAAAATATAGTATCGTTGAGTTAGTATCCCATAACACAAGTCTCGAACTTACTTTGGGGCTAGCTCAATCTGTGTGATTTGTCCGTATATATTTATTATTATTAAAAATGCGGAAGTAAGTTTGTTACGCTTCATGCCCTATCTTCTGAACCGAACATCATGACATTTTGCATGCACGTTATCTGCAGTACGGAGATGAACATAGGCTATCTTTTATCGCGGAAAAAAGTACAGTTTCCGAGGGATTACCACAAATGGGAGTTGAGCGAGCGAAAGCTTGTTGATGTGTATTTTAAGTAAGCAACATCTTACTCTCTTGAATTTTATAAGCAAAACTGAGAATAATGCCACAGGTAAGGCGCTTCACACAAGCAGTGTTACTCACCTATGAACGCCTAAAACTACTACGAAAATTCACATCCGTGCACACGTCAATGTGTTAGTTATTTAATACGTAAAAATAAACATACAAAACGTAATTTTCAGCTCCTTTGAAAACGTGCATCTCAAACGATTGTGTGTAGATATTACGTGAAATCAGAACAAACAAACATTTTTACGTTTGTGTTATTGTCGTAATTGTTCTAGTTCCATATATATAACATAGTACAACAGCTATCATTGTAGAACGTCAATGGACGATTATATTATAATTAACACGTAAAACGTCTACATGTTTTCTTTGTTTTCTTTTCACAGATTGAGTTAGCCCCGAAGTAAGTTCTTAGTTAGACTTGTATTATGGGATACTAACTCAACGATACTATATTTTATAACAAATACATATATAGATAAACATCCAAAGATATCCAGATAAGCATCAGTATTTGTTTTAAATTATTTCCTTTGTGAAAATTTCCTTATTAGTAAGATTAGATTTATTTTATTAATGTCTGTTAAAGATAAGTCAAGAAAAATCTTAAATAAATACCAATAGATCATATAATTCTTCGTAAAAGTGTATTATACAGAAGCAAAATAGATAAGAATTTTATTGTATCCCGCTGTGATATTTTAGAGATATAGTCTTCTACGTTTGTTGTAATAAATTTATTGTACTTAAAAATACAGGTAAGAAAGAAGAAATATACTCATTCAACGGGTAGAATATTAAAATAAATACAAGAGTGAAATTGTGGTATTGTTTTAACAGAAAAGCAATGACTTTCTTAGTCTTACTTAGAACATGCCTAAATTTTATTCTATTATGTTAGTACTAGTTGTTACCAGCGGCTTTGCCCGCGTGATGTCTTTATATGTCCTTCTCAGTATCCTAACCTATGTGTATGCAAACTTTCATGATGATCGGTTCAGTAGATAGGGTTTGAAAGAGTAACAAACAAACACACTTTCGCATTTATAATATTAGTTAAAATTATATTGATTTTGATTCGCCCCTCGATTTATCGTGTCTTCTTTTCGACCCAGAAAAAAAATGAAGACGGATTTCTACTATACTAACGTTTATTACCACGTTCAAAAAAAACCTGCGTCAAATGCATTAATTTAACAATATGTCAGGGTGGCTATTATGTTCACTACGGGACTTACCGCGATTATGAACATAATAGTGATTGTGACCGCGAAATCTTAAAATCATATGTCAGGGTGATCCTATAAACGAAGCAAGTCTAAGAATCCAGCCCGATAAATCTTAATTCAAGTAAAGAAAAACCGCATACAAATCTGTCTATCTGTTTCCTGGCTATGCTACATACATACATACAGATAAACTAATAGGTGAACTGTACATGTTGGCCTGCAGCTGACTCCATACGTGGCCGCCGTATTTATAATAATTTTAAAACACTCCAAATTCTGCAGGGTAAAAATTATATTAAAGATTGCCATTTCACATGGTCTTATCTTGATTGTACATCGTATCAGCACACTATTAATACTATTATGTTCACTACGGGACTTACCGCGATTATTTTTCAGTTCTGTCAAAAATAGTCTGTATGAAAATAGTGATTGTGACCGCAAAAGCTTAAAATCACACTATTAATACTTATGTAAACTATGTTTTGATTAGTGACAAACAAGCTAGCTTCATCATCATCAGGTCTTTTTATATCTCCAATGCAGGAGCATAACCCACGAGCTAGCTTCATCATCATCATCATCAACAGCCTTCTGCATCCCACTGCTGGGTATAGGCCTCTCTCAATGCATGCCATCCACTTCGAGCTAGCTTAGTGCTTATAAATAAGACCACTCGTACAATGTCACATTTATCTCTAACAAATCGCCAACTCGATAGCCCTCATTACAAACTTCTCTCGTTACATACAAACTGACAGATCCATTTATGCCATGCACCACTCCGACTTATTTCAAAATGTCCCATTAAAAGTTTTAATTCATTTAGATTCACAATGAGTCTGGAAATTTCTAACTGGCAATTCTTGGGCCCTCAAAGGGTTGTGGTAACAAGAAAAGTTATTTGAATATCGAACGGTAGCTTTATAATTTGGTTTTGTTTTATATTTTAAGTAAAAGTCTACGAATAAGGTGAAATTACTGATATTTTAAAAATGAATTAAGTTCTGTTGTCTAAAACTTTATGAATGGTGTTCGCTATGATTAAGATAACAAGAGGAGCAGAACACTATTGTAGAATACTGTCTTCATACAGAAATTCACTGCTATACCTAGTGACAACAGGTTTGACTTTCTGTCCGGTCTTTGTTCCTTAACAGACGAAGGCGGGAAGCGGAAGAAAGAATTCCTTCTTTCATATTATCGCGAACTCCTGTTTAATTTAAATACCCTAAGACGTAGCTCGTGCTACCGTTTGTAACGCGCCATAATCTATTCTTCTCGTTCTTTAATATTACGATAAATGAGATGGCGATAGTCCATAAACATTATCACTTTTTGCTACGGGAGCTGGAATGCATAAATGTAGACACTCATCATCATCATCTCAGGTCTTTTTAGTCTCCACTGCCGAAGCACGACCCTCTCTGTACTACCAGAGCCATATATTAACCAGAGCAGTCTGAAGATTTGGCCTTCACTCTCTATGCTGGCCAGACAGGTTGAAGAGGTCTTTAACTTTTTAAAGCTTTCTTTAGCTTGTGTTTCCTAAGTTACCATCAACGACATCCATGGGAAAGTGGTCCTATTCTACTTTGCCGGGAACCACACGTCTTAAATGTAGACACTGCTTAACCGAAATTACCGATATTTTTCATTGTTAAGTAAATTTATATCTATATACATAAAAAGAAAACTGGTATTCAACGTAATATAACAAAGTATTCAGACACTTGGCCATCTGTTCATTCAGTTATATAGAGTCACGAGTCACCCTCGTCTGATTTTACAAAAGGAAAAACTGAACGCGCACATCTGGCCGGCAGTTTAGCCTTTTTTGAGGACCTTCCATTTGAGAGCTGGTTCTTTTGTTATGCAAAATTCGAATATATTTTTTTGTAAAAAAATCTTAAGATAGACGAGGGTTTCTTATGAATTTCATTGAAATAAGTATATAACGTTACCTTACACTTCTCAACACGCTCATACATTTAGAAGTCATAGTTGAAGTGTAGTTTGCCTCATACGATTTTGCAAATTGATTTTATTTGATTTTATAATATGAAATTCGTGTAGTTCGGCGTTATAAATGCTCGTACTTATGAACAATTTGTGAAATAGGTAAAGTAGACTGTTATATGGACTCGAATAGATTTGTCACCTGACTCCCACGAGGCTATCAAAGAACATACGCCATCTTTGATGCCACTTGTTTAAAAATTATAGCGTATAACACCGATACTTAGTATCTGATTAAACTGGACATTAGCAGAATCACTAAAATCTCGGTGGAAGCCATATTATACAAGAAGAAGAAGAAGAATATACACGAATAAATGAACTCTGAAAAAATTACACATCTTTTAGGCAATAGGCTAGTTTGGGTTACAATTAGGACGAAGGAAGCCCATCTATTGCAGCTGTGGAGTCCTTTGTATCGTTCTGTCAGACGCAGTGCAGTAATCTCCCTTGATATATAATAATGCATAGCCTAATTTGCTGTCATAGCCGCGAGCCTTTGTCGGCCTGTTAGCTCTGTATGCTGTTACAAACGCAAATGTCTTTGAACAATTTATATAATAAATTAGCAGCTGGCCCCGGCTTCGCCCGTGGTTTATACATAGCCTATGGCACTCAAGAAAAAGAATTTTTGAAATCGGTCGAGTAATTCCTGAGATATCATATTTCATCAATGAAATTTCAAAGACTAATTGAAAGTATTTTAGTAGTGTTGTAATATATATATATTTATCTACTGCTTTGGCTCGATTTTGCACTTCTTATTTTATTTCACCAGGCTTTAAGACCTTCTTTAGTTGATTGTAATAAAATTCTTAAACAAATAAATTTGTAAAAAAAGAAACATAAACATCCGAGACCAAGGCCAATCTGTAAACGATTATTATCCATTATGACGAGCTCCGTGGCGCAGCGGTCAACACGCTGGCCTGTGACACGGATGGTCACGGGTTCGATCCCCGGTCAGGTCAAGATGAAAAATGTTTTTTTTCAGATTGACCTGGTTCTTGGATGTTTATTTATATATGTATTTGTTATAAAATATAGTATCGTTGAGTAAGTATCCCATAACACAAGTCTTATTTAATAACTTACTTTGGGGCTAGCTCAATCTGTGTGATTTATCCGTATATATTTATTATTATTATGACCTGGTCAAAGTTCGAACGCACCTTGCGATTCAAAGGCACTTGCGGTACTATTGAGCCACATAGGTCGTCATATCTGACTTAGAAAAAAGCATATAATTCGGTCATTACAACACATAATTTTTGAAACAAACTCGAGAAACATGTTTTACAGCAAAAACAGAATGTTATTTTTTGGCAAAGGTTACTATGGTCTGTAAACAAGTTGTCTTCTATGTAAGTTTGTTTGATTTTTATTTTTATATTCTTTATTTCAGGTATGTAAATGATATTGAAACAACTTCGGAATCCCCACCTGCCATCTTGATCCGGAAGATAAACAAATAGCGACTTATTCAGTGAGGTTATGGTGTAAAAAAGTTATTATGAATCTAGAATTATCCTGATTTTATAAATCAGAAAATGTTGCATGATATCAAGGTCTGAATGTATAACAAAATTTTCCTGTTAGATCTAGGTTTACTTACTTACTGCGCTGGCTCAGTGACCCGAAGTGGATCTCGGTCTCTAAGATGAGGTTACGCCCCAAAATTCTGTTCCAGGCGATATCTTGCCACCTGCCCGCTTCCATCTCCCCGCCGATCAGCCTGCTTGTTACTTTATTCTACCAATTTCTAGTACTCTACTCCAATTACTGTTAACATTGGTATAATTCACTACCACATAAGATTAAACGGTAGAGAACTATATACCAATGTTAACAATACTGTCGCAGTGACTTCTGCTCGTATGTATCCTAGGCTTGAAATACCGGTATTTATGAGAACCGGTATCATTGACCTTGGTGAGATACCGGTACCAGACGTAGTACCTGTATAGGTTATACAGTTACTAATCTAATATTTTCGTCACGTGATATAGCAGATTTAGTGAAAAAGAAAAAAAAATCCACAGTCTTATAACATAAACTAAACTCGGACGCCAAGGACTCCTATATAGCGAGCGCTACGTGTTAAAAGAAGTAGTAGGCGACGCGTCATAAGTTTACCGCTCTGTACCTTAATGAGGTACCGGTACTTTTAAGTTGGAGTGCTGGTACTCACCTGGAATAGGTACATCATCGTCAGCCTATACTCGTACTCATAGGCTGGAACCTATTCCAGCCTATGAGTACGAGTATAGTACCCAGGTACCGAAATGAAAAGAACCTCTAAATACCAGTATAGTGCCTGTAATCGCGGTACCGGTTCCAAGCCTTGTATGTACCCTTCTTCTATCGAGTCGTTGAATGGCAAATATTTGTGTATATTAAATATGTTTCGACCAGCGTTTTGCAACTATGATTGCCCGTTCGTTTGCCTCATTGAGATCCTGCATAGTGCAAGAAGTTTGGTTTTCTGGGCACACCAAAAGGTGAGCCATAGATTGGATAGAACCGCAATCGCACTCAGTATTGCTGGAGAAACCCCATTTAACTCTACTTTCGTTGCATCTGCCAACACCAGCCCGCAGTCTATTTAAAGACTTCCAGGGTGGCCAGGGCAGGCCGCTCCCCGGTGGTAGTTTCTCAGCAGGCGGAATCTGGCTTATGTAATGTACCCTAGGCTTATATGAGTCAAATTGTCGCTAATCTCCCAAAACACCTAGCAGGGAGGCACTTAAGCGCACAGGCGGCAGTTCATAAATAAATTTATCTTCAATATTTTGCTCATAACTCATAAACGTGCTTACGGGTCGTAACGACGTAGTGTGATAAGGATAAGCCGTTTTTGGGGATTTTTCCTCTTGATTTGGGGACCCCATAAATGTTGTATGCGGCTCTCATAGACTTGTTGTAATTATGGACAATTCAACTTGGGGAAAAAATGTTAACCCGGCTGTGGCAGTCGATAAGCTACTCGTAGATCAGATACCTCTGGGCAGCTTTAAAATTTGGACACCAGTGTTGGCCACTTACACACATGAAAAACAAACAAATCAGGTTTTTATCTTTTATTAAGTAGACTCGACTTACAATATATCATAGAAAACCAAAAATCTCATAATGTTCATTAAAAAAATAGGCACTTTTTCACGTCAAATCCGATTTTAAATTAATTATTGTTCAAAAGCTAGGCAAGGATTCAAACAATACCTCAAACATCCAAATCTGTTCAGACATTCAGAAGTTATGGTGGAATAAAGAAATTCACATATATTCTTCTATACATATAGACATACATGGACTGTAAAATCATTACACTTCATAAACATAATGTAATTATGAAAATATAAACCACTTTTTGGGTAGTTATGTGAAATACACTCAACTTTTGATGAAGTGTATGAAAATGAAAGCTCCCAGAGGTTTTCGGTAAGCGGATTGAATAGCCATTTTATAACGGGGAAGGTAAGCGGTAAATGGGAATAGTTTTATGTAAATTATAAATTTATTAAAGCTCTCAGAAAGGCCTGTTTTATGAATATTAATGTTTTCGCTCCGTACTTAGTGTTTCTGCTACTTCGTGCCGTTTCAATGGGCTAAATTATTTTACAACCTATTTTATTTTTATTTATTTTTTGCAGTTTTTTTTTTCGATTTTGTTTGAATCTTATAAATTTATCTTAACTACTAATTATACCTATAAAGACAAAATATTTTACTTTAAATTCATAAGTTTCTATCTGTTGAAAGTAAAATCAAAACCATCATAAGTAAGTAATCAATATGCAAAATTAATTAATCTACATATTTTGTTTGTTGTTTTTAGTGTGAGTAAGAGGTTAAACTTACACTCACACACAGCACGATATCATGAGAAGATATTTGTTAGGAAGCAGAATTATAAAAATATATACAACGTGTTAATGAATAAGCGCAAAACCTCTTAGGTGGTGATTGTGCTTATGAATATGAACAATTTTTACTATGGGGCCGACTCTACAACTCAACAAAAAAAACAGCTCTTCCATATATTTTGGTCGAGTAGGTATTGAAAATTTGTATGAAACAGCAGATCTTTTTGTCGAGTTGCAGAGTCGGCACCATAGTAAAAATTATTTATATTCATAAGCGCAATCACCACCTAAGAGGTTTTGAGCTTTTTCATTAACACGTTGTATACTAGAATACTAATGAGCAACCGAACTAAACAATAACAAAGTGACGCAGTGGTTGACGCGAAGCTACCATAGAAGCATGCCTTAATAAGCAAGGTTACACTTGAAAATTAAATTTTTCTCCCATCATACGTTTTTGCCTTCCAATTTTGTATGCTTAAGCAAGCGTTGGTATGCAACATTACAATTGAACATTATTAGTTTTTTTCTCCCATCATACGCTTTTCCTTCCAATGTTGTACGCTAAAGTTTGCCTGCAAGATGGCGCCTGTCTTATCACCGACACATTCTATTAATCTAAGCGCATAATATCGACATCCTGTCAGAACGACCTCAACAAATGGCTGGAAGAGAACGTTGAAAATGTGTCAATAAAACTTCCTCGTAAGAGCGACGTGAAAAGTAGTTGCTAACTTTATAATAGTTGAGAGCATTACAACACAATTTTTGTTCACTATCCGAACGCATAACTTTTTTTTGTATAAAAGTTGTTTCGCATAAAAATATTTCTATACAAATTTTATGCGTAACATACCTATATGCGAAATATTTTTATGCGAAACAACTTTTATATCAAAAAAAGTTATGCGTTCGGATAGTGAACCCACAATAAAGATAGACTTTTAAGTTGAGGCCCTGTGAGATTTACAGACAAGCTATCTTGGGGACCAGTGACGATATTTTACTACACCTTTTGATTTCTAATATTTTCACGATTGTTGCATATTTAAATAAAATTACTTTTAATACAGCGTTATCGCGTTTATTTCACTAATTATACACCTAAAGTTTCGTATACTTTACGGTGTTCATGTTCGCCAGTAGATATTTGTCTTTTATTTTATAAGAATTACGCAAAAACTATTTACCGCCTAAAACATTTATTGATACCATTCCTGATGTACGCAGAAGGCTTACTGTGTCTGAGGGTCTTTGAGCTTGAGATTTAATTAAATTGATGACTGGATCCCAAGCTGGTGGTGACAGCCAGCCGTCCTCGTTATTAAAATAAGGATTTTTAAATTTCAATAGCCTCACGAAGCATTCTTGGAAGGTATCCGTTTTTTTTTCAAGTGTAGTTGGGTATGTCCAAGGCATGTCACAGACTGGAGACTTTGACTGTCTCCAGTTGAAGGGTTCTATAGACATTCCATAGAGAATCAAAGAAACTAAATAGTGACGGTGGTCGCGGCGGCAGCTATGGCACGTTGCTCTTGCTATCGCTGGTCTCTAAAATCTAAAAGGATCTCTAAAAGTTCACCTCACAAGCTATAATCACGCCTGTCTCATTGCCGACACATTCTATTAATCTAAGCGCTTTATATGTATTGACATCCTGTCAGAATCAACTTAACAAATGGCTGGAGCTTTTAAAATGTGTCAATAAAAGTTGCTCCGTACGAGCGACGGCGAAAATAAGCTGTGATCTTTAGAGCTCAGTACCTAAAGACTGAAAACAGTCACTATTTCTAAGTGACTGCTATCCGTCCGTTCATCCGTCCATCAGTCTATCAAGCATGGTAGCATCATAGACCGACTAATAACATTTCAAATGAAAACTGACTTCAACCAAACTATTTAACACATTCTGGTGAAAAATAAATGGGATGGATTGAGAATTTCAGCCTACTTTTTATGACAGTTACAAATGAAAATGATCAATCCCACTTTTACTTTTTCTTTTCAGAAAAAGGCACCGTGAACCATGAACTTACTGTTCGTTTAATTTCATTCCTAAGATAAATCAAACGATGCCGTTCAAATGCCTACGTCTAGTAAAATATCAAAGAAAATGTACAAAGAAAAGAAATGTCTTCAGAAGTACATGAACTTAATTTCCTGTCTCATAACTTTGTCATTTTGCAAGAACTCCACGACTTATAAACTTTGTTAGCCTGTGAGTCTTTTATATTTTAAATGGATGTCTCTGATTTCACATACGTTTTTAAGGTTCCATATTGAGGAAAAGTGCTAATCCTTTAAGTAAACATATTCAGTTGTTATAGTACTGTTGCGCTAATTCTAGGACATCCATTAAATAAATAATAATAACTGTAACACACCAATTTAACTACACGTATGTAGTTCGTCAACCTACCAATAGATGGCGCTGTGTGTATGAGAGAACGCGCTATCGTAATTTTTCGCATCATTATCGTAAGTTATTGATTGATTTGTCACCCGCTCAACTCGCGCGCAACTACTACCCCGCGCAACTGAATAAAGTAAGCAGTAAGCTAAAAGTTCCCTGGTTCAAAAGACCCACCCGGCCCATTCTGTACCTCTGTGTTCGACCAATCTGACTCAAGTATGGTCATTGTCATCAACCATTATCTGCTAGATTAGGAAAACTCGTAACCTCACACACCTTTGGTGTTGTTCTTCTTACAGCTTGAGCGTACCATACCTCAACTCATCAAAAGTTCGGTAAAGCATCGAATGACCACTTGGAACTAGCGATACGTAGACGTAGTCCATTTAAAAAAGTTATGTGGTGCAGTGGACAACACGCCATCATGCTACATGGGAGAGCACCGGGTTCTATATCCGGCGTGGTCAAATACTTGTATTTGGTTTACAAGGTCTTGTTATATCTGCGGTTCTGGAGATACCAATGGATGGTTAGCGTCAGGCAAGCAACCGGCTGTAAAAACTTTCTCCAAATCATATCACACCATGCGGAACCCGGCCTTCGACGCATCACAGAAACCAGGAAAACACTCAGATTAAGCAAATTTATAATTATTAATCCAGAAAGATTAATAAATAGTAATTAGTACGACATAAGGATTATCACTATCATATAAACCCGCGGTTGGAATTAACGAACGATCGACAATATTTTAATATGAATTTATTACCTCCTCATACATCAATGGCAGGTTTTACGAAGAATATCCTAATCCTAACTTCCTAACTCATATCTAATATTATTCATGCGAAAGTGAGTTTGTTTGTTTGTTACGCTTTCACGCCCTATCTACTGAACCGATCATCATGAAATTTTGCATACACATAGGTTAGGTTACTGAGAAGGACATTCGGCTATACAAATATATTTTAAATTCAATACACTAACTTTTAGAGTTGACTCCGCCTATCAACATGAACAACTTTTATATGGGAGCAATTCTGGGAACTCAAAAAAAATTACAGCCCCATACAAAGGTGTCCAGCTGATCGGACCAATTGTATGGAAGAGGTAAAAATATTAATAAAATGTCAGCATTGGTCCCATAACAAAAGTTGATCATGTTGATGGGTTGACTCACCTCTTAAAGTTTGTGTATTGAATTTAAAATAAGGGTGTACATCACGCGGGCAAAGTCGCGGGTAACAGCTAGTCATCAATAGAAATCAACGTGTGGACCTACCAGAGGGTAATCATGGTTGATATGGATTGAATGTAGTTACCGAAAACTTTGCTGTTTTAGATATTTGATGTTTTATAGATGTTTTTAGGGTTCCGTAGTAAACAAGGAACCCTTATAGTTTCGCCATGTCTGTCTGTCTGTCTGTCCGTCCGCGGTTTTACGCAGAGACTATAAGTACTAGAAAGCTGTAATTTGGTATGGGTATGTATATTAATCATGGCAAAAAAGTGGGAGAATAAAAACTTGAAAAAAAAATTTTTTTAGGGTAGCTCCCATACAAGTAAAGTGTAATTTTTTTTTCTCTATTTACCCATCGTGTGGGGTATCGTTAAATAGGTCTTTCAAAAATATTGTGAGGTTGAGAACACCATTTTTTGATTAAGGGCTCCGTTTCCGAACTATTTGGTTTTAAAGTGCGAATTTTTGTTAGAGGTAAGTGTCCCCCTCCTCTATCTGCTAAACGGTTATATATGATACGTGGAAAAATTACAGCAGTATTATATATACTGAAGTTTAAAGGAAAACTATCAGAGCTGAGTACTAAGTAAGTACAAACTAAAAAGTTATAGGCAACCAACTTATAAACTGTAAAATTTCATACTATTTTCATTGTTAGATGTTTTTGGTCGTTAAACTGTAAGGTGCGAGTGTGAATAGTGTGATCTCAAAGTTGTTTTTCGCAACTACGGAACCCTACACTGCGCGTGGCCCGACACGCACTTGGCCGGTTTTTTATGCATTCACAATGCTATTCTGATAATATACTCTAATTAAATTAAGATAAAAGATTGAAAAATACCCAGTCCGCCTGTAATTTCTTTTCACATATCTTATTTTTTAATTTAATATGAAAACTTAGCTTTTATTCTGATAATATACTCCTATTCAATAAATAATATTAAAGAAGTCTTCCCGACACTCAATTCTTCTGGCAACAACCGTAGCCCGATGACATTCCCTACTCATAAAGATCCAGGCAGATTTTTTTTTTTTTTTTTTTTTTTTTTATGTCATAGGACGGCAAACGAGCAAGTGGGTCACCTGATGGGAAGTGATCACCGCTGCCCATGGACAACTGCAACACCAGAGGTGTCACAGGAGCGTTGCCGGCCTTATATTTTTCTCTCCCCAGAGGGGAGAGGGAGATGGGCCTCCGGCTCTCTCACTCACCGAACGAAGCATAGCAGCGGTAAAGCTACTACTCAAACGTCGATTTTCTGTGAGAGTGTGGTACTTCCCCGGATGAGCCGGCCCATTCATGCTACTAGCAAAAGTGATTTTCGCCGGTAGCGAGGCTCTACCACAACTTTTTGGTTATGTTTAAGAATGACACCTTTAGCAAATAGCATTTTTGGCAAAATATCTTGGTTAGTTGGAGAAAATTTTGAACCCCTTCTATATCAGAAAATTTACCATCTTGTGAACCCAAATGGAGAGCCGAATCTTCGATCCACTATTTCAAAATGTTTCACCGTAAAAACCCAAACGTAAATATTGCAAATTGTCAGTCGGGGTCTTTAGATTTGTTTAAATTAAATTAGTTGTTAAATTAATAAATTAAGAAATGATATGTGAATAGAAAACCAGCCTACGGGGATTTTTTTCCACATATCTTATTTTTGAATTGAATAAGAAAACCTATCATTTATTTTTGTGGAGAATTTTATGCATGGCATGCATACATGAAAGTTGCTAAGTTTCGCATACGCCAAGACTTTATTCTAGGGTCGTCTGGTATATGGACTACTGACTGGAAAGCTGGACACAGTTTGGCTTTTTGGTTACTTGTCCGGCCAAATTAGGCGAAGTTCGACCTGTCCAGGTTTCAATTTGCGATCTCGAGTAGTCGCCCGTTCAAAAATAGTACCCCTTGTCGTAAGTTTCCGCACCTGAAACTCTGTAAACTTCACAGACATGAAAAAAAATGTTTTGCTTATGTAAACTTACATCTGTCTGTGGACTTTCCTTCTTCATAAGAATAAAAGAAAAAACAAATGTCACGATCATTTGACACAAACGAAGTTTTGCGATAATTTTATAACACACTAATATAATAATGAATCGTCCCAAAATGGACTTACAGCTTATCGTGGAAGATTCCTCCGAAGTGACATGCAACTGTGCGCTCATGAAAAAGACCTTTGTACTTATTGCTATATCAGCAGTTTCTCCCATGGTGTTCTTCGCTGGGTTTCTCCTCATCGTGGCTACGAGAAGTATGGACGTTCACAAAGCTGATGCAACCGCTGTGGTAGTGGAATTCGTCTCTGGAGTTTTGTATCTCCAACTCATGGTAGCTACTTCAGTACTCATCATCAGTTTTATCAAACGAAGACATCACACATTGAAATACCAGCTTTGGTACCTATTTTTCCACTTGGGCGTGATGTGGATATTCCTTTGTGCCTCTTTTGTTTTAACTACTCTTCATGAGTCCTATTTTCTCACTTCATTTTTGTTCTTTTGTGGCTGCATTTACTTCACATTTTTGTATCATTATACTAAGGCAATCAAACAACCCTTTTTGAATTTGAAGCAAGGGCACTAGCGATATTTTGATTAATAAATGGAAAATGTAATGAACGTACAAGATTATTTTATTTACTCAATTTTTTCATGAAACAATCAGCAACCTCGGCAAAAAAGCAGGTGAGCGACCCGTATTTATACATTTAGACAATTGGTGAGGCCATAAACTGGCTCAGACTTGAAAATAACCCAATTGATTTAAAAAAAAAAAATGATTTCTTTTTGGAAATGATCTTTATTTACTATTTACTTGAATACAATATTTTATTACTTGAATAGAATAATAACATCGAGAACCATGGCGGTTTGCTCATCATGGCAGTTAAATAGCAATGGAAAATTACTTATTGTCTGTTCTGCCAAGAAATTTTTTGCACATCAATGTAATTAATTATAAGCCTAGATCAAGGCATCACGCAAAAATGAAAAAAATACTTTTCAAATTTGTGCATGATGCTGTGTGGTTCCCGGCAGAAAAGAAAAGGACCCCTCCAAGTCTTATCGTATGTCGTAGAAGGCTCACTTAGAGAACACAAGCTAAATAAAGCTTATAAACATCAAAGATACCTCTCCAACCCGTCTGGCCAGCGTGGAGAGAATAGGGCAAATCCTCTGACTGTTCTGGCTAATATATGTATAGCTCTGATAGTACAGAGAGGGTTATGCTCCTACAGTGGAGACTTAAAAAGCCCTGATGATGATGATGCACAAAACATACTCAATAGATATAGCAGGGCAGGGCACCTGGCTAGAAGGAACGATGGTAGGTGGAGTAAGGCTGTCACTGAGTGGTATCCTAGAAATGGCAAACGAAGTGTGGGACATCCGGCGGCTAGGTGGGTCGGCGACATTAAGACCATTACTGGAAAGAACTGGCTCGCGATAGCAAGGGACAGAACGGAATGGCACAGACAAAGGGAGGCTTATGTCCAGCAGTGGACCGCAAAAAGCTGACGATGATGATGATGAGATATAGCAGTTACTTTACTTAAATTAAGCATTAATATTTAATAGGCGCAGCAGCCAAGCACCTGTGGGAAGTGTGTCAGGGTTGATGCATCAAGGACGGATGCAACGTAAGGTATTTAGCAAATACGTTAGGGCAAATTTAATATTTACAACATAAACGAAGTAAGGTAGTAACGTCGAATATTCAAAATTATCTTTACTAATAAAGTTCTCCAATCATATTTCATGATCATTCATTCGCCTCTTCGAGCAACACGGAAGGTACGGAGGCCGTGTTGCTTACGGAGGCCGTGTTGCTCGAAGATTCGCCTACGTTCAGCACAAAAGTAACAAAAATCATATAAATAATTTGACAAGTACCCAGTTAAGGTGTGACGAATATTGAATCACAATTCCTTTATTTAATTTAGTTAGTCGAACATTTGTATCAGATTCACTTATACAAACGTTTGACTAATTACCAGTAAATAAAACAGTAATACATAAAATAAAGTAAATCAAAATAGAAACAACGTTACAGAAATAAGTCTGTACGAACTATCGAACAATCGCATTTTAAGTAGGTTATAATGTTGCGTTAGCCATTTACTAGTCACCATTTTCATTTTACTCAATATGCATATTACATACATAGCTCCGTGGCGCAGCGGTCATCACGCCTGCCTGCGACACGGATGGTCCCGGGTTCGATCCCCGGTCAGGTCAAGATGGAAAACGATCTTTTTCAGATTGACCTGGGTCTTGGATGTTTATCTATATAAGTATGTATTTGTTATAAAATATAGTATCGTTGAGTTAGTATCCCATAACACAAGTCTTTCATAAGAACTTACTTTGGGGCTAGCTCAATCTGTATGATTTGTCCGTATATATTTATTTATAAAAAAAAAAAAAAAAAAACAGACTTGTTGTAGTACGCAAAATGTTAAATATCTTATTTAGTCTTACTCAATCATGCAGCAATCAACTTCTCCTCTCATCAAGAGTGTAGGAGTAGATAACCCCTACACGATCTTTAAACCTCCTAACAAAGTCAGTTCGGGCGTTTGTCGCCGTAGGTGGCCTGGAGACGCCCGACCTCATAATCGGATTGCCCCACGTAAACTTGACGAATTTGCATAAATTCAACGATAACTATCCCCGCTTCATGTTTACTAAGTCCCACCTACGGGTTTGTACACATTGCTGAGAAATATTCAAAGGGCTGAAATGACTTACTCCTTAGCATTTAATCAAATTATCACGCTTAACGCATTGCTTGACACTAAGCGGTACAGAATAGAAGTTTCATTGTTATAACTGCTATAGAGGTTTAAAAAGCATAGAGATACATGATATCTAATAATAAATAATAAAAATAATCTTACTTGCCTGCTTCTTTTTTCATTCAAGTTATAGAAATTTCAACGATAGGTATGGAGATAGGAGAGAGATATCATGTGTAGAGACTTTTCGAAATAGACCTATCGCAATTCTTAATATTATGAAGATATGGAGCAATAATCTAAGAATCATTTAAGACTACTTGCAACTTAGACAAATTGCTTCCTACACGAGTTTTCAGTTGCGTTTCAGACGATTTGCTACCGTTAAATACTTTCATTTAAGACCACTCGATACTAACAATTATCCATAATAATATATTCCTTATAAAATTAACAACTATATAACCTTCTAATTAGAATTACTAATCCATGGAAAACGCTTTGTAAAGGTAAAACTTTACAAACTTTATTTATTTCATCATAATGTTTGTATTCTCCTTAAAAGGGTAAGGTGGGAAGGTAACATGCCTACTGCATTAAAACTAAGCATGGCATTATACTCGCTGCTCAAGTTACGATGACGTGAGGCATAAAACCATCCACGAATAAAATTTGTGTAAACTTCGTAACTTTCCAAACTGTTCGAGAAAAAAACTTGAAGTAACTTTTTAACCTTTCCTCATCAAATTTTCATCAAATTATGTTTTACTTGGTTGGGTTTCTGACGGAGAAATGAACTTTTTCTCATCGCTCTTGAATTTTGAAGGGCAGTGATAAAGGTGGTTAGGAACCGTTAGGCAAAATTGAGGTTGAGTATTTATTGGGAATCTGTCGTGCGAATCCTTTTAAGTTGATGAAACATGGCTATTTTTTATGAAAGAAGCAGTTTTGACAACGAAGATGGTAAGCCGTCTGATTTTCTTCTCTTTACTGAACAGTGATTGCACTATAATCTGTTTGCTTTTCCTACCTGTAGTTGGAAGGTAGCTACTAGCAAAAAAAATGTATATAAGGGTTTAATTTAGCATACATTTTTATAACACGACTGAACTACCCTAATCTTTTCCATTGTCGCCTCGTATAGCCTAAAGCTAGACCGATTTCAAAGTTTGAGGTGATTTGAATTCTTCTCCGGAGTGTAATATAATAAGTTATGTGACGTCACCTAAAAATAATTATGGTGGACGTTAATTGTCCGTAAAACAGCAACTAGAATTTTTATTTTTGATATATTTCTCCTCATTTTATTGATAACGTTGGTACGAAAATTACTTTAGAGCATGTTTGCAAAATAGTAAAATTTTATTCCCAATTATCATCTAGCTTGGAAATAAAATATAGTCGTAAATCATACAACACTAGATAAATACGAGCAAATAGAACTCCAAGCCATTAATTTATTAATATTATGACCAGACGCTAGATAAGATGCGACTATTTCGGTCAGATCTGTTACAGTAATCGAGTACTTTTAAAGCGATAATATTTGTATGTTCGTGTTGGGTTGCTATGTTTTTCTTATGTTCGTATAACATTTAAGTATAAAGAAATATTATTCAAAATAACACAAAGTGCATTATTGAAATAATAATAAATGAAGGTGCGTTTAATGTAAGATTAGACAATTACAATCTACAGGGTGTAGAAATTGCCTTATCTAAAAATGAACAGTATTTATTTCACTATGCACAAGTTGGTCAACACATGGAACACTTTATTTTTAGAATACCAAAAGAGAAGACCAATTTAAATGTGATATGGTCATCATTGATGACCATATCGCACTTAAATTGGTCTTGATGACTCATCAATATTAGTATGTAACCGTTGATAGCAATGGTAATACAAATAATTGAGGGGCGTTCAGTTTTTATCCCCTATTTATTTACCTATCTAGTTCAAGTACTTTGTCAGATATTTAAGTTCTCATATAAATGAACTATTACATTTACAAGTATAACATCAGTAAGATACTTCACTCCATTTATTATCATGTTATTTACGCTAAGAAAAATAGTTTGTATAGCCGTCCATCTAGCCACATTCACTTTGCAAGCACTAGTACATGCCTTGATAGATGACCCAGAATCCAAGAGTGACAGTCTGGTGTGAGCACTCTGCGTATGATGTATGAGCTCCTAAGTGCCATAGATATTGCCTGGACAAACTTTGCTGTATATATAAAGGGCAAATAAGTTATGGCCGAATCTTTAGTGTGTCGTTTAAAAAAGGTACAATTTTACCTTTAATTAGTGTTTTTATAATATTAGAGATGATACAATATATTAAAGAAAATCTGTCCGATGCTTAAAGGGGCGACAGCCCATCAAAATGAACAACGTTTTCTATGGAACGAAAGAAGAAATAAAAAAAAAAAATCAACAGTTTCATACAAATTGCCCAGCCGGCTGAACACTTACGTATGGGAATTTAATTTTTTTTTTCATTTTACCAGTATTAGTCGCATAGGAAAGTCTCCCACCCGAAAAATTTAATATCATTCAAATATGAGCTTTAGGCCGTTAGATATATTTTATAGTGGTAACATAAATTAGCAGACAGCTCGCTGTCAGCGAGCTTACCGCTATCAGACTGCTCGGTAGTTGCCACCTCGCTGTCCACGCGCTGGGTACAAGCGGTCTGCGCGGTGTTCGCACGCTGACAGCAGTCGCCGCGGACGGAACACCGGGGTAGGCCATTTACGAATTATCTACCAAGCAGCTGGGTGCCTGCTAAGTGTCGGTGCGTAGACCGCTGGGCGCCTGCTGGCTGTCGGTGCGTGGACCGCAAGTAATCGTATTAGATCCGTGTTAGGTGGGAGCGGTGTTGGAGCAGAGTCGTGTAAGTGGGCTAACCTTTAGCATTGATTAAAAAAAAATCGTCTTAGTCACCCCTTTAAGATCTAGATAGGATTTTATCAACATATTTTAGAAAAGAGGCAGTATCTGGTTATATACTGGGTGTGAAGTAAGCCTTGAAGTGGTGACTGTCACTCAAAATAACTTTGTCTCAGAATTAATGACATTCCTATAAAGAAGTGTTCAGCTGGCCGGTGATTTGTGTGAAAATCTCAAAATTGCGATCAACCAAAAATAATATCTCATATTGAGAATTTTTGGTCGTTAATTAGCTGTTGAATATTCATGCCTTGACTTGACTATTCGACAGCTATAATTGCTCACGAGCTGTGTAACTTTATTATGGTCAGCTCTGACAATTTCATCGTGAAATTGTACAACGAGCAGACTTGCAGTATAGCGAATCTATTTATGTAGTTAATGGCAGATCAGGCACACTTTACTGGAGTGAGATGAAACTGTTAGCTTTTTTCGCGCCATAGGTAATATATTAGTCAAATTATGAGTCCAAAGCCAATATATTGCGTTACAACTCAAAGTTTGGAAGGTCCTGTCCTTTTAACTATCGACAACATCATGAAATGAAATACCAAGCCCATCTATGGACCAAAATAATTTTCTCATATTGAGGATAACCAAGATTTATTTTTGGTTGTAAATCAGCTATTAAATATTCATGCCACGATAGGACTATTCGACAGATATAATTGCGTTCGCGAGCTGTGTAACTTTGTTAAGCGGGCTCCGATAATTTCAACGGGAAAATGAAACAACGAGTGGAGGTGTAGTAAAGTTTGTAGTCGATAGCAGATTATAGTAAAAGATATGAGCCTTTCCACGCATTTTATTTTATTTTAACACTTATGTCAAATTATAATAACTTTATCGGAAAAAGGTGCAACGAGTAGACGTGTAGTGTTGACGGCTATTAAAAATGACACTCAAGGGTGGCACGTCAATCTGCCATCAATTCATCAAAATCTTCAATCTAGAGTGAGCAAATTGTCATAGGTTGCCTGTGATTTTTGCCTGTTCTGTAAGCTATTTATTTTTGTCATAGATATCAGAATATTTACTAGTGATTTTTGTGGATATTCGACACATGGAACAAGACTGTGCCAGTTATTTTGTTTGTTTGGTTGTTGACCTGTAAATATTAGTTTTTTATGTCATAGGAGGGCAAACGAGCAAACGGGTCACCTGATGGTAAGTGATCACCGCTGCCCATGGACTAATGCAACACCAGGGGTGTGACAAGAGCGTTGCCGGCTCTCTCACTCACCGAACGAAGCATAGAAGCTATAAAGCTGCTACTCTCATGTCGATTTTCTGTGAGAGTGCAATATCAATCTTATTTAACTCAATTCATGTGTTTCGATTGTATGGGATCTTTTATCTCTTCTTGTTAAGATATTAAAATATGTAAACGAATTATTATTTTTATATGGAGTCAACTTAGTTATCAAACCTAGGGTAATCTTATCTCTATATCAAAGCTGCGGTTATGTCTAATTCGTCGGATTATTTTTTATTTTTGAACAGTAGCCACAACTACGCCAGTCATAGATAAAGCTACGAAAGATAAAGTTACACTTCTCCCATTTGGTCCTTAAAACTATACAAAAGATCATTTCATTTAAATATTTTTTTTTGGTATCCTCTTTATGGTCTAATCGAAAGTGGTTTGAATGATGCGGTGAAGATTTTTAGAACTTTAAGCCCCTAAAGTATATTTCTCTAACTGTAACCATAGCTCTAAGATTTTTCTCCTTGTAAGTTGACGTTATTTTTGTCTGCTGAGTAACTTTTATTCTTGGCAACAGTTCACACAATAAGCAAAGCTAACTCAACATTGGATAAAGTAAGACACATTTTACACCTCAAAAAGATCTTTTAAAACGGAGAAACCGTATCGACATTACATCACCGTTCAGTATTCCCAACACATATGCATCAAATGCAATTCTTAGCTCCAACATTCATGTATGCAAAGATCCGACTGGAATGATGTTATGTGCATAAATATAACGTAAATACTGCATAATTCATTGACGGGTATTGCCAATATATGGAGAAGACTAAGATGCGAAGACTTAAAATGTAGATTGGACTTATATACTGTATTGATTCTGGTAAAAAAGGCCCTGTACAGAATCTTTGCTCTCTTCTTCAATTATTGTATGGCAGCTATTGGGACAATAATGGCTGCGAAGACTTAAAATGTAGATTGGACTTATATACTGTATTGATTCTGGTAAAAAAGGCCCTGTACAGAATCTTTGCTCTCTTCTTCAATTATTGTATGGCAGCTATTGGGACAATAATGGCTACTAAAAATAATAAGCTGGTTATACTACCATTTGCTTATCGTCAGCCTTCTCCTACAGTGGCATGCTTCTGTGGTGATCATTCTTTTGATGAGATTATGGAGGTAGAACTTAGGAAATAAAATTAAAACTAATAACGTAATCCGTTAGTAACTTCAGGCGTCGAGACAAAATCGCGAGTACGTTTATCTAAACAGTCTATACTAGTTCCACGGTGTAGATGTAATAATGAAAAGCCGAAGCAAACTCGATTAGGCCGGCCACAAATTGTTACGGCTCAGTGTTCACACTGCATTCGTACGACGCGAATCACAGGTAATTCGCTTGACCTGCAATAGTGTCTGTTGCAGGGCCATTGGTATAAGCATGGATCTAAGAATAATCAGGATATGCCCTTGGAAAATGTAACAGTGACGCACATAAAAATCCCTACACTCGTGTCGCGACACTAGCGCACGCACACATCGGCACAAAAATCCCTACACTTTTCCCCGGTCGAACGAAATGTCAAATTTCCCAAATGTCAAATACATGCTGCACACATGTGACTTGATGTGACGTAAGTTATGCTTCACTTTTGATGTGTCTAATGCCGGGTCCATATTATTCCTAGGTCCATGGGTATAAGAATGGAAAAATTATTTCGACGAGCTGACATTAGTATTGTATTTTTAAATTTTGATTTCTACACCTACAAAGGCTGGATGGTTCTCTAACAATGACACAAGATAAAATAACAACTTGCTATTAACTCCAATCTATCATAGTGAGGTATGCAATTGCAACTTTTTAAATGCTCATCTAAATCACACCGGCGCAGCGTTCAGCAGGCCTATTTGCTATCTTTTGACAACTACGGTGTACATCATTTTCATGGTAACTTCAACATTCATTACAGCTTCGGTATGAATGACTATTATTATCTATGATATGAAAACCGTAATGGATGTTAAAGTGACAATCAAATCGTTGTACACCGAGTTAGCAAATCGGCCTGCTGACCGTGTTCGGATCGGACAATCAGATTACCTGCAATCAAGTGTTAGTGTTTAAGTATGTGTGTTTATCTATTAAAACGGTGATCAAGAAGCTGACATTCGTAACAGATCCGACATGATCCCTCACGCCCATTTCCTCGATCGGCTTTTACGATCTCCGTGGGAAGAGACGCAGCTGGTAAATCTAAGTTTTTTCTTCTCTTCCAGACCAGCATCCAGCATATAAAAGAACTTATAGATGTAACATACCTTCTAGGTATTGAATAATCCCGTAATCATTTATACCATAATTAATTTTAAGAGTAATTACGTTCCGTTTCATGTAGAGAAACGTACTAATTGTCGTCGTCGCTTGTGATTCAAAAATGGAACACGAGTAATTTGAATTTTGCAAGAATTTTGTTCTATATTGTATGTTACTTTTCACAAAAGAAAATTTTGTTTCGTCGAAACGACACTGATTACAATTATTCGTTCCTTTTATGAATAATTTATATATTAATAAGAGGTTTTGTTGTTGGTTTATCTCATACAATTTACGTGTACGTATGTTTAAGGTATGAACATTAAATCAAGAACAATAGTTAATAAGGAATTTATTTATACTTATTTTGCAATACTTTTTACTTATTCAAATGTTTGCTAAAAGTTGTGTGAATAGAGACGTCACTATATTTTTTTCTTGTTTTGTGAAAACTCATGACAATGACAAGTACCTATGTGGCCAAAATTTTGTCACCAAAAATATAATTCTTTAAAATGTGTACAAAATTAGTGTATTCAACATTGTTTTGTACGTAAATCACTGAATAATTTTGATTTTTCTACTCTACTCTAACGGTAACGGAATCCAACTAACATCTACCTAAGGGTAAAATGATCCCAAGTCAACCTCACCTGCACGTGGTACATCCTGCTGAACAACGAACGAGGCAATGGCGACCCACCAACCCGCACTGGACCAGCGCGGTGGGCGCGGTCTATACCCCCTCTAAATGAATAATTTACCGTTACAATCATCGCCAAGGCTAGAGAGCTGGAGGCCTTTGCCCAGCATTGGGACACTATAGGCTAATAAAAAAAAAACAATATTTCAAATCTCAGTATCATACCCACCTACCGTTCAAAATCAAACAATACCTACCGTTCAAAATCAAATTACAAAATAAAGCCCAATTTCTTTTTTCCCCTTTGTTACATATTTACTTAGTGAATTGAAATACGAAAAGAAGTAAATTCATAGCCCTACGAGTAGGGGCAGAGGCAACGGACGGCTGATTGCAATTCTGCAGTTAATTCGTTTTCGGCCGATCGATTTGAGCCGGCGTAAACGCCGCGTATTTGCGGCCGGCCTAATCGAGTAGCTTCGGCTTTTCATTATGGTGCCTCGCCGTACTTTATTTTTTACTAGGTTCGAACCAAAAACAACCTCAATCTGAACTATTTTCTTTATATTTTATGGGTGTATTTTAAGAAAATCAATGAAATATAACGTAGACTTATAAAATGCATCTTGTCAAATTGAAAGTAGATATGATTAAGAATTTTTCATTGTAGAGTTATTTGTATAAAAACGGAGTCAGAAGAAAAAGTTTTGGATATGCCTGGTTTTTTTTATACATTGTTTCAATAAAATAAAAAGAATGCTTGGGTTAGATAATTCACATGTTCCATCACCACGGGTTGTGGAACATCTTGCCCATGCAAAAACTGGTCCGTGGGATATCATTGTAAGACCTTAGACCGCAAGTAACGTAGTTAGCGATTCAAACGAAAAAAACGTAAGTAAAACCGTTATTCTATAATAGGATTTACATTTTATTGTAACATTATTCACATTTAATTAATTTTCATTTATGGTAAAAATTAAGAACTTTTTAAACTTAAAGTAAGTTCTTCTACAAGCCTCCATACCAAACTGTTCCCTTCAATGACCTACGTATCGTTAGGTATGCGACACACGCGCGACAAACGTCCATGGCGGCCGACCGTCGCTGCGGTTCGGCGGCGCGACCTGCGACGTCAATTAACTTACCGCCATACGTGTGCCGACTGCTTTATCAGGAATCAGTGTTCGATATTGAGTTTGAGATTTTTGGGTGCTTTACAATGTAAGAAATAATATATGAAAGACGCAGAATACATATCGAATTCAAGGTCTGAAAGATACTCTTATCTAAACAATACATATGAACTGAGTATCACTTAAAGGCTAAAAATGCCAATAAGTAAATGGACAATAAATTATACTTAACTAACAGCCCTCCCCGGCTGCACCCGTACATGTGTTATACTTAAAAACCTTTCTCATGAATCATTCTATCTAGTGGTGCAAACCACATTACCTAAAATTCTTCATTCAGTGGTTCTTGAGTTTATCGCGAACAGACAGACAGACAGACGCGACGGAAGACTTTGTTTTATAATTTGTAGTGAAAATAATGACAGTGATAAAATTTAACATTATAAAATTTTATTAAAATATGTCTATCATTCCTTCAACTGGCTTCTACGATCTGCATGGAATGAGAAGAAGCTACAACATTCTAAGTTTTTTCTTATCGCCCTAAACACTTTGGACGACAACTCAAAGGACTTCTTTTTTAAATTTATAAGTACATATAACGCCTCTCTTAAAAACATCAGCACACGGAAAAATAATAACTAAGCAAAAATGGAATAAGAGAAAATCGATATGGTGAAATCGAGTGTTTACCGCAAAGGGAAGTAATTTTTGTATCTTGTCACATTAGGGTGTCTCCTTACATTTTTAGCTTCCCCTCCCTATCGGCTGATCGAAATCAATTTATTTGGCAAGCACCCCTTTAGCCGCCCTGCCAATTTAACTTCGATTAAGCCGTGAGACATGTCCAAAGTAAAAAAGTTCGAGAGAATTTTGGGTACGAAGTTTACTTATTAGTTGAATTTTGTTTTGACATAGCGCGTTGGAGGGATGATGACCGTCTCGACTTTGATCTTATTCGTGTGACAATCTATCGATAACTGATTTATTTATTTATTTTGAGGTGAATTGTCAGTTGCAGTTGCAAGTTATTGGTCAAGGCAAATATAAAACTAGCCATCTACGACTCGAAAGAAGAAGAAGGTGAATTGCTTCAAATGTAACCAGGGCCATTGAGCAGTGGTGTCAGATTAGACAACAAATTTTTTGCAAATTTTAACAATTTTAACAGTTAACGACCGCCATATTGATTATGTTGCTGACGTTACATATATACTGGAGGTTCATAATACTCCAGAAAAGAATACGAATCTAATGAAACCTCACACTTTAAAATTGGTACAGCTGTTTAGGCTACAGGAGGCAACAATAAATAAATAAATAAATACGGACAAATCACACAGATTGAGTTAGCCCCAAAGTAAGTTCGAGACTTGTGTTATGGGATACTAACTCAACGATACTTTATTTTGTAATAGATACTTATATAGATAAATATCCAAGACCCAGGTCATTCTAAAAAAGATCAATATCCATCTTGACTTGACCGGGGAAGGAACCCGCGACCATCCGTGTCGCAGGCAGGCGTATTTTCCGCTGCGCCACGGAGCTCGTCTACAATGAAACAGACATACATACATACATATGAGAAATATTACACTCCTTCTGGGTAGGGCAATTAGTACTGAACTGATATTAAAAATCCTTTTCATAGAGTAAACTACATTATCAGTGGGTAGGAAAGGCTACAATTGACGCGGACAAAGTCTCGGGAAAACGGCTAGAAATAGCCTTTGGAAATAGCTATGTTGCTATTTCCAAAGGCTATTTCTATTCATCAGGCATATTCAGATAAAGCCGAAGGTATCTGAAATCAGTTGAGCGTCCTCAAAGTCACCTTAAAAGCAATGCCTCCGAAGCTTATCAAGTTTTAATTATTAATTACCACGAAGATAGCAACTATACAGCACTACTACACCTAAATAATCACATTGTTTATACCCAAAATCAAAGTATACAAGCCCGAGTTAACGAGCAACCCGAAACATTATTAATTAACAAAGCCTTAATGTGCGATATTTGAACAAGACTTGAAACTTGCTTTTATAGGTATTCCCTTGGCGAATACACACCTCAGTTGGAGATAAGATCTTTATAGGAGTCTTGTAGAGCCGATTGGCTAAGTTGGAGGGAAACTGCTCCATGTACAGTCCATGTCAAAAGTTTTTGTTATAATTTTAAAATCACTAGGAAAATTGACAGACTATTGGAAATCTCTATTATATTATTTGATAAGAAAGGCATAAATAAAAAACATACTGTTTTATTTTTTTATTATTCACATTTTTTTCCAGAATTCTGGAAAAAATAGCAAGTCGTATTTTCAACTTCTAAAAACTTTTAACATAAACTATAAATTACTATAAAATATATACAGTCTGATAGCTTATTTCCTGAGAATTTTATTTATATAACTTTTGACACTAGTGTTTATACAAAAGTTTTGAGATTCCCTATGTTTTCCGCCACGCGCGAAATCGGAAAAAAAAACCCGCGGCCGTTGGACATTTACCAGGGAGCGCGGCGAATTCGCTGGACAGATTCGGGGATATAGAAGCAGCTAAGTGTGTGTGTGTGTAATACTAATGCTAGTAAGTCATTAAATTGTAGATCAATACGGAGCCATTTTACTTAATCTCTTTATTATTCTATTGAAACACTAGTAATTCTCTCGCGACTTCGTTTACGTAAATTATAGCCTAAGTCACCCACAGATAAATAAGCTTATTATAGGTGAAAGAAATTTTTAAAATCAGTTCTTTAGTTTCAGATACCAACCCTTACATCTTTCCTCTTTATAATATAAATATAATTGACTGTCCTTAATATTTATGTTAATTAAATCATAATGTCTTATAAAATTCGATGTAATTTATTAGTCCACTATTACAAGTCTTGAGCCTTGAAATAGCGTCTTTCGTTTCACCGAACTCCTTCTAGTGTTGTCCTCTCTTCCTCCTTTTTTTCCTTGCGCCAATACTTTTATTATTGTTTTTTATAGCTTAATATAAATTTAAAATATAACACTGAAAGTTTTTCTCTTAAACAGATAATATCCGTTTTCTTGATTTTTATAACTTTTGACTGCGAATGTACATAGAGGTCGTGGGATTATCAAAGATTTGGAATCCGGGAATCTGCGAACTGAGCTGGATATTAGGATTTCAACTACAAAACCGTAATGGCGGTTCCTGAGGCTCCGATTTCACCGATAACCGCAAAGGGTTCACTTTGAACTCGTTTCTTATCTCGTGTTTTATAAATCAGATATTTTGTACCAAATATTCTTTTTGCTACTTTGAATTTTTAGAAGGGATGCTATTTAATTATTTATATTAACAAGACTTAGCTCACATCTTTAGAATGCATCCGGAGAGATGGGCTCACATACTCACACAATGGACTCCAAGTGGGCGTAGGAAAAGAGGAAGACCGAAAAAGAGATAGGTAGACGATCTTAATCAGTTTGAAAAGGATTGGAAGATAGTATCAAAGGAAAGGGATGTGTGGAAACAACGAGGGGAGGCCTTTGCCCAGCAGAGGGACACAAATGGCTAATTATAAAAATATATGACAAGACTTAGCCTGAACCTTTCTTTTATTTATTTTCGCTGACGTTTTTATGGCGTTCTATCCAACGTGGGTTTAAAGCTGAACTGGAAATAATGGTCAGTGAAATTATGTGTTTGGGGTGCAAAAGTTTAAAAAAGAATGGGTAATTTCTAAATTTAATATATCTTATCTTTCTCTTTTGCGGGATTGACACAGCTTTGGATATTATGGGACGTAATACTATGATATTAGGCCATTTAGTAAAAAAGATGGATACTAACAACAAACGGCACAACGCGTACGCAGTTGTCATGTTCTACATTTTATCTTTCATTTATTTATTTTCTACTACCTATATCCCATCCTACTAATGATTGATCACCTATCAAGATTGTTTATTTAGTTGTTCGTTACATTTTCAACTTGCAATGTCTTTTAGGGCTCATTTGAGACTGTGTTAAAGCTTCAGATTTAATGTAAAACCAAACGATGTAATGAAGATACAATACAACAACGGCCACCAACCATTTTAAAATTTTGCGTTTATGTTTGTTGGAGTATACGGAAAAGGTCAAAAGGTACATATTATCCCAAAAATAAAACAGTTTGTAAAAATACTATATAATGCTCCCCGATTTCCGAGGAATCTCGAATATTATAACATCCATAAAATATGTTTTAAAATAAGTAACAAAATTATAATATTATACCCATATTTGCATATTTTTCGGTGAGTACTTTTGTAGAGAAAAAGAACAAAGAATAAATTCAAGCTAATAAAGTCGTTCCTACGCACTTTTGTTTAACAACATTATTTTATTGCATATTTGAGTACTCCTTCGGATTTAAATATTGGCATACTCATAAAGTCAGGTCGTAAACATCTGTAAATCAAATCATGTATGGAAAGCATAAACCATTTTATTGCACTGTATAAATGGTCTGAGGCGTAGTGATTATACTCAAAAATGAAGAATAGATGTATATTGTTATGAATACTTTAGCAAAAATATCACTTTATTTTTTATGACGCTGATGAAGGGTTTTTGAAGCCAGCAGTTTGCCTGGCACCAACCATCTTTGAAGATTTCCAAAACCATAGGCACTATAAGAGTGATACTTAATAGTAACTAAGGTCCGCTCTAGTTTTTTAAAAGGTCTATACAAAGACTTAATTTTTAGGCAGTCTGTTTTTTTTCTCAAATACGCGCCCACACATACATACAGACACGTTTGAAATTTCAAATATATATTAATATAAATAATACAATACTACGTATACAAAACCTGGGCAATTCAGATAATTCTGTAACTTAGGGAATAATTATATATTGGATGAAATCTATGAAATATACAACAGACAACCTTCTGTCGTTTGGAGTCGCTTAAAATGATATACAATCATACAAATGGTCCGTTTCAAAATCACCATAATACAGTATATTTTGTGTACGATGATATAAAAACGCATGCATTATAAAAGGGCATCAGAGCGTTCATTATTTGGGGGCCGTCGATCCGGGCACATGGGAAATTATTCATTCATATCCGTGATGTCGGCCGCGTTGCTATTTAACTAGAACGGAAATAAATACAGCGTTTAGAATATTTCTGTTTGGATGTTTTAAAATATCATATAAAATACCTCGCAAGGGGGACGTGACTGTTATTTTATGTATGTAACATAAAATAACAGTCACGTCCCCCTTGCGAGGTAGACAAAGCCTAGGGTAATTTCTTTTATGGTGAAGTTGGCATATAGCACATCACCATCCTTTGATGATTTTAATGTCAATTCCCGTAATGATAAAGAAAACAGAAGTTTTATTTCAGTTTGTCATCGAATAGTTCGAATTTTGGTGGACGATGTTTAATATTTGGGTATTTGTTTAGGAAAGTTTATTTTTTATTCGAATGTTTTTATGTTTCTTTTTAAGGGGAGGGATGCAACTGAAAATTGATAGTTATGTTTTGTTCATGAAAAGAATCATTAAACACTATGGTACGACTGAAAATCTCATACAGCAACCAGAAACGTTAATGTTTGGCGATAAAATGTACGGCGGTCCCAGTAATTGTGGTAAATGTCCCGTGAATGCACACCATTGATTTTAACTACTTCGTGTGGACTAGTTTCTGAATTTCTGTATTTATTATTACCCTCATGCTGTCTTGCTCTTGTAGAAGATATTTCATACTTCTGTCTCACTTTTCAGATAATACACTATCTGGGCACTGTTTCAATGATTTGTATTTATTATTTAACGTTGTTAAGGATCTACGTCGGTCAAAACGGTCTCCGCAAACGTTAAAAAAGCAAGGTGGCTTCGTAAACGCCTCGCAGGACATCGTTTTTAGCGCAGTCACGATTCGATATACTTGCCTTAAACGATTTTTGTATTTTTCTTTACTTTATACGTAATAAACGCATATAGTTTCTCAAGTCAATAAGCAGTTCATTATTTTGTTGGGCGTACGAATCATTTCCACCCGAAATACCTAAAAGCATCGATAGAAAGCTACAAGGGAAAGGAAGGAGAAGTCGAGTCCTGCCCGCAACATTTTGGTCTTCTACGAGCCGCATCTTCGCTTTAGAATCAGCGCAACGGACACGGTCAGGCCTATATTCCTATATTTCCCTTCCCGATCGATCTCTGTACTAATATCGTGCTTTGATTTTGGCATTTCAGCATCCAAGGGCTTCTTAGCCGGTGCTTTTCTGCTTAGCTTCGTGCCTGTGTGAGATACTGCTTGTATTGTGAGTAGAATTGTTTCATATAGTGTCCTAAAATGAGTAAGGAGGAGGTGCTAAGGGTTCCTTCACCAAGTAAAGAACTTGGACAGCTTAGTGAGCTTAAAAAACGAAGAGCCAGTATAAAGACTAGGTTGACTCTCTTAATTAAATACGTATCTAAATATGAGGCTCAGCCCATGAATAAGAAGGAGAAAACTGAGTTGAAGCTTCGTATACAAACTGCTACTGAAATTCTTGAAAAATTCCATGATGTTCAAAACGAAATTGAGGGACTAACCGTTGATGATAAGTGTAATTTCGAATATAGGGAAAACTTTGAGGACCAATTTTATGGTTGTTTAGCTACCGCTCAGTGCATGATAGACGGTGAAGATGACTCCCCTGTACAAAATTCAGCATCTGGTGAGGGAAAGTCCATTTTCAAACTGCCACACGTTAAACTTAGTGTTTTTGATGGTTCATACGATACCTGGTTGGAGTTTATGAATTCCTACATATCCATGATACACAACCGTACAGACCTTGATCCCATTCATAAATTTCATTACTTAAAATCATCTTTGACAGGGGCTGCCCTTCAAGTCATATGCGCTCTGGAGTTCACTGCATCCAACTACAATCATGCTTGGGAACTACTAATAGAAAGGTTTCATAACCACAGATTATTAGTCCATAGTCACGTTAAGGCGTTGTTTACAATGCAACAATTAAATCGGGAATCGCCTACTTTGATTCGAACCTTAATTGACACTGTTTCTAGAAATTTACGTGCCCTTCAAACACTAAATGAACCCACTGAGTCTTGGGATACGCTTATTATATATTTACTGGTCTCCAAACTTGATATGGCAACCGAACGTGAATGGGAATCATTCAAGAGTACTATATCTTCAAAGGGAAGCACAAAATTAAGCGATTTACTCAAATTTCTCAGAAACCGTGCCGATATGTTGGATATGGTAAACGCTAATAATGTCACAAAGCCTAAACAAAGTCATTCTGGCGATTATGGCAATAAAAAACTCGCTCACACCTCACACACTCAAAGTTATGCTTCCACTATTCACAATAAACAAAATAAAACTTCTCGCAACCTTATCTGTGTGATGTGTGGAGGTAATCACGCCTTATACACTTGCATTCCATTCTTAAACTTATCTATAAACGATAGAATCAAATTCGTCGAGGAAAAAGGTTTGTGTTGTAATTGCTTGCGTTCTGGTCACTCCATACACGATTGTTTTTTTGGTAATTGCATGACATGTCAACGTAAACACAATAGTCTACTTCATATAAACTCAAACGAAAGCAATGACGATGACTTAGGGCAAAATAACGCGGCACAATTAATAACGCAAGCAGCTACGACACTGCATTCACTGTCAACAAGTAACATGCAAATGAGTCATCAGCGTAAGCCCGCCGCTCCGTCGTTACGGGTACCGGTGGAACAGGTTTTATTATCTACGGCCCTTGTTTACGTTACCGACGTTAATAACAAGTTGCATTCAATACGTGCAATTTTTGATTCTGGAAGTATGCATTGTTTTTTGTCAGAAAAAGTATGTAAATTATTAAACGTAAAAATAATACAGTCCACTGTTCGTGTCTCAGGCGTGGGACAATCAATCACACATTGCAATAAATCTTGTGATATTTTATTACAATCTAAAATAAACGATTATAAAACGAATATGACTTGCTTTGTTTTGCCGTGCATTACATCTAGCTTGCCTACAACAAGGATAGACGTCGATACTATACGAATACCTGAAAATTATAAGCTCGCGGATCCGACCTTTTTTGTTCCTGGGCAAATAGACCTTTTGATCGGCGCTGATAAATTCTGGGAATTATTAGAAGAAGGTAATATACGATTAGTAAATGGTCCATCATTGCAAAATACTAAACTGGGATGGCTTGTATCTGGTCCACTGTATACAAGTGACCATCAAGTGAAGGACATACATTGTAATTTTACAATAGACGATCAATTAAAACGATTTTGGGAGTTAGAAGAAATACCTAAGCGTACTGTTTTTACTGATGAGGAGCTTCAGTGTGAAGATATATTTTTGAAAACTACTAGCCGTGACGATAACGGACGTTTTTCTGTTCGTATGCCCCTGAAAGAATCACCAGAGGTACTTGGAGATTCTTACAAAATGGCTGTTAATCGTTTCTTAGCATTGGAAAAAAAATTAAATCGATTTCCTGAACATAAAAAGATGTACTCAGAGTTTTTAAAGGAGTATCATACGCTAGGTCATATGAGTAAATTAAGTAATTACGGTTCAATTTACTATTTTGTTCCTCATCACGGAGTATTTCGTGAAAGCAGCAGCACCACCAAGCTTCGAGTAGTTTTTGATGCCAGCGCTGTGACTAGCTCAAATAGATCACTCAACGACATCCAGTTACCGGGTCCTAAATTACAAAATGATATATTTTCTATTTTACTGCGTTTTCGTCAGTATAAATATGTAGCGTGTGCTGACATAGAAAAGTTTTTTCGTCAGATTTATATTCAACCAGATCAAAGAATGTTACAGTTGATTCTTTGGCGAGAAAGTGTTTCAGACCCTATACAAGTTTATTGTTTAAATACCGTATCATATGGCACTGTTTCTGCTCCATTCTTGAGTATGCGATGTCTACGTCAGTTAGCTCAAGAATGTGACAATGAGGACATTGCCCAAGTAATAAGAGAAGACTTCTATGTGGATGACTTGATCACCGGAAAGGACGAAAAACAGGAGCTCCTAAATATCTGTGAAGGAACTAGCAAAGTCCTTAAGTCAGGCTGCTTTCCTTTGCGCAAATGGACCTTGAATTTTGATGTTTCTGAAATAATTTCCAAAGAGTTGGCTATAGGCGAGCATACACAAAACAAAACTTTAGGACTCGGCTGGCAAAACGATAGGGATGAGTTATATTTTTCTACAAAACTAGATTCTACGACTAGTAAATTAACAAAGCGAATAATGTTATCAATAATCTCACAAATTTACGATCCATTGGGTCTTTTAGCTCCAGCAGTCATTCTGTTCAAAATATTACTGCAAAAATTATGGTTAGAAAAGCTGCAGTGGGATGATCCTGTGGGCGATCATGTCGTAGAGGATTGGAATCGTTTTATGAACACGCTACAGCATCTTAATGCGATTAAAATTCCTCGGTATGTCTTAGGAGAAAGTAAACAATTCACAGAACTGCATATATTCACGGATGCCTCTGAAAATGCCTATGGCGCGTGTGCATACATTCGATCTTATACTGATGAAGCGGAAATCACAGTGCGACTTCTGTGTGCCAAAAGTAAGGTCTGCCCCCTTAAAAGAGGTACTATAGCTAGGCTTGAGTTATGTGCTGCGCACACAGGTGCAAAGTTATATAAAAAAATAATGGACTCTCTTAGATTAAAATTTGATAGTGTGTACTTATGGTCAGATTCTACAATTGTACTTGGCTGGTTGCGATTGTCCCCACATTTGTTAAATACTTTTGTACAAAATCGTGTAACTTTAATAAAAGAATTAACACTTGACATAAAGTGGTTGCATGTAAGAGGCAAAGATAACCCGGCTGATCTGGTGTCGAGGGGCCTATATCTCGATGCGCTCAAAGAGTCTTCGTTGTGGTGGAACGGCCCGCTATTTTTACGAGAGCGTAAATCAACTTGGGAGAGTATCAACGATCAGAATTTTGAAACCGAATTACCTGAACTAAAAACTAAAGCGATTGCCCTTACGTCGGTTATCTCGGAAGACATTTTAGATTTTAATCGATTCTCTTCATTCACTAAATTAAAACGTGTAGGGGCGTACATATTACGTTTTATTTTTAATACGCGACTAAAGGTGGGTGAAAGAGAGAATCGAAAAACTGAGTCACTGTCGACTGAAGAGTTATTATCATCCCAACGAATGCTTATTAGACTTGCACAGGAACAGTCATTTCCCAATATAGTGTCTAATTTACTTTTTAATAAGTCTTTAACCACTATAAATAGTAAAGAAAAAAGTAGAATATCAGGTCTGAACGTCTTTCTGGATAATCATAAAATAGTAAGAGTGGGTGGTAGGATATGCAACGCCAGTAGCTTTGGTTTTGATAAGAAACATCCTGTTTTGTTGTGTTGTAAACATCGACTTACGAAGCTATTATTTATACATGAACATTTAAAGTTACTGCATGCTGGACCTCAGCTCTTATTAGCTCAAATTCGCGAGCAATGGTGGCCTTTGGGTGGCAGAAATTTGGCAAAAATGGTGATCAAGGATTGTGTTAAGTGTACCCGTATTAAGGGAATGACATTGACTCCAATCATGGGAAACTTACCGTCTGAAAGATTAGATGTTTTTTTTCCTTTCTATAGATGCGGCGTTGATTACTGTGGTCCTATTCTTCATCTTAATCGCAAGGGTAGAGGTGCTGTGTTAGTCAAAGGCTATATCTGCCTTTTCATTTGTTTTATTACACGTGCCATCCACTTGGAACTAGTAAGTGGATTGTCCAGCAATGACTACTTATTAGCATTAAAACGGTTCGTCTCTCGTCGTGGTAAACCTCTGGAAATCTTTTCTGATAATGGCAAAAATTTTGTAGGAGCAGAAAAAGAATTTCCTTTGCCACTAAATGATGAAAATGTTAAACAAATCGTAGATTACGCAGCTAATGATGGTATAACATTCAAATTTATTCCTCCGAGAGCAGCTCATTTTGGGGGACTATGGGAAGCAGGTGTCAAGTCATGCAAGCATCATCTCAGACGAGTAGTTGGTAATGCTCACTTAACGTTCGAGGAGTTCAGTACGATTTTAGTACAAATTGAGGCTGTCCTGAACTCCCGTCCCATATCTCCTATGTCTACTGACCCAAATGATTTTACACCACTCACTCCAGCACATTTCCTCATCGGTCGACCGCTGACTGCCCCTGCCTACGAAGACCTGACAGCAGTGATGATTACTAAGCTGGGAAGGTACCAAAGAATCGAACAATTACGCCAACATTTCTGGCGCCGCTGGTCTACGGAATAT
Source organism: Rhodophaea formosa (assembly GCA_963082605.1). Taxonomy (NCBI): domain Eukaryota; kingdom Metazoa; phylum Arthropoda; class Insecta; order Lepidoptera; family Pyralidae; genus Rhodophaea; species Rhodophaea formosa. Next base: position 21,650,290 of record OY720204.1, read on the forward strand.
ATTTCGGAACTTCAAACTCGGACCAAATGGAAGACGAACTCAGAGGACATTCAACCCAACAGTATCGTTCTCATTAAGGAGGATAACACGCCACCCCTGAAATGGCGCATGGGGCGGATTTTACACACCTACCCTGGCAGAGATGGCGTGTCTCGAGTAGCTGACATAAAAACGGCAACAGGCGTTATACGACGCGCGTTTTCTAAGATCTGCCCACTTCCGACAGAAGAGGATATTCCAGTTGCACAAAATTGAAGATTTTTCACTCTTGGAACCTAGAGCTTCCAAGGCCGGGGGCATGTTAAGGATCTACGTCGGTCAAAACGGTCTCCGCAAACGTTAAAAAAGCAAGGTGGCTTCGTAAACGCCTCGCAGGACATCGTTTTTAGCGCAGTCACGATTCGATATACTTGCCTTAAACGATTTTTGTATTTTTCTTTACTTTATACGTAATAAACGCATATAGTTTCTCAAGTCAATAAGCAGTTCATTATTTTGTTGGGCGTACGAATCATTTCCACCCGAAATACCTAAAAGCATCGATAGAAAGCTACAAGGGAAAGGAAGGAGAAGTCGAGTCCTGCCCGCAACAACGTAATATATAGCAAATAAAATGTTTAAGATATGTGCAGTAGATATTTAAATCTTTAGACATAACAGCGATTAAAAAAAAATTTGTTATATTTTATTTGTTACAAGTATATTTTTAAGTATACAATAAAAACCATGTAATCATCATATCGTGACCTATTCACTTTTTGAGAATCGGATCCACAAATACTTCAATAGATAATATTAGCAAGCATAAAAATCATTACCTCCTTTTTTTTATTTTTTGTACCCTTAGGGTTGTATTTTTTTCCAAATTAATGTTGAACGAACTTTGGGGTATTTATTACTATTGGGGTACCTTGTTCAACAAAAATAATTATCAAAATTGTACTACTCTGTAAGAAGTTATGCGTCATTCTTAATGGGTGTTCTGTTCATAGATTATATATAATTCTAGTGAGGACCTGTAATTGGCTTCTTGGTTTATAAGATTATTACCTATTTTTGTAATAGAAAGCTGTTGGTATTCTTAAATAAATAAAAATACAAAATACATAAAATAAACATAAACGCGTCAATTTAATAACCTCCTCTGTATTTTCGTTGGTTGAAAATGGTACATACTAGAGTCTGGAACCGATTCAACGCGCACCGACATGACTCGGCCTAAGCAATTTGCAATAGCTTTTTTATGATTTATCGGAAAAAGTAATTATAAATATATATAAATTGGTAAATGATCTAACCCATCAACATATCATAGCTAATCAAACAAAATCAAGCGTAAAATCGATTAAACGCACAACTCAGTCAAAGCGAATTACATCGATTCTGAAACTTATCTCCGACAAATGTTTCTCTGCCGAATGAGCCACCGACATAATGTTTCGTTCATGATTTTTTCAACGACAGAATGTAACAACTACGAACGTTTCGCCGACAGAACGATTCATTTATGGGTGAACCGACGACAGAACCTAACAACTACGAACGTTTCGCCGACAGAACGATTCATTAATGGGTGTTTCAACGACAGAATCTTTCACCAAATTCAGTAGGATACATCGACATAGCTTATCCATACTTTCATACTAATATTATAAATTGGAAAGTGTGTCTGTCTGTCTGTCTGTCTGTTTGTCCGTAAATTTGACGGCAAAACGGAGCGACGAATTGACATGATATTTTAATTGGAGATAATTTAAGGGATGGAGAGTGACATAGGCTACTTTTTGTCAAAGCGAGCAAAGCCTGCAGCAGTTACTTTTTGCGAGCAATGCCGCGGGCAAAAGCTAGTTTAGCCATAATTTGGCACACTAGTCTGCTAATATTCTTTGTCCGTGCTTATTCCCGGTTGCATCCCTAGCGTTGAAGTGTCCTTGTCGAAGGTCGGGTGTTCGATCCCCGAGAGAGGTATACTTTATGAAATTGTAACAAGCTTGGCTAGACACTGCACGGATACAGATTTGACACTACTAGTAACTATACCCAAAGGTTAAATGAAACAAAAATCCAAATAAAAATAACTTATATTAACAGTGACCTCCACAACATGATTATTACCAAAACAAATCAACTTTTTTTATTATATCAAGCGCATCGGGAATTTTCATTGGCTCCAAAAATAATATTTTACATTTTCATGAGAAAGCTAACCATAAGTTATAGGAAAAGGAAGGAATGTTTTCGTTTAGATAAGGAAAATATTACGTATATTCGTAGGCCTATGACTCGGTGCCACATACATGGCTCATGAGGGTGCTAGAGTTGTATAAAGTTGATGCAACTCTGCGCACCTTCCTGATGTCGTGTATGAGACAATGGAGGACAGTCCTTCGCTATCCAGGATGTCGGCAAATTCAAAGGAATAGCGAACCTATAAGGATAGAGCGAGGTATATTCCAGGGTGATAGTTTGAGTCCACTTTGGTTCTGCTTAGCCTTAAATCCTCTTAGTACGCTGCTAGAGGATTCAGGTCTAGGCTACCGGTTGAGGAGAGGGGGTCAAGTTATATCTCACCTCCTTTACATGGATGACCTGAAACTCTTTGCCCCCAACGATTTGCAACTGATGGAGTTATTGAAGGTAACTGAAACCTTTAGTAGTGCCATCAGGATGGAATTCGGTGTGGATAAATGTGCGATCATGCATGTAAAGCGAGGGGAGATTGTGGAATCGGTGGGAACCCAGCTCACGGATACCATAAATTTTAGATCCCTCTCAGCAACTGAAACCTATAAGTATTTGGGTATGTCGGAAGCGCTGGGCATCAATGTTGCTGACATGAAGCGATCGTTGAAGGATCGATTCTTTGGCCGCCTGAGGAAAGTATTTAATAGTCTTTTATCAGGCGGAAATAAAGTGCGTGCCTTCAACGGTTGGGTCATGCCGGTTTTGATGTACTCTTTCGGCATACTCAAATGATCTCAAACAGAACTAGACACCTTGGATAGGAAGGTCCGTACACTGCTGACGGAATATCGAATGCATCACCCACGGTCTTCAGTTATGAGACTGTATATCCCGCGAAGGTGTGGGGGTCGAGGCTTTTTAAATGCTAAGACCATTCACAATCGCGAGATATGCAGTCTCAGGGAATATTTCCTTAAAGTTGACGTGGGATGCATAAAGATGTAGTCACAGTAGACAAGGGCCTCACCCCGCTCTCCTTGGCTAAAGAGAACTGGCTCAAACCTGTAGTGCTTGACACTAACGACCGCAGGGAGGTATGGCAGAGTAAGGAGCTTCACGGACGCTTTTTCCGGGCCTTGCATGGGCCCGATGTAGATCTAACAGCGTCCGTAGCCTGGCTACGTTCTGGTGACCTCTTCGGAGAAACTGAAGGTTTTGTCTTTGCAATTATGGATGAAGTTATCATGACGAATAACTACCGGAGATATATTGTGAAGGATGGCACGGTTGACATATGTCGGGCATGCCACCGTCCAGGCAAATCAATCCGACACATTATCTCTGGGTGTTCTCGTCTAGCTAACGGAGAATACTTGCATAGACACAACCTTGTAGCCAGGAAAATACATCAGCAACTTGCCCTACAATACAGCCTTGTGGAATCGGAAGTTCCATACTACAGGTATGTGCCCGACCCAGTTCTCGAAAAAGGTAGTACCACATTGTACTGGGATCAATCCATCATCACTGACAGGACTATTGTAGCCAATAAACCTGATATAGTGGTGGTGGATCGATCAGAGCGGCGCGCAATGATTGTTGATATAACAGTCCCGCATGATGAGAACCTCGTGAAAGCCGAAAAAGATAAGCAAATTAAATATCTTGACTTGGCTCGCGAGGTTGTCGACATGTGGGATGTTGACTCAGCGATCATTGTGCCGATAGTAGTAACAGCCCATGGCTTAATTGCCAAGAGCCTCGATCAACACCTAAAGAGGATCTCGTTAGGCAGCTGGATCAAGGGCTTGATTCAGAAGGCAGTACTTTTGGACACGGCCCGTATTGTAAGGAGGTTCCTTTCCCTGGAGCCCTGACCGCCGGTAGCTTGGACCCTGTTCCCGATACCGGTGGGCTACTATTTTTATATTTTTAAATGTTTTTTTTATATATTTAAAAATGTAAATAATATGTGTTAAAATAAATAAAGGACAATAATCAATATTATATAAAATATTTTATTTCCTGTCACTTATCATCAATTTATTTATACTAATTTATTTGCTACTTAATTCAAAATAACATACCTGTATCAGAAATAATAGTAAACTTATACCCCCTTATACATAAAAAATAACAAACGTTTATTAAACCTATTAGTATTAGTTTAGTAAACAAATGTTTTGTCCCTAACCCTCTCACCTCTTCATTGAAAGAACGAGACAAATCATAGTAAAATAGGTTTAATAAAAGTTTGTTAATTTTTATGAATAAGGAGGTTAAAATTTAACTTTGTACTCATAGTCATATCGAAATATTAAATCATTTCCATCTAGGTTATCATTTAACTGCTTACATGTACGATGATTCAAAATTAAGTGCATGATAGTATTGTTGTTACAGTTACAGACTAGTGTGCCAAATTATGGCTAAACTAGCTTTTGCCCGCGGCATTGCTCGCAAAAAGTAACTGCTGCAGGCTTTGCTCGCTTTGACAAAAAGTAGCCTATGTCACTCTCCATCCCTTAAATTATCTCCAATTAAAATATCATGTCAATTCGTCGCTCCGTTTTGCCGTCAAATTTACGGACAAACAGACAGACAGACAGACAGACACACTTTCCAATTTATAATATTAGTATGGAAGTATGGATAAGCTATGTCGATGTATCCTACTGAATTTGGTGAAAGATTCTGTCGTTGAAACACCCATTAATTTTATTTATTTATTTATACTTTATTACCATTTTTAAAGAAACATATACAAATAAACATATTATGCATTACAAAGAAAACCACGGAGGTTTGTTAGGTACTAATGCAAGATTCCACTTGAGGTAACATATCATCTTATTTTTTATCTACAAACATATAATCCAATTTGAAAACACGTAAATATACTTAATACGAAAAAGAAGGCAAACACAAAAATAAAATAAAATAAAATAGCACGAATACACCTACCTACACAAAAGAATACTTATATAAATAAATACATAAATGAATCGTTCTGTCGGCGAAACGTTCGTAGTTGTTAGGTTCTGTCGTCGGTTCACCCATAAATGAATCGTTCTGTCGGCGAAACGTTTGTAGTTGTTACATTCTGTCGTTGAAAAAATCATGAACGAAACATTATGTCGGTGGCTTATTCGGTAGAGAAACATTTGTCGGAGATAAGTTTCAGAATCAATTACATCGCAGCCTATAATTTATAACGCTGTAATTAAATAGATGGACATTCTGTGGGACATTCTGTGAGAAAGGGGACGTAGCGATATCTTTACTAATATTATTAAGAAAAAAATTGATTGTTTTTTTGTGCATTGAATAGGCTGCTAAACTACTGGCCCATTTTCATAAATTCTTTCGCATATAGTTAGATAATTTATCTGCGGATTATGCTTTAATTAACCCAAACGAAGTTGCAAAAAATTGCTAGTAGCAAATAAATTTACAATTCTTTGTGAATAACTCCTCATATGATATAATATAAAATAGCCATACATACATACATCACACTATTCACACTACATTACACAATCCTTCCACGCAAGAAAAAAACGTAGAATGTACTAGTTGCTTCTCTTCCCGCGCAGATCGTAGAAGCCGATCGAGGGAATATGCGTGAGGAATTATGTCAATAGGCGATGCGGCTAGCAACCCATCACTATTTTGATTCCGTTTCTGAGACCTGGGCTCTGTCTACCCCGCCAGAGAAAGAGACGTGATTGTATTTATGTAATAATATACATATCAATAGATAATACACTCATCAAGAATTAAAAATACGCGTGCTACCACGTAACTTCAGTATTAAATCGAACGAAATCGAATGTAGAATCGATTAAACGAGTGTTTCAGTCAAAGCGACAAGAGCGTCGCACTCTTTGATTTACAGCAATGTAATTAAATAGGTGGACAATACATTCTGAAGAGAGGTGGACGTAACGATATAGCAAATAAATTTACTGCTTTTTGTTAGTAGCTTCTCATATAATAAAAATATAATGTAGCCATTAATACATATTTTAAGATAATAGACTCATTAAAAATCAAAACATCGCCTTATATGATTTATTGCGATGTAATTGAATAGCTAGGCTATTCATTATATAGGGAAGTGGTTATTCTTTTTTTATGTCATGTAAAAAATGTGCTTTGTGAAATAAGGATATTTACTTATATTGAACATTGTTTAGAACTTCCGAATCAATTTTGTACTATTTCAATGAAACTCTTCGTCGTTTTCATCTCGTTTCAAACATTGTGTGTATCCATATCTGTATATTTCCTCCATGTTGTTATTTTTAAACAGGATTGTCAGATGCCTGAGCCTCTAAAATCCCAATCCCAACTAATATTATAAATGCGAAAGTGAGTTTGTTTGTTTATTTGTTTGTTTGTTTGTTAGGCTTTCACGCCGTATCTACTGAACCGATCATCATGAAATTTTGCATACACATAGGTTAGGGTACCGAGAAAGACGTAGGCTATAAATTACGCGGGCAAAGCCGCGGGTAACAGCTAGTATCTGTATATTTCCTCCATGTTGTTATTTTTTAAACAGGATTGTCATGTCAGCATTTGGGTTCTATGACCTTGGGCTCAGTCTATTCCACAAAGGAAAAAGACGTATGTATCTATGGCTTAACAAATCATGCTCCGTGAAATGAAAATTTTTACTTAAAAGAGAAACCTTCAAATGCAAGTAGAAAGTTAATCATATTGCAATATCATTAGGGTTGCAATTCGCCATAAAACCGCGGCGTGCGTTGTAATCGATTTCTCACTCGATTTCGTCTATTCGATTCCATTGTATCGCGACAATATCGTTATAAATTCTACCGCGGACAGGAGATGTCGTTAGTTGAATCGGAATTATTCTTTCAACGGATCTTTGTTTTTTGTTAGCATAAATATCCACAGATTGTTGAACAAGATATACCAAATACAAATACAAACAATTTATTTGCTAAAATAGCCAAACACCAACACGTATTTGCCGGAAATTTCATTGATTTGGACACTTTTTTTTTTTCGCTATTGTGGATTTGTACTTCTTATACAGCGTGTTAATTTATCTTTGATATTCTAGGGGTCGATATTATAATATTTATGGGGTGACTCAGACTGTAAATATGAACAACTTTTCCTCTAAGCCCAACGCTGGGAGCTTTTTGTCTTTTTCGCACTTATTGCCTGCAACACTTATGAATGGAAATGTCGATTTTTTTTCTTAGTGTTGGTACCCATAGGAAAAGATGTTCATATAGACGGTCTGAATCGCCCCTTGAAGAGTCCAAAACGATCAACATATCACCGCGTATATGTAATATGTACGTATTGCAACCCCAAGCGAAAAGGACTTGACGAAAAGAGAATACGAGTAGAAGTCCATTATATTGTAATATATGATAGGGGTTGCAATTCGGCGTGCACTGTAATCGATTTTCCACTCGATTTCGTCCATTCGATTCCAACGGTTGTGTCGCCAATAACCGTAATAGATTGTGCCGAGGATGGGAGATGTCGTTAGCCGCACATTCGTTGAATTGATGAACTTGTGGATAAATTTTTGATAGATAGAATCTGATCGCAACCTGATATTGAAGAACCATGCCTATTAGTCTGAAATATACTAGATTTCAAAACAAAATTTCACAAAGATTTGATTAGAACATAGTTCACCTTGAACATGTTTTTCTTCCTCTTCTTCTCGACAATTCTGTGGTTACTCTGTGTACAACGCTGTCTATGATATTTTAAATCTATGACGACAATATAAAATGTCATCTTCTTCTCCTATTCGGCAAGAAAAATAATGTACTGAAAAAAATATATTTTTTTTTAAATTTTACACTTTCATGTCTGTCCGATAATTAAAATTATTTTACATATAGGAAGCTAATGTATCTGCGGGTGATATAAGTTACGATTTACGCTGACAAAGTCGCGGAATAATGTGTTCAAACATTCAGGGTATCTATACAATCTCCAGTATCTACAGCCATCTCGTAAATCACATGGGTCAAATATTGCATATGGCACTCGGTATTGGATCTCGATAATCCCGGCACGTCTTATTGTTACAAAGCAACCGTCATCAATACCGGGACAATTAGGGTATCCCGCCCGTAGTGGATTGGACCCGATTGCTATAGTGGATGAGAATCAATAGGGAAACGTGATCTGTGATAACTGTACTTAATATTAGTTACAAGAGCTTGCCATATACTTCCACTTAATTTTCTTTTCTGTAATCTAAAATTTGGGTTAGCAATTATCCGTTGTTTCGTTTTTTTGTCATGCGTCTATATAATGTACCTAACCAACATAGATTTTTAAGGGTACGTGAAGACATCTGTTATTGTAGCATAACAACTGCCACAAAATAACCACAGGTGAAACTTGCGGCTTGTGGAACCTTCCAAAGCAGGAAGAAATCAGAATATTACATTACTTGTGCTGTCTCATCCAAGAATAAACCACACCCGGAGTCACTTAACTTGTGCAACTATTTCCAGCTCCCGTGCAGCAAAATCCGGACACGTCTTATTGTTATAAAGCAATCTTTAGCTATGCCGGATCAATTAGGGTATCCCGCCCATAGTGAATTGGACCCGATTGCTATAGTGGATGAGAATCAATAGGGAAACGTGATCTGTGTTGACTGTACTTATTATTAGTTGCTAGATCTTGCTCGCTACTTTCTCTGCATATCTTTTCCAGAAACTAAAATTTGTTATGTAAGAAACCAATTTGTAATGTATGTAAAGATGTCAGATGTTGTTAATGTCGAATTATTTAACTAAACTGTTTATTTCCTTTTTTGTTCCAGGTAAGAAATTGAAAGCTGCTGGTGCAGAAATCGATCGCACTAGTGATCTTGGGTATGCTTAGAATAACTACGTATATTCGATTGATATAAGTACTTAAACTTACATAGAAATAAACATATATTAAAGATGACAAAGTCGCACGAACATTGCTAGACATAATGAACGTATATTTACCTATAACTACGACCATACAACGCCGCCTCAACTTTCCTGGCTCAGGCATCCGAGGAATTCCTAAACGACCTGACTCTCCCGTGTATTAATGACTCCAATATCCTTCGCGCTTTTCATAAGTTGAGGACATTCTTTCCGTGCAGCAGCAGCAATTTTTTTAATATTAATTTCTATGCTATGCCGCAAAATTGAGATGGGACTGGGCCGTGACCAGGTGTTCCAAGATGAGTGGGCATGTGACCAGGATGTTCCAAGATGAGTGGGCCTTAAGAGTAACCGACTAGTTTCCAAACTGCAAGCGACTGCCTGGTTGGCCCGGTGGTCTGACGAATTGAATAAATTTTATAAGAATTGGCACGCACTTGCAAAAACTAGAGAATGTTGGAAGAGTGAAAGAGAGGCCTTTGGTTATTGGTATATTAAAGAAACGTTTATTCAATGAATGCAATAAATTGAGTTTTAGTTGATAAGCCTTTTTTTCTTTTACTTTTGTATTTTTTATAGAATTAATTTTAAGCTTTTATTACATACTTGTTTGTCCTTTCTTTCTTTGCTTTTCGTTATATCTGATATTATGTCATATGTATGTAAAAATACATACAAAAATATAAATTTGTATAAAATAAAAAACCTGAATATGCGCACAAAAAATAAGAATTAGATTGTAAGCCCGTAACAAGGTTACTGAAAACACATTAAGTAGCTTTCACAAATTGTTTACGAGAAAAGCTCCCCAGAATATGTTTTGTTGGGCTCAACAAGATAAGGCATAGACTAATTATTTTCTTTTTAACTTCAACTTGATCCAATTTCGGAGGATTCAATGATTACGAAGTTAGAAGGTTGACTGGTTACTTTATTTGACCTTGATTTTTGTTTTGAAGGTCGTTGAGCTTATTTCTAATTATGTTTGTGATCTCTTTTGCGTGAGATCAGAATTCAATAAATATATTACGGACAAATCACACAGATTGAGCTAGCCCCAAAGTAAGTTCGAGACTTTGTTAAGCGATATTTTGTAACAAATTCATGTATAACATCCCAGGTCAATATGAAAAAGATTAACCTGGTATTGATTATCTTGACATGACACGGGGATCGATCCTGATTTCTGGTGATTACTAAGTACTTTCTTCTGTTCTACCCGTTCAACAATAAAATTGTAAATTGTGCATAAGATCTATTATCGCTTACCACAGTACAGCATTGAGGAGCCCGGGCCCGATGGTCCAGTGGGTGTGAGCTCCATGAGCGCTTACGTATGTTAAGCAACCCCTGGTGCAGTCCCTACTTGGATGGGTGACCGCAAGTGGCATAAAAATATCTCGAGCTCCTCCGTGCTTCGGAAGGAACGTTAAGCCGTTGGTCCCGGCTGTCATCGTTGATGGTTGTTTTTTTCTGCATCTGACATAGCTTAACGAGCTATGTCAGATGCAGAAAAAAACAGTACAGCATGCAGGAATATAACCTTAGTGTCAACTGAGACTATTTTCTCTAGGTTGTAACTAGAAAGTGTCTAATTAAAATCTGAAGCCCTTCATTCACACACGTAGTATGTACATGAATTAATGGAATACACTTATTATCTTCGCCATTGCTTTTCCAAAACGTTTTGTGAAGTATCAGCAGGCCGATTTGCTAAGTCGATGTACAACGATTTGATTGTCACTTTAGCATCCATTACGTTTTTCTATAAATAAACACATGTGAGTACATAAATAGTCTATACTTTTCTCTGTTTAAACACGTGATACTATAATTAAGCAAATGAAAAATTAAAAAAAAAACTCACGACACAACATTGTTTTGCACTAATATTGTGGCGCCCCCTAGTGAGTTACAGCCATGACACTATGTCTAAGAACATGAACTCATCAAACACAAACCCGTTATTGAAAACCGCATTAAAATCTGATCATTAGTTTAGAAGATAGGTGGGAACATTACTTTGCACAAACGCACACACAAACAAACATCTCTCACCCTAATATACGCATATACCTGCTCCGTTCCGTCGTGGGTAATAAAATAGTCATTCATACCGAAGCCGTAATTAATATTGAAGTTACCATGAAAATTATGTACACCATAGCTGTCAAAAGTTAGCAAATAGGCCTGCTGGACTGCTGGATTTGGCTGATGGATTTATCAATCGATTTTTGTGTGCCGAATAGATCCATACATTTAGCCAGTTTGCTTTATACTTCTGACATTGCTTAAATTAATGGCTCGATTAGTTGACATGATACGATTTTTTTAAATCTATGGTTGACATTTTAATCTGCCAACAAATTCGAATTTACAATAAAATCGCCGCATACATTTGAGTAAAAATTGTAAATCGAAGGCCGAGGGTAGTTTAGTTACTGCCTTCATAATATGAAAATAAATTAACTGACAAGGTGAATTAAAAGCAAACATTAATTTTACAAAATATTCAAATGATATTAAAACGTTTGTAAATATCATGTTTATAACTAGATGTCAAAAATACGCACTTCACAAAAACCAGAGGTCCAGTTTGGTGAACACACTTAAATACACTTCACCATCACACAACATGTAGTAACAAAAAGTAATCAAAACTTTGACCATCAAAGGCGGCAAAAAATACTACAGATCCTAAAAAGACACTTTAGGTGCGCAAAAAGGGATCAGCTTGGGTCCGCACAGTTGCGGGCAGATTACACTATTAACTTTTTTTGGGGGCGTAAATCGGTTTAATCCATGTAAGTACTACTTCTAAGTGTTAAATCGGAAAATGTCTGTTTTTTGCTGCGAATCGGTTTATTTCCAACACTTTATTTTGACTTTGAAAGCGTAAGCTATACGAACCTAGGTGTTTCCTGGCTCAATTCTATATTACAACTCAAAATTTGGTCTATGGTGTGACACGTAATATTGTGACGAATATTCTATCTTTCAAATCTTTTCAATTTTTTTTAAATTTTGTTATTTTTATGGTAGCTAATCTAACTATATTGGTACCTCATTCATCTTAATCTCTTCAAGCTTTTAGAAGTTTTAAGTAAAGTAACTTACTCACTTACAAACAATATGAGCCCTTAAGATATAAAATTTACAGGCATCGAGTAAAAATATGTGTTCATTTTATTGTGGTTATAGTCTGATGATTGTTCTTTCTTTTATATCTATCGAGCTATAGTCAACTACATTTTTACTGAAACTATTTCGCCCTACTTAATACGTCTTGATATTTTACAGAATATTTAAAAACACCTGTATGACAAATAAAATTTTAATAGCATAACTCTTAAAATGGTATCGCTGAACCTCTTTATAGGGTCGTAAAGTATAATAGAGAAACCTCGCAGTAAGCACCTCACAACCGCAGTATTGGCGCGAGCTCCTTTTGCCTTGATTGCTATGGAACTAAACCTGAATGGCTGTTCCTTATCAGGAACAGGAAATAAAGGAAACGATTGAGTGAAAAAGAGTGTTAAGTAAGCTTAACACCTTTCTTCACTATTATTGGTTTGTTTTTCGTGTGTGTAAGTGGCGAATTTTTCAAGCTGCCCAAAGGCATCTGATATAACTTAACGACTGCCGTCAATGATGACAGCTGGGACCAACGACTTAACGTACCTTCCGAAGCATGGAAGAGTTAGAGAGATATTTTTTATGCCACTTGCGATCACCCTTCCAAGTAGGAACTACACCCGGGGTTGCTAAACATTAAAAAAAAATATAATTATTATAATGTTTACACCTGCTAGGCCATGGGGCTTTAAGCATTTGAGTTTCTAGTACGTTTTGATATTGCTTTTGTCTGGCACGAACGAGTTTACCTTTATTGCTACGGACCTAAACCTGAATGGCTGTTTCTTATCAGGAACAGGAAATAAAGGAAACGATAGAGTGAAGAAAGAATGTTAGGTAAGTTTAACACTTTTTTCACTTTATTTAAGCATTTGAGTTTCTAGTATGTTTTGATACTGTTTTTGTCTGGTACTAACGAGTTAACTACTAAACCTGAATGGCTGTTTCTTTTTAGGAACAGGAAATAAAGGAAACGATAAAGTGAAAAAAGAGTGCAAGGTGAGCTTAACACCTTTCTACACTTTATTTAAGCATTTGAGTTTCTAGTAAGTTTTGATACTGTTTTTTATCTGGCACGTTCGAGTTTACCTTTATTGCTACAGACCTAAACCTGAATAGCTGTTTCTTATCAGGAACAGGAAATAAAGGAAATGAAAAAGTGAAAAAGAGTGTTAGGTAAGCTTAACACTTTTCTTCACTTTATTTAAGCATTTAAGTTTCTAGTATGTTTTGATACTGTTTTTGTCTGGTACGAACGAGTTTACTACTAAACCTGAATGGCTGTTTCTTATCAGGAACAGGAAATAAAGGAAACGATGAAGTGAAAAAAGAGTGTTGGGTAAGCTTAACACCTTTCTACACTTTATTTAAGCATTTGAGTTTTTGATACTGTTTTTTATCTGGCACAAACGAGTTTACCTTTATTGCTACGGACCTAAACCTGAATGGCTGATTCTTATTGGGAACAGGAAATAAAGGAAACGATAGAGTGTAGAAAGAAAATATTCTGATATCTATGGTAGAAAGAATGTTAGGTAAGCTTAACACACTTCTTCACTTTATTTAAGCATTTTACTTTCTAGTACGTTTTGATACTGTTTTTTGTCTGAAACGAATGAGTAGGTAGTGCAAAAGTGACATATTTAATGTTTTCTTATGTTTTCGCGATTGTTACACATTTAAGGTATTCGTAAAAAAAAAAGAAAAAAAAACAGAGACTAGGAGACAGCCTCTGTGGCACAGTGGTGAACACGCCAGCCTGTGACACGAGAGGTCCGGGTTCTAGATCTACTGAATCAATTTCGATGAAACTTGCACTATTCCCTAACTTGGACTATACCAACCAAGTTCGACTAAAAATTGTAACTGTCATTCAACTTATAGTTTTTGATTTATTCTCGGAGTAACATACAAATATACGTAGACAAAGGCAATTTGGTACGTGTTTAGAAACTGCTGTAGACCAAATAAAATATACAACAACTGTATAGTGCTACATACATGATGATAGTATACATACATACGTATTGGCCACATACACACGAAAAAAATATATACATACGGGACAAATTGATATTTTAGTGGGTTGTAAATATCTGTTTCTATTAATTTAAAAAGGCCAGCAACAAATTAAATATCCATAACCTTCCAAAATTCATCCGTATCAATTAAAATTTGGGATCCTTTCGCTGAGCTCCGTAAGTTATTCAAGGCGCATTCCCGGTTTATGGTTCCTAGCTGGAGCTGAGTACATTAATAATAATCACACTTAATTAATGTTATTTTGCTGTCACAGTGTTTCATGATGCAAACCCTTATTTAGGTCATTTATTATGTAAACGTAGCTTTAAGTTCTTTTTAAGGTTTTCAACTGTCTAAAAACAGTTATCATCTGGACTACTGGATACTATTATCGATTACATTGGATCTAAGCAATGACATTTCAATCTCAGTTGACAAAACTTTTTTGGTTTGCTTGTCAACATAGTATAGAACTTTCCACTGAAAGTTCTATACTAAGTATGTTTCATAAAACTCAAGAACATCGAAATAAATTTTTCAATATTATCTAATGAATTTTGGAAGTTTAGAAGAATAATAGGCGTGAGGAATCACACAGAACACAGAAAGAAATTCTGTGTCCTGTGAGGAATCATGTCAACACGCGATGCGGGTAGCAACCCATCCCTATTTTGATTCCATTCTCCACTTATTAGCTCACCAACATGCTAAACGTTGCTTTTAGAATTTATAGACCTAGGCTCTGCCTGCCCCACAAGAGAAAAGACGTGATAACGTAAGTAATAATGTTCTGGTTAGTTTTGGCTTGGCAGAGACTTCAAATAGATCAGGAAATATTAGGTAGGAAATACATTAAATAAATATATTGTCTTTGATAGATAGGTTGTTTACTGAATGAAGTTTTTGATTTAATTTAAAACCGCTGAAATAATAAATGATACAGTTTTTTTTTTTTGCATTTACGTATAGTATAATCGCTTTTTTAAGTCGGTCAAATTCTTGTAAAGTTTTTTCCACGTAGATTAACAATTTTGACACCCGTGCGTGCACGTCTATTACATAAAATGACAAAAAAGTCACGTCATTGTCACGTCGCTTCGTGCGCGCACCTTCATACATCTCCATGGACAGGGTGATGAAAACAAAAAAGTCACGGAGACAAAAGTCACCCGTGCGTGAAGTGCTTAACTCCCAACACAACATTCTTAAATAAAATTTTGTCTATGAATTATGCAAACGTCACATCATAGATTTAAAAAAAAAAATTTTCGTCTCTCTGAATAGATGTCGCATAAAGCCATTTTTGTATGAAAACCTAGTATGTCAAGCCGGGGGGGGTGTGAAAAAGAGGAAAGGGGGACGGGTTTATAGGGCTGCTATTTTTGAACGGGTGATATCATGAAGACGTACAAAAATTTACATAGAAATCGTTCGTTTGATTTTTCAAACAACCGAAATTCAAACCAGCGTACTTAGTCGCCAGTTTGAAAATAGCACTCATGACTTTTGACACTGCTGTCACAAGTGATGTATCAACACCGCGTAATATCGATATCGAAAACACAAAACAAACCATTTTGTTGCAATCACAGATTTAATGTAGGTATACAGATCTGCGGTAGCAATTTAGAAAACAAAGGTTTTTGAATGTGAAATTATGTTTTCTATTATCATTGCGTAGCTACCTAAGAGCAAATACCATCAAAATTAGTTTATTAGTCATCATTGTCTGAGCTGTTTCCTAATAGCATCATAAGCTTTGTTGTTCCGCTATTATGACCGTATTTATGCGGTAATGAGAATTGGCAAAGATTTTACGGCTGTTATGGGACAAATGAAAAAGATGTAGAATGTAAGTGAAAGTATCGAATTTTCATAGGCGGTGTCCGCAATCTTGGATCCCAAAATTGAAGTTATGTATTTGTAAATCACACCCATCCAAACATTAGAAACAAACTTTTTTATCTTGGCACTTTAAGGACAAACAAGTTTGACTGGTAACATGTTGTATAGATATATCATCATAATCTGAGCGTATTAAGGCATTCATGCCAATATATAATTTGGCAAATATATGAAGAAGAAGTACTGTCTATAAAGAAGTTTACTAAAAGGCCGGTTAGGATTTTAAAAATAAAATTACTTTTACTTTGATTATTTGACATTGTCAAAAAAAGGAGAAATACGAAAAATTAAATATATGTTTCTAAGAAAAAAGAATAATAAAAACTAGCAAAAATTAAAGGCATTGCATTAGAAATATTTTGAAATCAAGGATTCACAGGATATAGAGGTAAGACATGGTCTGTTATATGAGTTAGTAGAATCGGGTCACAATTTCTGGTACTTCTGGTACGCTCCTTTGTACTCATGTCGTATTCATGTACATTGTTTATCGATATATTGTAAGAGTAAGTAGGGGCATCACTATTCGTACTATCTTCTCTTACTTACTAAGGATTTTGACATTTAAAATGGCGTATAAATACATTTAATTTTTTTAAATAAAACATACATTGCCTTACTTACATGTGAAAAGTAACAGGTCGGGATAACATTTTAATATTTCTGTCAGTATTTTTGCAGGATTTCACAGCACAACTAGGCATGTTTACGGCTATAAACAATTAATTTCGTTCTGATATTTGCACTTCGACAGACGTCAGATGACTGGGGTCGCGAGAAAGCCGCGTGTATGTTTTACGAGTATAAGTCGTAGGACAGATCAAGCAATATTCACATTCTAGAGAGTATTCATACTTCTATGCGTCACATACTTATGCATTTGAAAATGATACCAACGACGCCAAAGCGCCAACAATGCGAGTCCTCGTCTTAATGGCACTTAGCAACGACTTGCTCTAAAGCGCATGAGTATACGTTTTCTTTGTTAATCTATGTTAGTGTACCTAATTTAATTTTCTTCTTTGTTTATTCGCTTTCCTGTTTATAGGTGGCCTGTACTGGTGTCAGATTTTTTGCCTCTTACGGCATTTAACGTAGCTAAAAGTCTGCTATATCGTCAACATGAAGTGAAAGGTTGTAGCCAGAAAGACGATTTTTTTTTTAATTTATGGTCGTAGCGTACAAGGGAACTGACATCACTGCCGAAAAATTGTCTTTATGAATATTATCGCATCGAAGACACGTCAATTGAGTTTAAATTTGTGGCGCCCCCAATAGGATTCAAACTTAATTGTATAACTTTAATCATCATGACCCTCACTCCAATAAGTCTATGTTCTCTTTGCCTAGAGCAAACAAGGCATTCGGTTGTTTCATACAGTTAGTTTTATACAGTTATCTATACCTACCTCCTTCATAGTTTGTGTACTCCATAAGCAATGATTTTTACAAAGCAATTTGACTAGAACATTAGTCAAATTAGTATGAATATGTTAAATCTTTTGGATTGTCGTGTTGTTTCCCAGTATTTTTCATAAATATGTATACCTATTAATTACAAACTAAAAGGGAGCCCATCCAAGCTAAGGATTTTTTGTAGTGGAATATTGAATAGTGATACATTCAAGTCCTTCTTTCCTATCCTCGTGTGCAATACTCACTTGTAGGTACTTTTATTGCAAAAACCATACGGTTTCATGGTAAAAAATACAATATTAATTTATTCTCTGAAATTTCTTGCTGCAAACGGGAAGCAGGAAGACATCAGAAGCAACTGAAACGCCATCTTTATTTCTTTTTAAACGATAAAAACAAAATCCAATTCTGCACCCGGACTGGGAAATATGAAAATGATTTGAACGGAGCGGAAGCGGCGTCATTAAGCGAATTTATATTTCTGCAAAGTATACGCGCCGCTTTACTGCAAGTTGTCGCTAAGTGCCATTACGAGGAGGACTCACATTGTTGCCAGCTTTTCTACCTTGTATTTGCGTAGTTTTGTAGGTAATATTTACTTTTTAAATGATGAGCTGTTTAGTTTTTCAGGCTTCATTATTAAAAAAAAAAACAAATAAACCCGTATATTATGAAAATTGAAAAAAGAATTCGCCACAGGTAGGCGAATTCTTTTTCATCACATATTTTCAATTTGAATAATATACCGAGCATTGTAATGCTATTTAAAAACCATTTAATAAACCCGAAACTGGAAATTTGTTGCATCCTCCTAGCTAAATTATAGCTTAGAATAATAATTATAAATAAAAAGTGGCCCAAGTATGAGTCGGACTCCCGCATGAAAGGTTCCTAAATAGTAAGCACTAATTATGTAAAAATGCCGTTCGCCGTGTGGTTCCCGGCAGAGTAGAATAGGACCACTCGAAGTCTTCCCGTGGATGTTGTAAACCGTGACTTAGGTAACCAAGCTAAACAAAGCTTATAAACATCAAAGAGACCACTCCAACCCATCTGCTTAACGTGGAGAGTGTAGGCCAAATCCTCTGACTGCTCTGGATAATATATGGCTCTGGTAGTACAAAGAGGGTCGTGGTTCTACAGTGGAGACTAAAAAGACCTGATGATGATGATATTTCTGCCAAAGTATACTCGCCGCCTTACTGCAAGTTGTCGCTAAGTGCCATTACGAGGGGGACTCACATTGTTGCCAGCTTTACTGCCTTATATTTGCGTAGTTTTGAAGGTAATAATTTACTTTTTAAATTATGATCTATGAAGTTTTTCAGGTTTCATTAATAAGAAAAGGATAAACCCGAGGCTAGTTGTTGCAACCTCCTAGCTATATTAAAGCTTAGAATCCTAATCACAAATGGATTATAATAAAAAAGTGGCCCAAGTGTAAGTCGGATCAGCCAAAAATACCGTTCGCCATGTGGTTCCCGGCAGAGTAGAACAGGACTATTCCAAGTCTTCCTGTGGATGTCGTAGAAGGCGACTTAGGAAACACAAGTTAAACAAAGCTTATAAACATCAAAGAGACCTCTCCAACCCGCCTGGCCAGCGCGGAGAGTGTAGGCTAAATCCTCCGACTGCTCTGGGTAATATATGGCTGTGGTAGCACAAAGTCGGTCGTGCTCCTACAGTGGAGACTAAAAAAGACCTGATGATGATGATGTTTCTGCAAAGTGTACGCGCTGCTTTACAACAAGTTGTCGCTAAGTGCCATTACGAGGAGGACTCACATTGTTGCCAACTTTTCTGCCTTATATTTGCGTAGTTTTGAAGTTAATATTTACTTATTAAATGATGAGGTGTTTAGTTTTTCAGGCTTCATTAATAAAAAAATTAAAAAACCCGTAACTGGAAATTTGTTGCAACCTTCTAGCTATATTGAAGCTTAGAATCATAAATATAGTAAGCAATAAATTATGTAAAAATGCCGTTCGCCGTGTGGTTCCCGGCAGAGTAAGTAGGACCACTTCAAGTGTTCCCGTGGATGTCGTAGAACATCAAAGAGACCTCTTCAACCCATCTGGCCAGCGTGGAGAGTGTAGGCCAAATCCTCTGATGATGATGAGTACAAAGAGGGTTGTGCTCCTACAGCGGAGACTAAACAAGACCTGATGATAATGATATTTCTGCCAAAGTATACTCGCCGCTTTACTGTAAGTGGTCGCTATTAAGTGCCATTACAAGGAGGACTCACATTGTTGCCAGATTTTCTGCCTTTTATTTGCGTAGTTTTGAAGTTAATATTTACTTATTTAATGATGATTTATTCAGTTTTTAGGGTTCCGTACAAAAGTTGAAAAACGGAACCCTTATAGGATCACTCGAGCGTCTGTCTGTCCGTCCGTCCGTCTGTCACAGCCGATTTTCTCCGAATCTACTGAACCAAATTAGATGAAATTTGGTAAGATAGTGTAATCCTATGACCCAAACACGGATGTGCAAAATAAATAAAGATTTTTTTGAAATAAGGGTCATTTTGAGGGGCCCAATTACAAAATTAAAAAAAAAAGTTTTGCAAACCTTACTGTGTCATATATCAAATGAAAGGGCTCATTATGAGGATCTCAAAAATATTTTTTTTTGTTCGCGTAAAATCAATACATTTGATTTTATTCACGAAAGAAGGCAAAAATTGACCATTCCCCCCCCCTGATCTCCGAAACTACTGGGCCGAAAATTTTGAAAAAATTACAAAATTTAGTTCATTCCTTGAAGATTACAGGAAAAATAATAAGAATTCTATCACTTGAAAATTAAGTGGTAAACTCACAATAATAAGTTCATCTAGGGAAATAGTTCACTAAAACACCACTAGATGGCGCTAGTATATTGAATAAAACATTTTTTGCACATTGTGTGTGTGTTCACGAAGCATATTGTACGGAACCCTCATTGCGCGAGTTTGACTCACACTTGGCCGGTTTTTTTATTTATTAATAACAAAACAAAAACGAAAGACGTTGCCTCACGATGTTTTCGTTTACAGTGGTCGATAGGTCAGACCACTCAGACCGGTCCAAGGTCCTTTCAGTTTTGGGTCGCACTCTTAGACCACTAAATCACAGGCTTTTTTATCGATTTATTTCAAGTAATTGGAACTCATATAATTAAACCGGTTACTAAAAACCTAGAAACTAATGGTCAGTAACAACATGTACGTATGTCACAACATTATTATTATTTAGGTACAATATGTTAATAAGACCCTGACCAAAGTGTCCAATCCGAAAGAGGCGACCCGCCCGTCAATATGAACAACTTTCCCTACTGGACTAAAAATCAATCCTAATGTTGGAAATGAAAAAAAAATTACATTCGCATTCAGAAGTTTGCCGTCAGGGTTTTATTAACATAATATTGTATAAGGACAGTCCATCCTACCGGCTATTATTTTTAGAGTAATGTTGGTGCCCTAAAAATTCTTTCACTTACAGAAAGCTAATTTATCTGCGGGTGACATAGTCCTTTATTACGGGGACAAATCAAAGGGAAAATTTCTAGTATTTTTATACTTCCACTATTGTTAAAGCACACTCAAGGCGACACACTACCGCCACCCAGCAATTAATTCGTAAGTCCTAAATCATATCAAATTTACAAAATCTGAATGCCCTAGTAAATCACTTATAGTATTCTTTTTATTAGTTTTCATAGATTTAAATTTGATTTGATTTTAGGAGTAAAAGAATTAATTGCTGGGAGGCGCTAGTGTCACGTATCGTCTGATACCACAGCGCCTTAAATTCAGACATTGGACCTGATTGCACAAGTACGTAAAAACGTATAGATAAATTAGTAAATTAGACACATCTGCTACCACTATATTTTGGGCTGAAATTGAGTTGGGAAGTTTTTGAATGCCTCCAAATCAGACACGGTGAAGTTCTGTCCGTGAATAATTACATTTAGATTCATTTACATATGAAAAGTCCTGATTCTAATCTCATAAAGTTAGTGCTACGTGGCTCGTTTATCTATAACTACCTATAAGTACCTAGTATTTTAGGTAGCCACAGACGAAGCTATTAGTGCACAAAAATGGAATCTTTTAATTATAGTTTTGAGTGGGAAAGATAAAAGTAACATTATTCCGATATTGACCTACGTTAATTACTATTGCTACTATAAATAGGTATTTATATTAAGGGACAAAAATAACACACCACTCACTCTAAGAGAATTAGTGTCGCAAGTAGCATTTTTTAAATCTCAAGGTCGCTCAATGGTAGGGCTATTCTCAGTGTTTTTCTACGAGTCGAATTTGGAACGAGGAGATCCGTAGAAGAACAAAGGTCAACGGATTAGCTCTTTAAGAGGCACATAGCTTTTAGAACCTATGGCCGAAGGAGTAGAAAGGTTTTTGAATGGCGACAACGCACTGGAGAGAGCAGCGTCGGACACCCACCGATCAGCAGGCCTATTTGCTAACCTTGACAAATAATAATATTCATTACGGCTTCCGTGTGATTGACTATTTTTAATTAAGATATGAAAACCGTAATGGATGTTAAAGTGATTAACAAAACGTTGTACACCGAGTTAGCAAATAAGCCTGCAGGCCGGACGACCTGACCAAGGTCGCAGGAAGGCGCTAGGTGCAGGCCGCTTCCAACGGGTCATATTAAAAATTATTGGGGGATGAACTAAACTAAAAGATAAACCAAGCCATGTTATATGTATCTAAAACTCTAAAACTAAATGTACACAAAATCTTCTCATCAAATCATGTAACATGAAATGAAAGTCTGCTACATCCATACATTTGTTGACGCGATCTAATGAAACACAAACACACATGTTCAGTTAATTACTCGCGTTCACTCGTTACTAACTTGCAACTACGGTTTGCAGTTAGTTTGGAATTCTCAAATACAAGCTTTACATTTTGAAATGATAGACACCAGACCAAACGAGAATAATTAAAAAATACAGACTTTACTCTTTATCGCAAAAACTATTGATTTTAATGAAACTTGCCTTACCTTACTTAGTTGGGCTATTTCTAGTGAAACTTAAAAAATATTGTTTTTATATTATATAGTTTTTTTTAGATACGAACACCGCTGATTGAACTTCGAAACTGTCATACAATAGTGTTCGGTCAGCTCCGTTATCAGAGTGAAAATGTAAAAAAAAAAAAAATTCCCAGCATTGGCAAATTAATATAATATGATTTTAAGCTTTCGCGGTCATAATTACTATTATGTTCACTACCGGGACTTACCGCGATTATTTTTGAGTTCTGTCTGATATTTCGACAACATTGCAGCTGCCATTTTCACAGACTAACTGAAGAGACTGCGGTGGTGTATGTTGAGCTGTCAAGGGAAACAGTATCGGTCTACCCTCTTTCTTTGTCTTTTATTACACAGAACTCAAAAATAATCGCGGTAAGTCCCGTAGTAAACATAATATTAGCAAATTAAGATTTTGATGAGGCTTATACGTCTGATTTTTTAAATATTTTTGTCTATGTTTAATAATTACTCAAAGTAGCCTGAAAAAATGACAAAAAATACTTTTTTATTTAAAAGGGTCTTAGTCTCATATATAAATTTGATTAAAATTGGTTTGGTCGTTTGGTTGCTGTCGGTTTTTTATCTGAAAGATAATCAATTATTTCATTCTGAAAATGGAGTTTAGGATTTCATCCAACGAAATAATCAATTTTTTACATTCAGAAGTTAAACTTTTTTATCGCACACTCATATTTTTTAATCTATGGCGTAGCGCCGCCACGAAGGGCGATTGAAATGAAACGTGGTACATTCAACAATCCAATTTAGCTTTGCTTTGTGCAGCCGAATCACAATCAGGCCTCGAGCACGAAATAAAGAGTGCACAGAAGGATACCGTTATAATGCAATCCTTCTTCATGTAATCTCGGCGTATTGTGTGGTTATTACGTCGTTATATTTAGCTAGCATTGGGATTTCCGACCTCTTCAGATTCTTTTTCATTTTAGATTTCTATTTAATTTCTGTTACAACGAACCCACACATTAGTTCAAACAGTCTACCTACCTGTTTTCGTGTGGTACTACAAGCGCCAGATATTTCAATCGAAATGTGTCAGCTCTACGACCTAAAATACTAGCTAAAACAGGCAGTGAGCATTTTGTAACCACGTACATTTTTGCGACTATTCACATGCTATTTTGTGTTTACTGAAATAATTACTTATCTCACATAAATTTTAAATTGTTGGGTACTTCATTGGATCCATAGAGAAGACAAATTTGTCACTCTCTTTATTTTGTGCCTCGAACATGCGCCATGTATCTCGTTTGGATCGTACCAAAATGTTATTTATCATTTCTGAGATTTCTCCCCAATTTACTGTAAAGGCTCTTTGTACTGTACATTGTCTTTTAGAAAGATACGAACAGGTTCTAAAAGGAGAACATCCTAATATGTGACAACATACTGATATCCTGACTTATTCATAATGGAAATGATGAGGCATTACGTTAGAGTTAAAAACCCTGGCGTAATGTGTTCAGGGGGAAACTGACGAAGTGTAATTACAAAAATTTCGTAATCAGATTTTCTGCGAAAATCTGTGCGTTGAAAATGACTTGACGTCGTGATTGACGAGCGATACTAAATGAAAATAACGATCAATAATGATTAATGACTAAACATTAATCAACTGCTGGGTATATTAAGGCTGCCTTTTCACCAAAACTGTGCGAGTGAGGAGAGCGGTGTGCGCGAAATACACGAGTAGTATAGCTTCATTTTCCTAGCTTTTTTATTATATTGTCAGTCAACTAATGTCAGCCTAAAAGCACTCGCTGCATATCCTCTACAAAAAGAGTTACTGTTGTTCAGTGTTGACTACTTATACACAAGAAAAGCAAGCAAGCAAGCAACTGTTTTTCACATCTATGGCATTCGCATCTATCGCACTGCTATGGCTCCTTCCGCTCGCTTTACATCGCATCTTTGGTGGAACTCAGCCTAACTTTGGAATTTAGAATTGTGTTTTTAGAGACGCATTTCACGATGTAGTTTTAACTTTGTTTATATTTTAATGTTAGTAAGAAAGGTTTCTTGTCAAATATGGTAAATATCGACGGTTTCATACGTAACCCTACAAGTAAAGGCGTATTTACAGGTATATTTAAATAAGAGTTATCCCAAGTTTCTAACTTGGGATTAGTAAAAGATGAGCTCCGTGGCGCAGCGGTTACCACGCCAGCCTGCGACACGGGGGTCCCGGGTTCGATCCCCGGTCAGGTCATGATGGAAAACGATCTTTTTCAGATTGACCTGGGTCTTGGATGTTTATCTATATATGTATTTGTTATAAAAATATAGTATTGTTGAGTTAGTATCCCATAACACAAGTCTTTCTTAAGAACTTACTTTGGGGCTAGCTCAATCTGTGTGATTTGTTCGTATAATTGAAGATTCATAGTCTTTGCTTATGGATCTCCACTTGTTACGACCAATGGGAAAGAGGCGTGATAATATGTATACATGTAAAATGAACTAATAAAATATGGGAAAAATCAACGCTGGCAGGATTCAGGTCTAAAGATATAGATTTTTTTTATCGAAGTTTTTTTTGTGTGTAGTTTCCACAATGTAACTTCTTCTAAGAACAATTACAAGTGCATTTGAGCGAATAAGTAAACTTCACTAATAGCAAAAATACAACCAAACAGGAGCAACCAAAACGTATTCGTTTCAAAGTTGACAATATTCAGCATAGAAACTAAAAGTACAAAACGTAATTGGATACACGCTGGCATGTAAACTTTTTCTCTTTTATGGCAAACAACGGCGGCGGCGACTCGACCTCTACTTTGCCGATTGGTCGAAAGTTGGGATATGTCGCTACGATAAAAAGTTGGTGGTGATGAACCATGTATGCTCGTTGTTACATACGTTGATTCGCCATTTGTTTACCAGAACTGTGGAGTAATAAAATAGAATTCATGTTGTTTTCATTAACGCTCAGTGGCGAGGTGGCCAACAGTGCAACTTCCAAAATTCGTCGTAACGAAAGTTGATAGGTCGTCCGTTGAAAAATTGGTTGTGATGAACCATGTATACTTGTTGTTCTATACGTCGTTACATTCGTTGATTCGCCCTATATTTACATGAATTGTGGAGGTATATAATGGGAATCCATGTTTCTCTCGTTAACAGTCAGGGAGTACGTGGTGACCAACAGCGCAACTTTCGAAATTTGTCGTAACGAAAGTTGGATAAGTTGTGTGTTGAAAAGTTGGTTTTGATGAACTATGTATGTTGTGGTTTGTACGCAGTAACGTTATGTTAACATGAACTTTTCAGGTATAAAATCGCAATCGCGGTCTTTTTCGTTAATGGCATGCGAGTCGAAAGTTGTAATATATCCCTAAGTTGAAAAGTTTGTTCTATCTGTACTAGACACACACATGATTTATCATAACCATGTGTGTGTCTAGTACAAATTCATGTTTTATTTCTATTTATACTCTCCATTGCAGGAGCATGACCCTCTCTGTACTACTAAAGCCATATATTAGCCGAAACAGTCAGAGGATTTGGCGTACACTCTCCACGCTGACAGACCGGTTGGAGAGGTCTCTTTGATCTTTATAAGCTTTGTTTAGCTTGTGTTCCCTAAGTCGCCTTCTACGACATCCACGGGAAGACTTGAAATGGTCCACACGTTTTATTTACTTAAACTTTTCTGGTATAAAAAAGGAATCAAATGTGATGACCGGCTAAGTAACCTCTAACGTAATTATCAAAAAATTAGTGTTGAGTTTTTCGCCTTCCTGTATTGTATAATAAAATAGCGATATTTCCGCCTGTGGTAACCAAACGGGTATATCTCGTTATATCTTTTAAATAAGCTTTTCTCAAACATGCTCGGAAATGTAGGCATTACTGTAGTAAAAAGAAGACCGGAAGTTTGTAATTCTTGGCTCATTCATCGCATTGCCGGCCTAGGCCAGGAAATAAGTATGAAAATTACTTCCCGGCCGCTGCTCAAAACTTTTTAATTAATCTATGTAACGTAAATTATGTCACTTGTCATACAGCCAGTTTACTACCACTGCATTTTTAAAAAATGCATATAATACGTGAATATAACTACAATTTCATTAAAATATCGATATGTGATCATACGAAAATATGCTTAATTTTCGTTGCGAGAGAAGAAAACAATAATCTATGATCTATTAAATTTTTTGTGAAAAATATGACTGGGCTCTATGGGCATTGTTTCCTTTGCTGGAATTGACAACTGAAAATAAAAAAATTAAAAACTCGGGAGATCTGTTATTTTCACTATACCCGTAGTGATTAACGCCACTGCCGAAAAACTGCCTTTACGGATTTTAGGGCATAGAACACACGTCAATTGACTTTGAATTTATGGCCCCCCATAGAAACTCAAAAGGAATTGTATGGCATTTTTTTCATTTTCACCCTCACTCCATTATTTGTCTATGATCCTTATTGCCTAGAGAAAACATATGGCAGTCGGTCGTCTGATACTAGTAATAGTATCTTCTTCGTAGTTTGTGATTAACGCTTTGCAGTAATTGATTGACATTGATTGTTTTCGGTAAATATGTGCAAAGTTGGTTATTTATTCGAAATGAAACGGTTCAAAATGAGTTTTAGTGATGAAAGCAACACTGCAATGGATTTTAAGTACCTACTTCGCCTAATTTGAAACTTGAAAGTGGAAAAATTACTACCGGCAAATACCTAGTAAGGGGAAATATTTAAGGCATGTAAGTTTATGTGTAACTTTAAGTTAAATTTCCTCACATTTATTGAGAAAATCTCTATACTTTCCTCGGCGGGAAAGGGATTGCCGGACTCGTAACTATTGTCAAGGCCTCGCTGACGCTCGGCCTTGAAAACTATACTCGTCCGGCAATCCCTTACTTCCCGGCCTCTGCAGTAATGTACTATATTCTAAGTACACAAAATGTATAGATATTTTACTGTGTAAAATTTAAAAAGACCATAAAATAGTTTGATAAATCTGAACATATTTTTTCAAAAACTGTTTGCATCAAGTTTTAGAACTCAATTTGATCCGGAATTGGTTCATATCCGACAAATGTAAATCTGGAGTTCAACAGTATTTGCGGCAACTTTTTAATTTCGACGGTAGTGGCGGCAATATGCGCGTTACAACTGTTATAGCTTTTTGAAAGTAAAAGTTACTCGTGAATTGTTTTTGCGATTCAATCGCTGTCCGTAGTGCGCTGTGAAATTTGAGTATCTCGCTGAATCAGCTTTTGGTATTTAATTATGATGAAGTTTTATATTACAAGATAATTATACAAACAACCGACCTCTCCAACCCGTCTGGTCAGCGTGGAGAGTGAAGGCCATATCTTTTGAATTCTCTGGCTAAAATATATGGCTCATCGTGCCATCGTGCAAAGAGGATCGTGCTTCTTTAGTGGATAACAATAAAGACCTGATGATAATGATTATACAAAATCGGAAATCATCAGCACTGTTATGGGTACCGCTGAAGTACTCTAATTAAATGAACTTGATGTCTTGTTACCTATTAGGAATAATTTCTTTTCTTACTGAAAATAGTGTTATTTGCGGCAATTTTTCAAATGGTAATAGCAAATGTATTGCAAAACGTCGTGCGAAGAAGAGTGCTTATAATAAACCGAACCGAATTGTACCTTATAATATACTATAATAGTACAATAGACGTAATTTAATTCGAGATGTAATATTATAGTCGTCGGTTTATAATAAGCACTCGGCTTCGCCTCGTGCCTATAAACACCTCGACTATAATATCCAGCTTACCGTACTTGTATCATAATGCATTCAGTGTTGACCACTTACACACACGAAAAACAACAACAATGTACAATTCTCACCAAAACTTTGCGGCAACTATTTAATTACAATGGTAGTAGCGTGCTGAAACTGTTATAGCTTTTGGAGAGTAAAAGTTGTTTATGCAATTCAATCGCACTCTCCGCAGGGAATTCGCTCTGAAATATTGTTTAAATTCTACTTTTAGAGTTACTTTCAGTATTTTACTATCTTTGTAAATCACGACAAAAAAACCCTCGCAACCCACTAAAAAGTAAAGCGTAATAAATATTGATAAAAGCAATCTGGCTCTCGGCTCTCGGAGCCTGTATTTCTGTAACCGCTGGGTAATTGATAGTTTTTAATAAGTTGCGAGTTGCGAACTTTGAAGTGGCAGTGGGCGGGGCACATAGCGCGAAGAACCGATGGCCGATGGGGCAGAAAGGTTCTTGAATGGCGACCACGTACCGGCAAGCGCAGCGTTGGACACCCACCGACCAGGTGGTCGGACGACCTAATAAAGGTCGCAGGAAGACGCTGGATGCAGGCCGCTTCCAACCGGTCATATTGGAAATCCTTGGGGGAGGCCTATGTCCAGCAGTGGACTTCTTGCGGCTGAAATGATGATGATGATGATGAAGTTGCGAGAATATTTGTAGAACTTCCATGCTAATATTATTATTGACATTCCAAATGTTTTCCTAACTGATTTAGAACATTTTTTTTGGTATTAAATTATGATGATTTTTTTAATATTACAAGTTAATGAAACAAAATCGGAAATCTTCAGGTACTGCTAATGCGCCAATTTTAAATGAACACGAGGTTTTATGTCTTCATAATTATTAGTAATAATTTCTTTTCTCTACAAAAATAGCCGAATTTGCGGTGGTACCGCATCTTTAATACCGCACATTTTAATCAAATCATTTATTCAAATCATTTATTCATCAACAAAATTTGCATCATACAAAGAATGCTGGAGCCCTGTGCTAAGTTAAAAACTTGTGTTACAGGAGCTCCACTCTTTACACATGTTACATTTTTACATTAATAATCTTACTAAGTTATTCGCTCTTTATATAAACTTCCACATGTAATTTTATATATCTTTAATTTCGACGATAGTGGTGGCAATATGCGCGCTGCAGCTGATTAGCGTTTACAATCTACTTTAAGTGTTACTTTGAATATACTGCTGTCATTTTTATTTGTAATTCACGACAAAAAAGCCTAGCGGCCCATTAAAAAGTAAAGCGTAATAAATATTGATAAAAGCAATCTGGCTCTCGGCTCTCGGTGCCGGAAATTAATTTCATAATTGGTTAAGAGCGTATACTAGCAGTATTTTTTCAATATGGTTTCCATACAAATGTATTTCTCTATTTTCTCGCTGAAAACTGATTCTAGAGCCACAATTATTTTTTCATAAAATCTAGTACTAAAATAGGAATGCCCCTATTTTTTATTTTTTCCAATAAACCTGTTTTTGTACAATTTTTTTTTCTTTTAAGCAGGTTTTTAGAAAAAAGTAAAACATAGGGACATACCTATTTTAGTAATAGATTATATGTAAAAAGAATTGTGCCTCTAGAAGCAGTTTTCAGCGAGAAAATAGAGAAATACATTTGTATGGAAAACGCACTGCTAGTATACCCTCAGTTCCCCCGTTACAGCGAGCGGGACAAATCAAAGCGGCCCGATGGTGTCATCAAACTACGGAATTAAACTATTTAGAGTTCCGTTTGTGTTTCTGTAACCGCTGGGTAATTGGCACGGTATTGATAGTTCTTAATAAGTTGCGAGGATATTTGTAGAGATTCTATACTAATATAAATATAGTTCCAACTGATATTTAGAACATTTGTTTTTTGGTTTCAATTATTTTTGTATTACAATATTTTGATACAAAATCAGAAATAATTAGATACCCCTAATGCGCTCTTGTTAAAGGAACATGAGGTCCTATGTCATCATACCTACTGGTAATAATATCTTTTCTCACCTAAAATAGTGTTATTTGCGGCAACATTTTTTTTTGACGGTTGTTGCGGCAATATGCGCCCTAAAGCTGTTATGCCTTTTTGAGAGTAAAAGTTGCTCATGCAATTCAATAGCCCTGTCCGCAGAGAAATCGCTCTGACATATGTTTTAAATTCTACTTTTAGAGTTACTTTCAGTATTTTACTATCTTTGTAAATCGCGACAAAAAAAGCCTCGCAACCCATTAAAAAGTAACGCGTAATAAATATTGATAAAAGCAATCTGGCTCTCGGCTCTCGGAGCCTGTATTTCTGTAACTGCTGGGTAATTAATAGTTCTTAATAAGTTGCGAGAATATTTGTAGAACTTCCATGCTAATATTATTATTGACATTCCAAATGTTTTCCTAACTGATTTAGAACATTTTTTTTTTTTGGTATTAAATTATGATGATTTTTTTAATATTACAAGTTAATGAAACAAAATCGGAAATCTTCAGGTACTGCTAATGCGCCAATTTTAAATGAACACGAGGTTTTATGTCTTCATAATTATTAGTAATAATTTATTTTCTCTTCAAAAATAGCCATATTTGCGGTACCATTTTAATTTCGACGATAGTGGTGGCAATATGCGCGCTACAGCTGATTAGCGTTTACAATCTACTTTAAAAGTTACTTTGAATATACTGCTGTCATTTTTATTTGTAATTCACGACAAAAAAGCCTAGCGGCCCATTAAAAAGTAAAGCGTAATAAATATTGATAAAAGCAATCTGGCTCTCGGTACTGGTGCCGGAAATTAATTTCATAATTGGTTAAAGTTCCCCCGTTACAGCGAGCGGGACAAATCAAAGCGGCCCGATGACGTCATCAAACTACGGAATTAAACTATTTAGAGTTCCGTTTGTGTTTCTGCAACCGCTGGGTAATTGGGACGGTATTGATAGTTCTTAATAAGATGCGAGTATATTTGTAGTGCTTCTAAGCTAATATTTAGATTTTGAGTTATAAATAGATAATGTCAGAGTCAAATATTTTATACACTATTCGGTGAACGTTAATTTTCATTGCAATACATATATCTCCATGTTTTCATTACAATGTAATGTTTCTTTTTCTGATTTATAATATGGCTTCCACCGAGATTTCAGTGATTCTGCCAATGTCCAGTAAATTGAGATACTAAGTATCGGTGTTGTACGGTAAAGTTGTAACAAGTAGCATCAAAGATGGCGTATGTTCTTTGATGCCTCGTGGGAGCTTCTGGTGACAAGTCTATACGACTCCATATAACAGTCTACTTTAACTATTTTACAAATTGTTCATGAGCACGAGCATTTATAACACCAAACTACACCAATTTCATATTATAAAGTCCACATCAATTTGCAAAATCGTTCAAGGCAGATCCCACTACACCCCTTGACTTCCCACCACAAACTCCAATGAAATGTTTACAAATAATACATTATTAATGACGTCAATAATTTACTTATGGCCAAGTTTAGAGCAGAAAAAGCGGCAAGAAACTGCTCAGCGCATTTTTTCCAACTGACTAAACTATTATTTTAAATACGGGGGCATAAGTGCAATCTGATGGTGAGGAGTTAGAAGTTAAAGCTTGTAGAAGAGAAAAGAAAAAGTGAAGAAGAAAAGTGGGTGACATTGTGTTTTTGTATGTCAAAATTGAATAAACTCATAACTAAAAGAAAAAACAATAGATAAATAATAATAATAAATGTATATCAACCGTGGGCGTGATGCTAAGGTTGGATGCATTTTTTACTTGGATTGCAATGCACATTCAATAATACAGATTTTATATTTAAAACAAAGGTTTACAGAGTAACCATTATAATTTAGTATTCCGAATCCGAAGAAGATGTGTTAATCAAGTCTGCAGCAACGCGAAAGGTTTGTGTTTCCTTAATTGCTTGTGTCTCAAGCATGTGAGTAGTAGTGTAGTGTCTTCGGGTAACATTGCATTCAAAAAGATTGCGGAATTTGGCGTTATATTCACGGGTGTGAGGCGTTGTACATAACAAATGACTTCAAATAAATTCGGATGACCAAACAAACTTACCAAAATATAAATTATTTCCACCCAATATTTGGAAGCTAGGCTCTTGTTGTTGTTTAAAATATGGTAACGATCGCTTTTGATTACTATTTTCAGTAGAAAAATGCGTGGTTTGCCATTACCTTCCCCAAAAATATATTAATATGGTTAGGTATTCTCTTTATTTATTTTTAAAACTCAGGCATAGGCTTTTTTAAAATAAAATTGATATAAAAAGCAAAATTTATAAATGTAATATACAAAACATTATTGAAACCTAAATCTAGAGTGCCGCTATTATAATTTCGACATTATTTGCAGTCTAAACCAATTTGCGTAAGAGAATTACATAATAATTGGTCCATAAGTAACATTTTGCAGTGCGTAGAATATTTTTTCTAATTGGATTTTTTATTTATAATATTGTTTTCTAGTTTGATATGGTTACCCTACACACACAAGTGTCTTTGTTTGTGCGGTGGAGGCTGAGATTTCAATTAGTGTTATTTTGTTAGAGCGTGTTCCTATTTCACTTTGAAATGAAAGTGTTTGGTATACATGAAAATTAATTTTAGATTTATTATGTAGGCTTATGCCTGCAGATTAATACACGATGTATAATGTTTTTTTGTTTATTTATTTATTCATGTACACATTAAACAGTAAAAGAGTCAAAGTTACAAAAAGCAACTTAAGTACAGTCGCTTGCAGAGAAATCTGACCCCCTTACAATTCAAAATCTGTGCGACTGTACATAGGTACTACTTATTTCAATAGAAATTTCTTCCAGCAGATAGTTGAAAAATCTGATACCAACACTGGTATCAGATTTTTTAAACTGTCTAAAGGCATCTTCGATCGTAAGCAGAAATTTGTAAACATTGTCAAAATTATCTTCGAAGGAACTTTAAGTGTTTTTGAACTGATAAAACAATACGCTTTCAGATTAACTAGCTAGGAAGCCCGTATTCAAAGTTCAATCAACACCGAGCATTTGCAAAATGAAAACTTATATTTTAAGCGTGGGAATCTATTGAAGACTCACAATTCCACGTGGCCGCAAGTTTTAATGGGAAAACTTGGGTGTCAGGCGACACGCTCAGTGCCGTTGGTTTCAGTAAGTGCCGACTTTTTGTTTACCCCAAGTTTGGGTAAACAAAGGCAATGCGCGAATTCGCGATCCAGGTGAGATACTTATTGGTAAAGTTGGAAGGCTCAATTTCCTAGATTTTATATTAAATTGGCAATATAATGGTTTTTGAAAGCTAAACTAAGACCCTCACTTTACTTATTACTAGCGATTTTCCTAAAACTTCGCCCGCGTGAATAATAGCCTATGTTACCCGTAGATAAATAAGATTTCTATGGATGTAAGAATTTTGGAAATCGGTCCAGTAGTTTTAAAGCCCATTTAAATTAAACAATCAAATCATTCTTCTTAATAATATTAGGTTTAGATAGCAGGAATTGAAAATAGGTGGTTTGTGGTGGGAAGTCAAGGGGTACAGTTGAAGTTTGCCTTAGACATTTTTGCAAATTGATTTTAGTGGACTTTATTATATGAAATTGGTGTTGTTTGGCGTTATAAATGCTCGTGCTCATGAACAATTTGTGAAATAGTTAAAGTGGACTGATAAATGAACTTGTATAGATTTTCCGCCTGAAGCTCCCACGAGGCATCAAAGAACGCCCTACGCCATCTTTGATGCTACTAGGAAAAACTTTACCGTACAACACCGATACGTAGTATCTCATTTTCATTTTTTTGACACCGAAATTTCAGTGATTCTGCCAATGTCCAGTATTGGCAGAATCACTGAAATTTCGGTGGAAGCCATAATAGGGGAACACTAGGCACAGTTGCGACGCCAATCATTTTATTCCTAATACTTTACAAATAGAAAGAAATTCAAGAATGTAAATCATATAAGCACTAGTAAATAACTTGAAGTATTTTTGGAATTACGTTTTAATATTATGAGAATTAGCAAGCAATTAAGCAGTATGCTTACGTGCTTTATGAAAACGCACAGAATCTAATTTATTGAAAACGGATGGAAAACACGTTAATTGTTTTTTAATAATTTGCAAATAGAGCCTCCATTTTATTTTTCCCTGTATCCTTATCTAAGCTTCTTGTCAAAATCTTTCAGATCATCTGACCCCGTCGTTTGGGCTTGTCCAACGATTTAACTTCTTCATGTTAGAATTTTAATTTGCCGCGTAGTTTATGATAACGCGGTACAATAATATGAAAAAGAAAATGCGGTAAGATAATATGAAAGAGAGAGTGTCGATGAAAGTTGCGAACAAATACGTTCTCTGTTAGGTGCGTACCTTTGTTTAGAATAGTTTATTCTGCAGTAGATAAATCAAATTTACAAGTTAAGTTCTCTTAAATAAATGAATGTATGTAATATTTGATTTCAGTGTTTGATCTCTAAACACTTCAACAAAAGGGCACTTCAAATTTTGACTAAGTGGATAATAAAACTTCAGGGTAGAAATTATTATTTTGATTTACAATACTTTTATAGCTACTTGTTTGTAGTAAGATAACTTATAAGATAAGTTGTTAAAAATTACTGTTCTTTTCAATCAAAGAAGTCAATGAATATCATCATGCAATGTCGGCATGCAAAACTCCGCATTTTTTTATTTTACACATATTTATTTACAATATAAATAAGTTTCACCAAAAATATGGAATGCAGCCAATTTGGAGGTCAGCGGTCACGTATGTGGGACGGATGCTGTTGCCAGCTAGTACGTTACATGTGTGGCGCCAAGTATTATAGAAATAGGTACAGCACTTGTATACAAATCATGTCTCTGTTCTGATTGACATACATAGTCTACAATAACGTGGTAAAATGAATGAATAAACGAAAAATACCTCATCATCATCATCATGAAATAACGTTAAGCTAAACACGTTAGGGTATCGAGAAGGACATAGGCTATATATTACGCGGGCGAAGCCGTGGGTAACAGCTAGTGAATAATAAATTATATTAATGGTAAACATGGAATAAAATAATTACTAGTAGGTAGAGACCTGAATTCTACTCGAAAATGGAAAATGTATAACATAAATTTTACTCGGTATTTGGTCGTACAAGGCCTGTTTCTATCTATTATCAAAATTGAACATTGTAAAAATACATTTGTGCACAATCCATTTTCTTCTTCTTTTGTTTTATATTATAGCTTCCACCGAAATTTCAGTGATTCTGCCAATACTGGACATTGGCAGAATCACTGAAATTTCGGTGTCAAAAAAATCACTGAAAATGAGATACTAAGTGTCGGTGTTGTACGGTAAAGTTTTTCCTAGTAGCATCAAAGATGGCGTAGGGCGTTCTTTGATGCCTCGTGGGAGCTTCTGGCGGAAAATCTATACAAGTCCATTTATCAGTCCACTTTAACTATTTAACAAATTGTTCATGAGCACGAGTATTTATAACACCAAACTACACCAATTTCATATTATATAGTCCACTAAAATCAATTTGCAAAAATGTCTAAGGCAAACTTCAACTGTACTCCTTGACTTCCCACCACAAATCACCTATTAATGGCAAAATAAACTTTAGTGCTTTAACTATATTATTATTAGGATAAACTGTTTACATGGTTTTTATCCCCATGTTTTTTCATCTTTATTTTTTTGTGAACAATGCAGTCCAGTCAGTGAGTTACTGTCGTAAATTTTTGTTTACCTAGTATAAGTAAAACTTACGAAGAAATAAAATTTATAATTATTATTATATTACAAAACAGATATTTTCGAAAAAGCATTGTCGCTAAAACAGCTTTTGATATTAAATCGTTTTGTTCACCTTTAATAGTAATATCTAGCGCCTCTTTGCACCATTTTCCCAAATTTATTTTTCCCAGAAGAGAAAGAAATTGTGATGTCTAAATAAAATTGTGCGCACGCAATGTCTATACGTTTTTATCATGGCAGTGTCCCCCTTCTCTTTTGGCTCTGACTTAGTAAATTATTCCATGGTAGTATTTAGTACTCCCAGCTTCAAGTTATCCCAAAATATGAGTACTCGTGATATCGGACGGTTGTTGGCAGCAATTACGCGACAGACAAGTTTTAATGGGCGCCTTGGATGAGAGAGGCCTCTTTAATTTAATAACTTTACCGTATTGGACAGTAATTAATGTTGGCTTTGACTACTTGGAAGTTATTTTATGTAAATACTTCACAATAACGTCTTGAAGAACTATTCATCATCATCATCATTATTATTACAGCCGTATGAAGTCCACAGCTGGACACAGTCTCCCCAAAGATTTCCATCATTGGAGGGGTTTTGCCATACTCACCACGCTTGGCAAATAGGTTAGAGTGCGCAGTTTGGTTGACTTATATTAGTTCCAACGCTGCTGCTCATCGAGACTGTTTAAGAGAAGGAAGGGTAGGAATTTGTTGGACTGGGGGACCGGATAAAGGTATTTGGAATGCTACTTGCTTGGATTGATTGGAGATGACAAAGAAGATGCTCAGGATGCCATACCTGTACCATGTGGTCCCAACGCCTTAATCGTACGATTTGTTCTCAGAGACTCGCATAGAGGGCGCTACTAATTGCTACACAACATTGTATCTTCCGTATTATGAGAACATAAAAACATTATTCACAAAATATATCTTATAAATAATTAGGACAATATTTTTGGCTTTTTATTTTAAAATGACACCGTATATATAGTAAGTTAAAGGCTAACGCAAATTACCGCCATCTAGTATCGAGTAGCAAGCAACTCTCCTGCACCATACATTCGCCTGCTTTTCGCAACCTTAATTTGGTACAATATTTTTGTATGAGGTGGGCAGTCTATTACGTTAATATTATATTGTCTTTGCCTGTACTGTACAGGCAGTTGAGATTGACACCTCTGACCATGTGATTAATTATGTGGCAAAAACAATTTTGGTTTAGTCCGATCTTGTCGAAAGTGCTGTCTTGATGAAATCAAAGTGTCCGAAATCGTTGAAATCGTTTGTTGTTTAAATAAAGTTGTAGTTTAGGCGCGAAAAGTTCGAGAGGCCCGACGCGTCATGAATTTGGAATGGAATGGAAAATATATGAATGGCAACATAAAACAACGTACAGTAGGGATATTCAGCTATATATAATTTGCCACTCATTTAAAGGTTTTCATCTAAGTGTTAGTACTCACTGAAGTAATATGTAGTTCTCCAGAAATTTTTGAACAAATATATCTACATATCATATATCGCGGCGTCCTCTCCCATTTGGGGCAATTGTGTCAGCCAGCGCCATCTTATACTCGTATTGAGTTTCCCGCGCAAATGTTAATTTGGCGAAAACACGTTACGAATGATAACGTAATATAATTATAGATGATATGTTTTGTATGATAAAGATCTATAGCTATATCTTCATTCAAAATTAAGTCAATTGTAGGAATCAAACTATTTTGAATCTATGCGTGTTAAAAAAAGTGTGAGTAGCTTTTTCACCCAATGAGTGGTAGAAAACGGTTTAAATACTTCAAAATTATTTTTTTGCTCAGATCAGTTTTACGACTACTACCTTAACCGGCTGACTGCTACGCATTTATATCGTAGCAACATCGTAGCACTTGCTACGATTTGCTACGAGTCCACTTGCTGCTACGACTTTTTTCATTGTATTGAAATGTTAAATCGTATAATGAGTAGAAAATGTTAAACATCTAACTTTCATTCCATCTTTCTTTATTCACAAATCAATATCATACAATCTAACTTGCTAGAAGACTCATTGATGATCGTAATCTAACGTGCTAGAAGATTCTTTGATGATAAGACTCTTACCAGGACGCCTTAGACCCTCGGACACCGCTGATTAGTAGCAAGATTGTGTGTCTTTTACAGGCTTCATTCCAGAGAATATGCGCCGGAGTTGCATGATTTTTTTATTGTTTATTGTTTATTTAATATATACACTATCATTACAGGTGTCCCTTATTCAATAGCGTACATTAATATTTCATTTTGTTTACAGAGTCCTATGTATCTAATTCACAATAACTTAATACATATAAAGTAGCCCTTGTGAATTCACTCAAAGTACATCCGAACAAATCTACGCAACTTGCTACCTACCTCATTTAATGTGAGCAGTGCTCTGGTTAAAGGAGCTTGTTTCAGTAGGTTCGTGCGCGCCTGAGGTATTGCGAACAGCCGAGGTTGTCGCCTCCGCCACACGTATAGGTCCGGCACGCTCAGCGCCATCCACTCCAACACGGCTGGGTTGCATCTCCTTCCCCTCCATACATTAAACATATATGTCACCAAGTACAGGTCACGTCTTACTTCGAGGGTGTTGTACCCCACCATCCCTAGTATAAATAAAGTTGGGTACATTAATGGATAGAACGGATACACTCCGTATAGTTTTAGGTACAAAAAACTTATTTTGTATCCGTTCTACCATCAATTTGTATTTGGTTTCGTTCGGCGACCATATACATGCATTGCTCTCTAGGTTGCTTTTTACCAGTGCTTCATGTAATGCTCGCAGAGCATTGATGTTATTAAATTCTCGAGACTGGCGCATAACAAAACCTAAGTTCCGATAAGCCTTTTTGCATGTCTTCATTATGTGTTCTCGGAAATTAAGGTCACTAGCAAAGTGAACACCCAAGTCCTTCGTTTCGGTTACTCGCTGCATCGGTACTTGCTCTATGTGATACTGATGTATGATGGGCTGTCGGGAGCGTGCGAAAGATATTACCGAGCACTTGGAAACATTGAACTTGAGGCCGTTTTTATGCGTCCACTCTACCACCCTGTCTATATCCGCCTGCAGTTTCTCGCCATCCGACGATTCTCTTATATTTTTTACTAATTTTAAGTCGTCCGCAAAGAGTAAGCAGGTAGATTCCAATACCACTTTTGGCAAGTCATTCATCACTAGATTGAATTCCAAGGGCCCCAAATTACTTCCTTGGTTTACTCCAGATCCAGTGATATATGGCTCTGATCGATGCCCTGCCCACTCTACGTACTGCCGCCGATCCCTTAAGTAACTGGCAAAGAAGGAGAGCGTTTTTGGGGTAAAGCCCGCTACTGCCATCTTCGCGAGCAACACATCGTTATCCACAGTGTCAAATGCTTTTTGGTAGTCGAAATACGCCACGTCCACTTGGGTTCCCGAGTCTACCGCTGGCACTAACTGGGTTACCAACTTCAGCAAATTGCTTGTGGTGTTCCGTTCTGGTCGGAACCCATGCTGTGCTTCCGATAGCTGAGCCTGTACTTGTGAGTAGACAGAGTGGTGTATTGCCGATTCAAATACCTTAGCTGGTGTACTTAATATGGCTGCCGGTCTGTAGTCACACACGTTCGTACCTGCTCGTCCCTTAGGAACTGGGACTACCCTGGTTATTTTCCATTGCTCCGGAAATCTTTCTTTTTCGAGACACATGTTAAATATATACAAAAGCGGCGCGGCGAGAACCTCTCGGCAATCTTTAAATATAAATGGGGGTATGCCATCTGGACCCATGGACTGCTTGGGCTTAAGCTTTATAAGAGCCTGCTTTACTTCTGCCAGTTCTAACTGGTGTACCTGCACCCGCGCCGCTCCGGCCGGCGCCGAAACGATCGCTTTGGTCACGTCCAAATCCGGTGGATCCGATTTATAAACTGAGCTAAAATAATTAGCAAATTCATTTGCGCTCTCTCTCTCTGCCAAAACGCGACCCTCCTTCGTTATTTTTTGTTTAGAGGTATTTGCTCGTTTTGTATTTACAAAATGCCAAAACGACTTCGGGTCTCTTGCTAAATTTCTTTGCAACAAGTCTCTATATTGGTTATGAGCCATTTCTATTGCCACTTTCAGTCTTGCTCTACAACTAGAGAATTCTTTATAATCAGTTTCCGACCTACTTTTTTTATATATTTTATGCAATTTACGTTTTAATTGAATATCGGAGATAATTTGCCTCGTGTACCACTGCGGATAGTTATGTCCCGCCTCTGTTGTTGCATTTTTTTTTATTGGCGTGCACTCATTAATTACATTATTAATTGCAGTGTAGAAATATTGTACTGCCTCCTCCGGACTCGTTATTTGAAATAGCTTACTCCAGTCTATCGTAGATACTAACATATAAAGACGATGCAAATCTGCTTTACGAAAGTTCCACATACTCGGTTGTGACTGTCTTTGTTCTTTGGTTTCTTCCACTGTGTGTCCATTAGGTTCCCCTACTGCCACCCAAACCGCGATTGGCGGATGGTGCTTATCTACCGGTTGTAAGCCTTCCGTTTCTTGGACTGATAGTTCGCCACGCAAACCACCCCCCTTCAAAACCAGATCTAACTGCCTGTTGTTGCAGTTCGGTATGTTATTACTTTGACTGAACTCACAGTAGGTTAACAGATATTCCAAGTAATTCTGGACCTCCGTTTTTGTGGAATACATATTAAAGTCCCCTAATATAATGACGTTATTTTTATATTTTGCACATATTTGTTCTATTATACCAAACATAATCATATATTCATCGGTTTTACTATTTGGTGGAATATACACCGCACAACAAATAAACATAAATTTATTATCTAGAAATACAGAGGCCGATATTAATTCAAATGAATGTTCATCTATGTCTATGTCTCCTGGAACTGGTGTTTGTCGCAGTTCGTACCGCGGGGTAGCTATTATACACGCTCCACCCTGCTTCCGCCCATCTGCTCGGTCGCATCGCAATATTTTATATCCAGGCAGCACTAGTTCGGCATCATGGATAGAGGCATTACATCCCGTTTCGGTAATGACAAACAAGTCCGAACCTGATGCCTGTAGAAATGAATGAATCTGTGTTGTTATCGTTCTTAGACCTTGGACGTTCTGGTAATGTATCTCTACCTTTTTATCGTGCCTACGTTTGCTTTGAACTCTCTTCTCTACTCCTCCGAAAGTTCTGCTTCCAAAGCTTAATGCATATGTCCGCCGCCCAATTATTTGGTTCCAGAATTGTTTCTGCGAGTCGTGCCGGCGTTCCTATCTTAAATGAAGCATAATTACCGCGAGATTTAAGCACTTCTACCGTACATACTGACTCGTTGCATATTGTTTTAAGATGTTTCTCTACCTGGTTGGCTAAAGTTCCTTGTTTGACGTAAAACAAATGCACGTACCTCCATCTTTCCGATGCTTCCAAAGTCGTCACACCTGCAGCGGCCGTACCTCGCATTATCGGGGTATTGGATGTTCTTCGGCTTTTCCGCTTCACTTCCGTCCATTCACCT
Organism: Rhodophaea formosa; assembly: GCA_963082605.1. Lineage (NCBI taxonomy): Eukaryota > Metazoa > Arthropoda > Insecta > Lepidoptera > Pyralidae > Rhodophaea > Rhodophaea formosa. The sequence continues at coordinate 21,692,085 of OY720204.1, forward strand.
TGTTTTTCAATGCCTTGGTTATTATTTTCTGCCTCAGTGACACTTTGTTGTGAACGATATTCACCGTTAGGCGAATTAGTAGTTTTTCCAAGATCTGATAGGATTTGCACCGGTTGTATGTGTTGATCTTTTATTTGACTCGCTTTTTTGGTGTTCTTTGTTTCGATGTCTTGGCTTTCACAGAGTCTGTATGTGGACGTTCACTGCTCGGATTGGTATTGAGTTTCTCATGCACTGTTACCTTATTCGTTGAAATGTGGTCGTCTGTTGTGTTGCAGGTTCCGAGTCGTATAATCTTATCTACTTTATTTCCCAAAACCTCAATTTTGTTTGCTAAATCGCCATTACATATATTGCATCCTTTGACGCTCATTTCAGATTTGAGCTCTTTCAAGCATTCCTTAACAATTATACCTATTTTTGATGTCAGTCGACTTTCATATTCCGCTTGCAAACTCTTGAATTCCTGCATCATTGATAGGCGCATCGTGTTAAGCGCCGCCTCAATTATATCTGCCTCCGGAGTCTCCTGTCGCTGTACATACCGTGTTCCAGTGCGTACGGTTACGTTATCAAAGCTGCATATTGATATGTTGGGACAGTCGCTGGCTATACTTGTATCATGTGCCAGGATCGCTTGCCGCACTGGTGTCCGTGTATTGTCTCCTTTTGGTAATTTACTTCGGCATTCAATGCATACCCAGGTGCTTTTGTACTCCTTAGAAAGGTTGGCGAAAGTTTCAGAAGTAAAATTTGCACACAATATATCAAAAGTTTGCTTACATTTGTTGCAGTTCATTACTTCGCTGCTATCGCCTATTATCCCCTTGCAGCCTGCACAGCTCATCGTTCTTGTCGCAGCCATTACTTTAGTGTCCTTCGATGTTGCCGGCCAGTCATACGTACCCACTTCTTCGACGCTTTTGGTACAGTGCAGCGGCCTTAGAACTTTGTTACCTCCGCGATAGTTTCGCTCCGGCTGTTGGTCTCGTGGTACTAGTCTCACAGTCGCTGTGTAGCGCGTTGATGAATCATCGAAGCGGTGTTGCCGCGGGTTGTCGTAGGTCAGGCACACCAACGGATATTAGAATTTTTTGAATTTGTTTTCTTTATATCTCCGAAGATTTAGCACTTTTTAGCAATTTTATTTCAGACTTTTGTTTATTATAGTCTTCTACTTTAGAATTTCACTACTTCAAATAAAAACTACAGATTAAACTAGGGTTTTTCGAATAAACAATGCGCAGCAATTTAAAACAGATGTTCGTCTTAGCAACTCGGCCAACGTATTTAATTCCACCTTACCATTCTACCACGAAGCAGGTTGGTCAGAGATTCCATCCATGTGTTCAATATTCTTACTTAGCGTACCTCTAAATTAGCCTCTTCCTTCATTATGCGAGCCGCTGAGAAATGGAGTTCCCTTCCCCCTCACTGTATTTTTACTTATGCAATAGAGGTCAAACGCTCTCAGGTGAAAAAAAAATCGGCCATGATGCCTGAGCCATCGGACTCGCGCACGAAGGGTTCCGTATCATTATCTATACAACATTAGACTATCAAGCAAAAACGGCAAAAAAATTATGTTGTATGGTGATTGGGAGGATCTCCGTATACATTTTATTCTGTTTTAGTATTTGTTGTTATAGTGGCAACAGCAATGCATCATCTGCGATCAACTGTCTAGCTATCACGGTTCATGAGACACAGCCTAGTGACTCAGATAGACGGAGATCGAAGTCTCATGAATAAGCTCCCGTTTTTACCCTTTGGGTACGGAACCCTTAAAATGAAAGTAACGTTAATATTATAATGATTTGATTAACAAATAAAAAATTGTCGCCGTCACAACAAAAAGTTTCGAAGTAACAATTTGATACTCGCGTGACAAAATCTTGATAACATTTCTTTTATTTAAGGAAAATTGCCAAACTTTAGTAGAATTAAATATAATTTCACCGTCATTCTTTCCAGAAATATTTCGGGTAAAAATATGGTGTGAGCTTTTTATTGTAATGAATTTGTGGTCGTCATTATTGAATGCAAAGTTTAATTCCTTTTTAATATACTGTTTTAGTTTTTGAAATACCTTAATAGGTACTAAAATACCTTAAGCATCCAAAATACTTTTTATGGTTGAGCAAAAAGGCTTCGAGGTCAACATCACTATTACATTATGTATAATACATTTTTTTTATATATATATTATTAAAAATATTTTTTGCAACATTGCTGCCATCTCCATACTGACTGAAATGAATGTTCACCACCAACAGCTACCACTATATTTATATATCATCTTCATCAATTTTTTTAGTCCTCACTGCAGGAGTAAGATCCTCTCTGTACTACTACCCGAGTTCGAGCCTCTATATGCCTGATACGAGTATATCAGTCAGAGCAGTAATTTGGCCTACACTTTTAACGCTAGCTAGACGGGTTGGACTGATCTCTTTGATGTTTAGGAGCTTTTTTGGCTTGTGTTTCCTACGTCGCCTTCTATTCTCTGCCAAGGACCCACAGCGCAAATATCTATGTAAACAATACGTTAATAAAATCCTGTGTGATCTTTAAAAGGGCAACTTAACCTAAGTATTTTGAATTTTTGTATGTTGTAATATAATTAATAGTATAGTATGTATATATAATGTATAAATGTAATTAATGTTGAATTTTTTCTTGCCGGCTGAACACCTTTTCAATAAACGTATGATACCGAATATATGGCAGCTGCAATATTTTTAAAATATCAGGCGAATCTCTAAAATAATTGTAGTTAGTCCCGTAGTAAAAATAAAAGTATCAATAGATAATGTATCCTTTATTAATTGGGTAGAACCTCTGATCGTCAGATGGGGAGAAAATATTTCTTTCTATTGTTGCCTATCACAGATTAGGACATACGTGGGTAGAATGGCTTCATTACAACATACAATTTGACTACCACGTGATTTGTATCCGTGGGTGGAACTGTCTTGCCCTCCCCCGCATCCTAGCGTTTTTTCTGGTTGCTATCTCAACTGTGAATAGACATATTATGTAGGTTGGAACCCGAAGTCCGCTTTCATGAAACCATTCATGCTTTGATATAATACATAAGCTATTTTAACCATTTAGATAATCATACGAAAATTAAAAAATACTGGTGTGCCAATTGCCTTAGAGTACTTAGAAATTCTTTGATACTAGTGTTTGCTTATAGAAAATATGACTTTCTTATGTTAATTATATTTTTTATACAAATAAGTAGACAAACAGGCATACGGCCCTCCCGATGTAAATCGGTTACCTTAGCCTCAAGACGCCTACAACACCAGGGGTGCCACTCGCGCGTCACCATTATCAACTCGATCTGTGAGGTTAAAGTCATAACTTTAAACACAAAAACTTTGTGTGGGCGGCCTGAAAATAGTTAAGCGATTTCCAAGAAATAAAAAAGTGCTTACAAGGATAACAATCCACTTGCGTGCCTCGAACATAAAAAGGTAAACTATTTCATCATAAATTAAAATTGAAAATATGTGATAAAAAAGAATTCGCCACAGGTAGGATTCGAACCCACGAGTCTTAGGTCTGCGCCCTAAGTGTGTTACCAACTACATCACCGTGACTTCGAATCACCGCGTCGAATTCTCTCACCACATATTACCCCGTAGGGTATAACGCATTCAAAGCATGCGTATTTCTTCAATACTACCCACTATTTAGTAGTGTGGTATTCTACTTCATTCATATCATATGAATAGAAAGTTATTTAAATTGAAGAAAGCTCTTACTCAAATGGTTTTTTAAATAGCATTACAATGTTTGGTATATTATTAAAATTGAAAATAAGTGACATATATTTTCAATTTTAATAATATACCGAGCATTGTAATGCTATTTAAAAAACCATTTAAGTATTTCATCATAATAATAAATTGCACAACCTAGTTTATTTTAACAAGCGTTTGCCCGTGACGCCTTAAAAACGCCTTAAGGCGCTTTGGTAGGTATCAGACGATACGAGACACTAGCGCCACCCAGCAATTAATTCTAGAAGACCTAAATCATATCTTATTTAAAAATCTAATAGCTGAATGCCCTAGTAAATTACTTTTAGTATTCTTAGTACAAGTCTTCACTATTTTTAATTCTTTTGGCTGTAATAATTCGTTCTCTTAAACTTAATCTAAGTTTAAGAGAACAAATTATTACAGCCAAAAGACTTCTACTACTTGTACTAAGAATATTAAAAGTAATTTACTAGGGCATTCAGTTATTAGATTTAAAAAAATTGATTTTGGAGTAAATGAATTAATTGCTGGGTGGCGCTAGTGTGTCTATCGTCAGAACTCGCTTCGCCATAAAAAGCCGATGTGGTAAACCTACTTTCATTATAACCAGTGTAATAGCTCTTTTAGTCATATTTCTTTATTTTCTCTAATTTAAAAATTCTTGTTGAAAAGTTGTTTTGTTGTCACACACTATTTTTTTACTGCATGAAACAAATTAAAAAATGTGCAGATTTTGGGGTTTTATTTTAATTATTTTAACGCATATAATTCAAAAATCTACGCTTGATGTTCTTTAACAAGTATTTTTCAGCCTTAAACGAGAAACTTAGCTATTCGTTATACATCGCGTAAATCTGTTCTTCTTCTTCTTATTTAAGAGCTTTATAGCTCTTGTCGAAAATCGTAAATCTGTTACCTTGCCAAATTCTCGAATGTTTCTAATCTGATACTGAACAACTTTTTCCAAGAAAAATATGTCTAATTTGAAATAATAAATCGATCAGCTGTTGATCTCTTAAAGGGAACCCCTTTTTTATAACTTGACCCATGTTCCCTAGGGAAAGTTGTTCAGTATGATCGGTAATGTACGTTAAATAATACGACAACGTTTTATAAATTCTAACATAGACACTGAATTACTTTATTTTAATGTTAGCTTTTTCATAAAAGATAATGAATACGGGCGTACTATTAGAATGCCTATGCCCAAAAAATTGGGTAATAGTCAAAATAGTCGCGAGGTCGTGTTCGATCAAAATGCAATTCGCAGTAAAAGCTATGCAGATTCAATTTAGCTTTCCAAAGCTCGCTATAATCTCTCGCTGCACAATAGTAACGAGCCGGCCATTGTACAAGTTGCATTGGCGACTAGCTCTTTTGGTAGTTAAAACTTTGTTACAGCTTGTTGAAAATTATATATTACTAGCTGTTACCCACGGCTTCGCCCGCGTGGTTTATAGCCTATGTCCTTTTCAGTGCCTAAACCTATGTGTAAGTAAATTTTTATGATAATCGGTTCAGTATATATTGCGTTAAAGCGTAACAAAGAAATAAACAAACTCCCTTTAACATTTATAATATTTGTTAGGATTAAGATAAGCAATTACCCGCCACTTTATCCACGTAAATTATAGCCTATGTCACCAGCAGGTAGATTAACTTACTATGTCCAGTATTTTTGAAGAATGCAAATAAATAATCAAATCTTTACTTTTTATAGTATTAGTAAAAGTAAGGTTTTCTTTCGCGGCTCCACTCCCTTTAATATCTTTTCCTCGGAACAGCTCCTTTTTAGGGTTCCGCAGTAAACAAGGAACCCTTATAGTTTTGCCATGTCTGTCTGTCTGTCTGTCCGTCCGCAGTTTTACTCAGAGACTATAAGTGCTAGAAAGCTGTAAATTGGTATGGCAAAAAGTGGTAGAAAAAAATACTGAAAAAAAAATTTTTTGAGCTTAGCTCCCATACAAGTAAAGAGGCAGAAATTTTTTTTCTATACAAACCCATCGTGTTGGGTATTGTTAAATAGGTCTTCAAAAAATTGAGAAAAGTATTTTTCGATTTAGGAATCTGTTTCCGAAATATTTGGTTTCAAAGTGCAATTTTTTGTTAGAGTAAGTGTCCCCCCTCTATCTGCTAAACGGTTATATATGCATACGTGAAAAAAATTACAGCAGTAGTGTATATACTGAAGTTGAAAGGAAAACTATCAGAGCTGACTGAGTACTAAGTACAAACTAAAAAGTTATATGCAACCAACTTATAAAATGTACTCGAAAATTAAATATTTCATAAAATTTTCATTGTTAGATGTTTTTGGTCGTTAAACTGTGAGGTGCGAGTGTGAATAGTGTGAACTCAAAGTTGTCAATCGCAACTACGGAACCCTACACTGCGCGTGGCCCGACACGCACTTGGCTGGTTTTTTTTAGATTAAAGGTAGCCTATGTCATTCTCCATATCCCACACAACACGAACGCAAAATTTGATAATGATCGGTTTAGTAGTTGAATTGACCATATAAAATGCGCGACACTTGCCGCTGGTACCGAACTTCAAAACACATTATTATTTCCCGTGATTTCGTCCGCGTAATTTTTGTTCCATCATCGAGACATTCAATACACATTTTTTTAATCTCCTCGTTGATTCATAAATTCACATAAATGCATCCATAAATAAATATAAATATACAAATCACACAGATTAAGCTAACCCCAAAGTTAATTCGAGACTTGTGTTATCGAATCTCACACTCACTCAACGATACTATCCATAACGTTCTTAAGAGCGTATACTAGCAGTATTTTTTCAATATGGTTTCCATACAAATGTATTTCTCTATTTTCTCGCTGAAAACTGATTCTAGAGCCACAATTCTTTTTCCATAAAATCTAGTACTAAAATAGAAATGCCCCTATTTTTTATTTTTTTAAAAAAAACGGTTTTTGTAGAAAAAAAAATTCTTTTAAACAGGTTTTTAGAAAAAAATAAAACATAGGGACATACCTATTTTAGTAATAGATTGTATGTAAAAAGAATTGTGCCTCTAGAAGCAGTTTTCAGCGAGAAAATAGAGAAATATATTTGTATGGAAAACGCACTGCTAGTATACCCTCTTAATATTATAATTGGTATGATATTTTTGAAAAACCAAAAAAAAAAACTAATTAAAATACATCAAAAATAATGCATAATTTAACTTCATAATAAATTAATGAAATTCCAATTCCACAAAGAGGATAAGCAAGTTACGACAATTTCTCCGTATTCTCCGGGCACGTCTCCAAAAATGGAAGTTTCTGGAACACGGCTGACACCCGCCCCATCTTTATTTCCTACCTGACAGTCAAACTGTCAGATGTCAACTTCTGGCGACAATTCCGAGGAGTTTTAAGAATTTTTAGACAGAGTGGTGGTTGTTTATATATTATTAATTTTGTTTGAAACCTTTTTATTTTTACCAATGTTACTACATTTTTAGGGTTCCTTAGTAAACAGGGAACTGCAAATTAAGAATTTACCCTGGAATAGCCGCTCTCAGGAAAAAACGAAGAATTTATCCTTGAAATGTACTATATATAACGCTCCTGATTGCCTACAAAAAACTGTTTTGTGGTAGAGTCTTGTTTATAAAAAAAAAGGTACTAAAAGTTGTTTATAATAATGAACTGATCCGCCCCTTCAACGACATATTCAGCGAATATTTACACTCTATAAAAAGACACAGAAATAAATCAAAATACATGCATAGCTTGAACAGAGTGCAAAAACGATATTTCTCCCTGAAATTCTACGGTCGCTCTCATCAGGAAACGAGTTTATCCTGGAAATGACTGTAACGATCCCGACTGCCTTTGTTAATAATCAATAAACCCCGAATAATAAATTATTTATTTTAAACGGCTGAGTATACAACTCGGAAAAACGCTCGAATGAAGAAGAAGTAAATTATTTATTTTCAGTATGCCTACTCGTAGACAAGCGTTTATGTACTTAACGTAAAAGTAGTTCATAATAATTGAGTCACCCTTTCAAGAACATATTGAATGGACATTTATTTATACCCTATCATATTCTTAGTTAGTAAAATAAACACCAAATTAATTATTATACATACGTAGCTTTAGCAAAATGCTCAAACGAGATTTCTCCCTGCAATTTTACGGTCGCTCTCATCAGGAAACGAAGAATTTATCCTGGAAATGACTATAACGCTCCCGTTTGCCTTCGGTCGCAATCAATAAGTCCCGAATAATAAATAATTTATATTCGAAACGCCTGTCCTATTTTACTTGTTAGCTAGCATTAAGGACAAATTTATTTATCAGCTAACGCTTCGTTTAAAAAGAATAGCCCTTTGTGAACATCGCGTTTTATTAGCCGTAATTGAAACAAAAAACCGTAATTACGCTTATTAAGTTTTTATTTAAGAAAATGGTTTTTGTAAATTGTTTACCAAGAATTTGAAATAAGTCATTTTATTGAATAAATCCATTTGTATGGATACCTTTTAATTGTCAAATTCTAAATAATATAAGGACTAAGAGTTGCCCTTGGCTTCACTTTCTTTAAAGAATATCCCTACAGAACACTTTTTCTGAAATAAATTTGATTACAATGCTAAATTTTAAAGCGATTACTTAGTAAGAAAATAATGAAATTTCGTGGATGGATGTCGTAGAAGGTGACTTAGGAAACACAAGCTAAACAAAGCTTATTATATTGATTATAAATACTAAGAGACCTCTCCAACCCTGTCCTCTCCAAGTCTGGCAGCGTAGAGAGTGCAGGTTAAAATAAAAGGCTGGCTGTTTTGGCTAATATATGGCTCTAGTAGTACAGAGAGGATTGTGCTCCTGCAGTGGAGACTAACAAAGACCCGATGATAATGATGTTGATGATACAAAATATGTGTTTTTGCCCCAAATCGATTCAAAGAAACATCTTTTCTTGATGTGACTGTAACTAGGCTGTCAGCGGGTTCATGTGCCAGCACTTCACGAATTCATTTACATTCAGCAAGATTGTAAATCTTGCGAGCGGGTCGATGCTGTCGTCGTCACTTACCACATTCAGGTGGGGCTAGGAGACTAGCGAGAGCGATTTCAGCATCTGTTTTAATAAAACAAAGGGTACATCGTTTTAAGTTTTTACGGCCACATTCATTGTTATGGATATCGATAAAAGTGATCGTGGCTACGAAAATTAAAGGTTTATTACACGAAATTTAAATTACCGATAGTATCGGTACTTATCACAATTTAAGTTTCATGTAATATCTCTTAAGTAAGAGGTAAAGTCCCGTAGTACGAGAATAGCGTTAATATATGCTTTCTAGAATTAATTGGATCATATTTTATTATTTTATATTTATAAAGTAAATTAACGTGAAGTGCCTTAGAAGGCATTTTTTCTAAATAAACGTGTGAATTTTGTAGATTTCTAAAATTGGTATTACATATAAAAGTACGTCATTAACCCGCATTAAGTTAAGTTTATTTTTCATTATTTATTTCTTTGTCAACTTTGATTAACAATTCTTTATCTATGTAACAACCGACATCCGTGTAGAAATAATTTTTAGGTAATAATAACTTTTTTAATATCAAAAGTGATTGCTCTTATCACTCACTTTTGAGCATAAAACGAGCTAAGGTCATATTCCCTAAAAGACAGCTCGAAAGTTTATGACGTAGAAACTCAACGCTTGTTTTATGGCCCTCAATGTTTATATCCTTGCCACTGCAAGATACTGCACTCGACACTAGAGCGCACTATAACTCTTACGTCATCGGCTGTAAAGGCCAAAATCGCGTGCACTACACGCTAATTTACAGGAGCGGCTTGTTTACTTATGTCTGTTCTGAATTAGCGCGGAGTTCAGTTGAAATTCTAGGGTTATTCATGAATGCCTAGGAAGCCGAGGAAATAGTCAGAAACACCACACAGGAATTATGAGGCAAGTTGGTAGGTTTGTCTTTGCTTCTCTAAATACTACTGGGATAATGGTTTTCAAGGCGGTGGAGGATGTATATTGACTCGCGTACAGACTGATTTTAGTTTCTATTTAATATGTAAGACTGTGTACTCGTATGTATACTAAGAAAATTTAGAGACTACGTGAAGTAGTAGATATTTTTATATTTTACTATTTGGTCGCCAAACGACTTTGTGATAATAAATTTCATTCAGCTACCAAATAAACTAGGCACACCAACCCGTTTGCCTAGCGTGGTAAGTATAACAATCCTATACAGGAAATCCTTGTGAACTTCTTATAACTTTGATACTGAAGGCAATCTTATGATAAATATCAAAAATTAAATCGAAATTACTGCTCTATTATTTAAGTTGTTTATAGAAAATAATTATTACATTTTAATCTAACCTAATTACATATTATTTAAATACTATTTACATGCGGGTCATTCAAATATTACGTAAGCACTGAAAGGGGGTGGGGGGTCTAAGCTTGGCTTATTTTTGATGACATGGGGGACAGGGGGGTTGACGTGGTGATGACATAAGCAACATATCGCAAAATACACTAACATTTTTTGTGAAAATGATACCAATGTTTACGAAAGCATAGGGGGAGGAGGAAATAACTTTTCTTACTTTTGCTGACAAGAGGAGAAGGGGGTAAAAATAGCTATTTTTCTGCTTACGTAATACTTGAATGGCCCCTATTTAAATTCAAAACTGTTTGTTCCATTCCAATCTGTAATAATAAATCATCTGACCGGGCAACTATAAAATAGGATTATGCTACTATCATTTATCTTTATGGCAGGTTAATTCCTTGATTAGTTTCGTAATAAATATTGTGATTAAGATTATAGAAATGTCATGTCGTGGAGTAATATCTGTTTTTAGCATCACTTGCGAATAGTTTCCGTGGTGTAGCGGTTATCACATCTGCCTAACACGCAGAAGGCCCCCGGTTCGATCCCGGGCGGAAACATTTCTTTTTATATTTTAAAATATCAACTATTTTATAACAAGAAGTTTTTGCATGGTTTGGTTCCATTCATTATAGTTTATATATCATTATTACTTGTATTTTTATATCATAAAGAATACAGATGAAAAATTTATTTGTTTGCATTGAATAGGCTCAGAAAATATGGACCAATTTTCAAAATTCTTTTACCAATAGAAAGCAAATTTATCTGCGGGTGACATAGGCTATAATTTATGCGGGCGAAGTCGCGGGAAAATGACATGGAACTGGAACTGAAGTAGAATTGATATCAAAAATGTAGTTCGTGTTTTAATACAATATATTGTATACGTATGCACTGTGCATGTAATCTAGGCACGAGTATGTTGTTCGAGCTAACCAAATTATCAATTACACTCAAGCTAATTAGTTTGACGTAACAATCCCCGCATGTTGTTCTATACTGAGAGGAAATTTAATGCAAACACGTTTAGTTACATTTTTTTATGTCATTTTGTTCTTATACTAATATTTTTTTAATGCTATAAATATTTTGTAGTTCTAGTTATTGATGAAGAAGAATAATGAATTGTTTGCAGTTATCTTTTCCATTTCACATAATTAAATGTCACTTAGTAAATTGACTCTCGGCATACCCATAAAGGGGTGACTCAGCCCGTCAATATGAACAACTTTTCCAATGGAATCAATGCTGACCCAAATTTTTTTCAACATTTTTATACAAAAGTTTTTGCCTCCCGGACAATTACATAGTATGAGAAAAGCAGCTGAGCAATGGTGTACTCATAGAAATTTTCTCAGCTGCTTGGTAAACTCTCGAAGTCCAATATTTTTTTATCATTTTTCACCTTTTCTTCTTACAGGTCTTCGGCTAGGGATTCTGATTCCATCATTAAAATATTTCCATGTTATTCAAATACAGGTGTGCCCATTTTCTTACCTTGTACCAGGAAAAAAAATACCCACGATAGACCCTTGATAAGGTGGATTAGCCTGTTAATGTGAATAACTTTCTTAAGGAACTGGGAACTTCAAAAAAATCTGACATTTCATAGGAATTGCGCGGCCTGCTTAAACAGTTCAGTAGAAGGCGGCATGTCAAAATTTTGATCGCGTATACTTTCTGGTACTGTATATTTGTAAGTGGTGGTAAATGAAAATAACAGTACCAACATGGATCTAATTGCAGTACCTAACTAGAAAAAAGATTAGATTTTTTACTGTGCTTTATTATTTAATTGCTGTAAAACGTATGCAATTAATTTTCAATTTCAACCATACTGCAGTGGATCCGCATAGCAGGCTTTGTTGCATTTTGTAGTGACACTACAAATTACAAGCTATAAGTATGGATATACGAGCACGTGATGCGGTCCGATGTTACTGATAATCCTAGGGAATTATTTAGTAGCAATCAAATTGGGCGATCAACGTTTAAACTATGTACTCGTATGTAAGCTGTGTAAAACCACGGCGCCGTGTGGTTCCCGGCAGAGTAGAATAGGACCACTCCAAGTTTTCCCGTGGATGTCGTAAAAGGCGACTTAGGAAAGACAAGCTTAACAAAGCTTATAAACATCAAAGAGACCTCTCCAACCCGAATGACCAGCGTGGAGAGTGAAGGCCAAATCCTCTGACTGCTCTGGCTAATATATGGCTCTGGTAGTTTGGAGAGGGTCGTGCTCCTGCAGTGGAGACTAAAAAGACCTGATGATGATGATGATAGCACTATGAATTCAGTGATGAGACGACCATCTGTTGGGGGTGACCAACTTTTGATAAATACTTACCTATATCTACATTCACATAGGTTCATATTCATATTACACGTGTCTTGACACGCCTGCAGTCTCAAACTGCCTCTCATTACATTAACACACATTTAGTACAAACGTGTGGGCTGATCTTGTTAATTCCATTATATTCCCAATTCTATTAAGAGTTGGCTCGACGCTGAACAGAAGCTCCACGTGCTCGATACTAAAGATAAACATATTTCAGTACAGAACTACGTCTCCGCATAATTAGGGAAATTGAAAATATGTGATGTAAAAGAATTTACCATAAGTAGGATTTTTTTTCATCACATATTTTTACATACTAAAGTATATGATTTTAAGCTTTCGCGGTCACAATCACTATTATGTTCACTACGGGACTTACCGCGATTATTTTTGAGTTCTGTCTTATATTTCGACAACATTGCAGCTGCCATTTTCACAGTAAAGTATATATTATCACGTTTTTACCCCTCACGGTCACGGGTCAACAGAGTGTAGGGCCATGAAATCCGGAGGACATGTTTAAAGTGTCAATGGACGTATAGGTTAAATATTTTAACAAACCGAATATGACCTTATTCTGTAATATAAATTTAATTTAAACAATTAAATTTATTTAAATTAAATAAATATTTAAAAAAAAAAATTAATATCCCAAATATTTCTAAATATGTAATAAACAAAATTTTACAAATGTACATATACTCGTATATTACACAAATAAAAAAAAAATTTAAACAATTATTATGCCTACAAATAAAAATATATTGAAACATATTTAAGGTATTTTTGCCTCTTGTACTACAAAAAGTTGGTTAAAGTTTCCAAGTCTCTGATTTACCATTTACAAAGATATAGATATATATTAAAAAATTTGTTTATCCCACAAAAATAAATTAAATAATTAGCTAAGATCATCAAAGGGCAAAATATATATAGGTAAACAACTAAGAAAACTTAACTAGTCTTAAACCCATCTGTAGGCGACAGTTAGGCCAGGCCAGTGAAAAAACTGCGTCGGTAAAATAAAACGTTTAATACGGCACAAAAATACAAAATTGATAATAAAAACAAGAAAAACAAAACAGTAACAATAGCGTTTTTCTCACGCGCGGACCTAAGACATTTTTTACATTTGAAAATTGGCGGGAGCGGGCGTCACCACAGACAATAAATCATAGTTTCCTAAAAACTAAACCATCGACATAATGCCACGCTCCTATTTCTTTTTAACATAAAAAGCCAAGAACAGTATCTTACGCTATTTACAAAATATAAGAAATTAAAATATTTACAACTAATCTAGAGCGCGTCGCTAACACCATCACTACTACTAACAGGGCTCTCACTAAAACCATACCTCACTCAGCTACCCAGCCCAAAGTAAAGCGCGTAGCCATAGACCGTTCGAAGCTCTCTGTCCCACCTAAGAGCTTTAGAGTTTTAATAAACTTGTCACTATTTTGATTCTATTTTCCACCTATATGCCTACTAACTTGCTAAATGTGGCCTTTTAGCAAGTTAGTGGGCTGCTTACTCTGACTCTGACCGTCTCTATGTATGTAATACTTAACCTGGCTTAGCAGTAACTGGGAAACATTGGCCGCTAAAACAGATAGCTATATTTTATGAGTAACATGGAGTCCGTCCGTAAAATGTCAGAAGTGAAATGTGGGTAAACATGTTTGTTTGAGCAAAATGCCTAATTAAGGTGTAAATCAGCGGCAGAAATGTCAGACATTTACCTAAGGGCATATTTTGTATATGATACGGCAGTGGTTAATGATTACTCATGTATGTTGTTAGTGAAGGAGCGAAGGGGTCCACAATAAGATAATTTATCATGGTTAGTATTTATTTAATAGCTTTAATTATTTTTCTAGGTTAAGTTTGTACATAATATATAAACTATGTAAAACCTTTATGTGTAATATTAACTTCCTAATTTAGCAGTAACTGGAAAACATTGGCCGGTAAAACAGACAATGATTACTGCTGTATGTTAGTTATGGCCGGTACCTATACACTTTGATTAGTGAAAGTGAGAAGTTCATACATTTCCTACTAAAAGTTTAGTAGGAAATGTATGAACTTCACACTTGCATTAATTAAAGTGTATACAAGCCATTAGTGAAAGTGCGAAGGGTCCACAATAAGACAATTTGTTTGTATGTAATATTTCACTTATGTAAAACCTTTTTGTGATGTAATAACTTTTGTATGTAATATTTTGCCTGGTTTAAGCAGTAATTTAAAACGATTGCCCAGTAAAACAAGTTCGCTATTTTGGATGAGGCAACATGGAGTCCGTCTAACTAAGTAATAAAAATTATTGCATACAATTTAATTTTTTAAAATTAAAAACATAATAAAGAAAAATCGAACAACATTTATTAGAGTCTTAAGATAAAATGCATTAGTTTACTTTATCTATTTTTGTATATCTTAAGATGTTTCAACATATAAAACCTATATATAATACACGTAAATATTCTATAATGCCTTTAAGTTTCAAGACATTCGCACAAAACAATTAAGGAATTTAATAAAGAGAATGTAAATGAGAACTCATTTTATTGCAAGGATTCTTTCGTGTGTTCCCCTTTATACTAATGAAAATTCTTTTGTTCCAGGTATGTTCAGCAAAGTACAATTACGGAAAAACGAGAGTCTAGAAGAATCACGTATGTACGTACTTAATCATACCTACAATCTAGAGAAAATAGTGGGACAAATAGGTAAATGTACAAGTCTCAGACATAAATAACACTCCAAATCCTGGACAAATTTATATGTAAATTACTCGGTCATATCAATATATTGAAAACAAACTTATGTTTTTGTTTTCAATATATTTATCAGATTCTATCAATTGTGGCTTCTCAGAGTGATCTAAAATTATATAATTTTCTGGACCCTGCGTAAGTCACCCTGATTTACGCTGGTATAGTTTAGAACCCTGGCTGCTAAATCTAGTTAAAATAAGTTTTAATTAAATTATATTTAACAAAAAAAAAAACAAAACTGACTAGTTTTACAAACTGTTTACAATTTATTATTATTTGGGGTCTTTCGAAGCATAGAAGAGTTCAAGATATTTATATACCTATCACATGTGGTCACCCATCCCGTGAGGTTTGCTTAACATGCATAATCGCTGATCAAATAGCTTACTCACACTGGGTCATTGAGATGCATGGGAAGCATTTATCACCAGCTTTTTTTTTTGTTTTATCTTTATAGCTAGCGTTATTCCATGTTGCGTTCTCGGCCGTGATACGTCGGATTCCAGGGTCTACCATAATAACAGCACTCAAGCTGTGATATGATTTGGCGAAAATCATCATCATTTCGAGTAGGTGAAACGGTCAGTCGACCATGCACACCCTGCTGTCAGAGTTCTTCGGAACCGCCTCTCGGCCTCTGACGTGGTTCCTTTAACGACTACCAGATGGCAGCCGGGACCAACGGCTTAACGTGCCTTCCGAAGCACGAAATCATCTTTCTTATCAGACAATCAGGTGATTCATGTCTGCATTGTCCTAACCAAACTGGAAACAACTCAACAAAGTATGCTTCCCGTGGGAATCGAACCCATGACCCCCGGGTCAGTAAAGCAAACGCCTTAACCACTGGACCACAGAGGCTGTTGTTGTTGTTGTTGTTGGCGAAAATGTAAAGCCGGCTGCCTGCCTGCCGCCAAACCACGTAGGTGTTTTTTAGCAAGCCACTTTCTTTGGTTAAATGACAACAAAACTTTCAGATGGTCTGCAAGCCTTATTCACTTCTGTGCTCTCTTTATTCTAAGGCCGAAGTCTGTTAGGTTTGCCAAACTTTAATTAAAGTTTACCGACTTCATAAAGCTTGGAAAATTTAATTAAATATTTTATTCAAATCGCTCATGATAGTTTGTGATAGGCATTGTGGCAACAACAGAACTTCATTATTCAAATTGATTTATCTAATGGTTAATCAAATTGTGAATTAAATTCAAACTTTATTTGTTTTATAAGTTGTGGTGTTTGACAGCCATTTGCCCATTGTTTAATAACTTATTTATTTATTTATAAGGTTCACCAATGGGTGCTACAACATTACATTCAAAATATTTCTTTTTATCTAATATCTAACTTGTTCCATTAACAGCCAAACTCATTATTTAACTTTATTTTTAAACAAATTTATTTTTACCGTCTAAAAATGGTGCATATGGTAATACCGAAAAAACTTTATCAGAGTATGACAGCTCATACAATCATAACCGGTGTCAACATGTAAATCTGTGACCTAGATTCACAGATATCGAAACCCAAAAACACCGTCAAAAACCTGCCCAGCAACAGAAACATTAATCCTGACACAGTCCCAACAAAAATATAGCCTGTAACAAATAGCGAAACCATAGATAATAACTCCACAGCCGTTTTTTTTCAGCTTGTTTATGCCTTGGCCCATTTTGTGTAAAAATCTTGGCCTGAATTTTTATGACTATAGCATGATCTGTTAAAAGATATCTTATTATAATTTCATGTTGAAAAAATATTTTTAAATGTTATAAGTATCATTAACAAGACCTGAATAAAAATAAAATGTTTTAATGCTTGTGACTAAGTAGCTATTTGTAGACGTCTACAAAATAAAACAAGCTTACATCAAAATATTTTCTGAGGTTGAGAGGAGCCCAGAAACGATTTTCAAAAACTGCTGCATGGGTTCAATCTAATTTAAGAATTCTTAGTAGCGGAAAATCGTTCTAGCCAGATTTTATCACCGTAAATAAGGCGAAGGTCAGATGTCAACGTAAAAAAGACAAAGATCAATAATAAAAACTGGAAACTGGAAGATATTATTTATTTTTTGATCCATGTTTCCATTTTCGGGACTAACGAATTTAAACCGATTTCTTACTAAGCTGACGACAGTATGTGCAATGAATGTAGGGTTGTAACTTATGTTTTGCTTGTCTCATTTAATCACATTAACAAGTACGGCTAAAGTACGGTAGACTGTTTTTTTTATCCCAAACTCATAACATAATCCTATAATGAAAACCTATTTCTGTCCATTATCGGGACACGATGTGAAACCGATCTTTTTTCACGAAGCGGGCGACGGCATGAATATGCAATGAACGTAACAGTGCATTTGGACAAAGATCCCGCTGCATAAAGCCAGTTTGTGGCTGTCTATGCTTATCTCGGCTCGGTAGCCGAATGAAAAAGCCGATGCTTCCGTTTATTTGAATCTGTAAATTCTTTTTTGAATGATAATGTTCGTTTGAACTCGCGGTCGTTGTTTTATTGGTTCTTTGCGGGGTGAATTAAATTATCTGAACTCTAGAACCAATTTTTTTTTTAATGTAAGTTTATTTGTACGGCGTAAAAAAAACTACTTTCTTCTTAGTCAAAGATCATCATCTATTTGTTTAAAATCCATAGGTGCATTTGCTAGCATTTAGATATTGGCTGATATTTATAAACTAGTCGGAAGCTTGCCAATGTCACTGTACATGGAGTATGTTAATGTGTTGCTTAAATCATAAAGACAAAATTAATCTAGTTAGTAGATATATGGCTAAAATAGAATTATGTATCCTGAATGAACCTAAACCATCAACTATTCCAAACTTGTCGAGTCGGAATCAATGGCTTTATGTAACTTCGATAAATGGAATCGTGTCAACTCACAAATCATTCAACCAAATTAACATCAAGAAATCATAATATCAATAATATTTGATGTTTGATTACTTCATGTGTAAACAATCCTTTAAATAACTACCCTTTGAAATGTATCGCAAAGAGGTCAAAACCTTTCATCCTGCGCTTAAAAGGGATTAATTAAAATGAATATTTTCGCAAAACGACTTCCGGTCGAACGTTAGTACAAAATATAGAGGAGCAGAAGGAGAATTTAAAAAAAAATACGCTTAAGAGAAAAAGATGGCGTGTAGAACATTGTTACATTGCTACTTTTTAAATACACGCTTATTTTTACGTTGGATTAACAATACAACAGAAGCACGTACTATTCCAAGAGATTATAACATCACGTTCAAAGACGAAAAAAAAGTAGAATTTTTGTTTAGTCCTTATCGATAGATACTTACAACTAATCAATGAGAAAATGCAGCAGTGTGGTTTTTTACGCTTCTCATTTACTAGTGCTTTGGAAGCGACAATCAACTTAACTGAAAGCAAAGAAATTAATAGAGGGGCTAGAGAAGATTTTCTTACAACGAAATTATGACGTAAATGAAGTTAGGTAGTTTAAAAAAAATGGAAGGGAAATATATACCAGAAGATAAGCTTAATAAATTAATTTCCGAAATATCAATCATATTTTTGACATTAACTTATGAACCGTTTTTTTGTATTTAACTAACAAAATTGTGTTGTTTTTTTTTCAATCACTATTACCATGATGTGTCAGGTCCACAACTCTTATAGCACTGAGTAAGTACGCTCTGTGTTAACTTTTGGATTATTAATTCTGTGCTTTTGGGTTAAATTTTCAAATATATTTGACATCAACAGTTAAAAATATTTAATTTCTTCGACCGTTGCGTCAACAATATTTGTAAAAGCGAAGAAATAACTTTCTTTAAATGTCATTTAAAATGTAATGTTCAATAGATTTTGCATTTTAAACTGTAGATATGAGAAGTAAATAACACATGCTAGGAAGCCACACCAACTTAATTATTGATAACCCAAGACATTGGTCGCATTTGTGAATATCTTTAATGTATGACGATAGGCCGTTCCGATCGGCCGAAACAATTTAATTGAAAATTTTATCGCTGCGTAATCCCGTTGCTCCTGAAGAGGAGTTTTTAAATTTTTTGAGATAATTTTGTAGCGATTAGTGAGCGTTTCAAGCGCCTTTGAATTGCTGGGTTTGTGTTCAATCCCCGGCCAAGTCAAGATGGAAAACAATCTTTTTCGAATAGGCCTGGGTCTTGTATCTATACGTCACATAGTAATCATTATCATTATAATCATAAATTTAAAAAAAATGCGTCTCTAATTATCGATATCTATACATATAAAAAAAAAGTATAAATATTTTGTCTGTAAATTTAGAATTTTTGACTAAAATGGATAGAGGGACACTTTAAAAGAATAATAGAAAGCAAAATTTTTTTTTTGTCTGACTATCTATACAGATAGTCAGACAAGAAATATAAAAAAAAAAATTACATACATACGTGAACACGTTTATTTCCGGAAATATTGGACGGGTTCGAATGTTTTTTTTTTTTTTGCTATAAAGCTATTAAGCCTGGGCAACATATAAGGTAAAAATGATTTCGAAAAATGGAACACCTGATGCAGCATCATAATGGTCCAGCTGAACTATAAGAAATATAAAAGTGAGCCTCAGCACAAGTTGTTAGGCCTGATGAACATTTTTGTTGAGGTATAAAAAATCTAAGATTTGGAACACCTCATGCAGAACCATAATGGTCCAGGTAAACTATAAGAAATATATAAATGACGCCTTAGCAAATGTTATTTAACCTGATGAGCACTTTTGTTGAGGTATTTAAATTGAAGATTTGGAACACCTGACGCAGAACCATAATGGTCCAGGTAAACTATAGGAGATATAAAAATGACGCTGTAGCAAAAGTTGTTCAGCTTCAGAAAGGACTAGAAAAAAATACCTGATGAAAACCATCCTCGCTGAAATCAGGCGCCAAAATAAACTAACCCAAAGGATAGTTCCAACATAGTATACAGTTTTTTTTTTTTTTGCAAAATACGTTGAGATTTTTAACTTTTAATAGGTATACATATAACATATTATAACACTGCTACAAGTATTTCCGTATGCATCGACATTAGTTCGCATTGAGGTATATTAATACCCCGGAATCATAAAGTCCACTCGAATGAAGTCACGGGCATCAGCTAATAATATAATAATATTGGTGACTGCCAAGACACAACTTCAGAACTTAGTGTAAGGCTAGATCAATTTGTGTGATTTGCCCTTTTTTTTTAAATACATATATACATTTTTGAATACATCAGCAGACAGATTAGATATGAAGAACTTTACACAGCGCTTCCGCTTAGAAAAAAAATAAAATAGGTTTTAATCAGTAATTCATTACTCATTCAATTCAAATATAAGATATAAATTGGTTTTGATGTTGGTCTTTACAATTTTTAAATACATTTTATGATAATATTATAAACGCGAAAGTAATTTGTAGTATTTATTTGTGAGTTTATA
This sequence comes from Rhodophaea formosa, assembly GCA_963082605.1. Taxonomy (NCBI): domain Eukaryota; kingdom Metazoa; phylum Arthropoda; class Insecta; order Lepidoptera; family Pyralidae; genus Rhodophaea; species Rhodophaea formosa. The sequence goes on from OY720204.1 coordinate 21,712,850, forward strand.
ATATAACGCTTTCCCGCTTGAACTACTGAATCAATTATCATGGAATTTGAAAATCAAAATTTTCAAATCTGTCGAGGAATTTTTAATCAATTACAAACAAATTATTCCTCTTTATAATACTCGTGTTAATCTAGATTGCTCGTAAAACCGAATCCCATCTAATGATCGCTGATTGCACAGATTGATCGCCATTGTCGCTAATAGTGCCGATTAATTGCAGATTATTGACAAACACGGCCATTACGTATATGAACGGTGATTGATTCATGACTACTAGAATCGGCGACACGAGCTCCGTGGCGCAGCGGTCAACACGCCTGCCTGCGACACGGATGGTCCCGGGTTCGATTCCCGGTCAGGTCAAGATGGAAAATGATCTTTTTCAGATTGACCTGGGTCTTGGATGTTTATCTATATAAGTATCTATTATAAAATATAGTATCGTTGAGTTAGTATCCCATAACACAAGTCTCGAACTTACTTTGGGGCTAGCTCAATCTGTGTGATTTGTCCGTATATATTTATATTTATTTATTATTTATTTGAGATATGATTTAATTTATTTTAACTTAACTTTCTCTATTTTCTATGTTAATATGTAAATAGTTGTATCCTTCAAATAAACTTAATTTAATTTAAAAAAATATTCTTATACAATAACCTTCGGGATAAACAGTAACAATTTGTAGTAGGCGAATATTGTCATACATGTTAGTATATAAAACGAAAAAAATACATTTATGTAGTTAAGTAAAAGTTGATAAATCTGACACCAGTGTTGGCCACTTACACATACGAAAAACAAAACAAACAAGTAAAAGTTTTCTAAATACAATTACAAAATCTTTATTATTGAACATAGGTAGGGATAATAGGTAACAAATAACACTTTACCAGTCTCATCATGTCCTGTCCTTGGTCGGTCGTACACTATTTAAAACATATATTATACGGAGCTTTTCTCCTGTGAATTATCAATTCTTCAATTTTAACAACTTTCTTTTCATCTGGTATGAATTAAAATATATAATACCACACTACTAAATAGCGAGTTGAATTTAAGAAGTACGCATCCTTCGAGAGCGTCGCAAAGAAGAAGACTGTGTGATTTATGAATCATTTTCGAATGTACTCTTACTAAATTTAGAAATGAGATATAGACAAAAATCTGGCAGGATACTGCGTGGAATTTTCGCTTATATCTTACTGCTTAATTAAAATTATATCAGAATGTCATTGAAAATGCATAAAATCCACTTTCGAATACAGTAGCAACTCGTCTACAGCGCAATTGGTCTGATTGTTAATTTGTCTGTCTTGCAAGCAATACCTGCAGATTATAAGATGATATTTGATCTACTAATGCAATTATTATAAGGCGCTGTGGTATCAGATACTAGCGCCACCCAGCAATTAATTATTCTATTCCCAAATCATATCAAATTTAAAAAATATAATAGCTGAATGCCCTAGTTAATTACTGGTAGTATCCTTGGTATTTTAAATTCGTTCTCTTAAACTTAAATTAATGTTTTTGTGATCTATGAAAAGTAATAAAAAGAATATACAAAATAATTTACTAGGGTAATCAGCTATTAGATTTTTTAAATTTAATTTGCTTTAGTAGTAAAATAATTAATTGCTGGGTGGCGCTAGCATATGATACCACAGCGCTTTAATATAAAATCGTAAAAAAACCGGCCAAGTGCGTGTCGGGCCACGCGCAGTGTAGGGTTCCGTAGTTGCGAATGACAACTTTGAGTTCACACTATTCACACTCGCACCTTACAGTTTATAAGTTGGTTGCCTATAACTTTTTAGTTTGTACTTAGTACTCAGCTCTGATAGTTTTCCTTTAAATTTCAGTATATATCCTACTGCTGTAATTTTTTTCACGTATCTATATATAACCGTTTAGCAGATAGAGGGGGGGGGGGGGGACACTTACCTCTAACAAAAATTCGCACTTTAAAACCAAATATTTCGGAAACGGATCCCTAAATCGAAAAATGGTGTTCTCAACCTCACAATATTTTTAAAAGACCAATTTAACGATACCCCACACGATGGGTAAATAGAGAAAAAAAAATTACTCCCCCACTTTAATTGTATGGGAGCTACCCTAAAAAAAAATTTTTTTCAAGTTTTTATTCTACGACTTTTTTGCCATGATTAATATATATACTCATACCAAATTACAGCTTTCTAGTACTTATAGTCTCTGCGTAAAACCGCGGACGGACAGACAGACAGACAGACAGACAGACAGACAGATATGGCGAAACTATAAGGGTTCCTTGTTTACTACGGAACCCTAAAAAATCAAGGCTATTGTAGACTATTTACGATTGTGCCCGTTCAATTCTGGGATCATGAACGTTTCAGACGAGTTGCTACTTTAGACCAGTTAAGTTTGCGATCATTTTATACTAACTCTGATTTATAACATAGCATGTATGTTTTTAATTTTCAAATGTAGGTAAAAATTATAAGAAATATTTTCTGCTTTTTTGTCCTATTTACTATCAAGCTACTTCTGTCAATTAACACTTGAGCGAAGTTGGCTATATCAGTGTCTAGTTTTTTTAATTATAAAAAGCCGGCCAAGTGCGTGTCGGGCCACGCGCAGTGTAAGGTTCCGTAGTAGTGAATGACAACTTTGAGTTCACACTGTTTACACTCGCACCTCACAGTTTAACGACCAAAAACATCTAACAATTAAAATTGTATGAAATTTTACATTTTCCAGTACATTTTGTAAGTTGGTTGCCTATAACTTTTTAGTTTGTACTTAGTACTCAGCTCTGATAGTTTTCCTTTCAACTTCAGTATATATACTACTGCTGTATTTTTTTTCACGTATCCATATATAACCGCTTAGCAGATAGAGGGGGGGGGGACACTTACTTCTAACAAAAATTTGCACTTTAAAACCAAATATTTCGGAAATCGATCCCTAAATCGAAAAATGGTGTTCTCAACGTCACAATATTTTTAGAGACCTTTTAAACGATACCCCACATGATGGGTAAGTAAAGAAAACAAAATTACTCCCCCACTTTACTTGTATGGGAGCTATACTAAAAAAAAATTTTTCAAGATTTTTTTCTACCACTTTTTCCATGATTAATACACATACCCATACCAAATTACAACTTTCTAGTACTTATAGTCTCTGAGCAAAACCGCGGACAGACAGACAAACAGACAGACAGACATGGCGAAACTATAAGGGTTCCTAGTTTAGTATAGGGTTCCGTACCCTAAAAAGAACTATAGCATTAGGATCGGCGAGAGAACAAAGAAGACTGAGTACATACAGCAAAAAAGATATCTCAATACCCCAATGGGAGTATACGGTTCCATTCACCGATACTTCGGAGTGAACTTTTTGAATAGTCGCGTCCAATCCGCTCAGTTCGTTAGTGACGTGCATCCAGAATGTTAACGTTTTCATTCGTTCAGTTCGCTCAATCGATGAATCATTCTCTGAAAGGAATTTGAAATGAGAACCACTCACAACGATTTTGTTGCTAGCCTTTTTATTCCGGCAATAATTTCGTGCGCTATGAAAAAGTTTTTGCCTTTGCTTGATTTATAAGTCCCGTCTCTCTAGTTCAGAATTTGCCAGAAGCGAAATTTTTGTAGCGAATTGTAGAACGAGAATAACTTCTAAAACTAAAACAAATATAATCAATTTTAAATGTACTTATTTAAGTTTCAGAAATTATTCTCGTAAAGAGTATGCCATTTTACATTTTTAAGACTTACGTCACACGTAACCCACATGACAGCACTGAGGCGTCGACCTCGATAAGCCGCTGTCATTGAATATTGTTTGACAAGCATCAACATTGTGGCCCAATCAGAGCTTACTGAACCCGACGCCTCAGTGCCACCTAGGTGCCACCGCTACTTATTTTCAGAACAACCTCATTAATCCGAAAATGTTCATACAATCGATCCAAAAAAAATGAATGCAAGAAAAAACATATCTTTCAGAAAAGCATGCTCTGTCGAAAAAAAAAAACTGCTCACCAACTTGCGCCCAACATCCATTAACATCATAACGCTACATTTTACTGGCAATATAAAGTATAATATGTTAAAGACGCACTTCCTATATCTTGGAACTCCCATATTACTTTTCACGCAGGCTGTATTATAATTTCAGGGGCTTTATTGAAAATGTCTGTGTGTCGTAAAACTTTCATCATATTAAACTCGTTTTGGGTTTGGCACATAAAAACGTGTAACAGCTGCTTGCTTAACTGATAATATGTTAGTGGATATAATAAATATGAACTCTCAAATTGGTTGTAGGTATGTAATTAGTTGAATAAAAACTGTGTGATTCCCTGCAGAGCATAATAGGACCACTCCAAGTCTTCTCGTGGATGTCGTAGAAGGCGACTTAGCAAACAAAGCATATAAATATCAAAGAGACCTCTCCAATCCAAATGGCTATCGTGGAAAGTGTAGGCCAAACTTTGACTGCTCGTGCCATTATGATCATCATGATGACAAAGGCAAAATCCCAGCATCTCAGTTACAACTTATTAATGAAACTTTTTTTGTGTGATGATAGCTTGAACGTCTGGTTTTTAGTTCAGATCTTACTCTAGCGCCAAAAAATGTCCAAGACTACACTGGGTACGAGCAATGAATACAAAATATCCTAAATTACTTTAATATTTTTTCTCATCTTGTTTCACCTTATCTGTAATTACAGCAAGTAAACGATCGAAAAAGTTCTAAAAGCTGTTTCGCCGCAATAGGTACATTTTGTTTGTCGCAATAAAATATTTACTTAGGGAGGCAAGATCAACAAAGTAGGGTATAATAAATTTTAATGCCCCAGACGATACTTGCATCTAATTATGGGTAAAGTTTTCTCGTTTTAATGAGAATGTATTTTATACGGCTTTTGTTTTCTTTCTTGTGGGTTTTGTGGAACTAGGCTGTTTTTATTAATGCCAGCGGCAAATGAACTTATGGTCTTTTCATCTACTAAGTCTTTATTAAAAGTTTTGTGTGTTTAGGAGATATAATATGTTATAACTAATCACAGTCACTAGAAAGAATAATAATTACTATGAATATGTCAAAATAGTTGCACTATTAGAGAAAAATATAAGTATTCAGGCACAGTTAGTACGTATTATAGAACACTGGAAATCAAGTTGACATTAGAACATTTTTTTAGATTAATGAATGTTTCGTATGTGTATTTTTGATTTAAATTTTTAGGAGGTTCATAATTAACACGTGGTCAGGTCACCCTATTAATTTCAATTTATACCTGGATATGTTGAAAATGGGCTATTTTCCTAAAAAAATATAGTAGTAGTTAGATTATCAAAAAACATTTGACACGTGTTTTTTCTCTTGTCAATCGAACTAAAAATGACAAAGATATAGCCCGTTAAAATTGTGTGTGACGTCACTAGCCAGTACACTTTTTAGTGGCCTGTGATGTCACAACTTTGACACGTTTTATCTTTGACATTTATTGTTTAACAAACAAAAGAAAAAATACGTGTCCAATATTTTTTGATTGTCTAACTGACGGTCTAATTTTATTATTTATATTTTGACCCAGCAAAATAGCCTACCGTGAGTTCTTATACAACACCACTTGTGCTAGTTAAGTTACAACCCGAATGTAGGACTATAATTACCAATGATTTTTGTTTAAGAAACATAAATGTGAGAACGAAAGTACTAAAAGAATATTGGGCGTTAGAACACTGTTGGTAAATAATGTTAAGCTGAATACATATAGCTCTTGTTATTAAAATCATGGTTGCTTTAAGAGATTGTGCGGCGATCCCCGCGCCGAGTAACCGCAACATTGTGAAGGTGTGTAAAAGGTTTATTTTTAATCCACTGCATTGCACTTGCACTCGTGAGAATAACCCGCATATTGTTTACATTAGAACGGTAATGGCTGTTGTTTGTAAGTGTTGAAAGCCTTTTATCAGGGCGAACCATGCGACACAAGTCCTAGCACTATCCTACAATAGATTCATTTTTGTAGTACATTTACTGAGAATGTATCTCATCTTTGGGTTTTATCAAACTCAAATGTGAGACAATAATTTAAACTTTTTTCATTTGTAGTTTGCATCGCTAGAACAGTTTGATTTCTGAAGCTTTTCATTTTAGAAACATAAATATAAGTAAAACGAAAGTGTGCTTAAATAATATTGGGGGTCTACACACTGCTACTAAAACATTTTGTAAGAAATAAAACTGAATATTAGTTCTTGTTATTCAAATTATGGTTGCTTTAAGAGATTATGCGGCGATTCCAGCCCCGAGTTTAACTGTATCCGCAACATTGTAAAGGTGTATAAAAGGTTTATTTTTAATCCACTGCATTGCACTTGCATATTGTTTAGATGAGGATGATAATGGCTACTGTTTGTAAGTGTTGAAAGCTTACAACCAGTAGCAGGTTCAGTTCAGGGCGAACGACCGTACGACGTGACACTTTTCCTAACACTACCTCATGATAATGATGATGACAATATTTTTGTAGTACACTTTACTGAGTTCATCAACTATCTGATCTTTAGGTTTGGTTTATCAAAGTATTCTTTGATACATGGGTGGCGCTAGTGTTACTATAAGAGCGCCTTAATCGCAAGCTCTCATGAAGCATCGCTTTTGGAGGTTTAGTTACGACTTTAGTCTTTTTTTTACCGAAGGCTTTTTGTTTTAGAAACAAATGTGATTGAAACAAAGTGTGCTATAAGGAAATTGGGGGTTAGCGCACAGTAGGTAAATAATGTTTGTAGGACATAAAACTGAATACATATAGTTCTTATTGTTTAAATCATGGTTGCTTTAAGAGATTATGCGGCGATCCCAGCGCCGAGTGTGTCTGTAACCACAACATTGTGAAGGTGTGTAAAATGTTTATATTTAATCCACTGCACTGCACTTGCACTCGTGGGGATTGCGTGCATATTGTTTAGATTAGAACGGTAATGGCTGTTGTTTGTAAGAGTTATAAACTTGTTTCAGGGCAAATAAATTGAGCCCTTACACTATCTTACAATTGTATTTTTGTAGTACATTTTAATGCGAAAACTGTCCGTAAAATCGAGGATCTCTTTAGGTTTGGGCTTCATAAAAGTAATTTTAAATCACATCTGGATATGTTAACAATCACAAAACCGCGAGTCCTCGAATATAAAACCATAATCATAACTTTTTTATCAGTTTTTTAACAACGTAATTACAGTCTGATTGCCGAATCCTTTTATTTTAGAAACATATGTATATGTAATTAAATTGAAAGTGTGCTTAAAGAATATTGGGGGTTAACATACTGTTGCTAAATCATATTTGTAGGAAATAAAACTGTTTATTTATGTTTATATATAGTTCTCGTTATATAAATCATGGTTGCTATAAGAGATTATGCGGCGATCCCAGCGCCGAGTTTGTCTGTAACCGCAACATTGTGAAGGTGTGTAAAAGGTTTATTTTTAATCCTCTGCATTGCACTTGCACTCGTGGGGATTGCATGCATATTGTTTAGATTAGAACGGTAATGGCTGCTGTACGTAAGTGTTGAAAGTCTTTTTAAATACAACACGAATGTTAAACTTTATGCATTGCTTTGTTTATGTGAAAGTTACTACTTATACTGCCAAAGCATTTTATTTTAGTAGCAGAAATGTAATCCGAATGTTTTGTGTGTTTTGTGTTATTACCTAAGTCAACAAAAAGTTCTTTCTTTCTTTCTTCTTTTTAATTATGGCTTCCACCGAGATTTCAGTTATTCTGCCAATGTCCAGTATAATGAGATACTAAGTATCGGTGTTGTACGGTATTTGGCATCAAAGATGGCGTATGTTCTTTGGCAGCCTCGTGGGAGATTTTGGCGACAAATCTATACGAGTCCATTTCTTTCTAGTCTACTTTAACTATTTCACAAATTGTTCTTGCACGAGTATTTATAACACCAAACTACACCAATTTCATATTATAAAGTCCACTTAAATCAATTTGCAAAATTGTTTAAGGCAAACGACAACTGAACCCCTTGACTTCCCACCAAAAACTGCCAACAAAAAGTTAATACTTTCTTCGAATTTTATGATTATATCTTACCTACGACATAGTGTTTTCTTTACTGAAATATCGGAACGACCTCATGCGCTCTGCGAAACTCCTTTTATCTCCTTCTGCTTAGTGCAGATGCAAGCATGGATCTGTGGAATAAACGATATGCGCCATCATCCTATTTCTTTATTCCGTCGTTTTGTTCTGGTCAGTAGCTTTTAACACAACCTACACCTATCTTCAATAAATAAATAGTATAATAAATAGATCGTTTATTTTTCTCTCCAAATATTCACTAGGTTACACAAGATTTGCATCACAGTTTGCATGGCAGCATATTACCTAAAATAAGTGGAGAGAACTGGTGCCTGAGATAGGTAGGTTAGACCCACCTGTATTACAGGTCACCAGGCTCATTCCGCCCTTATGATAGATATTATGGTACAACGGGACGCAGGCACGTAACATAAATGCTGATTTCGATTTAGTTGACAGTCTGACCAAATTTGGTCAGACTGTCAACTAAATCGCTGTTTCCTTACCTCAACTGAGTAAACGTCTTAAGTCGCGAGATATTATTCTTATTAAGAATGGAGCTTTGAATTAAGATTGAGACGAGAGAAAACAACATTGAATTTAGAATATGATTACGTACAATTATACGCAAAAGCATCTTAGCTATCAAACCTCGTCCAAAAAAAAAAACACAAATAATTAGCCTAGCCAGACTAAGACAGCACGAAACTCAATAATATCATCAGTCAAGATTCGGAGATCAGTCAAGATTTTGGAATAAGCCAAACGCACATTTCCTAGCCCGCTCGTTACAAAACGAATGTTGAAAATCAGAAATCATCATAACCTCTTAGCCAATGCAATTTTGTCAATTTAAACGGCAGTTAATTTGATTCGAGCCCTGGGTTAAGGAGAGATTTGGGGGAGAGCGAAATGTAATTCGTTTAGATTATCGCTATAGCGATAGGTTTTCAGCGACCGTTTTCCGCCCTTTTGAAAATGCGTAATGGATTTTTTGGGTCTTGGCTCTCTTGGACCGATGTTACGAGATCGTATAAATGCTTTGAACATGTACGTATCATTTTACAAAAGTTGTTATCTTTTTCTTTAAAATATTGCGACATTTACTTAAATGGATGGCTTGCTTAGAGTAACAAAAAGTAACGCAGCCATATAAGGTAAGATATACCTATAAGATAAAGAGGGAAGTTAAAGACGGGTTGAATAAACATTTTTTTTAATATACGCATCTGGGGTATCAACTGAAAGGGTATGACATGCAAGGTAAAGGATAATAAATTTTTACAATACAATCGTAAATATTTAATTCTTTGAAGAAAAAGCAAAGAGCGTATAGTCACGTTTGCTTTATTTTTAAATTTTATTTTTGTTATAAGCACTGTCTCTGTAAAGCCCCTTCTAAATCCGTATGGCATCTTAAAAAGCTCTCTGTTTCATAAGGACATTTTATGCATACTAGGGTCTTAAAAGTGTTATCTACAGAATCGAAGCTAATCTTTCAAATATCAAATCAATACAGCAACAGTGATTTATCCTACAAATGCCCGGCCGATATGCGACGTTAATGTGGCTATCAACCCGCAGTCACAGTAAATCTGTTTCAGTATCGCGCAAATCATGGCAGCCATTTTGTTAAGTGCCGCCATTTTGTCATGTCGAGCTACGAGCTTTTGATGGCTGACAATGTCGGATTTGATGTGGAATCAACTTGCAAGTTATTATTTGTTAATATACCATTCAGTTAAATATATAAGTAAGAAATAACTTGTAACGCAGAGCTAATAAATTACTTGTAGCAACACTTTTGCCAAAGTACAGTCGGAGCAGATAAACTGTCCACCCAGCAGTTTGAAACCTGTTTGTGAGGGGCTCAGGTTTATCTGCCCCCAATTATATGTATATTCTAAAAGCCACAAGAGTTTCGGCAAGCTCCTAAGGGAAAATTAAGTTGTGTAACCAGTGAATGAAAAAACATAGAGAAAAACTTTCATATTAAATCTTTGTCACCACACAAAATGAGTAATGACCACTCTTCATTGAGCATTGAGCAAACACCTAAAGAGTGACAGAGTTATACTCAGTCAGTAAATATCTTTTGCAAGCTTGCGTCCGCGGCTCTGCTCGCGCTAATGTCGATGCCTCGGGAACACATTTTTTCCAAAATAATAAGTGGTCTTTTGTCCTTCTCCGTACTCCAGACGTACTCATTCACAATGATCGATTTAGAAGCAAGGCGTAAAAGCGTAACAAACAAACAAACAAAGAAATAAAGAAAAAACTCACTTTTGCTTTGATAATATTAGCTATATTTATCATGTTATAGAGTCACACATCAAATACTTAAATAATGAACAACGTACTAAAACATTAATATATTTATAGGTACTAATCTACACTAATATTATAAAAAGCAAAATTTTCACTGTTTGTTTGTTTGCCTTGAATAGAATACGAAAATACTGGAAAAAAATTCGAAATTCTTAGCCTACAGAAAGCCATACGCTATAATTTACGGAGACGAAGTTACGCGGAAATTGTTAATGTCATAATAAAGCCAACTAAAAATAAAAGAAACTATCTGAAATATCAGGATTATGATTGATTAATTGATTGATGGGTATGTGCTCTTTTTTGAAGATTTGAAAGTTATAAAACGATTAAGATAAGCAAAGCAAAGTCTTGTATATAATATATGTACTTCTTTTGGTAACTAATTGATATTTATCGGTTTATAGTCATCGTTTCCGTGGTGTAGCGGTTATCACATCTGCCTAACACGCAGAAGGCCCCCGGTTCGATCCCGGGCGGAAACATTGTTTTTACATATTTTTACTCTTTAATATCTATTTTAGTCAGGATATCCTTGACTCTTTTCAAATTAATTTCCCAACTATTTCCCATTTCCGAAATAATTTTATAAATACGAAAGTGGGTTTGTGTATTTGATCGTTACCTCTTCACGCTTCATCTACTGAAACAATCTTCTTGAAATTTGACATACACATATGGGTACCTTTCATCTTGGAAGAAAGTACCTACCGGTCCCGTGGTATTTGCAATAAACGACTCGGCAAACTTACACGCGAGCGAAGCCGTTGGTAAAAACTAGTATTTTTTTTTTAATTCACCATCTAAACTCAACGATAAATTTCCATAAAAATCAATTGTAACGCGGTGTAAGCTGTAGAGCTTTTTATTTATTTTAAACGTTACACTTGCCTTTTATTTGCTACAAAGTAAAATATTTCATAAAACATCTTTCAAAATCTAATTTATAGTTACCGAAAGATTAAAAGGATAATCTTCCTAGCTTGCTGAGTTATCTAGGCGTCCACGGCTTACTTTAATTAAAAATACCTTCAGAGGAGCTACCAGCTTCATTCTCACGATTAATTGAACCAACACGTGGACGGCAAGGATGGCCGCTTTACTTATCTGCGACGCAACGGTTATCGATCTTTTATTATTATTATTTTTATGTCATAGGATGGCTTCCATGCTGGTCTGGGAGAAAATAAAAAAGTAGAACGTACCAGCTGCTACTCTCCCCGCGCAGATCGTAAAAGCCAATCGAGGCGTGAGGAATCACGTCAATAGGCGATGCGGCTAGCAACTATTTTGATTCCGTTTTCAACCTACGAGCCCACAAACATGCTAACCGTGGCCTCTAGGTTTTATAAACCTGGGCTCTGTCTACCCTGCAAGAAAAACAAGCAAGCGGGTCATCTATTGGTTAGTGACCACGGGTGGATAACTGCAACACTAATTGTCTAGTAAATATTCTGATATCTATGACTAATGTAGAGTATTGCCGGCCTTTTATTTTTCCCTCTCCAGAGGGAAGCTCTCTCACTCACCGAATGAAGCATAGAAGCGGTAAAACTACTACTCAAATGTCGATTTTCTGTGATAGTGTGGTACTCCCCCGGAAGAGTCGGCCCATTAATACTACAAGCAAAAGTGAATTTCGCCGGTAGCGTTGCTCTACCACAACGAAAAATTAATTATAAACCGCAAAATGTTTACACAAACTAAACTTGATTACTTCGCAAACACGTCATCATCAGATATTTCCGTGTAGCGCAACTCATACGCTCTCAATCCCATAATGCAATAGCAAGATTTAATTACACGCCTTTTGTTTCAGGCGGAAACTCCAACTTGGGAGTCATGCTAAACATCGCGCTATTGCCCCCAAATTACAACTAATCCTACTAATATTATAAATGTGAAAGTGAGTTTGTTTGTTACGTTTTCACGCCCTGAACAGTTCAGTTCACGTTACTGAACAGATTATCATGAAATTTTGCATACATGTTGTCGGGATTACGGAGAAGGACACAGGCTATCTTTCATTTCGGAAAATCATACTCTTCCCGAGTGATCAACATTAAAGCGAGCGTAGCCGCGGACGAAAGCTTATCCCATCCCAACTATCAAAATCAAAATCAAATCAAAAAATCAAAACGTTTATTCAGAAAATAGGCCTTTGCAGGCACTTTTTCACGTCATATCGTATTTAAAATTATCTCATTAGATATAAAATAAATAAAAATAAAAAAATAAATTAAAAAAAAAACCTTTATTTGACCACGCTACATTTTCATTTACTAACTTGTATTACTGAATATACTAAAATTTCTTACTTCTAATTATCTTAATAATATATCTTAAGCTAGGTCCCCAGGTTGGGTAAAGGCCTCCTCCAAAGATGCCCATTTCTCTCTATCCTGCGCTATTTGCCACCAGTTAGAGCCAGCGACTTTTTTTATTTCGTCGTCCCATCGGGTAAAGGGCCTTCCTCTCCTTCTTTTTCCTTGAGGACCTCTCCATATTGTGGTATTGAAGGTCCATCTATTGTCTTAAAGCCTCGCTATGTGACCGTTACTCATTAGACTCATTAGATATATGTATTTATTAATTGTTCAAAAGCTAACTACTAGTATCCCAATCCCATTCCAACTAATATTATAAATGCGAAAGTGAGTTTGTTTGTTTGTTTGTTACGCTTTGACGCCGTATCTACTGAACCGATCATCATGAAATTTTGCATACACATAGGTTAGGGTACCGAGAAGGACATAGGCTATATATTACGCGGGCGAAGCCGCGGGTAACAGCTAGTTAATACCGGGTAACGGCGCACGTGGCAAAATTTTTTTGATGCTTCGCCCGTGCCGTGGTCGTGGTACCACAATTTTGTGGTAAAAAAAACTAGTCATGAATTTTGCGACAGCAAGGTGTAAATTACTTGACAGTTTCTTAAAAACTCCGTTATCGTCATCTGGCAACCCTAAAAGCGACTCATACTCTCTCAATTCCATAATGCAATAGCAACAAGATTTAATTACGCGCCTTTTGTTTCGAGCGGAAACTCCGACTTGAGAATTATGCTAAATATCGCGCTATTGTCCCCAAATTCAAATCTAACCTCAATTTTATGTTTATATTTAATTATGTTTTAACTTTGCCGTGTGGTTCCCGGTACAGTAGAATGGGGCCACTCCAATTCTTCCCGTGGATGTCGTACAAGGCGATTATGGAAACACAAGCTAAACAAAGCATAAAAACATCAAAGTGGTTTTCCACCGTTAAATGCACTGTCTTATTAATAATGGCTTATGGTATTCAACGCATCAAATAAGCATCAAAATCTTTATTCTGGAGAGAACTTGCACTTGAAGTCTCATTATAAGCACTGCACATGCAGTGCAGCGGTTGATTATACGAAGCAAAGCGCACTCGAAACTTGCAAGTAACTCGATTAGCAAGCAGCGGCAACAGCGGGCTGCTAATTATTGACGAAACACGAACCTGAGCGGCAAAACCACAGAATTTGTAACATTGGCAGCATACGTAAGCCTGCTTTAAGTAAGTGTCGTTGTCACCCAACCAGAGCTGTAACAGACAACTGCTGGCCTAATAAATAGAAATTTACCCGTCTTTTGAAGGAACTCTGGTTATAGCTTCGGGGAAAAACAGTTGAAGGAAGCTTGTTCCACAAATTACCTATCACCATATTACATATACCATCTGATTGTACATATCATATGCAAAGAATCCTTGAGTAATGCATTAAACCGTCTGTTCTAAATTTTGAACTAAATAAAGCAAAATCATAAAGTAAGCATCAATGATCTCTTTATACACGCGCACTGTTACGGATTGCAGATGGTTATACGAAACAAAGTTGATAAATTCTAAGAAGAAAAACGTATTATTGATGAAACGTTATTACTAAATTTGTTAAAAAATATATAATTCCTAGTTCGCTTATTTTTCTTTTAATTTCTTGCTGTTTTCCTTCATATTACTATTTCGACTAAGAGTTTTTAAAGACGTTAAAAGAATGCTCTTTCGACAAGATTTGTATTACGACTTTTGGAGGGCCAAAAACTCCAAGCCTTAGAAATTGATTAATATGTAAGCATGGATCTATTATTCCTAGGTCCATGTATGTAAGAAAAGCAAACTCTAAATTGTAAGAAACGCGGGGAGCAAAGCAGAGGTAACAACGGGCAGTTAATTATTGATGGGATGAAACATTTACCTGGAGCTAAAGGCCACAGAATTTACTACTTTTAATACATCTGAAACTTCACCCTACACCTTAACATAAGTCGTATCTTTTTTCTTGTGATAAAATTATTGTTTTTCTCAGACAAACTTGGTTGGAATTATAATAAGAAGCATAAAAAAGTGCACCCGGATTTTTTGTATATGTATGCCAATTTTTTCCTTTAGATTCCTGGTTGGTCCCATTGGACTAGTTTTTTATATTGTTAGAGTAAGTAGCCACTTCATACTCTGTCTTTTCATTTTGTCACTTTATTGGCATAACTGAGTAACAAACATCATGAGTTAAAGTTATAATAATTGTAACGTTTTAATTTAGCATTTGCCACAAAATATGGGATAGTTTTAACAATACATTAAGGATAGATTGTAATTATATTGAAATTACTCAACCAAACTGAAATTAACCCTAGACAACTAACCTTCGCTCATACCCCTTTAAAGCTAACCATTCGTCGAAACGACGAGCAATATTCGATGCGGTTTTTTATATTTATTGGGATATTTTTTTGTAAATTATTAGTGATTAAATCTTTAAACAGGTCCTATTTGATTAAATTAAACAATAAATTTTATATCTTTTAAAAAGAAAATGTTTATTTTATTCTCTATAAAGAAAGGTTTTCGTTTTTAGAGATTAATGAGACACATACATGAATAAAAAATATTTAAAAAATATCAAAGAAAATATCATTTCTTTCTTTGTCTAACATGATTGACAAAAGTCTTATAATTTAAAAAAAAAACACTTTTTAATATTTTAAGGCACATCGTAGGCAAAAATCAACTTTATGTTCACCACAAATAACAAGCACAAATAGCAGTGTTGCATGTTGAGCTATAATATTTTGTCAAGTGCCTTTTTTTAGGAACATATACCATAAATTTTTCTTTTTCTTTTATTATTTGGAGCTTCGAGGGGTAGTTTGTCACTAGTGGAGGATAACTGACCGTCAACTTGATTTCAGCGGTTTTTCTTGAAGTATTAACGTTATTCGTGACCCAAACGTGACGGCTCCGACTTGGAATGTTGTTTTGTGAGAAGTTCAAAATACAGAAATATTTTTATTCCGATAGAGTTGGAAGTGTATATGACTCTCGCGTATTGTCGAAAATAGCAGATGACGAGCAATCTTTACTTTTAAGGTGATTACCTTCACAATCAAAAGGCTCGTCTTGGGTACCGGTTTCCACATTATCAGCCTCTACATTGGCTTCTATTTCGCTCCCAGATTCCTCCAAAAAACCAACATCTTCTTCGGATAATAATAAACACGCCAAAATATCATTTTTAGTCAAAACCTTTTGGAAACCCATGTGAAATGATGTAAAATGATTATGACAGTCGTAAAAAAATATACACACAACCTAACCATACGTTGAAACGACGACTATTTTCGTAATATATCGACAAATAATGTACTTACCGCCAAAAAGCCGTCACCACATGGAAGAACTCGGCCAGCACTGAGTTGACAAGAAACATCATGAAGATCAGCACGCGCGCCGAAAAGATATAGCGATATTAGGATCGAGTGCTCGTCGAATCGACGAAGGTTAGCTGTCTAGGGTTAAAAGGTACTTCAATCATACGACATACCAACATACATACCAACCACCAAACAATTTAGATTTTACTACATAGACATACGAATAAAAGCTCACTTCGCAACAGCAGAGGATAACATTAACAGATTCAAAGCAATCAGCAAATCCCCACTCCTCAGCAATTGCGCTTACAATGTTCGAGTAGGAATCGCATTAACTCGGGAACCGATTAATCGGCCCTCGACAATCGATTGCTCGCTCGAGTCACAAATCGGTACGTGCTTGCATTTGTATCAGTTTGTTAACACGCGCAAATTGACAAATATATAAAGAGCAGATAAAGGCAGTATCAATTTAATTTTTTAATTCGTTATTACTGAAATTACTGTGAGTATAAATATCTAATAATAAAAAAATAACACAAATTGAGCTAGCTCAATTTGTGTAATTTGTCCCTGTATACTTATTAGAGCTAGCCCAACAGTAAGTTGAGAAATTGTGTTTCAACAGTGCAAATAGAAAAGTGTCTGTCTGTTACACATACCTACGTGAATAAAACCCTGTCTGATCCTTAAAAGGGTGACTCAGTCCGTCAATATGAACAAATTTTCCAATGTGGGACTAATGCTGGAAACTTCAAAAAAACATTATTTTAAGTTGTACAAAATTTTTGAAGTTCCGCTTGTTCGACACTTAGATAAATTACCACTTACAAAAAGCTTTTATTCTACACGCGTGTTCCAGCCAAATTATATAAAAAATGCCTAATGGAGGGCGGGAATCACGTGCCGCGTGACAAAAGTAGATTATGAATACAATTACTGTCTCGTATTCTACTTTTGGGAGAATCGAGAGGTTCCCGATTGCTAAATTGAACGTATTCCAGCATTGTGTGTATATTTTTTGCGTCTATTGTTAAGTATAAAAAATATACACGTGCTTCACATTCATCGGCAATCCTTTTCAGAATAACGTTATAATTAATACTAGGTGCGTTATAATAAAATATTAATAAATGTGACAACTGCTACTGAAATGGAGACATCTGTTAAGGAGACTGAAAATTTCAGCAATTATTTCAGAGTGGTCTTCTCACAGTTTTAGAATATTTGGTAAGCCTATATTACACATAATATTTTTTACAAACTCCTCGTATACGAGTACTGCTGTCTATTAAATTGAACTAAAAGTATACGGTTTTTATGCTATCGATGTAAAATACAAACGAAAAATATTTTTCCTTGTCAGAGTATAGAGGTAAGCAGATAACAAGACTTTATATAGATAATCCTAACTAATATTATAAATGCGAAAGTGAGTTTGTTGTTTGTTACGCTTTCACGCCGTATTTACTAAACCGATCATCATGAAATTTTGAATGCACATATGTTAGGGTACTGAGAAGGACATAGGCTATAATCACGCGGGCGAAGCCGCGGGTAACAGCTAGTATTTAATAAGTCCAGTATCGATTTCTTACCGTGTGCCGTGTGGTTCCCGGCAGAGTAGAATAGGACCACTCCAAGTCTTCCCGTGGATGTCGTAGAAAGCGACTTAGGAAACACAAGCTAAACAAAGCTTATACACATCAATAAGACCTCTACAATCCGTCTTGCCAGCGTGGAGAGTGTAGACCAAAGCCTCTGACTGCTCTAGCAAATGTATGGCACTACACAGAGAGGGTTGCGGCCCTGTAGTAGAGACTAAAAAAGACCTAATGAGAATGATGATTAATTTCTAACAGTTTGATGTGCAACGGACCTACAATATACATTATACAAAAGTATGCAAAGTCAAAATAATTAGACGATATTCCTTTAGTAAATCGGAGCTCGAACAAAAAAGCGAATGCACGAATTCTGTAATAATAACCGGCAAGTGTTGAAAACGGCTGCGAGTTTCTGTCGTCGCGCAGCTGCGACTGATGGCGAAACACAGCTTTGTCCCTGGAGCTAGGGTGTCATTTATAAGTTAAGAGCGATTTTATATATTTTGAAAGAGCTTCCCTATTTTTCAAGTAATTTTCCGAACAGAAGTTTGCCTAAGAGAAATTGTAGTATTTTTTATCACAAGAACACTTTAGACGACGAAGATTTAGATTTTCAACAATATTTGTGTTTGCACACACGAGACTGTAGTTTCGATGTGCTTATACATCAGTGTAAATAGTTCCGCACTGTTCAAAACCGAGTCTATCCGTTTCTCAGTGAAATAGCACGCAAATAGCCACGTGCGCTGACGAGTTCGAGTTCTGGCCTAGCGCATCGGCGCGCGGTAAATTTATAATTTATGTTTTATTTTTGTACAATAAAGGGTTTGAATCTAATCTGATGGTTTGAAAACGGCTGCGAGTTTCTGTCGTCACACAGCTGCGACTGATGTCGAAACACAGCTATGTCCCTGGAGCTAGATTATTTCAGGAGTGCTTACAGTTTCTTCCTGCTTTCATTACAAGTATTTTTTTTTAAGTTTGTTTAATTTGTTTAGGGTAGTATTAGTTAAGTATTTAGGGTATTAATTCAAATAATTATTTAAGGTTGTATTGGCAAGTTTGTTTATGTAAGGTTGCCTGAAAGAAAGTGCTTTTGATCATTTTCTTAACCCGAGAGTCAAGTGGCCGAAACCCTCGGAGGCATTTTGAATTTACGCACAAAGCAGCTCAATGGTCAGGAGAGATTTGTAATTTATGTTTTATTTTTGTACAATATAGGGTTTTAATCTTATGTAGTTTTGTAGTTTTGTCGTTTTGTAGTTTTGTCGCGCAGCTTTGACTGATGGCAAATACAGCTTTGTCCGTGATGTTAGGGTGTCAATCATCAGCTGAGAGCGATCTTATATTTAATGTCAATCATAAGCTGAGAGCGATCTAGTAAATGTGTTAAGAATGGCTGCGAGTGTCTGTGGCCGCGCAGCTGTGACTGATGGCAAAAAAGCCAAGAGCTTAGAGCGATTTTTAAAAGCGATTTAAAATATTTTGGGAAAAGTTTATAGAAAGCTATGAGCGGACAATATTAACTTTGCTATTAGAGAAGATGACACTTTATACTTACAAAATTATATAAAAGACCTTCTACAGGCAGATAAATTGCTTAAAACGCATTACGGCGTAACAGGGGCGATAAGTAGCTTAAAAATCTCAAGGTATCATTTCCAATACTGACGAGATTTCTTAAGCTATAAACCACCTTCAGATATTTTTTCATCGTCACAAATACTTGTTAGGAAACAAGCAGTCACTCTTCTTAGCACAAGTCGCAAGAAGTATTTTAAGAATACTTCAAAGATTTGACCACGGCCTTATCGCGTTTGGTCTATAACTTATCCCACTCAAATTTTCGGTACAACGCCTGGACTAACTGGAAATTAACTGTGAAACAGAAACCTGCTTTTCGGCTGAATTTCGACGAGAACAATAAATAAATAGAGCACTACGTACATGAGTGAGTTCTGACAATATGAGCTCAAAGTTCGCTGTTACCTGAGAGCTAGGTAATACTACATTCATCAGAAATTTCTAGAATTGAATAGATTCAAACAAATATGAAGCATTGTGGTACTCGCACAAGAGAATATATTGCTTCTATAGTTCGCGTCAAGGTGAAATTAATAATCTCTCATTTTCATCGGATCACTTTCTCATTTTTAATCGGTACAATTGGTACCTACGTATTCATATACGTAGGTACTAATTGTATATAATTGATAAGTAAAATTATTTTGAAAATCAAAAGATTTTCAAACTACTAGAATAGTTATACATATTTCAATTATGTTTATTTATCTTTATGTGTTAAAAGTGTATTCAGACAATAAGAACGGAAAAGGAAAAAAATCGATTCTCCAGAATAGTCCCATAGACTTCGATAATGTGTCGTATAGGATACTAACTCAACGATACTATATTTTATTAATATAAATATTTAGCAAGATTTCTAGAGAAAATATAGCTTATTACATGCAGCTGTCGTTAAGGATATCATCATATTTTTTTACGAGCCAATATTAGCATACTGCCAAATGGGATGCATAGTACGACCAGATGGCAAGATGCACAAATTGCACAATATTGAACATTTTCCGCATATTTATCAAATGCAATATGAAACGGTTTTGATTCCGTAAAACTGAGTTTGGTTCACTTTTGCATACTTTCATATTCTGTAAAGTTTATATGCAGAAACATATTTTTTTAATGTTCAGATTTTTATGTTTGTTCTTTTCTGTTATTTCATATTAACAATTTGATGGACGCTAAACCAGACGCAATAGCAGTTTTATTGTTATTACGTCTATTAGACGTCTAGTGTTCACCAAAGGGTTATTAAGTTTATTTTTATTGGTATAGTTTTTATATATCTGATTCAATATTGTTAGTGTTTAGTGTCATTTCTCGTTTGTAATAATTTTAATATGTTTGTTTCAGGTATGTCATGAGATAGCGCTGCCTGATTATATGGTGATGAGGATATTCGACAACTCGGTGTAAAGTCAACATTGAACAGACTGCTACCAAAAAGTGAAGTTCACACACACTACTTATGAAGATAAATTGAGCAGATTTTTTTTTTAAATATATACGGACAAATCACACAGATTGAGCTAGCCCCAAAGTAAGTTCGAGACTTGTATTATGGGATACTAACTCAACGATACTATACTTCATAATAGATACTCATATAGATAAACATCCAAGACCCAGGTCAATCTGTAAAAGATCGTTTTCCATCTTGACCTGACCGGGGATCGAACCCGAGACCATCCGTGTCGCAGGCAGGCGTGTTGACCGCTGCGCCACGGAGCTCGTCCCCAATATCTATTGCGCATCAAATAATACTTCCACGAATACACAAACTACGAAGATATTATTACTAGTATCAAACGACCGACCGCCTTAGGTTTTTTTCTAGGCAACAGATGGAAGCCGACAATCTTTTTTGAAATTCGTAAAATACCAAACTGGATCACTCAATCGATCTAAAAGGTGATATAAATGTCGCGAGTAATCTCTTGTCCAAAGGGCATCAAAGTTCACACTGGAATCGAAAAGAAGCAAAGTAAATGTCTGCGAATATTGTTTATTTGAGGTCTAGACGATCGTCAGACGCTGTGCGTTCTTGCATGAACGCAGGTTTATTTCTCAATTTGCTCGAGAATTCAATGCTATTCATACATAGTGTCACGTCTTTTTCCTTGTAGGGTAGACAGAGCACAAGGTTATAACGCATAAAGGCCACCTCTAGCATGTTAGTGGGCGTTAAGGTGGAAAACGGAATCTAAATAGTGATGGGTTGCTAGCCGCATAGCCTATTGATGAGATTCCTCAAATATTCGCCAATTTCCTCGATCGGTTTTACGATCTGCGCGGGAAGGAAAAGAAGCTAGTATATAAAATTTTTCTCTTCTCTTAAACCAACATGGAAACTATCTGAAAAGTGATATAATTATCGCAAGTAACTCCTTCTGCAAAGATCATTAAAGAACGGACTGAAATCGAAAAGAAGCAATGTAAATATCTGCGAATATTGTTTATTTGGGGTCTAGACGCGTCGTCAGATGGTGTGCGTTCTTGCATGAACGCAGGTTTATATTTCTCGATTTGCTAGGAGAAATCAATGCTATTTTTATATAATGTCACATCTTTTCCCTTGCGGGGTAGATAGAGCACGAGGTTATAACGACGCTCAAAGGCCACGTTGAGGATGTTAGTGGGAAGCAGAATCGAAATAGTGATTGGTTGCTAGCCGCATTTTTTTTTTTCTTATATACGGACAAATCACATAAATTGAGCTAGCCCCAAAATAAGTTCGAGACTTGTGTTATGGGATACTAACTCAACGATACTATATTTTATAATAGATACTTATATAGATAAACATCCAAGTCCCAGGTCAATCTGAAAAAGATCATTTTTCACCTTGACCTGACCGGGGATCGAACCCGGGACCATCCGTGTCGCAGGCAGGCGTGTTGACCGCTGCGCCAAGGAGCCTATTAGCGTGAGTCCTCAGATTTTCGTTCAATCTCTTGACCGGCCTTTAAGGTCTACGCGGGAAGAAAAGCAGCTGGCTCTCAAACCAGCGAGTAATTAATTCCTTGTGCAAAGGTCATTAAACTTCAGACTGAAATCGAAAAGAAGCAATGTTAATGTCTGCGAATATTGTTTATCTGGGGTCTAGACGCGTCGTCAGACGGTGTGCATTCTGGCATTAACGCAGGTCTATAGCTGAATTGCTCGAGACTTGAATATTATTGTTACTTATTCAATAAAATTTTCAGGAAAAATCCACTAGAAGTGTCGTTGATAAAGTTACATAAATGCATCCGCAACAGGCTTCGTCAAAAACAAAATACAAAAATGCATCCGCCACATGCTTCGTCAAGGCACTTACTTATATTTATGCGACTGTATAACGGGATCGGAATTTGTCAATTTTGATTTCATCTTTGCCCTGAACTTGTCTTTCATCTAATTCTATCATTATCATTAGAGTGGTTGTCCTGGCGTCTTTAGCTGTGATGCTTTGGAGTCCGGGGCCGCAGATATGATCAGTAAAAGAATGAAGAGAAAGAGTGCTGAACCCAAGAAATACTGGTAAAAGGTTAAGAGTAATAAAAGAAGATCGAACTGGCTGTTGGCAATTAAAATTAAGAAATAAGATATGGAAAAAGTTCCACGCGTGCAGAATATTTTTCCACACCTTATTTCTAAATTTTAAGAAGTGTGTATTAGAACAGCAATATGAATGCATAAAAAACACTTATAAAACAATGACTGTTGGCAAGTTTTTGACATCAAAACTGCACACTAGTGTGCACTAAACTTTCACGAAAACACAATATATTCCCAAGCTTCCATTAATCCAGTACCTTCCGATAAATTACCACCAATGTTTGCATTACCGAGAACCAAGTTCCCTCTTTATCCGAGATTTATTGGTCATAGCTAATTAATTCCCAAGTTTCCCGGAATATTATGGCAATAAAAATAATCATTTGTTCGGAGACCGATCGGCGGGGGGCACGCACGCCCCTACATTTACAGTCCACGTTTATAAGAATTTTCTTGGTTCTTTCGAAATAGCCTTATGTAAATTGTCACATGTGACTGAAAGTACACGCATCCATACAACGATAGAATGAAAGAATTTTAGCATCTTTTTTATCGTGTTATAAGCTTTTTCTATTTTTAATGCGAGAGATTTAACATGTTTGTAATATACAAGGTAGTTCATAACAACTTATATTCCCATGCCTTCATCTTTCGATAAATTACCACCAATGTTTGCATCACCTGGAACCAAGTTCTCTCTTTATCCGAGATTTATTGGTCATAGCTAATGAATTCCCAAGTCTCCCGGGATATTATGGCAATAAAAATAATCATTTGTTCGGGGACCAATCGGCACGCCCCAAAATTTACAGTCCCCGTTTATAAGAATTTTCTTGGTTCTTGCAAATTACCTTATGTAAATTCAAACAAATTGCTTGCTTTTCGCCAACAAATTAATCATCATCATCAGGTCTTTTTAGTCTTCACTGCAAGAGCACGAACCTCTCTGTACTACTAGACCCATATATTAGCCAAAGCAGTCAGAGGATTAAGCCTACACTCTCCACGCTTAAACAGTATAACTTAATAATTTGGTTATAATTCAAAGTACAAAAACTTATCGTACTTATTTGTATACTTAGTATTAAAATTCTAACAAATTTTTATAGTCTTTACGCATAAATGAACTGGAAGTAAAGCTTGCTGTGACAATATTGCTTTTCCAAGCAGCCTCTTTGAAGCGGCTGCCTTAAAGCAATTTTATAATTTGGTTAATAATTCAAAGTACCACAACTTATAATAACTTATTAAAAGTATGAAAATCCTTACTAATGTTTATAGTTATTACGCAAAAACTACGCTGGAAATAAAGCTTGTTGCGACAATATTGCTTTTCTAAGCACCCTTAAAGCTAATTGCCACTCAGGCACAACTTAAAATATGCAGCTTTTTTCCAACAATAATAATCTTCAAAGTACTGAAACGTATCTAAGCTAATTATTATTAAAAATAGAAATATCCTTACTATTGTTTATTACAGAAAACGCGGATAAAATAAATCTTACAGCGACAATATTGCTTTTCTTAGCAGCATGGTTGAAGCGGTTGCTTCAGTCCAGCCATTACTTAAGAATATGGAGCTATGAGCCTAACTAGCCTACTAAAACGTATATCACTGCATATTATAAAACAAAGTCCTCCGCTGCGTATGTCTGTCTGTTCGCGATAAACTCAAAAACTACTGCGTGGATTTTCGTAGGGTTTTCACCAATAGATAGAGTGATTCATGAGAAAGGTTTTAGGTATAATACATTACATTATTTATCATGCAGTCGGGGAGGGCTGCTAGTTAAGTAAATAAATATATATATATATATAAATCTTAACCAATAAGTATATAAAGTTATTAAGCAGAAAATACGCTTCAAAATAAATCTTACTGCGACAATATTACTTTTCTTAGCAGCATCTTTGTAGCGGCCGCCTTAAAGCAAATATTTTCGTTATAATTCAAAGTACAAAAACTTATCGTTACTAATTAAAAGTATTAAAACTCTTACTAATGTTTATAGTTATTACGCTGATACTAAAGCTTACTGTGACAATATTGCTTTTCTAAGCAGCCTCTTTGTAGCGGCCGCAACTTAAGAATATGCAGCTTTTTGCCAACAATAATACTTTTCAAGGTACTAAAACGTATCAAAGCTAATTAAAATTGTAAAAATCCTTCCTAATGTTTAAAGTTATTACGCAAAAAATACAAAGCATTTTCTACTCTTTATGCGAGAGATTTAATATGCTTATAAATATGATAATTCAGAACAACTTGTCAATATTTTAAAGCCAACGCAATGTAGTTGATGATGCAATCCTGAAAATATAAATATTTATAATATGTTATCACTGTGAACTTAACACTAACTATCTAACGTAAAATTAAAAAAGACCAGCTTAGTTTTCAAAAATTAAGTAAAAGAACGCTGAACATAAATCTTACTGCGATAATATTGCTTTTCTGAGCAGCGTCTTTTTAGCGGCCGCTTTGAAGCGAATTGATTTGCTCCAGCTTTTCTCCATCAAATTAATACTTTGGTTATAATTCAAAGTACAAAAACTTATCGTAACTAATTAAAAGTATGAAAACTCCTACTAATGTTTATAGCTATTACGCAAAAAATACGCTGGAAATAAAGCTTGCTGTGACAATATTGCTTTTCTAAGCAGCCTCTTTGTAGCGGCCGCAACTTAAGAATATGCAGCTTTTTGCCAATAATAATACTTTTCCAGGTACTAAAATGTATCTAAGCTAATTAAAAATGTAAAAATCCTTCCTTGTGTTTATAGTTATTACGCAAAATAATACGCTGGAAATAAAGCTTGTACGACAATATTGCTTTTCTAAGCAGCCTCTTTGTCGCAGCCGCCTTAAAGCAAATTGCTTTGCGCAGCCACAACTTAAGTATATGCAACTTTTTACGAACAACTTACCAAAGTACTAAACGTTTTTAGCTAATTAAAGTTTAAGCTTGCTACGACAATATTGATTTTCTAAGCAGCCTTTTTTTAGCGGTCGTCTTACAGCAAATTGCTTTGCGCAGCCACAACTTTTGAATATGCAGCTTTTTACCAACAACTTTTCAAAATACTGAAACGTATCTTAGCTAATTAAAGTTTATAAAAATTGTTATTAATGTTTATAGGTACCTAGTTATTACGCAGAAAATACGCTCGAAATAAAGCTTGCTGCGATAATATCGCTTTTCTGAACAGCCTCTTTGTAGCGGCCGCCTTAAAGCAAATTGCATGCAGCTTTTTGCCAACAATAATACTTATGAAAGTTCTAAAACGTATCTTAGATAATTAAAAAAATCCTTATTATTGTTTATAGATTAGCAGAAAACGCGGGTAAAATAAATCTTACTGTGACAATATTACTTTTCTTAGCAGTATCTTTGTAACGGTTGCTTTGACCCAGCAGTAAGAATATGGAGCTATGAGCCAACAATAATACTATTTTTTATTTCAACGTACTAAATCGTACATCACTGCTTATAATAAAACAAAGTCCTCCGCTGCGTCTGTCTGTCTGTCTATACGCGATAAACTCAAAAACTTCTGCTTGGATTTTCATGTGGTTTTCACCAATAGATAGTGTTCATGAGGAAGGTTTTAAGTTTGAGGTATAATACATGCTCGGGCGTTAACTAATCCCAACTAATATTATAAATGGTACAACAAACAAACTCACTTTGAGTTTGTTTGTTTATTTGTTACGCTTTCACGCCGTATCTACTGAACCGATCATCATGAAACTTTGCATACACATAGGTTAGGGTACGGAGAAGGACATAGGCTATATATTACGCGGGCGAAGCCGCGGGCAACAGCTAGTAAAATATATGTTAATCTTTGCTAATAGGTATTTAGAGTTATTAAGCAGAAAATACGCTTAAAATAAATCTTACCGCGACAATATTGCTTTTCTTGGCAGCATCTTTGTAGCGGGCGGCTTAAACCAAATTGCTTTGCTTGAGACACAACTTTAGTTAGTATATGCAGTATGTTACTGTTAATGAGAACTATGATATATGATGTAACTAAACTGAACTACCTATCTCTCGCATATTATATCCAAGTATGCATACTGATAGGATACACTGACTTGATGGGGTAGGTACTGGGTCTATTTTCACCCAAGCTACTTTTCACACACTTATATACTATACTTATATACTATACTTTTCGCAATTATCATATAACTTCAAAGGATATAACCATACTTCATTAAATACACTCCACATACTTAATATATATTTGTATAAAATAGTTTTACTTTAAGTTAATATAAACTGATCTTATAGTTCATTATATGTATTGGGAGAGACCTGGCGACTCGTAACACAGGATCTTCGGAGCCTAGCATGGGCACCAGTTCTCCACAATTGCTCATTTTGCAAAACCTAGTACTATACAGTAGTACTAATTCTGTACAGCCAAGGCTATTGTTTGTTATTTTTATTTTTATTGTGGAGAAAAAATAAAGAAATTGATTGATTGATTGATGAATAGCTACAGCATTTACCAATAATTAATATAAATTGTGTAGTTCTATTGAGGTTCTCTAATACTAAAAATATAAGTTAATGGTTATAAATTTGCATGCAATCTCTATTGGCTGATTAAGAGTGTAATTAATAACCTTGTAATACCTATCTTTGTACCCTATTCATATGCAAATAAACTTACTATATTCTCAGTCCCAACCTATCGAACGCATACCTAAGCAAGTACCTACATACATTTCTATCAGGTAAAAAATCAGTGTCATATACTTATAGCATTGACTATCTCATTCAATTGTAGTTTTTTTAGTTTGATCTTCTTGTCTGGAACAATATATATACACCGTAGGGGCATTTTGTCCCTACCTATTATGGTTCTCGAGCTATAGCTCTGTGACAGATGAACGGCGGAGGCTTAGTAATTCCCTTTTTAGGGTTCCGTAGTAAACTAGGAACCCTTATAGTTTCGCCATGTCTGTCTGTCTGTCCGTCCGCGGTTTTACTCAGAGACTATAAGTACTAGAAAGCTGAAATTTGGTATGGGTATGTATATTAGTCATGGCAAAAAAGTGGTAGAAGTAAATTTTGAAAAAGAAATTTTTTTAGGGTAGCTCCCCTACAAGTAAAGAGGTGGATACGTGAAAAAAATTATAGCAGTAGTATATATATTGAAGTTGAAAGGAAAACTATCAGAGTTGAGAACTAAGTATAAACTAAAAAGTTATAGGCAACCAACTTATAAAATGTACTCGAAAATGTAAAATTTCATTCATTTTCATTGTTACATGTTTTTGGTCGTTAAACAGTGAGGTGCGAGTGTGAACAGTGTAAAATCAAAGTTGTGATTCGCAACTACGGAACCCTACACTGCGCGTGGCTCGACAGGCACTTGGCCGGTTTTTATCCCATAGGTACTCCAAAAAATCGACGTTAAGATCACTCTTGAAACCTTATTCTTCCAAAAGATGCTAACATAAAATAATACAACGATGTTTTCAGTTGTTTTGTTTTATCTGAACAAGCCTGGAGAGCCTCCAACAACTAATAACTCTCCGACAACTATTTGATATATTACGAGAGTTGTTTGCAGCCATCAGAAAGTATTGGAGCGAAATATGTCGAGTTTCGATTTATTATTTCGATGTAAGTATTTTTCTGACACTTTTAGGAAATTTTCTTTAATCCCTAAGTTTTACTTTCCGTGGTGCAGTGGTTAAAACGTCAGCATACGATACGAAGGGTCCCGGGTTCAATCCGTGGCCAGGTCATGATGGAAAACGATGTTTTTCAGATAGGCCTGGGTCTTGGATTTTTATCTATTTTTTATGATATGATATATTATTTTTTATGATTATAATATATTTGATATGATGATGATATGATGATGGGACGGCAAAGGAGTAAGCGCTTCACCTGATGGTAAGATCACTTACCATCAGGTGATCCGCTTGCTCGTTTGCTGCCCATGGACAACTGCAACACCAGAAATTTGACAAGACCGTTGTCGGCCTTTTAAGAAAACTTAGACTCGCTTTTTTAAGGTTCCGATGTTGTATCGATTCGGGGAATACCGCTGCAGGAAGTTGTTTCCACAGTTTGGTCGTACGTGGCAGAAACTTCTAAGAATAAGTATATTTTTAAAGTATTGTTGAGTTAGTATACTACGAAAAAAGTTCATAAATTACTATGGGATTAGATCGATCTGTGTGATTTGTTCCTATATAATTATTGACTGTAAAGAAATACTAGCTTTTGCTAAGCAATTGCTTATACTTCATTTTCACGGACGGTTGGCGTCTTGCTGGAATGGACAAATCAAAGCTCTTAAAAAATCAACTAATATACCATACAAAATCAGTGTCTTTTCAATATAGCCATCTATTATAGGATTAAATAAATAAATAAATAGCCCTAAACTGCACCATTTGATAACCCGCTATCGAATCAAGCGAGGCATCAAGTCGATATTCTTAAATCTGCACAATAGCGCTTCCTTATCCCTTTGATGTTCGAAAGACCCGCGGCACTTACCCCCAACTTGAAAAGAAACTACTTTTTAGAAACGGCTACACTTCCACCGAACATTTTTTTTTTACTGGACTTTTACTGGACTGCTGAAATGTACCTAAAAGTTTTTGCGAAGATGTCGATATTATTATCATCGGGTCTTTTAGCCAGAGGAGTCAGAGGATTTGGCCTACACTCTCTACGCTAGCCAGACGAGTTGAAGAGGTCTCTTTGGTATTCATAAACATCAAAGAGACTTCTGACTCTTCAAGGCCACTGCAGTAGCACGGCCCTCTCTGTATTACCAGAGCCATATATTCGTCAGAGCAGTAAAAGGATTTAGCCTACGCTCTCCACGCTAGCCAGACGAGTTGAAGAGGTCTCTGTGATGTTTATAAGCTTGTTTTACCTAATTTGCATTCTACTCCATCCACGGGAAGAATTGGAGTAGTCCTATTCTGCTCTTCTGGGAACCACATGACTTATAAAAATAAATATAATTATTAGAAAAACAAATAAATATTACACTACTATATGAAATTTTTAAATAAATAAACGCTTTACATCTCGTAAACACAATTAAATCGATTCCGACAATATCCCTCTCGTCGTACTAACATTGTAGGATCACTGCAGGTTGTAGCTAAACAGTTTGTTGCCGACCTCAGATTAATTGGAGTTCAGATTGCTCGGCACTTGCTGTTAACTAACGTAGTAACTATGTGCATTTGAGACGTGCAAGCCCTTGTGATGGATTATTTGGACATGTATTATGAAATTCATGTTAACTTACATAATTATCAGCGTATATTTTGACTATAAAAGACAATATTTCAAAGTTATCATCATCTCTGGTCATTTTTAGTCTCCACGGCAGGAGCAAGACCCTCTCCGTACTCTCTGGAGCACGCACGACCCTCTTTGTACTACCAGAGCCATATGTTAGTTAGAGCAGTCAGAGGATTTGACCTACACTCTCCACGCTGGCCAGATGAATTGACGACGTCTTTTTGATATTTATAAGCTTTATTTAGCTTTTGTTTCGTAAGTCACCAACTACGACATTAACGGGAAGACTCCTATTCTACTCTGCTGGGAATCACACGGCTTAAATAAATAAATAATAAATATAT
Source organism: Rhodophaea formosa (assembly GCA_963082605.1). Lineage (NCBI taxonomy): Eukaryota > Metazoa > Arthropoda > Insecta > Lepidoptera > Pyralidae > Rhodophaea > Rhodophaea formosa. Next base: position 21,743,341 of record OY720204.1, read on the forward strand.
AAATAAATATATACGGACAAATCACACAGATTGAGCTAGCCCCAAGGTAAGTTCGAGACTTGTGTTATGGGATACTAACTCAACGATACTATATTTAATAATAGATACTTATATAGATAAACATCCAAGACACAGGTCAATCTGAAAAAGATCATTTTCCATCTTGACCTGACCGCGGATCGAACCCGGGACCATCCGTGTCGCAGGCAGGCGTGTTGACCACTGCGCCACGGAAATATGGATAGTTAAATAATACGTTACTAGAACGTACTACGTACTTGTACATTTTTACTGTAATGTACAGAATATTTGAAATTATTTAAACGTATTACGAGTATATCTTTGAAACGATGCTGCCAGTGAAAGCTAGCAGCGGGGGTAAGAATAATTCGTTCACTTTATAATTCAGTCGAGATGGACTTGCCATTCTATATTCGCTCGTCGACGAGGATAATCGTTAAGTAAATTACGTACAGGAAAGATAAGCATTAAATACGTAAATAAATCTTTAGTATTGATACATTTCTTATTGTTCTTAAAATAATTACATTATTTGCTTGGCGAAGCGTATATATTTGAACCGTTTGGTGTCTGGTTCTAGAGCACTGGGTCCGTGGGGTCCGCTCACAAACTATTCAAGTTTGTGAGAAAAAGGCTGGTTGAGGTGTCTAATGACCCAGCCCTCTGGTCATTAGACACCTCAACCAGCCTTTTTTTGGTAGCTATCTTGCCCAAAGAATAAGTATTGCCATTCAACGTGGCAATGCTGCCAGTCTTCTGGGATGTGCCCAGAAGACTGGCAGCATACCGTAGGGCAATAAGCTTGCGGTACATTTTCTCTATTATGTAGATAATTTGCCTAAATCCTGATTTATATTGGGTCAAAATAAATTCATATATTATGAGGCTGTAGGTAGAAGGAACAAGAAGCTTTGGTCTTTGAATCCACAAGATTATAGTCGCTAAGCAAAAGTATGTATGTAAGTAGTAGTAAATATAAATAATATGACACGAGGGAAGTCTCCGGGACACGATGGCCTCAGTGTCGAGCACCTGGCATATGGTGGGGCTCATATTGGTAGAGTGCTTGCAATGTTTTTTAAAATTTGTTTGCGACACTCATACTTACCGCCGGATCTCATGAAAACGATTGTTGTACCAATAGTTAAAAACAAAACTGGTGACACATCGGACAAGACAAATTACCGCCCGATCTCTTTGGCAACTATAATTGCCAAGGTCCTTGACGGTCTGCTTGAGCGGCACCTACAACAGTGTGTAAATTTACATGACGGTCAATTTGGCTTTAGAGCGGGACTGTCAACCGAGAGTGCTATCTTGACGCTCAAGCAGACTGTGAAGTACTACACTGATCGTAGGACACCGGTCTACGCTGGCTTTTTAGATTTTACTAGGGCCTTTGACCTCGTAAATTACGATATATTGTGGTCTAAGTTGGATTGCCTGGATTTACCTACTGATGTCACCTCTGTGTTTAAATATTGGTACAACAATCAATGTAACTATGTAAGGTGGGCTGATTCTTTGTCAGATGAATATAGGTTGGAGTGTGGGGTGAGGCAAGGTGGTCTCACATCCCCCACACTTTTTAATTTGTATATAAATGATCTGATTGTCGAGCTCAGCAACACCATGGTTGGATGCTCAATTGATGGAACCATGGTCAATAATATAAGTTATGCGGATGACATGGTGTTGTTGGGACCGACAATCAGCTCACTTAGAAAGCTAACAAAAGTCTGTGAGACTTATGCTGGGTTGCACGGCTTGAGTTACAATGTAGTAAAGAGTGAGTTGCTGGTGTTTCGGGCGGGTCGTGCGAGTCTATCGCACGTGCCGCCCGTGACGCTCGGTGGAGTAGCTCTTGCCCGTGTGACTCAGTTTAAGTATTTAGGACATATTGTTACAGATGACCTCTGTGATGATATCGATATAGAACGGGAGCGTAGGGCATTGGCAGTCAGAAGTAATATGCTGATACGCAGGTTTGCGAGGTGTACACGGGAAGTAAAAATAGCGTTATTTAAGGCGTACTGCCAAACTTTTTACACCTGCAGCCTGTGGCTCAGCTATACAAAGAGGGCTTACAATGCCCTACGCATTCAGTATAATAATAGTTTTAGGATGCTGCTGAGACTTGCCCGATACTGTAGTGCGTCAGGAATGTTTGCCGAAGCACGTACGGATGACTTTTACGCCATCATACGCAAGCGAACGGCCTCCCTGATGCGTCGCTGTCGGGACAGTAGCAGCAGTATCCTAAAGACTTTGAGTGCCAAGATGGACAGTCCCATACTTAAACACTGGGTGAAGGTCCATATTGGCACTAATAGATGATATTTCGTTTATTTTTCTTTTCTTTGATTTTAAAAATTTTGTAAATTATGGATTGTACTTATATCCGAAATAAACGCATTTATTATTATTATTATTAAAAGTAAAAACGGCCAAGTACAAGTGAGACTCAAACAATTCACAATATTCTTGAAAGCTGTTACCATTTCTAAAAAGTATTTCCCCGGCAAGTTTAGGGCAAGTGCCGCGGGTGTTCTGAACAGAAAAAGGTCCCATAAACTAAATTCGAAGAAGAAAGATCCGAATTCACACGCGTATTTATTATACTTGCAAATCTTTTCGGAAAAATAAGTACATTCTATCGTTTACTGTTTATACACTTTATTCTGTATCTCTTTATTTCACAACACGTTTAAACAAAAATATATATAAAAAAAACGGCGGCCTTATTGCTGAATGCAATTTATTCCAGGCAACCTGAGATTTAGAGAGAAAATTATCACCTTCCACCTCTTAAACTGAGTGCTTTTCCCGCTTATTGTGCGTTAGAGTACGGACTCTAACGCACAATAAGTGAGACAGCATGTGCTATCATGACAACGGGGTCATGATAGCATATGTTGTTATATGATTTGGCATTGTTAATTCTACTAGTTTAATATTTGCGTGGTTTGTTATTACTCTTTATTCTTGTATTTTGATTATATTTAATGATCTGGGAAACGAAAGCCACTTCGCTAATATTTAATTCAAATGTTTTTTTGGTGGTGAAAAATTGTTTTAACTAGGTTTAATCTTCGGCAGTCACCCAGGTTTTATTTATTATATGAATCAACCTAAAACAAAATTGATGCCAAACTTCATTTTCTTACAATCTCGTGATGAACTTGTTTATCCCTCAAATATTGAATGTTTCCGGTTCCTGCAAACTTCCTGCTTGCGTTGGTTATTTCCTCGGAGACTTTTCTCACTTCGGAGCGTAGACTTGGCAACAAACTCACCTGATTCTTATTGATAACTTAACATGATACTCGCGATTGAAACTCTGAAGATTCAGGTGTAATTACACTAATCTTTAGATTACCATTCCAGATTACCAATTTCGCCTGCGCCAGGGTATGTTTTGTACACATAAACCTTTTCAGAAAACGTTTCAATCACATGAAAATTTTCCGCAATTGTTGCAAGCCTAACTTAAACAATTAAACGGAGAGTCCGATAGAGGCATATACGTGTTGGGGCTACGATTTATACTATGTATATAAATATTTCAAACGTTTATCAACTCATTATAGAAACCAGGATTTACTAACGTTTTGTTTCGTAGAATTCGCCGACTAGTTTCGGTTTGTTTCGAAGACTATTATTAGGGTATCACATATCTCGCGTAAGTTTTATTATAATTATTTATCAACTCACCAAACCCAAATTAAAAAAAAATACATTTTATTTAAACTTGTAAACAAAAAAATGTTTATACAAATATTGAACCTTTCCGGTTCCTACAAACTTTCCCGCTTGCGTCGGTTATTTCCTCGGAGACGCCGGAATGTATACTTGCAATGAAACGTGAAAGTTACAGGTGTAATTACATTATTCTTTAGGCTTGTTAGCCATCTCCCGGGTATGTTTCTTATACATTTACCCTTTCAGAAAACGCTTAACCCATTAGTGTCTGAACTACATGAAAATCTGCACTTATATTTCCAAACTAAACTGATTCAATTGTACAAACAGACAAACGCATATACGTATTGGAGACTACAATTTATACGAGGTAAACCTATAAGTATTTTTAAAATTAATAAACTCACCAAATCTAAATAAAAAACCTTATATTTTCTTTAAATCTTGTAAAGAACAAATTGTTTATCGTACAAATATTGAATGTTTCCGGTTCCAGCATACTTCCTGTTTGCGCCGGTTATTTCCTCGGAGACTGTAGTTACCCTTAGATGTGGTCTTCGCTGTAAATTAACCTGATTCTCACTGATAACTTAATTAGTTACAATTGGAACCCCAGTTTACTTTTAACACAGATATCTTAAAGATTGGGGTTTTTATACCCAAAGGCCTTATCTCTTTCAACTCGAGGCCCTGACAAGTGCCGCCTGTTTTAACAATTTAATATTGACGGATTAGTAAGAAAGTATCAAGAAATAGTCATTATGTTTTACTTCACTATACAATCAATCAATACTTATTCAATCTGACACCAGTGTTGGCCACTTACACATATGAAAAACAAACAAACTTCACTATTTGTAATAATTTAAACAAAACACTATTTAAAAACAGAAACCGTCAGTATGATTTTACATACTTTATTTGAGCAATCAAATAAAATTTTATTCAGAAAATAGGTTTTACCTAATTCTACTACTAAGTGCTAAATTTTCACAACAATATTCACATTGAAGTTTTTTATCAGTTTATTATCATTTAAATTATTATTTATTTGTACCTAGGTTAAAGCAGCAAAATTGACCCAAATTTTCATCAAAAAAAGGCCCTAAAAATTTCAACCTTGTATTTGAGTAATCAAATGTTGCAAGATCGCAATCCGCAGGTCTCATTTCCATCCAATGCTCGATCAGCACAATGGCTGGAAGAAAACAATCTTTGGCCATTGTTCAACCAATGGAGTACTCGGCGAAACCGGGCCTTATTGTTTTTTTTTTATTTGCAACAGACAAATAACAGAACCTTTTTTCGGCTGGTAAACAATGTTTTATGGCTCAAGATTTTTTTCTACTAAAATTTTTGATCCGATACCTAAATCGTGAGAAATAAATGTCTTCTACAAACAAAACTGCGACGGGAAAGTCTATTGTATCTTGTGTGACTTACTTTGGATTATGTTACTCAAAAATTATACAATAATAGGATCTAAACCAGCTATTTTTGTTGTAAAAATAATGAGTTGTTTCAACCTCTAAGAAGTTAATACACTCTTACATGTTGATACATTTAATTTACGCAACTCACTTCATACGACACTCAACTATCGCATTCTTTCCCGTTTGGAAGTTTACGCCTAAAAATTATTTCTCATTATTGCTTTTATGTTCAATTTTGTCTCTTAAAGCCTCAGCTTAAAGCATAACAAAGTCAAGACTCCAAAACGAGTCAAGTTTAAAAATAGAAAATAAGTTCTGAAATAGTTTTACTTCAGAATTTAAACTAACTACATACTTCGAACCACTGCAGTAATCAAATTGTAAGATGTTTGTCGTGGCCCGCATTTGATCGCTGAGCAAACTGAATGGTCACTGTGTTTGAGCGTATCGACGTGATTGTAGCGTCACCTTTGATAGTTTGTATCCAGTTAGGTGTTGGGGATTACTAACGAGGGATGTGCAATGTTAGAATTTCTATGTTGGGCCGTAAAATGCATTAATAGAATAGACATTTTAATGGGGTAAGTCTTAATGGCCATACTAACTTTGAAGACCTATTAGGTAAAAACACTTTGGATAATTACCGTGTAGTTCCCGGTAGAGTAGAATAGCACCATACCAAATCATCCCATGCCGTTTTTGCTTAAGATTGAACCCTTACCCTGAACCACTGCAGTTGGCTGCAATAATCAAATCGTAAGATGTTTGTCGTGGCCCGCATTCGATCGCTGTGCAAACTGGGGGTGGCCACGGGGTACTGTGTTTGAGTTGGCGTATCGACGTGATTGTTGCGCCACCTTTGACAGTTTGTACCCAGTTAGGTGTTGGGGATTACTAACTAGGGATGTACAATGTTGGAATTTTTATGTTAGACCTGAAAATGCATTGATAGAATAGGCAATCTAATCCTAATAGTTATAAAAGCTTTGAAGACCTATTAGGTAGAAACCATAAAACGAAATTTGTATATGTTATACAACTTTGGCTATATTTCTTCTGTATTTTACTAGTAACGAGGCATGTGCAATGTTGAAATATCAATGTTTGACAAGAAAATGTTTTTGTAGAATACATAGACAATTTTAAATCAACTTTATGTTGTTGTGCTATGGTTCATTCCTTCTTCCAAAAACTGACAAATAAAAATTACTCGTACCCTGGGCCACTGCAGTAGGATTCAATCGCATTCGATCGCTGTGCAAACTGGGTATGGCCATTGGGGTCACTGTGTTTGAGTTGGCGTAGCTACGTGTTTGTTGCGCCACCTTTGTCAGTTAGTACCCAGTTAGGTGTTGGGGATTACTAACGAGGGATGTGCAATATTGGAATTTCGATTTTTGGCAAGAAAGTTCATTGATGGAATTGGCATTGCAAGAGAGTAAGTCCTGATGGCCATACTAACTTTTTTTTAATTTTTAATAATATATACGGACAAATCACACAGATTGAGCTAGCCCCAAAGTAAGTTCTTAAGCAAGACTTGTGTTATGGGATACTAACTCAACGATACTATATGTTAACGCAATGGCAACACTGCTGCGGTGGAGCCCCCTGACGGAAGACACGCACATCATCCGCCCATCGTCATCACGTGACGGGCGCTGCGTGGGCGGCCAATAAACGCGCCCAAATTTCTCTGTATGCTCATACCATTGGTCTAATTGTTCCCACTACCTTATTCCCTGACCTATGTAAATTTGAATTCAATATACTCGTTTTTCAACATTGAACCAGATCACTGCGTTTACTTTTGCTCCAAAATTATCATCCCTATTATCAGAAAACTTAATACAAAAAGTATCTATACGCGCGGATACATCGTTTGGTCCTTCTACGCCACATCGGGAACCAGCAGCTAAGGATATCTGCAAAGTGCCCAATTTATTCCAGTGAGTGTGGTGAGTGTTGCTTATTACCCAGGGTCTATTACAGCTGAGTGCCGTCGCTAGCACAAGCTGCATTCGTCCCAGCATACGATATTTGCACGTAAGTACCTCAGCTACTCATAGAACACCGAAATGCCACTAATGTCCGATGATAGGGAAGAGACTTCCTCTAAGTCTCGCGATAGGTCTCCTTACAGATACAGTTCCGATGACAAAACTGAGCAAATCATTCGTGATCTAGTGAAAAAACGGGGTATCATAAAAGGTAGACTCACCAAATTTTCAAATTTCATAACGTCCGTTAATATTACGACCTCTGATTCAACATCCAAAATAGATTTGAAATTACGCATAAAGGGCGCTAGTAGTTTATTCTCCGAATTCAACGAAATTCAATCTAAAATTGAGGAAAATATCTCCAGTAGCGACATTGATGAGCAATTAGATCAACGTCAGCAGTTTGAGGATAGTTATTACCGAACATTAGCCCGAGCTGAATTTATTCTAACTGATAATGAGGTCACTAATGGTTCCAAATCTTGCACTCATGGCAGCTGTTCTAATAAACATTCGTCCATAAAATTACCTACCATTTCTTTAAAGTCCTTTGACGGTCAAATGGAATCTTGGCTTCATTATAGGGACACATTTATTTCACTGGTCCACAATTCCACTGAAATAAGTGATATTCAAAAGTTCCACTATTTAAAGTCATCGTTAACAGGTAGTGCCGAATTAGTTATAAGCGGAATAGAACTTTCTTCTGCCAACTACGCAATTGCATGGGAGCTCCTCTTAAACAGATACGATAACGCTAGGTTGTTAGTACAAAGTCACGTCAAAGCATTATTTTCTATACAAGCGCTGACTAAAGATTCACCTTCACTATTACGCAAGCTCATAGACACCGTAATTAATAACCTGCGTTGCCTAAACACCCTAGGTGAGCCTACGAACCACTGGGATACGCTACTCATTTATATCGTGGTCACTAAGTTAGATAAAACCACCGAGCGCGAGTGGGAGCAGCACAAAGGTATATTATTGTCGAATTCCGATTCTAAAGTTAAGTTAACGATTAATCAATTACTCAATTTCCTCAAGGACAGGGCTGACTTGTTGGAAACATTAGCACTATCGCACAGCAAGGATAATCAGAGTAATTTAGATTCTAAAAAACCTAGCACGCACACAAAGTCTCACTTATCACAGTGCAATGTGTCCTCCAACAAGCCGCAGTCTTCCGAGCGATTCTCACATAAAGCTTGTTTGATATGCAAGGGTAAACATCCAATTTATTCTTGCACAAAATTTCTAAATTCGGATTTACCAACCAAAATGAAGTTTTTAAGTGATCACAAGTTATGTGAGAACTGCTTGCGTTCCGGTCATACGGTGGTTGATTGTCGCTTCGGTCCGTGTAGGCAATGCAATTTAAAACACAACACACTTATTCATCCGAATACGCATATCACATCTAGTTGCAATGCAAGTACACAGGCGTGCCATACTGACCGACTGCAGTCGACCTCCGCGGATAGCTCGCACGCCCCCTCCCATGCTCCGCTTTGTCATAAAAAACTAAGTGATATTCCAGTTAGCAATGTCCATACGAACACTCACACAAGTATACAATGCGCAAGTATGCCTGTCCTTTTGTCTACTGCGTTGGTCGAGGTCTTAGGAAAAAATAATATTTATCATTCCGCATACGTTTTACTTGATTGTGGGTCACAAAATTGTTTCGTCACACAGTCACTTTGCAAACTTTTAGATATTCCATTGTTACAGTCCACCCTTGAGATACGAGGAGTAGGTAATTCAGTATCACAGTCGACGCAAACTTGTAATATTGAAATTAAATCGCGCTTTAATGCCTATTCAACGCGTATCAATTGCTATGTTCTACCACAAATCACGGCTACATTGCCAGCCATGCATGAACAAACCGCACAGTTCAGGATTCCTGACCATGTACAGCTGGCAAATTCTAATTATTTAGGTCCTCAAAAAATTGATATTTTGATAGGGGCGGACAAGTTTTGGGACTTGCTAATCGATGGCAGGATGCGTTTGCCAAACGGTCCGTTTTTACAAAATACGAAGTTAGGCTGGATTATTTCTGGTCCCATCCATCATAATACGCGCAAGGATGGACGTGTTCAGTGTAACTTCTCTCAATCAATTGACCTACAATTACGCAAGTTTTGGGAGCTCGAGGAGCTACCTAAGCCTCTGGATACGCGCACAGATGAGGAGCGAGCCTGTGAACATATATTTGCTACCACTACCACACGCAATGGTGAGGGCAGATTTTGTGTACAGATTCCTCTTAAAGAATCACCTGAGGTTTTAGGTGAATCATTTCCCCAGGCGGAACGTCGGTTCTTATCATTAGAAAACAGGTTATCACGCGCACCTGACAGTTATAAAAAATTATATATCGAATTCATGCGAGAATATATTGCGTTAGGTCATATGACTCAAGTCAGTGACTATTCTAAGTCACATTTCTTTACACCACACCATGGCGTTTTTCGCGAACACAGTACAACGACAAAACTTCGTGTCGTTTTCGACGCTAGTGCATTAACAAGTAGTGGAAAATCCTTGAACGACATTCAAATGGTAGGGCCTCCTATTCAAGGAGATTTGTTAGCCATACTTTTGCGATTCAGGCAGTTCAGGTACACCGCTATTTGTGATTGCCAAAAAATGTATAGGCAAGTGCTTGTTTCACCCACACAACGAGACCTCCAGCTCATCATCTGGCGTGAGGAACCGTCACAGCCTTTCCAGATTTATCAATTAAATACTGTAACATACGGCCAAGCTGCCTCAGCGTATTTGAGTGTCAGATGCTTAAAGCAGCTGGCAGATGAGTGTACTGACCTCAAGGTCAAAAGGCTAATCCGTGATGATATGTATGTAGATGATCTATTGACTTCAGATGATGATAAAACGATTTTAATCAAAAATTGTAAAGGCGCGGTCGATTTATTAAGTTCTGGATGTTTTCCACTACACAAATGGAATTTTAATTTCAAAATGGAAACTGACACATGCGGTTCCTTAGATTCGAGCACGTTCAAGGACTTGAATCTCGGTGAACAAAGTCAATGTCGCACATTGGGTCTAAGTTTTTGCAATGAAACTGACCAACTTTATTTCAAGACACTTGTCCAAAATCAAAGTAATCAACCTATCACCAAACGCATAATTTTATCTGTCGTTTCACAAATTTTCGACCCCTTGGGTTTATTAAGTCCATTTGTTATGATAGGTAAGGTGCTCTTGCAAAAACTATGGCTATTAAAATTACAATGGGACGACCCGCTGCCGGCTGATGTCGCGCGAACATGGAACCGGTTTCTCGACGGGCTGCCTTATCTGGCAAATATAACTATACCTAGGCATGCTTTCCTATTCAATCCGTCGACAACAGAATTGCACATATTTACCGACGCATCGCAAACGGCTTACGGTGCATGCATATATGTGCGTACCATACAAGATAACAACGTGATGGTGCGATTGCTTATTTCAAAGGGAAAAGTAGCTTCAATTTCTCCAATTAGTATACCGCGTTTGGAATTGACAGCGGCGCTCCTAGGCGCTAGGCTTTACGATAAAGTTCGCGATTCCCTTACTCGTCCGATCGATGACGTCTTATTTTGGACGGATTCCACCATTGTTTTAGGATGGCTACGAATGCCTCCAAACTTGCTAAAAACATTTGTTCAAAATCGAGTCGCTGAGATACATGATTTGACGAGTAAATTTACGTGGCGACATGTAAGTGGTAAGGAAAACCCCGCTGACTTGGTTTCGCGAGGTGTTCATTTAAAGGACTTATCTTTGTCAGATCTTTGGTGGAACGGTCCTGAGTTTTTACGCGAACTTAATTTACCTAATAATCTGCATATAAACACAAATATTTCGCCTTCTGAGTTGCCTGAGCTCAAACCAAATTTGGCCAACTCATTAATGATAACAACCCATGATAATCAAGTCGAGTCATTATTCCCATTTCACCGATTCTCTCAATACAATCGCATGATACGTTCCGCAGCTTATGTTTTTCGTTTCATTCATAACGCGCGCAACTCGACAAGTAAATTGTCGGGCGCGATCACTGTCGATGAGTTGCGGAATGCAGGTAGCACGCTCGCTAAGCTATCTCAGAGAGAATCTTTTACAGATACCTACGAATCACTAAAAAATGGAAAGGGTCTCAAACCAAAACACAAACTCGCTAGTCTAAGTTTGTTCATGGATGCTCAACATGTAATGCGTGTGGGTGGCAGAATAAAGAATTCTTCCGATTTAGATTACAGTCAAAAACATCCTGTACTCTTATGTAGTAAACACCATTTTACTATTTTGTTATTCAGATATGAACATATCCAATCTCTGCATTCAGGTCCACAGGCTCTCCTGTACCGTATTCGCGAAGAGTGGTGGCCCGTCTCAGGTAGAAACTTGGCTCGCAAGACTACTCATGAATGCGTTAAATGTATGCGCCTCAGGGGTAAGACTTTAAGTCCTCTTATGGCGAATTTTCCCAAGGAACGCGTGACGGCTAGCGGTTTTCCAAATATTTTCGTTGGGGTTGATTACGCAGGCCCAATTTTCACCCTAAACCGTAAGGGTAGAGGAGCAAAATTGGTCAAGGGTTACATTTGTTTATTTATTTGTTTCACTACACGAGCAATTCATTTGGAACTAGTTAGTGACCTTACTTCTGACGCTTATTTACTTGCTCTCAAGCGCTTTATCTCGCGACGAGGAAAGCCATACGAAATATTTTCGGACAACGGTCGAAACTTTGTAGGTTTACGAAATGATTTTGCTCAGTTTCTTGAAAAATGTAGCTCAAATATTATAGAATACGCGCGAAGTCAAAATGTCAAATTTTCTTTTATTGTCCCTTCCGGCCCGCATTTCGGGGGTCTGTGGGAAGGGGGGGTGAAATCATGCAAATATCATTTGCGCCGAGTGGTAGGCAATGCTCATCTCACTTTCGAGGAATTTACTACGGTGCTGACGCAGATTGAGGCCATACTCAATTCCCGTCCGCTGACGCCGCTATCTACAGATCCGGTGGACTACCAACCTCTCAGCCCTGGACATTTCCTGATAGGACGTCCACTCACCTCACCGGTCTACAATGAGGACATCAAGGACGCTCCTCTACATCGACTCAACCGCTACCAGCAGGTGGAGCAGTGCCGACAACAATTCTGGTCTCGCTGGTCAAAGGAATACATCTCCGGACTTCAGACACGCATAAAATGGAGAGAGAACAAAGCTGATCTGCAACCGAACACCCTCGTAGTCGTGAAAGACAATAACCTTCCTCCCCTAAAATGGCAGCTGGGTCGAGTCGTCAGAAGCATATTTGGAAACGATGGCATCGCTCGTGTTGCGGACATCCAGACATCGTCAGGCGTTATAAGACGCCCATATGTCAAAATCTGCCCTCTGACGATGAACGACGAAGACGAAAACACTTTTTAAAGCTGATGCTTTCAAGGCCGCGGGCATGTTAACGCAATGGCAACACTGCTGCGGTGGAGCCCCCTGACGGAAGACACGCACATCATCCGCCCATCGTCATCACGTGACGGGCGCTGCGTGGGCGGCCAATAAACGCGCCCAAATTTCTCTGTATGCTCATACCATTGGTCTAATTGTTCCCACTACCTTATTCCCTGACCTATGTAAATTTGAATTCAATATACTCGTTTTTCAACATTGAACCAGATCACTGCGTTTACTTTTGCTCCAAAATTATCATCCCTATTATCAGAAAACTTAATACAAAAAGTATCTATACGCGCGGATACACTATATTTTATAACAAATACATATATAGATAAACATCCAAGACCCAGGTCAATCTGAAAAAGATCACTTCCGTCTTGACCTGACCGGGGATCGAACCCGGGACCAGCTCGTCACTTTGAAGACCTATTGGGTAAAAACCATGATAATTTAAACGAAAATTGTAATTGTAATTAAAATTTCGGCTATATTTCTTCTGAAAAATATAACAAAATCATTACTTAGCACATACAGGTAATAAAATAATTGGGACTGGCCATCTTCCGAGGCATCCGGCTGTGTTTGCCATAGTGGTCTAGCTAGGTGAGTAGCCTGTAGGTAAACTTTATTTCGTTGCGCTATGGTAAAAGTCTTACTAAAACATATAAAAAATGCAATAAAGAAACTCACGTACTTATAATGTTTGTAAGTGTATTACCTACATGAACTGAAAAAATAATACACTCATTTTTTGGCAGTCGCCCAAAAACTGTTGATTGCTGAGGTTTTGCAGTAGTAAACTCCAAGTAAGTTATATCTTAAGACTTATATTCACCGTAACGTTATTGTTAAGTCATGAATACGTCGACCTACTTCGAATATCTTCATTTCGGCACGAAGTACTCGTCAAATTACGAGTTGATCATTAAACTTTTACAGGGTAGTCGAATGTACGGAACTGCCGAAGTCGAAGTCGTAAAACAATGTTCGGTGTTTTAGGCAAAATCAGCAAAACGGAGTAAGTTTACGAGGTTGGTTTCATTACACAGTGTTCTTCTTTCAAAGACCTATTATAGTATAGCTTACCTAGGCTAAGACAAAGTTGCAATTTTTTGTCATGTCTTAAACCTAAGGTTTTTAATGTGGCAGTTGTTCAGTAATGGTCAGGGGTGTTATCTTTAACTACCTGTCCGGTGGTTGCAGGCGGGCAGGGTGGTAGCTGTGCAAGGAGGAACCGCATCTGCTCATGTCCACAAGCGCAGTTACGAACTCTCCCTGCTGGACGCCTATCCTACGCTCTTGCAGCTTTAACACTGGCTGGGCGGACACAGAACAGAACTGAACTGCCTGTCCGATGGTTGCAGGTATGGCATCGAGAACGCGCGCCCGGCCTCTCAAGCTGCTACTTTCTCATCCCCTACCTATCCATCCGAGCAAGTAGCATCCCAAATGCCTTTATCCGGCTCTCCTAGTACAACAAACTCCTTCGTTTCAAAAACGATCGATGGGCAGCAGCGTTAGCATGCGTGGTGATTATGGCAAAACCTTCCCAATGATGGAAATCCTTGGGGAGGCCTATGTCCAGCATAGAACTTCTTAAAGCTGAGATGATGATGAAAAGTACATATTTCTACATGTATATTCAAGAATACACTATTATAGTATTCAATATAACAAAACGGCGAATATCGGAGGAATCATGTCAGCAGGCGATGCGGCTAGCAACCCCGCACTATTTTGACTCCTTTTCCCACCTTCAAGCCCAACAACATGCTAAATGCGCCCTTAAGGTTTTAAAGGCCTGAGCTCTGTCTCCTCCGCAAGGCCAAAAAGGCGTCATAGTATATATGAATGTAAGTACAATGAAAAAATAAACACCGGTATTGTATAATAGTATGTAGTACTCTCAGAGAGTTAAAATATGTGTGATTTGATTATCATCAATTAAAAACGCCGTCTGGAAGATTTATGTAGTTTATATGTAGAAAACAAAATTTATGGGTAGGCGTGGTCTACTAACGACTAAATGACTAATCAGGACATCTTACTCGAGTCTCATCTGTATGATTTACTTTCGAAACTGTGACGCATATTTTTATTTCTAGCTTGTTAAGGCGCCGTTATTTTTTTTTAATGTGTCCTATTTTGTTTTATTACTGCTCAAAAAGATAATGGTTAGGTGTGTTTAACAGATTCTCATTTCAAATCTTTTAAGTACTAGGAAAAGGATGAAAACTTCAGAAAACCAGACGCACTATCGAAATGTGCAATTATTGCACTCTTTCAGTTCTGAAATTTTACATCTTCTTTTGTTTTATTCCTGCTTAAAATGATAATGGCCAGATGTGTTAAACAAATTTGCATTTCAAATCTCTAAAGTATATAAGGCAAAGAAGGAAAACTTCAGACAACCAGACGCATTATCGAAACGTGCAATTATTCCATTCTTTCGGTTCAGAAAGTTTACATTTTCTTTTATTTAATTACTTCACAAAGTGATGATGGCTAGATGTGTTAAACGAATTCACATTTCAAATCTCTAAGGTACATAAGGAAAAGAAGGAAAACTTCAGACAACCAGACGCATTATCGAAATGTGCAATTATTCCATTATTTCAGTTTAGAAATTTTACGTCTTCTTTTGTTTTATCACTGCTTAAAATGATCATGGCCGGATGGGTTTAACAAATTCTCATTTCAAATCTCTAAAGTATAAGGAAAAGGAGGAAACTAAAGACAACCAGACGCATTATCGATATGTGTCATTATTCCATTCGTTCAGTTCAGAAATTTTATATCTTCTCATGTTTTATTACTGCACAAATTGATGATGGCCAAATGTGTTTAACAAATTTTCACTTCAAATCTCTAAAGTATAGGTAAGAAAAATGAAAACTTCAGACTACCAGACGCATTATCGAAATGTGCAATTAATCCATTCTTTCAGTTCAGAAATTTTACATCTTCTTTTGTTTTATCACTGCTCAAAGTGATGATGGCCGGATGGTTTTAATAAATTCTTATTTCAAATCTCTTAAGTATGAGGAAAAAGAGGAAAACTTCAGACAACCAGACGCATTATCGAAACGTGCAATTATTCTATTCTTTCAGTTCAGAAATTTTACATTCGTCTTGAGAAAGTTTCGGGTGCGAACTCGTCAGGGGAGCCCCGAAAATATTTATTCAACGTAAATTCCAGAAGTTCTCCGGCATTTTTCCACAGCTATTTTTCTTTGTTAACGAAATTGAATTCGCATTCATCGCTTTATGAAGGTTATTTCTTCTTTTATTTCGTTATATTATTCTGTGCCCCTTTGTTGGAATGTCCCGAATTTCCCATCCGGATCGCGTATTTGAATACGCTGTTTTTCTTACGGTGCCTATCCTCTACACACCTACATAACTGTGCTAATGTTATTGCTGCAAAAACAATCGATATAGACCGTCGTCGTCCCAACGCGATTTTCTGATGTATAAGTTGGAGACTATTATACACGGGCACTTCATTAGTGAACATAAATATCCATTTTTTTATTCGGATAGAAGTGTGTAGAAGTTATGGCAGTTTGAAAATTTATAAAAAAAATATTTTGGACTGATTGCGTCAAAATTCTTTATTAGCACGATCGACAGTATCCGAGTAGTTTAGACCCATTTCTCATTATCAATTGCAAAACAATATTCACTGCTTTATCATCCATAACTTTATTTTATACTAGCTTTTGCCCGCGGCTTCACTCGCGTTAAGAAGTAGAATTGATCAAAATCCTTTCTTAGCGGATGCCTACGTCATAACATCTACCTGCATGCCAAATTTCAGCCCGATCCGTCCAGTGGTTTGGGCTGTGCGTTGATAGATCACTATGTCAGTCAGTCACCTTTGAGTTATATATAT
This sequence comes from Rhodophaea formosa, assembly GCA_963082605.1. Classification (NCBI taxonomy): domain Eukaryota; kingdom Metazoa; phylum Arthropoda; class Insecta; order Lepidoptera; family Pyralidae; genus Rhodophaea; species Rhodophaea formosa. The sequence goes on from OY720204.1 coordinate 21,759,885, forward strand.
TTAGATATACTCATAACTATGGTTTAGTTTGTTTTAAGATAATAGCTGTACAAAGCTGCCTGTTTGCTTTGTCCGAAGAAGGAGCGGAGCCTCCTGGCACAAGCACACTTTTGCTTAAAACGAGTTTCCAATTCGCCATCCAAAGCCATATTTTTTTAAAGAAATAATATAGGTATTTTGATTTTTTGATTTCTGTCATGGTTTCAAGAAGCATTCGTCCAACCTTGGTCCCAGCTGGCTGCCATATGTCAAAAATTTATGTTTATGATAGAGTGATGTGACAACATTCAGGAGTCTAGATACATATCATACAATCATTAAAACCCTTTATAATCATTTAAATTTAAGAAGTTTTCAGAAGATAAGAAGTTTTGTTTGTGGCAACCGTCATAAAAATTGGTCTCAGCTACTCAGAAAAATAGGTACTGCCGATCGTGCTTATAAAGAATTTTCCATCCATCAATTAATTTCTATTTAATAATTTACAAATTATTGATTTTATCGATATACGAGTATTTTTTATGTCTTCCTTTATATCACTTGTCGATAATACTCGTATCATATTGAAGTGGTTGTGTCCTTTTTCCTACGATGTTTACTTACCTTTGCCCTCGAAGGTACTTTAACTCCTCCAAGTATAAAATAAACTAGCAATTTTCCCGTGAGTTTATCCGCGTAAAACTTCAACCTCTATTTCACCCTTTTAGGGGTTGAATTTTAGTGCTCATGAAAAAAACCCCAGTACCAAATTTCAAATTTCTATGTTCAGTAGTTTCGGCTATGCGTTGATATTATAAGTGAGTAAATCACTCAGGTTTGCCTTATATTTAAAGATTTATTCATAAAATTCAATTGACACTTTACAAATCAAACCTAAGACTTATACCAAAGCTTTCGAAGAACTTATCTTATTTAGCTACCAGCATTATAGAGCAAATACTGCCCGCAATGCCCACCTGATGCCTAAAGAAAAGAGGGCGGTATAATGAGAAACAAATACCTGATAGCGAAAAGGTCGATGTTGTACCATTGCCTGCAGATCAAAGGGAACCACAATAGTAAAAGGAATTTTATATCAACGTCATAAGGTTCACGATAATAATATTGTTATATTTGACTGTTTGCAGACCGTATGTGTGCTTGTAATATATATTGTTTAAGGCTTGGATTGTCCGATTCTAGAATAAATGTAGCAATATCCTCTTTAGGAAAAGCTATCAATTTTCAGACTAATAAATAACTTCAAAGTTGTTACGGTTAATTTTACGCCTGGTTAATATAATGTCTAGTTAATATCAAAATATCAATCAGAGATTCAATTGTATATCTAGCTTTTGCTTGCGGCTCCGCTTGCATTGTTTTTGATCCCTGGGAACAGTCCTTTTGTATGGATCAGGGACCTAGGCAACGTGTATGCAAAATTTTATGATAATCGGTTCAGTAGTTAACACATAAAAGCGTTACAAACAACAAATAAATAAACAAACTCGCTTTCATATTTTGATTTGTGTTGCGGTCTACGTATTCAATAATTTAACTTTAAATAATATATGGATTCTGTTTTTTTTTTTTTACTTCTGTATCGTAGGTACTATTCTTTCGACAAACAATACTAAAATACCACTTTATCCATGACGATTTTATATATACAGAACCTCTGTAGAACCTACAATCTTCGAGAGACCATTCTTCGTATACTTTCGAATCTTGGTTACTAACCACGTAATCAATCTCTTGTTTATAAAACTTATAAAATACGAAATACGATTCGCATAGAGGCCATAAAGTGTCGTAAAATAAACGGTAATAGTCCCAGGACATTACATTTAGATTTCTAAAATTCTCGGAGTCATAAAAGCGCTGATGCGAGAGCACATTTGCAATTTTCCGCGGTTACACGTTGGGCGCCAACAAAGTTCGTTCAAAGATTCTATATGAATTGTTTGGAAAACTATATGAATTTCATATTTTCAATGTTGAATTTGTGCATCTGAATAAATTTATTAAATTCTTCTATGAATATCATCTACTGACGGTTGGACAAAAAATCTGCAGCACCGTCGCCTGGCTACCTCATAGCAGGCCTTAAATTGGTCCCCATTCTTACTTAAACAATATCTTACTTTCAATAGATATAATATCTCTAGAAAAAAAAATAAGTTTATTACAAAAAGAATTTTACACTTTACACTTCGTGAACATGTAAACAGTTACATATTTGTATTGATACAATTTTTTTTTACACTAACACAATCAACAACATATTGATTTTGAGTACTAGAGATTCACAACTACATAACAATTTTATCATAGGTATCTAGATTGAGTTTACAAGAGTGTACATTTTAGTTAGTGTTAATCATGTTAGATTTTATCTTTGAAAGATGTAGCAAAATACACGTAAGGCAAACTTGCAAATCTTAAAACCCCTAATAGCCAACAAACCTGTACTTATCCCATGTAATACTGTGTCCGTCCAGTTTCCAATACAAAACATAATCCGTCCAAACACGAGTCTCCCTCACAATAGCCGTTTTTCTTTAATGAAAAAGGGATAATCGTTTTGTGTCCCTTCTTATGATACACGCGACCCTATTAATGAACAGGAAGCCTCTCAACAAAACGTAACGGGATAACTTGGGTATTGTTTAAATCGGGGATACGTTAGTTACGGAGTTGTTTGTTATATAATATGATACTGTTGAAACTGTACAGAGTCAGATACCTACTTCAAAGTAGCTAGAGTTCAGTACAGGTTTCCTTTGAAACTATTAATTAAAGACAAAGAAGATTGACTATCCCAAATACTCGCAATTAATTGATATAACTTAATAAATAAATAATATGTATATTAGATAGACCGCCGTGTGGTAGAAGGCGACTTAGGAAATACTAGCTAAACAAAGCTTATGAACATCAAAGAGCTACCTCTTCAACCCGTCTGGCCAGCGTGGAGAGTGTAGGCCAAATCCTTTGACTGCTCTGGCTAATTATGGCTCTAGTAGTACAGAGAGGGTCATGCTCCTGCATTGGAGACTAAAAAAGACTTGATGATGATGATGATGTATATTAGATTAAGACCACGGCGAGGGGGCCCTGGTGATCTGTAACACAAGTTTTTAAAACTAACCATAGGCACTAGGCTCTCACAAAGACGGGTGAATTTAATTATATATAATTTGTCTACTGCATCTTAATGATTTAATGTAACACCTACTTTGTGAAGGAGGTAAACAAATTTTTAATTGAATTGATATTTACAATGACCAAAAATTAATTTCTGACACAATTTTATAGCACGGAATGGAGATATCTTGCAATAAAACTTGTCCCGAAAATCCTTTTTTAGTAATTTTGAAATCAAACCACCTCGTCATCTGTATTGTGACTTCGTTGATATCATCCTGCATTGTCATATGAATAATTGCAATATATATGCAACATTCTACTGGAAATTGAAAAATGTTTGATTATAGACCGGAACACATTCTTCAAAGCTTGTTACAAAGTTATAATATAATTACAAAGCAGTTTAATCCATCCAATGAATATTCAACTTCTAACCCCTCGAATATCTATTATCCTTACGTCTATTCTCCAAACGTCTGATCACCGTACGTCCATTATCTGAATTTATATTCGCTGTACGTTCCTTCTACGAATTTTAATCACCGTACGTATGAGTATGTAAGTATGTATTATAAAATATAGTAGTATTCTACGACACAAGTTCACAAATTACTATGGAGATAGTTCAATCTAATCAGTTTGTCAGTATATATTTATTTTAAATAAATAAATATATACGGTCAAATCACACAGATTGAGTTAGCCCCAAAGTAAGTTCGAGACTTGTGTTATGGGATACTAACTCAACGATACTATATATTATAATATATACATATATAGTTTAACATCCAAGACCCAGGTCAATTTGAAAAAGATCATTTTCCATCATGACCTGACCGGGGATCGAACCCGGGACCTCCGTGTCACAGGCAGGCGTGTTGACCGCTGCGCCATATCTCTTGTTAGCAAGCACGTGGCCTATACTTTGTTAATCACTTTTTTAATCGTAAGAACTTTCTTCATTATCACTGATAGTACTGATATGTATTTCGTATAGTACAAAAAGATGTCTGAGTAAATTGTTATCCACAGGTTCAAGATTTTATTACACAAATCTTTTAGATATTCTCGATGACGTATTTCTTAACTCATGATACCTACCTCAGTAAATTATTTCCCAAAGGCTCATGGCTTTATCAGATTAGTCTATTCGATAAAAGATATCCAAATTCTATAATATTTTAATTAAGGCTGTGCAAACGAAGGACGTCGATATTACTTAAAATTCTCCAGCCCTCTTTTTGAGATGTAAATCAAAACCCGAAAAGCCTTCAATTTTGCTTTGATGTGTTAATTTTGAGATTTAGAAACCTCGCCTGAATCTCTCAGTCTGTACACTCATTAGAATATTCAATCCCTTTATACAATAATACGGCTGAGGCTGAACCAATCTAATTATGTTATGGAAATATTGTACGTTTTCTTTTTAGATTTTTGCGGAAAGTTTCGCGGTACTAAAAAACTGTCATCATCATCATCATCATCTCAGCACTAAGAAGTCCAATGTTGAATAAAGGCCTCCCCTAAGGATTTTCTTCATTGTCATACTCACCATGCTTGGCAAACGGGTTGGTGAGCGTAGTTTGTTTGGATTATCTCGGTTCCAAGTTGGAACCGAGATAATCCAAACAAATGGAACTTCCAACGCGCTGCTCATGGAAACTGTTTTTTAAGCGAAGGAAGGGTAGAAGTTTATTGGACTGAAGTAAACAAAATTGTAATTTTATCTTTAACTTTGAATTGTGACATTTGATACTCCCCTTGGAACATCATTTACAAGCATCAATAAAGATACTTTTACGTCATGCCGAATAAAAAAAATTGTGTTGCTATGGGTAGACCTCCCAAAAAAAAACATTACTAAACAAAATATTTTCAGATGTAAAAATTATAAAGATCTGTATCAAATAAAAAGTTTTATTAACATTATTTTTATATAGAAATTAGTAAAATTTGACACAAATTTTATAAAATCTTAACATCAATCATCAACCTTAATACGTCGGTCGTTTATTATACTACTTACACCCATTATCATTATTCATACTTATATTTAACACCCATTATCTTATGTTTATGCCGTTAAGTGAATTCGGGTCACAATTATAATTTTCCCAACACTATAAATAAGGTTCCGCACAGATCAGAGATCCACAACACGCCCTCAGAACCGCAGGCCTATCTCTTACGGTATAAAGATAATACGGACCGTGTACCAGCGGGATAACATCACCCTTCGAAAAACAAAAGAAGCTTTGCTTCGGTTATGTACTTATGGTTCATTTTTGCCGATTAGAAAACCAAACCTTTCCAAATTATGTTTATAATATACCGAAATCTAAAAATATCGTAATCAAAGTAATTAGTTTGATCGTAAAGGTAAAATATTAGCTAACCACCAAGTATAGTATATATTTTTTTATGATATAGGACGGCAAACGAGCAAGCAAATACCACAAGTATTTCAAAGTACAAATAATTGTGTCCTCACGAGTAACTTAGCAATAATCTGAGTTTAAATTGACCCTTATCATACCCTTAAAGTTACTCAGCCCGTCAATATGAACAACTTTCGGTATCGGATCAAAACAGGGAACTAGACATTTTCATACAAAAGTGTTTAGCCGCCCAGACAATTAGTATGGAATATAAAATGAAATCGAGTTTCCAAGCATTGGTCCCATAGGAAAAGAGTATCGTTTAGAATTCTTTTTATTATGAATGTTCTCTATCAGAAGCATCGTAGAAGCCAACTGATATAATAGGCAAAATTCTAAGAAATCACATCTACAGGCAACGTAGTAAGTAACCTACTCCTATCATGTATGATTCCCTTTTCCAATTATTCGCCATCTAATACGCTCATGTGGCATTAGTTTTAAGGCCCTAGGCTCTGTCTATCCTGTAAAGGATAAAGATGTGATGATAGTCTTCACAAGCTTTGCAATAATTCTTACTGATTTAAATGACATCGAATACCATAATGTAATTATTAAATCTCTTTAGCCTTACGGGCTTATAAATTCATCCGAGTCACTCGACCAGGTAATTGGCGACCAGCTTCACTGGCTCCCGGGATTAATTGTAATATTCGGCATCGCTAACTGCCGCCATTAGTTGGGTCGCCATAAAACCTTTATTGGTGTGGCGATAAAGTCTTAAGGGCTTGTAGTTGTCACTTCAAACTTAGTGTTAACGTTTGAACTTGGTTTCACAATTAAAGTGAAATCAAGTCTACCCTGTTAAGGATAAAGATGTAAATAGTCTTTGCTTTGCAGTGATTCTATAATAAGTAAATTAAATGTTAGCTACAACTTTAATGTAATTTATTAAATCTCCTTAGCCTTACGGGCTTATAAAATCCATCCGAGTCACTCGACCACTCGACCAGGTAAAAATAATAAATAACCAGTTTCACTGGCTCCCGGGATTAATTGTAATATTCGGCATCGCTTACTGCCGCCATTAGTTGGGTTGCCGTAAGACCTTCATTGGTATGGCGATAAAGTCTTAAGGGCTTGTAGTTTTCACTTCAAACTTATTGTTAAAGTTTGATCTCGGTTTCACGTTTACAGTGAAATCAAGTCTACCCTGCCTACCATAAAGATGTAAATAGTTTTTGCTTTGCAGTGATTCTATAATTAGTAAATTAAATGTCAGCTACAACTTTAATGTAATTATTAAATCTCTTTAGCACAGCGGGCTTATAAATCCATCTGAGTCACTCGACCAGGTAATTGACGACCAGCTTCACTGGCTCCCGAGATTAATTGTAATATTCGGCATCGCTAACTGCCGCCATTATTTGGGTCGCCGTAAGACCTTCATTGGTATTGCGGTAAAGTCTTAAGGGCTTGTAGTTTTTACTTCAAACTTATTATTGAAGATTAAACTTTTTAAGCATTGAAAGTGAAATCGTTATTCAAATAAAGCGAATTGATTTGCTCCAGCTTTTTTCCATCAAATCAATACTTTGGTTATAATTCAAAGTACAAAAACTTATCGTAACTAATTAAAAGTATGAAAACTCCTACTAATGTTTATAGCTATTACGCAAAAAATACGCTGGAAATAAAGCTTGCTGTGACAATATTGCTTTTCTAAGCAGCCTCTTTGTAGCGGCCGCAACTTAAGAATATGCAGCTTTTTGCCAATAATAATACTTTTCCAGGTACTAAAACGTATCTAAGCTAATTAAAAATGTAAAAATCCTTCCTAATGTTTATAGTTATTACGCAAAAAATACAAAGCATTTTCTACTCTTTATGCGAGAGATTTAATATGCTTATAAATATGATAATTCAGAACAACTTGTCAATATTTTAAAGCCAACGCAATGTAGTTGATGATGCAATCCTGAAAATATAAATATTTATAATATGTTATCACTGTGAACTTAACACTAACTATCTAACGTAAAATTAAAAAAGACCATCTTAGTTTTCAAAAATTAAGTAAAAGAACGCTGAACATAAATCTTATTGCGATAATATTGCTTTTCTGAGCAGCGTCTTTTTAGCGGCCGCTTTAAAGCGAATTGATTTGCTCCAGCTTTTCTCCATCAAATCAATACTTTGGTTATAATTCAAAGTACAAAAACTTATCGTAACTAATTAAAAGTATGAAAACTCCTACTAATGTTTATAGCTATTACGCAAAAAATACGCTGGAAATAAAGCTTGCTGTGACAATATTGCTTTTCTAAGCAGCCTCTTTGTAGCGGCCGCAACTTAAGAATATGCAGCTTTTTGCCAATAATAATACTTTTCAAGGTACTAAAACGTATCAAAGCTAATTAAAATTGTAAAAATCCTTCCTAATGTTTATAGTTATTACGCAAAAAATACAAAGCATTTTCTACTCTTTATGCGAGAGATTTAATATGCTTATAAATATGATAATTCAGAACAACTTGTCAATATTTTAAAGCCAACGCAATGTAGTTGATGATGCAATCCTGAAAATATAAATATTTATAATATGTTATCACTGTGAACTTAACACTAACTATCTAACGTAAAATTAAAAAAGATCAGCTTAGTTTTCAAAAATTAAGTAAAAGAACGCTGAACATAAATCTTATTGCGATAATATTGCTTTTCTGAGCAGCGTCTTTTTAGCGGCCGCTTTAAAGCGAATTGATTTGCTCCAGCTTTTCTCCATCAAATCAATACTTTGGTTATAATTCAAAGTACAAAAACTTATCGTAACTAATTAAAAGTATGAAAACTCCTACTAATGTTTATAGCTATTACGCAAAAAATACGCTGGAAATAAAGCTTGCTGTGACAATATTGCTTTTCTAAGCAGCCTCTTTGTAGCGGCCGCAACTTAAAAATATGCAGCTTTTTGCCAATAATAATACTTTTCCAGGTACTAAAACGTATCTAAGCTAATTAAAAATGTAAAAATCCTTCCTTGTGTTTATAGTTATAACGCAAAAAAAATACGCTGGAAATAAAGCTTGTACGACAATATTGCTTTTCTAAGCAGCCTCTTTGTCGCGGCCGCCTTAAAGCAAATTGCTTTGCGCAGCCACAACTTAAGTATATGCAACTTTTTACAAACAACTTTTCAAAGTACTAAACGTTTTTAGCTAGCTAAAGTTTAAGCTTGCTACGACAATATTGATTTTCTAAGCAGCCTTTTTTTAGCGGTCGTCTTACAGCTAATTGCTTTGCGCAGCCACAACTTATGAATATGCAGCTTTTTACCAACAACTTTTCAAAATACTGAAACGTATCTTAGCTAATTAAAGTTTATAAAAATTGTTATTAATGTTTATAGGTACCTAGTTATTACGCAAAAAATACGCTCGAAATAAAGCTTGCTGCGATAATATTGCTTTTCTGAGCAGCTTCTTTGTAGCGGCCGTCTTAAAGCAAATTGCATGCAGCTTTTTGCCAACAATAATACTTATCAAAGTTCTAAAACGTATCTTAGATAATTAAAAATCCTTACTATTGTTTATAGATTAGCTGAAAACGCGGGTAAAATAAATCTCACTGTGACTATATTACTTTTCTTAGCAGTATCTTTGTAACGGTTGCTTTGGCCCAGCAGTAAGAATATGGAGCTATGAGCCAACAATAATACTTTTTTTATTTCAACGTACTAAATCGTACATCACTGCTTATTATAAAACAAAGTCCTCCGCTGCGTCTGTCTGTCTGTCTGTACGCAATAAACTCAAAAACTTCTGCATGGATTTTCATGTGGTTTTCACCAATAGATAGTGTTCATGAGGAAGGTTTTAAGTTTGAGGTATAATACATAGTACATGCTCGGGCGTTAACTTATCCTATCCGAACTAATATTATAAATGGGAAAGTGAGTTTGTTTGTTTGTTTATTTGTTTGTTTGTTACGCTTTCACGCCGTATCTACTGAACCGATCATCATGAAACTTTGCATACACATAGGTTAGGGTACGGAGAAGGACATAGGCTATATATTACGCGGGCGAAGACGCGGGCAATAGCTAGTAAAATATATGTTAATCTTTGCTAATAGGTATTTAAAGTTATTAAGCAGAAAATACTCTTAAAATAAATCTTACCGCGACAATATTGCTTTTCTTGGCAGCATCTTTGTAGCGGGCGACTTAAACCAAATTGCTTTGCTTGAGACACAACTTTAGTTAGTATATGCAGTATGTTACTGTTAATGAGAACTATGATATATGATGTGACTAAACTGAAATACCTATCTCTCGCATATTATATCCAAGTATGCATACTGATAGGATACACTGACTTGATGGGGTAGGTACTGGGTCTATTTTCACCCAAGCTACTTTTCACACACTTATATACTATACTTATATACTATACTTTTCGCAATTATCATATAACTTCAAAGGATATAACCATACTACATTAAATACACTCCACATACTTAATATATATTTGTATAAAATAGTTTTACTTTAAGTTAATATAAACTGATCTTATAGTTCATTATATGTATGAGGATTGAGGAGCCCGATGGTCCAGTGGGTATGAGCTCTATGAGCGTTTACATACGTTAAGCAACCCCTGGTGCAGTCCCTACTTGGATGGGTGACCGCAAGTGGCATAAAAATATCTCAAGCTCCTCCGTGCTTCGGAAGGCACGTTAAGCCGTTGGTCCCGGCTGTCATCGTTGATGGCAGTCGTTAAGCTATGTCAGATGCCTTAAGGCAGCTTGAAAAATCTGACATTAGTGTTGGCCACTTACACATACGAAAAACAAACAAACAAACATTATATGTATTGGGAGAGACCTGGCAACCCGTAACACAGGATCTTCCGAGCCTAGCATGGGCACCAGTTGTCCACAATTGCTCATTTTGCAAAAACTAGTACTATACAGTAGTACTAATTCTGTACAGCCAAGGCTATTGTTTGTTATTTTTATTTTTATTGTGGAGAAAAAATAAAGAAATTGATTGATTCACTGATGAATAGCTACAGCATTTACCTATAATTAATACAAATTGTGTAGTTCTATTGAGGTTCTCTAATACTAAAAATATAAGTTAATGGTTATAAATTTGCATGCTATCTCTATTGGCTGATTAAGAGTGAAATAACCTTGTATACCTATCTTTGTACCCTATTCATATGCAAATAAACTTACTATATTCTCAGTCCCAACCTATCGAACGCATACCTAAGCAAGTACCTACATACATTTCTATCAGGTAAAAATTCAGTGTCATATACTTATGGCATTGACTATCTCATTCAATTGTAGTTTTTTTAGTTTGATCTTCTTGTTTGGAACAATATATATACACCGTATGGGCATTTTGTCCCTACATATTATGGTTCTCGAGCTATAGCTCTGTGACAGATGAACGGTGGAGGCTTAGCAATTCCCTTTTTATCCCATAGGTACTCCAAAAAACCGACGAACCCTTATTCTTCCAAAAGATGCTAACATAAAATAATACAACGCTGTGTTCAGTTGTTTTGTTTTATCTGAACAAGCCTGGAGAGCCTCCAACAACTAATAACTCTCCGACAACTATTTGATATATTACGAGAGTTGTTTGCAGCCATCAGAAAGTATTGGAGCGAAATATGTCGAGTTTCGATTTGTTATTTCGATGTAAGTATTTTTCTGACACTTTTAGGAAATTTTCTTTAATCCCTAAGTTTTACTTAACGTTGTGCAGTGGTTAAAACGTCAGCCTACGATACGAAAGGTCCCGGGTTCAATCCGTGGCCAGCCCCCCTATTTACTAACTCAGATGACAGGTGTCGATGCCTATCAATCTAAAATTTTCCATTACAATGCGGTTTTTGTATTCCAAATAAAAAAATTGTGCAAACAAAACCCGCATTGTAACAGAAAGTTTTAGGTTGATAGGCATCGACACCTGTCATCCGAGTTAGTAAATAAGGGGGCAGGTCATGATGGAAAACGATGTTTTTCAGATTGGCCTGGGTCTTGGATTTTTATCTATTTTTATGATATGGGACGGCAAACGAGTAAGCGCTTCACCTGATGGTAAGATCACTTACGAGCAAGCGGGTCACCTGATGGTAAGATCACTTACCATCAGATGATCCGCTTGCTCGTTTGCTGCCCATGGACAACTGCAACACCAGAAGTGTGACAAGAGCGTTGTCGGCCTTTTAAGAAAACTTAGACTCGCTTTTTTAAGGTTCCGATGTTGTATCGATTCGGGGAATACCGCTGCAGGAAGTTGTTTCCACAGTTTGGTCGTACGTGGCAGGAACTTCTAAGAATAAGTATATTTTTAAAGTATTGTTGAGTTAGTATTCTACGAAAAAGTTCATAAATTACCGTGGGATTAGATCGATCTGTGTGATTTGTCCCTATATAATTATTTACTGTATAGAAATACTAGCTTTTGCTAAGCAATTGCTTATACTTCATTTTCACGGACGGTTGGCGTCTTGCTGGAATGGACAAATCAAAGCTCTTATATACCATACAAAATCAGTGTCTTTTCAATATAGCCATCTATTATAGGATTAAATAAATAAATAAATAGCCCTAAACTGCACCATTTGATAACCCGCTATCGAATCAAGCGAGGCATCAAGTCGATATTCTTAAATCTGCACAATAGCGCTTCCTTATCCCTTTGATGTTCGAAAGACCCGCGGCACTTACCCCCAACTTGAAAAGAAACTACTTTTTAGAAACGGCTACACTTCCACCGAACATTTTTTTTTTACTGGACTTTTACTGGACTGCTGAAATGTACCTAAAAGTTTTTGCGAAGATGTCGATATTATTATCATCGGGTCTTTTAGCCAGAGGAGTCAGAGGATTTGGCCTACACTCTCTACGCTAGCCAGACGAGTTGAAGAGGTCTCTTTGGTATTCATAAACATCAAAGAGACTTCTGACTCTTCAAGGCCACTGCAGTAGCACGGCCCTCTCTGTATTACCAGAGCCATATATTCGTCAGAGCAGTAAAAGGATTTAGCCTACGCTCTCCACGCTAGCCAGACGAGTTGAAGAGGTCTCTGTGATGTTTATAAGCTTGTTTTACCTAATTTGCATTCTACTCCATCCACGGGAAGAATTGGAGTAGTCCTATTCTGCTCTTCTGGGAACCACATGACTTATAAAAATAAATATAATTATTAGAAAAACAAATAAATATTACACTACTATATGAAATTTTTAAATAAATAAACGCTTTACATCTCGTAAACACAATTAAATCGATTCCGACAATATCCCTCTCGTCGTACTAACATTGTAGGATCACTGCAGGTTGTAGCTAAACAGTTTGTTGCCGACCTCAGATTAATTGGAGTTCAGATTCCTCGGCACTTGCTGTTAACTAACGTAGTAACTATGTGCATTTGAGACGTGCAAGCCCTTGTGATGGATTATTTGGACATGTATTATGAAATTCATGTTAACTTACATAATTATCAGCGTATATTTTGACTATAAAAGACAATATTTCAAAGTTATCATCATCTCTGGTCATTTTTAGTCTCCACGGCAGGAGCAAGACCCTCTCCGTACTCTCTGGAGCACGCACGACCCTCTTTGTACTACCAGAGCCATATGTTAGTTAGAGCAGTCAGAGGATTTGACCTACACTCTCCACGCTGGCCAGATGAATTGACGACGTCTTTTTGATATTTATAAGCTTTATTTAGCTTTTGTTTCGTAAGTCACCAACTACGACATTAACGGGAAGACTCCTATTCTACTCTGCTGGGAATCACACGGCTTAAATAAATAAATAATAAATATATAAATAAATATATACGGACAAATCACACAGATTGAGCTAGCCCCAAGGTAAGTTCGAGACTTGTGTTATGGGATACTAACTCAACGATACTATATTTAATAATAGATACTTATATAGATAAACATCCAAGACACAGGTCAATCTGAAAAAGATCATTTTCCATCTTGACCTGACCGCGGATCGAACCCGGGACCATCCGTGTCGCAGGCAGGCGTGTTGACCACTGCGCCACGGAAATATGGATAGATAAATAATACGTTACTAGAACGTACTACGTACTTGTACATTTTTACTGTAATGTACAGAATATTTGAAATTATTTAAACGTATTACGAGTATATCTTTGAAACGATGCTGCCAGTGAAAGCTAGCAGCGGGGGTAAGAATAATTCGTTCACTTTATAATTCAGTCGAGATGGACTTGCCATTCTATATTCGCTCGTCGACGAGGATAATCGTTAAGTAAATTACGTACAGGAAAGATAAGCATTAAATACGTAAATAAATCTTTAGTATTGATACATTTCTTATTGTTCTTAAAATAATTACATTATTTGCTTGGCGAAGCGTATATATTTGAACCGTTTGGTGTCTGGTTCTAGAGCACTGGGTCCGTGGGGTCCGCTCACAAACTATTCAAGTTTGTGAGAAAAAGGCTGGTTGAGGTGTCTAATGACCCAGCCCTCTGGTCATTAGACACCTCAACCAGCCTTTTTTTGGTAGCTATCTTGCCCAAAGAATAAGTATTGCCATTCAACGTGGCAATGCTGCCAGTCTTCTGGGCACATCCCAGAAGACTGGCAGCATTGGCAGCATACCGTAGGGCAATAAGCTTGCGGTACATTTTCTCTATTATGTAGATAATTTGCCTAAATCCTGATTTATATTGGGTCAAAATAAATTCATATATTATGAGGCTGTAGGTAGAAGGAACAAGAAGCTTTGGTCTTTGAATCCACAAGATTATAGTCGCTAAGCAAAAGTAAAAACGGCCAAGTACAAGTGAGACTCAAACAATTCACAATATTCTTGAAAGCTGTTACCATTTCTAAAAAGTATTTCCCCGGCAAGTTTAGGGCAAGTGCCGCGGGTGTTCTGAACAGAAAAAGGTCCCATAAACTAAATTCGAAGAAGAAAGATCCGAATTCACACGCGTATTTATTATACTTGCAAATCTTTTCGGAAAAATAAGTACATTCTATCGTTTACTGTTTATACACTTTATTCTGTATCTCTTTATTTCACAACACGTTTAAACAAAAATATATATAAAAAAAACGGCGGCCTTATTGCTGAATGCAATTTATTCCAGGCAACCTGAGATTTAGAGAGAAAATTATCACCTTCCACCTCTTAAACTGAGTGCTTTTCCCGCTTATTGTGCGTTAGAGTACGGACTCTAACGCACAATAAGTGAGACAGCATGTGCTATCATGACAACGGGGTCATGATAGCATATGTTGTTATATGATTTGGCATTGTTAATTCTACTAGTTTAATATTTGCGTGGTTTGTTATTACTCTTTATTCTTGTATTTTGATTATATTTAATGATCTGGGAAACGAAAGCCACTTCGCTAATATTTAATTCAAATGTTTTTTTGGTGGTGAAAAATTGTTTTAACTAGGTTTAATCTTCGGCAGTCACCCAGGTTTTATTTATTATATGAATCAACCTAAAACAAAATTGATGCCAAACTTCATTTTCTTACAATCTCGTGATGAACTTGTTTATCCCTCAAATATTGAATGTTTCCGGTTTCTGCAAACTTCCTGCTTGCGTTGGTTATTTCCTCGGAGACTTTTCTCACTTCGGAGCGTAGACTTGGCAACAAACTCACCTGATTCTTATTGATAACTTAACATGATACTCGCGATTGAAACTCTGAAGATTCAGGTGTAATTACACTAATCTTTAGATTACCATTCCAGATTACCAATTTCGCCTGCGCCAGGGTATGTTTTGTACACATAAACCTTTTCAGAAAACGTTTCAATCACATGAAAATTTTCCGCAATTGTTGCAAGCCTAACTTAAACAATTAAACGGAGAGTCCGATAGAGGCATATACGTGTTGGGGCTACGATTTATACTATGTATATAAATATTTCAAACCAGAAACCAGGATTTACTAACGTTTTGTTTCGTAGAATTCGCCGACTAGTTTCGGTTTGTTTCGAAGACCATTAATAAGGCCCCGATTTACATATCCGCGTAAGTTTTAATATAATTATTTATCAACTCACCAAACCCAAATTAAAAACAAAACATTTAAACTTGTAAACAAAAAATTGTTTATACAAATATTGAACCTTTCCGGTTCCTACAAACTTTCCCGCTTGCGTCGGTTATTTCCTCGAGGACGCCGGAATGTGTACTTGCAATGAAACGTGAAAGTTACAGGTGTAATTACATTATTTATGTCTTGCTAGCCATCTCCCGGGTATGTTTCTTATACATTAACCCTTTCAGAAAATGCTTAACCCATTAGTGTCTGAACTACATGAAAATCTGCACTAATGTTCCCAAACTTAACTTATTCAATTGTACAAACAGACAAACGCATATACGTATTGGAGACTACAATTTATACGAAGTAAACTTATAAGTATTTTTAAAATTAATAAACACACCAAATCTAAATAAAAAAACCTTATATTTTCTTTAAATCTTGTAAAGAACAAATTGTTTATCGTACAAATATTGAATGTTTCCGGTTCCAGCATACTTTCTGTTTGCGCCGGTTATTTCCTCGGAGACGTTATCCCTTAGATGTGGTCTTCGCTGTAAATTAACCTGATTCTCACTGATAACTTAATTAGTTACAATTGGAAGCCCAGTTTACTTTTACCACAGATATCTTAAAGCTTGGGGTTTTATACCCAAAGACCTTGACAAGCCCTGACAAGTGCCGCCTGTTTTGACAATTTAATATTGACGGATTAGTAAGAAAGTATCAAGAAATAGTCGGTTTGTGGTGGGAAGTTAAGGGGTACAGTTGAAGTTTGCCTTAGGCAATTTTGCAAATTGATTTTAGTGGACTTTATAATATGAAATTGGTGTAGTTCGGTGTTATAAATGCTCGTGCTCATGAACAATTTGTGAAATAGTTAAAGTGAACTGATAAATGGACTCGTATAGATTTGCCGCCCCAAGCTGCCACGAGGCATCAAAGAACATACGCCATCTTTGATGCTACTTGGGAAAACTTTACCGTACAACACCGATACTTAGTATCTCATTATACTGGACATTTGCAGAATCACTGAAATTTCGGTGGAAGCCATAATATAAAACAGAAGAAGAAGAAGAAATAGTCATTATGTTTTACTTCACTATTTGTAATAATTAAAAAAAAACACTTATTAAAAACGCGATAAAAACCGTATTAAAATAATTTTATTTAAATGTGTAACAATCGCGAAAACATAAGAAAACAGAAACCGTCAGCATAATTTTACATATTTTATTAGAGCAATCAATTAAAATTTTATTCAGGAAATAGGCTTAACCTATATCCACTATTAACTGCTAACATTTTACAACCATTTAGACATTTAAGTTTTTAAATTTTCATTCAAATTATTAAGTTATTTATTCGTAGGCGCAGCAAAATTGACCCGAATTATCGACAAAAAAAGGCCCTAAAAATTTCAGCCTTGTATTTGAGTAATCAAATGTTGCAAGATCGCAAGCCGCCGGTCTCATTTCCATCCAATGCCCGATCAGCACAATGGCTGGAAGAAAACAATCTTTGGCCATTGTTCAACCAATGGAGTACTCGGCGAAACCGGGCCTTATTGTTTTTTTTATTTTCAACAGACAAATAACAGAACCTTGTTTCGGCTGGTAAACAATGTTTTATGGCCCAAGCTTTTTTAAACTAAAATTTTTGATCCGATACCTAAATCGTGAGAAATAAATGTGACGGCAAAGTCTATTGTATCTTGTATGACTTACTTTAGATTTTGTTACTCAAAACTTTTACAATAATAGGATCTAAACCAGCTATTTTTGTTGTAAAAATAATGAGTTGTTTCAACCTCTAAGAAGTTAATACACTCTTACATGTTGATCCATTTAATTTACGCAACTCACTTCATACGACACTCAACTATCGCATTCTTTCCCGTTTGGAAGTTTACGCCTAAAAATTATTTCTCATTATTGATTTTAATGTTCAATTTTGTCTCTTAAAGCCTCAGCTTAAAGCATAAACAGAGTCAAGACTCCAAAACGAGTCAAGTTTAAAAATAGAAAATAAGTTCTGAAATAGTTTTACTTCAGAATTTAAACTAACTACATGCTTCGAACCACTGCAGTAATCAAATTGTAAGATGTTTGTCGTGGCCCGCATTTGATCGCTGAGCAAACTGAATGGTCACTGTGTTTGAGCGTATCGACGTGATTGTAGCGTCACCTTTGATAGTTTGTATCCAGTTAGGTGTTGGGGATTACTAACGAGGGATGTGCAATGTTAGAATTTCGATGTTGGGCCGTAAAATGCATTAATAGAATAGACATTTCAATGGGGTAAGTCTTAATGGCCATACTAACTTTGAAGACCTATTAGGTAAAAACACTTTGGATAATTACCGTGTAGTTCCCGGTAGAGTAGAATAGCACCATACCAAACCCATGCCGTTTTTGCTTAAAATTGAACCCTTACCCTGAACCACTGCAGTTGGCTGCAATAATCAAATCGTAAGATGTTTGTCGTGGCCCACATTCGATCGCTGTGCAAACTGGGGGTGGCCACTGGGTACTGTGTTTGAGTTGGCGTATCGACGTGATTGTTGCGCCACCTTTGACAGTTTATACCCAGTTAGGTGTTGGGGATTACTAACTAGGGATGTACCATACATTCCTTCTTCCAAAAACGTACAAATAAAAAAATATTTTTGCTTTAAAAATTAACATACTATATATACATTAACATACTCGTACCCTGGGCCACTGCAGTAGGATCCAATCACATTCGATCGCTGTGCAAACTGGGGATGGCCATTGGGGTCACTGTGTTTGAGTTGGCGTAGCTACGTGTTTGTTGCGCCACCTTTGTCAGTTAGTACCCAGTTAGGTGTTGGGGATTACTAACGAGGGATGCGCAATATTGGAATTTCGATTTTTGTCAAGATAGTTCATTGATGGAATTGGCATTGCAAGAGAGTAAGTTCTGATGGCCATACTAACTTTTTTTTAATTTTTAATAATATATACGGACAAATCACACAGATTGAGCTAGCCCCAAAGTAAGTTCTTAAGCAAGACTTGTGTTATGGGATACTAACTCAACGATACTATATTTTATAACAAATACATATATAGATAAACATCCAAGACCCAGGTCAATCTGAAAAAGATCATTTCCATCTTGACCTGACCGGGGATCGAACCCGGGACCATCCGTGTCGCAGGCAGGCGTGTTGACCGCTGCCACGGAGCTCGTCACTTTGAAGACCTATTGGGTAAAAACCATGATAATTTAAACGAAAATTGTAATTCTAATTAAAATTTCGGCTATATTTCTTCTGAAAAATATAACAAAATCATTACTTAGCACATACAGGTAATAAAATAATTGGGACTGGCCATCTTCCGAGGCATCCGGCTGTGTTTGCCATAGTGGTCTAGCTAGGTGAGTAGCCTGTAGGTAAACTTTATTTCGTTGCGCTATGGTAAAAGTCTTACTAAAACATATAAAAAATGCAATAAAGAAACTCACGTACTTATAATGTTTGTAAGTGTATTACCTACATGAACTGAAAAAATAATACACTCCTTTTTTGGCAGTCGTGCAAAAACTGTTGATTGCTGAGGTTTTGCTGTAGTAAACTCCAAGTAAGTTATATCTTAAGTCTTATATTCACCGTAACGTTATTGTTAAGTCATGAATACGTCGACCTACTTCGAATATCTTCATTTCGGCACGAAGTACTCGTCAAATTACGAGTTGATCATTAAACTTTTACAGGGTAGTCGAATGTACGGAACTGCCGAAGTCGAAGTCGTAAAACAATGTTCGGTGTTTTAGGCAAAATCAGCAAAACGGAGTAAGTTTACGAGGTCGGTTTCATTACACAGTGTTCTACTTTTAAAGACCTATCACAATATAGCTTAGGTACCTAGTCTAATACAAAGTTGCAATTTTTTGTCATGTCTTAAGAGTCGCCTGGACGCGCATGTCTCCATACAAACGGAAAAAGGGAATTGTGGCAACATTTGATAATTTTGGAGTAAAATTAAGCATCCAATCAATTAATTTTCTTATAATCTACGTACGTTCCTATACAGTTTGGTTAAATTATCAATAGTTTGAGAATTATACGCCTCTCAAGATTTCCATACAAATTTAAAAAGGCTTGTAATTCTCAAACCATTGTTATTTTAACCAAGCTGTATAGGAACGTACGTAGATTATTATGAGATTAATTGATTATATGCTTAATTTTACTCCAAAATTATCAAATATTGCCACAATTCCCTTTTTCCGTTTGTATGGAGACATGCGTTTCCAGGCGACTCTTAAACCTAAGGTTTTTAACGTGGGGGTTGTTCAGTAATGGTCAGGGATGTTATCCTTAACTGCCTGTCCAGTGGTTGCAGCTATGGCATCGAGAATGCGCACCCGGCCTCCCAAGCTGCTACTTTCTCATCCCCTACCTATCCATCCGAGCAAGTAGCATCCCAAATGCCTTTACCCGGCTCTCCCAGTTCAACAAACTCCTTCGTTTCAAAAACGATCGATGGGCAGCAGCGTAAGCATGCGTGGTGATTATGGCAAAACCCTCCCAATGATGCAAATCCTTGGGGGAGGCCTATGTCCAGCATTGAACTTCTTACGGCTAAGATGATGATGAAAAGTACATATTACTACATGTATATTCAAGAATACACTATAATAGTACTCAAAATAACAAAACGGCGAATATCGGAGGAATCATGTCAGTGAGCGATACGGCTAGCCACCCATCACTATTTTGACTCCTTTTCCCACCTTCAAGCCCACCAACATGCTAAATGCGCCCTTAAGGTTTTAAAGCCCTAAGCTCTGTCTCCTCCGCAAGGCAAAAAGGCGTCTTAAATATGAATGTAAGTACAATAAAAAAATAAACACTGGTAGTGCATAATAGGTAGTACTCTCAGAGAGTTAAAATATGTGTGATTTGATTTTTATCAATTAAAAACGCCGTCTGGAAGATTTATGTAGTTTATAGGTACGTACATAACAAAATTTATGGGTAGGCGTGGTCTACTAACGACTAAATGACTAATCGGGACATCTTACTCGAGTCTCATCTGTATGATTTACTTTCGAAACTGTGACGCATATTTTTATTTCTAGCTTTTTAAGGCGCCGTTATTTTATTTAAATGTGTCCTATTTATTTTGTTTTATTACTGCTCAAAATGATAATGGCCAGATGTGTTTAACACATTCTCATTTCAAATCTCTTAAGTAATAGGAAGATGGGCCGGGTGCTGGTATGAGATGCAACCTGTTCAGACACGCTGGCCCCTTCCCATCTACATGAAACCAACAACAGAGCTGGTGCGGTTTGTGAAGCAGCTGAAAAAGCTGATGCTTCCAAATACAGAGGTCTAGGCTCCGAATATGATTTTGTCCCATTCGGTGTCGAGACCCTTGGTCCGTGGGGTCCTAGCGCTACAAGCCTTTTTAAGGAAATAGCAAAAATGTTAGTCGACGTCACAGGAGACCGAAGAGCTGGCAGCTACCTCGGACAAAGAATTAGTCTTGCTATTCAAAGGGGGAACGCTGCCAGTATCTTCGGAACCCTGCCTAAGGGGACTCCTTTTCATAATATATTTTAGGTATAGTATCACTTTTTTTAAGGTTTTTAGTTTGAGGTTAATTTTTCATAATTTGTATACTGTAAAATTATTTAATATGTTATTAGTTTATTCTAGTTTAATTAATATTTATATTATCTGGTAATAGAAAAAGGATGAAATCTTCAGAAAACTAGACGCATTATCGAAATGTGCAATCATTTCATTTTTTCCGTTTAGAAATTGTACATATTCTTTTGTTCTATTACTGCTCAAAGTAATGATGGCCAGATCTGTTTCACAAATTCTCACTTCAAATCTCTAAAGTATAAGAAAAAGGAATACCTACATCAGACCACCAGACG
Organism: Rhodophaea formosa; assembly: GCA_963082605.1. NCBI lineage: Eukaryota > Metazoa > Arthropoda > Insecta > Lepidoptera > Pyralidae > Rhodophaea > Rhodophaea formosa. The sequence continues at coordinate 21,781,406 of OY720204.1, forward strand.
CATTATCGAAATGTGCAATTATTCCATTCTTTCAGTTCAGAAATTTTACATCTTCTTTTGTTTTATCACTGCTTAAAATGATGATCGCCAGATGGCTTTAACAAATTCTTATTTTAAATCTCTTAAGTATGAGGAAAAAGAGGAAAACTTCAGACAACCAGACGCATTATCGAAACGTGCAATTATTCTATTCTTTCAGTTCAGAAATTTTACATTCGTCTTGAGAAAGTTTCGGGTGCGAACTCGTCAGGGGAGCCCCGAAAATATTTATTCAACGTAAATTCCAGAAGTTCTCCGGCATTTTTCCACAGCTATTTTTCTTTGTTAACGAAATTGAATTCGCATTCATCGCTTTATGAAGGTTATTTCTTCTTTTATTTCGTTATATTATTCTGTGCCCCTTTGTTGGAATGTCCCGAATTTCCCATCCGGATCGCGTATTTGAATACGCTGTTTTTCTTACGGTGCCTATCCTCTACACACCTACATAACTGTGCTAATGTTATTGCTGCAAAAACAATCGATATAGACCGTCGTCGTCCCAACGCGATTTTCTGATGTATAAGTTGGAGACTATTATACACGGGCACTTCATTAGTGAACATAAATATCCATTTTTTTATTCGGATAGGAAGTGTGTAGAAGTTATGGCAGTTTAAAAATTTATAAAAAAATAATATTTTGGACTGATTGCGTCAAAATTCCTTATTAGCACGATCGACAGTATCCGAGTAGTTTAGACCCATTTCTCATTATCAATTACAAAACAATATTCACTGCTTTATCATCCATAACTTTATTTTATACTAGCTTTTGCCCGCGGCTTCGCTCGCGTTAAGAAGTAGAATTGATCAAAATCCTTTCTTAGCGGATGCCTACGTCATAACATCTACCTGCATGCCAAATTTCAGCCCGATCCGTCCAGTGGTTTGGGCTGTGCGTTGATAGATCACTATGTCAGTCAGTCACCTTTGAGTTATATATATTTAGATATACTCATAACTATGGTTTGTTTTAAGATAATAGCTGTACAAAGCTGCCTGTTTGCTTTGTCCGAAGAAGGAGCGGAGCCTCCTGGCAGTCCTGGCACAAGCATACTTTGCTTAAAAGGAGGTTCCAATTCGCCATCCAAAGCCATATCTTTTTAAAGAAATAAAATATTTTGATTTTTTTATTTCTGTCATGGTTTCAAGAAGCGTTCGTCCAACCTTGGTCCCAGCTGGCTGCCATATGTCCAAAATTTATGTGTATGATACAGTGATGTGACAACATTCAGGAGTCTGGATACATATCATACAATCATTAAAACCCTTTATAATCATTTAAATTTAAGAAGTTTTCAGAAATTAAGAAGTTTTGTTTGTGGCAACCGTCATAAAAATTGGTCTCAGCTCTTCAGAACAATACCTACTGCCGATCGTGCTTATAAATAATTTTCCATCAATCTATTTCTATTAAATAATTTACAAATAATTGATTTTATCGATATACGAGTATTTTTTATGTCTACCTTTATATCACTTGTCGATAATACTCGTATCATATTGAAGTGGTTGTGTTCTTTTTCTTACGATGTTTACTTACCTTTGCCCTCGAAGGTACTTTAGCTCCTCCAAGTATAAAATAAACTAGCAATTTTCCCGTGAGTTCATCCGCGTAAAACTTCAACCTCCTATTTCACCCTTTAAGGGGTTGAATTTTAGTGCTCATGAAAAAAACCCCTGTACCAAATTTCAAGTTCGTAGCTGTAGTTAGGCTATGCGTTGATAATATAACTGAGTGAATCACTCAGCTTTGCCTTATATTTTAAGATTTATTCATAAAATTCAATTGACACTTTACAAATCAAACCTAAGACTTATACCAAAGCTTTCGAAGAACTTATCTTATTTAGCTACCAGCATTATAGAGCAAATACTGCCCGTAATGCCCACCTGATGCCTGATGCCTAAAGAAAAGAGAGCGGTATAATGAGAAACAAATACCTGATAGCGAAAAGGTCGATGTTGTACCATTGCCTGCAGATCAAAGGGAACCACAATAGTAAAAGGAATTTTATATCAACGTCATAAGGTTCACGATAATAATATTGTTATATTTGACTGTTTGCAGACCGTATGTGTGCTTGTAATATGTTTTGTTTAAGGCCTGGATTGTCCGATTCTAGAATAAATGTAGCAATATCCTCTTTAGGAAAAGCTATCAATTTTCAGACTAATAAATAACTTCAAAGTTGTTATGGTTGTTTTTACGCTTTGTATGTCATGTTAATATCAAAATATTAATCAAAGATTCAATTGTATATCTAGCTTTTGCTTGCGGCTCCGCTTGCATTGTTTTTGATCCCTGGGAACAGTCCTTTTGTATGGATCAGGGACCTAGGCAACGTGTATGCAAAATTTTATGATAATCGGTTCAGTAGTTAACACGTGAAAGCGTAACAAACAACAAATAAATAAACAAACTAGCTTTCATATTTTGGATTTGTGTTGCGGTCTACGTATTCAATAATTTAACTTTAAATAATATATGGATTCTGTTTTTTTTTTACTTCTGTAACGTAGGTACTATTCTTTCGACAAACAATACTAAAATACCACTTTATTCATGACAACTTTATATATACAGAACATCTGTAGAACCTACGATCTTCGAGAGACCATTCTTCGTATACTTTCGAATCTTGGTTACTAACCACGTAATAAATCTCTTGTTTATAAAACTTCTAAAATACGAAATACGATTCGCATAGAGACCATAAAGTGTCATAAAACAAAACGGTAATAGTCCCAGGACATTACATTTAGATTTCTAGAATTCTCGGAGTCATAAAAGCGCTGATGCGAGAGCACATTTGCAATTTTCCGCGGTTACACGTTGGGCGCCAACAAAGTTCGAAAGATTCTATATGAATTGTTTGGAAAACTATATGAATTTCATATTTTCAATGTTGAATTTGTGCATCTGAATAAATTTATTAAATTCTTCTATGAATATCATCTACTGACGGTTGGACAAAAAATCTTCAGCACCGTCGCCTGGCTACCTTGTAGCAGGCCTTAAATTGGTCCCCATTCTTACTTAAACAATGTCTTACTTTCAATAGATATAATATCTCTAGAAAAAAAAAATAAGTTTATTACAAAAAGAATTTTACACTTTACACTTCGTGAACATGTAAACAGTTAAATATTTGTATTGATACAATTTTTTTTTCACACTAACACAATCAACAACACATTGATTTTAAGTACAAGAGATTCACAACTACATAACAATTTTATCATAGGTATCTAGATTGAGTTTACAAGAGTGTACATGTTAGTGTTAGTGTTATCATGTTAGATTTTGTCTTTTAAAGATGTAGCGAAATACACGTAAGGCAAACTTGCAAATCTTAAAACCCCTAATAGCCAACAAACCTGTACTTATCCCATGTAATACTGTGTCCGTCCAGTTTCCAATACAAAACATAATCCGTCCAAACACGAGTCTCCCTCACAATAGCCGTTTTTCTTTAATGAAAAAGGGATAATCGTTTTGTGTCCCTTCTTATGATACACGCGACCCTATTAATGAACAGGAAGTCTCTCAACAAAACGTAACGGGATAACTTGGGTATTGTTTAAATCGGAGATACGTTAGTTACGGAGTTGTTTGTTATATAATATGATACTGTTGAAACTGTACAGAGTTAGATACCTACTTCAAAGTAGCTAGAGTTCAGTACAGGTTTCCTTTGAAATTATTAATTAAAGACAAAGAAGATTGACTATCCGAAATACTCGCAATTAATTGATATTACTTAATAAATAAATAATATGTATATTAGATAGACCGCCATGTGGTAGAAGGCGACTTAGGAAATACTAGCTAAACAAAGCTTATGAACATCAAAGAGACCTCTTCAACCCGTCTGGCCAGCGTGGAGAGTGTAGGCCAAATACTCTGACTGCTCTGGCTAATTATGGCTCTAGTACTACAGAGAGGGTCATGCTCCTGCATTGGAGACTAAAAAAGACTTGATGATGATGATGATGATGTATATTAGATTAAGACCACGGCGAGGGGGCCCTGGTGATCTGTAATACAAGTTTTTAAAACTAACCATAGGCACTAGGCTCTCACAAAGACGGGTTAATTTAGTTATATATAATTTGCCTACTGCATCTTAATGATTTAATGTAACACCTACTTTGTGAAGGAAATAAACAAATTTTTAATTGAATTGATATTTACATTTATATCTTCATAATGCTTGTTTTCAAAATTACCAAAAAATAATTTTTGACACAATTTTTATAGCACGGAATGGAGATATCTTGCAATAAAACTTGTCCCGAAAATGCTTTTTTAGTAATTTTGAAATCAAACCACCCCGTCATCTGTATTGTGACTTTGTTGATATCATCCTGCATTGTCATTTGAATAATTGCAATATATATGCAATATTCTACTGGAAATTAAAAAAATGTTTGATTATAGACCGGAACACATTCTTCAAAGCTTGTTACAAAGTTATAATATAATTACAAAGCAGTTTAATCCATCCAATGAATATTCAACTTCTAACCCCTCGAATATCTATTATCCTTACGTCTATTCTCCAAACGTCTGATCGCCGTACGTCCATTATCTGAATTTATATTCGCTGTACGTTCCTTCTACGAATTTTAATCACCGTACGTATGAGTATGTAAGTATGTATTATAAAATTGAGTAGTATTCTATAACACAAGTTCACAAATTACTGTGGAGATAGTTCAATCTAATCAGTTTGTCAGTATGTATTTATTTTAAATAAATAAATAAATAAAATAAATAAATATATACGGACAAATCACACAGATTGAGTTAGCCCCAAAGTAAGTTCGAGACTTGTGTTATGGGATACTAACTCAACGATACTATATAATATAATATATACTATATATATATAGTTAAACATCCAAGACCCAGGTCAATTTGAAAAAGATCATTTTCCATCTTGACCTGACCGGGGATCGAACCCGGGACCTCCGTGTCACAGGCAGGCGTGTTGACCGCTGCGCTATATCTCTTGTTAGCAAGCACGTGGCCTATACTTTGTTAATCACTTTTTTAATCGTAAGAACTTTCTTCATTATCACTGATAGTACTGATATGTATTTCGTATAGTACAAAAAGATGTCTGAGTAAATTGTTATCCACAGGTTCAAGATTTTATTACACAAATCTTTTAGATATTCTCGATGACGTATTTCTTAACTCATGATACCTACCTCAGTAAATTATTTCCCAAAGGCTCATGGCTTTATCAGATTAGTCTATTCGATAAAAGATATCCAAATTCTATAATATTTTAATTAAGGCTGTGCAAACGAAGGACGTCGATATTACTTAAAATTCTCCAGCCCTCTTTTTGAGATGTAAATCAAAACCCGAAAAGCCTTCAATTTTGCTTTGATGTGTTAATTTTGAGATTTAGAAACCTCGCCTGAATCTCTCAGTCTGTACACTCATTAGAATATTCAATCCCTTTATACAATAATACGGCTGAGGCTGAACCAATCTAATTATGTTATGGAAATATTGTACGTTTTCTTTTTAGATTTTTGCGGAAAGTTTCGCGGTACTAAAAAACTGTCATCATCATCATCATCATCTCAGCACTAAGAAGTCCAATGTTGAATAAAGGCCTCCCCTAAGGATTTTCTTCATTGTCATACTCACCATGCTTGGCAAACGGGTTGGTGAGCGTAGTTTGTTTGGATTATCTCGGTTCCAAGTTGGAACCGAGATAATCCAAACAAATGGAACTTCCAACGCGCTGCTCATGGAAACTGTTTTTTAAGCGAAGGAAGGGTAGAAGTTTATTGGACTGAAGTAAACAAAATTGTAATTTTATCTTTAACTTTGAATTGTGACATTTGATACTCCCCTTGGAACATCATTTACAAGCATCAATAAAGATACTTTTACGTCATGCCGAATAAAAAAAATTGTGTTGCTATGGGTAGACCTCCCAAAAAAAAACATTACTAAACAAAATATTTTCAGATGTAAAAATTATAAAGATCTGTATCAAATAAAAAGTTTTATTAACATTATTTTTATATAGAAATTAGTAAAATTTGACACAAATTTTATAAAATCTTAACATCAATCATCAACCTTAATACGTCGGTCGTTTATTATACTACTTACACCCATTATCATTATTCATACTTATATTTAACACCCATTATCTTATGTTTATGCCGTTAAGTGAATTCGGGTCACAATTATAATTTTCCCAACACTATAAATAAGGTTCCGCACAGATCAGAGATCCACAACACGCCCTCAGAACCGCAGGCCTATCTCTTACGGTATAAAGATAATACGGACCGTGTACCAGCGGGATAACATCACCCTTCGAAAAACAAAAGAAGCTTTGCTTCGGTTATGTACTTATGGTTCATTTTTGCCGATTAGAAAACCAAACCTTTCCAAATTATGTTTATAATATACCGAAATCTAAAAATATCGTAATCAAAGTAATTAGTTTGATCGTAAAGGTAAAATATTAGCTAACCACCAAGTATAGTATATATTTTTTTATGATATAGGACGGCAAACGAGCAAGCAAATACCACAAGTATTTCAAAGTACAAATAATTGTGTCCTCACGAGTAACTTAGCAATAATCTGAGTTTAAATTGACCCTTATCATACCCTTAAAGTTACTCAGCCCGTCAATATGAACAACTTTCGGTATCGGATCAAAACAGGGAACTAGACATTTTCATACAAAAGTGTTTAGCCGCCCAGACAATTAGTATGGAATATAAAATGAAATCGAGTTTCCAAGCATTGGTCCCATAGGAAAAGAGTATCGTTTAGAATTCTTTTTATTATGAATGTTCTCTATCAGAAGCATCGTAGAAGCCAACTGATATAATAGGCAAAATTCTAAGAAATCACATCTACAGGCAACGTAGTAAGTAACCTACTCCTATCATGTATGATTCCCTTTTCCAATTATTCGCCATCTAATACGCTCATGTGGCATTAGTTTTAAGGCCCTAGGCTCTGTCTATCCTGTAAAGGATAAAGATGTGATGATAGTCTTCACAAGCTTTGCAATAATTCTTACTGATTTAAATGACATCGAATACCATAATGTAATTATTAAATCTCTTTAGCCTTACGGGCTTATAAATTCATCCGAGTCACTCGACCAGGTAATTGGCGACCAGCTTCACTGGCTCCCGGGATTAATTGTAATATTCGGCATCGCTAACTGCCGCCATTAGTTGGGTCGCCATAAAACCTTTATTGGTGTGGCGATAAAGTCTTAAGGGCTTGTAGTTGTCACTTCAAACTTAGTGTTAACGTTTGAACTTGGTTTCACAATTAAAGTGAAATCAAGTCTACCCTGTTAAGGATAAAGATGTAAATAGTCTTTGCTTTGCAGTGATTCTATAATAAGTAAATTAAATGTTAGCTACAACTTTAATGTAATTTATTAAATCTCCTTAGCCTTACGGGCTTATAAAATCCATCCGAGTCACTCGACCACTCGACCAGGTAAAAATAATAAATAACCAGTTTCACTGGCTCCCGGGATTAATTGTAATATTCGGCATCGCTTACTGCCGCCATTAGTTGGGTTGCCGTAAGACCTTCATTGGTATGGCGATAAAGTCTTAAGGGCTTGTAGTTTTCACTTCAAACTTATTGTTAAAGTTTGATCTCGGTTTCACGTTTACAGTGAAATCAAGTCTACCCTGCCTACCATAAAGATGTAAATAGTTTTTGCTTTGCAGTGATTCTATAATTAGTAAATTAAATGTCAGCTACAACTTTAATGTAATTATTAAATCTCTTTAGCACAGCGGGCTTATAAATCCATCTGAGTCACTCGACCAGGTAATTGACGACCAGCTTCACTGGCTCCCGAGATTAATTGTAATATTCGGCATCGCTAACTGCCGCCATTATTTGGGTCGCCGTAAGACCTTCATTGGTATTGCGGTAAAGTCTTAAGGGCTTGTAGTTTTTACTTCAAACTTATTATTGAAGATTAAACTTTTTAAGCATTGAAAGTGAAATCGTTATTCAAATATTTCATATTCCTTCCCATCAAATACATCATCATCATGTCTTTTTGAGTCTCCACTGCAGGAGCACGATCCTTTCTGTACTACCAGAGCCATATAATAGCCAGAGCAGTAAGAGGATTTGGCTTACATTATCCACGCTGGCCAGACTCTATCTAGTAATTAATAACGTCTAGACTAACAATGTTATTATATGTAGCTGTAGCGGGAACTAGATAGCAAGCTCGACTGCTACAAACGGAAGATCTTCTTACTTGGCAAGGGATGCGTCCAGAGAACCGCACGCACGGCTCTTTCTTCTGTTGGAGGTTGTAACTTTTACCCCTAGTCTCTAGACTACAAAATTCTACATAATTATTGAACTTGCTTACATAATTTCAGACCTGTGGACAGGAACCGCCTGACAATAATACCAAGAACATTTTGCCCACGTTGAAATAGAGACGCTTCGCTTGCGCTTCGTGTTCGTTCAATTAAATTATGTCACCAAAATACCTTAATTCCAGAGTAGTCTCTTATAATAATGACTCACAGAGCCAGTAGGTCGTCACGTATCATGCGTCACTCTTAATAGTACCTGCGTCTCATTGTAATAATACCTGAATACGCCTGAACTGAATAATACCTGGAAACCCGCCTGAACACACGCGCGGGCAAACGACTGCCATATTTCTACAAGGATTTTATTTAAATTTCTCTCTTGAATTATGTTTGTATTGAGGCAGGTGTATTGTTAAGTCTGACTTATCTTAGAAATTTTATGAAGCTTAAAAACACATTGATATTTCACTTATATTCAAATAACATCTACCTCTGAACTAATATTATAAAGAGAAAAACTTTCTTTGTTTGCACTGAAAAGGATCAGAGACTACTGCTGGGCCGATTTTCAAATATCTTTTACATATAGAAAGCTAATTTATTTGCAGGTGACAAAAGCTCTTATTTACGCGGATGAAGCCGTGAGTAATAGCTTGTTATTAATAAGGACAATGAGTTGTTACGTATTTCTACCATGCGTCTAAGCCCTCTAAGCTTCGTCGAGCTCCGTGGCGCAGCGGTCAACACGCTAGCCTGCGACACGGGGGTCCCGGGTTCGATCCCTGGTCAGGTCAAGATGGAAAAATATCTTTTTCATATTGACCTGGGTCTTGCATGTTTATGTATATAAGTATATATTATAAAATATAGTATCGTTGAGTTAGTATCCTGCAAAACAAGTTTACAACTTACTGTGGGGCTAGCTCAATTTGTATGATATGTCCCTATATATTTATTCATTTATTTTATTTATTTATAAAGCATTATAACAATGCCTGAATACGCTTGTATAATGCCTAGAAGTACCCAAGCACGCGTGAGACAAACTACGCCATATTTTCACACGGATTAAATTTAAATTTGTCGCTGCAATTATATTTGTAATGAGCCTGGTGCATGAATAAGAACTCTACCTCTAGTTGGAAACACTGAGCAATGGTAGGAAATTACGTGAAACGTAAACTCAGTGTTTCGCTATTCTTAACATGATTTCATCGTGTTGACACTGTAAAATGTAAAACGCAAGTGCAAGTAAGTTAATTTGAGGAGTTTTTGGTGGGAAGTCAAGGGGTTCAGTTGTCGTTTGCCTTATACAATTTTGCAAATTGATTTAAGTGGACTTTATAATATGAAATTGGTGTAGTTTGGTGTTATAAATGCTCGTGCTCGAGAACAATTTGTGAAATAGTTAACGTAGACTGTTAAATGGACACGTATAGATTTGTCGCCAAAATCTCCCACGAGGCTGCCAAAGAACATACGCCATCTTTGATGCCACATACCGTACAACACCGATACTTAGTATCTCATTATACTGGACATTGGCAGAATCACTGAAATCTCGGTGGAAGCCATAATTAAAAAGAAGAAAGAAGAAAGTAAGTTAATTTAGCTACAATGCTTATATTATCATAGACAATCTACAAAGTTTTCCATGAATGAATAAATATCAACCGGCGCGTAATTTTCAAAACGAAAGTCTATAAACATGTTTTGTTGTAGCTACTTAAGATATGATTTTACACCAACATGTAGATCTGGGTTCTTAGAAAATCGAATAGCAAATTATTTTATCATTTTCATACTACCTTTATTTATTAATCTTCTAGAGTAATCTTTTAAAATAAGTACTCATAAAGTCAGTCCTGAATATGCATAAATATACCTGGAAGCCCGCCTGAACACACGCGCGGGCAAACGACTGTCATATTTCTACAAAGATTTCATTTAAATTTCTCCCTTGAATTATGTTTGTAATGAGTCAGGTGTATTATTAAGGTTAAATTAACTAAAAATCAGGACTTTAGGACATTTCACCAATTTTGTTTTGTTGTTGATTGTTTGTTGTGGATAAATGGACAACACTGAGGAGCTTAACAGCAGCAACACACACTTAACACACAGAGAAGCTCCAGGTATTTTTATGCCACTTTGATTACCCATCCAAGTGGGGATCGCGCCCGGGGATGCTTTACATGCGTAAGCGCGTGGAGTGCTTACGTTCAAGGGCCATCGAAGTCCTAATTTTATAATATTTTATATTGAAATACATTCCAAAATAAAATAAAAATTTACCATAATAATGACGTTTTATAAGTATACACATGTAACATGACCCTCGACTTACCCTTAAAGGGGTGACTTAGCCTATCTATATGAACAACTTTTGCTGTAGGGTCAAAGCCGGGAACACAAAAAAAATTTCGACATTTTCATACAACAATGTTTTGCCGCCCGGGCAAAATGTATGGGAAAGTCAAAAACCCTTTATGGGTATATCGAGGGTCATATTCCACCCTGTATATCATATAATATTTGGAACTAGAATGAAACTTCTTGAACAGAACACAAATACCTATGTTACTGACAAACAAACATCTTGTACATTTATTAAAGTGCCTTTGTGACTAATTTCACTAAAACTTACCTACTAAAATATGTCAAGAAGTCACTGAAAATAATTACAAATTAATTTAGTAAGATGCCACGTACCTACTGTGCATCGCGGCTTCGCGGCGTGGCATTAAATGAGTATAAACTGTGATAATCATGCATGAATACCTCAGAATGATACTTGAATACGCCTGAATAATGTTTGAATACGCCTGAATAATGGCTGGACGTGCCCGCCGTATAACAACAAGTATTTCATTTTAATTTTTCTGTACAATTATGTTTGCAATGAGGCAGGTGTATCATTAGGTTGAATTTACTATGGACTCCGTTTGATAATTGCGTGAATCCTTGCACAGGTTTGTACTATACATAATAATTATAAATTACGACACAATTCTTCTAAATTAGAAGTTTATGTGGTTTGACCAAAGGGTTTGACGTCTCAGTAATCAATTACCAGAAACTTTTACAAAAATTTTAAAAAGTATATAGTAGGTATGGAACAAAATTCACTTTTATTATATTATTAGCGTAAATGGGCTGACTCTTCCGGGGAAGTACCACACTCTCACAGCAAAACGACGTTTGAGTAGAAGCTTTACCGCTTCTATGCTTCGTTCGGTGAGTGAGAGAGCCTGAGGCCTATTCCCCTTCTCCTCTGGGGAGGAAAAAATAGAGCCCGTCAACGCTTTTGTAACACCCCTGGTGTTGCAGTTGTCCATGGGCAGCGGGCACTTACCACCAGGTGACACGCTTGCTCGATGCCGTCCTATGTCATAAAAAAAGTATATAACCCTTTAAGTTTCTTATTTTGATGTTTTGAGGGTCACTAAATAAACAATTCTTTAAAAATATTAAATTTCTACCTATTCATATACAAAATATACCTGTGACAGAAGAATGGACGGAGATTTCTTAGTAGTACTGGCGCCCTTTGGGTACGGAGCCCTAAAAAGTAATATTAACTCTGTCATGGGCTCGATCATTTATTACAAAAGTATTTATTTTAACTTTAGGAGTATTCCACTTTCCCTTCACATTTCAAAGGAACACTAGAAAATAGAAAATACACAAAAGGTCCAACCGAATATGAAATAAAGTTGTACCTTCAATCAAAGCCCACCTGACCGAAGGTACACTCAAATAAATAATTTATTGGCTACGATCGCCCTGATCTCGACATGCGAGCACAAAGGCTATTGTGAGGGCCCTTTTTGGTTTGCTGTCCACGTCCACTACGGGATTCCTTACTATTACATTATTCAAATTACGCCATATGCGTAGACCTTTTTAAAACTTATGCGGGATGCTTTGAGATTTCGCAGAAATGTATTAGCTCGATATTACTATTAGGGCCATTGAATAAAGACAGTTTATTTGTAAGGAAATACTAATCATTTGATGTTTGTTTTGTTGTAAGGTCTGAGATGCTTTGTTTTTTATATAATTCATGTCACCAAGATAAATTTTAAGTTTTGTGGAAGCGTCAAGTGTCTTGTATTTTGAATATAATGACAGCAATCACCATTATCATAGCCGCAAAAAATCCATTGCTCCCCCGCCTCCCCCAAGAATTTCCATCATTGGGGGTTTGTCATACTCACCACGTTTGCACTGTGAGCGCAGTTTGTTTGACTTATCTTGGTTCCAACGCTGCTACACATTAAACCGTTTTTTTAGCAAAGGAAGGGCAGGAGTTCCGTACGAATGAAATAAAGGCATAAGGGATGCTACTTGCTCGGATGGATAGGGGATGACAAAGTAGCAGTTTGGGAGGCCGCGCGTACCCGATGCCATACCTGCTACCTCCAGACAAACAGTTAAGGATGACACCCTTGATAATCTAAAGCATCCGAGCGTTTTCTGGATGCATCCACAGCTGTGATACGTTGGAGCCCGGGTCCGCTGGTTTGACAGCATTCATGCTGTGAATGCATGACGCTGAATCATAGCGAAATTTTCTTTCAGCTGGCTGACTAGTTAACGCCAACTTTATTGGTAACCTGATAAATAATAATAAGTCATTTATTGTACCCGAAAAGGTTCCAGCAGGTAATAAATAATAATAAAACATTTATTATATCCAAAAAGGTTATTTAAAACATCAGCTCTGGGTTCATACTAGGATTTTCTGTGTTGTGAATGCCCAGTCTCTCAAGGAATGCAGACCTGTGTACATTAAAGGAGAAAGTATAAGGTACAAAATTAAGCAGTGCAGGAACCGGCGCCGGCAATAGAACCTTGTGTCGCATCGCAGGCTGGCGTATTCACCGTCAAGTATCATTATAACAATGTTTTTTGAATAATATTCTCAACTTTGAATTAATATAGAAATGAGCCAATTTAACTTTATAAACTTACGTAAGTTTCGAGTATAAATTAAAAAGTTTTTCCATACGAGCATTCTGTTCCACATCTGAACTTGTTATTGAATTACGTCTGGATGTTATTATGAATTCAATTTCGTATTCTGCTGTAATTCCAAACATCAAATATACATTTTCATTAAAAGCTCGGCTTACCGGTACATCAGACACGTGTGAGCTTTACGATTAGTTAAGTAAAAGGAAGTCTGAGTTTTCCAGAAACTAGTATCTGTGTGTAATAATCTGTACAAAGGGGCTGTATCTTTGGAACTACAATAAGACATAGACTTTCTCAGAACACTGAAACATTTTATTACATATACGGGCAAATCACACAGATTGAGCTAGCCCCAAAGTAAGTTCGAGACTTGGGTTATGGTATAATAACACAACGATACTATATAACAAATACATATATATAGATAAACATCCAAGACCCAGGTCAATCTGAAAAAGATAATTTTTCATTTTGACCTGACCGGGGATCGAATCTGGGACCATCCGTGTCGTAGGCCGGCATTTAATAATACACAGATGGCGCTACGTGCGATTTTTGATTATTAATAAATAGTACATGACTGCAGAGGCCGGGAAGTTAGGGATTGCCGGACGAGAAGAGTTTTCAAACTTTTGAAATAGTCCAGTTAACTAGCAGTACCTACTGCCATCTAATAGTGACTTTTTGAAACTAAGTTTGCCAGAGCGTGCCTCCAAATAAGACATCTATTCTGTAGAATAATAATAATTATATCTATGCTTTAGGTTAGTAGTAGTATATGTAACTAGTATATGTATGATGTTCCAAGAATGCTTCGTGAGGCTATTGAAATTAAAAAACATCCTAATTTCAATAGAGAGGATGGTTGGCAGTTACCACCAGCTTGGGATCCAGTCATCAATTTAATCAAATCTCAAGCTAAGCAGAAGACTGCAAGACCTTCAGACACCGTGAGCCAATACTGCGTACATCCGGAACGTTATCAATAAATATTTTAGGCGGTAGATTTTGCTGTTCTTATAAAATACTAGACAAATGTCAACTTAGTCTACCAGCGACCACGACCACTGTAAAGTGCTCGAAACGTTAGGTGTATAAATAATGTAATAAACGCGATAAAAACCGTATTAAAATAATTTTATTTAGTATATGTATGTATTAATCTGATGTTTGTACAAAGGGGCCGTGTCTTTGGAACAACAATAGGACAAACACTTTAATGTTTCCCAGAAAATCGACCCATACAAGAAACGAAAGGGTTTTTTGCCTTTTTTCTCGATTTCGTCAAAGGGCTAAGTAAACCTTTGATAATGTCCATTACATAATCTTAAAATCTTCTAGGAATCGTGGCTTTCATGACGTTTTTACCCGACTTACTAATCCCCGGATATTCTTCCTGGAGTGTCTTAGGCTATGTAATGTCACCAAAAAATCAATATGGCGGACGTTCTATTCTCACAAGTCCATTTTATTTCATTTACCTAAGAACAGCTCGCCTGTCGGTTTAAGAAGCTCGTGACCTATCGTTTGGTTAGAACGAACGTAATATCTGATCGCGGTACTGTTGCGGTCGACCCTTGTCACTTTTACTTTTCGCATAATTATTTACTTTTATCAGTCTGATCTCTGAGAACCCGCTATGGGATACCACAAAGGAATTATCTTACCCTTCCGGATTTTGAAAAAGACTGTCAAGTCTGTTTGCTACAAATATGGGTCAACTTATTTATTTGACAACCTCTGTGGTGCAGTGGTCAACACGCCAGCCTGCGACACACCAGTAGTCTCGGGTTCAAATTCGGGCTAGGACATGATAAAAAAAGAGATTTTTCAGACTGGCCTAGGTTTTGGACGTTTATCTATATAAGTATCTGTCATGAAATAAAGTATCGTTGAGTTAGTATTCTACGTCACAAGTTCACAACCTTCGCAACTTACTGTTCGGCTAGCTCAATGTCTATGATTTATCCCATTTATTTATTTCTATTCGTACAGGTCACATTTTATTTAATTTACCTAAGCACAGCTCGCCTGTCGTTTTAAGAAGCTTGTGACCTATCGTTTGGTTAGAACGATCGTAATCATCGCGGTACTGTTGCGGTCGACCCTTGTCACTTTTACTTTTCGCATAATTATTTACTTTTATCAGTCTGATCTCTGAGAACCCGCTATGGGATACCACAAAGGAATTATCTTACCCTTCCGGATTTTGAAAAAGACTGACAAGACTATTACTATACTAATAGACAGTACAAACATGGGTCAACTTATTTATTTGACAACCATCGTGCATCAGTGGTTAACACGTGTGGTCCCGGGTTCGATTCCCGGTCAAGTCATTATGGAAAACCATCTGGCCAGGTTATGGTGGAAAACGATCTTTTTCAGATTGGCATGGGTCTTGGGTGTTTGTTTATATAAATTTATATGTCAACCATGGACTTAGGTAATTATACCTTGGTCCATGGTTGAAATATTAATTTCAACTAAGTAAGAGTTCTATGACAAATTCACAACTTACAGTTGGTCTAGCTCAATCTCTATGTTTTTCCCTATTTATTTATTTATATCTATTCGTACATGGTCCATTTTATTTCATTTACCTAAGCACAGCTCGCCTGTCGGTTTAAGAAGCTTGTGACCTATCGTTTGGTTGGAACGAACGTAATCTGATCGCGATACTGTTGCGGTCGACCCTTGTCACTTTTGCTTTTCGCATAATTATTTACTTTTATCAGTCTGATCTCTGGGAACATAGAGGAATAATCTCACACTTCTCAGCCATAGAGGAATAACCTCACACTTCTGAATTTTGAAAAAGAATGTCAAGTCTATTCGGTATAAATATGGGTCAACTTAATTATTTGACGACCTCTGTGTAGTATTTAACACGCCAGCCTGTGACACGATTCTCAGCCAGTAGGCCTATTTGCTAACTTTTGACAACTACGGTGTACATCATTTTCATGGTAACTTAAATATTCATTACGGTTTCGGTATGAATGACTATTTTCATTTAAGATATGAAAACCGTAATGGATGCTAAAGTGACAATCGAATCGTTGTACACCGAGTTAGCAAATCGGCCTGCAGGTCATGATGGAAAACGATCTTTTTAGATTAGCATGGGGGTTGGATGTTTGTTTGTTTGTTTATTTGTTTGTTACGCTTTCACGCCATATCTACTGAACCGATTATCATGAAATTTTGCATACACATAGGTTAGGGTACCGAGAAGGACATAGGCTATATATTACGCGGGCGAAGCCGCGGGTTACAGCTAGTATAACTATATATATTTTAACTAAGTATCGTTCTATGACAAAGAATCACAACCTACTGTGGGGCTTGCTATTATTTTTATTTTGCTATATATTTTTACGAACTTCCAAACAGGTTTCCCATTTGCTGATTTAAATGTCAACGGATCGTTGGTCAGTCCAGAAAATTTGTAGACCAATTTGATAAGTAGCTTTTTATAATAAGTTGATATAACATTATTGATTCCCAATCATTTCGGTAAACTTATTTTCCCTCCGACTGAGTGACAAAATAAAACCTTTATTTATAAAATCATTCGTGTATCTGTCTGTCTATAATAGTCAATGAATAAGGCCAATTCACTCAAAAACTACGGAACCGATAAAATTTAAATTTTGTAACAAAACTAGATCGTTTTTTCAGCTAGGTAAGATGTAGGAGTACAGACGTAAGAGGGTTCTCAGAATACTTTTCTTTGATGAAAAATTTCTAACCAAAAAAACAAGAATATTATTTAAAAAAAGGGAGTTTCTGGAACCATCGGCAAGTATTCCGTGATGCTCACCGGCGAGTGGGCGTAAACAATTAACAGACTAAATTAATTAACGGGTGTCACAGCGTTTCGTTACGACACACAGGTGTGTATCATTTGTTCTCGTAATTAGAACGTTAGCTTCGGGTGTGTTCAAGTTGCAAGCGGAAGCGAATTAGGACTGGGAAGTAAATATAAGAAGACAGTAGTCTAATCATCGTACAAAAGTATCAAATACGTTTATCCTCTATCTACAGCAGTCTTTAACTATTCATCATACCTATACTTACTCTACATAACTTTATTGTTCAGTAGGTTTAACCTACGTAAATATTATTTGTTATGTCCTTCTCAGTACCCTTACTTATGTGTGTGCAAAATTTTATCATGATCGGTTCAGTAGAATCGGCGTGAAAGCAAGACAAAAAAAAACATGAAAAAAAAAATACTTGTCCAATATTTTTCGATTATCTAACTAACGGACTAATTTTGCTGTTATCATTTTGACCCAAGAAACGAGCATGGTGCATGGCTTGTCATTTAAAGAAATATTTTCCGCTACCTACCGTTCTTGACTTACGCCGACCCTCGAAAATATCCTAGTAATTTACTTTCCGTCACACAAGTGACGAATAATCCCGAAATCGCGACACTTTATTAAATTCCTGAAGCACAGTTTAAGTAAAGGCGACTAATTACTGAATGTTGGGCTAATGAACGTAAAGGCGCTCTAGGTGTTTAATTATACGAATATGAACTGTTTATTAAACATTACTTTGGAATTTCTCACGCATATTTGGTTGAATGTGTAATTAGAAATGAAAATTTCTGAGAATTGGGTTACCAGTCGTGCTATTATGTTTCTATAGAATATCATTCACTAAATATTAAACATATATGGATAATCCTAAATTTACACGAAATATAAATGATATTCTTGGAATATGAAAGGCAAAGGTAAGATGATCCCACCTACTCGTACAAGGATACTAACTAAAATGTGAGAGTGTATTTTTTGCTTTCTACGATGTTTTTGATGGCTAGATGGAAGGGATAATTTTAGTAACTATACATAAATCCCTATAAGTCCCCAGATTACGGCAAATAATCTAGAAACTGGCAAATCTTGCTAAAAAATAATATTCACAGAGATGAAAAAAAAAAATACATTTAATAGTTTGCACTAACTTCAATTAGTTATTGTTTCTCTATTGTCCAAAAATATATTTAAGATATCATTATAACTTTGTAATTATTAAGCAGTTTTAAACACTCCTTCAAAGCACCACATGTTTTAAGAACAATGAGGAACTTCAATACTACCAAATTTACATACATCAGCACAAGTTTTGTATTAGTCAATCAAGGTAATGCGGATTACTGAAGTACAAAAAATCGGCTAAGTGCGAGTCAAACTCGCACACGAAGGGTTCCGTACAAATATCTATACAACATTAGACTATCAAACAAAAATGGCAAAAAAACATGCTTGTTGTTTGGAAGCCCCTTTAATTTCTTTTAGTTATTTGTTGTTAAAGCAGCATCAGAAATACATCATCTGTGAAATATAGCCTGGTGACAGGCAGAGCGACGAACATCGAAAATAGGGTCCCGTTTTTGCCCTTTAGGTCCAGAACCCTAGAAATAATATTTAACTGTGGGAAATAATGCAAAATTTGTCTTAGCCATTATTCATTCAAGACTTCACTACATACCACAGGATTTATCCACCAAACCAATGTAAGAGCTCAATGTTAATTTAACAAGTAGATGATCAAACGGCCTCGTTTGCATGCGAAAATGCCGGCTCTCTATGTAATCCGAGTAAATATTAGGGTATTAGGCCGCTCGTAAATTACGCCCGGCTAGGTGAGAAAGTATTTGTCCCAGAGTCCCACTGTCTTTGGGACGTTACACTGAGCATTATTATGAGGGTATGAGACCCTTTGACGTCTAACATTGAAAGGGCTGATAGTAACTACTTATGGGTCTTGATTTAATGTGTAGGGTGTAAAGTTATAGAGATAGAGATTCTCTATAAGTACACGCATGATCTGAAGTATCCAGTCAATAGATTTAAATTTTAAACAATCATTATTAAATTTCATAATAAATTGCAATGTAATTCCAAAAGTGATTTGACGTGAAAAAGTGCGCTCGATCTACTTAGACCCATTGCAAAGATCCATTGATGGATCTTTTCGCACATCTCCGTAAAGGCCTATTTTCTGAATCAATATTTTAATTGATTTTGAATGACTATTTAGTTAGATACTCCTGGTGTTGCAGTTGTCCATAGGCAGCAGTGATCATACCTTCAAGTGACCCACTTGCTCGTGTGCCGTCCATCACAAGAAAATAAAACACGGCCTATAGGAAAAAAATGACTATTTCCCAACAAAATAAAGAAACCAACAGTATTACATGTAATCACTTTCCCCTTCCCAATTATCCATGGTCCAGGATCTCAATATGCTCAGGGTGCATCACAAACAAGCGACGGCCTACTGACATACTTCCCAATTTCTGGAATTTATTGCTATCATGACCTTTGCCAGACGGAAACGTACGTAGCAATATCTACTACCTGAATACAATATGTTGATAAAACCCTGTCCGACTCTTAAAGGAGAGACGAGGAAAATTTTGATATTGCCATACTACATAGTGTTCAGCTGGCCGGGGCAACAACAATTTGTACGAAATTGTTGTTTTTTTTTTCGAATTTCCAGCATTAGTCCCATGGGAAATATATAGAGTCGCCCCTTTAAGGATTAGAGAGAGTTGTATACTTCATAAGCAAAAAAAGTAATTTGATGAATAGAGAACTTGACAATAGCATTAACTAGACGAATAGCAAAATCAACTAATAGAATGAAACTCTATATGTATAGTTTCGTATGGGCTGATTAAATGGTGAGGGTCACATTCACATTTAAATTCGGTGCATTTAAAATTGTTTTCATACAAAACTAAATCTAAGATCCTAACTAAAAATATCCTGGCTTTTCTTATCCGTTGTCGCTTTATCTTGACGTTATCATAGAACCTACTTCTATGATAAGCACCCGCTTTGAACTAAGTTAAAGTTTCTTCAACATCAGTTCTTAATAAGTAGGTAACCGTTAAAAATAACACATTACTATAAAAAAAAGTTTGTGAAAAAATTTGTAAATATTTTAAATAAAATAAGACAGCAAACGAGCAAGCGAGTATTGTGTAAATAATGAAAATAGTTCCAACCGATTGAATGTACAGTAAGTACATTCGATTAATTCCAATTTAACACAAACACATCTCATCATCTCCACAAAGAGAGGTACAATTTCAATCTGAAACCGAAATATAGTTCACAACCATTTATCAGTGCGAATTAAACCGTTAAAGACCGGATTAAAGCCGGATTCCATTAGACGGCGCGCATATAGACATCTTGAAGTTAAAAAAAATCACTCCGGATTACGCAAATTTCCCCCGTGGTGGGCAGAGGAATAATGGAACAGGGATTAAGGGGAACAGTGCCTTTGTAGATAAATTACGGTGTTTTTTGCTAATGGTCGTCTCTTAAGACGTTTTCGGGTATTAAACATTAAGCAGGGATAGAGAATAAATCATTGGCATAACATCGGGAAACGGAGTAGACAGTTATCTTAGCGCTATGCTGAGAAATAGAAAGGTTTTCCCTTCCATATACTCGTATGTGTTTAATGTAGCATGATTTAAGTAAGAACATGAATTGATGATGTCTTCTTTACCAGTTATTTACCTCGGTATATGCATTTTATCACTAAATTTGAAATAGAAGTATTATTTCAAATGTATGAAAAATTTATTAATCGGTCGCTTAATAGTGCTTGTTCTACATATATCAATTATTTGCCTCAAATTTATTGATTTGTTTTATATTTACTTCAGCTTGAGCAAAACAATTTTTGCTTGTCTATCCGGCTGTATTCTCTTCTAATCACATTCCTAAACCGGTTCTCGTAAATTTTGTGCTTAGTTGAAGATTGAAAAGCTACATTGTTTTTTTTCTATATTCAGTTTTTTAGAAAAAAATCAAAGTGTAGGGTACCTTTCATAAGACTTGCGAGCAGTGTACAGGGGTACTAATATCTATGCCCCTTAAAATATAATTTTTTAAATCGCCTTTATTTTTATTAATCGAGTTACGTGAAGCTTTTCGTCAAATCAATTTAAAATGAAATGAAATGTTTTATTCCAATCGGAAAACGTAAATCTATTTTTATTATATATTTTATTTAATATTCGCAAAAATGACAAACTATTAGCGTTTCGGAACGACCTCTGCTGAATAAATCAGAAGATTAAGCTGAGGTCATTCCGATTTATAGGAAAAGATTGAAATTATTGCATCGCACGGGCCCCAGTGACACGCTTCCGTCGGAATTTCTTTATTGCTCATCCGGCCATACCGAACGTGTGAATGCGCCCTATATAAATTCCTATACGCTTCGCCGGTAATGTAAGAACAAGCTATTCATTAAAAATAATTCTCTTTTAATTTGTTACACAATTAGCTGCTAGGAGTGCTAGTGAGGCGCGGGGTGAGTGAGTTCTAGGGAATAGCAGTTATTGAGACAATTATTTCGCGATAAACACAGAGTTTCACTTGTCAAATTGGTTTTTTTTTAAGATTCAACGTAGGAAGATCCATATTTGCTCCCAAGCCCCTCGGTTACTGAATATCATCGAAATCCTCGGATCTATTCCCAAGATAATTGTATATATATAGTATTATATAGTTATCTATACAAAAAAAAAGTTTCAAGTCTAGGCCGCATAATCTAGAGAATCTTGGAAGAGTGAAGGAGAGGTCTTTGCCCAATATTGGGACAGTTATGGCTAACAAATAAATAATAATTATATTAGGTATTTCATACCGAGGAACAAATTCAATTTTACTCCAACTTAATATTATAAAGTGAATTTGTTTGTTTGTTACGCTTTCGCGCCCTATTTACTGAACCGATCGTCATTAATCCTTGCATACATGTTGTAAGGAATATGTAGAAGGTCATAGGCTACCTTTCAACCCGGAGAAAAGTACTGTTCTAGATTGATGGACACTAACGCTAGCGGAATCACAGGCAAAAGCTAGTATGATATAAGTTTTTTTTTTTTTTCACGCATCTCGTAATGAATTTTGCTAGGCCCTTACTCAATTATTGCGCCAACTGGTGAGCCAAAAACAATAGCCCTTATTGCTCCTAAATACGTAGACTAATAACTAGAAATTCTGCTTGTATCTTTCTGACGAACGTTTTAAATTGATTCGATTTGAAAAGAATTGGATTGTTAATTTTATTTTAGTTTTATTCACGGCAGCTTTTTTTATTTCACGCCAGTTCTTCTTTATTTAATTTCATTCTAATAAAAAGCCTTTGTTTTACTTTTATCATTATTCGTTTCTAATGACTTCTTTTTGTGGTTGAAAATTGAATAATTCTAAATAACATAGTAAGAATACTTTTATTATACGACTTTCAGAGATCTCAGAGATTAAAAAGTATACATTCAATTTGGCTTCCAAAGGTTTAGTAGTCTAGACGACTAAATTGAGTATTTTGGGAATACTACAGCGTAACTAAAATGTATTTCATTTAAATGAAATAGATACTCTTCTCAAATGTGACTTGTCCCGAATTTGGATTGTGCAGGTTTATTCTGTAAATGTAAATGATGCTTTATCTTTTTGCTTTTTTTATTATATTTGACTATGTTCCAAGGACTTTTGATATAAGTTTAGTTAGGTAAATAACAAATGCCAATAGATTGCATTTACTTTTGGTTGATCTTTAATTAAACATACTCGTAGCTCAATGTAACAAATATAACCATTAGGAAAATTAAAAAACTGACTGCCCTTTCTCGTTTGAGTTTTTGCTTTCACATAGCTAAATACATTACGCAAAAGAATACGGATATAATGATATATGACACTTTAAAGTCGGCCAAGCCCACAAACTATGAAGAAGATACTAAACTATTACTAGTATCAGACGAGCCACTGCCTTATGTTTCCTCTAGGCAATAAAGATCATAGACAAATAATGGAGTGAGGGTGAAAATGAAAAAAATGTCATACAAATCCTTTTGAGATTTTATTGGGGGCCACAAATTCAAACTCAATTGACGTTTGTTTTAAGCCCTAAAATTCTTATAGGCAGTTTTACGGCAGTGGCCAAGCCTACAATTAGCCAAGGGTACAATCGTTTCCAGTTTTTGATAGATTACGTCCGCCATATTGTTTTTTTGGTGAAGTCTCTACATAGCTTATGATACTTTGGGGAAGAATTAGCAAGCCATTTAGGCCGCAGGTAGGTAACAAATGAACTGACATATTAAAAACTTGGCTTAAAAAAAGTTGTCATAAATTTTACTTTTTTCAATTACGTGTTGCGTTGCGATGTTTATTCTCATCCGAATATGTTTGGATTGGCAATAGAAGTATTTATACAACAAAGCGTTCTGACGTGATACTGTGTTAATTAAGCTCAGGGCGCCGCTTAAAATTCAATTCGGAGTTTTGCCAACAATTACGAGGTTCAATACTGACAATTGTAAGGCTGCCTGTTCATTGAAGGCTTTGGTAAAAATTAAAAGTCTCGTTGGGAATAGACAAACCAGTTTTTTTTTTTCACTTAAATAAAAAGCAACTGCGTGGGCCAAAAATTTATGAATTGTCATTTGGGCGATAAGGATTCTAACGATACACCTTATTTCGTTCTGGCATTAAATTACGATAAAATTAAAAAAAAATCATATATGTTGCAGGAATATTATAAAAGTCGTGATATTATAATTTCACTAGTGACATTATAATTACACAAATTATTGTAAATCGTTTGTATTACTTACGATTTAACGGGCTAGTTTCAGTACCATTATAATTTCACTAGACCGATGCAGTGAAATTGTAAGGCAGTGATATTTTGACAAAAACACTAGTTTAAGTAAGCCGTTAGATTATCAGAGCGATCGCTGATTGGTCCTCATTCGTTACCACCTGACCAACAAGTACTAAACATAGAGTTTTAGGAAATAAAAAACAGATTTTGAGAAAAAACAGACTTGTCACTTTTTATAGTACTATCTATACTATAAAATATGCTGAAAAAGTTATAACGTTTACTAATCAAATCATAACTTTAATAACTATAATCTTAATAGTACTTAATACTGGTAGTAACATTTGAGTCAATTTTTGGATTTGAATAAAGGTTAATTAATAATAATAAATGAATAATATGTACTTTTTGTCAAAATTTGATACTTAAAAAAGTTGGTAGGTTACATAATTGAGCAAGTAATTTAAATAACATAAGAAATAGAATCTATCGAATAAATTAATAACAAATTGACCAATCACAACACGTGGGGCTCCTACCACAAACGCAACTCATAATAAACCTAGATTTATTATAATATCACTATTGCGGCCCAGTGAAATTACAATCACTCTAAAAAGAGCCCGTGAAATTATACGAACCAGACGTTATTGACAAAAATCAGTGTAATTATAATTTCACTAGAGAAATTATAATGTCACGTTTTTGACAAAATCCCTGCGACATATACATATCCATATATACATGCTTACATACATGCATGAATTCAAAACACAGTGCACTCCTTTTTTAGCCGTTGTGTATTAAAATTGACAGTATGATAAAAAGACAAATAAAAATATATGATGACTATTTGCCGAAAAGTCAAAAGTTACTAAAAATCACATCAAGACAGAACATGAACCTATTTCCTTCACCTCCCCCTCATTTCAAATTTCAAATGCACTCATAATCCTTTATATATTGTAAATTAAGTACCATATATGTTTTTAACTATTACAATCAACTCGTCCCATTTTCAACACTTCTCCCACGAATTAATTTTATCCTCTCGTGTTATCTCCGTTGACCCGTACATCACTGCCTTAACTTAATAAAAACAATTGAATTAAACATTAGGCACCTGAAATTTTCCGGTCGTTACGGGAATCTTCATAAAAGTTGCAAAATTCAGGGATTTTGAGCAAAGTTTTCCGCGTCACTTTTATTCTTCGAGTTTGTCAAAAGTTCCGAAGGGCCGTGAAGACAGATTTGAGGGTCTTTGGCTGCATTTGGCTCTTAAGGAAATTAATTTGATGAGCCTCGGTTTTGCAGAATAATATTAGAAACTTCTTTCGAGTCGTTGTTTTGTCGTTTTGGGTATTATTACTATTAAATACAGTGCAGGCAAACTGCAGATGAAGCGTTCGTTTTAATACAATACTCGTAGCAGCCCTTATTATTGTCACTATGTTATTGCACTTAATCTGTGAATAACGCCATGGGATACGTTGGAAATTCTTTGTTATATATAATCTTCTAACATGTTCATATAATGTAGCTGTGTGTTATTCCTAATAAATAAATAATACATATTTCATAATGTTCGGTCGCTATGTAATATTTTACTATCGCGACATATTATAAAACAAAGTCCTCTGCTGCGTCTATCTGTCTGTCTGTTCGCGATAAACTCAAAAACTACTGCACGAATTTTCATGTCGTTTTTTTCAATAGATGATAAAGGCTTATAATTTTTTGTGTTACTATATTGACCTAAAGTATTACATAAGTAATGTAACAGTATGTGTGTGTGCTCCCTTGTAGTTATAATGATCTATTGCGAAACCTAGTGTTTGATAATATGGATCTTAACATATCTCTCTTAACGTTCCAGCTTGTCAGATTTCATATTAAAAGCAAAAAGATTATTTTCTAAGAATTGAATTCTCTTTTATTAAAACAGCAATCAATCTAGGAAAATTACATACAATTTGATTCAAGGTGCTGCAATTAATTAAACTGCCAAAAACTAGGCTTTATTTTCAATTAGCGCTATCTAAATAAAAATCCTTCGAGACGACAGGATTCGTCGTCTCGTCCATTACTCGTCCTTTCGTCCTCCCCCCGGCCTCCCCGTCAACGATGGCCTACGGATTATTCTCATTTACTTTAATTTGTTGGGCTGTGTCTATAGTAACCTAATGAGCGACTAGCGACAATGATAAAAAGTTGATTTCAAGATTTCAAACTTTTATATAATATAGGTTTCTTTGAATGCTCATTAATCGTCATATTCGAGTTCAATATTTTCACAAAAAAAATTTGACCTCAGTAACTTAGTTATGGCTAAGTTTAGGCCGCGGAGTGCAGGAGCAACACGTGCAGTATTATCTCCAATAGGAGATAATACTGCAGTGTTCTCCCGCCAGAGGGCAGCATTAGCAGAGATAGTAAACAAATGTTTGACATTGACAAGTCTGACAAAGTCGCAATAAATTGCCTTTATTTTACATACAAATACGCAGCACAAATACATTTTTGTATTTAAATACTCATAAGAGTATTTTAAAATAAAATTTATAAAGGAATAATGTATAATTTTACAAATTAATGGCGACTTTGACATTTTCAAGTACCTACATACTTTTCAGTGTCAAACCTCTTTTACTGTATGTGCTAGTGGTGCACTCTGGCGGTACAGCTTTCAGTAATATGTCCTATTGACGTCAACTCACAATTTAAGTTAACCTTAGAAACTACTTAGTCAGCCATGGCCATAACAGCTCGTCTGGCAGATGTAAAACTAAGTTTTACCTTAGTGAGCATGCTGGTATAAAAGAGCTTAATGTTTTTGTCCTCATCGTATTCAACACACATCGATGTTTTGGATGTTTATCTATATAAGTATTATGTTATAAAATATAGTATCGTTGAGTTAGTATCCTGCGACACAAGTTCACAACTTACTGTGGGGCTAGCTCAATTTGTGTGATATGTCCCTATATATTTATTTATTTATCGGATCTTTGCAATGTGATCCCTCATTTCTATAATACATACCCATCATTTTATAAACCATAACCAACAAATTAATATGAGTGAAAAAATACGGCAACTCAAACTCGTAGCAGTGCTACGCCATGTTCAAATCGTTTGTAGCGTTCGCTACGAGTAAATTGCTACGACCAACCGTAGAATTAGTATAACTTTTTTTAAAGAAAATAACTAACTATGTAGGTATCTAGAAGAACACAGATTTAAGATATCTACTACAATTTGAATGAGTCTGAATCTACACTTCAGCTATTATCTGCTCTTAACAAGTGAATCGATGATACTTAAAAATTAGTAACTACAATATTTATGTCTACAATCATATATCTACAATCACAAATCTCTCATGCCGTGTGGTTCCCGGCAGAGTAGAATAGGACCACTCCAAATCTTCCCGTGGATATCGTAAAAGGAAAGCTTATAAACATTAAAGAGACTTCTCCAACTCGTCTGGCCAGGGTGGAGAGTGTAGGCCAAATCCTCTGACTATTCTGGCAGTATGAGAGGGTTGTGCTCCTGCAGTGAAGACTGATAAGGACCTGATGATGATGATAATGATGATGATGATAACAAATTACCACTTGATTTTTAATACAACTTTACTTGTATGATAATAATTCTTACTGCTGCAAAAGAAATAACTTTTTAAAACCCCATTTTCCCCGCTAATATTTTCATAATGTACCCGCATCCTTACTCTTACCTACAATCGCCGGGCTCGTTAGGCTATTATGATTGAAACATAAATACTCTGTTATTACCCTTATCTGCAGCTTTATGAGACCTCGTTCTGCAAATAGACCTTTTCCTTGATAAGTGGTACAATTCACAACAATTGTTTAATTCTGAAAGTGTTATTTCATTTGTTAAATGAATATTGTTGACATTAATTCAAATGAGGTTATCGTTGTCATTGAATTACATTTTGTTCATAAATCCTTTTTTTTTGTTTCAGGTAATTGGCCGCAAAGTTGTGAAAGCTGAATCGTTTGTATTTCTCAGAATGAAAAAAAAAATCATAAATACTTACATGCCTTTTATGTGTGTAAGTGGCCAACATAGGTTTCAGATTGTCGCCGACTAGGGGGGAACTAGGTTCGATTCCCGGCGCGGGTAAATACTTGTACTTTTTTCGAGTTCCCAGATTTATTCTCGTAGGAAAAGTTGTTCATTTTGACTGGCTGAGTCACTGCAAGGGAATGTCGAGGATGAATTTACACGTCGGATATAGAAAAAAATCATAGAAATCAGCCACGCCCCGATCATTATCCAACTTGGCCCGAGCGGGGATCAAACCCTGGACATATTAACGCATCCATACAAAGCAAAAAAAATATAGATAAATAAAGATAACCCTTGAGGGGTAAACAGAGCGATGCGACCCATCACTATTTTCATTCCGTTTTCTAACTTTACGCCCACTACGACGCTAAATGTGGCTTTTGGGTCTCATGACCTTGGGCTCTGTCTATCCCGCAAAGGATAAAGACGTGAATATATGTATTTATGTATATTTTAATTACTATCATCGTAAATAAAATATGTCCCGGGTTCGATCCCTGGTCGGGCCAAAATGGATAATGATCATAGTGTTGCCGGTATGTTTATTTCACTTGTATATATATGGATGCGTTAAAGTATGTCCCGGGTAAAAAGCTAGCAAAATAGTTGCAGTTCGCTAGCTGGGTAAAATAAATGTTTTGTTATGTGCGAGACGGCTGTTGGAACTATTTCGCAGACATGTTATTGAACCGTAGGAGCGAGAATTCTCTGCGAAATGAAGACATATCTTGTGTGCCTTTATTTGACAATAAAAATCTTGTTTACTACACTCAACTCATACGACTTTATTTGGTTTCTTATGAAACACAAATGTTCTGTTTGAAATGAGTCGAAATGAAATGACGTTGTTGCCACTGATTTAAAAAAAACGCACACATTCATAAATTACATAGGATCCTAAGATCTTAAAATCTTAAGATTCGTTTTGTCATAAAGCTTATAAGTAGAAGCTAACAGCCTCCATGATGCAGTATAATTAATAAACTATTCCGGCAACCCAGGGACTTAAAATTCGGTTCCCAGCACAGGCAAATAAGTAATTGTATGTTATTTTAATAGAAACTCTACCAAAGCGTATAAGGGTCGTGCGGCCCCCGGATCCATCACCGATGATGCAATCGGCAACGCGCACAGATGAAG
Organism: Rhodophaea formosa; assembly: GCA_963082605.1. Classification (NCBI taxonomy): domain Eukaryota; kingdom Metazoa; phylum Arthropoda; class Insecta; order Lepidoptera; family Pyralidae; genus Rhodophaea; species Rhodophaea formosa. The sequence continues at coordinate 21,810,694 of OY720204.1, forward strand.
AGATTTGACTTAAAAATAAATATGGATGGTCAACAAAGTAGTTTTCGATAAATGAAGGGGGGTCTTATATCCTTACGACCTTCAGCTCTGGGTCTGCTTATGGGTCTTACGACCTTCGGCTCTGTCTACCCTGCAAGTTAAATAATAGCTCGTAAAAATAGTTGCAGTTTGCTAGCGGGTAAAATAAATGTTTTGTTATGTGCGAGACGGCTGATGGAACTATTTCGCAGACATGTTATTGAAACGTAGGAGCGGGAATTCTCTGCGAAATGAGGACATATCTTGTGTGCCTTTATTTGAAAATAAAAATATTGTTTACTTCACTCAGCTCATACAACTTCACATTATTTGTTTCTATCTGACATTTAAATGTTCTGTTTGAAATGAGTTGAAATGAAATAACGTTGCTGCCACTGGTTAAAAAAAACGCACGCGTTCATTCATAAATTACTTTGGATCTTAAAGATTCATTTTGTCACACTGTGGAGCTATCACAATCCGTGTTAATTGTCTCTATTTATTTACATAGAAGGATCCTACTTCGAGTTTCTACTACAATCGATGACCTCTAACAACTTCAAAGTTACCACCTACCTATCACCATCTTACATATCTTGCTCGTCTCAATCATAAAAAACTAAGACTGTACCATACACATATTAAGCTAATAACGTATGTACTTGCAAAGAATAAGAGTCGCCCATAAAAGTTTGATTCGGACGCATTTGTGCTAAAACTGCTAAAGCAGTGATTATAAATTGTGCATTTTCATATACAGCCGCTTGGAATGGGTCCAGATGGGGCTGATATATGGGGTAGTTCCGCCCAAGTGTCTAGTGCGATAATAAAAAAAATACATAGCAATCCACGCCCATGGCGAACTAAATTCTACGGTACACGGGTAGAGTGTACTAGCTCACTATTCTACTCCAACGAATGTTTCAATTTGAGAAGAGTATATCCGAAGTTGGTGACGCTATTATCTTTGAAAGCTGTTTAGATACATGGTAGATGGTGATGTCTGAAAAGATGGAATTTGCATATTGATTTTAAATTAGGGATTTTCAGTTAGTTTAACACAACCATAGATGTACTTTTAAAGAATCATTTCTATTCATTGAAATAGGTACCCACAATAGATGGTTTTATAAAAATAAAGAAAATCGCTTTTCCAGGAATTTTTATATTTTATCGCATATTTTCCTTCACACTGTGCTTCTACGCCTATAATTATGAACCGTTACGTCAAGGAGAAAATGTATGGGTACTTTATCTGCAAATACTCATACAATTTTCTCTTAGACCTGGTCTAATAAAGAAAATAATATTATTCAGTGTATTGGCAATTAGTATTTAATGTTAAATAAAGAAATACTTCCTAGAATGCTTTCTAAATTGGTATATTTAGTAGAACCGTGTAAACTCTACCCGGTAGAGACGATAGTAAGCGGACCAACTGACCACTGAACCGTGTTACTCGTTCTCTCCTCCTGTTTAAGGGGTAAGATTTATGTCGTTGAGATGTACATACTTTGATTTTTTTGGCCTAAATATTTAGTTCAATAAAGATTTTTTATCTAACCTTATAATAGTAATAGTGACAGTAAAGAAAGAAAGGAAACATATTTAATATTTTAATCTACAAACACAGTCTAAATTGGCAGCAAAGTTAAGTAGTACTATACCGAGTAACTAAGACTATACTCACTCTCCACTCTCCTCTTGTACTTAGGGCTTAGGTTTATGAAGCTACGATATATAGGTACTATGATAGTGAAAGTAAAGTTTGGGAGTAAAGTTTTTAATATTTTAATCTACAAATACTGTCCATATTACTGTACTGACTCTCCACTCTCCTCTTGTACTTAAGGCTTAGGGGCTTAGATTTATGAAGCTGCGATATATAGGTACTGTGATAGTGAAAGTGAAGTGTGGGTGTTTGCCGGAGTAAAGTGTTTAATATTTTAATCTTCAAATACTGTCCCCATTACTGTACTCACTCTGCACTCTCCTCTTGTACTTAGGGCTTGGGGCTTAGATGTATGAAGCTGCGATATATAGGTACTATGATAGTGAAGGTGAAGTTTGAATGTTTGCCGGAGTAAAGTTTTTAATATCTTAATCTACGAACACTGTCCACATTGGTAGCATAGTCAGTAACTAACACTATACTCACTCTTCACTCTCCTCTTGTACTCAGGGCTTAGGGGTTTAGATTTATGAAGCCACGATATATAGGTACTATGATAGTGAAAGTGAAGTTTGGATGTTTGCCGGAGTTCAGACCGCAAAGTTACGCGCCGGAGATTCCTTAGCATTGTGTTAGGCGTTAAGATATTTAACTTGACTCGTACTTGGAGTAAGAAGTTGTAGTAACGGCAAAGTGATTAAAAGTTTTGATGTTCGTTAAAATTTCTGCTTTTTGTTTGTTATCATTTTACAGTGAGATTTTGTAATTAAAAGATTTAGATTGGAAAGTTTGTTTTGAGGGTTTTCTCTTAATGAGTAATTAAGAAACATTTTTAATGATAGTTTTTTTTTATGGTAGTAAAAACAAAATATAGTTAAGTCTGGCTCATAATTGAACTTACTCAGAGTAATAGTATGGATTGTAAATTTTGTTTTCAATTAATGTGTAATTAAGAACATATTTGAAGATAATAAAAACGAAATATAGTTGTGTTGCATAATTGAACTTTCTTAGAAAATAGTGTAAATGTGCTAAGTTTTTATGACATGTTTTTTACAATATAACAAAATAATAAATTTTTGCAATAAAAAGCCACAGGAAGGGTTTAGTAAAGAAATAGTATAATTTTAATATAATAAGTCACGTTTCTGAAGTAATTTAGATATTTTTGTCTACATGTATGACATAAAGCGTTTACTATTTCAGATTCTATTCGTGTTAAAAAATATATACTGAATACATTAATACAATGTTATACCATCGTTTTTCTAGCAGTATGCCGTTAAATTAAAAAGATAAATAATATTTATTTCACCCCACGACCACAAAAAGTAAAGAAGGCGTTGAAGCCAACCAAATTCGCGCTCAAACAGACAACGTAAACAGAATAAGGAAAGCAAAATTAAAAAGAAGGGATTAATTAATACCGCGTATTAGTCCTGACGGAACATCGTAAATACTTGTCGGTGCGATCCTTTTAATTTTTTCAGCGCAGTTCCCTCGCTGTCCGTTAGAGGGGGCTACATAATGATTTATGGAGCAATCTTTTACTCGTAAATCAAAATACAACCGCTCTCTCTGTTGCTAGCTAGGCGGGACTTTGGAACAATCTTCTTTTGTTTTTTCGCTTTCATAGTTTTGATTTACAGTATACAATTCATCGCAGACGGAACAAAAGTGTGTTAAATTACATGCATAAACTATGATAATATCTCGTCGTTGAAATATGACGCCGGACTTTTGTCTTTCAGGAAATAGCAATTCGAATGTTGTTGAACACATCCTTATTTCTTTTGCACAAATGTATAGAACGCTTTATCATATACCATCAGAGTAACAATTATTTTATGCTTTGCATTTGAAGAGCTTAACATTTTTGGATATTATTTTTATTGTCATATACCGTGATAATGTTATAAATATAGGTACAAGTATACAATAAAATTAAATCGTAAAAAATTCTCGCCGTGTTTTTTTTCGAGCGGAGTAGAATAGGACCACTCCAAGTTTTCCCGTGGATGTCGTAGAAGGCGACTTAGGAACGCAAGCTAAACAAAGTTTATATACATCAAAGAGACGTCTCCTACCCGTCTGGCCAGCGTAGAGAGCGTAGGCTAAATCATCTGACTGCCTTGGCTAATATATGGCTTTGGTAGTACAGAGAGGGTCGCGGTCGCGTGCTCCTACAGTGAAGATTAAAAAAATCCTTTTATGGGTATCACGCATATGCATACCCCGAGGTATTATCCTCAACTTTTTTGAGAAATCCTGGATGTCTTCATAGTATTTAAAGATGATAAATAGTAGTGTGAAATGCGCGTACGGTACTACAGGTCGTTTCTCTTCATTACGCTGACATACCATTTTAGCTTTCTAGTTCGCCAAATACCTGGAGAATTCTTTTGATTTTGTATTGTATTATGTTTTGGATAATTCTAAGTCTTACATTGATTTGTATTACGGAAGGTGGTGGATTGTATCTTCTTGTTTCATCACTATCACTACATATTATAAAACAAAGTCCCCCGCCGCGTCTGTCTGTCTGTCTGTCTGTATGTTCGCGATAAACTCCAAAACTACCAAACCGATTTTCATGCGGTTTTCTCCAATGGATAGCATGGTTCTCGAGGAAGGTTTTAGTATATAGTTTGTTACGTTTTTGTATACATTTTTGTATATACCAGCGATATTTGTTGGAGGTGTCGTAAAAAAATGAGCGGTTTGGGAGCTTTCAACGAAAACGCTGTCTAAACCCTTTGAGATATAACAAAACAATGTATGGTGGAATTGTGTAGCTTATTTAGGTCTACAGAAAAATCCGCGATGGCATATGTCTATATATTAAGGATAACATACTATATTCATTTTAATACTTTAAAAAATGGGCAATTATCAAAGATCACGCGCAGGCCAAACCCTTAGAGCTAGACATTTGAAATTTTCCTCACGTATTCCTCTTATGACGTAAGCATCCACTAAGGAAGGATTTTTCAAAAGTCATCCCCTAAGGGGGTGAAAAAGAGGGTTATAGTTTATATGAAACTTTTTATTCCTTGGACATATTTGTATGAAATTTCGTGTGAATTGAGAACGGCAAAAATAATGAGTAACATTTTTAATAAGTAGTTTACCGAAATTAAACCTCTAAGGGGGTAAATCGGAGTATATGTTTAGTTTACCGCTTTGTAGCGTCATATTTTATAATCCCCGCATTCCAAACCTGAAGTCACCGCGGACGAAGTCGCGGGTAACTGCTAGTTCTTAAATAAATCTTAGAGTTTCGAGTATTTTTAGGTTCACTGTAATTCTGTTTTCGTGTGTGAATGGCCAACACTTGTACCAGATCTTTTAAGCTGCCTAAAGGCAACTGACATAGCTTTACGACTGCCATCAATAATGACAGCCGAAACCCGGCCTACTTCCGAAGCATGGAGGAGCTCTCAACATTTTCATGCCACTCGCAGTCATCCATCGCAGTAGGGACTTCATTGGGGATTGCTTAACATGCGTGTACGTGCAATAAAGAGATCTTTCATTCATTCTGAAGTTATCTAAGTTTAACTTAATTCGTGTGGGAATTTCCATTTTCTACGCCTCAACAATATGCCTTGACTATTTCCATCAACTGTCACATAAAACAAAACACTTATATATGTCAAGTGGAGTCGTCTGGAAGAATAGCAACAGTGATTTGTCAAGAGAAATATGTAATTGCCTCAGAGATGGGGTGTTTTTTGTTGTTTCCAGAAAATCTCAGCCTAGTATGCGTTTCAAAACAAATTATTTTATTTTTGAGATAAAGTATCATTTTTAGTTTAGTTTTGTGAGTGTGTAAGTACTTAACGCTAATTTTGAATGCCTACTGAAAACAAATATAAGTAGAATAAAAAATGCCTTGTTTAAATTTGTGTATTTGTCCTCAATATTATCTTTGGCATACCTATGCCTTATTGTGTAAAATACATCTGCTTAAATTATTGTTTATTTTTAAGTCATTTATTTACAATTTTCAGAATCAGAAATTCATTCATTTTTATTTTTGTGATGTACCTGTAACTTTTTACATGCACTGTAACATCTAGTTACAGTTCATGTAAATAGTAACCAGATAAAGGTAAACTTTAAAGTTCGGCGACAGTGGCAACTGCCGGACTGTGATGCCTCCGACATCTCTCGCTGTCACATGTCACTGGACTTCAAAGTCGTTCTATACAACTCCATAGTAACAAGGGTGGCAAGCATCGCTACCACCGAACTTAAAAGTTTACTTTAAAAGCAAGTAGTAAACAGATTCAGTAACTAGTAAACTGATTACCACAATGTGTTCCAGAACTATCCATATCCTCAATAACACAATCGCAAGGAAAATTATTATCACAACAAAAGTGGTATTCAAACGAGATAACGGGAAGGAATCTCAGTTTTAATTTTCTCTACTGAACGCGGAATAAATTATTTTTCCGGTCGGCGGCCGTCCTCTGGGGGCGGGCGGAAAGCTGGACTTTTATCTCTTAGAGGCACTCCTAGTAATTACGTTTTTTTAAGCGGCGAAATGTTGTTACTGTTGTTAGTAATAGTGCTAATGATTCGTCATTTAATTATGACGGGCTGTTTTAGGTTTCCCTTGTTGAAGCATATTTAGACTAAATTTTCTTCTTTCGCGTCATTTTTTGATAGGAACCATTTATTAAGTTATTGTTTATAGTATTTTTGCTTTTAAAATATTTATGAAATAATATAAAGTGTTTTTTTTTCGGTTATATTGGCAAATATCTCTCACCAACGAAGGAAAGTAAAAAGGAATCCTTATTCATGTATTTTTCATTAGATTCTGTTAAAAATGTTATATCTAAGAGGTGACTATATCAAGTTAATTTTGACATCCCTTTAAAATTTCCTCGGTGTTTTCTATTAGATTACTCCAATTCCTCGATACCAATCGGGAATATTAAGTAATAGGGTCGTTAGCCGAAAGAAAAATCGAATGAAAGTCGGCGTAATTCACTAAAAGCTTCGAGCTTTCGACACGACGTCGCGTCTTGACCTAATTTGGAGCGTGTTATAGGGCTGGTCCACGGTGCGAGCCAAGCAGGGTTTGCGTGATAAGCGGCGCGATTTTGACGAGACTCTGGTTGATGAGCATTTTCGACAGTAGTAGAGATGTCTCAACCTACATACATATATATTATCACTTCTTTTTTCCTTGCGGGGTAGACAAAGCCTAGATCTATAAAACCCAAAGGCCACGGTGGGTTTGTAGATACGAGTAGAGAAAAGATTCAAAATGGTGATATATTATAGGCAGCTGGTACATTCTTCGTTTTTTCTTTTGTCCCAGACCAGCATCACTATTTTGATTCCGCTTTTCACCTTAAACTTCTCACTTCGAACGCGCAAGACAAACTTTGCGACTTGCATCAAAAATCTTTTTTCGATCCCAAGGTCGAAAAAATATTTTGAGTATAATAGAAATAAAATGAATAGTCATTTCCCATTATTTTTTAAGCCTAGTTTGTCCAACAGCAGGAGAAAGATGCTTTCGTTGCATAAACCACACTAATCACTTTACTGGACACTCGCTCGCAAATGTCTAATGCGTCATCAGCCTTAGAGGCCGGCCGGCTATTTCCCGGGCTATTGGGCCCAAATGCTGTCCCATACCCCGCACAGGCTTACGACATCTAATTTCGCTGACAAAAAGGGAATTTTATAGCTCTTCTTAACTCAGTCACGACTCAAAAATAATGCGCCCGGCATTGACGCTTCGGTTTACTTAGGTAAATCTCTCTTACATATGAGCAAATGAATATTAAGAGTCCGTTTCGTTTTGAAGATTTAGTATCTAAAACTCTCCACAGCAGGGTAAGCATATTGCATATTACACTACCACAATGTTTTTAAATAATTTAAGGCTTAATGTGCTTGGTACATGTTGCGCTTATAAAGTTTAATGCGTTGATACATTTAATGTGATATTAAAATAATACTAGTTATAACCACTTTGGCCGCACAATACAAACTTCGCGAATTGCATTAAAAATACATTTCAAGACGCAACCAAACAAAAACGTAGAAAATAGTATAATTAGTCCTTTCCAATTCTATTTCAAGCCTAAGTTAGTCCAACGGCAGGAGAAAGGTGCTTTCGTTGCATAAACCACACTAATCACTTTACTGGACACTCGCTCGCAAATCTCTAATGCGTCATCAGCCTTAGAGGCCGGCCGGCTATTTCCCGGGCTATTGGGCCCAAATGCTGTCCCATACCCCGCACAGGCTTACGACATCTAATTTCGCTGACAAAAAGGGAATTTTATAGCTCTTCTTAACTCAGTCACGACTCAAAAATAATGCGCCTGGAATTAGACGCTTCGGTTTACTTAGCTCTCTCTTACATAGAAGCAAATATAAAGAGTCTGTTTCGTTTTGATGATATTTTTCTAAATTCTTTTCTTGTTATAGTTATTTAAAAAGTTTAATATGTATACTTTTCTTCGTTCATATTTAGTGTCTAAATTGTCATTTATAAATTACTGCTTTGCTTGTTTTTATTCTTATTTTATTCACCATATTAAATATAAAACCTTATAACATTTTGTTTTAATAATATATACCCACTTTTGTTTTGTCCCCTAACTTGCGGAGAAGTGTATAAAAAATCAATCGATCCCTTTTCAAATATTTCTAGCTTTCCCCAAATTGGAAAGAAGTTTTTAAATTCCAAAATATTTGATCCGAATAAGCAAGTTGCACATAAAATCTAGGTTATATTATGCGCCAGCTGCAAATTACATTTACAACTATTTATAAAAACCATGCGCATCATTTTGTGCGCCGCTAAATCTTTGAGATAGTTTCCATGTTTACTGGTTTCTGCTTTAGTTAGACCTTTGAGTTTACTTCTTCCATTGAAAAACAAATGCACATTTATTTGGATTGTGTTGATTGTGAATGGGTTGCTTTAATTGTTCAAGCATCTTTTTTGCCTTCATTCTCTTCGACAGTTATACAGGCATATATCGAGATAGTTCCCTGTCATCCCCTTACTTGAAGAGAACTGTATAAAAACCGTGGTATGTGGCCCGAAAAAGCAAAGAACAGGTGAAATCATTTTTTTGTAGAAAAATAAATCATTGCTCTACAAGCTAGGAGATCCTGGCTTTTATAATTATCTATTTAAAAAAGATCAAGGGAAAAAAGATGTTCCAGCAATAAAAGCAACTATTTATTTTACTAGGAATAAAATAAACTCAAAGATTTAATGGTAGTCAATACCTGTTCAGTATTTCCCAAATATTTCCCTGCCATCTCCAAACTGAGAGAGGAGTGTATAAAAACCGAAATAAGCGACCCAACAAGGGGCACGTGAACTCAAGCTCATATCATGCGTCGCTGCGGAGCCCGAGTTAAACGAACCATGCGCTGCTCGAATTCTGAGATAGTTTCCATATTTACCCCACACCTTTGAGATTTTTTCTTCAATAGAAAAACTAATTGCCTTTTATTTGAATTGATGTCATTGTTAATTGTTCGAGCATAGTTTTGGTCCTCAATCTCTTGTACAATTCACATGCCAGGGTCACGTGTTCAGTATTTTCCGAGCATAGCTCTGTCGTACCTAAACTGGGGGAGAACTGTATAAAAACCGAAATATGTGACCCAAGCTTGACCCAAGAAGGTAAAGGGCACGTGAAATCAAGGTCATATCATGCGTCGCTGCGGAGCCCGAGTTAAACGAACCATGCGCTGCTGTATACTTAAGATAGTTTTCATATTTACCTGGTTCATCTTTTTTACTTCTTTCTTTGAAAAAGTAAGTTCGCGTTTAAGAGGAACGTTTTGAATTTTGAGTAAAAGAACTCTCAACAAGATTAAACGCATCAAGCGTTTAATGTGTTTAATAACGTGCCTCGTGGCTCAATAATTTTTTTTTTTATTTTTAATCACTCACGTGATTAAAAATAAAAAAAAATATTTATTGATCATTGAAGAATATACTAGATTTTCTTGCAATGACGTATGTAAACTATAGCTTATTTTAGGTATATATACTAGGTATATCATTGTAAAGTTTCATCAAAATCTTTAGTGTAGGTTTTTAGAAGAACATCAAAGGACAGCCCGATGCTGGAAAAATACGTTGCGAGTAAAAAAAATACTTCTTAAGTAAGTTATATGTTAAAAGCCTATATCGCTAATATAATGATTTGAATAAAAAAAAATGATCGCATTTTACAAATTGTTTGTGGGCTTGTAGTAACTAAAAACATGTTGCATGTATTTCTTATATACCCATATCTCTTACATGTTAAACCCTCGTCTTAACCCGCATTTATATTTAACTATCTTGTGTTCGGGCATCTTGACAGCCGCTGAATGGGTTTATTTTCCTTCTTTCCGGATGTGTCTCAAAGCTTTAGCCAACGCGGCTGCTCCTCGCTATTGTAAATTTAAAGGATAAATTATATTGGATTGCAACTGGAGATTTTTGACAAGGGAAAACTATTTGTGCCGCTTTTCTTGCGCCGACCTGATATCTAGTTGGAATTGTCGATCGAAGTTTTGGTCGGACAATGGTTTAAAATAGGTACCAAAGTTAGTCCTCGTTTTATAATAAGACGGTGTAAGACCAACAAACCATTATGAAGCTGTAGCCCGATGTAGTACTACATATTTGGAAGTATGTGTTAAACGTAACGAACGCTGGTCGACGGTGTTGTTTGTATTCAAATTTGGATACTACGTATACCTATCCGGTAATATACCTAATGTATGAAGATACCTAACTAGATACTTGTCTCTTATTAAACGTATTGTTCTTGCTTATAAATTAGCTATTTTTAATCATATTTGCAAAATCTAAACACAACAATCGTTTCGGAACGAACACAGAAAAGAAGAAACTCAATACAGTTTTGCTATGAATGTGCGTGATGGGCTCAAGTGTGCCATGTAAATAATATAAGACAAGTAATATAAGTACTTAATTATAATAATCAATCGCCTTACCTCAGCCTTGAATCCCTCCTTAGGGTCAGCGGTGTAGGTGACGGTTCTGACAAAACCATCGCTGTCCACCACGGAGTAGGATCCCTTGATGACGTCACCGTCTCTCTGCTCCTTGCGGTTCTGGTAATTGGTGTACTGGTCGTCATTCACGTCGAAACCGAACTGGTAGGATGGATGAGGCTGGGGAAAATAAAACTATTTACTTGTCTCAATTCTATCGAAGGGACAATAATATTTTTAAAGTACTTCTTACTTCAGCAAAATCAGTTTCAATAGTTTAATTATGTTTTTCCTATAAGCTTGTCTTAACCCGCATTTATATTTGACTATCCTGTGTACGGGCATCTTGACAGCTGCTGAATAGGTTTGTTTTCTTTCTTTTCGGCACTACACTTTTCTGAGACACATTCTCAGAGCTTTAGCCAACCCTAATGCTCCACGCTATTGTAAATGTAAAGAATAAGAATACATGGCATTGTTACTGGAGATTTTTGACGAGGGAAAACCATTTGATTGCATCTTTTTATTTGTCTCAATTCTATCGAAGAAACTTCACATTTTGTATTTTTATAACTGACTTTCAAACATAAGGTTTTCTTTATATCTTAGTCTATACATTTATATACCAAATATCTATTTGTTATGTATTATCAAATTTATTTTAATAGTTAAGTTTAAATCAGATTACCGGTTATTAAAAAATATAAAAAAATATCTCGAGCTCCTCCGTGCTTCGGAAGGCACGTTAAGCCGTTGGTCCCGGCTGTCATCGTTGATGGCAGTCGTTAAGCTATGTCAGATGCCTTAAGGCAGCTTGAAAAATCTGACATCAGTGTTGGCCACTTACATATACGAAAAACAAACAAACAAACCGGTTATTAAAAAAAAAATTTGTTGTGCTTCTTTCAGCCTATTGGAAATGGAAATTAGCAGTTCAGTATCGAGAGATCTATCATCACTTCATCAGACCAGTTGGCATATACTGTGTAGTCATGCATGACTCATGCGAACTACTAGTATGTCAATCAATCTCCTTGTTTGTTTTCTAATTAGGATCAGCCCTTCTTATACTTTTCATCATCATCATCATCAGGTCTTTCAAGTCTCCACTGCAGGAGCACGATCCTCTCTGTACTACCAAAGCCAACTAGCCTAAGTAGTCAGAGGATTTGGCCTACACACTCCACGCTGGCCAGACGGGTTGGAGAGGTCTCTTTGATGTTAATAAGCTTTGTTGAGCTTGTGTTTCCTTAGTCGCCTTTTACGACATCCACGGAATGACTTGGAGTGGTCCTATTCTACTCTGCCGGGAACCACACGACTTATACTTTTCCACCACACTTAAAGATTTTAAGCCATTTTCGGCGTTTTCCCCAATGCCTCTATATCTGATTGTCCTGTCCTTAATCCTTATCCATGTGGTAGGGGTGAATCACGCGTATAAGGAAACAACAAATCAATTAGATACCGATATAGTCAAAATTAACTCGCAAAGTTTTATTAAAGACACACAGTTATACCCAAACTTATTACAAACTTAAGACATCTGCAGCTAAGAACAGAAGTTTTACGACTTTGAGGGGTTGACTAGTCAAAATAGACAACTTTTCCTATGTTATCATTACTGAAAACTAAAAATTACGATTTTTTTATTAAATTAACTGAGCTGTCCGAACACTTTCTATTCCATTCCATTAGAAAAGTTACTTTTAATACGATTTTATCTCGTTCATTACATTTTTATACACTTAATAAAGTTTTGAACACTTTACAGTGTTAATATTTGCATGTAGACTAAGTTGACATGTAAACTACAAAACCCAATAAAACCACATAAAGCAATTTTATTTAAATGTGTAACAATCGCGAAAACATTAGTAAAGTTGTTTATTTTGGCGGGATGAGTATACGTGTGCAAAAGCTAGTAAGTAACATAAATCACATACAAACATGTTTCTATCTCGCTCACCGCACATGATAGCGCTATCGCTGTTATTGGGGATAACACGCGGCGTTACTACGAGCTCCCGGGTCGATAACGGTAAATTACGAGGTCCAATGGTACTGCCCCAACGGCCTAACGACTTTCATTTGTTTGGCGTTTAGGACTAAGCACCCTTTTGGTAATCTTCGCACCTGGTGTTTGTGCCGTATATGGTGATAAAGAGCTTACAATGATTCGTGTTTAATGAAAAAAATTATGAAAAAATCTTAGAAAGCTGTATTTCATAAAAGGTGGCAAATTATAGATATTGTTATAGAATGCATGTTTTGATTACTGCAGTAACACCAAATGATCAAATTGAAGACATTCTACTTATATATGTACATGGCAAAATTTTGATCACTTTGGATCTTTAAAAGGATGATTCAGATCGTCTATATGAACAACTTTACCTATGAGACCAATGATGGAAAGTTATATTTCCATATAAAACTATGCAGTCGCCCGATTAATTTGTATGAGAATTACATTTTTTTTTGCTATTTAATATTTTTGAGGTATATTGTGTTGCATAACGATACAGAACGCTTTATGTGTATGATTGGCTCGCACTTGGCCGGTTAATTGTAAGTTCTTAGTTTGCAGATCGGCATACGATGGGATTTCCAAAAAATAAACACTGATATATTATGTAAGTTTTATTTACCATAAATGTATATACTTTTTAGAATAAATCACAAGTCGTTAATTAGCCAAAAATTGTCCACAGTGAGCTGTCAAGTCCTATTTCCTACAATATGTAGGTACATGTAGCGAGTAGTGTTGTGAAACACTTGAGTCAGCACGGTGAACTAAAAGACTCAAAAATCTCGAAGCCTAGCGTGGATTGTCGAAACTCGGACTCGAGTCTAACTTATAAAAAAATAGAGTCTGAATTGATTTGTTCTGTCTGTTCAAAACGCAAATACGTAATAGTATCTACGTTTACTCAATTACAAACTAACATAATTTTAAAATTATAAAATTAAGTTAGCTTTTTTTTAGTTATATTGTCAGTCTTTTAATTCCACTCTTGAAGGTACTTGTTACTTAAGCCAGCTTCAGTTCACAAATAGATTCAATCCCTACTGTCAAACTTCAGTTAGACCGTAACTCTGGAACTCGAACACTGTTAAGCAGCAGAGTTCTAAGTTCTTCATACTACTAATAGACCGTCGTCCCAACGTGATTTTTTGTTATATAAAATTCCATTTGACTATTATATAGTGACATTGATGCGCACTTCATAAGTGAACATAAATGTACATTTTTACATCTAAATAGAAAGGTTATAGAGGTTAACACATGTTAAAGTTATTTATAAGCACTACCAACAGTATTGTTTTGAGTAGTTTAAGCCAACTGTTGTGAAAGTTTCAAAGAGCACGTGTCCAATCGTTCAAAGCTGGATGCCACATATAAAAATCTTCTGTAAGCTTCATAAAAGAAAACAAAGAAAGGGTTTTAATGAATTTGTGAAAAGTATCCAAAGTCGTCATCACTATCATATACATACATAAGGGAGCCAGCCATGACCAAGTTTGGGCCAATGCTCCCTGAAACCGTGACAAAAATGGGTTTCAACTACACGGAACAATACTGCCTGCTAAAATACATTCCCTTCCTATCTTGATGTAAGATATTGGATATTTATGTTCACTATGAAGTGTGCATCGATATATGATAGTCTCCTATCACTATCTTATACATCAGAAAATAGCGTTGCAAAGAGACGATTTATGTGTAAGTATTAAGACTCAACTGTAGTATGACTAGAGTTGAGTCTTAAAACATAGACTCGTGGACTCAACTTTTACAACACTAGGTACGAGTGCTGGATGTGAGAGTCGTTGTCGTAATTGGTTCACGCCAATTAGCCGCTAACGTCTTCGACGATGGAAAAACGAGGCGATATCGCGAACGTTTGGGGTAGTTTGTAGTTCATACCTACATTAAAGATTACTAGTTTTTTAGTGAAAGGGGTATAAAAAAAATTGCTGCTCATCTGATCACATTCTTATATATACTTTCATTTTTTCTAAATTGATATACAGGTATTTTGTATAAGCACAACACAATTTTCCATGTCTATGTTTTCTATGTATTATCTATTGAGAACGTAATCATTTAATTTTATAATCACATTTTTAATACTAAAAACTAACGTTTTGGCGTACGAGTTTCAGTATGGTTTTAATCATAAAGGAAGGATAATGTTTCAATCATATGCTCTTTGGTTTCAACTTAAAATCATTGACTGTCTCTGCCATAGAGGTAAGATAATCCTGCTTTTATGTCTATGGTCACTGCGTTTCTGTCGTATCCACGTCGTTTCTTTCCATGCTCGCATTACAACATCTATAGCATTCGATTCTTATGACATACCAACTAACCCCTACTATCATAACATGTCAATAGCAACCGGAGTATCGACAGTTTGCGAAGCGAAACGATAATAGGCGTCTCCGATCGGGTGCAGACATTCAATTATATCAATGTTTATGGCCTGCATATGTAGGTCAGTGTGGACTTTTGGCCAGTTTGGATGTACACGCAATCTTGAGGAACGAACTTAGAAAAAAAGATTTTTAAAAGATTGAATGTGACATCGTGTTTCTGCATGAAATGAATGAAAAATATGCATAAAAACCCAAAAGGCGTGTGCAAAGGCCAGACGTGTCAGATTAGATCATACGCAGTCTAAGGTTCCCTAGCTAGACGTAATTTTATAAGTTGGTCGACTATAACTCTTTGATTTGTGGACCCTACTAAGACGTGATATTATTTATTCCTTTTAACTGTGTTTTACAGTTTTTTTTTTAAACTTCTTCTCTTCTTCCATCAGGTCTTTGTTAGTCTCCACTGCAGGAGCACGACCCTCTTTGTACTACCAGAGCCATATATTAGCCAGGGCAGTCAGAGGATTTGGCCTACACTCTTCACGCTGGCCAGACGGGTTGGAGAGGTCTCTTGGATGTTTATAGCTTTGTTTAGCTTGTGTTTCCTTAGTCGACTTTTACGACATCCATGGAAAGACTTGGAGTGGTCCTATTCTACTCTGCCGGGAACCACACGGTTTTTTAAACTTATTAACATACTTTTCAATAAAGACTATTCCCATGATTCAAAGTAACTTAGACTACTTTTAAGAACTGTTATTTTCAAGATGTTTTTAATAGAATAAAAAGAAAAAGTGAGTAAAACAACTTGCTCCACCATCTTTCGCAAAACATTACTATCTGATCATGATTTCGTTTATTATCATCATCAGCCTATTCTCGTCTACTGCTGGAAATAGACCTCCCCAATTGCACGCCATCGAGATCTATCTTTGGCTGCTCGTTTGTTCACCTTAAAGTTTTGTAATGATCAATATTAATGATCACACTAAAACTGTTTGTAATAACCAGATCTCTCAAATCTGGGATCATAATTGCAAACGTATCCCGAGCTCTGAAGCCTAGCGGCTCCACAAGCAACCGGATTATCACGCTCGGATGAAGACGAATATTTATTTTTCAAATTTAAAAATAATAAATAAATATATAGGGACATATCACACAAATTGAGCTAGCACCACAGTAAGTTGTGAACTTGTGTTGCAGGATACTAACTCAATGATACTATATTTTATAATATATACTTATATAGATAAACATCCAAGACCCAGGTCATTATGAAAAAGATCTTTTTCCATCTTGACCTGACAGGGGATCGAACCCGGGACCCCCGTGTCGCAGGCTAACGTGTTGACCGCTGCGCCACGGAGCTCGACATAATCTATATAAATAATCTAAATAATAATCAAAGCGAGATGCAATCCGATGAGACATAGAGAAAGTATTTCTTTTCTCAATGCATAATACTGTTGGGGGGCTACATTTACTCCAATCTATTGGCTACGGTTTCCTTTAACTTTATGAGATATTCGCACAATAACGAGCAAAAAAAGGCT
Organism: Rhodophaea formosa; assembly: GCA_963082605.1. Taxonomy (NCBI): domain Eukaryota; kingdom Metazoa; phylum Arthropoda; class Insecta; order Lepidoptera; family Pyralidae; genus Rhodophaea; species Rhodophaea formosa. The sequence continues at coordinate 21,827,332 of OY720204.1, forward strand.
TAGCGAGGTGAGGCCGTGTCGCCATTATCCAGCTAATATTCCCTCAGGGTCGGATTTCCATTCAACTTTGTACATTTTAAACAGTTGTCGCCCCCCACTTGCAAAGTCATCGCATATTTAAAGGCTACGGGGCTTTGTTTAACTTTTTGAGCTCTAAGGCCCAGACATGGTTGCCTCATCATCGTCACCATCATCATCTCAGCCCCAAAGAGTCCACTACTAGAAATATGGAATCAAAATAGTGATGGGTTGCTAGCCACATCGCTTATTTACATGATTCCTCACGCCCATTTCCTCAATCGGCTTTTATGTGCGCGGGAAAGAGAAGCAGCTGGTTTCCCAGACCAGCGTGGAAGAGACCTTCAGAAGACACAAAATATTAATATTTCTTAATTCTTGAATGTAATCTTGATACATTGTGTGTAAGTCTCGGGAGATTTTTCTTGTTAAGTTATCTATATTAAATAACCTTCAGTCTCATATTTTCTTCCAAAAAACTTAATTTTTAATTTACAATTCGCATGTCAATATTTTCATCGTACCTAATCAAAGGGGTGGCATCCCTAGTTGAAAATGTTTTCTGCAATGGCAATAAGTTCCTTCTGACCATTGACTTAGGATGGCTCCTAAGTCAATAAAGCTTGATACTCGTAAAGCTTAGAGGAGCTTCATTTAAGTGCACTTACTGACCGCCAGCTAAAGCTCGAAAATAAATACTATTTTTGGCGAATACAAAGTAAGGAAAGACAGTACTGAAATCCTATTCTAGAAATATAATAATGTTGAATGTTTTTTTGGGAAGGATTTCTGGATGTATGGAAGTTTGTTCTCTTTCACGCATAAACTACTGTATAGTTTTGGATTAAACTTTAGGTACAATGTAATGTTGTACATTCTATAAAAAAGCACATAGCTTTTGCTTGCTCTGCGAAGAGTTATTCGTAACTGCTTAGGCCATATATTAGGAACATGAAATAAATAACATTTTCTGAAAACTTTTTTCGAAGTACATTTTTATAATTATTAACCGACTTCAAAAAAAAGGCGGAGGTTAACAATTCGTCATAATGTTTTTTTTTCTTTTTTTGTTCGATAGGTAATACTTTACAGATATGGTCCCATTAAGTTTTTATCGAAATGTGTCGAGCACTTTTTGAAAAAAATACACAAAGACCAAAAAAGAAATTATAAGTATGCCGTTCGGATTACACTTATTTCCATTTTTATGCTTATAAAAAAATTTATAGGGTTGAAGTCGGTTGTTGTTTTTTGTTAAAATATCTTAAATCGTACTCCTGGAAAACGGCTGTCCTCCTTTTATTTTACTTTCCATATAAACTTTTGCAACTGCGGTTATTGTTATTCAGTCTTCTACTAAAAAAAGTTCTTGGGTGTTCTTAATTACCTGACTTTGATGTCATTAAGTAATTATTCTTAATAGCAGATCACTGACATATTAACATGGGTTTCCATGTACTTTACTAATTGTACAGTAAAAAGTTTTGTTACAAAGTAATTATTGACAATCTTTTGAAATTCACAAAAAAAAACTTTAAAGGGATTTGCGTGTGCTTTCAGTTCACAGGTTTATTTTAAATCTTTATTTTTTATTATATATAATTTATATTTTAGACAAAAAATCATTAGTTGAAATATATACTTCTTATACTGCAGTATATTTTTTATTATTGGTAGCAATTGTGTGCACTTTTCCCAAACAATTGCACATTGAAACTTGCTCTTTCATAGATAAATAAAATCGTCATTTTATTTGTGTAACAAAATTTTATTGTAAAAATATAGTGTACCAAAAATTAGGTTGGGAATAAGAGTTTTAAATAAAATAACTTATTCGATCGTTTATTGAAAGGGACGGAGTTAAACTTAATGTTGTTTAATGGTGATGATATCCTCGATAGCTTTATATAGTTATAATTAAATTAAAATTATGTTTATAAGACAATGTTTTGTTTTTTACGTGTTCATATATTCGAGATTAGGTAAACTACGATTCAATGACATAAAAAAATTCAGTTAAAAAGCTGTGAGTAAAAAGGCTAAGTAAACTTGGGTCATTCAATATGAAAACAAAATAGAAAGAAAATCTAAATGAATGTAAACAAACTGATCCCTACGGCACATTTTAGTCCATAACATCTTATTTTAATGTTCAAGCGTAGCACCTAAAAGCAACATTAATGCAAGTATACACGGTATTACTGTAATAAAGAGCACGAAATACGAGCAGGTCAGTACCGGCGGCGTATTATCCGTGGACAATAAATAATATTTCTCATTACGGCCCTGGCGGCCTGCGCCTACCCGGGCGAATGTGCCACGCAATGAATGCGCGTTCGAAAATCGAATCTATTATTTTTTAATGGCCAGCTAGTTCGTTACATTTTCAGCCATTACTTTAATCCAGCCTACGTTAGTTCTATATGTTTATTTTTCATGTTCTGGCATTAATTTATGAAGCAATAACGGCGAGTTGAAAGTAAAGTTAAAATTTTAGTTCGCTCTGCATTTTTGAATTGAAACAAACATTGTAATGATTTATCTTGATATTACTTTTAATAGAGTTATTAATATATCTGTTTTTTTTATCATAAGCTGTATTACGTCTAATTACTAAATTGTTAACATTAGATGGCAGTCTTTGTACTTTACAAGTTGCAAAACACAAACAAACACAAGATGCCTTTAAACAGCTAGAACAAACTGTTATAAGTGTCTGCTAGTTCTCACGCACAAACTAATAATTAGACCTTTTAATATGTATTTGGCCGCTTTCAACCGGTCGTATTCGAAATCATTGGGGGAGGCCTTAATTTATGTAATTGATAATTGACCATTTCTCATTTATAACTACTATTAATCTAGCCTGTCATTACTAGTAATTTCCTTTTGTTATTTTAGTTATTTACCAATTCAAAAACTCAATCCAAATAAAATGTCCTGAGATAAATAATATTTAGTTGAATACCATAGCAACCTTAAATAGGAGGACATCTATCGAAAACAGTTGGAATCACAAACTCCTAAAAGCGCTTCTGTCTGAACCCTGAAAGTTTTCCTCGAAAGCCTCCCTCGCATCCCGGCATCTGTTGGCGGCGGCCGGGAACACACGGAACGTTCCCGACCCCCTCCTCACCACCCACCCCCTTTAAAAGCCTATCGATCGGCCGCGACTCGGGCTACAATTTACGCTAACACCAAAGCACTGCCAGAGGCTCGGCCAAATCAAAATTATAAATAATTCAAACGTAATCAGGCCTAATACTACTGAGTACTAAGAAATCGCGTCCGCACGTCCAAGGTGAGTGACCTGTTAAAACACGCATCCCCATTCATACCCTGCCCCATTCATGGTGACGTGGACAGAAACGCACTTAAGTGATTTATGGTTCAGCCCATTTTCTTTTGCACTGATTTGGTCTCTTTTGTTTTGTATACAATCATTGGCTGAGTTTGCCACAATAGTGTCCCTTTAAAAGATTTTCTGTCAGCAAAGAATCGGTAAATGGGTCAAAGTTCTAAATAATGTATTCGGCGTCATTCATGTCATCCATATGATATCAGGTGGTGTAATGGGCGTGTTATTCGTTCAGTGTTTACAGCTTTTGCGCTTTACGTAATGTTGCAGTAGTGATCGGAGGATTCTAGACGTTATGTGTGCCTTTATCTTTGCAGTGAACTGCAGTGCAGGATGCGATCCTAGTAACGAATTTTAAATCGGTGCGAGTTATTTCTTGACATTTTAAATTTGATATCGAGTTTGCATAAAGCAATATGTATTGAAGTGAAAATTTATTCAGTCGTTCGGCACTTTTTGAGTGGACAAAAAACCGTGGAACTCACGTCATCGTCACCGAACGCTTTGTACTTTTTGGATCAACTTGTTGTTACTTAGTTCTCACTTCTATCCGCAGTCTCCAAAGACAGCCCCGCAAGGATTTTTCTTCTTTTCTGTCTTTGAAATATGTCATAAATAAAAAGTATAAGATATTCAATTAATTTTTAATAAATCCGCAATCCCCAAAAATTAAATAACGTTAGTAAGATCTTTTTTAATATAGATGGTATAAAACCTGTATAATAATATACGGTTTTATACCATCTACATTAAAAAAGAAGAAGAAATTAGTTTAACTTCCATCTAGAAATGTTAATAAATTGACATCCTCGAGGTTATTTTATCTAAACAGATAATCCACAACGAACTCATGGAAAGATAGATCTAAATGATATTTGATACTACCCTTTTATATTCTGACATTACTTTTTTTCGTTACTCAATGCCTACCCTTTTCAATTCCAGGACGCCGCAGCAGCAGCGCAGAACCAAGCACCGGAATACGTTGACGATGACGGATCAGGCCTAGAAGGGGACGAGAGCTCCGGCTCTGGGTGGGGCGCGGGCCCTGGTATCGACGACGAGGACGGGCGCGGATCAGGTGAAGGGCCCGACGGCATCACCGACGACGAAGACTTCTCCGTCACCACCGCCCAACCCACCACGACCCCCGCCGCCCCTAACACCACCAGTGACTTTGGCCTCACGGTCGATGTCCCCAAATTCGACACCTATCCTCCGTACTTCGACGGTTACGAGCCAGGAGGCCCGGAGACTACACCTTCGATCCCGTCTTCTCCAGATTTCGATGTAGTCATTCGTGAGTAGCGGCTATGGCATGCCAGTTTTTTTGCATTTTTAGTTCATAGGTGAGAACGCAGATACGAAAAAAATCAAGGAACTTTTTATACATAGTAAATTTTGCAATTACAAAATCTGTTTACGAAAATTTTAGTTTTTATTATGTTTTTATTTGGTCTGATCTGCGTTCTCATCAGTTTTTATTACTGTTTTATTTTAATTAAGTAGAATTTGATGTTTCCTCAGACTAAGTTACGAAATAATCAGTGTAATACCATCCTAAATTAACTAATTACTACACTAATAACATTAACAAACTGTTCGTAATAATTGCCATTATGCAGATGACTCTAAACAATAGTATAGTGTTAATTGTGTCATAGCCTTGAATTAACACTTTTTTATCATCTGCGTAAGTGTGACAGTCAGTAGCCATTCGGTTATCCACACACCAGTTTCCTGTTAACCACGCCAGTAGGCGGTTGACTCTTCAATCGAATATATATGTATTAAAATGTCTGTCTTCTGAATTTCTATTAACAAATTTCGCTGTAAAGGAGTTCGGTAAGTGTATCTGAGTTTTTAGCCATTTGCTATGAGATGTTTTGTTTCTTTTGTGCATGACCTCATATTCATCATGCAGAACAATACCGTAAAGGATTCATCTTTTGATCTGCTCCATTGACTAGTGCCGCATGTTTTTCGGTGCGTTAGCGAACATCATCTCATGGACATAATTTAGCAGTATTGCCAATTTATTTTCATCATTGGCATCTCTCATGTACTTTAGAATTTTCATTTTTGGATATTGATGTTTCATTTTAATTTCAATAGATTGATCCTTCGCCATTCCAAATTACCCCCAAACTGACTCCCAAATCCTAAGTCTTCGTCTACTAACAATACTAATGTAAATTTTGATTTGTGACTATTTTTTTATGGCGATAGTTGTTTTTTGGTTAATGACAACTTCGGAATACTTATCATTATATTTACATTAAATAATGGAATGTAACCTTACCGTGCCTGTGTTCGCCACTAACAGTATTATCCGTGTCATAGCACTGTGTAGGTGTAATCAATGCTCGATTAATTCTACGTTGTTTGTCAAACTGAGAATTACTAACAATGGAAAGCCCCGTGAGTTTTGAAAACATAATCATTTAACTATGAGTAGTTGGAAAAAGATCACATTCTTTGGTCCACTGACCAGGAGATGGCTTCTTAGCTATCTTTATCTGTTTGGATTAGAAAACATTGATAGTGTTTTTAATGTTTGTTTGGGCGAGTTCGATGAGTTGATATACATTTACCTAGTGCATTATTTTTTTAAGATGCCCAAGTGCGTTATTTGGTCCATAAGGACCTATGGAATTTTATTTTATAATATACTGAATAAAAATGTTGTACATGTTGAACTATATTGATAAAATCTCATTGAGTCTGATAAAAAAGTAATGTTATATGGTTAACCTGAACTATACTTGCTTCAAATCTTGTCAATGTATTTTATCCATTTTTTTGAACTATTGTATAATTGTGTTTCAATGTGGCATTCCAGCTCGCTTGAAACCTGCGGAGACCAGCAACCCCGAAGTGGTGATCGGAGGCGCGAGGGACAATCAACCCTCGCGCCCGGACCAGACCGACATCAGCATCTCTGGAGAGGAAACCAATCCTGAACCAGTAAGTGTGCTTCATTTTTGACTCTTCGGTCTCCTAAAACGTCAAGAGACGTAGGTTTTTCCCTCGTACAGCAGGATTGTGGAATGGGCTCCGTCCCGAGGTCCTTCTTGCGTGCTATAACTGGGGGTCCTTAAAAACGCGTATTTACAGGCAATGCATTAGCTCCTCCTCTGGGGGACCATTTTTTATGAGGTAGCTCGTCTGCCATATAAAAAAAATATAAGTACAAGCCGTTTCCCGCATCTTCGCGTACGTAAATTATAGCGTATGTGCCAGTGATATTTATCTTTTAATCATTGTAAGTTTTAACATAATCCCCTCATTACTTATTATTGCGTGGAGAAGAAACAAATATCCTCTCATTATTACACCCATACACCCCTTTAGATCCCCCCCCCTTTAGACCCCTTAACAAGAATTGATATTTTTATAGGCATGTGATATTTGTATTAGCATTTCGCAAATTTTTCACACTTCTCTCTAAAGTAAGATGTTTCTATTAAAATCTTGCATGTCCCTGACTACTTAATTAATGATATCGTATGATTTTCAAATTAAAGGAATTTTAAAAGCACTTAAATATTCTTAGTACTTTACTGGCATGGTTCACGAAAACATTATTTATATAAATGATCAGATCGATTCTCTCATTAAGGATGCGCTAGTCCGGAACTCGAACTCGTCGGCGCACGTGGCTAATTTGCGTGCTATTTCGCTGAGAAAGGGATAGACTCGGTTTTGAACAGTGCGGAACTATTTACACTGATTTATAAGCACATCGGAACTACAGTCTAGTGTGTGCGAACACAAATTTTGTCGAAAATCTAAATCTTCGCCGTCTAAAAATTCGCGAGTATGCGTTTGGGAGAAGTGTTCTTGCGATAAAACAGCTGAATGTTTTTATTAAAAGTAAAGCTATTTGTATTTTCTAATAACTAAACTATGCTTGTATGAATTTTGTTTTAGAGATTTTATACTCCTTCCGGTATTTAATTGTGCCCAAAGTTGCGTTAAAATTACGTGTTAATACGGAATGTTTTGAGACTCATAACTTTTAAACTACTTATAATTTTACAATTATGATTCCATACAAGCATAGATAACGACAAGACAAATCGATAAAATTAAAAACTTTAAACAGACGATACCGAACAACGGAGTCATCACCCTACAGAATTTGTATGGCGAAACACCTGACTAGCGTACCCTTAAAGCAGCAAAAAGTTAGATTTAATTTCTCGTCAACTTTACTTGCTTAATAACTTCAACGATTTCGAATTTGCACCTATCTTAGGATATAAAGTAGTCAGAACTTCATTTGACGAATCTAAAGACGTCTAATTAGCTCTAAATAATATTCAGTTGTAAATAAATTAATTCAAACGATGACTAATATCCTGTTTTTCGGCCTATTAACAATACTAAAATAGTCGTTCGTGTCTTGCATGCGTAATATTGTCCAAAACCAATCACAATGTCCTCGTATTTTAGCACACTACGCACGTGTGTTTCGCAGCAATCTTCGTTCATCGTCCTCTATTGTCAGGACGTTTGCTGCACAAATCTGCGGAGTAAGACAAAAAATATTTAAATCTTCTTAAAACAGACGATGATTTGTAACTAACTCAACAATATCTGTTACATAATAATATTCCCTAATGGGCATGTTGACTAAAATTTTTTTCATGTTGCTATGTAAAAACCTGCCAAAAATAAACACAATAGTGACAGAAATACATTTCTAAACAAAAAACTCTTTCAGTTATAAAAGTTTTAAAGACACATGTTTTTAGACGTTAATTTTTAGACGTGAAAACGCGCCGCTGAAATGCCTACATATTAGTGACGTCACAAGCTTGTATTTTGTATGGGTGGCATGAGAACTTTGTTTGGTAGCTATACGAAATATTTCGTTTATGGTAATGGTTTCATAATTAAAGTTGCTATAAATTTTGCAGACTAAAATACAGTATAATTGTAATTAAAGATTTTCATACTTTAAAAAATGGTCATATTCACCCAACTTTAAAGAAGCTTTAAGATCACTTAACGAATCGATATCAAATTAAAAGTGTTCTTTAAAGTGTTTTTAGATAGAAATTAGTATCATTAGTATTTAATATTAACTTTCATCATTTGATGAAGTGGTCACGCGTGCCCGGTACTACCGGACAGGCAGTTGAGGATGGAACCCCTGATCCTTATTTATTTTATAACATAATTAGCAGTCCACCCCGGCTTCGCCCGTGGTACATATCTAGCCTATGGCATTCAGGGATAACCATCAGCAGGCCTATTTGCTAACTTTTGACAACTACGGTGTACATGATTTTCATGGTAACTTCAATATTCATTGCGGCTTCCGTATGAATGACTATTTTTATTTATGATATGAAAACTGTAATGGATGCTAAAGTGACAATCAAATCGTTGTACACTGAGTTAGCAAATCGGCCTGCAGATTAGTAGTTCCTTATATTAGCGCGTTCAACGAAACAAACAAACTCTTCATATTTATAATATCTATATATCAACTCTCAGCAAAAATTAGTATTTTTATTTTATTTTTCGGCTAACTTTGTTTCTTGTATTACCGAAAAATACCAATTTTCCCTTAGCTACAAATAAATATTATGAACTTTTCTTAATTATTTCCTTCCCCCAATTCCAGGACCACCAGCCCGACGGCACATCATTCGTGGAGCACAAGGTGAGCCCGGCTGACACCGGCGTGCTCATCATGAACAAACCCGAAGACCAAGCCACCAGCTTCTTCGCGCAGCCCGGCATTCTAGCTGGTAAGTATGTTTTACTTATTAACCGACTTAAAAAAAATTCTCAATTCGTCGGAATCTTTTTTTTAATGTATTTTCCCCGATTTCTCAAAGACGCCTGGACCGATTTAAAAAATTCTTTTTTTGTTCGATAGGTAATATTTTACAAATGGTCCCATTAAATTTTTATCGAAATGTGTCGAGCCCTTTTTGATAAATGAAAAAAAACCTTTTTAAAAAATTTACATGGATGCCGTTCGGTTTACACTTATTTCCATTTTATTTTTATGCTTATTCAAACAAATTGATAGGTTTGAAGTCGGTTTTTGTTTTTTGTTAAAAATATCTTAAATTATTTCATACATACATATCTTCCTCGCTGGTCTAGGAGAAAAGAAAAAACGTAGAATGTACCAGCTACATCTCTACATGCGCAGATAGTAAAAGACGATCAAGGGAATGGGCGAATATCGGAGGAATCATCAGGCGATGCGGCTAGCAACCCATCACTATTTTGATACCGTTCGCCACCTACAGGCCCACCAACATGCTTAACGCGGCCTTAAGGTTTTGTAGACGTGGGCTCTGTCTACACCGCAAGGGAAAAAGACATGATAGTATGTATGTATACATATATATATTATCACGTCTTGATCCATTGCGGGGTAGACAGTGCCTAAGATCATAAAATCCAAAAGCCACGTTTAGCGAGTTAGTAGGCATTAAGGTGGAAAGCGGAATCAAAATAGTAATGGGTTGCTAGCCGCATCGCCTATTAACTTGATTTCTTAAATTTTCGCCCGATACCTTGACCGGCTTTTATTTTTCTTCTCTAATTGACATATTTATTTTTTACACTAGCATTGGTCTCGCGACTTCGTCCGCGTAAATGGTAATCTAAATCATCCACAGATAAATTAGCTTTCTAACATAGGATTCAGAAAGTCGGCCCAGTAGTTTCGAAGCCTATTCAATGCAAACAAACAATAAAATGTTTCCTCTTTACAATATTAGTGAAGAAGTAAAGAGACGAGCTCCGTGGCGCAGCGGTCATCACGCCGGCCTGCGACACGGATGGTCCCGGGTTCGATCCCCGGTCAGGTCAAGATAGATCTTTTTCAGATTGACCTGGGTCTTGGATGTTTATCTATATAATTGTATTTATTATACAATATAGTATCCTTGAGTTAATATCCCATAACACAAGTCTCGAACTTACTTTGGGGCTAGCTCAATCTGTGTGATTTGTCCGTATATATTTATTGAATAAATGAAGAAATATATACGGACAAATCACACAGATTGAGCTAGCCCCAAAGTAAGTTCTTAAGAAAGACTTGTGTTATGGGATACTAACTCAACGATACTATATTTTATAACAAATACATATATAGATAAACATCCAAGACCCAGGTCAATTTGAAAAAGATCGTTTTCCATCATGACCTGACCGGGGATCGAACCCGGGACCCCCGTGTCGCAGGCTGGCGTGGTAACCGCTGTGCCACGGAGCTCGTCAATTAATTACTTCTTACTTATATTATAAAGATTACTTATATTATTACTTATATTATATTATTACTTATATTATATGATAACTTATATTTATAAAGATAAGCGAAACTAGCGCCACCCGTCATTTCATTCTTTCACTCCTTAATCAGATCAAAACTGCCTCCGTGGTCCAGTGGTTAAGGCTTTCGCCTTGTTGACCCGGGGGTCGTGGGTTCGATTCCCACGGGAAGCATACTTTGTTAAGTTGTTTCCAGTTTGGTTAGGACATTGCAGGCATGAATCACCTGATTGTCTGATAAAAAGATGATTCCGTGCTTCGGAAGGCACGTTAAGCCGTTGGTCCCGGCTGCCATCTGGTAGTCGTTAAAGGAACCACGTCAGAGGCCGAGAGGCGGTTCCGAAGAACTCTGACACCAGGGTGTGCATGGTCCACTGACCGTGTCACCTACACGAACTGATGATGATCAGATCAAAATACAAAAAAAAATGATCTTGATTTCGCTAATAAATTATTTGTTGTAAATTGGCATTCCTTTTCATTATATTGCATTATCATCATCATCATCAGGTCTTTCTAGTCTCCACTGCAGGAGCACGACCCTCTCTGTACTACCAGAGCCATATACTAGCCTGAATAGTCAGAGGATTTGGCCTACACTCTCCACGCTGGCCAGACGGGTTGGAGAGGTCTCTTTGATGTTAATAAGCTTTGTTTAGCTTGTGTTTCCTTAGTCGCCTTTTACGACATCCACAGGATGACTTGGAGTGGCCCTATTCTACTCTGCCAGGAACCACACCGAAATAATCAACAATCTCTTAATTTGTAATACGGTAGGTACCAAAAAGGTATACACAGATTTGGATTTTTTCAATTCCATCTAAATTAGCAGGGGTGCAATTCTCGGGCGTAAATGTCATAAAATCAGCGCTGAAAACAGCGCTGATTTTATGTCATTTTTCAATTTGGTATTCTCGTGAAATTCTGTCAAACGTCAAAAGATCAATCCAGTGGCGTAACTAGAGGGGGCGATCGGTGACGGTGTCTTCCATTTAAGGGTGACACACTATGTTTTTTTGCTATAAATTGTTCTGCTTTTAATAACAATAAACTAAATAAAAAGTTAAGAACTTTCTTTACTCGTAATTTTTACAGATAAAGTCTCGTTATAATAAATTTGGGTCATTCAATTTAATCAAGGAAGAAACCAATGATTTTGAATAATGATTTGACTTTAATTTCTATGGTCGGTACTAGAATGGAATTAAAAAATAGTATAAAAATCTTTATTCAGTGATTTTGAGTTCCACTAAGCATACTTGCCGACTGTCATAATATAACAGTCAGCAACATTGATCTTTCGTGGAAACACAATAAAAATTAATACTTAATTTATTATTTTTGATTGGTACGGGTGTGGTTGGTCATGTCAACATATTCAGCTCGAAATGTAAGTTCGATTCTTACACCTAGGTAGGAAGTCATTGATCTACTTCTAATTCTCTATTTTTCCCTTTCAGTGTAGCACTAATTTTAACCACCCTTAAACATATGGAAAAAAATCTCGCTTCTGCCACCTGGGCTTTTAAACTCCGGCCATCTATGAGTTTCTGCCCCCCTATTGCTCAAAAGCTGGCAACGCCCTTGAAATTTAGACAGTATTAAAAACCTACCCACACTGAAGTGTGCAAACCGAGGACATAAAAGCGATCAATCACATCCGCAGCCAATTCAAAGTTGCTTATAGTGCCACCATTTGTGATGATACTGTAGGTATTCTCTTGAAGGGATGACTCAGCATATGAATTAGAACAGCATTTTAGATGGGCCAAAACTAGGAACTGGATTTTTCAAAATCAATTATCTATATAATGTTCTCTATTAGATAATTTAGTAAAAATTGGTTTTGTAACAAAAACTTCAGCAGGCTATTATGTACCCTGTTTTACATGATAGCAAGTGTGTCATCATGTTCTGATGTTACAATGGAACATGGATTATGCAAGTTGACCGTTTGGATGAAAACATGTAGAACAAATTAATGAGAGTATTTATCGGGCGTTTACCTGGACGCCTATAACGTACCCGCTGTGGTTTGGTTAAGGCTTAATTGATTAATTGTCAAATATCTCATCACTCCACTTCCCCGCCACTTCGCACAAGGTTGACCCTGACCATGACATGCAATGACAGTTGTTGATTTGGTATTCTGGTGCACTTTCAAGGTCAGGGGAAGTGAAGTGGGACTAAGGATGGGGCTTGTTTTGGAAAAAAAATGTCGATTGTTTCCGGTTTAGTTTAACTAGATCTCAAAGAGAGAGAAAATGTATTCATGGGATAAAATCACACTTTTTTTGCTTACTTATCATGTAATACCTGTTGGTAAATGGTAGTATCTCTTTGTAGGTATTTCTACATACCTAATTATTAAATATAGGTTATCACTTTTTGCTGTGCCTACCTGTTAATAGGTACAGTTTTTTTAAGTACGTTTACTTCCCATGAATTCACATGAATTTAAATAGGTGCCTAACCCATCCTCTAATTCATAAGGCTATAATGATTTCTCCTCTTACATGTAAGGATTGTATCACTTGTTCTACCAGATGTACTTTTTGGTACACTTCGGAGGGGATTCTGTCGGTCGGCATACTGTACTAATAAGTAAATTTCTGTGCTTGAGCTTTTATTAAAAGCGAAATAAAACAGTTCGTATCGTATAGCGATATTGTATCTTTATTTTACATTTAAGAACAATTTGTTTAAAATAAAACTGAAAAAAATCATTAATTACGCAAATTTATGAACTAAATTGATACCGTCCATTCTCAGCCCTTATTTGCTGAAGAGCAACTAACATTTTGTACTGTTCGCACCCACATAGGACATTTATTTTATTATTAAACCACACGATTCTGTAGCAATCTGAAAGACAGCAAAAAATATCTACATTAACACCAGATTTAATTATGTACTTTAGCACCTTCTGCACTACAACCATGGACCTAGCAAAAATACGACAAAGCTTGAACGAAGCATGAACGAATCATGCTTAGTAGTCAGTAACCATCAGGTACACACAGGTTTTGTACTGTTGTTCTTTGGATTAACCTAGATATTGATACACACACATTCAGGTGTACTGTTCCATTATTATGTTAATAAATATTTAATATGTTCAACAATGAATTAAATGTGTACAATATTTTATGCAATAAAATCTTTGATATAATTTTTATGACTTGTTCAATTGACATTAGAATCACTTTTTATTTCTTTATCGTTTTCTAATAAAAATGAGGTTTGCTTACAAAATATATAATTTATTGAAATTTAAAACTTAAAAGTCGACTAGATAGGCCAGGCAATATCGACACAAAAATGTGCAAATAAATAAAAAAAATATAATAACCTATCTATGTAAAAAAATTCGTGCTTCTCCGTTCAGCAGTTTCAACGTGATTGAGTAGCAAATGTCCAAACATACAAACTTTCGCATTTATAATATTAGTAGGATAGGATTCTATTCACATTTTTAAGTTTCACTGAAGAATGGTGGTATGATACGCATTGACGGACGGTAGACGCATAGCCCCTGCGGTTCTAACGTTACAGAATTTTTATTGTTAGAACGTTCTAGACGTTCTAACAAAAAAAAATCTATTATGTCTGGATTAGTGCCCGTTGACGACTTAAGTATATCAATTATATATTTTGTAATTAACCTAGATAAAAATACCTTTCATTCGATACAAAATAAAATATATTTCAAAAATCTGAGATTTTATTTTTGAATATGGCGTAATGTAGCATTGTCTATTATGCACAAATATTAGAATAGTAAGTAAGTAGTAAGTACCTAGTATATATATTTTATTATAAGCAAAAAAAAATTGTCTGTGCTATAACCACGCATCTTAGTTAGTTTAGAAGATACAGTTGAAAGAACAAACAAACATACATATATTACACAAACACTGAACTGATGTCGATCTTTTATTTTGACCAAAATTTTATAGCATTTTTTCCTACTATCCGCAATTTTGCATCCGGACTATTTGGTTGAAAATAAAGTTGGAAAGAACAATTTTGCATGATAATAAAAAAAAATGTCACATTGCAAGCTGTCAATATGACGTTGTTAATCTCAGTTGTTTGTTCGAATTAAGTTCTATAAAACGGTGTTCAACTTAAATTATTACATTTTCTAAGGTCTTCTATGATTATAATAACATATTAACAAAATTGTTATAGTAATAAGGCTACATATTATATTTTTTGTTGTTGAAGACACCCTGGATGCTGCTGTTGTATTTGGCTGATGATTATCGCTCATCACCTGCGAATATCACAAATCAAGTCGATTTTGTTCGTAAATACATTAATAGTGGAGTGTTGGCGTTACAGGCCTGAATCACCGCATAATAATAAGCAATGAGGGCTCATTGCTGGTGTTAGGGGGTGTGCAAACTACCAGATTTAAATATAATTTAAACAAAAATTATATTGACTACAAAATGGTCATCGTAGCTAAAGATTGTTGTGGAAATGACGTGAAAGTCTGTTTTTTTTTTTGTTTAAGTGACAAAATATTGCGGATTAAAACAAGCGCAAAAGTAAAGAGGTCAATACTGGGACTCGTTAATAGAAAATTGTGAACTAAAATAGTAGGTATCTAATTGTTGGTGGAATTTGTAATGACTAACAAATATATATTTCATTGTATGTGGACTTTTTTCTGTACTATTTATTTTCCAAACAGTCTACAAACAAACTGTCGAAAATGGGTCTTTTCAACCGAAGAGAAAAATTTGATGTAAGATTTGGGCTGGATAGTCTCCATTTGGATTAAAGCAATTTTAAATTAGTTCTTTACAACAACAAAATAAAAAACTGTCTACTTTTCATACTTCGGTCGAAAGAACCATTTTTGAGAGTCTGTTTCTCTACTGTTAAAAACTTAGAGAGATAAAATAACACTCATTTGAAAGCATAGATAGTTTTCTTTCTTTTATTTTATTTCAACTTTCCTGTAGGATTAGTTTCATTGGTACGGGCCTGGAAAGCAAAACTACCCCAAATTGTGCCAAATTTGGTAAAAATTGACATGGTAGTGGTGCGAAAGGGACATTACCGTCTGAATCGGATTTGACAAACTATAACTCAACAACAATAAGTCATAGAGAGAGTTTAAATTATACTCAAACCATAGTTTTAAAAAAAATTTTTTTCGTCACTCAAACAGTAGATAATTTATTAATACATTATAGAATACCCAAAAACGGCATTCTTAACGTAGTTTTTTCGTAAAACCTGATTAAAGTCCTATACTTTCGGGCCCCCCAGGAGTAGCAAGGGTTATGAAAGTTGCAGACACTGAGCACCAACCACGCGTTGGGTGTTCCTAGCAAAAAAACAACGTTAGCGCGTTTTAAATTTAGCACAGCGCCATCTAGTGATGGTTTGCCAAATTAACCGTTATACAAACTTACGTTACGTATTCTTAAAATTGATGTTACTTTTTAGTTTATAAACCGATTGAGATAAGATAAAGTCTACATATTTAGTGAAGCTAACCATAACACATTGCTGAAAACCGCATGCAAATCGATCGACCCGTTTCTTAGATTAGCTTCTTTAAATTCTTTAAATTGATGTTACTTTTTTATTTGTAAACCGATTGAGATATATTAAAGCGAAAAAAATGTATGAAGTTTGGTATAATACATTTTTAAAAACCGCATGCAAATCGGTCAAACCGTTTCTGAGATAATCGTGCACAAACTCATAGACAAACAGACAAACCGACAAACAGACAAAAATTCTAAAAATGGTCGATTTGGGTTTTATTGCGTTATTAGGGTCCGCTGAAAATAGTTTTTCTTATTTATCTTCCATATACAGACACGACCCACTTACGATTTTATTATATGTATTGATATTGATGATGATATAGTATCGTTAAGTTAGTATCCTACGACTTCTTAGTATTTGGAGCGTGATTGAGAAATAAACATCCAAACACACGTCACAAACTTTTACTTACAAATTTATATTAGTCAGATAGGTATTACATCTTTTTGAGCTCAACTGTTCATTTTATGTCGTATAGGTAATCCGAATAAATCCTAAATCCGAATCATAGAATCTGCCGAGTCCACGAATCCGTCCAATTCCAGAATCTGCGAAATCCACGTAACTGCCCAATCCCAGTATCTTTCCTATACCGAACAAACGTTCACAACTTTCTATCAAATTGTGTGATATCATCATCATCTCGGCCACAAGAAGTCCACTGCTGGATATAGGCCTCCCCCAAGGATAAGTTGTGTGATAAGTATGACCCTATATATTTATGTATTATTTATGTTTCCTATATGAAACGAGATGTGTTTCTATGAGATGGTAAAGTTCTTTTACTTATGCGCATCTGTCGGCGCATTTTTACTACTTTAGATATCTTCCTACAGAACTAAAAACTTACTAGTATATAATATGTCCCGTCAGCTGTGTCAGAGCCTTAAAGTGGCGACTCAGCCTGTCAATAAGTATAAACAACTTTCGTATGGGACTAAATCTAAATATACCAAAAAACAACCTGCAAAATTGTCATACAATATTGTATGACAATTTTGCAGGTTGAGTAGTTTTGTTTTCTAATTTTGAGCTTCAGTCCCATAGAAAAAGTTGTTCATATTGATGGGATGAGTCACCCCTTTAAGGTTCCGACACAGTTGTCCAACATTGTATATAAAACATAGTACATTTAAATTTATTTAATCGGTTTAGTACTTTGTTGAGTTTTTCCATTACAAACAAGTAGGTACACCTATCAATCTTTTTTCTTCCTTCCATCGATTCCCACCACCTTGGATGTGATCTAAAATAAATTTTAATTTTAATATAGGAAACGTCCAAGATGCAGGGCTACGTGAAAAATATCGTTTATATTTTTATTTGCTACGGGAATCAAACCCTGTTTTAAAGACAACAGCGATATCATCCAAGTTTCCGTAGCTAAAAAGTAACTTTTCATTTGACAGATAAATTTCTTGTTCCTGGGTGAAGTGATCGCTGAAACACTGCACGAGAATGCCGATTGAAAATTGACAAATGTCAAAACTACGATACCATAGATTTTATAACATTTAAGGGTTGATGCATAGAATCCGTATGTATTCAGTCTCAGATTCCTTGATGTATATTCATCTCTGTTATTTTGTTTTTATTGAAATTCATCTAATAAGCTATAAACATTAGTATGGGATGAGAAAACGTTGTTCAATGTATTAAATTTTCATTTTAAACATTCGAATCGATAAAAATCGCCAAATATTTTGTCAGTCCCTAGTTTGATGTTTAAATTTCAAGGTCACGCTCGGCGTGAAGGGAAGACGTGTCGAAGGGACAAGCGTACTTCTGTCAAAATCGTGTGCTTCCCGAGAATTGCACTGCAGTAAAAGAATAACATTATGAGTGGCACTAGTTTTGCTCGTATAAGCCTCTTCATATTATTGTTTTCGATTTAACATTTGTGCCACAAACACAAAGGTAAACAAACAGTTTGTGGTCTTAAGAGTCGCCTGGACGCGCATGTCTCCATACAAACGGAAAAAGGGAATTGTGGCAATATTTGATAATTTTGGAGTAAAATTAAGCATCCAATCAATTAATCTTCTTATAATCTACGTACGTTCCTATACAGTTTGGTTAAATTATCAATAGTTTGAGAATTATACGCCTCTCAAGATTTCCATACAAATTTAAAAAGGCTAGCAATTCTCAATTTTTACCAAGCTGTATAGGAACGTACGTAGATTATAATGAGATTAATTGATTAAATGCTTAATTTTACTCCAAAATTATCAAATATTGTCACAATTCCCTTTTTCCGTTTGTATGGAGACATGCGCTTCCAGGCGACTCTTAAGGATGAGCTAGTTCGGAACTCGAACTCGTCGGCTAATTTGCGTGCTATTTCGCTGTGAAAGGGATAGACTCGGTTATGAACAGTGCGGAACTATTTAGACCGATTTATAAGCACATCGGAACTACAGTCTAGTGTGTGCAAACACAAATATTGTTGAAAATCTAAATCGTCGTCGCTTAAAAATTCGCGAGTATGCATTTGGGAGAAGTGTTCTTGTGATAAAACAGCGGAATGTTTTAATGAAAAGTAAAATTATTTAAATATTATAATAACCAAACTATGCTTGTATGAATTTTGTTTTAGAGAATTTAAACTCCTTCTGATATTTAATTGTGCCCAAAGTTGCGTTAAAATTACGAGTTGAAACGGAATGTTTTGAGACTCATAACTTTTAAAGTACTTATAATTTTACAATTATGATTCCATACAAGCATAGATAACGACAAGGCAAATTGACAGAATCAAAAACATTAAACAGACGATACCGAACAACGGAGTCATCACCCTACAGAATTTGTATGGCGA
The DNA here is from genome assembly GCA_963082605.1 of Rhodophaea formosa. Lineage (NCBI taxonomy): Eukaryota > Metazoa > Arthropoda > Insecta > Lepidoptera > Pyralidae > Rhodophaea > Rhodophaea formosa. The sequence continues at coordinate 21,846,417 of OY720204.1, forward strand.
AACACCTGACTAGCGTACCCTTAACATCCCGACATGTACAGTACACATCGGTTCTTAAGTCCATGTGTAATGTGGCTTAAATAGAATAATTGCGATTGCAATTTGTGTTTACTTACTTTTGTCAACTTTATGCCACATTAAGGCGCTGTATATAGTGACACTAGCGCCACCCGTTATTAATTCTTTTATTTCTAAATCATATTGAATTTCAAAAATCTGCAGCGTTAGCAGTATGGGGTCCGGTAACCTGTGATTTAGCCACAATGCGTAGGTTATTATATTAACTGCGCTAATCGAGGTCGACGCCTCAGTGCTTCTATTTGTAGCGAACATTTTAGTAAACCCTCATAGAGTGTGTTAGAACCATGTCTTGCCTGATGGGAAGCAACAATGACGGTTAGGGTAATACACGCAAACTCAAATACCTTGCCTTGAAAATCCCTTAATAGTACGAGTCAAATGGGAAACGGTAAAGCGAAGAGGGAATCCCATCCTTAATGATTCGCATGATGAGGAAAGAGACGAATATGGAAGTTCTATGAATAGAAATATGTAACACGTATAAATGGAATCCATGAGCACGCCACGTCGTTCGATGGTAGAATTAATTAAAAAAATACTAACGCACAGAACGGTGACTCGCAGCGTCCCTTACAATATGGACTCCCCGCACCCGCACATTTCTTAAGGTTTTGAAAAACAGAGTCAGCTACTACTTTTTTCTGCACACGTTACATACCATTTGGTACTTGAATTGTTTGTTTGTAGCAGTTTTGGGTATAAATATCACTCTTCTTGTATGACCTGTGTCCACAGGTCATACAAGAAGAGTGATATTTACCTATATTTATAGACCTAGTTAAAGTCAAAATCTCAATTTTTGGTTCTCCAAGCACTAATCACATACTTTTTTACTTAACTTCATAGGTATAATTAAACTATTTTTAATTAAATAATAAATAAATATATAGGGACATATCACACAAATTGAGCTAGCCCCACAGTAAGTTGTGAACTTGTGTCGCAGGATACTAACTCAACGATACTATATTTTATAACATATACTTATATAAATAAACATCCAAGACCCAGGTCATTCTGAAAAAGATCGTTTTCCATCATGACCTGACCGGGGATCGAACCCGGGACCCCCGTGTCGCAGGCTGGCGTGTTGACCGCTGCGCCACGGAGCTCGTCGAATTAGAAGTTACGAGTATGAACTCAGGTTGGGCACGGCCGTAGTCGGCGTTATCATGAAGTAAAAATCATCAGTCGCCATAAAATCACATAAGGCATTGTTGTACAATTAAAGACAACGTCCCGGTATTTTGTTGCTTCCTGAGAACAAAAAAATAATAATCAAAATTGAATTTGGTGCGAAGTTTGGTAAAGTTATTATCGATCAGATACTTCATTACTTTTGCAATCCTGAAGCTATACCACATAACAGCCATTGAGTGATAAAAATTAAAAATTCTTTGATATTAGTCTAAATTTTACACTAAGGAACAGAGACTCCTCTCCATTCATGTACAGTCGAGGCAGATTACCTGAAACCCTTCGAACAAATTTCATATTGTTGGGGGGATCAGGTTTATCTGTACGTCTGATGAATATCAATGTCGTTTCAACACTACACCAAAACTTTACACCAAAGAATATAAAAAAGCATTTGCTGTTCACATTAATAACATATTATCTTCTGTGATTTCAGCTGTCATCGGTGGTGCAGTAGTTGGGCTACTATGCGCGATACTTGTCGTAATGTTCATCGTGTATCGTATGCGCAAGAAAGACGAAGGTTCATACGCGCTAGACGAGCCTAAGAGAAGCCCTGCCGCTGCCTCCTACGGGAAAGGCCACAACAACAGGGAATTCTACGCGTGAGACGACACAGAACAAACCACGCCACGTGTTTACTAGTCGGCAGACCGACCGAGACTGTCGCTCGGCTCTGATCAAAAAGCCGTTCTTTTTTTAAATTATTTTTTAATCAGTTTCTTTTCACGCATACGCGTCTACGTGGCTAAAATTGTTCTGTGACTGGCATAACATTTTACTGGCATGACATCATTTATGTACGGATTGTACCGTAAAATGTACAAACCTTGTACAAAACAGTTTGTCTAAATGCAGAGATTGTATAGAACTAGGCCATTAAAATGTTAAATTATTTAAATTATCAATTCCAAGACCAAATTTGAGCGATGATTGAGATAACATTGAGTGTTCTGGGTTTCTACTTCGAGACTAATGAGGTTTGAATGTTGTTAAAATATCATTGTTCTATTTGATACATGATGATCTAGTGTGTCTAATGTTATCTGTAAAAATGAATGTGCCATCTGCTTTATCTGTATATTGCCATTTCTCTTCGCACGGACTAAGTATAAATACATTATTATATCCCTTGTTCATAGTTAGTATCAGAAACTGCGTTTTGTCCTAATTTCAATTAATTTTATAATATCAAATGGGTTAATTTTATACATTGCTTTGTGTTTCTTTGATATGTATAAGGGGGAACTCTAGAGGTCTATGGATACGTCCATATCTTTTATCTATGTATGTAATATATTGTACTTGTGTATTAAAATCGACACAAAATTTTGTGTCAGAATTTGTACAAGCTTTTTGCTTCCATATAATCTTAAACATCATCGAAATTTATATAAATTAAAAAATATGTATGTAAAGACTTGGCTGTTAACATTTTTGGATTACATTGTAATTTGCTAATAGATTATATGTTCCTTTCTAGGTGTATTTATTAAGCGGTTTTTATAATAAGATGAACTACCTATGTTCTAATTTTAAATGTATGCTTAAATCAATTTGGTGTTATTACCTTTATATTACTTTAGGTTACATTGCGGGTCTATTTTGACGAGAGCTTTTTGGGAGTTGATGTGCTGTAAGATCTTTAAAAAATGCATATAAAGAGTATATGAAAGAATAATTAGTCTTGTTCTATCGAGTTAAGAAACGGCTATACGTTCCGACCAGTGTTTTGCTACTGTGATTGCCTGTTCGTTTGCCTCATTAAGGTCTTTTTTGAGAGGCACAAGTTTGACTTTCTGAGCACACGGAGCATAATAATTGGTTATGGATCAAACAATATGTTTTATACGCATTTATTTAAGTACACAGTTGCTGGAAATAATTGAAAAGCTCTCGTACAAACTTTCCCTTATTTGTCTTTTGGCTATGAATTATATCGAAATTTATAATTATCATTTAGCTAGTTTTTATTGTTTAGTGCATGTAGATATCGGTTTCATTTCGTCTTGATATTTGGGTTTTTATTCTGTTATGCAGGATTTAAAAATATTTGATAATTGCGTAATTTTCTCAAATTATTGTAGGTTTACAGACTATTGTTCTAAACTAGGTTGTGCAACGAAATCATATTTTTATCGTTTTAACTCTTTTTTAATGCTTTGTGCCATTTTCAATGTTAAGAACTATTTTTCTATATTTTCGTTTGTGAATGAATGCTTGGTATCGATTTTAATGATTTTCCAGTGGTTAACTTATTTTACAAAGCCAATCGTCAATTAATTTATTAAATTAATACAATACGTTAATGCTAAAATAGAATAATGTTCTATATTTAAAATTATTTTCTCCAATAATACTGAAAAAAGTGTAAATAAAACATAAATCTACAACCATTTGTGTAATTATTATATTGTACCTATACATAATCGTCAGCTAAGTTATGATTTTATTTCTTGCGGCATGCACGTTATAATAGATATTGATATTGTATAATAAAAATTGGCGACCCCAAATTAATTTGGAAGTTACAACATTGGTATCAAAATAATTTTACAGTTGAGCAGTCTAAAGCGATTAAATATATGTCACGTCTATTTATGTGTGTTTTTAGAAGTCAAATAAAAACAGTCAAATAAAAATATCTGTTCTTTATGGTTTTAAGCTTTTACGGTCACAATCACTATCTTTTACACTACGGAACTTACTGCGAGTGATTTCGAATTTCGTCTGACATTTTGTCAATATTGCAGTTAGTTTCTCAGTCGTCTGTGAGAATAGCAGCTACAGTGTTGCAAATATATCAGAAAAAAAAAACCGTTGTTCAATAAGTCCTCTAGTGTAAATAATAGCAAATATTGTTCTACTTTATAACTTATTCACTTCTCAACTGTAAAGTCGCATTAACGATACTAAATAAGTAAATTGTATGTAAATGTTTTGAGTGACAGACGTCGTATAGAAACATTTCATTAGAAGGTAGTCGAAATTTTCACTAAGGTTCATTACTTTTAAACTGCATTTTCAAATTTTAATGTCGTCATTATTTTAAAAATAAATACCTAAATATAGTTTTACATATCCCTTTATTCCTACTTTAGAATATTCATAACGTCATATTAACTTGATTGATACATATAAGTTTGTTGTGCATTAAAAAAAAAACAATTTACTAAATGTTTTACTTTACATACCATATTTGTAAAAATGTTTATAACTGCTAAGGTTTAAGTGATAAACATGTTACAGCTGTAAACGCGTAAAACTTTAAGGTTGTTTGCTATCCAATAATATAATTCCATTATTTTATGGACAAATGCAGTTTATTCGTAGTTGAAGATAAAAGTCATACATTCCTATCAAAACCACTGGTTTGGATATCGCCGGAATTTGATTATTGCGTTGTGTACGTTTACACCCAATTTCAAACAACAACAAATAAATATTGAAATACATAAAAGCCTGTTAATGACTTAAATTCATAATAAAGCTGTATAACAGTGCTATAAAACACGATAATTCTATTCCGGTGGGAGTTAGGAGCAAATGCTCGATTAGAATAAGGATTTGTACATTGTATTTGTAAATTCTCTTAGTCTACTGACATAACTTATACTGTAACGTTATATCATGTAACCAAAAATAACTAGTACTAATTGATTTTGTTAAAACGTTTTGAACTGTTTCATACATGATACCTACATCTCCAGATTTTTTTATATATCATAGTTATAGAGTCTCAACTGGAATCTGTAAATTTCACAAGTACATAATATCACCTTATGTTATAATTTAAAGACATGATTTTGGTACTATTTTTAAGTTAAAAAATAATAAATCTATTAATTTTTCTTACGGACATTGATCATAATTGATGAGAAATATATTTGATATTATGGCGTTTGTTTAAATTTAAAATGGATACTGACTAAAAATCTACTTATAGCATCTACGCATGAATTTCCACAGTCTTAATCAAACGTCATAATGATGAATGAATTTTATTATTGAAAAAGAATAAAAAAAAATTCTGAAATAAAAAATTTAAGTCCATGACAAGGCTACCGTTTGTTTCAAGTAAAAATGTTTTCGTTCGATCACAATACCAAGGAGATTGCGAAACGAACGAGTTATTTATGTTTACACACCGTATCATAAGGCTAGGTAGTCGTTTACATGATGGATGTCCACCTGTACTGTAAATACACTCCTTTACACTTAGGTAAATATACAGGTCATTATGAACAGTGTTGAGTTTTATTTTTAAATCCTTATTTCCCAATTGATCTAGTTACCTACCTGATTATTAGAAAGACGTTTATTTTGTAAACTGCAACCTACAAATCTTATTTTAAATCGGCACCAGTACAGTTTTTTATAATAGGTTATTTATGCTACAACTGTGGTGGCAAAATATAGTACCATTTTCCCCGTCCATAAATTAGAAACAATAGATATGTTCCCTTGTCAATCATAATGGAACAAGAAAATATCAAAGTCCTATCACCACTACTACCGTGTCGGTCGATACCTTTAAAAGAACAGCATCATCAAAAGTTCACAGTAAGGAAAAATTGTCACCTGGAAGACAACTGGGAAGTAAATTCCCAGTTGTTACTCCGGGGTCTGCGCTAGAGGAGACTACTAGGAGTAATCGATCCATACATCAGGTAAACTTTCTGAAAGTTAGGTTCATCGAAGCCAATAGATATAATATACTTCTTGTACAATGTTGTATAAAAGCCCTCGATAGCAGCATTTGCCAAGCCGAAATATATATGCGATGCATAGGTGAAATAGTCCGTATGTCCCATGTTTCGGCTCGGCACAACGTTAACAGATAGTTGCGCGTTATCATCATCATCGGATCTTTTTTAGTCTTCACTGCCTGAGCACGACCCTCTTTGTACTACCAGAGTCATATATAAGCCAAAGCAGTCAGAAGATTGGGCCTACACTCTTCACGCTAGCCAGGCGAGTTGGAGATTTCTCTTTATGTTTATGAGCATTTTTAGCTTGTGTTTCCTATGTCGCCTTCTACTACATCCACGGAAAGACTTGGAGAGGTCCTATTCTACTCTGTCGCCCTTGCAAAAAGGTACTGAATATCAAAATATATTTTTACCAGATTATCAGTGCGTAACAAACGAGGTAAAATAACGACAATAATCTTTTAGTCTTCACCTAATTAGTTTTCTACACAAGCAAATTATGCTGAAGAATGAAGAACATTACAGTAAATGCTACCGTTTGCTTACATGATTACACACATTGAAAACAGACATTCATGAGTCAGAATAAATAGAAAAAAATCATTAAAAAGAGGTTAAACATACTTCAATTAATTGTAATGGTTGTCTCACAAAAGCTTTATAAAAGTAATAAGAAGGTGATATACCATCACCGTTTATCAGTTTTATAGGGCTTAAATACCTTAAAGGCTTTAAAATGCTTAAAAAGAGTAAGTATCACAGTCTTATTAGATCAGTATGTTACAAGTGACTATCCTAGGATGAGTAATTAGGAGGTCCTCAGTAGATATTTAGATATTTTACATGCCATCATTCAAAGGTTAGCCTTGATGATGCGAAGGATGAGAGGTCCAACAAAGTCCTGTGGCCCAACGTTGCGAGGATGGATGCCGACGTATCTACAGACTATCCAGACCTCAACGAAATACCCCAAGTCCATACTGTAATTTCTATACCATTATAGAATATATTTTTATTTTACACAATTTTACTACTAAAAACCACAAATTTAATATCAACACCACGTAAATAATGTCGGAGAGAAGAACTTACAATAAGATATATACTTACTCTTCATAGTAACTTAGTATAAGTATAATTAATTACGGTGCATTAAGGAAAGAAGTTCCATCGTCATCATTTTTTATATTTTAGTCATAATATTGCCTAAGTTTTATAGGCTATACATGTATTATACAGTCTATATAATATATACAGGCAAGTACTCAAACCAAGTAAATTTGCTTTTGATATTAGTAAGGCGCCTACAAATTATAAAATGCAAGAAAGTAATTATAATTAGGACCAAGCAACCTAACGTAAAGATAATGTTTTGGCAAAGAGTAATATGTACTTGGCAACATAAAATCATTTCTATAAATTATCACTGCTATGACGCAATTGGTCATGCCTTTGCGTATTTAAAATGGTATTTCGACATCACTGCCACAAGGCAGCGTGGCCGAGTGGTCTAAGGCGCTGGTTTTAGGCACCAGTCCGAAAGGGCGTGGGTTCGAATCCCACCGCTGTCAGATACTTTTTGCTATTTGTAATTATATGATTTTTTGTTCTTGTTTTGAGCAAAATATTTTTCAATGTTTAGGATGCTATTAAATAGCCTTTTTAAATAAAAATAAACAGAGTAAAATAAACAAAGATTCAGCTAGAATACTACAATTTGAAACTTCTAAATAACGATTAGTACGAACGTAGATAGCTGAAACGAAAATTTTATTTTTAGAAAATTATTTAATACCTCAATATTGAGAAAATATCATGCACTTTAGTAAATTCCTATAGAATGTCATTATGGTCTTTGAATGCGTTGATGTCTTTTGAATAAAGGACTCCTTTTGATTATTATTTTTTTATTATAAAATTGATGTGTCAATGCAATTAACAAGAAATATTTTAATATTATGGCCTAAATGTTTATTTTCGTTATATTTCCCGTGCATTTAGATTAAAATAAAACAAATATTTTTTTTTGTTTGATAAAGTCCTTGAACTAAACATATTTTACTGAACACATAAATTTGTAATTATTGTAATTCAGTTCGGGAGAACATGAAAAACATAAAAATACTAGCTACTTTTCTTCCCACGCAGACCGTAAAAGCCAGTCAAGGGATTGGGCAAAAATCTAAGAAATCACGTTATAGGCGATGCGGCTAGCAACCCAGCACTGTTTTGATTCTTCTTTCACCTTATCACCCACTTACACGCTAATTGTGGCTTTTGGGTTTTATGATCCTGGGCTCTGTCTACCACGCATAAAGACGTGATAATAAATAATATATAAATATAAATAAATATATACGGACAAATCACACAGATTGAGCTAGCCCCAAAGTAAGTTCGAGACTTGTGTTATGGGATACTAACTCAACGATACTATATTTTATAATAGATACTTATATAGATAAACATCCAAGACCCAGGTCAATCTGAAAAAGATCATTTTCCATCTTAACCTGACCGGGAATCGAACCCGGGACCATCCGTGTCGCAGGCAGGCGTGTTGACCGCTGCGCCACGGAGCTCGTAAGCATGTAATTTTGAGGAGTTCGTGCTGGTTTCGTTGGATGTCACAAGAACGCAGTGCAACTGTAGGACTGCACAGGGTAATGGACCACCTCTTCATTATCATCATCATTAATTCTTTTTTAGTCTCCACTGCAGTAGCATGACCCTCTCTGTACGACCAGAGCAAGAGCAGTCAGGGTTTGACCTACTTTAGGCCTAGGCCTAATCTTGGTGTTCTATAAAGTCAAAATTTTTGTACTAAAAAAAATATTAATGTGTCATTCGAACAGACCTAGCGAGTTATTGGTCAAAACATTAATTAATAATGTAAGCCATTGACATATTGGAAAAGGAGAAAAAGCTCACCTTTGGTCTCAATCTATTCTAATATTATAAGGAGAAAAATTTCTTTGTTGTTTGTTTGTATTGAATAGGCTGCAAAACTACTGGGCTAGTTTTCATTAGTTTTCATCTATAGATAGCTAATTTATTTACGGCTATAATTTACGCGGACGAAATCGCGAAAAAATTGTCTTAAATTAAATTTTTTATCGATTCGATAAACGGTAAGTAGACCTCTTTTGATGTTAATAAAAAACATATCAAATAAGATTATTTATCACGTCTGAGTCTAAGCGGTAAGTAGTTCGTGTAGTACCGATTTCGGACCAGTGCTTGGTCTCGATTGAAGTCGATTCGCTATCGAGTGGGTAATTAATCGATGTCACTGGCAGCGCGGAACAGATCCTTCTTTTTAGTATTAAATGCACAGTGTAGTTGGTGTTTATAGAGCTTTCTATTTTTTTAGTCTATATTCCTTTAGCTCTCGATTCGAATGAATGATTTTTGGCTCCGCGTAATAGTTCCCCGTTGTTAGTCTTTTTCTTTTAAATTATTATCTTCTGTTTTAGATGATGGCTTGCTATTCGTCGATTCGGTATCGAGTGGGCAATTAATCGATGTCACTGGAGGCGCGGAAATATTCCAAATATCGCTAGAGAGTTTTCGACCCTTGGTTCTGTGTACTCCGTTATTTATAAGCTACGAATAAGTAATCCCAACTAATATTATAAATGCGAAAGTGAGTTTGTTTGTTACGCTTTCACGCCGTATCTACTGAATCGATCATCATGAAATTTTGCATACACATAGGTTAGGGTACCGAGAACAGACATAGGCTATATATTACGCGGGCAAAGCCACAGGTAACAGCTAGTAAGTCTATAAGAAATATCACGTGCCATCGTATATTACCCAAACATTTTTCGCTTCTTATTAGATAAATTATTTATCACGATCAAAATACTTTTACAAACCATTCGGCCAACCGAAATACGCAAGACTATTTTTTTTTTCATAAACCAGCTTTCCTACTTAAAGAAAATAAATATCGATGGGCTATATCGCTCAATTGACTTACATATGTAGCTGGTATATTGGTAATCCGATTAACAAGATTATACTTTAGGTAAATAAAATTTAGGACTATAACTAAATTTCCAAAGCCGCTTAACATCATTTAAAAAAATATATGTTCTCTGTTTCAAAATACACTGTACAAATTAGTCTCGCAATAATCCGCAGAGCGGCGCTGGCGGTCGTAGCTCCCGACCAGTTTTTGCTAACGCCAGAAAGAAAAAGTTGCACATTTGATACCGGTGACAGGGAAAGTCAAACAAATGATCAACACTTAGGGTTAATCCGATATGAGATGCGGGTGAAAGGCGCCGATACTTGTTTGTTTTTTATCCGACTGAGCTCAGAAGGAGGGTAATATTTTTCGCGCGTATGTATGTATCATATTTGTATAAGTAATAGAAAGTATTTCTGTTCCATCGTTGCATTCTGTAGCCTAAACGGATTGACCAATTTCAAAGTGTGGGGTGTCATTAGATACGTATTCTTCCCCGGAGTGACATAGGCCATGTAATGTTAGCAAAAAAATGGCGGACGTAAACTGCCAAAAAGGCAGGTAAACTTTTTTATTTTTTGAAATAATTCACTTGTTGAATTAAGTACTATCATCATAAGCGAGATATATTATATCCATTAAAAGCTTAGTGTTGATCGTTTTATTATTAATTAACTCTCTCAGTTTATGAATATGCTTCAAAGATACTTGAAGAAACGGGGAGTGATTCAGGTAACATTTGATCTAGGAAAGCTAGCAGATTCCTTTAGGATAAAATAAAATTCGTTCCGAAGTCAGGCGTCATTAGATTCATATCTTTCCCCGGAATGTCAAGGGCTATGTGGTGTCAGCAAAAAATTTAAATGGCTATGTACTTGTATGTACTGTACATTTTTTTTTAAAATCATTTATTCAAAATTCTTAAAAAATACCGGTGCACTTATTGCTACTACGAAAACCTCGCAGGGTTTATCTGAGTTTCGGTGAGTCGCTATAGTAAGTTGGTACATAAGTAATACAGCTTTAACAATCTTACAAATTTTTTGAAATTTTCGTTATACATCATCATCAGGTCTTTCTAGTCTCCACTGCTGTTGCACGACATATTTTGGTTCGTTATGCATATTTTGTAAATTTGTGGGAAGGTCGTTCAAATACTTAGGTATATGGTAACTGGTAAGTCTTGTCCCGTATAAGTTATTATATTTAGGTACATTAAACTTATTAAGGTATAAAAGTGCTCTTAAATATGTAGGCCGTTTCTTTTCTGTTAAGCAATCCAAATTATGCGATTCAGTTAAAATCTGGTATTTGATTTTATCATACACATTTATCACTTTACAATATATATACATGTAGGTATATATATATATATACGTTCGGGTATGTGTACTTTGTTGCCAGACACGGCGGTCATGCGAGCCTTAGTTTTGTCGTTACCATAAAAAGTAAAAATATGATACGTAACATATTCAAAGGAATTTTTTCTTGACCAGCTAAAGAAGAAGGATGGTGTCGAAGAACTAAAGTCTAAAGCAGAGAATTGAGAAGTTTGGCGTATATTCCGTTGACAAGAGCTATTAAAGCTTATTAAATTAATAATAAAAAGAAGAACATCTTTTAATTTTATTAACACAGTTTCTGTTTTTGCCTATACAAATCTTGAAAGTCAAATCATTATAATGACTAATCTTCTATTTTATTATGCTCCGATTCCAATCATAATAAATTAACTGTTACAGATATATCGATAAATCAGAGGACCCTCATCATAAACAGTAAATTAATGGCATATCGTCGAGTATCAAGTTTCTAAAACTAAATGGAATTACAAGAAATTCGATGCATTTATTAGCCTGATATGGATCAAATGGCATTATTATAAAATATTCTATCGATTGATCGGAAAGAATGTGCAATATATATTTATGTGGGTGTAACGTCCAAAGACCGATAATATAACTCAAACCTACAACAAAATAAAGATATTTTTATTCTTTAGGGGGTTAAGAGCGTATACTAGCAGTATTTTTTCAATATGGTTTCCATACAAATGTATTTCTCTATTTTATCGCTGAAAACTGTTTCTAGAGCCACAATCCTTTTTTAGGGTTCCGTAGTAAACAAGGAACCCTTATAGTTTCGCCATGTCTGTCTGTCTGTCTGTCTGTCTGTCTGTCTGTCTGTCCGTCCGCGGTTTTACGCAGAGACTATTAGTACTAGAAAGCTGTAATTTGGTATGGGTATGTATATTAATCATGACAAAAAAGTGGTAGAATAAAAATTTGAAAAAAAATTTTTTTTAGTGTAGCTCCCATACAAGTAAAGTGGGGGAGTCATTTTTTTTCACTATTTACCCATCGTGTGGGATATCGTTAAATAGGTCTTTCAAAAATATTGTGAGGTTGAGAACACTATTTTCCGATTTAGGGATCCGTTTCCGAAATATTTGGTTTTAAAGTGCGAATTTTTGTTAGAGGTAAGTGTCCCCCCCCCTCTATCTGCTAAACGGTTATATATAGATACGTGAAAAAAATTACAGTAGTAGTATATATACTGAAATTTAAAGGAAAACTATCAGAGCTGAGTACCAAGTACAAACTAAAAAGTTATAGGCAACCAACTTATAAACTGTAAAATTTCATACTATTTTCATTGTTAGATGTTTTTGGTCGCTAAACTGTAAGGTGCGAGTGTGAATAGTGTGAACTCAAAGTTGTCATTCGCAACTACGGAACCCTACACTGCGCGTGGCCCGACACGCACTTGGCCGGTTTTTTTTTCATAAAATCTAGTACTAAAATATGAATGCGAATATTTTTTATTTTTTCCAAAAAAACTGTTTTTGTACAAATATTTTTCTTTTAAACAGGTTTTTAGAAAAAAATAAAGGATATACCTATTTTAGTAATAGATTGTATGTTAAACAAAATTGTGCCTCTAGAAGCAGCGTTCAGCGAAAAAATAGAGAAATACATTTGTATGGAAAACGCACTGCTAGTATACCCTCTTAAGATCAGCCGATTGGCGCCATCCCTCATTTTATTTCTTTTGCTAATAAATAAGACCAAATTGAAAAAAATTACGTCCACACTTCGATAGTAAATGACTTGTAGTATTCTTGGTACCTATAAGTTTTCATTACGTTGCATCTGGTAAATTAAGAGAGCTTCTCATTACTGCCACATAGGGCCATTTTTGGTGGCGATGACTAGATCTTTTAATTTGAAGTGATAATATTTGCGAAAATATATACTAAAATTACTACAAGTAATTTACTACCGAAGTACTGCCTTTTTTTTTTTAATTTGGTCTCATAGAGAGTAAGAATAAAATTACGGGTGGCACCACCCGTAATTTTATTCTTGGTCTTTCGCTAATATAAGCCTCCTCATTTCAATTACTTTCCTACCAAGCCGGGGTAATATAAAGAAAATACGTTATGAAGAGTCATGACACCTCATCTTAGCATATACCTAGATGATAGAAGATCATGCTCATTTGAGTATAAATTATAATTTCGTTACTCAAGTGGCCTTCTCCATTACACAGAAACGTATACGTACATATAGTCAAAGCTTTGACTATGAGTGCGTTTCAAAGTCAAAGTAACAACGGTACGAAGTCTAATAGTTTGTCAGTGGCGAAGTTCTAGTTCAAATATAATTCGCCTGAGTTGAAAGAGAATAGGGACGTTAGGCGTCAACTACTCATACTATAGAACAATTGAATTCCGGCAGTGAACGTTTACTTCTTGAGCCTACTAACCTCATAAATCAACGCTTGATGTTTTCAAGACATGTTTTAATGCGTTTTAGACTGGAAAAGCGCTAACAATATGTTAGTTTAAATAAGTTTCGAAATTTTTGGGGTTAGTTAGCCCTACTGTATTGGTATAAATATGGATTGAACTCAACCTGTGTAATTTGTCCCTATTTATTTACCTATACAATATGTTAACAAACCCTGTCCGATCCTTAAAAAGGCGATCAGTCCGTCAATGTGATCAACTTTACCTAAGGACAACTGCCTCGAAATTTGAAAACAAATTGACATCACACGTGTGTTCAGCCGGCTAGCAAGTTGTAAAGAAATTGATTGTTTTTGGATGTTAAACGGGCTGAGTCGCCCCTTTAAGATCGGACAGGGTTTATAACATATTTAATAGGCAGCCGAGTTGGTCGAGCTGCTAGTAACAAATAAAATAGGCAAGAACAAATTCAGCAGTAAAAGTAAGAGACATGCTTCAGCGAATACGTTGCGGCGAAGCGGGTCAACTCCACATGTATCGTTTGTAATATTGGCTTCATGATTGATTTATATGACCTGCAATATACTTATAGTATCGGCTATACTATAAATTATCTGATTATATTTTACTGTTATGTTTTAAAAAAAGATAGTGGGTATTTTTGCCTTAGTATATTTCATGTGCCTCTTTAATTTAACATTAAAAATAAAGTAAAAAGTATTTATTTTCTTTTTTAGAAAAAATATCGTTTGAGGATATTGGCGTCTGTAGAAGGCTAGGACTGTGTAACCACACCAGTGCTCTCACTCACACACATCTGAATGTAAATAATAATACAATATTTTGTACATTAACTAAATATATGATAGCCTGAAAGAAATTGGTCATACTTACATTTTGCAGCTAAAATATTTTTTCGCCCACATGCGACAATAAATACTTGAAGCTTACTTAAGAGAATAAGGTAACTTGTAAAATTTTTGTAGATAAAATTTATTTGACGATGTAGAGATAAATGTATTATTATCTTTGTGGCATGGCATACTAATAAAATATAAGATTTCCACAAGGAGTGAATTTGTTACTTAGACTTTTTGATAAACTACTTTCTTAAGTATTTTCTGTATAAATTCAAATAAATATTTATGGACAAACCACGCAAATAGGGCTAGCCCCACGGTAAGTTTTGAACTTGTGCTGTAGGATACTAACTCAACGATACTATATTTTATAATAAATACCTATATAAATAGATGAACATTCGAGGCCCAGGCTGATCTGAAATCGTTTTTAACCGGGGTTCGAACCCAGAAACCCTTGTATCGCAGGTAGGCGTGCTAACAACTGCGCCACAGAGGACGTTGTTTTCAAAATTTTAACAATGAAATTTTATTTGATTGCTAAATGTAAAAAAAAATTGTGTCGCCATTCAAGTTGTTGTTGTTTTTGTGTGCGTAAGTGACCAACTCTGGCGTCAGATTTTTCAAGCTACCTAAAGGCAGACATAGCTTAACAATGAAATCGGAGTTTTTGGTGGGAACTCAAGGGGTTCAGTTGTAGTTTGCCTTATACAATTTTGCAAATTGATTTAAGTGGACTTTATAATATGAAATTGGTGTAGTTTAGTGTTATAAATGCTCGTGCTCGAGAACAATTTGTGAAATAGTTCAAGTAGACTGTTAAATGGACTCGTATAGATTTGTCGCCAAAATCTCCCACGAGCAAAGAACATACGCCATCTTTGATGCCACATACCGTACAACACCGATACTTAGTATCTCATTATACTGGACATTGGCAGAATCACTGAAATCTCGGTGGAAGCCATAATTAAAAAGAAGAAAGAAACGATTGACATCAATGATGACAGCCGGGACTAATAGCTTAATGTGCCTTCCAAACATGGAGGAGCTCAAGATATTATAAAGTTAAATTATACCCTATAAATAAGCTAAACCGTACCGCGAGCGTTAATACAATTAATTAACGATATTTATATACCGCCTACGAGTCTACGACTATTAATGCCTTTTAAATTCATTTTTAATACTTATCAATGATGAATAGCAACATATAAGCAGTAATGTATATCTCTACTCAGCTGTTCCCTGCGGCGATGTTAAAATAAATTCTCAATATATATTCGCAAGTCAAATGTTTGGTTTAGATTTTGGCGTTTATTGCCAGGCTTGGGGCTATTTTATTAACTCATATACAGTTTTAGGTACTCATTTATTTAAATTCCATGATTTGTTAGTGTCACCTGCTACCAGTATGGGTAGGCGAGGTTTAACTGTAGCATGTTTTTTTACAAATCACCCGATTTGAGCTAGCCCCAAAGTAAGTTTTGAACTTGTGTCGTAGGATACTAACTGAACGATATTACTATATTTTTTATAATAGATACTTATATAGATAAATATTCAAAACTCGGACCAATCTGAAACATATCGTTTTTCATCACGACCTGAACGGACACTCTTTTATTGACAGCCATATAAAAATAGGGTTATTATTATATGACTGTTAATAAAAGAGTGTATTGTTTTTCGAGTTCATGTTCGTATATGTATCATAATATACATGTTGACTTGTTTCGTACATTTACTTTTAAAAAAATCCGTTCATAAAGGTACATTGTCAGCGGCTGAAATAGGCTTAAATTATGGCGGAAAAAGAAATGGGTAGATAATCAAGTAGATATAGAATATGTCTACTCGTAAAGAGCAATATATTTTTAGAAGTTTAATGGGTACGTTTTCGTACGTATGTTATGCACTTATGAGCTTTCTTTCGAGAGGTAAGTAACTAAAATAATTAAATTAAAGCCTCGGTTCGTCATATTCTGAGATTGATAGTGAGATAATATAAAAGAACTCGACTCGAATTGAGATGTCGATAAGAAAGGAAAAAATATATATAACTGAACTCGGCTGCGATTAGATTGGAAGGTTTCGATCAAGGGAATGAACTTTAAAATTAGCGTTACGCTGGCATCTTTTATTTTTTCTCAATCTTTGTTTTCAGATTTCTAGATTTCAGACGTATCAACATTTTCGTAACATGAATTTTAGCTATATGTAACCTGTAAGAGATTTGATCTTTTTTACACTTTCGAAACTTATTCTATTCATAAACCATAATAATTTATTCGTCGCTAAGCAGACCTATATATTTTTGAATTGCCAACAACAACACAGTGTTAAATACTTATGTTATAAGTATCATACCATATTTACTAACTAGCTCCAGCCTGCGGCTTCGCCCCCGTGATATATATCCTATGTCCTGTAAGAAGATTGGTTCAGTAGATAGAGCGTGAAGAGGTAACAAACAAATAAACATACAAAAAAATATACAAACACATCTTCGCATTAATAATATTAGTTAAGATTAGTAAGGATACCTGTAAAATGCTTTGTTCTATCGTCTATATTTATTAAATATAAAGTAATGTTTTTAATTCTCACATTAGCGTTTATTATTATCTAAAAAGTGCATGAACTACAGCGGGTCAGTGCACCGTCACCGGAACATTAGCTCATCCGGCTAAATCCTCGATCACTCATTAATCTACCGTAATCTATTAAGTTTACGAGGTCCATCTCTGCCAAGTTCAAGCTTCTGGGTCAGGAGAGGTGGCTCTAAAGTATATAAGCGCGGAGAAATGCTCTCTCTACATCCACTCAGCTGTCTCCTCTCGACAACTAACTATCCTTAGCAACATGGCGGCTAGATTCGTTGTAGCTGTGGCCCTCTTCGCCCTGTGCCATTGCAACCCCATCATTATAAACGGTAAGAAAACTCAATTAATCAATTAACCATCAAAATATTATTATAGCCAAAATAAAAACAATTTTAATAATCACTTTGCACATTTCAAGATTCCATTTACTATTTTAATTACTTTCATAATAAATTTATTTTATTAAAAAATTTGTCCCCTTATAAAATGTGTCAATAACTATAAATACTAATTATTATTTTTTGCATCAACAGGTGTACTTTACCGTGATGCTCGTGGGTTTTCGATGGGTCAAGGCTACAGCAGCAACTTCGGTGGTGCCAGCCAGGCTTCGGGCTCCGCTATCGTCAACGGAGGCGGCGCCCAGGCCTATGGCAGCGGCTCCGTCGGTCCCCAGATCGCCCGCAACGACGGATTCGGCCAGATCTACCCCGGACAAGCCATTGCCAAGGCTGAGGCCTATGAAGCGCCAGAAATCCCCATGTATGGATCAGCTAAGGCTACAGCTCAGGCTCAAAATGGTGGCTACTATCCAGTCCCTGAGCCAGCAACCGTCATCACATACGAGCAGAACTTTGAGGTTCCCGCTGAAATCAGCTACGAAATCCCCGCCCCTGTTTCCGCTCAGTCATCCGCCATTATGAACGGTGACTCTGAGTCCTCTATTGCATCTGCCATCTCCAACGGTGCGGGATCAGCTCAATCCTCCTCTCAGACCCAAAGGGGCATTGGCTCTTATGGACTCACCTCATCCAACGCTAAGACCTATGGAGGCTACGGTGCTGCTGACTCTAACGCCAACACTGGATACGGCTCTGCTATCACTGCCGCCAGGATCCAAGGCATGTCTGGATCTGGATCTGCTTCCTCCAAGGCTCACTCTGGCTCGGGATCAACTCTATCCAACGCGCAGGCTCAGATGAACGGTGGATTCGGCTCAGCCTCCTCTTCTGCCAACACCGGTGCTTACCAGCCTACCATCGCTGCCGCCAAGACCCAGGCTAAGGGTATCAGCTGGCGTTTCGGAACCTTGTACAACACACCTTCCAGCCTTGCCCAAGCTCAGGCTAACACCAACGGTTACGGTGCCGCCAAGTCTATCGCTCAGACCTACCAGCCCGCTATTCTCCAGTCTGGATACAGCTCCGCCAACGCAAACGCTGACATCAACGGTGCTGGTTCCGCCAAATCTACTGCCAACGCTCTTGGAAACCAGGGATCCGCACTGTCTTCCGCCAACATTGGATCCGGATACACCGCCGCCAAGTCAACCGCCAACTCCAACGGCGCTATGTTCGGTGGCCTGAGATCCGACGCCAACGCCCACAGCTCTGGTCTGGGCAGCGCCATCTCCTCTGCCAAGGCCCAGGAGCTCTCTACTGGCTACAAGATCACCAACTCTGCCGCTAACGTATCTGGCTATGGCTCTGCCAACGCCAAGTCTTACAGCGCTTAAGTACTTCTGGTACTGCGCCATAGCAACCACATCAAGACGACTTAGATACTTGTCTTGGTGTATTTGCCATAATTAGCATTTATTAATTTATTTATTTATTGTGCTCAATTTTCAAGTCTGAATTTAACTGATAAATTAAGTCTGAAACTCTTATAATGTGACTGCAATTTATTTATGGTTTAAAAATAAACGAATCGAATTTTATAAAAATTTTCAATCACCCTTTAAAACCAAACCCTTTATTTTGTACAAACATACAAAAATTAAATAAGTACACAATACAATATAATACTTCATTACAAGCACTTTCACAGTTTGCCCTGCATGAAGGGCTTGAGGTACTTGTGGAAGCTGTCGTTTACGGGCTGAGCATTGAGCGGGCTCTTCAGGGCTTCTTCCATCAGACGCTCGTACACACGACCGTCGTATGATCCAAGAGCTGAATTCAAAATCTGAAAGAAAACATAAAATATAAACATACAGATGTTTTGAATTCGTTAGACCCGATTACGCATAAATATCTTTATGTGAACCATAAAGTAAATCAATAAACATAAACCATTTGAACATTTTGAATGATAGATACCTATCTAGAAATAAAAAGTTAAAAACACTTTTTCTTTAAAATGTAATTAACATTCTCAATAGACTGGTCAAGATGTTCACAAATCCTCACAGATGTTATTTTAAAATAAGTATTCAAAAACAGATAATTAATATTGAATTTCATTAAATTAATTTCACATAAAATAATAATTTAATAACTGAATATCGCAGAAAGTAGCATAGTCATTATTTATTCATATTCGTTATTAATTTGTTCATTTTAAAATATATTCAATGTACATAATTTAGTTTCAATATTTGTATGGGTTTATGCTCAAAATTGTAAAGCTTATTTCTTATTTATGATCGTGTATTCAGTTTGCTAAAAACTGGTAGCCCTGTTATTCTAACCCATTAAATTAAGATGTGACAAGAAGTGAAAAGACTAATAATCTAAATTTTCGCTCGTGATTTAAAAGTCCTCAAAATATGAACGCATATTGTGTAAAAAGTATTCTATTCTTTTTTGTGCATAGATTAAAAGAAAATTTCGTCTTTTCTGTGCATCTGTTTATTTATTTATTCATTTATTAGCTTACTTAACATATTACAATCGTGTGTGTACATAATATACAGAGTTCCCAGCATTGATCACATAGCAAAAGTTGTTCATATTGACGGTGTCACTCACTCCTTTAAGGATATGTCGAGGGTCATGTTACACCCTGTATAACGATTATAAATTGGTTTTGATCTAGAAAGTAATCCTAACATAAGTCTGCCTAAAAGCTAAACAATGTAAAGTACTTTAAATCTCTTCTACACAATCGGCGATGATCAGCTGTCATCGCGATGATTCACTGTACATTGTTGTTTAACTCATTGAAGCCCTTGAGAGTTTTTTATCCAACGCAGCAATGTACAGTGAATAATCGCAATAACAGCCTACCATCGGCAATTGGGCATGCAAACTTTTATGAAGGTCATGATTTTATCTTTTTATGAGAAAGAAAATATATTCTAAGAAACTAATTTCGGTATTTCTGCGATTTAATTAAGTTTTCTTTCATAACTCCAGAAGACGTAACTTTCTTTGCCACTTATATCAATATTCTTAGTAACATATCATCAATAATGTATATTATTAAGAAAATTAATATTTATCGTATGAAAAATCTATATTAACAGGATTAAGAAAAAAATGCGTCCACGAATGACGTCACAAAACACGATTTGTCTTATTATAAATCAAGGACTAACTTTAGTACCTGGTTTAAACCATTATCCGGCCAAAATAAGTAAACATTTAGTAATTTGACATAAAGTAAGTGTCACTGTCAATTTATTTTGGTTGGATATAGGTTTAAACCAGGTACCAAAGTTAGTCCTCGTTTTATAATAAGACGGGATATGTATTTCTTGAATATCTCACTAAGCAATTATTGGTTTTTAAAATTTGTAACATTGAACATATTGTCTGAGCGTTTATCTCAAAATGGTTTTAGATTCAGCCAGTTAAAGAATAATTTAGCAAAGCGAAGGACGCATTACATGTAACGGTCCGAGTTGAAATTAAATAATGAAACCTTGCTTCTTCTGCGTTCGAGTAAATATTGGTAGATATAAAAGAGTTTTGACAAACAATCAACCAAATATGACTCTGCAACCGCCAGATCGTAGAATATGAAATATTGAAAAAAATACTTGAATGAATGAATGATTTATTTGAAAACATACGCAGTCATTAAGAAACATAAAACATAAAAAAAATGAAAATTTTATGACACTGAGTCCGTCTTCAAATAGGTACCAACTCAGCATAATAATGTGTTGGTTATAAAGCCAACGCTGGTCTTTCGTTGGGACAAATATTGACGTCACGGGTGAGCGAAACTTACAACTTTATAAAAATAAAAATATAAGTGTTTAATACAAAACCTTAATAACTACACTGCATTCCTCATAAAACTTAATAAAACATTTGTACCTCATCTCTAAAATCAAAAGCATCCACCAGGCCGACGGCATTAGGACGTATCTTCTCGAGGAGATCTTCATATCTACGCTGGATGTCTTGCACGTCATTTTCAGTTATTCCATTATACTGTAAACAAACACAAACATTAATGATCTGAAATGAAACATCTACGGAAATCTCATATCTGACTGTACAACTTAGAATTACACCCTTAGATGAAAGGGAATACATGAATTTTACGGGGTGATTACGTAATATTTTTTTTAATTTATGTAACTTGCTCAAACAGTCTGTCACTGTCCCCTGCTCTTCGGACTTTGAACGCTATAGCGCAGAAAACCGATTTGTTCTTTTGCACATTGAATGAATTTACTAAAGTAGCTCTATTCATTTTGTGCTACGAAAATTAAGGTAAGTACATAAATATTTGTTGATTTGGCACAACTATTGTATTAGGTATATAGCCTGTAAAAATATGGAAATAAATAAAATAAAAATAAATAAAATAAATTTTGTGGGAAAATGCCTAATTAAAAATCAATAAAAAACGAAACTGTCCGTCTAATGGTAGCAGATAAAAACAACGCCATAAATAAAGCCCTTCACACCACTAGTAATATTCGCACCATAGTTCGATAAGAAAAACCGGTTCCATCGGAAATCGATGTTTTGACATTTAGAAATGATAGATCCATTAGTTTTTGTCCGTAGAATATTGACCCCACCTAACTGTATCATAAGGTCTTGGCTTGACCCACGATTAAACCATTATTTTTGCTAATCTGATCCAATTTTTTGTCGTACTAACAATGTCAGGAGGTTAATAGGTACTTGTAGGAAACAGCTGTCACGATTGAACGATTTTTTGTTGTATTTTGATATATTTTAGTAGCTATAGTTCAAGATACAGAGTTTGATTGGTAATGGTCTTGACGAACAGCCGTGGTGCAGTAGCTAATACGCTAACTTTCTACTCGAGGGGCACTAAGTTCGATTTCTGGCGCGAGCAAATGTTTGTTTTTATAATGAAAACGGCTTGCTCCCAATATCTCCTTCATCATCCTCTTTACCTTATCCCATTATCTAGGGTCGGCGCAGTATGTCTTATCTTTCCATGTTTCTCTATTTCCTGTCATACTCACTTCCCCTCCCGCCACCCTCATGTCCTGCCTTACACATACTATCCATCTCTTTTTTGGTCTCCCCCTTCCTCGGTTTCCACTTACTTCCATGCTCAGTGCTTTTCTTGTAATATGCCGATCTTCTCTCCTCGTTATCTCCTTACGACCTTGATTATAACCTATGCCTATTTTCAGCAATGAACATTTTTTTATAAAAACTTTAATTTTGAACTAAACTAACTACCAAATAATTTTAATTTAGTAAAATATTTTTTCTCTTATATATATATATAGGTATATATATTTTATTAGGAGAAGTTTAGATAGACCCAACAGGACCTTTGTCTTAAATATTTTATTTTCTTTCACTATATCATGTCTCATTTATAACGCATAAATTTTTCAAAGGTAATAAAATATTTAGTCCGAGTTCCGAATTTTCGCAAAAAAATAGTGTTGTGACAGCGCTATAAAAATTTTCACCATCATAAATAATAACTTATTGCCTAAGCGAATATTTTGTGATAAAATGGTACAATAAATCATATTTTGCATATTTTATGAGGTAGAAATGGTGCTAGACATAATGTACACCTATTAATTTTTAAAAAGAGTCACAGTTATGAACTCGCTTGAATAAATACTTATGTCTCATAAATCTTTTTTTCTCTAGAAAGTCAAAGGTTGTATTTTAGTAATAAAAAAGGATTTAATGTTTGGCTTTGTAGTAAAGATTGGTTAATCATGTCTGTCCGTTCGGATGGTGGCTGGTACGAGTAAGACATTCTTTTTACCCGACTAACCCACCCAAAAGAAGGGTAATGTCTTCGCACGTATATGTATGTACGTATCTACATATGTATGTAAGTATGTCTGTTCCATTGTTCCCTCCTAAACAACGGCTTGAACGATTTGTCAAAGTATGAAGTGTCATTAGATTTATATTCCCCGGAGTGTCATAGGCTAGTCGTAAACTGTCATAAATGGCTGTTGGGTTGATTTTTATTACTTTTTAATAATGCAACTGTTGCATGCAATATTTATTCATAATGCTCCCTTAATTATGGTACCTACCTAATCAACACGTCTTAAGCTGAACACTTGTACAATTTTTATATATTTTGTTGCCTCAAGATAGAAAGTACTGGAAGGAAATGGGGACACCTTTGCCAAGCAGTGGGACAAAATACCTTACTTAAAAAAAGATCTACAAGTACTCATTTTGTATTAACTTTATCAATCTTTGTATGTATTACGTTAAATCTGTCATACAGTTGAAGGGCCGAGTAAGAAACACTTTTTAGTAAAACAAAATGGCGTGCTACGATTAAAATATTAGAAGCAGACAAGTCGTCTCGCATCAAGCCGGCCATAAACATTATCACCAAATAAAGAGCCATAAATTAGAAAGTGATTCTAGTGTTGAATAAATTGTCGCTTAATTAATGCAAATTAACATTCGCGATGGTATCTCCCGTAGCAACTGAATAATACTCTAAGTCAGCTATGCTCAACTTGCAGGCCGCTTGTAATGTGACCACAGAGCAAAAAATGTCTTGTCGCCAAGCTACATTGAAATTTCTTGCACGGTAGATATGACACAACAAAATATTCAGCCGCTCATATTGTTGAGATTTAATTTATAGAGTTTGCCGATATTATCACTTCTTAATTAAAAACGCAAAAATATTTCAAAACCTGAAAAATATTAATTAATATAAAGATTAATATTATTACCATGTTCATCATCAACAGGTCTTTTTTAGTCTCCACTGCAGGAGCGTGACCCTTTCTGTACTACCAGAACCATGTATTAGCCAGAGCAGTCAGAGGATTTGGCCAACACTCTCCACGCTGGCCAGGGTTGGAGAGGTCTTTCTATAGCTTATATTTCATAAGTTGCATTCTACGACATCCACGACTAGGAGTGGTCCTATTCTACTCTGCTGGGAATCACATGGCATATTGATTTAATATTATATTATCACAACGTTTTAAAAACCGACCACCTTGAAAACTAAAAAGTGCGTGCATGAATGTTGTTTTCCTGGGACTGAAGGCTAAAACTTGAAAAAGCTTATCCTAACTAATATTATAATTATGAAAGTGAGTTTGTTAAGCTTTCATGAAATTTTGCAAACACATTGTCTAGGCTATGGTGAGGTACTTTTTATCCCGGAAATAGACTATTCCAGAGTAATTGGTATTAATGCGAGCTAACCGAGGGTCGTGCTCCTGCAGTGGGGACTGGAAAGACCTGATGATGATGATGATGATGATGAACCGCGGGTAATAATTGATTTTGGTTATTAAAATAGATGTACATAGTAAGCGTTTACGTCACTTAATGTTGACTAGAAGAATGTTGAATTCATCCAGAGATAAGTCCGCCATTGTGCATATTCTCTTTTTGTTATAAAGTGAATAATTTTATGATGACTGTTTTTACGATTACGTACAATATGTATATTCAAACAAACCAATGTATAGTTGAGAACCACACCAAAACCGTCTCCGTATAAAAAAAGGTTGAGTATGGTTGCTCTAAATGGGATAGTTTATGGAAATTCGACTTCCGTCGTAATAAATTAATTGGGCCGATAAAAATTGTCCTGAGTTTTATTTATGAGGTACCGATGTAAATGAGATTTGGAATCTACTGTTTTAATTGCTTATCTATTAAAATATATCAAAGTATCTCAAATTTTTTTGACATTATTTTTTTGTCAAAATTTAAATTTTATTTAGCGTAGAGTGGATAATGCTTGGAAAAGCTTCTGGTCGATGAAGGAGCTATTTAAAAGCAAACTTCCAACTTGTTTGAAGAAAAAGCTTCTCGATATGTGTCATCATCATCAGGTCTTTCTAGTCTCCACTGCAGGAGCACGACCCTCTCTGTACTACCAGAGCCATATATACTAGCCTGAGTAGTCAGAGGATTTGGCCTACACTCTCCACGCTGGCCAGACGGGTTGAAGAGGTCTCTTTGATGTTAATAAGCTTTGTTTAGCTTGTGTTTCCTTAGTCGCCTTTTACGACATCCACGGGATGACTTGGAGTGGTCCTATTCTACTCTGCCGGGGACCACACGGTATGTGTATCTTGCCCATTTTAACCTACGGTGCCCAACTTGGGCTCTAAATAAAAAGCAGAGACTCAAATTGCAGGTTTGCCAACGAGCAATGGAGCGTAGCATGTTGGGTATCAAACTGACTGATAGAGTAAAAAAGAACCTACGCTCCATTACAAACGTGGTAGATGTTGGCAAAAAGTCAGGTAAACTAAAATAGGCCTTGGCGGGTCACGTCTGCCTCGTCACCTTTTGGAATCCGACAGACGGAAAAAGAAACAGAGGAAGACCCAGAACAAGATGGTCGGATGTATTATACCACTATGAGAGTGACTGGAAAGAGAAGGCTAGGGACAGAGACACTTTGAGAAATAAAGGGGAGGCTTTTGCCCAGCAGTGGGACGCAATAAGCAATTTTTTTTATTATTATTAACTATTGTATTGTTTATTGATTTAATTCCATAAGTATATATTTACTATTTTTCAATTTATACCATCCTAATCCTAATCCTAACTAATATTATAAATGCGAAAGTGAGTTTGTTTGTTTCTTACGCTTTCACGCCGTATCTACTGAACCGATCATCATGAAACTTTGCAAACACATAGGTTAGGGTACCGAGAAGGACATAGGCTATATATTACGCAGGTGAAGCCGCAGGTAACGGCTAGTCCGATTTATAAATGTTTTTATAGGATTCTTAAGATAGTTAAGAAAGACAAGCAATAAACGTATTTTCCTTCTTAGATAATTAGTGTTATCCCATAAAAATTACCAACAGATATAAAATCGTCGTAACAACAATCCTAAAGCAGTCCTATCCATTATAAGATAAATAAAGCTAAGTCCACAAGAACCTACGTGTCCTACGTTTTACAGGAGAGTATCCATATAGGTCCAAATCACCATTCAAATATATATATACAGACAAATCACACAGATTGAGCTAGCCCCAAAGTAAGTTCGAGACTTGTGTTATGGGATACTAACTCAACGATACTATATTTTATAATAGATACTTATATAGATGAACATCCAAGACCCAGGTCAATCTGAAAAAGATCATTTTCCATCTTGACCTGACCGGGAATCGAACCTGGGACCATCCGTGTCGCAGGCAGGCGTGTTGACCGCTGCGCCACGGAGCTCGTTGTCGATTGATGTAAAAGAGTTTTAAAGTTTAGCGGTGACATGATTGACCGACTTGTCTTACCTTAAGTGCGAAAAAATATTTAACTGATACTTAATCTCATGGGACCCGGATTAGATGGAAAACAGGATTTAACCGTTAAATGAATTAATAACATTTACTTCTAAACATTTATGAGTGGCGATAAATGTTAAACAGCAATGATGATCACAACTTGAGCAGAGAGGAGCACGCATACAGAGACTGAGTAATATACAACTGCGCTGTGCTATCGACAGGGCAAAATTTTGCCACAGGCTTGAAAGCTTTGCTCGGCCTTCTCATACTATTTAGATAGTCGTATATTTGAAAGACACTCTTTTTCGGGCTAACGACTGGTTGCAAATGCCTTGCTATCAATCGGCAAATTACCTCCTGCTGCATACTCACTTTGTATTTCCGAACTCTTATCCGGTTTCATATAAAAAAAATCAGGGTGTAGGAGTGTAACTAACGCTTTACAGTTATTACGGCTAGGACACTGGATTTGTAAGGGATCTAAAAATTTTACAGTACTAAAAATAATTAATTTAAAATTTTAAAAAATACTTGTTCTTGTAATACCAATGTCACTCAGGATGTTAGATTACTAGCGACTATTCATCCTGATCTATTGAGTACCCGTAGCATGGCACCCGTGACGCCGCCGTTTGTATCGCGCGATAAACTATTTACATCTAGCTCTTTAATATTACGGAAAACGAGATAACGATAGTCGACGACGACGACGTTGTCTCGTGAACATGTTAGGGGGGCTGGACTTAGAAGTTATAAAAGAATAAAGAAACTTACATACATACGTACGTGAAATGCACACCTATGTTGGGCAGTCAAATAAAATGCTTAGCTTTGTTATTTACTACTCTATGACGATGATCTCAGTCTCTGGATGGCAAGATTATAAATCTAGTGATAGATAAATATAATGCAAATCAAACTACTTGCAGATAGTGGTGCGCCTAAACGGCGTTTAAGATTTTTTGCTATCTAAAAGAAGATGAATCTAATATTGCATTTTTATTGAGTCCAGTAAGCTGTGACACATTTATTTGTTAGTGTACGATTTAAAAATAGTCTTTAATGAAATTACTTTAGGTCTTAAATTAAATAGCAAATCTTGGCACTGTTACTCTTGTTACTGTTAACTGCTTCAGTATCACGCTATGAACTATTCTCATCTAACTCTTTAATATAACGGAAAATGAGATAGCAATAGTCGATAAAAGTTGTCGCGTTACTGGGGCAGGATTTAGAAGTTATAAAATAACACAAAAAAAATACAACGTAGACGTGAACATGCTCAGTTGGACAGTCATATAAAATGCTTAGCTCTGTTATTTACTACTCTATGCCGATGATCTCAGTCTCCGGATGGCAGGATTATAAATCTAGTGATAGATAAATATAATGCAAATCAAACTACTTGCAGATAGTGGTGCGTCTAAATGGCGTTTAAGATAATCTCACACACCTTTTTTGCTATCTAGAAAGAAGATGGATTTAATATTGCATTTTTATTGAGTCCAGTAAGCTGTGAGATGCTACACATTAATATGTTAGTGTTAGATAAAAAAAGACTTTAATGAAATCACTTTAGGTCAGAAATTTGATTGCAAAAATTTGTTTTACTTCGTTAAATTTTTTTAGGATTCAATTTAGAACAACGTTTTGTATTTAGAAATATAATTTTGAACAGCACCTAAATATTAGCTTCACCCTTTAAACCCGTGTTTATGCATAAAAATTCCCTTTAAATATACACATTATCACGTCTTAATCCCTTGCGGGATAAACAGAGCCCAAGACCATAAAACACAAAAGGCCACGTTTAGCGTTTTAGTGGGTGGTAAGCGGATTCATAATAGTAATGAGTAGCTAGCCATGTTTTATACGTGATTCCTTAGATTACCGCCCAATCCCTTGACCAGCTTTTACTGTCTGTGGGGGACGAAAGGCAGCTGGTTTATTCTATGTGTTCTCCTTATCCCAAACCAGCAAGAAAATTTTTTAGATTTTAAAGTTTCAAATTTGTAGTGTATGAATGACTACCATAAAGTCTAAAAAAATCTAACTGATGAACAGAAAGAAGAGTTCGATATAGCTGTTGCGTTTTTATAAAAATATCAGCGAGAAACTAAATATTCCCCGTCGTTTCAGCGATAGTAACTAGACAATAAATGCGAAGTTATTTATTTTCAAAAGTTGCACAGTCATGCTGTTGTGTGAACTTGTGTGCCACTGCTCCCATTATTGCAAAAAACATCAAAACAAAACGTAACGGTCAGTATCGATCGAAGATATACAATTACTATAGTGCCTTAAGGGACTTAGATCAGCCAACTAGCGCCACCTATTTTTTTTTACTTTTTTATAATATAGGACGGCAAACAAGCAAGCGGGTCGCCTAATGGTAAGTGACCACCGCTGCCGGACTAATACAGCGCCAGTGTGTGACAAGAGCGTTGCCGGTATTTTATTTTTCTCTAGGTAGATGGGCCTCCGGCTTGCTTACTTACCAAACCAAGCATATAAGCGGTAAAGGTATTATACGATCTCAAATGCTGATTTTGTGAAGCTACTATACTCAAACGCCGATTTTATAAGAAACGTATAATTTGCATTTAGTAAATTCAGAGAACAAGTCATTACTGCCAAAAGCTGCCTATTTTTCGCGATAATTAGTTGTTCTCTTAAATAAATAAATATAAATATACACGGACAAATCACACAGATTGAGCTAGTACCAAAGTAAGTTCTTAATTAAGACTTGTGTTATGGGATACTAACTCAACGATACTATATTTTATAACAAATACATATATAGATAAACATCCAAGACCCAGGTCAATCTGAAAAAGATCATTTTTCATCTTGACCTGACCGGGGATCGAACCCGGGACCATCCGCGTCACAGGCAGGCGTGTTGACCGCTGCGCCACGGAGCTCGACAGTATTAGTATTAGAATATGTATATTTAACTAGTAAATTACTTGTATTAATTAAGAGAAATACCGGTGTATTTTTAAACTATTAATAAAGCTATGGTAATTCTCTTAATTAATTAAACGAATATTAATAGTAAAACCATCCAAAATAGTAAATTTTACATAATGACACATATATAATAGCGCCTAATGTTACATCAGCGAAACTAACGACACCCGTTGTTTAATTCTTGCACTCCGAAAAAAGAACAAATTGAAAAAAAAATCCGTAAATACTGCGGTTGTGAATTACTTGTAGTAATTTTACTATCCCTTTTCATCAATACCATCATTTCAGATCGAGAGATCCACTCATTACCGCCAAAAGAATAATAAAATGAGGGGAAGCGCTAGTTTCGTTGTTGTAAGCCTCTTAAGGGCCACACTAGGCACACTAGCGACGCCAATAGTATTATTCCCAATCTTTCACAAATAGAATGTAAATCATATAAGCCTTAGTAAATAACCTGAAGTATTTATGGAATCATGTTTTAATATAAAAGAACTACTGATTACCGCTAAAAACTGCCGTTTTAGGCGGTAATCAGTAGTCCTCTAAATGACTGATACTCTTAAGATTAAAACATGATTCCAATAATACTTCAGGTTATTTACTAATGCTTAAATGACTTACATTCTTGAATTGCATTCTATTTGTGAAGTATTAGGAATAAAATGTTTGGCGTCGCTAGTGTGCCTAGTGTGGGGCCTTAAGCGCTATATCTATATGTGTCAATAAGCATAACAATGCTCCGGCCCGAACGGACAGCACTAATCTGTGGCCTTGATCTTGAGATATGGATCTGTAAAGTCCATTTAGTAGCTGTTTTTATTGACGAGCTCCGTGGCGCAGCGGTCAACACGCCTGCCTGCGACACGGATGGTCCCGGGTTCGATTCCCGGTCAGGTCAAGATGGAAAATGATCTTTTTCAGATTGACCTGGATCTTGGATGTTCATCTATATAAGTATCTATTATAAAATATAGTATCGTTGAGTTAGTATCCCATAACACAAGTCTCGAACTTACTTTGGGGCTAGCTCAATCTATGTGATTTGTCCGTATATATTTATATATTATTTATTTATATTTTTTATGAGGATTCAAAAGATAGGTACCCAATAGCTGAGTCATAAGTTTTTTTTGTTTACCTATTTATTATGTAATAGTGTAATTTACTTATAATGTTGAGAAGCTAAAGAGATTTTTTTTGTATACATATATTTGTGGCTAAATTTCCTAACGTTGACGTGAACACTGAACAACTTTTTCTATTGGACCAATGTTTACAATTCAAAAACTTACCGAGTGGCTGAATAGTTTTGTATGGAAAGTTAATGTTTTTTTTAAGTTTTCGGCATAGAAAAAGTTTTTCATATCGACGGGATGAATCGTCCCTTTGGGGCCAAAACGATCATAATTTCGCTATGTATATTCTTGTCGATAAATGTATATTACCTACTGTTTCTAGTTAAGTTAAAATGACGCTGGTTATTTATCGCTTTTATTTTATTTTTATTTTTCGGGGGGGGGGGGGGTGGCCTCCGGCTCTCTCACACACTGAACGAAGCATAGAAGCGGTAAAGCTACTACTCGAACGTTGATTTTCTGTGAGAGTGTGGTACTTCCCCGGACGAGCCGGCCCATTCATGCTACTAGCAAAAGTGAATTTTGCCGGTAGCGTGGCGGTATATCTCCGGCCAAGACCTGTTTAAGGGCATATCATACATTGATATTTCCTAGAAAGGGTTCTGGCAGGAGCCTACATGACATCAACTTCTCTAAGGGGCAACCCCACGCAAGCCTTGCAAAGGACCGGGGTAACACCCGTGAAATCAAATTTAATATAATATAAATCATTTATTCCAGGAAAATCCCTATAATGTCATATACATAAATAGATAATCTACTACAACTTATGTATATAGGTATCTTTTTTAGAAACTTAAATATAATAAAGATATATTCCATTTTTGTTACGGCATCAAAGAAGGATAACTGTAATACTTGGCACATTATAATATTATATCTTTATTTACAATAAAGAATATAAAATGCTATTGTTGTCTTTTTTTCGGCGCCATGTTTGCGAAAAGGCGCGAAAATTTCTATTGTGTTGCTTATTAGCACTTTTATAATTATGTAGTTATCATGTGCACAGTTATGTGTCATACTAACTGTATTTTTATGAATAAAATGTAAAAATTAGTAGTTGACGTAAGTAACGAATAATAATTTATAAATCAAAAGATCACACAATCTGTAAATATCTCAAATAATTTATAAAAAAAAAAGTACATACATTCAATTTAATTATCACTAACTTACCTACGAGGTTTCCGTGACTAAGGATAAACTAGCTGTTACCCGCAGCTTCGCCCGCTTGATATATAATCTATGTCCTTCTTAGTACCCTTACCTATGTGTATGCAAAATTTCATGATGATTGGTTCAGTAGATACGGCGTGAAAGCGTAACAAACAAACTCATTTTCGCATTTATAATATTAGTTGGGACTTAAGGGGGAAGACCTATTGTTAAGAAAATAATGTGTCACCTGCTCTATTTCTTCTTTTCTAGAAGGACAAAGGGCTTGAATAGACTTAGGTTTCTTCTTAACAAACTATGACTAATTATAATAGTACCCACCATTCAATACTGTTGCCGTTGATTTACCAACAGATAATTACGTCATTTTTCGTGCCTACTACAAAGACCTCTACCACTGGTTGCAATTGGTACAGGTTATAAGTAAACATTTGGCACACACTGTGTGGTTCCCGGCAGAGTAGATTAGGACTACTCCAAGTCTTTCCGTGGATGTGGTAGAAAGCGGCTCAGGAAACACAAGCAAAAGCTTATAAATATCAAAGAGACATCTCCAACCTGTCTGGTCAGCGTGGAAAGTGTAGGCCAAATACTCTGACTGCTCTAGCACATATATGCCTCTGGTAGTACAGAGAGGGTCGTGCTTCTGCAGTGGAGACTAACCTGATGATGATGATACTTACCAGCAACAAATCCCCGAGTCTTTCCAAAGCCCAGTACAAGATGTACAGTTCCACCAGCTGGTTCAGGACTCTCCTCACAGGAGCTGAGATGGATGATGCAGTTCTGTTAACCTCGGCTTTGAAGGCAGATATTACGATAACACGAGCGTGGGCCTGAAAAATTGATTACTCTTGAATTCGTCATTTTTAAATGTATCTGATTTAATTATATAAAAAAAAAACGTTCTAATAGGACATATTACTGAAAGCTGTGCCGCCAGAGTGCGCCACTAGCACATACAGTAAAAAAGGTTTTACACTGAAAAGTAGGTATGTACTTGAAAATGTCAAAGTCGAAATTAATTTGTAAAATTATACATTATTCCGTTATTAATTTGATTTTAAAATACTCCTATGAGTATCACTACATATTATAAAACAGAGTCCTAAGCCGCGTCTGTCTGTCTGTCTGTTCGCGATAAACTCAAAAACTACTCCACGGATTTTCATACGATTTTCACCAATAGACAGAGTGATTCACGAGGAAGGTTTTAAGGTATAATACATGCCCGAGCGCAGCCGGGTAGGGCTGCTAGTTTAAATATAAAAATGCTTTTGTGCTGCGCATTCGGATGTAAAATAAAGGCAATTCATTGCGACTTTGACAGACTTGTCAATATCAAACATTTGTTTACTGTCTCTGCTCATGCTACCCTATGGCGGGAGAAGATTGCAGTATTATCTCCTATTTCATAATATGTACTTATTTAATTAATTGTGGTTCAAAAGTTACAGTCTACTAGAGCTTCTAAATCGACAATTGCAAAGAAGAAACGCTAAAAGTCTTTTCAACATCCTATTTATCAATATCTTTAACTTCCACGCTCAGCTGTTCCACGCAAGTTAAACTGATTTTAATACTTTAGATTTGACGAAAAATGACTAAAAGTCAAATGTAAAAGATAACACATGTTATGTTAAAGTGTCTTAAATTATCGGTCACTGGTTCTGTGGATCAGTGACCGAGGCCGTCAAAGCGTTTGCCTAATGACCAAGAGGTCGTAGATTATAATTTCACTGGGACGCAAACTTCATGAAGCTTGTTTCCATTTTGATTACTGTATTGCAGGC
This sequence comes from Rhodophaea formosa, assembly GCA_963082605.1. NCBI lineage: Eukaryota > Metazoa > Arthropoda > Insecta > Lepidoptera > Pyralidae > Rhodophaea > Rhodophaea formosa. Next base: position 21,880,345 of record OY720204.1, read on the forward strand.
TTAAATCGCCTGATTATCCGAAAAGAAAGATAATTCCGTACTTTGGAAGTCACATTAAGCTGTTGGTTTCGAAAGCCATCTGGCGTTTGATTAAATCAATCCAGGGATTGGTTCTGGTTTACCCTTTGGGTTACGGAGGTCAAACGGCAATTACTCCGAGCTCCGGGGGAGAAGACCCCGGGCTCTAAAGCTTAAGCGAGAATGCGCTCGGATGATGATGATAATGACCAACTGCCTCCGTGGTCCAGTGGTTAAGGCGTTTGCTTTGTTGACCCGGGGGTCGTGGGTTCGATTCCCACGGGAAGCATACTTCGTTAAGTTGTTTCCAGTTTGGTTAGGACATTGCAGGCATGAATCACCTGATTGTCTGATAAGAAAGATGATTCTGTGCTTCGGAAGGCACGTTAAGCCGGCGGTCCCGGCTGCCATGGTAGTCGTTAAAGGACCCACGTCAGAGGCCGAGAGGCGGTTCCGAAGAACTCTGACACCAGGGTGTACATGGTCGACTGACCGTGTCACCTACACGAAATGATGATGATGACCAAAATCAGTATGAATTACTTGTCTTATGGATGAATTCAGACTTACCTCTGAAACAGCTACCAACTGCACGGAAGCCTTGTTCCATGCATCCTCTTGGGAATACCCAGATTTCACATACTTGTGTATGCTGGCCACACTCGTCGCTAATTTCCTGTGAAATTCGTTTTATTATTTTATTGGTCTATCAGAAGTTTTACTGCCTTGTTTAAAAACAAATTAAGAAGTCGAAATTTTGCTTTTTCTATGTTTATAATCAGGTTTAGAAAATTTTATATTTTAATTACCTCTATAATTTATATACTCTCTAAATTAATGCACAAAAAACATATGCAGTTTATACCTTGTAAAATTAATTTTATAAGTCAATAAATTTTAGAAAATATTTTCTAATATACATTTTAATTTATCAGAATAATGTATAAAGTACCTACCTACATTTTTAATATAAAAAAGGGTTTACAAATTAAATAAAAAAATATATTTATATCTTGATGTAGATTCTTATAAGTACAAGTTTTGTATTCATTTTAGAAATATTTTCCTAATGTATGTATATACCTACTCTATAAGGATTTTAAGTTTAGTCGTTTGACTATCAACTTTAAAATATATACTTAGTTTAAAGTAAGTGTTGGCCGCGGGTTTTGAAGTCTGAAGTATTTGTATATGATCGTATAATAAAACTAAGACAACGTGCATGCAAATACAAATGCTACTTATTATTTGCAAATTCATTATATTAATGATGGGGTAAGAATGTACTTCATCATGATCGTCAGCCTATTGCAGTCCACTTCTGGACATTGTAGTCTTTCTTTCTTTTTTTTTTTTTTTTATAGCCGAGTGGTACCCGGCAGAGTAGAATAGGATCACTCCAAGTCTTCTGGTGGATTTCGTAGAAGGCGACTTAGGGAACACACGCAAAACAAAGCTTATTAACATCAAAGAGACCTCTCCAACCCAGCGTGGAGAGTGAAGGCCAATTCCTCTGACTGCCCTGGCTAACATATGGCTCTGGCAGTTCAGAGAGAGTCGTGCTCCTGCAGTGGAGACTAAAAAAATGTGACTGAACATTGTTGAGTCGTGGTCTCTATTTACTATTCAGAACACATACTTACCGTGCCGCAACTCTTCGGAACCCTTCAATGATACCATCGATATCGTTATTCCAAGGGCCTAGTGGCTTATCTTCAACTAAATATTTCATGGTTGCTGGCACTGACTGCCCTTTGGACGCTTGATTCCATGCCTTGACTAAAGCTCTGAAATAATAAATATTGTATTATTTAGTATTTTTATGGAATGATATTGTAAACGAGGAATAAAATAATTGGACGAAAATCTAAGAAATCACATCAATAGGCCGCAAAGAGAAATATTTATGCAAAAATTCAATGTAAATAAACTAGACATAGGGTATGTTCAGAGTATACTGAGCAGCCCTAATTCTGACGCTACCTTGTATTTGTGTAGTTTAGTGGAGTACGGCCAGTAAACTACACAGAGGAGCCCGATGGTCCAGTGGGTGTGAGCTCTATGAGCGCTTACGTATGTTAAGCAACCTCTGGTGCAGTCCCTGCTTGGATGGGTGACCGCAAGTGGCATAAAAATATCTCGAGCTCCTCCGTGCTTCGGAAGGCACGTTAAGCCGTTGGTCCCGGCTGTCATCGTTGACGGCAGTCGTTAAGCTATGTCAGATGCCTCAAGGCAGCTTGAAAAATCTGACTCCAGTGTTGGCCACTTACACATACGAAAAACTAAACAAAGTAAACTACACAAGTGCTGGAAATTTAATTATAGAATAAGGTGTATAGTATATAATTATATGTTTGTATTTGTAAAATGTTATGTTGTAACGACTTTGTATCGATGGAGCTGCCATGTCAAAGAGACTGCTCCTAAATAAATAAAGATAAAAAAAAACATCAATAGGCGTTGCGGATAGCGACCCATCACTTTTTTGATTTCGTTTTCCAACTTTAGTTTAAATACCTCGGGCTCTGACCCGCAAGAGATATAGATTTGGTTGTAGGTATATTATTGTAAACGGTAAAAAAATAAAAATTAATTTTTACAAGCCTGCCATGCTATTTTGAGATGAAAGGGAAGATGAGAAAATATCAAGGAAATTGAAATTTCTTATTTATTTCCCAAAACTTTTTACGAAGCAAACGTATTATATAAAGCCCTTTGCTGTGCTAAAAACAGATTTTTTTTATTAGCTTATTATTTCCCACTGCTGGGCAAAAGCCTCCCCTTTATTTCTCCAAGTGTCTCTGTCCCAAGCCTTCTCTTTCCAGTCACTCTCATAGTGGTATAATTCATCCGACCATCTTGTTCTGGGTCTTCCTCTGTTTCTTTTTCCGTCTGTCGGATTCCAAAAGGTAGCGATATGGGCCCATCTTTCCTGGTGCATACGGCAGACGTGACCCACCTGACTTTTTGCCAACATCTACCACGTTTTTAATGGAGCGTAGGGTTGTATTTTAATATATGTAATTAATAACATCTTGCAAATAAAAAACTGATTCCAATAATTTAATAATACCCTTAAAAAATAAAAATAAAAGATTCTGGTGTATTGAGATCGTTTTTAAGTAGATTAAAAGTAACACTTCGTAAAGGTACTGTAACGGTGCCGCATAATGCATGATGCCGCAACTTCATGCTGCATCTTGCTTTTCCACCTCATTTCTCAATCACCATCATCCTGTCCACTTTTATTTCGTAACCTAATTAATTTAAAATTCTTAATTCCATTTCCAAATCTTCATCATAGTGCTTCCTGATATATGTGTTTTGAATACTCTCTGTCTCTCTGCTGAGCCATACCTATTATTTTATGTTGGGCCTTCTCTAACAAGAGCTGGGTGGGTAGGACTCGACAGTACTATTAAAAATAAACTACCGAGCAGTTTGCAGAAGCAACACTGTGTTCTCCCCCTCAAAGGTGCTGGCAGGAGTAGTGACACCATATATTTGAGGCAAGTTGGAGGCCAGCATATACCCGTGCCCACCACAGGACAGGCGGCATCTCTCCACCATGGCAGCTGCGTCTGCGCTGCTCACTACCTTCAGGCAGCAAGCCAGAGAATGTAGCTGAAAAACAATGCATCAAAATATTTGTCAAAACAAGTGATAACACAGACAAAAAACCAGCCGTTGATTATTGTAACTTAAATGACAACAAGCATCTGCCCATTATTTTTAAATTTAATAAATCCAGTGTCTCTCACAACATCTTAACAAATCCAGAGGCAGGGTGTATTCTGCTTTATCGGTCCCCAAGTCAATCCCCTCCCACAGGGCCCTGGGTTCCAATATTATTCAAAGATTTAAAATTCAAAATGCTTTCTCTCCAATCTGTATCTATACCCACAAAAACATTTTATTGTAAATTAAGTGTCTGAACTAAGCAGAGTCTGTATCTCAGTACACCATATGTCCAAGAAGAAGTTAGAAGGTCAATACCTCTGCCAAGTTATCCACGTTCCCTTTAACCAACTCCTTGTTAACACGGTCGTATATGTCCCACAACCACCTCGCAGCTGTACTGAAGGCGTGACTGGAGGCTATGGCGATGAACAACTTGTGCTGCTGAGTTACATAGTCTAAAATCTGTGGTTCAGGCTCACTGAAAATGAAAAGTATTGATTGCAACTAAGGTAGTTTGAAGTAAAGAGAAAAGATATACCAGACCTGAGAAGAGGCAGAAAAATATATTTCTATAAATCTACACATTTAAGTAAAGGTGCTCGTACAATCCTGATATACTTCTTCAGTTTAATCTACTCTCATCATTTTCTTGATGCATTCTCTTCAATGTTCTTCTTTATTTAGAATCTGAAATCTGATCTTAGTAATCGTGGTTAATTTTCACCAACTCTATAACATTCACTCTTGCTCCGTAAATTCTTTCATTTGTCCGCCCTAGCTGAACTATAATTCCTGACTAAATTTCAGTCAGTGCAATCCTCTTTCACTTCACAATAATAACTTGAGACAACAATAAGCAATATTTAAAAAAAATCCTTGCTTATAAAAAACCTATCAAAGGACATTTGGCTTTCTGAGATGAACCTAACGATACCTTAACTATAGAAATCCATTCAGCCACTTGGAAGATACGAGGTAATAAAAGGAATTTACAGACACACAAGCTACGCGCGAAACATTAACCCTTTTTAGCAGTCGGGTAATAAGAAGTAGATATAAAGTTGCTTTCTCCCAGAATAGTTCATTATTGTTTGAAGCTCCAAGATCCAAGTCTTCATGTGGATGTCGTAGAAGGCGACTTCGGAAACATAAACTAAACAAAGCCTATAAACATCAAAGAGACCTGTACAACCCGTCTGGCCAGCGTAGAGAGTGTAGGCTATTAACATGGCTCTGGTGATCAGTGAGAATCGGGCTCCTGCAATGGAGACAAAAAAGACCTGATAAACAAGATGATGAATTCAAGCGATAAAAAGATGCTCACTTAGGCTTGGGCTGTGACTGTCTCCTGACCGCGGAGTAACGGATTGCTATCGTGACAGCTTTGGCCAGTTGATTCGCCATACCATTGACGATGGTCACCCTGACGAACACCATGGTTCCGTACGTCAGCTTGGTGTTCGGTGAAGCTTTGAAAGTACCGTCCTGGAAATAAATAATCATATACCATGTCAATAAGTGTGATTCGACATTTTAAACAGATGTGCCTACTGCTAAAGTAATATTTTTTGGCTTTTCTTAGGCTTGCTACCAGTTGCCTGAGGGCGAATAAAAAAAAACTATTTTTTTTTCATAGTAAAATAAAATACGACTGCTCTGCCAAATATGACACTCAGGAGGATTTAGGGATTCCTAGATAACTCATACGTCCAAATCCGTTAAGCCATTTAGAGGTATGATAGAATTAAGAAACATACTTAAATACTTACATAAACTCTTAAAACAATATTCTTTTTTGGGCAGTTGTATAATTACCTAAAAGACTCATGTCATTGTAAAGGTAACAGGTTACTTTTAAAATAATTACGCTCCTATACATAAAATTAAACCAAGTGTTAATTACTTACTTGGAGCTAGCTTCATAGACAATTCCTAAAAAAAAAATGCACGGTAATACCCTAATAACAAATTTATTTTCTGGTTGGCAACAATGTAACTGTAAAGATGATGTCACGTACTCATCAATTAAATAACTGAATAAATAGTTGTAGAGCCCAAGTAGACATTTATTAATATCTATTGTTGCAAAAACTGGTAATTGATTAATATCCTACAGATAATAAATGTAAAGCGGGACACACACCGTAAATTAATTATGGTTCATTAGACACGTCAAGAGAACCGCTATTTCTGACTTCACCTAACAACACGACATGTACTAATTGAATAGACTCCTTTATACAGTGTGATTTTGAACAACCTAGCAGTATTTAAATGATGAAATCATAATCCCTTATAAAATTTATTGCACGAAATAAGGCAAACAATTTAAAATAAGTCACATTTTCTATGTTTTACGGCTAGCCACTAGCGCCACCCAGTAATTTATTCTTTTAATCCTAAATCATATCAAATTTAAAAATTCTAATAGCGGTATGCCCTAATAAATTACTTGTAGTACTTTTCATCCATATCATAATTTAAGTTTAAGAGAATTACTCATTTCGCACAATTTGCATTCTGTTTGTTTCCTAGAGAATAATTAAGAACTCGAGATATATTGTGTGACTGGTTGACATCAAAAACTTTGGCTTTAGTAATAGATGAATAATTAAGCAACATTAAAATTTTTGCACTAATATAGTGGCGCCCCCTAGTGAGTTACAGCCATGACACCTGTCTAAGAACATGAACTCATCAAACACAAACCCGTTATTGAAAACTGCATCAAAATCGGATCATTAGTTTAGAAGATAGGTGGGAACATTACTTTGCACAAACAAACAAACACCTCTCACCCTAAACACATATACCTGCTCAGTTCCTTTGTGGGTAAAAATAAAGCCGTATAGAATCTTAATAAAGTTACTAAGAGTATTAGTTATAAATTTTACCTTCAAAACTTGAGCATTTTTCATTAGCATCCTATTTCTAGGTATCCTGTGTTGGTTGAAGCCTAAAAAGCCGTTGTTCACCGTATTATACCCCAGCTTGACTCCGATCTCCCCTAGTTTTATCCCAGGCAAGGGCTCGTGACTTTCCTCATCTCGGAGCTGCACCATGAAGGGTTGGATGCCGCAACGCTTCCCCTTAGAATAGAGCTGCGCCATCACTATGCAGTAGTTCGTGGTGTGTCCTACTGGAATTGTTACAAAAATCATACATCTTATAAATACCGATAGGCTATTCAAAATACTCAATATTTGTCGCTTACAGGGTAGACAAAACCTGGGGCCATTAAAGCTAAAGACCAAATCTATCATGATTATTACATCAGATAAACGGCCTCCGTGGCGCGGTGGTTAACACTCCAATCTGCAACACGGGTGGACCTGGGTTCGATCCCTGGTCAGATCATGGTGGAAAACGATATTTTCCAGATCGGTCTGGGAATTTGTTTATCTATATATATTTTGCTAGCAACCTCCAGATCGCGCAAGAGTAAGTACTTTCGGGATATATAGTCTTTTTAACAGTGAAAACCGCAACGATATTGAACCAGCAGGATCCGGGATTAGCCTCTACATACAGATTTACACGCTGAAGGCTCTGTTACCAAAGGACTGGCATTTTTTCGAACAATGAATTATCATTGCCATCCAAAGTGCCAATGCGGCCGACCTTAATGATACTTTAACGCACAACAACGTCCTGTGCGACTTTTTTTATTTAAACTTAAGTTTTTTTTTTTTTTTTCAAAGTACAATTTTAAGTATCTCCTATAGTTTTTAATTTATATGTTGCTGTTTAAAGGTATTGTTAGTGTATAAAAATTCCAACGAATTGAGATCCTTCTCCATTTATATGTATACCTACTAGCTGCTACCCGCGACTTCGCCTGCGTGATATATATATCCTATGTCCTTCTCAGTACCCTTACCTACCTATATGTATGCAAAATTTTATGAAGATCGGTTCAGTAGATAGGGCGTGAAAGCGTTACAAACAAACAAACTCACTTTCGCATTTATAATATTAGTTAGGATTAGGATGTCCTACAATATCCATTTGTACGTACCTACTGGTATATTTTAATACCAAAGTAACTTTGTTATTGTCACTCTTTCGCGCCATATCTACCTACCCAATCAATAGTCATAAATTTTGCACAAAAATTATCATAGAGGACAGAAGAGGACACCTTTTATCGAGATAACAGAAGGCCGCAAGCTAAAGATAGTAATTAATAATCGATTATTCGTGAAATTTAGCCTAAAAACGTGTTATTATAACAAAGGTATGTAATAGTCATACGTAATAACCTTTTAGATAAAGCAACATTACGGATAGATTAACCTAACAATAAGCAATTAACATTAACTTATACACAAAACTAATAAAATTATATTTACAATAGAAGCTGCAAAAGTAGCGGAAAAGTATACAGCTTGTAATATGATACTTGACCTACCCTTAAATGGGTGAGTCAGCCCGTCAATATGAACCACTTTCCCGATGGGACCAATACTGGGAACTCAAAAAAAACTCGATGTTTTCATACAAAAGTGTTTAGCCGCGACTCGGGCAATTAATATGGGAAAGTCATATTTTTTTATTCATAGCATATGTCCCATAAAAAGTTGTTCATATTGATGATCTGAGTCACATCATTAAGGGAATATCGAGGACCAAGTACACGCTGTATAATTTTTGTAAGAAATTTGATGCACTTACAATTTCCTGGCCACCATTTGTACGACGTCAGTGTTGGGCTGTGTAATATGAACTCTTCGGTAGCAGGGTCATACGTAGCTGTGGTTTCCAATCCTCGGATAAACGTACCGTGACCGAGCTCCGTCTGAAACAATTATTTTCGTTATGATTAACTTCCAACTTAATGGCTTGTCACACAAAAATATAGTATTGTAGTGTAAGATATGTTTTTATTACAAAGGGCCGCGAACGCGAACAAGCAAGTTGTTCATCTGATGGTCACCACATAAAACAAACCATCCCAGAGTTATTTACTAATATACGTATTAACATACAGCGTGTAACATGACCCTCGACCTACACTTTAAGGGGTGACTCAGCCCGTCAATATGAACAATTTTTGCTATGGGATCATTGCTATAGGATTTTTACTGTCATCCTTTGGATCAGCCGCTCGTCCGTAATCTTATATAGCAAAGTAAAAAAAGTCAAGATTCATTTCATTAGTTGCATAGGAAAAGTTGTTAATATTGACGGTCTAAGAATTTCGAGGATCAATTTACACGTTGTATATAGGTAAAGCTTTCCATGAGGACCTGGCTAGGGATGGGACCCAGGACCCTGCCATTCAAAGGCACTTGCTCACCACTAGTCCACAGTGGTCGTCAAAAAAACATACCTATAGTGACGTCTATATCAAGATTACCAAAATTAATCTTATGTTGATGAAACGATTTGGTGGCGGCTATTGTTTTCTTAACCAATCAGGTAGAGATCTTAGAAAATAGTGGAATAAAAGCTACCTGGGCATACGTGCCAATAATCTCCATATTCTGGGCTCTTTTCAACCAGTATTCTCTCTGTCTGTCGTCACACAGTCCCACTACGCCTGGGATGAACATAGCCTTGTGTAGGGAAAATGGGTTATTGTCCTTGAAGACTGCTGTATGCACCATATGCCTGAATGTAGACCTGAAAACAGAGGCAGATTATCCCTTAGGCAAAAAGAAATAACATGTTAAACTAATTTCTTGCACAACACTTAATTGTTGTGTCGGGACAGAGTTACGTCAGTACCTAACTGAACACAGTAAGTTCAGTACCTGTATACTAATCAGCAGAATTTACGCAAAAATTGTGATTTTTTAACAGGTTTTGCGTTTATTTCGCTGACCGACTAATTTGATATTATTTAAGGATTCTTTTAATTATTTAAATATTTAAAATGTAGTGAATGTACCTCTGACTGCTCTAGCTGATATATGGCTCTGGTAGTATATGTAGAGAGGGTCGTGCTTCAGCAGTGGAGACTAAAAGACCTGATGATGATGATGATGAATCAAATGTACGTTAAAACCATTTACATAGAAAATAAATAAACAAGGGTGAATAGAAACACTAAAAAAATGTGTTGTGTATGTAAATGATTTGTGGCAGTTTTGGTAATTAAGTCCTCGTTTTTTTTTTTAAATAATGGCCGATTTCAAAGCGTTTTAACTTTTAAAAGTTTTCATAAATTGTGAAATTTGGATTTGAAAGTAGTCCTGAATTAGTTACTTTGAATCATGGAAGTAGTCTATAGAATATATTCAAAATGATTCCAATGAATTCAAAACACCTGTATTTCTTTAATATTATTAGGTTTATATATTTCAACCTGTATATATCAGTTTTAATTTACTTATTTATTTCCTCTCGATTCACTGACCTTGTCTTCTCCAAATCAGTAAGATTAGGATCTTCGACTTGCCGAAGCACTTTGAAGAAGAGTACTGCTTTTCGAATGGCATTCTCATATCTCTCTTTGTAACTAAGATATTCTTCCGGTACATCGTCTAGTATGCCCTTCACACTTAAAACTTTTTTTTCTGTAAGAAAACTAAATAAGTTTGCAGTCTAATAATTAAAGCAAGCTCCTGGGGCCTTTTGAAGATTCAACTGAGCATTGGCTGATAATATTTTTGCTACATTTAAAATACTAGGCGTTTATAATTTTCTAGTCAGACTATGCCCGCGATTTTATGTCTCCGGAGTATTAATATAAATATGAATGAATATAGACACTTACTTACATAATAAATATTTGTAAACACATGTTAATGCAAAGAAATTTATTTTGATTGGTTTTGGAAATCCAAATAATACCTATTCACTCTGTAATACGTGTCGAGAAACTGCAACATGGGGAAGAAATTCCACTCCTTTGCATAATGAAGAAAGGGGCGAATCTAGAGTTGTGATTAGCGGAAAATCGACATACCTATATCGATAAAATTCCTACTCCTGCTTACTATATTAAACGTATTTACAGGCTCCTACCTATTTCGCGCCTCTTTTTAGTTTTCTCAGCTCCTTCGTCCAAGTAATTGGTCAACTCCTCCACATCAAAATCACACTTCGCCCGTTCCTTGGCTAGGTCCACGTTCACTTTCATTGTTTATAACTAGGAAAACACTGCACTGTCGTTCAAACTCCACTGTAATGTGAACGTAATAAGTAGTTATCATGTACGGATAGTAAATACCTTAATGAGATAAGATTTGTTGTATAATGTTTGTTTGGTTCTGGTGGGGCTGGTATAGTGAAACGCTTGAGTTGCTATACAGATTACATACTACTAATATTTTTTATACAATGCTGCTTTCGTACTTTTGATGAATACATTTATGCATTTAAAAAGCAATGTCAATTGGCTACTTGACTAAAAAAAATTTCGTGTCGCTATGTAAAGACCTGCCAAAAATAAACACAATAGTGACCGAAATACATTTCAAAACAAAAAACTCTTTCAGATATAGAAGTTTTAAAGACACATATTTTTAGACGTGAAAACGCACTGCTGAAATGCCTACATATTTGTGACGTCACAACTTTGTATTTTGTATGGGCGACGTGAGAACTTTGTTTGGTAGCTATACGAAATATTACGTTTGTGGTAATGGTTTCATAATTTAATTTTAATTTTATTTATTTAATTTTATTTATTTATTTATTAACAAAATAAATAAATAAAAGTTGCTATAAATTTAACGGACTACAATACAGTATAATTTTAATTTAAGATTTAATATATTATCGTTGAGTTAGTATCCCATAACACAAGTCTTATTTAAGAACTTACTTTGGGGCTAGCTCAATCTGTGTGATTTGTCCGTATATATTTATTTATATTTATTTTCATACTTTGAAAAATGGTGCTATTCACCCAACTTTAAAGAAGCTTTAAGAACACTTAACGAATCGATATCAAATTAAAAGTGTTTGTATAGTGTTTTTTTTTGGATAGAAATTAGTATCATTGGAAACAAATTTTATATAATCTTAACATTAGGCAAATACCGAATTACATCACCTGCGATTGAACCCAGTATGCGAACGGGCGCGTTTTGCGCTTGTGTGCATATTACTTAATTGTTCTTAATTATCTTTCACTGAGTATTTAGTTTATTAACTTACATGTGCGTTTTTATTTTCATCATCATCATCATCCCAGCCTTAGGAAGTCCACTGTTGTACATATACTCCCCCGAATAGGGAGGATTTTGCTATATTCACAACCCTTGGCAGACAGGTAGATGAGCGCAGTTCATTCGGCTTTTCACGGTCAAGACGCTACTGCTCATCCAAACCGTTTTTTAAACAAGGGAAAGGTACAAGTTTTTTGGACTGGGAAGAGGATAGCTACTTACTATGGGTGAGTAGGTATAAGACAGTAGCAGCTCGGGAGACCGAGCGCTCGTACCCGATGCTATACCTGAAAACACCCGACAGGCAATAAAGGATGACAACCCTGACCTACGTTGTTATTAGGAGAGCCAAAAGACCCAAGGTTCACTCTCTTGACTTGTGGAAAAGCTGCGAAAATTTTGAATTTGCGGAAAATTTCAAATTTTATACCTTATTTCATAATATTTTGAAGAAAACTTCTAAAATTCGCCCGCCTGGCAATTAGGTGATTTCTATAGAGCACTGATCGGTGCTTAAGCAATCAAGGGGTTCGATTGTATGGAAATTAGTGATGGATTCTCATTATTTAAAACTGTTAAGCTAGTTCAAAGTGATTTTTCGCTACTTCACTGTACTTTTGAGGTGATGGGAGAGTGCCCTCTGTAATGTGGGAATCATAATCATAATCATATCAGGACCAGGATGCACGGACTTCAGTTTTTTATTTAGTATCAATTGAATCAGGCTTTGGTCTCCCATCCCACCTGATGGTAAGTGACGATGAGCTTTGGCCGTCGCCTGCGTGTGCAAGGCTTGGAGAGACAGCAAACTATCATTGCCTGGGTAGGCCACGTTTTGGATGCATAGCTTGTAGGGCTGAACTGAGGATGGTTTGCCAGCCCCATCCTTTGATTTTATCCATTACTTTGACCGGGCCCGGGAAAGAGACACTCTATATAACTGTAAAGTGATGATGGTGAAAAAAAGGATACACTTTATGAACAGGAAATGGGATTGGTAAAAAGTATGACTACTATAAGAATTTTATTAATGAGAGTAAAGCCTCAGGCGAAATCTGACTGCATGACTGGACGAGCCCCGTAGCTCAGCGGTCAACACTCCTGCCTGCTACACGGATGGTCACGAGTTCAATCCCCGGTCAGGATGGAAATAATCTATTTTAGATTGGCCTGGGTCTTGGATGTTTATCTATATAAGTATCTTTAATAAAAGATAGTATCTTTGAGCTACTATCCCATAACACAAGTCTCGAACTTTGGGGCTAGTTAAATCTGTATGATTTGTCTCATATGATGAACCCGGGACCACTCGTGCCGTAGACTGGCGTGTTAGCCAATTCGTCACGGAGGTAGTCAAAAGTAAACTTGGTTTACTGAGATTTGATAGTTGATCGCAACTTTTTGAAGCCACTGGTAGGATGTTTTCGTAAAATAACTAAGCACCTAAGTAAAAAAAAAACAAGTAACAAGAATTAAGAAATATTTATTTCATCATTTCCTTCTTCGCTTATAATTTTCCCTGCATCAACGGCTTGAGGTACTTGTGGAAGCTGTCATTCACGTCTTCAGCGTTGAGCGGGCTCTTCAGAGCCTCTTCAAATATGCGCTCGTACACGCGACCGTCGTTTGCTCCTAAAGTCGACTTTAGGACCTGATAAATTAAAACAATATTAAAATAAACGTCTCAGCGTCACGGTGTCTATTATATTTACCGAAGATGGTCTCATACTCCTTCGAAACTACATATAGGTCGTATTTATAGCTAGTTTATAAGCAGAATTGCTTTATGAACTGCCTAAATGCATCTTTTTGTTCTATATAGGTAATAAATATTTATCAGACTGCTATAGTCAATATATGGCTCTGGTTGAACAGATAAAGGTCAGGCTCCTTCATTGGAGACTACAAAAGACTTTATGATGCTATATTTGCAGATGAAAGAGACGGGACACAGGGAATCCTAGTGTGGGACCAGAGTTATTGCAAACACTATGTTATAAATTTTAAGAGAAATAATAAATTTATTATCTATTTATTTATTTTCCGCCATGCTTAACGACTGCCATAATTAAGGGGTGACAGAGAAAATTTTATATCAGTTGTGAACACCCATTCCGGTATAACACGCCCGGGGTAAATAATGCGCCCGTCAAATACGCCAGCGAGCTGGCCGTACTATAGAGCAAACTTCAATAATACTTCCTACTACAATCACAATTTTATTTAGATATATTGGTGCAATAAAGTGTTTATTCATTCATTCATTCATTCACAACTAAGGGTAGAGTTTGAACTGAACAATAAGAAAACAAGATTATTAAATCACTTGTAGAGCTCTCCGCCGTGTGGTTTCCGACAGAGTAGAATAGGACCACTCTTAGTCTTCATGTGGATGTCGTAGAAAGCGACTAAGGAAACACAATCTAAATAAAGCTTATAAACATCAAAGAGAAGTCTCCAACTCGTCTGGCCAGTGTGGACAGTCCGGGCCAAATCAAAAAAAATCCAAAAAATACTCTGGCTAATATATGGCTCTGGTATTACAGATAGGGTCGTGCTCCTGAAGTAGAGACTAAAAAAGACCTGAAGATCATTGTAGAGTTCTCGTAACATGGACTGAATGGACTTCTTCTGTGATTCAGTCCATGTTACATTATATTACATCTTCATTCAATGTTATGTCTTCTGTAGTCTGTGAAAGGAACTACCCACCCATACATATAAAGTAAAAAAACTCTACAACTTGTTACAAAAATATTAACAAACGTTAACTTTGTCTTATTTACATTGAATAAAACAAATTACCTTATGCATATTTTTAAGAGTCGCCAGGACGCGCATGTCTCCATACAAACGGAAATTCAAAAAAGAAAAAAGCATTTAATCAAATAATCTAATTATAATCTACGTACGTTCCTATACAGATTGGTTAAATTATCAATAGTTTGAGAATTATAAGCCTCTCAACATTTTGATACAAATTTTAAAAGGCTTATAATTCTTATACCATTCACATTTTAGTCTAACTATATAGGAAAATACGTAGATTTTAATTAGATTAATTGATTGAATGCTTAATTTTACTCCAAAACTATCAAACATTGCCACAATTCCTTATTTCCGTTTGTATGGAGACATGCGCGTCCAGGGCCCTCTTGAGTAATGTCGATTACCTAATCCTTCGTAATATATTTAAATAGCAAATAAATTGTACAGATCATATAATGACAATTAAAACATAATTATTTGAATATGACGATTAAAATTATACCAACAAAATTATAAAAATATCAAAATAAGATTATTAACAAGTTGCTAAAAAAGTTTTGTCAGAAGTGGGATTCGAACCCACGCCCTCAGAGAGGACCAGAACAACTCGCACCCACTTCAGTGGGCAAGGAAACCTTGAGTCTGGCGCCTTAGACCGCTCGGCCATCCTGACATGGCAATAAGTGACAAAAATAATGAGCTAAACAGATTGCTGAATAGTTGTTTTGATAACAATGCGTTTTGTGTTCATTAAAATCACGTACCTATTCCTCATTATTGTATTGCGTCAAAAACATCTACATTTTGTGTCTCATTGGCGTCATAGTATTTCTTAAGTTGATAACAATAAAACTATACATATACATAAATACTAACAACGTTTTTTATCCCTTCGTGGTGGTAGACATATCCCTAGGGCCATATATCCTAAAGGCTGTTTTACGTGATGGTGGGCATGTAGGTGAAAAAGGAAAATCAAAATAAAGATAAGTCACGAGGAAAAATTAACTGTGCGTTTTCGAGAGATACTAATTAAAAAATGGCCTACCTGCTCTAACAAGTCAAAAACTAATTTTGTGATAGGTATATAATTGTGAAAAGAATAGCTAAACTCAAAATAGCACCACGATATAGGTGCCAAGTACTCGTATGACGTCAAGATAATTATTCGATCTAAAAAATACTTTTATCAAGAGTATGATTAAAGGTAAAACCGCTAATAAGGAATATTTAAACGCAGATACAGTAGATATCTGTCGCGATTATCATTCTACTGTTAAACAACAAACAGTATCATCATAATCGTACCTATTTGTAAGTTCCAAGCATAATAAATTTAAAGAGAAACATACATTTTTCAGGGTCCCCATTTGAAAATGAAAACGTAGGAATATCTTTTAAAAATTGAAATGAAATGAAAATATATTTATTTCCCAAAAAAAATTTGATAGAGTCTCTTGAACATTTGTTTACAATTTAAAGTAATAACGTAAAGATTTCCTTAGTGTTTTGTTAAAAAACAGCCACTTTTGGCGAAAACGCTAAGTATATCTTCACGTTCACACTTCGAAACATATATAAAAGCACATTACGTATGTATTTCAGCTATTAGAATTTTAGGCATTCATCTATTAGATTTTTTAAATTTGATATGATTTAGGACTTATAGAATTAATTACTGGGTGGCGCTAGTGTGTGAACTCACTTCCCCTTAACGACTGTCATCAACGATGACAGCCGGGACCAACGGCTTAAAGTGCCTTTCGAAGCACGGAACGTCTTAAAAATAGGGAAGTCTTAGTAATAGGGTCCCGTTTTTACTTTAGGTACGCTAAAACACGACAGCTTAGTGACTATAAGGTAATTTTTTTGGCAGTGCAATCCTGTTCTTATTTTGCCTTGAAAACCTTTACTTACTTCGTCTCTCAGATCAAAGGCATCGACCAGCCCAACTGCATTGGGTCTTATCAGCGCCAACAACTCCTCATATCTCTGCTGCAGTGAAAATATGTCGTCTTCTGATAGCGTCGAAAACTGCAACATGACATTGAACTTCAGATTACGGAACAGATATTATTGCTTGTTGACGTAACTGATTAAAAACACATAAATTATACGATAAAAACGTAACTAACGGTTGATAACATAATTAACATTTTACACTAGTTTATTACAACCTATAACCAAAAATGAAATAAAAATATATACACTAGTTTCTTCTTCATAACTCTCATTATTATAATAAAAAGGCGAACTTGTTCTCTTGATCAACATATAAAAAAAAATATTAGCTCATCTTATTTATATTATAACTTATTACTTAGTGCTATGCAAAGTTTCTGGCTCTACCTAAGTACTACTCTCAACACCTCCCAAAATTATATATTTTTGTGCTTCATCCAAAATAAATATTTATTTTTCATCATCATCATCAGGTCTTTCTAGTCTCCAGGAGCATGACCCTCTCTGTACTACCAGAGCCGTCAGAGTATTTGGCCTACTCTCTCCACGCTGGCCAGACGGGTTAGAGAGGTCTCTTTGATGTTAATAAGCTTTGTGTAGCTTGTGTTTCCTTAGTCGCCTTCTACGACATCCACGGGATGACTTGGAGTGGTCCTATTCTACTCTGCCGGAAACCACACAAAATATGTATTTTTACAACAATAAATTCCAAATACAATACAACTACTACTAAATGGTATTGACCGTTTATTAAACTACATGAATTTGACGTAAGGTCCAAAAATTTCCATGTTAGAAAAAAAAATCGGCCAAGTGCGAATCGTACTCACGCATGAAGGGGAACCCTTCGTGCGTAAGTACCGCGTACGCACCATTATATAGACGAACACTAGTCAAAGATAGAACATTACACTACCGACCATCGACAGACGGACAGAATAGGGCCCGTTTTTTCCTTTTGGGTACGGAACCCTAAACACATATCATATCTCACCCTTAGAAGGTCTCCAGTTTTCTCCAAAGCCCAATACAAAAGATACAGCGTGTTCAACTGCCTCATCACAGTTTTCACGTTGGCACTGGAGGATTCAGTCAATCTGGCTGTTTCTTTATGGTACACGTTGCAGATTACCGCTCTACAGTGAGCCTGAAAGTACCCAATAGTTTATTTTTACTTTTTATTTCATTTAGACAAACCCTCGTGGTTTTTGGATGACATTGAATTGTAATCTTGTGGTTAATTTTTTATTACATAAATAAATAAATAAAAAAGTTTGGTGAAAAAATATTAAGAAATAAGCACACTAAGAAAAAGATTAAAAAAATATTTTGGAAGATCAGACAATGTACAGTTCGTAATGACAGTGCATCTGCAGTCCATGGAACGCGCTCCTTCTGCGTTTGATTGTTTGTTTTTCGTGTATGTAAGTGGCCAACACTGGTGTCAGATTTTTCAAACTGCCTAAAGGCATCCTTCTGGGTGGGTCATCATCATCATCATCAAGACCCAAGTAAGTAAATAAGATTAAATGATAGAATTTATTTTAGTAATCGAATCCAAAGGGTTTTAACAGACAATATATGTAAGTTATACATTTTAGACTAAACTTGTGATATTTAATATTAGATTAATACATACATATTATTACGTCTTCATCCCTTGGAGGTAGATCTGTCTACCCCCAAGGGATGAAGACGTAATAATATTAGCCTTTGTGTTTGTGTTGTGGCCTTTGTGTTTTATGTGACCCTGGGCTCTGGCCCAGGGTCATAAAACACAAAGGCCACGTTTAGCGTGTAAGTGGGTGTTAATGTGGAAAGTGGAATCAAAATAGTGATGAGTTGCTAGCCGCATATAACCTGATTCCTTAGATGTTCGCCCGATCCCTTGACCGGCTTTTACGGTCTGCATGAGAAAAAAAGAGCTGATACAGGTATTCTATTTATGTTTTTCTTTTTCTCCCAAACCAGCATGGAAGTTGATTATATTAATAAATACTAGCTGTTACCCGCGGCTTCGCCCGCGTGAATTATAGCCTTGTCCTTCTCAGTACTCTAACCTATGTGTATGCAAAATTTCATGATGATCGGTTAAGTAGATAGGGCGTGAAAGCGTAACAAAGAAACAAACAAACAAACTCACTTTCGCATTTACTCGTAAAATATTAGTTAGGATTAGGATTTTATTCTGATTCTAGTGTTTACGGCAAAAGCAAATAAGTTCATCATCTATGAAAATTTTAACTGTATAGTAATCACGGTTTATGAGGAGAGGTATTTGAGAGCCCGATGGTCCAGTGGGTGTGAGCTCTATGAGCGCTTACGTATGTTAAGCAACCCCTGGTGCAGTCCCTACTTGGATGGGTGACCGCAAGTGGCATAAAAATATCCCGAGCTCCTCCGTGCTTCGGAAGGCACGTTAAGCCGTTGGTAGCGGCTGTCATCATTGATGTCAGTCGTTTAGCTATGTCAGATGCCTTAAGGCAGCTTGAAATATCTGACACCAGTGTTGGCCACTTACACATACGAATAACCAAACAAACAACGGTTTATGTATGATGGTGACACACGGACATTGAAATCTCGTAAATAGGATCCCGTTTTTACGCTTTGGACATGGAACCCTAAAAACCTTGATATTGAAATATGGATTTCAATTCTCAATTAATATTTGGCATATTCGCTTCCTAGCTAAGTCTCTGTGTATTTTATTCTGGTCATTTTCAACATCGCGTTCCATAAACATAGATATTTTTCCACATCGGCAATTAAATCTTGATTTAACTCATTTTCGTCAAGAACGTAGGTTCCTAAAATACAACAAACACGTGTGCAGCGTACGGCGGCGGACGGTAAACTGACGCGAATTTCTGATAGTGTGCGGGGCCTAGTACAAAATGTATGTAAAACACGCCTTCCGCAATTTCTATCAGAAAAAATTCTGACGTCCGGCTGAGGTGCCAATACAAAATGTATGCACGGAGTGCCTTCCGGCGAGCGTCAGAATTTTTCTAACAGAAATTTCTGATAATATGCGGCCGCTCTTAACCTGCGCTATTGAAATCAAAAGTAGCCTATGTCCTTTCTCAGGCTATAGCCTCTCTGTGTGCCAAATTTCGTTTTGATCTGTTCAGCCGTTTTAGTTTTAGCCACCCATCCTAATTAGAACCATGGTTAGAGTTGCTTAACCTGCGTTATCGTAATTAAAAGTAGCCCACGTCCTTTCTTAGGCTATAGCCTCTCTGTGTGCCAAATTTCGTTTTAATCTGTTCAGCCATTTTAGTTTTGGCCACCCATCCTAATTAGAACCATGGTTAGAGTT
Organism: Rhodophaea formosa; assembly: GCA_963082605.1. Taxonomy (NCBI): domain Eukaryota; kingdom Metazoa; phylum Arthropoda; class Insecta; order Lepidoptera; family Pyralidae; genus Rhodophaea; species Rhodophaea formosa. The sequence goes on from OY720204.1 coordinate 21,900,217, forward strand.
GCTTAACCTGCGTTATCGTAATTAAAAGTAGCCCACGTCCTATCTCAGGCTATAGCCTATCTGTGTGCCAAATTTCGTTTTAATCTGTTCAGCCGTTTTAGTTTTGGCCACCCATCCTAATTAGAACCATGGTTAGAGTTGCTTAACCTGCGTTATCGTAATTAAAAGTAGCCCACGTCCTTTCTTAGGCTATAGCCTCTCTGTGTGCCAAATTTCGTTTTGATCTGTTCAGCCGTTTTAGTTTTGGCCACCCATCCTAATTAGAACCATGGTTAGAGTTGCTTAACCTGCGTTATCGTAATTAAAAGTAGCCCACGTCCTTTCTTAGGCTATAGCCTCTCTGTGTGCCAAATTTCGTTTTAATCTGTTCAGCCGTTTTAGTTTTGGCCACCCATCCTAATTAGAACCATGGTTAGAGTTGCTTAACCTGCGTTATCGTAATTAAAAGTAGCCCACGTCCTTTCTCAGGCTATAGCCTATCTGTGTGCCAAATTTCGTTTTAATCTGTTCAGCCGTTTTAGTTTTGGCCACCCATCCTAATTAGAACCATGGTTAGAGTTGCTTAACCTGCGTTATCGTAATTAAAAGTAGCCCACGTCCTTTCTTAGGCTATAGCCTCTCTGTGTGCCAAATTTCGTTTTGATCTGTTCAGCCGTTTTAGTTTTGGCCACCCATCCTAATTAGAACCATGGTTAGAGTTGCTTAACCTGCGTTATCGTAATTAAAAGTAGCCTACGTCCTTTCTTAGGCTATAGCCTCTCTGTGTGCCAAATTTCGTTTTAATCTGTTCAGCCGTTTTAGTTTTGGCCACCCATTCTAATTAGAACCATGGTTAGAGTTGCTTAACCTGTTCTCGGGCTATAGCCTATCTGTGTGCCAAATTTCGTTTTAATTGGTTCAGCCGTTTTAGCGTGAAAGCGAGACAGACAGACAGACAGACAGACAGACAGACAGACAGAGTTACTTTCGCATTTATAATATTAGTAAGGAAGTAAGGATTATAAATAAAATCATTTATAGTTTATGTTACCTCAGCAGCAGCTACAAGTTGGACTGTTGTAAGTTCCCAGGCAGCTTCATAGTCTTTTCCGGACTTCATATGTCTCCTCATACTTTTCACACAGCCAAATACTTTTCTAAAATAAATAAAAACAGTAAGAATATGATGAAAGAAGATCTAGCAATAATGTAAACATAATTCCAAATATACAGCTTGTAACTAGACCCTCGACATACACTTTTTGTATGGGATGCTGAGAACTCAAAAAAACGTTATTTTCATACAAAAGTGTTCAGTCGCCCCGGGAATTAGTATCGGAAAGTGAAATTTCTTTTATCATTTCCAGCATTGATCCCATAGGTAAAGTTGTTCATATTGACGGCCTGAATCATTTCTTTGAGACACGCTGTATGTATAAAATCAGTAACTTAATAAAAATATGTACTAACCCAGCTGCAACTCCTTCCATGGCCCTGACGATTCCTTCAGGAGAGCTGTCCCAAGGCACCCTTACACCTTTAACTGCTTTGGCGATGTAAGACATTGTTGGTGTGACAGGCTTGCCTTCCTCTGCTTGCTCCCATGTTTTAACCAAAAATCTGTAAATAATAATAAATTGGAATATTATAAAAATTGCGATGACAGCAGTATCGTAGTGATGTTTTCCTTCTGTTTTCTTTTTTCTCCTTTTCGCGTGTGTAGCTATCACTGGTATCAGAATTATTGAGCCGCGGAGCTGCATGCAAAATGCATAATTTGTTAATGTTTGTTTGTTTTTCGTATGTGAAAGTGGCCAACACTGGTGTCAGATTTTTCAAGCTGCCTTAAGGCATCTGACATAGCTTAACGACTGCCATCAACGATGACAGCCGGGACCAACGGCTTAACGTGCCTTCCGAAGCACGGAGGAGCTCGAGATATAATTATGCTACTTGCGGTCACCCATCCAAGTAGGGACCGCACGAGGGGTTGCTTAACATACGTAAGCGCTCATAGAGCTCACACCCACTGGACCATCGGGCTCCTCACCTATTTGTCTATTGTCTAATGATGACAGCAGAGATTTAATAGCTTAAACTGCCTTCAGAAGCAAAGGGACTTACATAGACTTCACTGATCCAAGTAGAAACCAACTCCTTTTTAGGGTACCGTATGACCGAATGACAAAACGAAACCCTTATAGGAACACTTTTGTGTCAGCCAGTCCGTCTGTCACAGCTAATTTGCTCCGAATCTTCTAGACCTATTCAGTTGGACTGTACCGTGTAACCAAACCATGTCAAATGAAAGGGCTTGTTACTAGCTTGTTGTAAGGATACTCAAAGAACACAAAGATATCTAAAGTGCCATCATCATAATTTCAGCTGCAAGAAGTCGACTGCTGGACATAGGCTTCAATGATTCCCAATACTTAGGGTCGGGTAGAAGGCAAAAGAGCTCGAGGCAAATCTCCGACTCGTTGGACAGACTCTATAAAAACAGCGACCCAGTCTTCCATTGTCCAATGTGCTCGCAATGCTGGTAACAGGCAGAGGTGGAGAGCCATTGCACAAGCAACAACCCTCGCCCAAGGGATGGGCAGTATAGAAGATCCCGCACCAGGATCATCTGCACAACCATGACCACTCTGTCAAGAGTGAACGACTAAGAAGAAGAAGATTCCCAATACGACTGGTTGCAAGCAGCATGCCCTAAGGTGCAATACGTCAAACCTATTAGGTATTTTGCGTAGGCAACTTACCTTGCAGTTTGTAGCAAAAGAACTGTATAGTCTCCTTCATAAGTCCTGGTGGCTGTCACGAAGGAGTACAAGAGCGGCAGGTTGGATGAAAGCATATACCCATGGCCGCCACACGCAAACCTACATTGCTCTATTAAAGAGGAGCAGTCGGAAGTACTGATTGCTTTCAGGCAGCTTGATAGAGCGTGGAGCTGCAAAAGAAATAATTATTGTATGGAAAATGACATAATTCTCCTTATTATACATACTACTGAAAAGCCGTGTTGCTCGAAGATACTACTACCTCACAAGCCAGTACTAACTCTACAAATTGTATTGTAACTCAGATGGAACTAATAGAAAATCTAACCAGCACCAAAACGGAATTTAAAAAAAAAAACTTATTTCACTAGATTTTAAAATTACTTGCAGTCGTGACGTAAATATACGGCGTGTTTGACCCTCGACATTCCCTTATAGGGACGGCTCAGCGCATCAAAAAGGGGATCTTTCGATTTCCTTACAAAAGTGTTTAGCCACTCGGGTAATTAAAAAGAGAAAGTTAAAAAAAAAACGATTTCTAAAAATTGGTCCCATTTGGTAAAGTTAAACCCTTTAAGGAATAGTCGAGGGTCAATTTAAACGCTGAATTAAAAAAAGTAAAAAAAAATAATACTTACCTCTGGCAGTTTGTCGGTGTTGCCATCCTTCATCTCCACGAGCACAGCCGTGAAGGTCCGCCACAGCCAGTCGCTGGTGAACTGAAGCGCGTGGGTCGTGGCTATACAAATGAAGAGTTTGTGCTGCTGCGTCAGGTAGTCCAGTACTTGGGGCTCCGGTAGGCTGAAAATCAAAACCCAGTCCGAGTGAGATACACCCCACTACTAACTTTTATGTTATTTCATGCTTGTGTAAAAACTATAACACACAAAATAGAATTCTTTTATGTGGTGGTTTCACCAATCAATGCCGTCTTTAATATACAGCAGTACGTAGTAAAGAGTTTGAAGATTCAAAAACAGTTTTTAGTTAGTTTAGTTAGAAATTTTTACTCAGAAGAAGATTTTGGCTGCCTTCAACACCCTCGCAAAATCTAAACAAAGATTTTTTAACTTCTTTTTGGTGTCCACTTTCCTCTAACATAGAGTTCTGCAAGTACATGTTTCTATCTATGAGAACAGGTGACTAATCTGATACTGAATTGCGACTGGTGTTAGATATGCATTGCAGCTGGATCATTGACTTTGGTTCGCTAGAAGACTACTTACTTCGGTCTAGGTTGTGACTGCCTACGCACCGCGGAGTACCGCACCGCTATGGTGACCGCTTTCGAGAGATTGAACGCCATCTCGCTGACCAGCATGACTCGCACGAACACCATGGTTCCGTAGGTTAGCTTCTCGTGCCTTGCCACCTTCACGTATGTTCCGTCCTGAAAGAAAATTGCAAACGACATCATCAAAGTTCTATGAACCCCATAAACTATGAAAACGATACTATTATTAGTATATCAAACCTATGTAAAGTCGGTTTCGATCACAGATTTCATAAAAAATTGCACTTTTGACACACTTACTATATATATACTATATTATAGTTATACCTTATTGATTCTTCTTCTTATCGTGTCTGGCAGGGACTAGTACTGGTATCAGATTCACTAGCTTCTATTTATTTACCCAACTGTTGCACATTAGCAAACTTCCCCTTATATTTTATAAGCCCCTTTCTGCTGCAACTTCTTGGCATCGGGACAAAATACTATCGAAAATTTCCCAGCTCATGCTAAATACCCATTACAACACCCACCAATGTTGCTTAATAGTAGATTGTTGCACTGAGCAGAAAGTAAGTTATTGCTGCACGAGTGTTTATTTGGAGCCCGAGCGCTAGCGAGGGCTCTAAAAAGCACGAGTGCAATTTAACTTACTTAATGCGAGGTGTATAATCTGCTATTCTTTCAACTACTGCAATAAAAGTAGTTGAAAAATAAAACTGAAGACAAATTACAATAGTTAAAAATTTGTTGTTCACATTCCCGCTTTTTTTCTTTATGGCCAGTATTTTTTTTAGGCAAGGCAATACACACGTCCCTTTGTTAACTCCATACGGCCGTTAGGTTGGCCAACCTTCTTTATGACAGGTGACAACTATTGTCCACGATTTAAAAAAACTAAACAGTGCAGTAAAGGATTTCCATACATTTTTGCTGCTCTAGTGCAGCAAAAATGTATGGAAATCCTTTACTGCACTGTTTAGTTTTTTTTTTACTTCTAGTGCAGCAAAGTTCCGCTTTGTGCTGGATATGTAGTGCAGTTATGATAGAATTGCAGCGTAGTTGGAAGAAAAATATTTAAATTTACGTGGAGTTACAAGTAAAAGTACAAAATCATTTCTCTTACCTTTAAAACTTGAGCGTTCTTCATCATCAAGTTCTCTCGAGGTATTCTGAAGTGGTTGAATATAAGAAATCCATTGTCAGCGGTGTTGAATCCCATTTTCGGTCCAATTTCCCCCACTTTTATACCAGGTAATGGCATGTGGGTGTCCATATCACGAATCTGGACAATAAAAGCGTGGACTCCATGGCAGACACCTTTGGTGTACAGCTGAGCCACGACTATGCAGTGGTTTACAGTTTTGCCAACTGAAAATAAGTATAGGAGTTATGCTTTTCGTCTGTCTGGTTTCTCAGCATCATCATCAACCTATACTCGTCCACTGCTGTTGCATAGCCCAAAAATTTTTCAAAATTGTTTTTGACACCAAAGTATTAGTAGAACAGAGTATATGGTTGTAAAGTTGTAATGCGATTTAGAAATGACGTGTCTTAAAGAACTCATGGTAAGCAATGTTTACTCACGTCCTCCTGCCCACCACTTGTAAGAAGTTAATGTGGGACTGTGCAGAACGAACTCTTCCGTATCAGGGTCATACGTGGCTGTGGTCTCCAATCCCCTGATGAATGTTCCATGACCTAGCTCGGTCTGTTAACAAGACAATAGTGAACAGGTGTTAAATACTTGTATTCTGCGTACCAAGTACAGATTCAGAATGACTTTGAATCAAGAGATAGAAAATGAAGGGTTAAACGGCCATTTCTTGCGAGATAATAAGCCGTAAATACTCGTAGAACCTACGGATAAAGGTACTAATAAATTAACCAACTTTGTGATATGATAGTCAGCATGACAATGGTCTTTATGTGAAGATAATGTAGATTAGACTAGGGCAACCTTTAATTTATACTAATCAATTGGAAAGATTTGATTGTTAGTTTGCATTAAATAGGCTCCGAAACTACGGGACCGATTTTCAAAATTCTTTCACTTATAGAAAGCTCATTTATTTGCGGGTGACACAGGCCCAATTTACGTGAGCAAAGTCGCGCGAAAATTGCTTGTTTTTAATTAATATTTTTCGCCGTGTGGTTCCCGGCAGAGTAGAATAGGACCACTCCAAGTCTTCCGTGGATGTCGTAGAAGGCGACTTAGGAAACCCAAGCTAAACAAAGCTTATAAACATCAAAGACACCTCTCCAACCCGTCTGGCCAGCGTGGAGAGTGTAGGCCAAATCCTCTGACTGCTCTGGCTAATATATGGCTTTGGTACAGAGAGGGTCGTGCTCCTGCAGTGGAGACTAACAGGACCTGTTGATGAATTAATATACTATTCGATGTTATTACCTGGGCATAGGTCCCAATAATTTGCATGTCCAGGGCACGGGGTAGCCAGTAGGACAGCTGCTCCGGGGTGCACTGGCCCATGATGGTGGGCACGAACATGCCCAGGTGAAGAAGGAACGGAGATATTTCTTTGAAGAAGGCATCTGATGTGCGTCGAAGGACTGCAGAGTTCAGACTGAAAAGAAAATTTTCAAAGAATAAATAAATAGTTCGGGTTTGCAATCGAAGGATGTCTAGTCTAGTCTGTCTTTTGCCCTCCACATCGCTTGCATGTTTGTACCATTGTACTTACAACTATTTTTGGAACAGCATTTTGGTCTGGGTCACACAAGTATAGCTAATGTAGCCAGATGTCTCAAGAACCTTCTGCTAGCTAAGCTTTACCTTTGTTGCGATGTAATTAAATATTTATGTTTACTCAAATTTAAGGCATAAAGGAAATATTGGGAAAGATATTTAATTTCAATCACAAAATACTTACAAAAAAAATTTTTTTTTTCTTAAGTAATCAAGACTTCTTCATTCTTAATGATGATATATTTAAGACTTATTCCGAATAAATAAACCTACCCAAAGTTCTCCAGAGCGGACATTTCAAGCATTTTGCTTTTAACGATGCTCGCGTATATGCACGACTTGCGCACAGCGTTCTCATAGCGCTCTTTGGGCCCCATGCACTCCTCTGGGATAGGGTCCAGTGAGGCCCCATCGTCTAGGGTGATATTTTCTGGAAATATTTTTACAATAATAAGGTCAAATGCTTTCACATAGTATTTTCTTTGCCGATTGATATGCTTTAAAGATATTTCGATCTAGTTACATGATAACTGATGATGGATAATGAACCTTCATAATCATGTAACTGGATCGAAATATCGAAAACTCATAAAGCACAATAATCTTTGTATATGTATATCCCTATATATATCATTCTAATGTCAATTACAGTGAAATTTTAAAAATCTACACAGCAGAGCAGTGATAAGTCCTATTAATATTAATTTGTTTTGGTCATGGTCCAGTGGGTGTGAGCTCTATGAGCGCTTACGTATGTTAAGCAACCCCTGGTGCAGTCCCTACTTGGATGGGTGACCGCAAGTGGCATAAAAATATCTCGAGCTCCTCCGTGCTTCGGAACGCACGTTAAGCCGTTGGTCCCGGTTGTCATCGTTGATGGCAGTCGTTAAGCTATGTCAGATGCCTTAAGGCAGCTTGAATAATCTGACACTAGTGTTGGCCACTTACACATACGAAAAACAAACAAAACAATAATATTAATAATTATATATAACAGCCTCCGTGGTCCAGTGGTTAAGGCGTTAGCCTTGCAGGCATAAAACACCTGATTGTCTTATAAGAAAGATGATTCCGTGCTTCGGAAGGTACGTTAAGCCATTAGTCCCGGATGCCATCTGGCAGACGTTAAAGGAACCACGTCAAAGGCGGTTCCGAAGAACTTCGACACCAGGGTATGCATGGTCGACCGACCATGTCACCTACACGGAATGATGATGATGATGATTAATAATTATGTGTTTGCAGCGGGAAAGTTTAAAGATGTTACACTTTTTGAGTTTTTCACTTCTTTTGCGACCCGGCGGAAGCAGCATAGCCATCGGGCTAGGAGAAAGATGGTGACGTGGTGTCAGCTTTTGTTAGAGTGATCAAACTTCGTCATTTGAGCCCCAAGAAGTCAACTGCTGGACATAGATTCTCAAAATTACTGGTTGGAAGCTGGCTGCATCCCGCGTTTCCCTGCGGCCTTGATCAGGTCGTTTGACCACTCGGTCAATAAGTTTCCGACGCTGCGCTTGCCGGTACATGGTCGCCATTCAAGATCCTTTCTGCCCCATCGAAGCCCTTGGTTATGCGCGCTATGTTTTAGATCAAACTTAAAACTTCGATTTCTTTAATTATTAAAAGTTTTGAATGAACATTATCAAATACCTACTAAAATTTTAAACGTCTACTGGTGTGTGATTCCTTTGTCAAACATTCCTTACATCCTGTTTTAATACAATAGGGTCAACGGGGTTAACTCGAAAAATAAATGGTTCTGATTTCCAAACACGACTTGTGTTTACTTCAATTTTGATATTTTATGCCATTGAAGTCTTAATGCATTGTATATTTAGTACTATTATAGTATAGATAGACCCATGCAGAGGAAAAAAATACTTTAAAAATATAGTGTTTGTTTTATTTTTGGTACACCTAAGCTGGCCAAACATTACCAAAGATGAAAAATATACCAATGGCCTCACAACTATCGAAAGAAACGTGCAGGTGGAAGAAAGAGCGGGAAAGTGAAGTTTTTAATAGAGCCCAGGAAGCAACTTCAGTAGTGTCACACGCTCAATTAAAATTCTGATTATAATCATCAGCAATAAAATTTTGATGGACAGTATATGTATTCATGATTTCAATTATAGATGTTGACAATATTGTGGCGTTGAAGTGCAAATTAAATATTTGCGGCATATAGTCATATTTATTATGTGCGAAAACTGGTAAATCCGGGTTCAGGTAGTGACAACTAGTACTTATTCTGTAGTTCAGGGTTATTCGACTTTTATAGTAATACTGAACTTCAAAAATAAAAGTACAAGAATTACGTTGACGTGCCAAAATTTTAACTTACCCCGAAATTTTAGGTTTCAAGCATTATTAAGCATTACACGAGCAAACAGCATTATTAAAAACAAAGAAAACCCGACTGCCGTCTTTGCCTTTTTACGTCCACCATATCGATTATTTGCTGACGTTCCATAGCCTATGACACTCCGGGAAAGAAAACGAATCTAATGACACATCTAAATTATTCAAGCCGTTTAGGCTACTGGAATCAATAATGGAACAGACATACATACATATTATAAATAATACATACATACATACGCGCGAAGAACAGTACTTCCTTCAGGATGGGTCAGTCGGATAATATTCAACTAAATTAAAAATACACGCTCACCAATCAATTTTCTTCTTTCCGTACTCTCCTTTCCCCCATCCAAAATAAACGTGACCTCTTCCACATTGAAATTGCATTTAGCTCGTTCCTTCAACAGATCCGGATTCACTATATTTGGCGCCATTTTGTATTATTTCCCAAATTATGAGAACCAGTCCTGACCACCTGCCATTGAACACTGGACTGGAACAATAATGAATATGTATGTGCGTATTCTGATTTCGGTCGATTGTTTTAATGCATTTATTTTTCGTTTCTGCTAGCCAATGTTTTACGAGTTTACTTCTACATATTTTCATTATTTTTAACTAGATACATCTACTTACAATTTTTTATAGGTGTTTTTTTATGCATTGTCAATGCTATTCTCTCTCTCTCTGCCTCTATCTCATACGAGCGTTTTCCCGGTTGCATCCGCAGCTGGAGTGCTTTGGAGCCCCGGGTCCGCTTTCCAGCTTTACAATGCTATTCTGATATACTCTGATTAAATTAAAAAATAAGATATACGAAAATCCTGCACGCATCGATTTATTTTCCCATATCTTATTTCTTAACTTTAATAAGAGTTACAAAAATAATTTTGCCTAGGTACAATACAACCTTTGAGGAATGGAATAAGCAAAACATTTCCAGAATTGGTCCAGTAATTGTTATTATTAACTTACCTACCTGCGATTCTAGCCATCAAACCAAATACAAACAAACAACATTTTTATATATTTATGACGTACCAGTGATATGAAGTAATCAGATTAAATTAATCGGTCACAAGGGGCATTGTGTCATTGCAGTTTTTGAAGATCATCCTGTAGTGTGTTTCTGTCTGTGTTTTATTTGTGTGCTAGTAATATTAGCTAGTAAATTAAAGCTTTTGTTACCCGCAGATAAATTAGCTTTCTATCATCATCATCATCAGGTCTTTTAAGTCTCCACTGCAGAAGCATGACCCTCTCTGAACTACCCAGAGGATTTGACCTTTGGCTTTCTATAGGTGAAAGAAATTTGACAAACGGTCTAGTAGTTTCGAAGCCTTCTAAATGCAAACAAACAATCAGATCCTTCTTCCTTATATTATTAGTAGATACACAGAGATCGAAATAGCCCCACAGAAAGTTGTGAACTTTACTAGTTGAAAACAATAATTCAACGAAACTAGGGAATGTTTAGTCAATTTAAGTCAAAAATCAAAATAACTTTGTCTTTTCCTTGCACAAACCTAATTAGTTATACTACTAACTAGTCTAGTAATGATCTTGGTTTCAGCCAGTACTTTATGTTCCTAGAAAAATTAACATTGAGATGATTTTCAATTGGTCTCCGATGCACGTCCTGTCACACGGGGTGTTCCCCAGGGTTCTATACTTGGGCTGCTGTTATTTATAATCTACACTGTTGATTTATGTAATCATATTTCGCATTGGAACTTTCATTTCTATGCCGACGATGTACAAATATATATCTCGGAATCTCCGGCAAAGATCTCGATCTCGACTTGGACAGAATCGCACATTGGTCAGAAAGAAATGCACTTTTAATTAACCCTAATAAATCAAAGTACATGGTTTTGGGCTCTAAGTTGCAAGTGAAAAATATTAAAAGTAAGGATTTTTCAGTGCAGATTTTGTCAGAAAACATCGAGCGTGTCAATGAAGTAAGGAACCTTGGATTAATTTTCGACAACCAACTGCGTTTTGAAAGTCATGTACTTAATTTAGTACGCTCTCTCTTTCACCGTCTTAAGGTTATTTATAAAGTCCGTCATCTACTAAATACCAATGTGCGTATAAAGTTATGTGAGTCTCTGATTCTGTCCCGTCCTAATTACGGTGACGCTGTATTTAGACCTCGTTTACTTGGCAAGACACGCCGACTAATACAGAGAATTCAAAACGCTTGTTGTAAATTTGTTTCAATATCCCGCCTCGAACCCGTGTTTCACCTTTTATTAATAATGCCTCCATGTTGAACATGGATTCCCGAAGGAAGTTGCATATGGCGTGTCTGCTGTTCAATGTTTTACTTCATAAAGCGCCAGAATACCTGTATGAAAAAATAAAATTTGCTCGGCGTCACAGTTTAAACACCACCGTGTCAGGTCCAAATTATCGTATCACACCCATAGGACTGTAGCTTTTGAGGGAAGCTTTCGCCACCAGGCGACAAAATGCTGGAACAATTTACCACCCCCTTTAACACTTTTGGGTTCACTAAATTCATTCAAGCGACATTATAAAGCTCACTTACTGCAAACCCAAAAAACATCCTATTCCATGCCACTTTTTGTCGCTTAGGTACCGTGTTTCCTTATTATTATTCCTAGCCCCTCTTGATGTGTTACTCTAATTAATTAAGAAATTGTAAGTTTAAATGTAAGTATTTGAATTATTTTAATCATCAAACTGATAAATGTTCTTCCAGCTATGTTTTATAATTATTACTCCTTTGAACATTATCGATTCAAGCGGCGCACGTGCACCCACACCTCGGCGGTAGCTGAAAATCAGTGTTTTGCTCATTCTTGGGCAATTACGAGTACCCACACTGAGCTACCAGCCTTCTGTAATATTGTAGCACACACATACTTATTATTAAGCGTATGTTTAATTTAAGTTCTGTCTTTAATATATGATTATGATCAATAAATGATTTATCTATCTATCTATCTATCAATCGTTTAATTAAGGTAAAATTTACTGCATTTCGCCCGGATCTCAATGGATTATCAGTTTATCAGCACTAAGTATGATAACAATAAATGCATTACTTGCATTGATAAGATTGAATCTAGGTTCTTTGAAACTCGTTGTTTGAGAAATTCTCTGACACCCTTTCTTTCAGCCTTTCCTGCAGGTACCAATACTACTAAGAATACTCTCAATAAAATAATAAAGTATATTATTATATTTAGTATATTATTATATATTATATTATTTTAATGAGAGTATATTATAGTTATAAGTACCTATTGTAATAGCTTTTCCCTGTTAATCTAGTAGAAAAGGAAAAAAACGTGCTGCACTAGATGCTTTTTATTACGCGTAGACCGTAAACACCGGCCAAGGGAATAATGGGCAAAAATCTACGGATTCACGGCAAAAGAAATGACTTGTTGTTGTAGTTGCAACAGTAATCGGCAACAGAAAATTTCTACTGTCCGTCTATCAATCACGTTTCATGAAAAGCAGTCTGGTGAAAAACGGATCGAAGACCGGACAGACGAATGGACCGACGGACATCGAAGTTTCAGTAATAGGATTTCGTTTTTACCTTTATGGTACCAAACCCTAAAAATGAAAGGAAATACATGGAGCAAGTTAATTTTACCCGGAAGAATACTTTATAACTGTAAATAAAGGTAAGGTACTATAAATCTACTACCTTAAATAGATTATATATCCTATTAATATTAATAAATAGGAAAACATAATTATATGGATGTGAAGATGTTTGATCTATGTGTTTAACGATGTCCTACATGAAAAAACTGCTCGATGGACTTTGACGAAACCGAACAATGTTATAGCTGATTCATGTAAAGAGCACAAAGGCGAAATTACGCAGAAGAATCTTTAATAGTCGCTAGTACTTACATATATCTGTATTTATTTATTATAACTAGATATTCACTCGCCGGCCGGCGTCGTCGCTTTAACCGTCACAATAGTGTATTGAACATATTCGAACTGACATTTCATCGAGTTGGCTCGTCGTGTCCTTGTCTCAGTTCAATGTGTTTATATGAGTTTCTCTTTTCAACGTTCAGTGCACTGCTTTGTCATTATGTCTGTACAAGTCTACATGCAAGTCGTATGCATCAGTAAGTATCTATATTTAGTCTCTTATTTATTACGTGATCTCTTCGAAACCAAAATCAACTAGGTATGTATGCTAATTCAGGTAAACAAGGTCATTTTCATCGAGCACTACCTGTTTCCGGTAAATTAAACAACTAAATCTACCGTGCGGTTCTCGGTAGAGTAGAATAGGACCGGTCCAAGTTTTGATGTCATAGAAGGTGACTTAGGTAACACAAGCTAAACAAAGCTTATAGACATCAAAGAGACCTCTCCAACCCGTCTGGCCAGCCAGGCTAGACTAGCAGGCTAGTCAGAGGATTTGGACTACACTCTCCACGGATATATTTATATGGCTCTGCAAAAGCAAAAGAGAGTCGTGCTCTTGCAGTGAAGTAAGACTAACAAGAGCTATGATGATGATGTATAAAATATGTTTCGTTTTGATATTGTGAAAAATGGTGGCTCAAAAATGTATACTAGATTGAACTTTAATCGAGGCACTCCATTTCTCTCTTCAAAATATCAAATAATTATATAGTAAATTCGGAGAAATTATTAAAAAATCAGCGATAAAAAGATAAAATCTTTATTACAAAATCGATTTAAGTATTATTTATAGATCACAGTTTGGCTTTCTGCATAAAGGGCTTGAGGTACTTGTGGAAGCTGTTGTTGACGGGCTGAGCGTTGAGGGGGCTCTTCAGCGCTTCTTCCATCAGACGCTCGTACACGCAACCGTCGTACGCTCCCAGTGCAGAATCTAACGTCTGTTAAAGAATTGTCATATTATAGTTAGGTTATTTATACTAATATTATAAAGAAGAAAGATTTGATTGTTTGTTTGTATTAAATAAGCTCCGCGTAATATTGGACCGATTTGCAAATTTATTTCACCTCTAGAAAGCTAATTTATGTGCGGGTGACATTGGCTATGATTTATGCGGAGGAAGTAGCAAGAAATTTGTTAGTAAAACATAAAATACCTATCAAATATTTATCGTTCACACTGACGTGGTCTACCAGAACCAGGAAATTCCAAATTTTCAATTCAGCTTTGAACCCAGAAATGAAAGATTTAATTGAATTATTTGTCCTAGAACATAGCTCGCTAAGCCATATCCCCTTCAGTGACTTTGATACCCTAATTATAAACACAATTGAGTCAATTTAAGTGAAGAATAAAATGGACGTGGTTCTGTATTATACGTAGTCATGGTTTAAAATCATACCTCATCGCGAATACCAAATCCATCAACAAGGCCAACAGCATTAGGCCTGATCAAAGCCAGTAACTCTTCATATCTGGCCCTCAAAGCAGCAATGTCTTCTTTGGAAATAGTAGAATACTGTAAACAAAATACATGCAATGTTAGCGGAGTTTTGCCGTATGGTTCCCCACAGAATAGAATAGGACCAAGTCTTCCCGTGGATGTCATAGAAGACAACTAAGGAAACACAAGCTAAACAAAGCTTATAAACATCAAAAAGACCTCTACATTCCGTCTGAACAGCGTGGAGAGTGTAGGCAAAATCCTCTTACTGCTCTGGCTAATATGTAAATCGCTCTGGTAGTACAGAGAGCGTCGTGCTCCGGCAGTAAAAAGACTTAAAAAGATCCGCTGATGATAATTAGTGGAGTTGTAGTAAATGGACTACCACCATTAACCTCCGAAAGATCGGGGCTGCTTGTAAAAATACAACATTATGCAAGATATGTTACGCCCATCATTCTTACCTCTAGTAAATCACCAGTTTTTTGTAGCGTCCAGTAGACCAGGTAAAATTCCACCAACTGGTGCATCACCTTCGCCAAGCTTGGCGACAATGTGCTAGATAAGCGTTCAATTTCCTTTACAAATATGTCGCATATGATTGCTCTGCAGTGGGCCTGTGGAATACAAAATGTCAATAGTTGGTTCAAGATGATATATTACACTTTCCATTCGTGAGTCAAATTAATCATAATAAATGAAATCTGTAATGGATTTTCGAGTTTTAGCACACTGATGATGATTTCAGATTTCTGCAAAGATTCTTCTTTCCGGGATATTTACGAATTTCTCAAAATTTCTTATTATTTTTTTTATTCTGTTCAAAAAGAGAATAGGCTTAAGTGTACTCCTGTTTTTCTTGCAGAACTACGTAAGGATATTAAGCCTTTTTGACATGATTTAGGACAAAATCACGAAGAATTAATACAATACTACGACAGAATCAAATTAGAATAATATTTTATATGATAAACTTTTAAATCGTGTTGCTATGTTAAAATTGTAGTGTCGGTTCCGTTTTATGCCACGCCTGTGCTCTTTTTTTATTTTGATTATTTTGAATAAATTACCTCACTAGCATTAACCAATTGTACAGAAGCTAAGTTCCAAGCATCTTCATAATCATTTCCAGCCTTCATATACTTCTCAAGGGTGTCGTAAGCAGCTTTGGTTTTGCTGTGAAAAACACAAAAGTTTGTAATAATTTCAATAATTCCCATTATTTTATTTTTAATATTAACTATGACTTCTTCCACTTAATTTACAGCATATGTTATCTGATGTGTTAGCTAATAACATTTTCATGTGATATAAAAATCCATACAGTTTTTTTTTTGTGAGAAGAAATAACAAATATCTTTACATCTAATAAATTAATACAAGAAAAAGTGGCTTACCCAGCAGCCACTTCTTGGAATCCTCTAATGATGCCTTGTTGATTGTTTTCCCACCGTTTTCTATTAGATTTTACATACTCTAGAAGGTAGGATACTGTAGGTGTTATAGTTTTACCTTCGAGTGTTTGCTTCCAGGCTTTCACTAAATATCTAAAACAACAACAATGTTTTTAATACCACATGGCTTAAAAGTACGCTATTTTCCTAATATAAAATTCAACAACGTACAAAAGATGATATACCGGTTTATTTTAGGAAAGTACTTATATGCATGCATATTGTGCATCTAGATTGTTATATTCATGTACGTTAACCCTTTCGCCGCGAACGTTGGATATTATATCCGAAAAACATTTGCATGAAAATGTTTGTCGGATACATCCTACGTCCGCGGTGAAAGGGTCAACGTACATGAAGTTCGGAATTTATTGTATGAGTTACAGTAAATTCATGTACGTAAACATAACAACCTAAATCGATCTAACCAGGACCGTAATTTTGAAAATTCTCAAGGCACAATTAATGTGGCTTAAATTAAGAATGATTAAATTGATGACTGGATCCCAAGCTGGTGGTAACTGCCAACCATCCTCTCTATTGAAATTAGGATGTTTTTTAATTTCAATAGAGAGTGGGTTGGCAGTTACCACCAGCTTGGGATCCAGTCATCAATTTAATCAAATCTCAAGCTAAGCAGAAGACTGCAAGACCTTCAGACACCCTGAGCCAATACTGCGTACATTTGGAACGTTATCAATAAATATTTTAGGCGGTAGATTTTGCAGTTCTTATAAAATACTAGACAAATGTCAACTTAGTCTACCTGCGACCACGAACACTGTAAAGTACTCGAAACGTTAGGTGTATAAATAATGTAATAAACGCGATAAAAACCGTATTAAAATAATTTTATTTAAATGTGTAACAATCGCGAAAACATAACAAAGTAGCTTCTTGATGTCTATCTGTCCCTATGTATGCTAATATCTTTAAAACTACGCAACGGATTATGATGTTGTTTTTAGTTTAAAAGATAGAGTGATTCAAGAGGACGGTTTGTTTGTTCAATACATGCTTAGGCGTAAGTAATAAAAGCCAATGTTGGATCCAAATCCTAAATTATCAATAAATAGAGTCCATAATATCTAACCTCGCCGTTTGCAACAACAGCACGGTATATTCTCCCTCATACGTCACCGTAGCTGTAGTGACCCCATACAACACCGGGAAGTTGGAAGACGCCATGTAGCCGTGGCCTCCACAGGCCAGCCGACACTGTTCAACGCCCAACGACGCGTCAAGACTGCATACTGCTTTTAGACAGCAAGCCAATGCGTGAAGCTGAAACATGAGGATAAGAAAGAAATCAAAGCAAAGAAATCAAAGCTTGACTCATTATTATTTGAGTTTGCATGTGCTACCCTAGAGCTCATCGTTTCTTTTCATTAGGCAAGATCTCTATCTTGAAGTAAAACGTACTCAAATTATTGCTAAAATAATATTATTTAAAAAAAAATTACCTTACCCTGTAGGTAAGTGTACAAACTGGAACTGAAAATTAGAAAATAATAATTTAATTACTAGAAACCAGGAGCAATAAACAAAATTATTAATACTTTTATAGCTATTTACAATTTATATTCAGTTTTTATTTAGAGTCAGTGCATTTGTTTTTTTTCTCCTCACTAAGACCTCTGGATGCATGGAAGATTAAAGAAACCTGAGCTCTGCCCCCTTATTTACTAACTCGGATGACATGTGTCGATGCTATCAATCTAGAATTTACAATTACAATGCGGGTTTTGCTTGCTCGAAATTTTTATTTGGAATACAAAAACCGCATTGTAACAGTAAATCCTAGATTGATAGGCATCGACACCTGTCATCCGAGTTAGTAAATAGGGGGGCTGGAGTTTCTTTTGCCTATTTGTAATGAATTTGTCTCTGTCAACAAAAGCTACCTCTGGTAACTGATCCAAGTTTCCTTTCCTCATATCCAGGTTCACCTTCACGAAGGTGTCCCACAACCAGTCGCCCACAATCCTAAATGCGTGGCTGGTCGCGATGTGGATGAAAAGTTTGTGCTGCTGGGTGACATACTCCAATATCTGAGGTTCTGGTTGGCTGAAAAAGAAAGACAAGTCGTAAAGACAAATTTGTCTAACATCTGAACGAGAGAATAGCAAATAAACAACATTGTATATCAAATTAATTATGTACTTCATGGTCACTGTTTATTGCTAGGTTTTGCTTCATTTTGACCCAGGAAACAAGTCCATTAAGTGATGTACTATAAAATGTACTAAAAGTGTTCTGTGACTCTATGAAGTTATATATAACAACGGGTCACTCACGTTCTATTTGTCGGGATTGCCGACTATGGTTTGGCGAAGGTGAAGGTGAAGGAGTGCGTCCCGCACTGGCCTTGAAAATGGACTCCTGACGAGTCCGAAACTATAGTCGGCAATCCCGACAAATAGCACGTGAGTGACCCGTTGTTATATATAATGTCTTTATCTCACGTAAGTTTTAATGACTCTATGAAGATTTGGAAAAACTAGCTAGTGTACTTGTACATTCAATCAACTCTCTTTGAGGAGCCTGATGACCCAGTGGGCGTGGGCATTATCAGCGCTTTCGCATGCAACCCCGGGCGCAGTTCCGGCTTAGATGGGTGACTGCATGTGGCATAAAAATATTTCGAGGTCTGAGCTCGAGCTCCTTCATGCTCCGGAAGTCACTTTGAGCCGTTGGTCCCGGCAGATATCATTGATGGGAGTCGTTAATCTATGACAGACGCCTTGTGGCATTTGACATAACTTAAAAATTTTGAACACCTGAAAAATTCTAATATAACACAAGTGTCGCCCACACACACGAAAAACAAACGATAGTCTACTCCCGAGACACTCATGACTCATGATGCTAATCATAGATTAAAAATTTTTTTTTTTTCGTCTTATGCTAATGGTAACATTTTGAAAATTTACTTGGGTTTCGGCCGCGACTGATGCCTGACTGCCGCATACCGCACAGCGATGGTGGCCGCCGAAGCCAAGGAGTACGCAGCGTCCCGAACGATGGTCACTCTCACCATCACCATGGTACCGTACGTCAGCTTCTCATTCTTGGATTTCACGTATGTACCATCCTAAAACATGATTATGAAAACTGTAAAATCTTAAATGTACCTTCATGCTTTCTTTACATAGAGAAAATTATTTTTGACTTTGTGTTTTATTTCACAAAGTCTGGCATGGAAAAAGGTAAATCAAAGTTAAAAGTGGGTTTATTTCCAATGCAAGTCAAAAAGCCGATCAAGAGTATGTGTCAAAGCCTCAATACGTACGTAGTACATATATCACCATGCTCAACACATAATAATAATTACACGTCATAAACATATGTTAATAGACCATGTTCTGGCAATGCATCACTATTTTAGTTTCTTACTTACTCTACATAATTACTTATGTATTTTATAATAGCTCAACTTTGCTATGAAAGATTTAGCAACAATAATGATAATTTTTATTAGAAAAAAATTACTTATCAAAATTAATCTACAGATATCGAACCTATCTTGTTTTTATTTGATATTCGTTGATTTTCGATCGTATTGTTCGATATATAGGATATATCTATATAAGAATTGATATTGAAAATTATCAAAGGTCGTTTCCAACCCACGATGTCATTCATAGCCACAAATGTAAATCAAAGAAGTAATTAATTCAAACAGAACAAAAATTAATATTTATATGTCCCATACAATACATAAGATGAACACTTTTAAAATAATGAAACAACGGGTTACTCACTTAAATAGTCAGCTACTGTCCGACATGTTTCGACCTCATCAGGTGGACTCGCTCGAGACGCGCGCACGAAGTCGTCACAATCCGCACTGAAGTGGTTCTCGATTAGCTCGATTCACATTCATTACCCTAAGGAAGTCTTCCGGATAAGGTCGAAACAAATCAACCAGTAGATTTACGTTAGCAACCCTTAATTTAGACCTCTAGACTCCATAAAATCTTTTAAGTACAAACTTAAGGAGAGAATTTTGTGCATCCAAAAACCTAACTAATTGCAGCATATAACTATCTGTTGTACAAATAAGTGTGACTATTCATTTATTCATTTAATATTTATAATTAATAATGTTTTAATATCAATAATAATATTCAATTTAATTTTATATCATATACTGTATTCTTCTTCTTCTTTTCGAGTCGATATGGTTATATCTATTTAAAAATCATATTGATTTTAACCAGTAGTTGGCCACGGCGATACCTTTGTCATTTGCTTCATTTAGGTCTTTAATACTGCATGTGGAGGGACAATTAGGACACGTCGTTAGGTGAGCCATAGTCTGGATGGCGCCACAGTCACAGAGGTAATTATTGGAGAAACCCCACCTTACTCGGTTTTCTTGGCATCTCCCTACACCAGCTCGGAGTCTGTTGAGGGACTTCCAAACTGCCCAGGGGAGATCGCTTCCTGGTGGGAGTTTCTCTGCAGGAGGAAGTTCGGACGAGGTAGACGGGTATTTATTTTTCCACTGTGTCAGTCGCGCGTTTGAAGCTTCTTTAGGATGTATAATATAGGGCTGCCTAAGAAAGCTGCTTCTACTTTTAAGACGTGAGGGTGGTGGAGTTTGTCCATAGAGTAGGTGCTTCTCATCATGGGATTGCTTGAATCTCACCACTGCACTTGCAACGTCGCGTCTCACGCTTGGGGAAGCTATGCCGGACAAAGTATACAGGAACGGTCGAGGAGTAGGTTTTAAAGTACCACTGTATTGAATATATAAGGTCATGTAATTGTTCAATTTGTTATGTATTATATTCTATTATTTTTTATTTAATTAAGAAATTTAATCGGAATCCGCGGAAGACTAGCGTCGTGGCTCATACCATGGTCCACGACACATGCTGACACATTGAGTGTCACATGCTTGTGTGAATTGTGATATTTTTAAACAGATGATCAATGTAGCCGAATAAACAATTTTTCTTTCTTTCTTCTTTCTTTCTTGCATAATTAAACAGTGTCTATAGATCACGCTAGTATTGATCAAAAGGTATAAAAACCATTTACCTTTAAAACTTGTGAGTTTTTCATGAGCATATTTTTCCTTGGAATCCTAACATTATTAAAAGCCAGGAAACCGTTATTAGCCGTATGGAAGCCCAGCTTGGGTCCGATCTCACCCAGACTTATGCCAGGCAAAGGCTGGTGCGTTTCCATGTCTCGTAGTTGAACGATGAAAGGATGGACTCCATAGCACTTGTCTTTGATATAGAGTTGGGCAACCACGACACAATGGTTTACTGTATGGGCCACTGAAAAATTAAAAATACGTATATATGAGCGAAAAACTTAATCATCATAAAATTTTGCATACACATAGGTTAGGGTACCGTGAAGGACATAGGCTATATATTACACGGGCGAAGCCGCGAGTAAAAGCTAGTCTTTTATAAATAGGTATCTATAAAACTTTTATAAATCTTTTAAATAAATAATAATAAATATATACGGACAAATCACACAGATTGAGCTAGCCCCAAAGTAAGTTCTTAAGAAAGACTTGTGTTATGGGATACTTACTCAACGATACTATATTTTATAACAAATACATATATAGATAAACATCCAAGACCCAGGTCAATCTGAAAAAGATCGTTTTCCATCATGACCTGACCGGGGATTGAACCCGGGACCCCCGTGTCGCAGGCTGGCGTGGTAACCGCTGCGCCACGGAGCCTTATAAATAGGTATCTATAAAAGACAAATCTGACTGATTCACTGACTTACAAATAACAACGCACAGCCACAAATGTAAATCAAAGAAGTAATTAATTCAAACAGAAGAAAAAAAAATATTTATATGTCCCATACAATACATAAGATGAACACTTTTAAAATAATGAAACAACGGGTTACTCACGCACAGCTGAAACTACGGTAACTAGAAACTTGAAATTTGGAACAGGCGTTTCTTTCATGATTTAAGGTAGCACTAAGAAAGGAGTTTTAGAAATTCAATCTCTCAGGGGGTGTAACCGGCAGAAGTCGCGGGAAAATTGCTATTAAGAGGGTAAACTAGCAGTGCGTTTTCCATACAAATGTCTTTCTTTTTTTTCTCGCTGAAAACTGCTTCTAGAGGCACAATTCTTTTTACATACAATCTATTACTAAAATAGGTATGTCCCTATGTTTTATTTTTTTCTAAAAACCTGTTTAAAAGAAAAAAATGTACTAAAACAGTTTTTTTGGAAAAAATAAAAAATACGGTCATTCCTATTTTTGTACTAGATTTTATGAAAAAATAATTGTGGCTCTAGAATCAGTTTTCAACGAGAAAAAAGAGAAATACATTTGTATGGAAAACATATTGAAAAAATACTGCTATAGTATACGCTCATAAGTTAATGACCGACCTAAATTGCAACACTATCTACTCGAATTGTAGCTACAAAAACAGTACAATTATTTACAGAGAACAATTATTTTGATATTAATAGAAGTCTTGTTCTTTTTCCCAATCCACATCGGAACGGATTGGCTTGGTTTGTTACCTTTCTTTCATGTCCTCTTTCACACTTTCGATCAAGTTTCCACCTTATCTTTGGCCTGCTACTATTTTAATTCCCATATAAATACTTCTCTAATACCTAACATTTATTGTTAACCGCAAGACGGAAAAAACAAAGACGCAATTTTTTTTTTAAATCTATGTGTAAGGCACATACATCGAGCAATACAAAACGTTTTTAGATAGATTAGTCAAGACAAGACACATACAAATAAATCTCTTACTCTATGATGCCAAAACTGATTATGTAAAGATGATAAACAAAAACTTACTTCCACCAGGCCACCATTTGTGAGCAGTCAAAGTAGGAGTGTTGATGATAAACTCTTCGGTCTTTGGATCATATGTGGCGGTAGTCTCAAGTCCTCTCAAAAAAGTTCCGTGCCCCATCTCTGTCTGGAAAGCAATCAACCGTAATTTGGTAATGTACGTGACCGTCGTGGATTATTTATGGAGTATGGCGTTTTTGCATGACCGCAGCATACAAATAATACTTACCTACGTATACATGGCAAAATTTTGATCGTTTTGGACCCTAAAGGGTTGATTCAGCCCGTTGTTATGGACAACTTTTCATACGTGACTAATGCCGAAATCTCAAAAAATATAACATTTCCATATTAAAATATTCAGCCACGGTGAATTTGTATGGAAATATCAAATTCTTTTTGAGTTTCCAGCATTAGTCCCAAAGTTGTTCATATCGACAAGCTAAATAACCCTTTTAAGGGTCCAAAGCAATCAAACTTTCGTTTGATCGTATTTGTATTCAACTCTTTGTGTCATCATCATCATCATCATCATCATCAGGTCTTTTTAGTCTCCACTGCACGAGCATGACCCTTTCTGTACTGCTAAGGTCGCATATTAGCCAGAACAGTCAGAGGTTTTGGCCTACACTCTCCACGCTGGCCAAACGGGTTGGAGAGGTTTCTTTGATGTTAAAAAGCTTTGTTTAGCTTAAGTTTCCTAAGTCGCCTTCTACGACATCCACGGGAAGACTTGGAGTGGTCCTATTCTACTCTGCCGGGAACCACACAGGAAATGTACTCACTCTTTGTGTATTTCTGGCAAATCATATAAACTTATTTATTATCTACAAACTTTTACCCGTGGCTCTGCTCGCGTTATGTCGATCCCTCGGGAACAGTAACTTTTCCCGGGATTAAAAGTAGCTTATATGATATTCTGATGTATAAGCTATATTATTGTTAAGCTATATTATAACTTTCACGTTTATAATCAGGAAAGGATCTAACTTTTTAAAATGTGTTGTGCTATATTGTTCGATGCGTAAAGCCCGCTCCACACTCTGGGCAAAACTACACGAGAATAGGCGAATACGAGAGTGTGGCGGCAGTATTCGGCAAGTCTCGGCTATATTCGTGTAGTCTCCATGGTGGCTGTATTTCGTCTATTTCAACGCCTTTTAATAACTATTCTTCTCGTTGTAAAAAGTATAATACGCTACAAGACAATGCTAAGGCCGCAGCAGTTTCAACGTCCTCGAACAGACAACTGCGCTAAGCGAGAGTGTAGAGAGCTGTTCTCGATCTCGTCTTGTTTCGGCGAATACCGAGAAGTAAACCTCTCGACGAGAGTGTGGAACGGGCTTTAGCAGCATAATGTAACCAGAATCTTAGGTACAGTTTTTCAATGTGACAATTAAATAAAATATTAAATGCGGCTACTGATTATATTAGACCGAACGAAGAATCTAACTAGTTCTTGAAATCGAATCGAAAACACATCTTTTATTGTTGTTACATGCTTTGACATTACTAACATACTTGTATTGTTGTTAAGTAGCATGTAGATTTATGCCGTCCGAAATAACTCTGAAAGCAGTGCTCCAAGGTTGTAAGTAATTTTAACACAATGTTCAAGGTTTTTAGTAATTTATGCTATTTAAATAAATGTTCTCGAGGTCTAAGAATGCTGGGCTACAAAGGTGCAAGATGAAAATAGACTTCACTCGGCTGAAATGAGAATGTTGAGGTGGATGTGCGGCGTGACGCGGATGGATAGGATTAGAAATATTTATGTAAGGGGAAGTTTAAAAGTAGCGCCGGTAAACGATAAGATAAGAAGTAATAGATTAGGTTGGTTTGGTCATGTAATGAGGAGAGAAGATCGGCATATAAACCGAGGAAGGGGGAGACCAAAAAAGAGATGGATAAGTAGAATGTGTAAGGCAGGACATGAGGGTGGCGGGAGTGGAAGTGAGTATGACGGGAAATAGAGAAACATGGAAAGATAAGACATACTGCGCCGACCCCAGATAATGGGATAAGGTAAGGAGGATGATGATGATGTTCTCGAGGTCTAAGGTCTCGTTCGAGGCGAACAATTAATTGTACTGACCGAATGAAACTTTATGGCGACTCGGATATTAGCTGCGAGTTGCGCAGTACGCGCCCCGCCTACCCGCGCTCGCCCCTCTCAACCTAATTATGGGTACTGCACATCGACTCGCGCGATGTTCCGAGCCGCCATTCGAACTAGTAATGTAATGTAGCTCAAAATAACATATAATTTAATAGGACAACATCTTTGACTATTATACTCAATCTAAGGACAACATGTACAATTATTTTTGTTGTTATATTGAAGTCACTTTTTTAAAGAAGGATAACTGAGAACTGAGAACTCCTTGTTCCCAAAAACTCATTGAAATACAAGGGTTACGTACGATGATGGTACTATAACAGACTGGTTCTATAACAGACTTCTGACGTCACTTCTTAAGTATTGAGTATGCGTGATGTGAAAACTTTGCTTGGCTATTTTTAATATTGCGTACAACACCGATACTTTGATACATGTATTGGTTCTGCTTATACAAAATTACCGAAACCTCGGTGAAGCCATAAAATAAAAAAAAGACATAAAATATTACGTTTATAGAAAAAGCTTCATAAACAAAAATAAAGGGTTTTTCATTATTTAGTTACATATTTTCCTTTGAAATTGCACTTACATACGACTTACTGAACGTAAAATAGTCTTAAACTCTTATTAAACTAAATGCTAACATAATCAAAAACATTTTGGACATCGACGCTTCATTCAAGGCCTCCTAGTTACCTGTGCATAGGTTCCTGTGACTTTCATGGCGGTGGCTTTGGGCAGCCATTCTTCCTGCTGTTCAGGCGTGCCCTGCCCCATGATGGTGGGCACGAACATACCGCCGTGGAGCAGAAATGGTGACACATTCTTGAGGACACCATAGTGAGGTGCTCTGTACACGTTGTTCAATCTGAAATTAAATATTTTTGTAGAATATCTCACAATTTATGGGAAAAATAAAGAAAATAAAAAAATCGAGGAGAGTATACTGTAAATGATATGGAATAAGGTAAGCGAACAAGTATTAATTTGATGAAAAAATTGAACCATCTTCATTTTTTCCTAATCACTGAAACACACTTACTTAAGGCGAGGTGAGTTCTCACACTAGCGCCACCCAGCAATTAATTCGTTAAGTCCTAAATCATATCAAATTTAGTTAAGTAATATAAGAAGCATACTTTGTTAAGTTGTTTCCAGTTTGGTTAGGACATTGCAGGCATGAATCACCTGGTTGTCTAATAAGAAGTGCTTCGGAAGGCACGTTAAGCCGGTGGTCCCGGCTGCCATCTGGTAGTCGTTAAAGGAACCATGTCAGAGGCCGAGAGGCGGTTCCGAAGAACTCTTGACACCAGGGTGTGCAAGGACGATTAACCGTGTCACCTACACGAAATGATGATGACTGTTCTGACTTTATTACTTTATTAAGGTTTGAGATCTATTTACAACTTGCGAAGGAATTGAACACGTACCAGGTATTTTTTCTACTCACGAAAAGTTATACTTACTTAAAAATATTAGGAGGATACTTCTTTTTGTGCTCGTTTAAGACGTCAGTGACGATGCAGGCTTTCTTGATTGCATTTTCATACTTCTCCTTGTGGCTCAAATAATCTACTGGTACTTCATCTTTCAATTCTTTTACAGCATACAGCTTTTCTTCTGCAAAAATACAACAATTTCAGTATTATTCTTAAAATATTTGCATTTTTGTGATACGTAGAGCAACTAACCTAGTGATCATTTGTTATATTATTGCTTTATGTAACTTTAATCTTTCATGACATGATATCATATGATATCTTTACATTCCACGTTTATCAGATAATTAACTTTTATCATAATTTAATCATAACTCTGGTTTTACCTCTATTATCTATAATAATGGAAACCTACATTTCTTATTAATTTCAGGATTATTTAAGATCGAAAAATTTAAATAATCATATTTCTGAACAAAGTGCTAACTTAAATTTCGCGCCATAGAATGACTTTGATATAACGAAGATGCTTTGTGCTCTGATTGGTTGAGCTGTGTTGCATACGGACGTTCGGGTGGTTCGGAGTTCGGACAATGAACTCGTTTCGGGTCGGAAACATTCATGTAGTGTCAATTGGTGGTCTCTTTCCTTCTCGTTAAACGTATAATTAACCATCTCTTTCAATAGAACGGTATCAATCTCGTTTGTAGTAGTTTTATTTGCTCTCTTTCCTCGCTGAGTGATTTCTCGGAGTTATTTTCATTAATATTACAATTTATTAGAAAGCAGTCAGGATCACATCATCAAAATACTGTAGGCATGTCATATTTCTAAATGATTAGTGTTTTATGTCTAGTGGTGTACTTATTAATCGAAGTTTTACTTAGCAACGTTCACAGGTTTTTCCTTATGTTTCTTATATTGATTAGTTATGATAACACATACCTAGTTCTCTCCTCTCAAGCGTATTTTCTTTGCCGCCATCCACGAAATAAATGAGTTCTTCTACATCAAAAGTGCACTTTTTCCGTTCTCGCACCAAATCTTCGTTCACTTTGTGCCCACTCATTTTGTGTCTCTCCACTACTGACTAAATTATCACAATGACGATAGTACTTTGTTGTTATAATATTTTATATTGTTAACTAGATAAGCAACGTGTGGACGGTGTCTTTAGGATATACTATCTGTAATCTGTGGACGATGTTTGGTTCGCAAATTGAGGTAATGATGTTGTTGTTGACTTTGTACTAGGATCAGTGTTGCATGACGACTTTTGTAATGTTAGTTACTCGTATGATTGATTGATGATGATAAGTTGGACTGTTCGGATTTTTTATTACTAATGCATTTTGAATGAGGATAATTAACTTGTAATCAAATTCAGTAGAAAAATGTTTCGCCTTTTTGTATACAACAAAAGGACTTTTTGTTGCATACAATATTTAATGTTAGAGCTTCACGTCACTACAAATGGTTACTAACATAGTCGTTTTTGCAATTATATTAAGTATTAAAACAGGGTACATTTATATATTAATACTTATTATAATTGCAAAAGCGAATATCTTCACTCATCACATCAACAACTTAACCAATTTCGATAAAATTTAATATGAAGGTTGTTTAAGGCCCGGCAAAAGACAGAGTACTTTGCATCTCCGAAAAAGGGGATCTACATTCACACGAACTGAGCCACGAATGTAGTCACAGGATAAAGGTAGTACATAAAATATATTTTCATGCATAGTACATGATAGATCTCCAGTTCCGACGAGATTGCAATCTGGACTTTGAACTTTGTACCAATTATTGTTCTTTTGAGGTGATCCATAACCATATACAGATATAGTAAAAGAGTTAGATTATAAAAACGTCTGCCTGATTGTATGTCTTATTTGTACACGCTAATCTCATGAAATACAGGACGGATTTGATTTTTATTATATAGCTGTTGAGCTTTGGCAACGTCTTCATCTTCATCAGGTCTTTATTAGTCTCCACTGCAGGAGCACGACCCTATCTGTACTACCAGAGCCATATATTAGCCAGAGCAGTCAGAGGATTTGGCCTATACTCTCCACGCTGGCCAGATGGGTTGGAGAAGACTCTTCGATGTTTATAAGCTTTGTTTAGCTTGTGTTTCCTTAGTCGCCTTCTACGACATCCACGGGAAGACTTGGAGTCACATGGCAACGTAAAGTGTAAAATTGATTTCGAAAAATAAAATACCTGATGCAGAACCGTAAAAGTCCAACTCAACTGTAAGAAATATAAAAATGACGCCCTTGCAAAAGTTGTTCAGCCAAATGTGTATTTTTGTTGAGAAGTAAAAATCAAAGATTACCTATGGAACACCTGATGCAGAACCATGAAAGTCCAGCTACACTATAAAGAAATATAAAAATGACGCCTTTGAAAAAGTTGTTCACCTGGATGTGCATTTTTTTTGTTGAGGTATAAAAATCGATGGTTTTGAACACCCGATGCTGAACCAAGTTAAATAATATCAGATTGTAATTTCATATTAATAAGCCGGAATCCCGTGGATGTCGTAGAAAGGCGACCCAGGAAACACAAGTTATACTAAGCTTATAAACAAAGTTTAGTTACAAAGTGACCTCTCCAACCCATCTGGCCAGCGTGGGGAGAGTAGGCCAAATCCTCTGACTGTTCTGGCTAATTATGGCTCTGATAGTATAGAGGGTCGTTGCTCCTGCAGTTAAGACTACAATAAAATTCCTGATGGATGATGCCGGAATCATAAAGTGCATGCGAACGAAGTATGTAATATTATAACTAACAGCATGTAGACTGCCCAACTCATACAAAAATTTTAAGCACAGCTGACTTTTTGTATGATTTAGATCCATCTACCACTGAAAGATGGCGGCACTGTGTGCCTTTGATAATGTATGAGTGTTTTATAAAGTTGTCACCAGATGGCGATTGCTATCATAACGACTAAACAAACTGACGGTCAGCGGGGTTTACTCATCATGGAGATATATAATTATGTACTACGCGTGCTCTTCATGCTTCTGAATCTATTTTTGAATAAGAGTGCTATTTTCAAAAGCGACTGCTCGAAAACGTTTGCCTCTATAAAGAAAAGGATATTGTTAATTTATAGGTTTTCAAGCAATAGTCGCCTGTGCCAAAATAGTAATAGGTAGATGATATTAAAAATCTTTCGTCCTATTTACTGGTCCTTGGTTCTGCACACAGTGACACTATGTAATTATGGAATTGATGAAACCAACATTTATATTATCCAACATTAAGTACCTAAGTATTCCTTAATTCATATACTTATTTTTGGTCATTTCCGGGTGGTGAGTATTGGATTATACAATCCCAAAGAAGTAAAGATGTTGTTTATTTATAAGTATAAGACTTACTAATGATTCCCCAACTACCCTATTCAACGTCACCGAAGACATTCGCCTAGGCATGGTGAATAAGTTGATTGCAAGTCTCAGACTTATTGATTTCTCTAATGCTTTTAAAATGGTTAATTTTGGTTATGGTTAAGACTCGATATTCTCCTCGCTATTCTTCAATACTTGAAATGCTTCTCATCACCAACAACAAATTGGTTTTCTTCATATGTAAATGTTAGACGGCAAACTGTTTGTATGGACCGAGAGGTATCTCAATAGATAAATTCTTCAACGGGTGCCCCACAAGGTGACATCTTGTCTCCAATTTTATTTTCCATATTTATCAACCTATTATTTTTAACAATAATTTGTTCTTATAATTTCTATGCCGATAATTTTCAGAATTTTATTCAATCAAACTACAGGTGAAAATGTCGACTTTGGTATCGTACAATTAAATACAGCTTTTCTGAAATAACATTATAGACAAACTGTTTCGTTATCAGAATCAACCCAACTAGCTGTCTGATATTAGCAAGCTCAAGACAACTGGCTAAGCTCGACATGAAGTCGATTTCTCCCGTTATTTTAAATAATGCAAATATCCTTTACAACTAATCTGTTAAAATCTGGATCTTTATATGATAAGACTCTTATTTGGAAACCTCAGGTAGCGGGAATATGTAGTAGACTTCCTAACTATTACACTAAAGTCACTTTGATTAAGACATTTATTTTCTCTTTAATAGATTATGCTAATGTGTGTTATCCGTATATCAATAAAGATCTTCGTTGTAAGCTTAATCTACTTATTATTAATTGCCTTCGTTTTATCTTTCACCTTCGCAAATACGATCACGTATCTTTTTTTCGATCTAAGCGTAACCAGCTTTCTATTCGTCAACGCAAAGAATAATTTGCATTCCGAAGCATGGAATTATTTTACTTTTCGAATAATCAAGGGATTCAAGCCTACAACATCGTAACCAGACTGGAAACAACTTTCACTACATATGCTTCCCAGTCGGGTTGTTAGGCAAACGCCTTGACCACTAGCCACACACACACACACAGTCACAGTTATCTATTTCACTTCTGTGTAAACGTAAGGAAATGATAATAAAACGCAGGTAGAAAGATCTTAGACCGGTAAATATTCTTAAAATAATAAACAAACTAGATGAAAGAAGAATAAAAGAAATAGTAAAATAATAAATAAAAATACAATTTATTCACATATCTGTTACAATTCCATTAACCAATAATCCTATGTATTTCTAAATCACAGTTTGGCTTTCTGCATGAAAGGCTTGAGGTACTTGTGAAAGCTGTCGTTGACGGGCTGAGCGTTGAGCGGGCTCTTCATGGCCTCGTCCATCAGACGCTCGTACACGCGACCGTCGTACGCTCCCAAGGTCGAGTTCAAAATCTGAAGAAAATATTTAGTATAAGTATGGTAGATATAATGGTAGATAGATAGATAAAATGGGCATGCCCATTTACCATGACTATCCGGTGGTTGTAGATATGGCATCGGGTAACTTTACAACTTATTCTGTTTATGGTAAAAGTATAGTCCTTGATCAAAAGAAAAAAAAATCCATGGGTAAAGTCGATACACATAGTGCATTTAGATTTGAAGATACTGCAAACGATAGCGAGTAAGTTAGACTACATTTTCACAGTATAATCTCATCAAGAATATGCCGACAAATGCTATGTGCGATATACATGTACATGCCACAATAAAGCAGGCCAATGGTCTCACCACATTGCTGAAGACCACGTAAACAGGTGAATAAAGGCCAATACTATGTATGCAACTAGGATGGTATCAGCTGAAAATCAGCCCTTTGGCTCCCCGCTATTAGTGTAATGCCGAGCTGGCCTCCTTTTCGACAGTTATCTTTTCTATTAGTTTTTAAGTATTGTTTTTTTTTTTGACCGTATAAAGCTAGCTGGCCGCCTTTTCAGCAATAATCTTTTGTATTAGTTCTTAAGTATTGCTTTTTTTTGTTGTAGGTAGGTAATTGTTTATTATGCCGAGTGAAATTTTCTTTCTTCCTTCCTTATTTCTTGTTTTCTAGGTATCAAACCTATTTCACAATAACAGTCATATTTTTCACACAATTTTTGCAGGAATACGTACCTCATCCCTAACGTCAAATGCGTCAACCAGACCCACAGCATTAGGCCTGATCAGCGCCAGGAGCTGTTCGTACCTTCGCTGCAACACTGTTATGTCGTTCTTCGATATAGATGAATACTGAAACAGAAATTTCAGATCAGGATGTAAATTTAAGGTGTAACAGGGTGTAAAATAGGTGTGTATTTCAAATACACTGGGTATTCGAAATACACACCCATTTTTGATTCAGACACAAAATATTTATAATTCTTAGGTTTTCGTCCCCGAAAGGTAAAAGGGGCCCCTATTACTGAGACTTCGATATGCCTCCGTCCGTCTGTCTGTCGCCAGGGTGTTTCACAGATGATGATGATGCGTATTTCTGTCACCGCTATAACAACAAATGCTAAAAACAGGATAAAATTAATATTTAAAGGGTCTCCTATACAGAAAACGTTATTTTTAGTAGTTTTTTGCTCGATAGTCTATATTATATTAAGATAATGGTACCTTAGCTTTCGTGCTCGAGCCCAACTCGCATTTGGCCATTTTTTTATTCTTTTATGACCTAATTAAGATTTTCATTATAAAATTTCATAGATCAGTTTTAATTGCTCTTATTTCTTTTCATTCATCATTACTACAAAGAAAAAAAATAACCAATATGTTTTTGAACACCTGATGGATTAGTAAACACTTGGATCTTTTATATTAGTTTCGGGTCCTTTGAAAGGCCCTACATTATTATCGTCAAAACGTACCAATAGCAAGTCTCCAGTTTTCTCCAAAGTCCAGTAAACTAGGTACAACTCAGCTAGCTGCTGCAGCACCACTGCCAGGTTTTTGGACACCGTGGGAGACACACGCTGGACTTCCTTCCAGAATACTTCGCACAGGATTGCACGGCAGTAAGCCTAGGGAAAATGAAGATTATGAAGTAAATATAAGAATTTTTCGTCCATTCTCACTAGATCTACTCGTCAGATCGATGATCGAACTAGTGAGATTTTTTTTTCTTATTTGTTCTACTGCCGTAATTATTTTAATTGAGGAACAAATTAAATTCAATCTACTAAATTATTTAAAAAAAATGAGACATGAAAATATTGCTTTTATACTAATATTATTTGTTTGCAATGGATTCACTCAAAAGCTACTAGACCAATTTTGAAAATTCTTTCAGCTACGGAAGCTAAACATTATCCGCGGGAGACATATTCTAAAATTTACGCGGACATAGGCTATAATTTAGTAGAACTAGTGAGAATGAACGGAAGTTTTAGTAAATAAAAAGGCTTTTGCAATTTACAAATAAATAAATAATTATTATTTTAGTTTTAACAGATTGTTAAAATTTTACACTCATCAGTGTGAATTATACTGCGATCGCGCTTCCAGATTCATCTTCGCAAGAACTAACTAAGAAGATGGATTAGTTCTGGATGAGGCCAAAACCAACGATTAAAATATTCGTAAAAACATTACTAACCCATAATTAATATGTATGTAACATTAGTTTAAGTTGAGCTTTGCAAGTGAAATAATTTTAACGAGTGAGAGAAACAAAAAAGTTTAGGTAAGTATGCACATGAATCTCGCGTAACAACACATTTGTATGTTGAATTCACTGAAGTTTAAACGAGCCATCAAACAAAACCTGAATTAGAATGTGAGATGCGAGTGTTAAGGCCACACTAGGCACACTAGCGACGCCATAAATTTTATTTCTAATACTTTACAAATAGAAATAAGTTCAAGAATGTAAATCATATAAGCCTTAGTAAATAACCTGAAATATTTTTGGAATCATGTTTTAATATTATGAGAATCAGTCATTAAGAGAACTAGTGATTACCGCCAAAACGGCCGTTTTTGGCGGTAATCATATTCTCATCATTCTCACTGATTCTGATAATATTAAAACATGATTCCAAAAATACTTCAGGTTATTTACTAAGGCTTATATGATTTACATTCTTAAATTTCTTTCTATTTGTAAAGTATTAGAAATAAAATTATTGGCGTCGCTAGTGTGCCTAGTGTGGGGCCTTAATCTTTGATCAATGGTTCAGTCATGAGATGTCTAATTTTTCTTCGAACAACTAGTAAGGTGGCTTATTTAAAAAATAAATAAACTTTAATATTTTTGTCAGTGACTGATATATACTTAGTAATATCTCAAAACTACTGAACCGATTTTGATAAACTTGCACTGCTCCCTTATGGTCGTTATACACTTTGATTAGTGCAAGTGCAAAGTGTATTTATTTTCTACTAAGCGCTTAGTAGCAAATGAAAGAAATAAATAAATTAAAAAAAAATTGTACATAAAATGCATCTTAATTAGATACCTCGCTAGCATTGACGAGCTGCACCGATGCTAAATTCCAGGCATCCTCATAAGCGTTGCCTGCCTTCTCGTACCTGTGGACAGTCTCGTACGCTGCTTTTACTTTCCTGAAACAGGATGATACAGAAGATATTTTAGTCATTACGTTAACTTCACTTATTTTCACAAAGTGACACCATATTACCGGAAGAGATCGGTGTCCCCTTCATGTAGTTTGCGCTTATTATACGGACATGTTAACAAGTTGCATTATTAAAACAAAGTTTTAATCTGCCGTCTGCCGTTTTCGATAGTTCACGTCCGTCATATTGTTTTTTTACTGACGTTACATATATTCATTTTTCTTTATTTTTAATTTATTTTTTATTCAAGTTTCATATTTTATTGTAAATGCTGCTCATTTATATCGTAGTGTACAACTTGTGGAGTTAAATAAAGACCTTTTGTATTTGTATTTGTATTCTATGACATTCTTGGGAAGAATATAATATTATTATTCTGAGAATATAATAAATCTAATGACACTTCACACTTCAATCGGACAAGCCGGAGGCAACAATGGAACAGACCATGGAGATATATTTACTAGGTACGTACTAACTTCCATGGAACAGACATACTTACATACATACTTTTTTTAGTCTCCACTGCAGGAACATGACTGTCTGTACTACCAGAGCCAGAAAAGTCAGAGGAATTGGCCTACACTCTCCATACCAGACGGGTTGGAGAGGTCTCTTTGATGTTTATAAGCTTTGTTTAGCTTGTGTTTCCTAAGTCGCCTTCGGCAACATCCACGGCAAGACTTTGAGTGGTCCTATCCTACTCTGCCAGGAACTACACGGCGGACGAATTTTAAAATCTTTTGAAACATCTATATATTACAATGAAATGGATGGGATTATCCTATTACCCTGCTGCAACTGCTTGGAATCCGGCGATGATTCCGTCAGCGTTGTTTTTCCACTTGGGCATCTTGTTCTTGAGGAACGGCACCATGTACGCGACTGTTGGAGTCAACACCTTGCCTTCTACTGCTTGCTTCCACGCCTTCATGAGATATCTGTCAAAGAAAAACATTGGTATATTAGTTTTAGTTACGTTTTTAATAAAATACTTAATAAGAGTCGGAAAAAGAAGAAAGGAACACCCAGAACAAGGTGGTCGTATGAATTATACCAATATAAGAGAAACTGTAAGGAGAAAAACTCAAAAAAAATCTATTCAAAAATATAAATCATTCCCCAAAAAAGGGAGAAGCCGAGGAAGACTTAAGAAGAGAATGATGGCCATTAAAGAAAGTATGGAAATGAAAGGTGCACTAAAAGAGATGGCTTCCGACAGTGGACATAAAAGACACTAACATGTGCTGATCCCACATGGAAATGAGTGGGATAAAGGGTAAAAAAATAAGTGTTCCTGTTGAGACACCTGGAAACTACATGGACCAAGAATAAAAAATCTTAATCATTTGTCGACCCACTTTTACCTGTGCCATTCTACTATACAGTAAAAACTACTAGCCTCATCTTATTTGCGGCATGCGCCACTCATCACTCTAAATGAAAGTCCCACTATTAACAAATACACTTTGCGCCAATTAGAGATTTCATTAATACAAGTTTCTTTAAATTTCTACCTGGCAGTCTGAAGAAGCATCACAGTGTACTCCCCTTCATAGGTGACAGTGGCGGTGACCAGCCCGTAAATGATGGGCAGGTTCGAAGACAGCATGTACCCGTGACCACCGCACGCCTGGCGACACAGCTCTACGCAGTTGCTTGCATCACGACTGCAGACAGCCTTCAGGCAGCACGCTAGGGCGTGAAGCTAGAATAAAATAAAAAGCCATTTATTGCCATACTTTATGTACCCTTCTATTAAGTATAGGTAGGCAAAAGATACTTTAGCTTGTGCTGTCGCAGACAAACGTATTAGCTAGCGCTGATGTTCAGGCACACACATCATATCCCTGAGATGTAATGCATTGAATAAACAAGTAAGTAGTTATTTTTAAGCGGACCTTGTGCTACAAAGCAAATGCTTTGCTGCTCAGCTGAAATCAGCTGCAGGCTGTGCAACCGGGTCACGGTCTCACGCTCAGATGAGAGAGAGAAACAAGTAGTATTTTTTTAAAATACCCGACTGCCCTTCCTTTTCAGGGTTCCGTAGTCAAAGGGTAAAAACTGGGCTGAGACTTTGATTTCTGTCTATCTGCCTGTTTGTCTCTCTGTCGTCTGTCTCACAATCAGTAATAGCTAGACAGTTGAAATTTTCACAGATGATGTATTTCTATTAGGCAATAAAAAGAACACAATAAAATAAATATTTTGAATAATACGGGGTAGGTAATAAAGAAATTTCAAACAGACAAGAGTCGCGCGAAATAAGAAAACGATTGAATCAACCCCCGAAATATATTCAAAATAATCTAAACTGATGGCATTTTAAATTCGTCTAGCCAAGTAATCTAGACACAACGAGACGTCCAAAATGCCTTTGAGTATAAATAGTATATTACCCTGGATGAATTGACCCAGGTGAATTAAGTTTACTTCACAAACCCCTAGGCAATCTGGTAAAACAATAACTTCGCTGATCACAATTCATACGAGATTTTTAAAATCACAGTCCCGACTCCTGTCGATAGGCTTAATGAGCGTCAAGGTTATCTGGTAATTAAAAAAATACTAATTACCAACACAACTGTATTTACACTCGAAATCTAGAGGTGTTACAATAAATACCTACATATACCTATAGAATGTAAGTCGAATCTCACTCAGATTAGAGCGTCTGCCCTAAAGCGATAATCGCGAAGATTAAAATTTTATCATGAACTGTACCTGACTGATAGCTGGGATAGTCAAAGAAAGATGTTAATCTGAATGAGAAATCTCCAAAGTAAGACATTGCAATAGTGTTTTTGTATCCTAACTATACTTCTTGTAAAACCCTCGAGATTCCCTTAAAGGGGTGATTCAGACGGTTATTTTGAACAACGTCTCCTATGGAACCAATGCTGCTTTGCTAAGATCACAAAAAAATCGACATTATAATACAAAGGTGTTCAGCAGCCCAGGCAATGTCCCGTTTTTGTTTTTGAGTTCATATCTATGGTCCTATAGAAAAAGTTGTTCATATTTTACACTTTAAGGGAATGTCAAGGGTCAATTTATCCATCTATGTACTTTAACGCAAGTCGCGTGTAAGTAAGTATATAAATAAGGAAATAATCAAGTATAATTCTTGAAAAATTCTAATCTGAAACTAAAACTGAAATATTTTATTCATCGTAAGATATTTTAAATAACATTTGGTTTGAACGTCATTTTTCATTATAATTTGTTTACAATATTATAGGTATATTATTGGAGTTTTTGGTGGGAAGTCAAGGGGTTCAGTTGTCGTTTGCCTTATTACAATTTTGCAAATTGATTTAAGTGGACTTTATAATATGAAATTGGTGTAGTTTGTTGTTATAAATGCTCGTGTTCGAGAACAATTTGTGAAATAGTTAAAGTAGACTGTTAAATGGACTCGTATAGATTTGTTGCCAAAAGCTCCCACGAGGCTGCCAAAAAACATACGCCATCTTTGATGCCACATACCGTACAACACCGATACTTAGTATCTCATTATACTGGACATTGGCAGAATCACTGAAATCTCGGTGGAAGCCTTAATTAAAAAGAAGAAAGAAAAGGTATATTTTTGTTGACGACAATTTACATAGCTAAGTTAAGGCACGGTAATTTTAGAGCCGCTTCCAAAGCGGAGTGCAGAAGAAGCGTCAACAAACTGCATAGCGCATTTCCTCCAAATGACTTCAACTTACAATCTACGGACATACCTACTTAGAACTAATACGTTGACTTGAGTTTACATTGTCAAGTAATAATGTAAAATTTAATTAGTTTCATATGTCAAATAATAATTTCAAATTTTAAATAGTGATTTCAAATAATAATTTTCAAATAAATGAATTAAATCTAACATTTAATTGACTATTTTAAAAATATTTCAAAGTCTACCTCTGGCAGTTGATCTAAGTTTCCTTTGCCCATGTCGTGAACAAGTCTAGAGTAGCTGTCCCATAACCAGGTGCCAGTCATCCTGAAGGCATGGCTGGTCGCAATGGAGAAGAAGAGCTTGTGCTGCTGCGTTACGTAGTCGATGATTTGTGGCTCTGGCTGGCTGTAAATTAAAAATAATTTATAATTAGTTTTAAAAACTAAAAACACGCTTTTAGCACGCTAGTCATGTATTGTCATCAGAACTCAGAGCGTGTGCAAAATTTCATCCTAATCGAAGACCGGGAAGTGGGGCAAATTAAGATTCCAAGATTTTCTTACAAATAAGTGAAGCTAATAAAAGCGTGTTAATAAAAGAGAGATCATAAAAATTGGTGGACTTTTGATACAATTACATACATGTTACATGTATGTTATTGTTGTTTGTATGTTAATTTAACTTCAAGGCCTTGGACAAAGAGATCTTGACGAAAAGTTTTACATCATTTAAAGTGCGTACTGTTATGAACTCACGTATCTTGTGTGGTATACGTTTCGAATTTAATGAGAATGAAGACCAATTCACGAGTAGGCAAAGGCAATCTGAGACTAAGTAAAACAAACCAAGTCTGATTTCAGTAAAGTAGAGGAAAGATTTTTGCAGATGCATTGAATAGACTCCGAAACTACCAAACTGATTTCCAAAATTCTTTTACCTATAGAGGGCTAATTTACCTGCGGGGGACATAGACTATAATTTACGCAAAGTCACGATATATATTTTCTAATCGTCAAGTATAAGCTTAGCCACTGGCTTCTGACAGGGAGAAATACAAGAAAAGGTGTAAAAGAAGAAGTTTTTGACATAATCACAGAGCAAGGAATGTCTTGTCACTTGCACCCTTGAGCTACATTGAAATTCTTTTCTCTTTGAACGAAATATTCCTAATGTAGACGTAGAAAGTTTTAAACGCTTTACTCACTCTGGTTTTGGCTGTGACTGATGCCTGACTGCCGAATACCGGACAGCAATGGTAGCTGCCCTGGAGATCTCGTAAGCCGCGTCCGTCACGATCATCACTCTGATGAGGACCATGGTTCCGTATGCCAGCTTCTCATTCTTCGATTTCACGTAGGTGCCATCCTGTAAGGAGATTGGTAGTTGTTAAGATTTTTCTTTAATTACATCCTACTAGCTGTTGCCCGCGGCTTCGCCCGCGTAATATATAGCCTATGTCCTTCTCGGTACCCTACCCTATGTGCATGCAAAATTTCATGATGATCGGTTCAATAGATACGGCGTGAAAGCGTAACAAACAAGCAAACTCAGTTTCGCATTTATAATATTAGTTGGGATTGGGATTTTTAGGGTTTGTACCTAAGGTATTTTAACGATGTCGCATGATAACTTCATGCTGCATCTTGCTTTTCACCTCATTTCTCAATCACCATCACCCTGTCCACTTTCATTTAGAAACTGTGGTTGGCTGGGTGAGTAGGACCCGACATCATTATCATCATCTCAGCCACAGGAATCCACTGCTGGACATAGGCCACCCCCAATGATTTCCAATACGACTGGTTGGAAGCGTCCAGCGCCTTCCTGCGACCTTTATCAGGTCGTCCGACCACCTGGTAGGTGGTACGGTGATAGGACCCGACAATATTATCTTTGCTATCAGAACGTCGGTCTATTAGTCCATGCATAAGTACATATATTAAATAACTAGCTGTTACCCGCGGCTTTGCCCGCGTGATATATAGCCTACGTCCTTCTCGGTGTCCTAGCCTATGTGTATGCAAAATTTCATGAAGATTGGTTCAGTAGATACGGCGTGAAAGCGTAACAAACAAACAAACAAACAAACGGTTGGGATAATAAGACTTAAACTTTCAGAATTTGTAAATTACATATGTAAATATATTGCATAATCATCATATGTTTAAAAACTTTGTTCTTGACGGTGCAGTATTTTCCATCTTGCATAAATAATAACCAATGTTCAAAATAAAATCAAATTACAAAATGTTGGAAACTAGAAATAAACAAAATGACAAGCTGACAATCTACTATTCAAAACATTACCTATCGTATGATAATAATAATAGTTTATTGGTATTTCCAGGTAAAACGTCTCCAAAGGGTTAAGTTTGTTGGATTATTCTTCCCTATATGTTGGATCTATATCCCCTGCAAGCCTTCCAAAGGACCGGATTAACACCCGTGATTCCAAAGGAGATACAAAAAGTAATAATAGATATAATAATAGCCCACAAGTCAGCATGTGTGTGGCGAGCTGTTGAGAAGTAGCAATCCCGAGACCCGAGTGCGTCCAGGAAAGGCCCCTATTCCCAAAGACTTCTACTGTATGAACTGAGATACTTAGATGTGCCCTACTTCAAGAAACAGACATTTAAAAGCAATGTTGTCTCGTGACGTGGACGGCGTTTTAACGGTACACAGTTTACATAGATTTAAAAAAAATTTTTTCGTCAGAGTTTAGTTGTGAACTAAAAGCAATGATCCCAATTAGCTTCCATTGAACGCTTTAGAATTTGGTACGTACGGCTCAGTTAATTAAAAAGTCTTTGCCTATTCCTCGCCTACGACCTTCATCCCCAAGGTTGGAGTGGACACCGATGAGATTTCCAGCATTGATCTAATAGGAAAAGTTGTTCATATCGATGGGCTGAATCACCCCCTTACGGGCCCAAAACGAACAATATTCTAACTAAAAATAAAGAAAAATATGACGTTCAAAAAGAGACACAGTTATCCGATTTTGAATAAAAATCTTTGACTTTGTGGATAAGTTAACGAAGGAAATAATTATACCGCTATTACTCTTTCTTTGTTTTCATTACGATATAATTTTGCAATAAATAACGAGGTTAGTAAACAGGTATTACGTAGGTACATTCATTTTCATAAGTCAGAGAGTAACTTGTGGAAAAAAAATTCTATTTCATTGTCAAAAATGCTATGAATATGAATGACGAATTGTTGTCTTAGAATATCTCGAAATAATTTATCAGAAAACATTTTACCACAAAATGTAACAAAATTAATAAAGGTACTAATACGGAATAAAGGTATAGAACGGAAACTCGCAGCCTCCCCCGCAATATGGCGTCGTTCTCCCCCGTTCTAAGAAGTTCATACATTCGGCCACGTCTTTCCCCTTGCGGTGTAGACAGAGCCCAGGTCTATCAGATAAAAAGGCCACGTTTAACACGATGGTGGACGTGTAAGTGGAAAACTGAATCAAATTGTGATGGCTTGCTAGCCACGTCGCCTATTGACATGATTCCTCAAATTTACGCGTATTCCTTCGATCGGTTTCTACGGTCTAAACGGGAAAAAAAGCAGCTGGTACATTTATTTTCTCCTAAGCCAGCATGGTGAAGTTCAATATGGTTTTCTCTAACTCAGTTTTGTACATAGCAACCTGATTCGGACGTTTGACCGATTCAATTTTAATTAGTGAATAAATTAATGAAATATTTATTGCAAAAATGTGATATACAGATGATTCCGTTTTTGACACTCCGGGGAAGAATACGAATCTAATGACACGTCACACTTCAAAATCAGGAACAGACAATTTTCATAACATAGGTACATAAATATATACTCCGCGAAAAACAAAAACGTTACCCTCCTTTTGGGTCAGTTCAGGTAAAAAAAGGTGTGCTTGAAACGAGAGGTAGAGCGTGATAGAATCAGAATGACGTTGATAATGATCACTAGTCACTAGTTTTAGTAAAGGTCGATTACAATTGTTCCACGCAAATGATTAGGCTATTGTTAGTAAAGAGGAAATGGCGATGATACCGCTTTGACGAAATCCACACGATGGAATGATGGAAGTATTGAGACATTCGCTGAATGATAGAACGGCACGTGTTTGAAACTTCAAGTATTTATTATTTTTTAAATTTATCTCATTGTACACCTACTATAAAAAGTGGCCAAGCGCGAGTGAGACTCGCTCATGTAAGGTTCCGTAGTAGCAACCATTGATTAGGGTAAGCACTAAACGGACCAATTACCTACATCTAACCTTATTTTTTTAAAGGTTATATTCCTTCACTTTTCCAAGGTTAGAGGAAGTGACATTTTACACCTTTGGAAGTGTCTATCTTTAAAACAATTGACTGTAAGAAAAACTGGTTTTAGAAACCTCAATGTCATTTTTAGGGTTCCGTAGTATACTAGGAACCCTTATAGTTTCGCCATGTCTGTCTGTCTGTCTGTCTGTCCGTCCGCAGTTTTACTCAGAGACTATAAGTACTAGAAAACTGTAATTTGGTATGGGTATGTATATTAATCATGGCAAAAAAGTGGTAGAAAAAAATCTTGAAAAAAAAATTTTTTTGGGTAGCTCCCATACAAGTAAAGTGGGGGAGTCATTTTTTTTTTCTCTACTTACCCATCGTGTGGGGTATCGTTAAAAAGGTCTTTGAAAAATATTGTGAGGTTGAGAACACCATTTTTCGATTTAGGGATCTGTTTCCGAAATATTTGGTTTTGAAGTGCGAATTTTTGTTAGAGGTACGTGTCCCCCTCCTCTATCTGCTAAACGGTTATATATGGATACGTGAAAAAAATTACAGCAGTAGTATATATACTGAAGTTGAAAGGAAAACTATCAGAGCTGGGTACTAAGTGCAACTAAAAAGGTATAGGCAACCAACTTATAAAATGTACTTTTTCATTTTCATTTTCATCTTTATTGTTAGATGTTTTTGGTCGTTAAACTGTGAGGTGCGAGTGTAAACAGTGTGAACTCAAAGTTGTCATTCGCAACTACGGAACCCTATACTGCGCGTGGCCCGACACGCACTTGGCCGGTTTTTAAGACCTATCAATGGACAGTCTCTAGAACGTATTGAAATTTGATAAAAAAATCGAGTATTGATATTGGTTTAGTTGTATTTATTCTGTAAAGTACAAACATTAATTAACCTCTGATTACCTCTGTATAAACTGTATATGTTTACAGCCTGCACTATTGCTTGGACATTATTAGGTAGGCGAAAGACATTACTTTGACACCATAAAATACCACATTATCATCAAATTTAAGAGCTGGGCTCTTGTCAGTTGAGCTTCTTCTTTTCTTTCCTCCGCCAGTTTTTTTCACTTCTCTGTAAGTAGCTACGTTATTTTTTTCTTTTATTTGTTTCATGAAGTTTTGTCTCGGCCTTCCCGGTCCCCTTTTTCCTTCTATTATGTTCTTGGCCAAGTCGTCGTGCCGTCATAGGTGTCCCACCATCTTTACTCTTCCATTTTCAATTATCTTCAAAATGTGCCTTTTTTCTCCTACCCTTTTTAGAACCTCTTTATTAGTAACTCTTTCTACCCAGCTTATCCTTTCCATACTACGCCAACACCACATCTCAAATGCTTCTAGCCTTTTCCTTTCGTCCATGTCTCACAGCCATACAGTGCAATGCTCCAAATATAAAATTTAAGGAGTCTTCTTAAAGATTTTGAAATTTTAATAAAATTTCATAAAATACTACGTACCTTCAAAACTTGAGCATTCTTCATCAACATACGATCTCTAGGTATCCTGAACTTCTCGAAGCCTAAGAAGCCGTTGTTCGCCGTTTGGAATCCAAGCTTGGGGCCGATCTCCCCCACCTTGACTCCAGGGAGTGGGTGGTGGGTTTCCAGATCCCTGATCTGGACCAGAAAGGGGTGGACTCCGTAGCACTCGCCTTTGGTGTACAGCTGCGCGACCACTATGCAGTGGTTGGCAGTGTGTCCCAC
This sequence comes from Rhodophaea formosa, assembly GCA_963082605.1. Lineage (NCBI taxonomy): Eukaryota > Metazoa > Arthropoda > Insecta > Lepidoptera > Pyralidae > Rhodophaea > Rhodophaea formosa. The sequence continues at coordinate 21,944,149 of OY720204.1, forward strand.
TAGAAAATAAATTTTGATTTAAAAGCATCATCTGACTGACCCACCAGAAGGAGCGTATTTTATTTTTATAGTTAACATTTTATACAGGCACCTATTAATCAAACCAAGAAAATTTTTAAATAAACAGAATATCACTATTTTTTTAACTGGCTGAATTTTAAATCAAATCAAATCACGATATTTTTTATGTTCCAGATTTTATAAACAAGAATTACTGAGATATGTAAAAAATAAATTTGACGTTTTGTGACGTCACTCGTGAACGCATTTTTTCCAACCCAAATCGCCTAAAACGGCTGTTTTTGGCGGTTTACAGTAGTTGTCTTAATGACTGATTCTAATAAAATAAAAAACATGATTCCATAACTACTTCAGGTTATTTACTAATGCTTATATGACTTACATTCTTGAATTGCATTCTATTTGTAAAGTATTAGGAATATAAAATGATTGGCGTCGCTTGATACTCAGAATATTGATTTCCTCCCTTGTTTCATAAAAATAAAAAGCGGCAATAAAAATTACGTCACTTAGGAAAAAAATAAAATTAAAGTTTATTAATGAAAACTTTATTGAATCGCAAAAATACCGAAGAATTAGAATAACGTTTTTCTAATCATGACTTTCAGAAAAGTTGAAATACCCAATTAAAATAAAATAATGATCATTTTAACGCTCCATTGTTTAAATATTACAAAGGTTTTATTTTAATTGCAGGAATCGCTGACGAAAAAAAAAAAATATTTTACGACGACGCAAGTATTAAAGATGAACTGATGACTTACATCCGCCAGGCCACCATTTGTATGCGGTTATAGTAGGTGTGTCAAGGATGAACTCTTCCGTGCTGGGGTCGTACGTGGCTGTGGTCTCCAGACCTCTGAGGAACGTACCATGGCCTAGTTCTGTCTGCAAAAGTGATAAATAACATCATTTACGGATAATCAAAACCCCTGGGGGATTTAATATTTTGTTTAACTAAATATAGTCATATTTTCTTTTTTTACTTTTACGATATTTAAAGAAACTAACTAGTGCTCTCCGTATTTTGGACCGGACCTTCTATGCTGACGGCCATATTTTTTTTTTGATGTGTCCAGAAATCTTTTCTATTTTATAATTTTGGAAAGACAAAAGCAAATCATTCAGTGGAAGGAAATTATTTCAGCGAAGTAAGCGCATCCCTATTTCGTACAATCTTCGGCATCCTTAGTTTTTTACACTATTGACATGCTTAGGACCCAGAACATCAAGCCACTGCCGAAGAACAGCCTCTATGGATAAGGGCATAGAACAGGTGTCAATTGCGTTTGAATTTTTTGGCCCCTTATGGAAATTCAAACATAATTAAATAAATAAATAAATATATACGGACAAATCACACAGATTAAGCTAGCCCCAAAGTAAGTTCGAGACTTGTGATATGAGATACTAACTCAACGATACTATATTTTATAATAGAATACTTATATAGATAAATATCCAAGACCCAGGTCAGTCTGAAAAAGATCATTTTCCATCTTGACCTGACCGGGGATCGAACCCGGGACCATCCGTGTCGCAGGCAGGCGTGTTGACCGCTGCGCCACGGAGCTCGCTACTAATTGTAACATTAAATCATCTTCAACCCTCACTCTAATATTTGCCTATGGTCTCTTTTGCCAAGAAAAAACATAAGGCAGTCGGTCGTCTCATATTTGTTATAATATCTTCTTGGTAACTTGAGAATCAAGCCAGCACTTCTTGGGCTTTCCCATTCTGCCAAGGCCTGGCAAAGGTGGCAAGTCAAGCATGTGTTCAATAGTTTGCCGGTTTTCGCAAAATGTGGCCGTACCATGTAGGCGATCTCTTACAGTTTTTCTGCAACATATCACGGACATGGAAACTAAATAGTGTAGTTTCCACTTAATCACTAATGAGGAGCCCGACGGGCCTGTGGGCGTGAGTAATGCCCAGCGCTTATTCATGTTAAGCAACCCCGGGCGCAACTCCCACTTGGATGGATGACCGCAAGTGACATAAAATATCTCGAGCTCCTCTGTCCTTCAGAAGGCACGTTAAGCCGTTGGTCTCAATTGTTAAGCTTTTATTTATGACAGTCATAAAACTATGACAAATGCCTATAGGTAGCTTGAAAACTCTGACCCTAGTGTTGGCTAGTTACATACACGAAGAATAAATAAATAATTAAACATTAAGGAAAGAGGTTTTGTATAATAATATTTGTATAATTTACCTGTGCATATGTGCCCAAAACCTGCATTGACAAAGCCTTAGGTAGCCATTCAGCCATCTGTTCTTCCGACGCCTGTCCCAAAATGGTGGGTACGAACATGCCCATGTGAAGCAAGAACGGGGAGACGTCTTTCACTACGCCGTTCTGGATACGGTACATGTTTGTGGGCCTAGAAACATCATCGGAACATAAATTTCTAAAATTCAAACAATAATTCTAAAAGAAATCTTTGGTTAATTTTTAAACTATATTTTTGACTTCTCTAAGACAGCGGTGAAATTTTTCGAGATCCAAGCCCTGCCCCCATTAAATAAACTATTTGAAGAAAAACTGATATATTATTTCAGCTTTATGATGTGAAGCATTGGCTTATATACTCGTATATAACCCTTCACATCATTTTCTGAACTTGATACTGTTAACATTTCAAAGTAAGAATTTTGCTGAAGGTATACGTTACACTTAAAGCCAAAACACTAAGTAAAGCTAGACCCTTGAAACTTTGAATTTTATTCTATAAAATTTTTGAAATGACTTGAGATAATACAGAGGTCCTTTTGTTTTGCCCTCCTTTTTTGTGAGCACATTCAATTGACTTACACTGTAAGGTTTTTTTGATCTTGATAATATTTTAAGGAATCACCATTTCGTGTAGGTGACACGGTCAGTCGACCATGCACACCCTGGTGTCAGTTCTTCGGAACCGCCTCTCGGCCTCTGACGTGGTTCCTTTAACGACTACCAGAAGGCAGCCGGGACCAACGGCTTAACGTGCCTTCCGAAGCACGGAATCATCTTTCTTATCAGACAATCAGGTGATTCATGCCTGCAATGTCCTAACCAAACTGGAAACAACTTAACATAGTATGCTTCCCGTGGGAATCGAACCCACGACCCCCGGCCCCCGGCTCAACAAGGCAAACACCTTAACCACTGGACTACGGAGGCAGTTACTTTATTTTAAGGAATAAACTTTGTTGTTTTTTTGTTTGCATTGAATAGGCTCCGATCGATACTCCTCTACATTATAAGGATATGTTTCTTCAGGTAGGTAAGTACGAGTACTTACTAAAATTTAAAACTTTTATGAGTTTACTTTTATTTCTTACGGTATAATCTTTGTCACCTACGTTTCCTCTCAGATATTTTTTATACGGATGACTATAATAATTCAAAACATTCATTCATGAATGTCACATATTTCTTAAACAATGTAACTGTTTTCATTCAACACAATTATTTTGTATGCGTCTGGCATATGGGTTATGAGATACTAGCATTGTTTGACCTGCAACTGGGGAGTGTTATTCGACTTAATTTATAAAACTATTCGTTGTAATTTCGATTCGTCAGGAATAGTACACTTTTTTGGGATGAAAGGCAGCCCTGGTAGGTATAATATAAATCTTAATATAAATCTTTATCTTGCCTAAAACATCAAACAGGACAAAAATTATAAGTAATGTAGGTAAACAACGCATGTGTTACAAAAAAACCCACTTTCGCATTTATAATACCTTGTCGGCAATGAGTGTAGTATCACAGAAGCACTATATCCATAGATATCAGAATATTTACTGTAACTATATCAGATTGTACGAAAAACATGTATGTATGAAAGAATCTGAACACGTCACATCTAATATTTTACCCTTATAGTTAATATGACTAACTATACAAGGTGGTTCTGAACAACCTGGCAATATTTTAATGATGACATCAGAATCTATAATGGAGTACCTATACGTAAGAAAAAAATTAAAAAATATTTCGCGTTGCCCTAGAAATTTGCTAATTGGTGAATTTGATTGGGAGGTTTAATATTTTTTTATCTTTGTTGGACTAGCGGTTACCCTTCGGCTTCGCCCGCGTGATTTATTGCCTATGTCCTTCTCAGTACCCTAACCTATGTGTATGCAAAGTTTTATGACTATCAATTCAGTAGATACGACGTGAAAGCGTAACAAACAAACAAAGAAACTCACTTTCACATTTATAATATTAGTTGGGATTAGGGATTCTGATGGATACAGTAGTTCAGAGTTCAGAAAGACCTGTATAACATACACATGGTCGTATATTCTATTGTATCTACATAGTAAGTAAAGTATCTATAAAAGGGTTAGAGTACATTTTACGTTTTTGTAGAAATTTGGTTTGTTTGTGATGTTTTATAAATAGAATAAATTAATAATATAGGGACAAATCACACGTTGAGCTAGTCCCACAGCAAGTTGTGAAATAGTGACAAACTCGCTATATACTATATTTTACTGTATACTATATGTTACTATATTCTATAATAAATACCTACTTTTATAGAAAAACATCCAACACAGACCAATCTGGACAATATCGTTTTCCATCATGACCTGGCCGAGAATTGAACTCGTGACCACTCATGTCGCAGGCTGGCATATTAACTAAGCGCCACGGAGGCGATCAAAGGACTTACAGAAAAAAATATAGGCACGAAAGAATGTATTACAAGAGAGGACTCGTCTCAAGATGGGATCTCTCGATCAGATGAAAAAGAGAAACTTGAATAGGTAACAGACAGACATAATTACTTTCGCATTAATAAAATTACTATGGGTAAGTAATTAGCAGTGAAATACTTAACTATCGAAAATCGATACAACCAATCTATCAGAAGCATGTCAAGGAACTTTTGACCTATCGATAAGACTAGAATATAGAATAATTATGTACTACGGCAAGATTGACATCGTCTTTACTATTATGATTAATTTTTTTTATATTTGTATCATCAAAGAACAAAATGATTGCTAATAATGCCACAGATATCTAACTACACTAGCTAATATTCGAGTTTTTACCCGACTGACCCTAGAGATTTATTCACAATTTTTGGTGCCAAACATAACTAAACTACTATGCTTAAGTACAGTATGAATTTGTAGATACGTAATATTCTATTGTCTCTTCTGCAGTGGGGATTTCCATCTGATAGTTTTTTGGAAATAAGTAAGAATAGATTCGTTTTTCCATGTTTTTACCTGACTGACCCACCCAGAAAGATATTATATCCTTATTGGGTAGCATTTTGTCACATCACTAAACATTTTTAGTACGTTATTCGACATTTGCCGTATTCTTCATTTCCCTGCGACTTTGTATGTGTGTATGTAAGTAGGCATATAATATTGCCATTGCTGCCTCCTGTAGCGTAAACGGCTTAACCGATTTTATGTTGGAGGTGTCATTATATTTGTATTCTTCCCCGGAGTATCACAGACTAAATAACGTCAGCAAAAATCAATATGGTGGACGCAAACAGTCAAAAAGGCAGTCAAGTTTTTTTTCAGTAATTCTTCTTGTTCTCCATTTTTTAGTCTCTCTAAATCTGTCTTCCTTACCATGTAAAAGTATGAACTTTTCTTACTTTTTTACACATAAATGTCGTTAATGCTTTGTATATATATGTATGTTTTAGAATAAATAAATTTATTATACTAGATATCTACTCACACACTATAAAATGTCTATAACGCTATCAGAAATTGTCTTTTAATGAGTATCATTACGTCAAACACATTTATAACAACAATTATATTATCTCTTGCCGTAGGTACGTATTTTCATTACGACATCGTTTTTCGATTAAGTAATGACTTTCAAATTTCGAATACCTTCATTTGAAAAGGAATCTTGGTAATTTTTTGAAAATAGAACTATGTCGCGTCGCTTAGCGCGAGTCGTCAGACACGCATCCTTGACGTAAATTTGATTTGCCGCCATTGCGAAATAGGTAGATTTATTTGTAATAAAAAGTGAATGAAAGTGAATCGAAAATGTGATGAGGAAGCAGTATACCGCCCAAAATGACTACTTTGTTATTTTGTACCTACATAGTTTCTTTATTGCTATCGTTTTTGTGAAACATGATAACTAATATTATAAATGCAAAAGTTCTAACACAGGGTAGTTAGGTACCTTTAATCCTGGAAAATAGCTCACGTGGGATTTGCGATAAGCAACGAAACAAGACGCAAATTTAAACGCAAGCGAAGCCACGGATAGAAGCTAGTCTCGACTATGTCAAATTATATTATATGTGCGAAAGTGGATTTGTTTGCTTGTTACACCTTCACGCCCTATCTACTGCACCGATACATTTATACATACATACACACTATCACGCCTCTTTCCCATGGGGGTAGGCAGAGACCAAGGACCGCCACTTTCTACGATCCTTACAAAACTCTTTCGCTTCATCTACATCCATCACTCTTTTCATACACCTCCGCCGGTTCCGGGTACTCCTGACTTGCCCCTTGACAAGAATGTCCGCAATCTGGTCACGGTATGTGCGTCTAGGCCGGCATCATGAAATTTTGCATACACGTTATCTGGAGTACGGAAAAGCATATAAGACCTTTCATCTCAAACAAAAGTACTGTTCCCGAGGTTTTGACACTAATGCGAGCGCCGCTGGCGAAAGTTTATTTCAAAAGTCCAATTCATTATTATTATTGTATACTGGTTGGTTGGTTTTATGTTGTTGTTTTAACTGTCATTTACGAGCAGTGGCGGCTCCCCCTTGAGTGCACTCGTGCGCTGCACTACCAGTTTAAGCTTAAATATATACTAAAAAATAACATTGATATTAAGAATAAAAAAGCAGTGTTACATAAAAATAAATTTATTTTTGTGTCAAATGAGAATCAGTCATGTGTTAAAAAAAATAAGTACTATTTTCGCTTGACAAAATAATGTGCCGTGCGCCCGCTTCTAGTGCACGCAGCGCGCCTATACAGCTACTATGGAAAAGGCGACGAAACGCCTGGCGCGTGAGACGGAAATTAGTATGGAAGTTTAGCGAAATGCCGTGCGCCGCACTAGGCCCGACGTGGGACGAACGCCGACGTTCGGAAATGTTCGGATTAGGTATTTTTCGTATAATTTGTCTGACTTTTGTATTTGTGCGTGTTTTACTTTCGCTGTTTTTGTTTTATTTCACTTATTGATCTTATTAAGTACCTACCTAAATAAAAAATGCTTTATCTAAATAAGAGAATTACTTATTTCTGCGCTTAGAAATTATCCATATTGTTTAGGCATGTTTTATGATGTGCACCACCAGGTCTTTGAGTCACGAGCCGCCACTGTTTACGAGTATGTCTTGTCTAGCTGACCCGGCGAACTTCGTACCGCCTAACTGTCAATGATGTATTTATTACACATATCGAGTTTTCATTGTTTTTAAGATGTATTCTGCTATTCGGAGCGGAGACAAATCCAACGAATCAATAACCATGAAAATTGGTTCAGCAGATCTCGAGTTATAAGTGTTGTAACAAACCCGTCTTTGTTTTATATATATAGATAAATAACATTTTTTGACCTAGATTTTATACTTTCCTAGTTTCCTTTAAATCTAAGAATGGGTTTTTTTAATGTTATTGTAAATTTATTCATCATTTTGTATGTCAAACAAAACTACCTACTATTACTTTGTCGCGTGAGTAATGTAGGTACTATTGTCTAAACTGCTGCGGGGATTTCCATCTGATAGTTTTTTTTTTTTTAAATGTGGACGTTTTTACAAATACTGCAAATATAAAAAAACATTAAAAATATTTTTTGAAATAACAAGATTAAAAATATTTTTTGATATATTTTTAATGTTGTAGAGAAGAAAATGACGAAATATACCTATATTTTTTTTAATGAAAGCAATACTAATGGCTAATGCTTATTTAGTTTTATTACTAGCTGTTACCCGCGGCTCTGCCCGCGTGATATATAGCCTAGTGATATATGTTCTTTTCAGTACCCTAACCTATGTGTATGCAAAATTTCATGGTAATCGGTTTAGTAGATACGGCGTGAAAGCGTAACAAACAAACAAACTCACTTTCGCATTTTGATATTAGTTGGGATGTCCTTCTCAATACCCTAACCTATGTGTATGCAAAATTTCATGATGATCGGTTCAGTAGATACGGCGTGAAAGCGTAACAAACAAACAAACTCACTTTCGCATTTATAATTTTAGTAAGGAAGTTAGGATTATGATAATTAGGATTATATTAAAAACATTGAAATTAGATACGTACTTATAGGCATCGAAAGATGAATGTCGCAGAGCGTGGTCCTTCAGTATCTCTACCATGATGCAGGACTTGCGGACAGCGTTCTCGTACCGCTCTTTGTGGCTGAGGTACTCCTCTGGTACCTCGTCTTTGATCTCTTTCACACACAGCACCATCTCCTCTAAAAACATTTCATCAATTAGGAAGATCGACTACCTGTAAATTTTCATACAAAAAGCAATAACGCTTCCCACCCCTTAAAACATAGTCCAATTTCGGTATTTTTTTTTACAAATTACTAGTAAATTTGAGAAATAGGGCTGTACGTTTTGATATTTAAGATATATTGCTTTAAAAGTTATGAGCATCCAAGTAAATATCCATATTTTTTACTTAAAAATACTCGGGGCATTTTCATTTATCAAAATTAATCTAAACTGAATCAATAAAAAAGAATAACGATAAGCCCTAGATAAAGATGTGCTAAATCGAATGACACCAAAATTTCCTCAGTTCGTAAAGGTTTAGGGGGGTGGAAGAGTTATTGCTTTTTGTATGAAAATTTACAGGTAGTCGATCCTTTTAATAAAGTGTCCTTTTGATGTACGTGATAGAAAACGCTATCCTGACAGCGATGGAGACACAGAGGATGACCTTACTAATATCGGAGGAAATGGATAGATGCAGGCTGTTTCATCATCAGGTATTTTTTAGTCTCCACTGCAGGCTCACGAACCTCTTTGTACTACCAGAGTCATATATTATCCAAAGCAGTCAGAGGATTTTTTCTAATTAAGATTTTCTAAAATAAGTGGCGACAGCACTGAAACATCGGGTCCGGTAAGCTGATATTGAGCAACAATGTGTAAGGCAATAATAGTAGATTGTTGCACTGAGCAGAAAGTAAGTTAATGCTGCACGAGTGTTAATTTGGAGCCCGAGCGCTAGCGAGGGCTCTAAAAAGCACGAGTGCAATTGAACTTACTTAATGCGAGGTGCATAATCTATGATTTTCTTTTAATTACTGCATTAAAAAATAGTGAAAAATAAAACTGACACAAAATTAAATAAAAAATTTGTTGTTTACATTCGCCCCTTTTTTTTTCTTAATGGCCAGTTTTTTTTAAGCAAGGCAATACACGCATCACTTTGTATAACTTCATACGGCGATCAGGTTGTCCAACCTTTTTGTGACATGGGACAGCTTAGATGATCCCGCGATTTAAAAAAAAAACGAAACAGAGCAGTAAAGGATTTCCATACATTTTTTCTGCTCTAGTGCAGCAAAGTTCCACTTTGTGCTGGATATGTAGTGCAGTTATGATTATGCTAGAATTGCAGCGTAGTTGGAACTTTATCAAATTACAGCAGCTCATCGTACCTTGCGAATCAGAGCTGCCATCTGGTGGCAAACATTTCAGTAAACCTTCATTAGCAAGTCTGGCATGGTTTATGCCTTTAAATTAATACATATTTCAAGTATCGTAATGTTGTAAAGAAACGTTTAGCTGTGGTAAAGCCACGCTAATGGCGAAATTCACTTTTGTTTGAGAGTAACATGAATAGGTCGGCTCGGCCGGGGAAGCACCACACTCTCACAGAAAATCGACGTTTGAGTAGAAGCTTTACCGCTTCTATGCTTCGTTCGGTGACTGAGAGAGCTGGAGGCCAAAACGCCTTCCCTCTATGGAGGCCAAAATCTAAGGCCGGCAACGCTTTTTACAAACCCCTGGTGTTGCAGTAGCCCATGAGCAGCGGTGATCACTTACCATCAGGTGAAACGCTTGCTCATTTGTCGTCCTATATCATTAAATAAAAGCTTTACTTACCAACTTCTTTCCTGTCCTTGGTGCCCTGTTCCCCTCCATCGATGAGGTGTATCAGTTCATTCACGTCGAAAGTACACTTCTTTCTCTCCCGAAGAAGGTCTTCATTGACTTTCCCTTCTGCCATTGCGACGCGTCAGTTCTGGACAAAACAATCACAAATACTGTACTGTTTACGTCAATCTATCAGTTGTAAATGGATTTGTAATGCTAAATTAAAAATAATAACAGATATGTTATCTGCTAGATCTTTCTTTTTTTATCCGTATAAATCATATGATGAATATGCATATGAAAAAAAAATTATTTATGTTCTACCCTAACTTAGTTCTGTCATAAAAGTTTTTATGAAAACCTTTTTAATTATTGATGAATCAATAATAATTAAAATATGACAAAAGACAGTCATTTATTGCAAAATAATAAGACAAATTACCGCTAGTTTTGCCAAGCTTTGTTATTTTGATTTTTAAGAACAACCTCTATCAGTTATAACTCTTTCCTGCTTCGTACTGGTAAAAGGTATAGGGATCTTTTTCATATTGATATAGGTCTTGGATTACACTACTCTTGTTCATAAACAATACCTATAAATTCGAGTAAAATCATACGGATTTTTTTTTTAATTTTACTTTTTTTTATCCAGTCGTCCAGTGAAAGTCAATCTCATATGTAGTTCAGAGTTCATGATAGTTCAGAGCTTCAAAATCTTGCTGTTATGGCAGTATTGTTATGAAAACCTCTTACGGCCATTCGTGAGATAGGATACCTAGTTCCATAATCAGAATTGAGAATCACTTATTGAATGTTACAGAACTGCAAGAAAAAAAGGTAATAACCAAAAAATAACTTCCCAGACAATTACATTACAAAAGAAGAAAGAGAATCACAAAATACTGCAAGGTCTATTTTTTGTTATTTTACATTTTTCTTGCAATTATGTATTCCATTTGGGATTCTGACTTCGAAATTCTAATTCAAACACCACGTTTAATTATTTTTCTATTTTATTAACTTTCAAATTCTGTGTAGTGTAACAAAAACACTTTATAGTTAACATTTGAGATTAAGGTATTCTAGAAAACGACTAAAAATTGAACAGAATTTTCGATAGTTAATAAATATTTATTCAATTTATTAGACAATGGTAATAATTAACATAAGTAAGTACACGTATGAAACATTTTACATACACTAATCTAAGATGGGGAATATTAGGGGGTATTGTACCCGGCTCAAAGATTCCCATCACACTTGTTGCATTACCTCTTTGTATGGCTATGGATAGTCTTTGATTTAAAGTTATTTTTGTTGTTTTCTTATTTATCAATATAATAATAGCAAACTCAACTAGTCAACTTTTGGGATAAATGATATACGAGTAATGTAAAGTAGAGTGTTCAACTCGAGTGTAAATGATCAATTACAACCCTTGTATAACAATCTACTATTATTTATAGTTCAGAGGTTGGAATAATTATGCTGTAATGGCTGTATTGTTATGAAAACCTTACGGCCATTTGTGATACCTGGTTCCGGCAGTACCATTGTCTAGGATTTGTATGAGAATAACTACTGTTTATGTTTACTTTTCGTAGAAACTCCCAAAGAAAAATGGTCATTTGGACTTCATTTAGCCACTTACTTATTTCGGTAAATGTATGTTCTTCTTAAAATAAAAATTATTACTTTAAAATACAACAAAGATATAAATTTAACATTGGCAATCAATATATCCTTAAATTATATATACATTAAAATACAATTATAGATCTTCTTCATAAATAACTTATTTATTGATGATGACTGACTGATCTCAGTCAGAAATGGACAGCCGTGACTGACTAACGATCTATCAAAACACAGCTCAAACCAGTTAACACGTTGCGCAATTTTGAACGCAGATAGTAATTATGACGTAGGAACTCGCTAAGAAATTATTTTTCAAAATTAACCCCTATGGGGGTCAACTGAAACGTGACGTAACGTAATCCTAAAACGGTCAAAAGCATGTATTTTTAACGCAAGTGAAGCGCGGGAAATAGCTTGTTACGTATTAGGTAGTGTGTGAAATTCGAAGAGGTATTAGGAGATTCATGGAGGATTGATGCTGACAAGCTCCGTGGCGCAGCGGTCAACACGCCTGCCTGCGACACGGATGGTCCCGGGATCGATTCCCGGTCAGGTCAAGATGGAAAATGATCTTTTTCAGATTGACCTGGGTCTTGGATGTTTATCTATATAAGTATCTATTATAAAATATAGTATCGTTGAGTTAGTATCCCATAACACAAGTCTCGAACTTACTTTGGGGCTAGCTCAATCTGTGTGATTTGTCCGTATATATTTATATTTATTTAATTTATATTTAACTTGCTACCGACAAGAAACAGGATCTGGGCCTTACTTAAAGGGAACTAAATTTGTACATTGTGTTGGTGGTGGTGGTTGGTGACCCAAATGTAAGTCTCATAGACGCCTTGTCAGGTATGTAGGGTACGATGTGGGTAAAATGGGGAATTCTCAGAATTACCAATGATAATAAAAATCTGGCTGGAGACCTACATCACATCAACTTTTCCAAAGGACCTCTATATGTTGGATCTATAGCCCCACGCAAGCCTTTCAAAGAACCGGGATCTGTGTCTCTAAAGGAGATAAAAATAATAATTGAAAATGTTTCGACCATTTTCATTTTGATCTGACTAATAAGTTATGATAATTTACATTTATAAAAAAAAGACAACATACATACCATAATGTCTTTTTCCCTTGCAGGGTCGACAGAGCTTAGGGCTATAATACCTTAAAGCCGCATTTAGCATGGTGGTAGTGGATAACGGAACCAAAATAGGGGTGGGTTGCAAACAAACATAATCGATAACATTATTCCTCAGATTTTCAATCATTCTCATGATCTACGCGGGAAGAGGAGCAGCTGCTAGGTTTTTTCTTTTCTACAAGTCAGGAAAATCAACAACATACATAAACGTTAAAACAGTTTATTTCGGTATCTCAATAACGCGATACGAAATAATAACAAATTACCGAATCTCCTTTGTACTAAGCCCATTCATACTAATCTTTTCAGTCCAAAGTAACATATTCTCTTCATATCGCGAAGATTAGATAAAGGGTAATCACGTAGGTTCGTCGTACTCATGTACAAACCTCAATGTCAACATCGGCCTGACATACATAATGAAGAGACCTTTGACCAAACGACCGTGAGTTTTCATAGGTTTGACTGTATTTAGGACAAGACAAATTGTTATACAATTTAAACTAGTATTATAGAGAGTAAAGATTTGTTTGAATTGTTAGGCTCCGAAATGAATGTACCGAGTTTCAAAATTCTTCCATCTCTCTCTCTCTCTCTCTCTCTCTCTCATAATGTTGGTGACTATATTTTATGACCCCTTTGAATTCAAGAGAGTGCAGTTTCCTATCTAAATTAGCTTCGCAATGACCATAAATAAAGCTGAAGATCAAACTCTAAAGGTAGCGGGAGTAGGCTTGAAAGCTGCTTCTCAGCCTGTTGTATATGTCCCGGTTGCATCCTTAGTTGGAGTGGTTTGGAGCCCGGGATCCGCTTTCCGACTTTTTCTTCTCCACTTCACACGTCCTTGCTTGCGAGGCCATTTGGCAACCATATCCTCCTTAACGACATCAAGCCAGCACTTCTTGTGTTTCTCCCATCATCATCATTTTTGGAGCCCGATAGTCCAGTGGGTGTGAGCTCTATGAGCGCTTACGTCTGTTAAGCAACCTCTGGTGCAGTCCCTACTTGGATGGGTGACCGCAAGTGGCATAAAAATATCTCGAGCTCCTCCGTGCTTCGGAAGGCACGTTAAGCCGTTGGTCCCGGCTGTCATCGTTGATGGCAGTCGTTAAGCTATGTCAGATGCCTTAAGGCAGCTTGAAAAATCTGACACCAGTGTTGGCCACTTACACATACGAAAAAGAAAAGAAGAAGAAGATCATCATCATTTCGTGAGGTGACACGGTCAGTCGACCATGCACAACCTGGTGTCAGAGTTCTTCGGAACCGCCTCTCGGCCTCTGACGTGGTTCCTTTAACGACTACCAGATGGCAGCCGGGACCAACGGCTTAACGTGCCTTCCGAAGCACGGAATCATCTTTCTTATCAGGCAATCAGATGTTTCATGCCTGTCTATAATATAATGTCCTAACCAAACCCTAGTAGCATTTTCCGTTGGCTTCTATTTGCCAACAGTTGGGAACGTATTGGCAGATGGTTAGTTACTCCGCCAACCTCCACTTAAAATAGGCCCATTGTCATAAACATGCACTACTTACCCAACGGGTAACCAACAACGGGCCTACTACTACTATTGCTACTGTTGGGTGATTTTTGTAGGGATTTAAGTTTTTTAACAACGTTGGGCCAACTAATAAAATATTCCATTGGGCCTGTTAGAGCTACTCCTACCGTTGGGTTATTTTTGTAGGGATTTAAGTTATGGTTATGACATCGGGCCAACTAATAAAACCCTTCATCGGGCCTGTTGGTGCTACTCCTACCGTTGGGTGATTTTTGTAGGGAAAGAACTTCGAAAGACAGTTAATATAACTAACGTAATATTGCGTAGGTTTGTATAGTACACTGATTAAAAAAACTCCGAGTGAGTAATGTACTTTGTATTACCTTTTGCCTACCTACATTAGATATCATCTCGAGTCTGTCCAACAAAAGCTGGTTTCATCATCATCATCAGGTCTTTTATAATCTTCACTGCTGGAGTACAACCCTCTTTGTACTACCATTTTAGCCAGAGCAGTCAGAGGATTTGGCCTTTACTCTCCACGCTAGCTAGACGGGTTGGAGAGGTCTCTTTGATATTTATATTAATATAAGCTTTCTTTAGCTTGTGTTTCCTAAGTTGCCTTTTAAAAAAGGCAACTCCACCACGGAAAAACTTGTAATGGTCGTACTCTTCTTTGCTTTAGTATTAAAAATGTATAATTATTTATTTAGTCAATAGATGGCGTAAGGCGTATGTTAGAACGCGCTATTAACATTTTTTTACTTTTGGCTATATACTTCGAGCCGGAATTTTAACTTAACAGCAATGAGTCGGCGTGGTAGCACGCTAGTCAGAGGTGCGCTGCACTTCACAGGGTGATTGGTACGTGAGGTAGACCAGTCACATCCTGGAGGTGGTAGGGTAATTGCGCAAAGAGGTCTCATATTTTTTCAGCAGCCAATGGGCCTTCAGTGTCCAACCAACTTATTGCAACTGGCCCGACGAAATGCCAACGATGGTAAGTACGTTGGCCCTATTACAAGTTGGGCCATCGTATTCAAATCCACGTTGGCCATTAGTTTTAGGCCCAACCCGAAAACTGCGCGCCAATTGTATGCATTTGCCAACTAACCAGAGTTATGTGGCCCAAGCAAATGCCAACAATAAATGCTACTAGGGAACTGGAAATAACTTAACAAAGTATGCTTCCCGTGGGAATCGAACCCACGACCCCCGGGTCAACAAGGCAAACGCTTTAACCACTGGACCACGGAGGCTGTCCCCCATCTGCCTTCTATCACTCTTTATAAAAATGTTCAAATTTAGAAAGCATTACCAAAGCCGGACAGGCCGTACTCCAACTTATTTGGCCGGACACACAACCATAAAGCCTAACCCTGCCCGCGGGTAGGATGTGTTTCCACATGTCTCATGTTCTTCGTTGGTCATCGATAATAGTGTCGTCTTGTGAAATAATATAAAGTACCTAGCTTTTACCCGAGGCTTCACTTTGCGTATTATTTTGCCTTCAATTTTCCGAGTCGTTTATCGCAAATCCCACGGGAACTGTAGTTTTTTTCCGGGATGAAAGGTATGTCCTTCTCAGTTCCCTAACCTATGTGTATGCCTAATTTCAAGAATATTGGTTTAGTAGATAAAGCGTGAAGAGGTAATTAACAAACAAATATTCTTTCACATTTATAATATTAATTGGGATATAAGTTTCATGTATTCCTTTGCAACTATTCTAGCTGACCCGGTGAACATGATTTCACTTATCTTCTTTTCGCCGTATATATTTTTTATGTGTTTGTAATTTAAAATATTTTTAACAAAAAACAATAATCGACTTCAGCCCTATCAATTTGTTTTAATAACCATAAGAAAAAAAAAGTAAACTAGGGTAAACCAAACGGCATAACTGTATTTTTTTTGGTTTTTGTTTATTTTTTCAAAAAGCGCTCCACACATTTCGATAAAAAAATTATGGGACTATCTGTGAAGTATTACCTATCAAACAAAACAAGAATTTCTTAAATCGGTCCAGGCGTCTTCGAGAAATCGGGGAACATACATAAAAAAGAAATAAAGATTACAACGAATTGTGAACCTCCTCCTTTTTTGAAGTCGGTTAAAAAGGATATTCTGTTTTTTGGGGTAGAAACAAAATCGAACAATTTAAAGATCATTAAAATCCGGCTTTATTTGAGTTATAAATGGTATAAGTAACCCCACTTTCTTTGTTTTATATTATACTAGCAATTTTCCCGCATCTTCGTCTGCGTAAATTATAGCCTATGTAACCCACAGATAAATTAGCTTCAATAGGTAAAAGAATTTTGAAATTCGGTATTTTCGGAACCTACAAACATATGAACAATCAAATCTTTCCTTTTTTAACCGACTTCAAAAAAAGGAGGAGGTTAACAATTCGTCGTAATGTTTTTTTATAAAGGCCGTGTTGTTCCCGGCAGAGTAGAATAGGACCACTCCAAGTCATCCCGTGGATGTCGTAAAAGGCGACTAAGGAAACACAAGCTATTAACATCAAAGGGACCTCTCCAACCCGTCTGGCCAGCGTGGAGAGTGTAGGCCAAATCCTCTGACTACTCAGGCTAGTATATGGCTCTGGTAGTACAGAGAGGGTCGTGCTCCTGCAGTGGAGACTAGAAAGACCTGATGATGATGATGATGATGATGTTTTTTTTATGTATGTTCCCCGATTTCTCGAAGACGCCTAGACCGATTTAAGAAATTCTTTTTTTTGTTCGATAGGTAATATTTTACAGATGGTCCCATTCAATTTGTATCGAAATGTGTCGAGCGCTTTTTGAAAAAATACACAAAAACCAAAAAATGTTTACAGGTATGCCGTTCGGATTACACTTATTTCCATTCTTTTCTTATGCTTATTAAAAAAAAAATGATAGGGTTGAAGTCGGTTTTTGTTTTTTGTTAAAAATAGGTATCTTAAATTATATGATATTAGGTAGTAATATAGATTCACGTAAGTATCATAAATCCTTTCTATTTATCCCGAAGGTTGACCGGTAGAGAATGCTATTAGCATTAAGTCCGCCTTTTATATTATTTTATTGGTACATAAAGTTTTAATGAATTATAACTTTATTCATTTAAAACCTTATTTACCAAGTTTAGTAGTTATTTATTCGTAGTGAATAAGATAACTATATAATAATAAATAAGAGACTATCGAGCACTGTATATACATTGTACTTACAATAGAATCTTTAATCGTTTTCTAGAATAAAAGTCAAATGTAAATTATCAGCCGTTGTTGTATAAGTATATGTACACAGGTGTTACGTTATTAAAATATGGGGAATGTTTAACCGGGCGAATTTAAAAATACTTAGCGACTGATGAACAAAACGAATTTGGATTGGCGAAAAATTAACTAAACTGGTGATGAACGTTGATCAACAATAATTTAAAATATTTTTAACGAAATACAAAAACCGACTTCAACCCTATTCAATTAATTTAAATAAGCGTAAGAATAAAATTTAAAAACGTGTAAACTGAACGGCATACTTTTTTGGTTTTTGTGTATTTGTTCAAAAAGCGCTCTTCATATTTCGGTAAAAATTTAATGGGACCATCCGTAAGGTATTACCTATCGAACAAAAAAAGAATTTCTTAAATCGGTCCAGGCGTCTTCGAGAAATCGGGGAACATACATAATTTTTTTTTAAAGATTATGACGAATTGAGAACCTCCTTTTTTTGAAGTCGGTTAAAAAAACCAAATGAGCTTCTAAAAGTGAGCTGCGAATAATTCAAATCGAATATTAAAATATTAGGCGTGCGAAAGAATTACTGAGTGAGCGACTAAAAAAATTTCATACCGGGCGACTTCAATATTGAATTAGAGATGATTTTTTTAAATTGAGGTTTTACACAACGAACTACTAAAAAGTAGAGTTTTAGCACCGGTTTGTAAGCTGCTTTATTAATGACTAGCTGTTACCCGCGGCTTTGCCCGCGTTATATATAGCCTATGTCCTTCTCAGTACCCTAACCTATGTGTATACAAAAGGGGTTTGGGTAATTTTGTATGAGCCTTGGCATGATTTTTTTTTTCAGCGACCACTAATATAACTAGTATTTTTAATTAGCCTTATAGTTGAGAATAACAATATACAAAACATTATTGATGTAAACTATATCGGAGCCGAAATATCAAATATCAAAATAAGACAAATAATAAGTAAGTCGTCTATATAGATGTAATATTTTTTAACAAAAATGATTTGATTAAAGCGTATAGTATGTCGTTATGGATAGGAATCTAGACTAATATTATAAAGAGGAAAGATTTGTTTGTTTGTTTGTAATGGGTAATCTCAGAAACGACTGAACTGATTTAAAAAATTCTTTCACCATTCGAAAGCTACATTATCCCGGAGTGAAATAGGCTATGTAGGTACCACGAGCGAAGCCGGGGCGGACTGCTAGTGATAAATAAAATGCAACAGATACACACAAACAAATCATTTATTATAGGCACATACAATATCAATATGAATATATTACATTATTATTAGTTTACAAGATTAGTTATTTTCCGATTTATACAATTTAGTTATTTTCCGGTTCATCGTAAACTTCATTTTCTTGATCATGTCGTATTATTGTGTCTAAAAACTGAGCTGGGGGAGATAGATTATCTTGGTATCTACCCATCCCAAATACCATATAATGGACATTACATGCGAGCAACAGCCTAGAGTCCGTTTTCCGACAACACATGAGCAATAATGGCCCAATATTGCGCTGCTTCCTTCTAGTTCCCTTTCTAATAAAATATAAACATAATAAATAATTCTGCTTGTCACGTGTCTTGATTGAATTTTTCCTCTAAGTAGCCATGGATTCCGACAATCCAAATTCTGCTCTCTAAAATCTTCTATGTGGGGCTCCTTATATATTTCAATTATATACGAACCATTTTTTACATGCTCCCCGTAATAACTGCGGGCTTGGAGAATTTGATACGTTCCCAACGCATATATAATAAGCTCGTCCATACTTAATATTGGGAAATCATTAAAATCTAATAAAGCCGCATCAATAGACTGAAAACGAGCCCATCTACGATTGAGATTATTTTCTATAACATATTCACTTAACCTGTTTCTGTCACCATCACATTGAATTATTTTGTTTACGATTTCGTTCACCAAGCGGTGGTCGGTTAGGGGTTTGCCAAAAGCATTTAATAATGCCGCAGCAATTTTTATCTCGTCGAAAAGATGCCTTGCAGCTACATTAAAGTATTGGTGACGTAATTGGCGAAACTGATTTTTTAATCTGCCATTTACTGTTTCTACAACCCAACGGCAAATAGTAACTTTCCTAGAATCATTTGCTTGTCGCACACTTAACTGACTTTCATTTACGTCTTTGGAGGCTGGCATGTACGTTTTGTATCCATATGACTCCACTTCATCAATGCAATCTCTGAAGCCTCTATCTAAAATGAGTACATCATTTTCACGAAAATACCAATGAAATGTATCAGTTTCACTACTCATAATCTCAGACAAAATACGAGCATCTGAAGTAGTAGCTTCATATAAACCATAAATATCAACTATATGACCATCAGGGCATACTACTAAAAAGGGTTTTAGTAAATGACGAAACTTGTGCAGACTATAGGATTTTCTTTGAAAGTAATAGTTGCTGCTTTTTTGTAAATATATATAAGTCCCGTCTAATATAATTATGGCTCTACGTTCACTTAGAGGAGCATTTGGATTTCCAAATAATACATTTGGGATAGTCAGACAACGTGATATTTGTTCTTCTTCTCTTGTAATATGATCATAGCCTAAATTCTGTGGCACAAACTCTGTCATTAATTCTTGTCTCACTTCTCGCATTATTTTTTCAAAAGTTTTTCTTGTCATTTTGAATACGCTAGAAAGTCGTTGATTTGATTCACCGGTGTGAAGTTTTGCAAGAACTGTTGCAAGGGCTGTTTTAGCCTTTTTGTGATGTTGTGTGATACTTGGGGTTGCTTCAAGAATTCGCATAAAGTTTTCCTTAGAGAAACCAATGTAATAATGAAAGACTCCATTATTAATGGAAGAAAGTCTCTCAAAATCTAAAAAATTACTACGATTTCTTAAAATATCCATCATGTCTTTCACTTGCTTCGACGAGAAACTTGCAATTACACGACGTGTTCTTGTTTCAATATCTTGAAACCCTGAATCTGAATGCTCTCTACATACACGTGTACCCCGTGGAAGGTAAAATCCTTTATTTTGAAGAATTGTGGTTCTTATGTCAACATGAATTCGTTGAAGATTGGTGTTGGTGCAATCAGCAAAAATACATAACTGTGTATTAAGTGGTGCTCTGGAATATCCAGGAACTTCAATCGTTTGCGGTCTACTAACTTGCACTTGTTGGTCTCGCATATTTTCATTAATAATAAGATCTGATTCAGATTCCTCTGTATTGCCTCCTTGCGATGAATCATGCTCTAATACTTGATCATCTGCATGTTGTTCAAGTAGGTCTGGTGCAACTTCTGCTTGTTGATCTCTTGAGACATAGCGCTGAGCTCGAAAAAAGCATGGTCGACATATCCGTTCATCGCCACCAAACTGTAAAATACAAAATATAGGCTTAATCAATATATTTGTATACGTATTAGCTCCATATATAGGTAAAAAATAATTAAAACACATCGTAGTACCTAGATAAATCTAACTGGGTAAATTGATTTAATTATTTATTTTTTAGTAAATATGAAATCATTTCCTCTTTTACTTGACTTACGAACATATAGCAAGTCTCAAACATATAGTAATCACTAAAAAAAGTGGCACGTACTGCATCTTATTGCATTTATGCCGGTTTGGGAGCAAGCGGAAGAAACACAAGTACTAATCTTCTTTGACACTCAAAAGATAATCAAGGTAAAGGGGAAAATATAACCAGTGGCCAGTTTTCAATAAGTTAGGAATGGCTTTGTGACGAGTGAGATCGCTTTAAGATATGTACTTCAAACAAAATATAATTGACACTGGGATATTGTACCTACATGAAATAATGTTTGACACAACAGTCCCTGAGTTTATCACGTTTTAACAAACCAACTGTTTTTTAATATTAGTGTAAATAAGAAAGTTAAACAATTAATAATTATATAAGAAATGTCATCACTTACCTCAAGAATGTTAATAACTTCAATGCAGTATGCCATTAAACATGGGTTTTGCTCCATCAGTTGAGCCGTTAACACCATAGATCTCCTGCGAGTGCCGCCAATGCGGTTCAAACTTCGATGGCAGCCAACACACGATGCTCTATCTGCATCCATATTGTTTTAAAGTCCAAATCACTACAGCAAACTCTTAGTCCAGTTAGTAATGCCAGGTCACAAAATAAGATAATAAAGAGAGAGTCCAAAAACAAAGCAAAGGTCGTGGTAATCAAAAGTATATAACGCACTTGCACACACTCAACACAAATGTTAAACGGGAAGTGAATCCTGCCTGCGCCTGCACCTCTTTCCTTCACCCCTCCACTCCACCCTGCTCGATTTTCAAAGCCTAACCGAGTCAGGTAAATGAACCCTGCGCTGTGATTGGATGAACGCGACCGGTAGCGGGCCTTTCAACTTTCTAGGAACTTCCCATTGTTTGTTTACTTAACGCACTAAAAGTTATGAATCACATTCACCCTCGGTCTTTTGTTATAGAAAATTCTCTAATCCACATCTGACATATCAGTTACCTTCGAATGGCTTAAAAAATCTGTGTGTGAGACTTATCATGTCTTCCGTGTCATTTTATGCCATATGAAACAATTTTTTCGTAAAAATATATAAGTACACATGCATGAGTGCCTGAAGTAGGATATCATCAAATTCTGCGTAATAAAAATAATATATTAATGTTTGTTGTATTAATTATGAATGTCGCATACCCCACTGTAACTGTTTTTATTTTATATATAAATAATATAAATCATAGAATCAAGTAATATTTACACGAAAAAATAATAAAATAAAGATCCTGTTTTGTCTATCTAGACGACATTATTGTAATTTATTTTTTAATTATGAATGCCGATATCTCGGCTCCGATACACTGTAGACAGAAACGGCCATAGATGAAAATAAACATCTTAATATGATCTTTCGAATGAGTAAACTTTGAACGGTGGTCGCAAATTTTGAAAATCAGGCCACTTTTACCCAATGCCCTTTCATGATGATCGGTTCAGTAGGTAGGGCGTGAAACACGTAAAAGCGTAACAAACAAACAAACAAACAAACAAACAAATAAACAAACAAACTCACTTTCGCATTTATAATATTAGTTGGGATAGTTGTGATTATTGGTTGTTGAAATTCTTTTTGGGGTTTTTGATATGATATGATGTTTTAATGAAAACTGCAGATTGATCCATGCGCGCGATTTGAAAGGGGGCGGGGCGACAGGCACGTGAGCTGATTGCGAATCCTGCTAGGCCCCTAGCAGGATTGCTTCAGAGTGAGGCTTTGGTCTGTTGACAGCATAAATAACATTTTTTTTTGTAATAATGATGCTTAGTTACTACTTGACTGCCTCTGTAGACCAGTGGTCAAGGCGTTTGCCTATGACCAGCAGGACGATTTGCTAACTCGGTGTACAACGGTTTGATTGTCACTTTGGCTTCCATTACTGTTTTCATATCTTAAATAAAAATAGTCATTCGTACCGAAGCCGTAATGAATATTGAAGTTACCATGAAAATGATGTACACCGTAGCTGTCAAACGTTAGCAAATAGGCCTGCAGGAGGTCGTGGGTTGAAATTCAACTGGCAAGTACTTTGTGACAATTTGTTTCCAGTCTGATAATGATATTTCAGGCTTTATTAAATCACCTGATTATCTGAAAAGATAGATGTCAGTGATACAGTCACTCGTTTAAATACTACCCTTATTTAATATTTTATTAAATATTATGAAACGACATAAATAGACTTGGAAAAGATAGTTCTTTAACTGTATATATAAAATGCTTTGCCCTGAATGTCTGACTGACTGATCATCGCACAGCCTAAACCGCTGATTGTAGATACCTGAAACTTAGAGGACGTGTTCTTTGTATGACGTTGCTTACGTCATACAAAGACACACCCTCCTATAAGAAAGGATTTTCCGAAATTCCATCCCTAAGGGGATGAAAAACGGGGGCGAAGTTTATAAGGGACTACGAGATTCTTTTCTCCATTCTACCTCAAATTTTGCATAAAAAGAATTGATATAAGATGTGTTTCCCCCAACGGGGTTAAAAAAAGGTTAGACAGAGAGGGTCATACTCCTACAGTGGTGACTAATAAAAGACCTAAACATAATGCTGATGACTATATTTTATTACCTCTTCGAATTCAAGAGAGTGCAGTTTCCCATCAAAGTTAGCTTCGCAATGACCATAAACAAACCTCAAGGTCAAACTCTTAAGGTAGCGGGAGTAGTGGTAAAGCTGCTTCTAATACGGCCATTAAAATTTGTATGTGGTATGTACTCTTAAGTAAATGCACAGAGTAGCCTGGTGATTCTAGCACCGCGAGGAAAAACAATAAATATTCTTTACAAAGAAATATTGCGGTAGGTGTAGTATTGGTTGTAAAAAGATAATAAACTGATCTGGGAAACGTTACCCTTCACCAGATCAAAGGTCCATTTTCTAGTTCATAAAATATCAAAACATATAGGTATTTAATTTGCATGTTTATTTGACCTGTTAAACCCTACACATTGTTATAATTTATAAGTCATCATCATCATCTCATTTCATCATTAAAACATTTTAACATTATATGTTATAACACAATGATGAATGTGAAAACCAATTAAACATCATATAAGCTCATCATTGTCAACTTCTACGCTGTTGAAGTTGTAGAGTCGTAACTGAACAATTGTATGGCGACATCATTTTTTTCATGCCTTGATGTTTAAGGAAGAAAAAAATAAGGCTGATCCACGAAATTTAAAATAGGAGAGGTAGGATGATTGGTCACTTGATACGACATGATGCCTTCTTCAAAAACATACTAGAGGACAAGGTAAAAGAAAGAAAGGTCCAGAAAGACCAAGGAAAAGTTTTGTTGACCAACAATAGAAGAAGGCTGGTGTCATGTCGTATCAAGAACTAAAGTCTAAAGCAGAGGATAGAGAAATCGAATAAACCAGTTTGTCGCATACTCCATCGGCAAGAGCTACAAAACTCTTAAATAAGAAGATGTGTATGTGTATCAATTTTGCCATGCTAATTCATTAATGTCAACAAGGAAAGTATTATAAGGTTTATATACTTCGTTATATACTGGTCACCAGTTAGAACTAGCTATAAGTTCTAATACGTCCTAAATACAGTCTACATAGAATATACCAGGTACTTTTCTTCCCGCACAGACCGTAAAAACCGGTCAAGAGATTTGGCGAAAATATAAGGAATCACGTTATAGGCGATGCGGCTAGCAACCCATGACTATTTTGATCCCGCTTTCCATTTTAACGTACACTAACACGCTAAACGTGGCCTTTGGGTTTTATTTCCTTGGGAGCCCGATGGTCCAGTGGGTGTGAGCTCTATGAGCGCTTACGTATGCTAAGCAACCCTTGGTGCAGTCCCTACTTGGATGGGTGACCGCAAGTGGCATAAAAATATCTCGAGCTCCCCCGTGCTTCGGAAGGCACGTTAAGCCGTTGGTCCCGGCTGTCATCGTTGATGGCAGTCGTTAAGCTATGTTAGATGCCTTAAGGCAGCTTGAAAAATCTGACACCAGTGTTAGCCACTTACACATACGAAAAACAAACAAACAAACCTTGGGCTCTGTCTGCCCCGCAAAGGATAAAGGCTAAGGCTAATGATAATATTTATACAGATTGCGCAAATATTTTAAATGAACACACATAACTAAGTCTGCTTTTACATCATGGTTCAATCCCTTCTATTTCCTCTAGGAGTAACAGAGAGGAAGCGATCATAAGGCACTGCATTGCTTAACGGTTAGTCTGGCCATTGCATTACGAAAGACGGCATCAACTAGGGTTACATACTGTTAACATTTACTTTAAGTGTGGGGAAATTTATGAATACATTAAAATTTAACACAAGTAGTCAGATTGTGCAGAAAGCCGTGTAGCTCCCGGCAGAGTAGAATAGGACCACTCCAAGTCATCCCGTGGATATCGTAAAAGGCGACTAAGGAAACACAAGCTAAACAAAGTTTATTAACACCAAAGATACCTCTCCAACCCGTCTGGCCAGCGTGGAGAGTGTAGGCCAAATCCTCTGACTACTCAGGTTCGTATATGGCTCTGGTAGTACAGAGAGGGTCGTGCTCCTGCAGTGGAGACTAGAAAGACCTGATGATGATGATGATGATGATGAGTCAGATTGTGCACCATCATGATCATTATATATTTAAGAGCTTTGTTCTTGTCGGTGGAGGATTTTCCGTCTTTTCCTATCCTCCGCTATCTCGTACAACACGACTTTTGCCTTCTCTTATTGCGCAAGTTTTAAAATATGTTAGACATTATGTCATTCTCCATGCTTAATATTCGTTTTTCTGGAATTTTTTTTTAATTAAAACTAACGTAAGTTATGACATTATTAAATAA
This sequence comes from Rhodophaea formosa, assembly GCA_963082605.1. Taxonomy (NCBI): domain Eukaryota; kingdom Metazoa; phylum Arthropoda; class Insecta; order Lepidoptera; family Pyralidae; genus Rhodophaea; species Rhodophaea formosa. Next base: position 21,970,202 of record OY720204.1, read on the forward strand.
CGTAACACGGGTTACTCACGTAAATAATTAGCTACTGACCGACTTTTTTTGACCACATCCGGAGGTCTTTTTCAGGGCGAATGTGAATCGAGACACGCGCACGATGTCGTCCCAATCCCCGCTGAAGTTTTAAATAACCAAAATATACGAAACAAAAGTTGCCAGCCCTAACATCAACATCAGATTCCATAATGGCCTCATTTACGTAAATCGTTATAGAACGTTTCGTGAATAAAATCGTAAGCATTTGAACTTTGGCGATCAAAGTAAAATGGCCAGAGCTTCTCTATCCATCACCAACTGTTTCGCTTGGTGATGGATAGAGAAGAGTTCGGGAAGCTGACGGCCAACCTCCAGTAATGGAGTGGCACTCAAACAAGAAGAAGATCAAAGCATTTGGTGTGATTTCGTCAGTCTGACTTTCGTACAAAGCCGTCACCAGTACCCAAGACAATAGCTGATTTTAAACCTATGAACTATATTAAAATCTCGGAATCAGAATCCCCAATGAAATACAGAATCGAAAGAAAAATAGGTGGACATCGAAAAATAAAATCAGACTTCCCATAGAAATTCGCCCAGCTGAACGGCGATTTTGTATGGGAGGTCTAAAATTTTTTACATTTTATTCCTTATTTTCTTTACAATTCTGTATTCTATTAAGGATTTTGGTCCCGAGATTACAATACATATAGTTCATAGGTTGACGAGCTTCGTGGCGCAGCGGTCAACACGCCTGCCTGCGACACGGATGGTCCCGGGTTCGATCCCCGGTCAGGTCAAGATGGAAAATGATCTTTTTCAGATTGACCTGGGTCTTGGATGTTTATCTACTCGTATATAAGTATCTATTATAAAATATAGTATCGTTGAGTTAGTATCCCATAACACAAGTCTCGAACTTACTTTGGGGCTAGCTCAATCTGTGTGATTTGTCCGTAATCCGTATATACCTATTTATTTATTTATAGGTCCAAAATCAGCCTGTATTGTCTTGGGTACTGGTGATTTTTATTTTCTCATATTATGATAAATAGCCAGCGGTACCATTTATGTGTAACAGTCAGAAAATATCGTACGAATCAGAGTTTGGGGTGAAATGCTGGTAGACAACTCTTAATTATTATATTACGTATATTACAATGATATATTACGTAAAAAACAACGGTAATATTTTTAAGAGTCGGTAATGAAAAAACACAAAAGCTTATCGCGTTTATTAAGCGTCGCCCGAGATCGCGCGTAAATACCAAAAGACTAATTTGCAATCATCATCATCAGGTTTTTTTTTGGTCTCCACTGCAGCAGCTCGACGTATGAGCCAGAGCAGTCAGGGGATTTGGCTTATACTCTCCAAGCCGGCCAGACAGGTTTGAGAGGCCTCTGATGTTTATAAGCTTTGTTTAGCTTGTGTTTCCTAAGTCGCTTTCTACGACATCCACGGGAAGTCTTTGAGTGGTCCTATTCTACTCTGCCGGTAACCAATTTGCAATAACCACAAAAAAATAAAAAGATGCTAATATCTTCGTAAATAATCATTAACACGTGGTTAAACTGTCTTTAAAGGCTTGGCCGCTTCATCCGAACAAGTCATGTATGAGCCCCAATTTTCAGGGCCTACAAGTGAATATGGTCTGACGAGAAGAACTAAAAGAGGAAGCCAACGTTTTGGGACCTTGGACCCTGGAAATCTGGCACTGAATATGTTGTAGCAAATTTTGACTATGCTTAACTCTACCTGAATCATTTATACTTAATACTGTAACTAATAAACTACAATAAGGTAGGGTTTATCAACCTAGTATCATAACGAAAAAGAAAATGTACACAACTCATATCAATACAATATAAATTCTTTATTGCGCCATTAAAAATATAAAATAATAGAACACAAAATAAAAATTATTCAAGAGACGGTCTTATCGCTTAAGCAACCTCTTTCTTACAGGCAACCTTATTTATGGAAATAAAGCAAAAACTGTAAAAAACACAAGTGACGCAGCTTGAAGAAATTATATTAACCATTATTTAAATCCAATACATAAATAGACCAAACATATAATATATCTATATAATACTTATATATAACATATAGGTACATGAAATTAATAATGAAAGCAAGCACTGATTACATAGCAAATATGAGCCGGATGAAAAGGAGGATACTGTCAAATAAAAAAGCATTATAATTTATATAACAGCGAGAAAATGGGCTTTGGGTTGGGACTTAAATCTTGTCAAAGTGCAAGAGTGATCAGAAGATTGTAAAGAATAATTTTGCAGACTGCGGAAAACAAATCGATCTTTTAGGTACCAAGGACCAAGGGTATGTAGGGTTAAACAAGACAGAATTATATTCTTAATATAACAAAGTTACGTTGCTAGATTATCATGATTGTACAATCATCAAGGTGTAGGTCATATAAAAAAGAAAACAATGCGTATACTATAAGTGTAACTACTTTATTCGTTTCAACTTTTGTGCTATTCAATGATAGGGAAAATAATGGAAAATATCATTTTGAAATCAAAGTAGATAGTTCCCCAAACGTTTGTCTTCAGACTTTCGTTCTATAAATCTATTAATCGCGATCTAGTCGATTGTTTGTTATGTATGATTGCACGCAGACAGACTGACTAATAAATAAATAAATATATACGGACAAATCACACAGATTGAGCTAGCCCTAAAGTAAGTTCTAGACTTGTGTTATGGCATACTAACTCAACGATACTATAGTTTTATAATAGATACTTATATAGATAAACATCCAAGACCCAGGTCAATCTGAAAAAGATCATTTTCCATCTTGACCTGACCGGGGATCGAACCCGGGACCATCCGTGTCGCAGGCAGGCGTGTTGACCGCTGCGCCACGGAGCTCGCCGCTACTCGCTACTGACTGATTATAAACATACACAGTCCACACACTCCATATTGATTTATCTTAATAATTTAACACAAAAACTACTGTTTTATTGAAGCTTTAAATGAATAGTATGGAATACACCAGGTTTGGCCCAGGTTCACCCTCTTACGATGTGAATTTTGGGAAATTTTTTCATAGCGAATTCCTTCGTCAGAACGAAATTTAACCAATCGAAGCACTTTATGTATTTCAGCGAAATCCGTAAAATAGTTTGAACAGTGTGTTGACAGATCATTCAGACAGGTTACTGACTCCGTTAAGCTCCCTTAATCCTTACAGAGTATACATCAGATTTTTGACTGTTTGTTAGGGCGTTTCGTGAAAACTATAAAACACATTTAAAAAACCTCTATCTTTCAAATATTTATGATATCCTAAAATGTTTTCTATCATTTCTGAGTGTGCGTTTCCACCATCACCTATGGCCAGTGGCGTAGCTAGGCGTGGACGAAGTGGGCTTAGCCCAAGGGGTGTCATACGTAATGTAGACGAGCATTTGGAAAGCTTACGATTTGCAAAAAATAACCACATACAAGGCCTTGCGTAGCTCATACAACAATCAACGAAATCCACGCAGACGAAACATTGCAAGAAAGCTAGTACTTACCAACTGTTACTTACAGTTTTATCAACACAACGTCGTCTACCGATAAGGAACAGCACTAAAAAATCGATACAGAGCAGACAAATCGCGCAAAGTAAATAAACGTCACCTTGAACGTAAATAATATTGAAAATCGAATCACTATACCGCCCGAGCGCGACTCTACAACACTACTGATGATTTAACCACTGTAGCATAGTCAGTGAGTAACGACTGTGGTAATACGCTTGCATCACAAATTAGATAATCAACAGATGCGAAACTTCGTACGAAATGTCCGTCGGGAAATAAATCGGTTCGTCATCAAAATAGAGTCTCCCCAACCTCATTTTGGCGACTGCTGGGCGATCTGTTCCAACTTGCGCCCCAACTTCTAACAAGAAATTCAAGAGTCTCTCGCAATCACTTGACGAAGCATAGAAGCGGTAAATGTACTACTCAAACGTCAATTGTTTTGTGAGAGTGTGGTATTTCCCTAGACGAGCTTCATCTTATTAGCAAAAGTGATTTTTGCCGGTAGCGTGGCTTTACCACAACAAAGAAATATGGGATGGTTAGGAAATATGGGGCCAGCAAAGTTTTGGCATACTGGCCTCCAAATTGTGTATGTATTCTCTCTCTTCTCTCCCTCGCTTCTTAACTTTTCTTGGCTACATCCTCAGCTTTAATACATCAAAGCCCGTGATTCACTATTATCACCGCATTCATTAAATGTGAAAATTAAGTAAACTTGTTTTTACGCGCTAAATCGTACCTGAAAACCCTGGTGTAGCAATCTGGTATGTCAAGTTATAGCATTGTGTCCATCTGTAGATATTTAATTTAGGTATACTTGCATTACCATGATTCGTATCGAGTGACGCAGACGTACGAACTTTAACCGTTAATATGTATGCCTGAGTGTCCAAAGTTCAGTTCAGTTTGTGACTCTTAAAATCATGTAAATTACAGAATTATTTATCTGTCTGTAGTTTAGGTACATTGGCATAGCACGGAAGTCAAGGTTTTCATTTTCAACGTTAGCCGGAAAGTCTTGCGGTTTAGTGACTGTGATAGAATTAGAAAATTAAAAACTTTTTACCCGCCAGCGCTAGCCACAATACAGTATTTTCAATTACAAAAATCTATTAGGCTTTGGTAGATTAAAAAAATTCACAGAAATATATGCATAAACACATGTATGGGCCCTGAAAATATTCTTTTTTTAAGTTTCGCTGAAATAACACCAGATTTCTTTTTACTTTCCCATAATAATTTCCCCACTTGTTCACTGTCGTTCCTAGCATTGATTCTATAGGAAAAGTTGATCATAGTGACGGGCTGAGTCACTCTTTAAGGAGGGTATCACAATTCAATAAGGTTAATTTACACTCTGTATATGGATGTCTATCAATGTCCATTCATGAGCCATAGCCTGTATGTATGCTTTCTATCAGATAAAACATATATTTCGAATTACATTCTATATGCGTGGAAACTTTGGATGACCATTCATTATCTTCATCTCTGGTCACCACCAGAGATATGGTTAGTTAAAATAAAGATTTAACGGTCATAATCATGTCACCACATGATTATGACCGTTAAATCTTTATTTTAAAATGACAATAACATAATTATCGCAGCAACACATTTTGATAGCACATATACTTACTCCGCTCGTTCTGGGTTGGCATTGTATTGATAATAATATGTACTTATACCGAGGTTCAGTAGCACCAAGCTTCAATACATTTGCTGCTAATGTTCCGTGTGGCATCCAAACTCGAATCATGATATTGTATTTACAGACTATAATCTATATTTTACGGACTAATGTCTGTAAATATAATATTATATACACGCCCTTTTTAGAAATCAAAAATCACAATTGGTCAATTTATTTTATGGTAATCGCAAATGTATTGTAAAATGTCGTGTGATGCTCGTACTCAGGAAGCTGCCAATTACATGACATATAGTCATCCGTTTAATATAAGCACTCGGCTTCGCCTCTTGCCAACAAACACCTCGATTATAAAATTCAGCGACGTCAAAACACGAAGTGTTTGTAGACTATTATATAAATATATGGATGTGCACATCATCATTCATCATTCATGTATTTATATCATCATCATCATCATGATATAAATACTTCTTCACTTCATTGGCGAACATAAATATCCAATTTATCAAATCCGGATAGGAAGCGAATGGAAGATATGGCACATGCCTAATAGTAAAAAATTATTAAAAATAATTTCGTTGATTTTGTCAGAATCCTTTATTAGCACGATAGGCAGTATGCTCTTTATTTTGTAATAAGGTAAATTTGTTAGTAAGTACTATTACTATTCAGGATCATTCAGGACCATTGGTTATAAAATTGCACGTTATATAAGAAATAATGATATTAACAAACACTAGTAAAATCAACAATATTTTATTTTCAGAAATAAATAAAAATCTTTTTATTTTTTTTGTATGTGATTTATTATTGTTCCATTTAAAAAATATAGCCCATTTTCATAAATAAATTCTAAATACCATCACAGTCTTTAAGTTAGGTACCTACCATAAATAAAATAAATCGCCTAATAAACTAACTTTGTTTAAGAACATAACTACTTCTTTAAAATATTTACAAACTTATAAAACTCAGAAAAAGTAAAAATTTTCCAAATTGTATAGCCCCGTCCTACATTAAAAAAAAAACGATATCACAACCCAAATTTTCACAATGTATTCTTATAGGTGCGTAACTAAACAATTGAACTAACATAATCTATGTCAACTTAAATATCCTTTCTTCCATAGATAAAAAAATACATATGTCTTTTCGAGCTTTCCTACTTCTATACTTTCTTCTATTTACCTATATTTTCATAACTTAATGTCACTTTACTGAGCACATGTCACCTTGTAAGTAATTAGTGTTTAATAACACACTTGTTCGTCCATACACTATCTCACCAATAAGTACCTATAGAATGTGTCTGATTTCACAGCTTGCCCTGCATGAAGGGCTTGAGGTACTTGTGGAAGCTGTCGTTGACGGGCTGAGCGTTGAGCGGGCTCTTCAGCGCTTCTTCCATCAGACGCTCGTACACGCGGCCGTCGTATGACCCCAGGGTTGAACATAACATCTAAAACAACGAAAAACATCATTTTTTAGCAATACAACTTTTGGTCCACTGCACTGTTAAAGTTAAATAAAAGGTAGTAAAATCATGAAAGTAGTAGTTACATTGTCTGAGCAGTCAAAAGCATCCACCAGCCCCACAGCATTGGGTCGCATCTGGGTCAGCAGTTCTTCATACCAGCTCTGTAGTCGGTCTACATCGCTACTGGTAATTCTTGTATACTGAAACAATTACAAAATATGATATTGAAGAAGGTGGCGGAAATTTGCAAATTTAGAATATGCGAAGAAATTTGAAATTTGACATTATAGACCTTAATTCATAAGATTTTTAATTTTTTTATCAAACTTTAAAAATTACTTGCGTGACACTTAGGCTATTTCAAAGAAAATTGATCAGTGCTTCCGCCTTCAAGAGGCGAAACATAAATATTACTCACATACTAATAAAACCGGCTAAGCGTGTTCACAGCATGACTCTTTGACTTGTGAACCCTATTTAGCTTTAATAGTTTTCCTTGTGATTTAGATATATATATCTTGCATATATAGGTATGTATATGCAAGCACTCTGATTTGTTTCTCATATCCATTAACAATCATTTAGCTTGCAGGGGGTGGAAACTTGACTTTAACAAAAAAAAGGCACCTTGAGGCCTAATATTTCTGAAATGGATCCTGAAGTCTACGAACAGTGTTCAACTCTCGCCAATATTTTTCAAAAAGCCTATCCAATGACTCCTCACAACAAGGTGTCGACGAGAAAAAAAAATATTTATTCCCAATTAACATGTATGGGAGGCACCTTAAACAAAGCCCGGACAGACAGACAGACGGCCATGACAAGACTATAAGGATTCCTTTTTTACTACGGTACCCTAAAAACGTGAGTGAATCATATATAATAAACTAGCTGTTACACTCGGCTCCGCCCGCGTGATTTATAGCCTATGTCCTTCTCAGTACCCTCACCTATATGTATGCAAAATTTCATGACGATCGGTTCAGTAGATTCGGCGTGAAAGCGTAACAAACAAACGCACTTTCGCATTTATAGCAGCGTTTTACCTACCAATAAAACGCTTATTAAGCGATAACCTTATTTGAAACCTAATTAAACAACAATTGAGAGTAGCGAGCTTGACTTCCGGTAGCAGGTCGGCTATTTTACCGATTTTCCCTTACGACGTTGGCTAACTTCCGGTGGCCAGGAGGGGGGGCACGTGGCACCGCGCCACTGCTCTGAGCCTCATTGGATCTCGAAATTGATTCGCATAAGAAACACCTGGCAGTGATTGTGTATTAGGTTTCAAATAAGGTTATCGCTTAATAAGCGTTTTATTGGTAGGTAAAACGCTGCTATTAAGCTTATGAACCGTTATTTGAAACCTAATTAAACAACAATTGAGAGATTGTCTGTTATCGCCTGGTGTACCGGTTATAGCCAATAACATGATGGATATGATATCATGTGAAACTGAATAGTTAAATAAATCAGATGTGAAAATAAAATGCATGACAAGACTGAGTTACAAGAAAGAATAATAAAAAACGTTATTCTACCAAAGGATAGATCGGACTTTATAAACAAAAAAATTATCATATAAAAAATAAAAATTATTTGAATGATAATAAAGTAAACAAAGACTGAATTAATAAACACTTGTTTAAGTGTCAAATTCATTAACCACACAGATGGTATAGGTAAAGCTTAAATATCAAATTTACAATTATATAAATGGTAATGAGTACGAATAACTCGTACTATACCTGGCCAAAAATAAATGACGAAATTGAGTATAAATTACATTCAGAACCATTATTATTTTTATAATAAAAATATTGTAAAACAGGATTTGCATCAGAACATCAAATAACCATCATATGACGTAGGTACTTTTCCTTTTTTTCATCGAAGATCAATAATAACCGGACTACTTTCAATAGTAAAAAACAAAAGAAATCACCTGGAGGAAAGAACTTCAAAAACTCACTTAACAAATTGCAAGGTTTACCTTGCGGAAAATGTTTATTTTTCTATAACCTTTTTATCATACAGTCTTGTTGTCACGTGCAATAAGTTTCAGTATCCATGGTATAAAACCATTTGAATTGCATGTTCAAGTCCTATTACGTAGATATGGAAACAAATAGAATAATTTGTTTAAATTAGCCATGAGTAATTCTGTTCCATTTTCAAAATATATGACATATGTACATTGGTTAGAATAAAGCCAAAAAGGTAATTTTAAAGTAAGGAAAATTGAGATGAACTTTGACCGTTTTAATCTTTATAAAGTAAAATATGCTTGTGCACCGCACTCAGCAAGATGATAGCCGTAATTAGGACAAAACAACTTCTTTCTGGCTAAAATATACCCAGAAGATTTGTAATACAAAGGCTATATGGTAGATACAAACAGCTCTCGCAACTGTATTGTCTTTGAGATGATAAAATGCAGAGGAATGACAAACATTTTATTTTTACACAAGAAAAAGTAAAACTAAACCTCAAGTAGTAAGTAAACTAAGAAAGTAATAAATTGAATTTTGACTACAAATATCTTGCTTTTCTGTTGCTAGGCTGGAATAGTACTAGTCAACTTTACAGAGGCACAAACGGGAGCCCGTTCATTAGTAAGATGAATAAATAGTCATAACATTATTGATATTAAAAACAATCAAACCTGGTATTTCAAATACTTCGAATTTTGAAACAGGCAAAAAATATCACATAAACAATATACCTTGTTAAAGCAATATGATCTGGATTTCCATCCTAGTATAGGATTAAAGTTCGGATTTGAAAATCTAATTCGGATTGTTCCTATGTTTAAACAAAAATAAAAGTTAGTGCGATATTATCATTTTAAGTGATAAATAGTGTCAAACACACCTTTTAATACCATTTTTGGTAAGACTAAGGCCTGCTAAGAGTTCCTTTATAAATTATTCAGTGAAGATTAGTAGAACCGTTTCAATTAAAGAAGCAAAAGAAAGCAAGTTTAATAAGATTGTTATACGAAATTTTTTATTTATTGTAGTTTCTTTACGTACATTAAATAATTCAATAAACTCCAAATACTGAGATTGCAATCAGATTTGCATTCACTGCTCAAATATATGTGGTCCAATAAAATATTTTATGTTGTCCAATAAATAAACTAATTAAAAAAAAATTAATAAATTACAAAATGTCAAATGCTGTTGTAAGCCTTAAACCGCGATAAAGTCTCAAAACTGAAACAGATTTAGACTAAAAGAAAATCGAAGATATGTATGTCTGCAGGCCCCGGGCCATGGGTGTCCAAAGCACTCCAGCTGAGAATGCAACCGGAAAAACGCTCACATGAGAGAGGAGTCGGGCAAATGATACAGGACAAACCAATCATCCATCACTCAGCGAAGGGCCTGGATGAGATGTTAAGAAGCTAGTAGCTAAAGAAAACACCGAGAATTATTGCTTAACATGCATGTCTTTTAAATTTTATTCAACTTTTAAAAATATGGTAAACTGAATTTTTTAAATATATTTTTCAATAAACTGATACCAAACATTTTTGTAAGAAATATTACAACATAAAACCGACTTTGCCTTGTGAAATTAGAGCGCATCTTTAACCTGTCAAGCCCAAAAATAGCCTTTTGATATGACGAGGAGGCTAATCTACGACGAAAAGCTGCTAAAGTTTTCTTTAAAATATTAAAAATAATTTGACGAACCGTTATAATCACCGCCTGAGGTCGGTAAATAAAATAAGCAAGGTCAAAAGACGAACTCTCTTTGTCGACTTGAAGTATATTCTAATCTTTTTACTATTGTTGCACATTATGAAATTAGGCAAAATGATAGGAAATGCTAGATTCTAAAGATAGAAAGGAGGCTTATAGTATGCAGTGGTCGTAGAAAGCTGATGATGATTATATGTTATACGTTTGCATTAAACACTAGTGTAGCACATACCGTGCATTCCACTTATTCATACATTACGGTAAAGTGACCATAAAAAAAATCGATAGTCAATTTTCATAGCTAGTGTCATAGTTTGAACATGAAAAATATCTGCGACATTCCATTATAGTGTAATCGGAAAAACTCGCCTGGCCGGTTCGACTTTGCAATGAAAGTTGGTAAAAGTCTTTCTTAGATCAAGACAATTATTTTTATACGATATTAATATAAAAATATTTCATTATCAATGAGATGGTGAAGGATAACTAAAAAACAAGTTCGGTGCAAACTACGAGTACTTTCGTAGAACACTTTATTGTGAAACTCCGGCAGTGAATGTGTTAACCAGAGACTGCGCCTCTTCGGCAAAGTTTGAGATGTAGCTTTTATTTAAGTTCGTAACTGATTCAAGTGGCTAACTTAAACATTAATTTTATAATTTCTTGGGATACAGTTCAATTTACTGTGAAAGTTAATAACTAGCTAATACCGCAACAGGTCTGATCTGAGCCTGTGTGTTCAATTTAACGTTAGCATTATTCATAAGGAGCCAAATCTAGATCATACACATTTGGCTTCAAGTATAGCCCAAACGACTCTAAAATTCATAATTGACAATATTTTCAGCATTGGAAATACTGCTTGACCCGAGCCCATGAATTAAACTGAGCTTTCACATTAGTTTTATGATAAAAAAGCTCAAGTAAATAAACATGAAAAATGTAGGTACTTTAATAACTTCATGAATATATTTAAGATCATTATTCGCGACGCAAAATGGCGCTCCACTTATTATAAAAAAAAATTAATGTTACGGCATGACTAGGCTTGCCCTGAGCCTGCGCATTAAGCTGAGCATACGCAACAGCTAATCTAAATAAAATTGTTATACAACCAGAATGTAACTCCTCTTGATTCATCGCGATTGGCGAGTTTATTTGAGCTTTTGCTGCAGTTTTACTCATCATGATATAGTTCTATTTACGTCATTCATAAAATAATCCGAAATTGCGACATGGCTTGGCTTGGCCTGAGCTCAAGCGTTCAGGTGTGCTTACGTAGCAGCTTTGTTTCAGCAAAATAAAAGTTAATATTAAGAACCAAAATGTATTTTATTTTACTTCATGTATTGCATGTCTATAATTAAAATAGACGCAATAGGCAGCATGACTAGGCTTGAGCCTGAGCCTGCACGTTCAGCTGAGCTTGTGCAGCAGCTTTATTTATTCGCACTATGAATAATACAATGTTTTAGCATGACTGGGCATGACCCGAGCCTGCACGCTCAGCTGAGCTTGTACAGCAGCTTTATTTATTTGCACTATCAACAATACGATGTTCTGGCATGACTGGGCTTGACCCGAGCCTGCACGTTCAGCTGAGCTTGCGCAGCAGCTTTATAAATAATCCAATGTTCCAGCATGACTGGGCTTGACCCGAGTCTGCACGTTAAGCATAGCTAAGCTAACAGCATTATTTCGATAAGGTGGTCAAGGTATCACCCTATTATATAAAATTTACTTTTGTATCAATTCTCTATTCCATACAAAGATTTTGTTCCTACAAAGAAATTAGTAAAAAGCAATAAACTAAATTGTCCACCGTAATCGACAATTGAATAAACTAGCAATTCAATGATAAGTTCACACTTCAACTTTTTAATGAATACTATCTTTTAATATACTTAATGAAATGTTTAGTTACCTCTAGAAACAAAATTAATATACGGAATTGATCTCCATATCCTCATCTCCTTGAGGGTAAGTGATATGAAAACAAAACAAAAAATCTTCGCAATCGAAAAGGATTTTCCGTTAATCCTTAAATGTTTTATTGAGTAGCTAAATAGCTAGTTATATTATTCATTATGCAACAAAGAACCAGTTTCATGAAGTGATATAAATGAAAATCATTCATATCTATATTAAGTTTTATTGTTAATCTTGTCAATCGCTTATTAACGTAAAATATTACGCAGTCTATGGCTGCACATTTTCTTGACATATAGTTAATCTTTATAAAGGCAACGGCCTTAACTTCAAAAAGGCTTAATAAGCAACGCCAACGTGTTAATATAATCTTGAATATCACTTACATGCTCTGCATAGCAACACTACATTCCTTGGTCTGGATAGTTTCTCAATTTATTCACTGACACAGTCACTTTAAATTATATAGGAATATAACAACTTAAGAATTCAACATTTAAATAGTACTGTTTGTTAATCAGATGGACTGTTAAATAACCAATATATAAGTAACGAACGATTTGCATCGTTAAAATCCTTTAAAAAATCCGTTATTATATTGAATTTTTGAATTCAAATAATAACATGTTTTAGGGAAAATCAGTAATCTGAAAAATAAAAAGCTGAAAAGCGAAAATATAAGTAATAAAAATGTAAGTGCGTGCACTTACCAATACAACCGACTGCTACGATAGTCAAGACGCCAATGAGGCTCAGAGCAGTGGCGCGGCGCCACGTGCCCCCCCTCCTGGCCACCGGAAGTTAGCCAACGTCGTAAGGGAAAATCGGTAAAATAGCCGACCTGCTACCGGAAGTCAAGCTCGCTACTCTCAATTGTTGTTTAATTAGGTTTCAAATAACGGTTCATAAGCTTAATAATATTAGTTAGGAAGTTAGGATTAGGATAGTTAGGATTAGAATTTTTGAATTCGTAGCATTAGCCCTAAAGGCAAAACTGTTTATATTAATGGACTAAGTCACCGGTATTCAAGGGAATATCGAACCTAACATAGGTACGTATATTTGTATTTTTTTTTCGCAGATTCACCAATATTTGGCGTTGAACGCGGGTTAAAAAAGTTATGGTTTTCTGTTCCATGAGAGAAATAGTATTTTTTTCACGTATATGCCTTTTGGGACGTCATTTCCTATCTAAGAAGAGAGAAAAAAGTGAAAACAGATATTAATAAGCTAAGCAACATACCCGTAGCAAATCATTGAGCTTCTTCAAAGCCCAGTAAACGGCGTACAGTTCCACCATGAGGATTAGCACCGGCTTTAGTGTATTAGATACTTTGGCTACATTCTTCTTAGTTTCCTCGTAGAAAGTAGATATTATTATCACTCTGCAATGAGCCTAAAAAAACAAATCAATAAAAGTTTGTTAGCAAAAAAGATGCAATTTTAAACATTCTTATTAATATATAAGATAAGAATGATTGTTTAAATTCTCATGGCATATTAAAATTTTAAGCCTTAACCATATCGTTAAATACATATTTTAACAGTGTTTACGTACAATGAAAAACTCTCTTGTATATATTGACAACTTTCACGTGGGAAAAGGTAAAATTTTTCGTTCAGAGTTTATACAAAATGAAAAAAATCCTAACACTGATCTATTTTACTTAGAAATTACACAATATTGAAAATTTGCTTAGTCATGTTACACTGGTGCAATATTTTATGTCACTTTTCATCGTATACCTAGTATGGGGAAATCCGAATAATTCTTCCTTTTACACAGCCATGCTCAGAACATATGGAATGCTCTGAGCATGGCTGTGTAAAAGGAAGAATTATTTTACACTAGCTGTTACCCGCGGCTTCGCCCGCGTAATATATAGCCTATGTCCTTCTCGGTACCCTAATGTAATGGTGTATGCAAAATTTCATGATGATCGGTTCAGTAGATACGGCGTGAAAGCGTTACAAACAAACAAACAAACAAACAAACAAACTCTCAATGACACGGCACGTACACCTGGGTCGGCTGCAAGAGCGGCGGCTGGACAGAAATGTTCAAAATATTCCGTTCTATTAAATAAATACGATTTTGTTCCAGTCGACGTGGAAACGGCTGGCCCATGGTGTCAAGAAGCAAAACGTTTCATCAGTGAGATAGGGCGCCGCTTAAGGGACCGAGGTTATGACCACCGCTCCGGATGGTACCTGACTCAAAGAATATCCATTGCGATACAAAGAGGAAACGCGGCTAGCGTAATGGGTACATTTGAGCCAGGTACGATTCGGGGTGGTATCTTTGACTAGGCTTTTTTTACTTATTTTTTTATTTTTAAGTTTAATGTAAGTTGTTCGAATACTATATTTTTGTTGAATAAATGAATTTTAAATTAAAAAAAAAAAAAACAAAAACAAACTCACTTTCGCATTTATAATATTAGTTAGGATAATATTAGTTAGGATTAGGATTTTGCAATAGAAAGACTATCTTAATTAAACTAGCTACGAGTTACCCACCTCAGCTGCCGCAACTAGTTGAATCGACGTCATGTTCCACGCGTCTTCGTAACACATTCCTGACTGCATTCGCTTTCTAATGGCATTCACGCATGACGCTACTTTTCTACAAACAAAAATATAGGTTAAGTCAATGTTAAAGGTATCATCAGGCCTTTTTAGTCCCCATTGCAGGAGCACGACCCTCTCTGTACAATTAGACCCATATATTTGCCAGTGCAGTCAGAGGATTTGGCCTATACTCTCCACGCTGGCCAGACACGGTTAAAGGTATAACGTTTTATTTTTATACTTTAGACTGCTGCCGCGATTAGCAAGATGTAGACTCAGCTAAAGACATCTTGTTTTTGAAAAGGAATTTCTTCTATATCTCATAATCGTCGTAATTTTTTTTATAATAAAAGTGCGGATTATCCTTAGTTGCTTTCGGTTTATATCTCGGAAGACGAGATATAAGTAAAAATTGCAATACAAGTATCAAAAATGATTATTTATAACTAACTAGCAGCCCTACCCGGCTGCGCCCGGGCATGTATTATACCTTAAAACCTTCCTCTTGAATCACTCTATCTATTGGTGAAAACCGTATGAAAATCCGTGGAGTAGTTTTTGAGTTTATCGCGAACAGACAGACAGACAGACGCGGCAGAGGACTTTGTTTTATAATATGTAGTGATTGTTGATGGATGACGTTTCAATGGGCGATGGATGACGTGGTCTGACTACAAAACGATCATGGGGTTTGTTTGAAGCCCGATGGTTTTATACAATCGACTAAATGCAAGTCAGAATCGCACAGTCATAACTACGTTTTTATGTATGTAATATATTATTATAACAAAACAAAAAATAAAGGGGTAATATGTTTTAATTATTTGTTGTCATAGCGGCGATACATATGCTCATTTTTTGGAAACTTTAACGGTTCAATAGATACAGCCCTGTGACAGGCGAATGGACTTTGGAGGCTCAATAGTAGAGTGCCGTTATCACCCTTTAATAGTAAATAAAAGAAGCTTACCTCATTGCAACAATTTCTAAGCCCTCTATAATACATTCCACCGTGTTCTCCCACTTGTGCGTAATCTGCTGAGCAGCTTTTAAATAGGCGACGGTAGGAGTCAACGCCTGAGTGTCTACGTTCTGCCAGGTCTTCACCAAAAACCTTGGACAGAAAACATTTGTCATGTGCTGATAAAATACTCAAAAGAGTTATTGAGTTAATAATCTCGTCTTTCATCTTCGTATTTTTATGAAAAAATTAGTTAATCGCGATAGTTCAAATATGTTATACTTTGTACCTTTAGACTTATAATATTGTGTATTTTTTCTCAGATCAAGAACTAACTGGTAACGCCCGAAAGAGCTTCTGGCTCATGAAGCAGTTGATGAAGGGTACTCTCCCTCTGTCTCTCAAACGGAAGCTCATTGGTATGTGCGTGCATTGTGCCCAACCTAACCTATGGTGCAAAGACATGGTCTTTTATTGAGGTTCAAAAGTCCAGACTCGGTTTGCCAACGGTCAATGGAGCGCAAGATACTAGGCTTGTGATTCGTGCTTGCGACTTATAGGCAAAGTTCAGAACACCAAGATGCACTCCCTGACGTATTTTGCAGATGTACGTGCAAAATCTGCCCATTTGAAACGGGGCTGGACAAGACTTGTTTGACGCATGCGTCCAGAAAGTTTAGTGAAACTTGCCTCTTTCTGGGTACCGGACGGCCGCCGTGGCACAGGCAAGTAGGGAGATGGTATGGATAGATTTGCACGTGGATGGCCAGATATAGCATAGGATAGAAATTAGTTAGTGGAGCATTCAGGGGGAGGCCTTTGCCCAGCAGTGGGACACAAGTTGACGCAACATCACGGGCTAGGAAAAAAAATTGTATACATAAAATAAATTGTCATGTAATTAATAGTAATTCCCACCTAGCAGTCTGTAGGAGCAGCACCGTGTTCTCCCCCTCGTAGGTGCAGGCAGCCGTGACGAGCGCGTACTGCACGGGGAGGTTGGAGGACTGCATGTACCCGTGGCCGCCGCACGCCAGCCGACAGCTCTCCACGTAGCTCGCGGCGTCCGACGTGCTGATTGCTTTTAGACAGCAGGCTAGAGCGTGAAGCTGGAGAAAAAGACTAGTATTTCTATAGGTTTTTTTATGCATTCACAATGCTATTCTGATATCATCATCATCATCATCTGTCATCAGATCTTTTTAGTCTCCACTGCAGGAGCATGACCCTCTGTGTTCTATAATCAATCAGAAGATTTAGGACTACACTCTCCACGCTGGTATTCTGATATACTCTTATTAAATTATTTTAGGTAGTGCAGGCCCTAACGAGCAGAACAGGGATGGGATATGATATGATGGAGAAATTCGACGTGTAGAATCGAAACGCGATGACCTAATTGGTCTTACAAACAATAAAGACGCTGGTTTTAAATCCTGACCGCGTGAATTTTATCCATATCCTATTTCTTTACTTTAATTTAATAAGAAAAAACGTACATTTCATTAATTACTCATCGTCATGCTAATCTCGAAACAAAGAACAGACAAAATGTACCAGCAGCTTTCCGCATAAAGCGTAAAAGCCGGTTCAAGATAAGTATATTTTGCAAAACTTTGAGCAATAAGGTGGCTAGCAACATGTCACTCACTATTTTTATTCCGTACATATCTACTTAAGGTGTGTCATCCTCAACTGTCTGTCCGGTTGTTTTAGGTATGGCATCGGATAGGCGCCCCCAGCCTTCCCAACTGCTACTTTCTCATCCCTAAAGAAATTTATAAATTACCTCCGGTAATTTATCCAGGTTGCCATCATCCAGTGCCTTCGTGGTTTCATGGAACGTGTCCCACAATTTTTGTCCTGTTACCCGCTGGGCATGGCAAGCCGCTATACCTATGAAGATTTTGTGTTGCTGGGTCAAATAATCCAGAATTTGGACTTCAGGTTCGCTGAAAATTTAAGTTACAAATTCATAGGTTTCCTGTACCTTCCATGTATACCTAGGTGAAGAGAAGAATATCCCTACTTCTCATACTTCACAGATCCAAGGGAATGGAAATGTCAAGAGTCATATCAATAGGTGATGCGGCAACCGGTACTATTTTGATTCCTTTTACAACATACAACACGCCCGCCATCACCTGTAGGACTTTATGGCTCCGACTCTATCTGCCGCATAAGAAATATTAACGTAATTCGTATGTATACATCTGTATTCATAAGCTCTAGATATACCTAAATAACATATAGGTTTGTGTCGCAGGATACTTAATCAACATTAAACAGATTCAGACATACAAGACCCAGGTTAATCTGTAAAATGTCGTTTCCCGCTATAACCTGGCCCGATCAAACCCAGGGCCCCTTGTTCGCAGGTATATGCTTACAATTTACACACCATCTCTGTTCCTTACGGCATAGCCCATAGTAGTTAATATAATCTTGACGATATAGACCATAGATATCAAAAAATCACTGGTTTTGAACATAGCCTAGACCATAAGGCAAACAAATAAGTAGTAGGTATCGTAAGAACCGACATGGTATACGAATAGAGTATTGCAAGAACTTTGAAGTTTGAAAGAAGAAAGAAATTTGCTTATGCAAAAAAAACATATAATTTTTCCTATACAAAACATTGCCATTCGACTTTTTGTAGATTTTTTTAGAGGAGATGTGATGTTAGCAACCTGAATATTTTATTTCGTTTTCTAACGATGCGATAAAGGATAGAGACGTCATGAATATATATGTGTAAGTGGCCAATATTGGTTCAGATTTCCTTTATACCTATTACTGGTCAAGTTTCTAACACTGCCTTTTCTCGCCATTTTTTCTCTTTCCTTGGTCCTTTTGTAAACTCAACCGATTATTGCTATTACAAAATCTCCCAAAGTTCTCATGTAAAAAGCTAGTTACGACCTATTTACAAAATCTTAATTACCCCGAAACAGAAAACTTAATAATACCTCTAGTTTAAATTAATAAAGTTAATCATAAATTTCTAACATGTACCAATAAATAAAATAAATAAATCATAAATATATACAGACAAATCACACAGATTGGGCTGGCCCCAAAGAAAGTTATTCGGTAGGACTTGTGTTATTGTATACTAACTCAACGATACTATGTTTTGTAACAAATGCATGTATGGATGGGCATCTGAGACCCAGGTCAAAAGAAGTCTGAAAAAGATCATTTTTCATCTTTACCTGACCGGGTATCGAGCCCGGGACCATCCGTGCCGGCGTGTTGACCACTGCACTATGGAGTTGATCACTTTATTATAAGTATAGGGTTATATTAATTTATATTATATATTATACACACTAATATTTATATATAATACATAGTGGTACTCGTGTGTTTGCAAGTTTTGTTATATTTTTTTCTATTTGCTTTCTTTTGTCTGAGGAGGTGATTTCATAGTGGGTATGTATGTACCTAAGTGTGGTATGTACTACTTGTTTGTCCGTTCTCTGTTTATGGTTTTTATTATTTTCTTAAGTTCATGATAATTGTCATCGTATTATTTACATATTATGTACAACGTTTTCATTGCACACCTCTTATTGCCCTGCTCCGAGTGAGGGAGAGGCTGGTGTACTGAGATACAAGCTCTGCATAGTACAGACACCAGTTTCTCACAATCTTAAATCACGCAACAAATGTTTGTGCCATGTTTAAGTTAAGTTTAGTGTTAAGATTGTGGAAAACAAATAAAGAATTTTTACCTTACTTTACTTTTTCTTATGTAAAATCTGTTATCGTATATGTACCTTTCTTTTATCTGCGACTGCCTCCTAACAGCAGAATACCTAGTGGCAATCGTAACGGCTTTGGACAGGTAGTTGACGGAATCAAACACGATCACCACTCGCACGAACACCATCGCGCCGTAGTTCAGTTTGCTGTTGCGAGATCTCACATAGGTTCCATCCTGAAAATAAAAAAACAACTCTTCTTATTTTCTCTGTGTGGCTTGGTCGTTTCGTTACTCAAGCTACTATTAACACAATACTAACGCCTAGTAAGTGAATTACTTTCTGAAGCCTATAGGAGAGTCTACATCTTGAACTTCGGTCGTAGAAGAAGATTCGGTGATAATGTGAACCTTTGCAGCCGAATATTAGTGGACCTCTGTCACCTTTTGGCTGAGCAGAGGCCAAACTGAGGGCCTATTGGGTGGCGGACACGGATTCCATCGTTCGACAGGTAGCGCTCTGAATTGAGCAGTAGCTGGTGTCAATGAGGATGTCTTGTCTACCCATAGACAAGGTAGAGAGGGTTCCGGAGAAAGCTGGGGCTGCTAGGAGCCCCGGTGCTGTGGTGCGAGAATAAAACACGCCCTCAGCACAAAGCGACTCAGAGATGACACTGCGGAGTTTTGAGTGATGAAACCACATAACCGTACCGACTTTCCTTGGTTGGTACGATATCCGAAGGGATTATCTTCGCGCAACAAAAAAATGGCATGTAGAGTTAGGAGCTTCGTTTTTCATAAGATATGAGAACTTTTTAGAAGTACAAGCAATACTTGTCATTACTTTACATGAAAAGGTTTTGATGTGATCATGAAATTTACAGTATTACCTACGTTAAGTACTATTAATATAAGTACTATTATCCCTCTTATAAACTGTCTTTGACAGTTTATAAGAGGGATAATAGTACTTAATAATAATAGGATAATAGTACTTAAAAATAATAATTAATATAAGTACTATTATCCCTCTTATAAACTGTCTTTGACAGTTTATAAGAGGGATAATAGTACTTATATAAAGTATATTATGCAATTAATGAATAAGGGACAGATTTAAAGCGAAGGCCATAGGTGAATCACGAGCAAGTGAAGGATTCTAACAACTGAATCACCGTAGCGAATGATTCAAGTGTTAGAATCCTGAGCGACGCGAGTGATTGGTACGTACACATTCTGATATCTATGTCTATGGTACATACGTACCTCTAAAACTTGTGCGTGTTTCATAAGCATTTGGTTCCTTGGTATCCTCACGTTGTTCAGGCCAAGGAATCCGTTGTTCACTGCGTTGAGGCCAAATTTAACACCAATGTCGCCAACTTTGATTCCTGGGAGTGGCATGTGAGTTTCCTCTTCTCTGAAAATCAATTTTGATTTGTTAAATATATTTTCGGAAGTAAATTTTTTTAGTTAGTAGTTTCTAAATCTGCTGTAAATACTTAGTTAAAAATAATCTCTTAAAAAATACATGGCGAAATTTTGATCGTTCTGGGCCCTTAAAGGGGTGATTCAGCCCGTCGATACGAACCATTTTTCCTATGGTACCAATGCTGGAAACTAAAATTAAATTTCGACATTTTCATACAAAAGTGTTCAGCCACCCGGGCAATTTGTATAGGAATGTCGAATTTTTTTTTGAGTTTACAGCATTTGTCCCATAGGAAAAGTTGTTTATATTGACAGGCTGAATCACCCCTTTAATGGTCCGGAACGATCAAAATTTCGCCATGTATAATCGACTATCTTTTCCAATCGGCTTCGCTCGCGTTAATGTTCAACAATTGTGAACATAAGGAACTTTTAACCTACTTAATTTCGAGATAAAAGGTATAATATTTATTTGGTTCCCGATAACCGTGTCAATGTTTATGAAAAGTTTTAAAAGATCGGTTCAGTGATTAAAGTATGGAAGCGTACTTACAAACATTACAATCAAACACATTCACACTCCCATTTGCATTTATATAAGTCTCTGAAGCATTAACCTTACAGTTAAGACAATATAAGACCTATACAAGTCACAAAAACTCATCATCAACCTCACTTACGTTAAGATTACTAACATTTAATTTAACAAAATTACAGATGACCTTCAGTAACTATCTGTCGTATGATTGCGTTCAACGCTCTTAAACAATAAATATTCATTTCCCACTTAATTATAGAACTAAGTGGATTTTGCCAATGCCAGGTGCAAATTGTTATCGAGGTAATTATCGTTATTTATGGAGTACAGTCAGCAGCAGTGCAAGCTACACTGTTTTTGGCAATAGCAGTAAAATTTCAAAGACAATCAAATTTTTAGATTCCACTACTTCTCTTTAGTTCTTTGCTATAAGTGCTTAACTTTTGAATACAAATATGGTATTAGGCAAGTTCTAGTGAATTCACGAAGTAGTAGTGAAGTTACTTGCATGTCAACGCGGGTAATTACTTCTTCCTACTTCATTTTCACTATCTGCGATTCTTTAGCTACCCAAAGAGTTGTGACGACTTCTACATGCGCCACAAGAATCAATACGAAAACTTAACTGTCCAGATGACACATAAAAAAAACTACAAAACTTTTTTGATTAAAACTAACGTGAGATATACGCCGGGAACGTTTAGTGGATCGCGGTCCTTTGGAGAACGTACAAGTTGTCTGATTTTTGTTGTCGGATTGGGTCGACATCGGGCGCGCGTCTCAATTCACATTCGCCCTAAGGAAGACTTCCGGATGAGGTCGAAACGTGAGTTACGTGAGTAACCCGTTGTTACATATTTTAATAACTACAAAACTTCTCATAAGATGGCGCTGAACGATTCTAAAACGCGCAAGCAGAGTTTCTTCGATTCCAGCACATAAATAGAACCTCCGACAGAACCAGTCGCAGACAATACGTCTGCGACTGAGTTCCACGGAACCCTATAGGGTTCTGTGGTCGCACACCTTGCCCAGCGAGAAGATCTGCCCTTTGTGGCGAGCATTGGTATGCTCCACCACCTCAAAGGGAAGATCTCGCTCCCACTACTGAGTATTAGTATAAGTCGGTTGTAAAACTTTGCCAAATCATACTACAGCACAAATAACGATCATGCTGTTGCAGCTGTGGATGAAGTCTCTTGACCTGAGTAGTTTAATTAGCAACGCTACCTGACTTGGACTATGAATGAGTGGATGCCGTGGCACTCTCCCTTTGTGTATAGTTGGGCTACGACGATGCAGTAATTGGCTGTGTGTCCCACTGGAAAACAAATAAAGCAATCATTTAGCATTGTGGGTTACACACGCTATGAAAGGTAGAAGGTAGAAACTCTTTATTTGACAACTAGAACTAAACTTAGGCAAGCTACATTATGACTTGCACAAATTAATAACTAACTAGTTTTCATTAGGTAGCCAGCTTAGCTTTTTGCTTGAGCATAATAGGCATGATGCTGACTTTCACCTGGTACAAAATAGTTAAAAGGAAAAACAACGAAAATAGACTAAGTTGAATCCGCAACAAATTGAACAAATAGTAGCCGAAGGAGTTATTAGTGTTGTTTTAATTGGTCGCATAATATTTTAAACCTTATTCTAAAATTAGTCCATCATCATCATCATCATTTCGACACCAGAATTCCACAGCTGGACATAGGATTCCCAAAGTTACCGGTTGTAACCAGTCTGCGTCCATCGCAGCGTTTCCCTGTCACAAGCGTTCGACATATATCATTTTAGATGTATACTAATTAATTATGTTGGACATTAATTTCGTCGGCTCTTAATTCTGCTATGCTTTTTTTAATTCTCTCAAACAGAATGGGTACAAATTCTGTTTGAGAGAATCTAATCTTATCTATCTGTTTTACTATGTTAGTTTGCAAGGAATAAGATTTATTTATTTACTTACAGCCGCCAGGCCACCACTTGTAGGACGAGAGGGTGGGTGTGTTAAGCACGAACTCTTTGGTGCTCGGGTCATATGTAGCTGTGGTCTCCAAGCCCCGGATGAACGTCCCGTGGCCTAACTCCGTCTGCACAATTTAGAAAACGCATTTAATATATAGTTGTGGTAGAGCCACCTTACCGATGAAATTCACTTTTGCTAGTAGCATGAATGGGCCGGCTCGTCCAGGGAAGTACCACACTCTAACAAAACCGACGTTTAAGTAGTAACTTTATCACAGCTATGCTCCGCTTGGTGAGTTAACGAGCCAGAGGCCCATCCCCTCTCTCCTCTGGAAGGGAAAAATAAGAGGCCGGCAACGCTATTAGATGTCATGGGCCACGTTGCCCATGGGCAGCGGTGACGACTGACCATCAGGTGACCTGCTTGCTCATTTGCCGTCCTATTATGAATATATAGCTTTATATTTTTCTTTTTTTGTGTCAAACCCATTAAAATTAGTCACGAAAGGCAGATTACAATATCTTACATTCTAACGTACTTGGGCGTAACTACCAATGATACTGCAGTTCCAAGCCCTGGGCATCCACTCCATCTGCTGCTCTTCCGAGGCTTGCGACATGATCGCCGGCATGAACATCATGTAGTGCAGCACGAGCGGTGACCCATCCCGGAGGGTGGACGTGCTCAGGAGAGAAGAAAGCACGTCTCTGGAATTAAGTACACTCTTACTCTTCAAACGATCAAACCAGTCCATCAAAATAAAAAACTTTTCCGATGGGACTATTGCTGGATACTCAAAAAAAAACCACGCTAGTGGCTCCATGTTTCTAACACCAGAATTCCTAACAGAATACGTAAAATTTTTATGGAAAGTTCAATATTTGTTTACCTTTTTTCAAGCATTTTTTACGTTAAATATGTTGGAATTGGATCTCCTCCAAAAAGGGATAATTAGGGCAATTGTTCAGGATTTGCTTTTGGCAATAAATAAATAAATATAAATATGTACGAACAAATTACACAGATTGAGCTGGCCCCAAAGTAAGTTCGAGACTTGTGTTATGGGATACTAACTCAACGGTATTATAATAAATACATATATAGATAAACATCCAAGACCCAGGTCAATCTGAAAAAGATCATTTTCCATCTTCACCTGACCGGGGATCGAACCCGGGACCATGCGTGTCGCAGGCAGGCATGTTGACCGCTGCGCCACGGAGCTCGTCAATGACATCTAATACCGGGTAGGATTCGAGATGACTGGACCGATTTTTAAAATTCCTTAACCTATAGAATGCTTTTGATGATATGAATTTATCTGCAGATAGCAAGGGCTATAATTAACGCGGAAAAAATGACGGGAAAAAATAGAAATACAAGAATTTCTATCATAAGAATTATTCTTTTCTACCTGTAATCGTCCATGGAGCTTTTTCCCTCTTCTTGCATATCACGAATAATCCCGAAAGCCACTACTGACTTCCTCACGCTATTTTCATACATCTCCTTGTTGCTCAGGTAGTCATCGGGAACGTCTCCTTTGAACTCATGATTCTTGCTCAACATTCGCTGTTCTGTAATTAAACAAAATTCTCTATTTCAGTAGATTTCTGCTAAACTTTTCGGTAAAACTTTTTACGAGTACGTCATCACGGCTGCATCCTCAGCTGTGATGGGTCGGAGTCTAGGGAACGCTTATTATAATTTGGGTAGTTTTTAAACGAGTGAATTTAAATTCAAATTTCAAGTTTCAATACTAATTAATTTGAGTAACAAAAATACAATATGAAAAAAAAATATGAATAAACATATAAATCAAATATCAAATCAAATTCAGTCGGAGTACCACAGGGGAGTATACTAGGACCCTTACTATTTTTAATATATATTAACGACCTCCCAAAAGGAACAAAACATTTTTGTACTCTTTTTGCTGACGACATTGCGATAATTATTTCTGACTTAGATAAAGACACGACAATATATAATAATAACATAAATAACACTATACATGACATAACAAATTGGTTGATAAATAATAATTTAAAAGTAAATATTGCAAAAACAAAATATATTCAGTTTCATAATAATAGAAATAATAATAGGAAGGATCTTAATGTGATATGCAAAGGTGAAAATATCTGTGAAACAAAATCAACTACATTTTTGGGAATCATTTTGGACAGCAAATTTTCCTGGACAGAACATGTTACCAGCTTATGCAAAAAACTACACAGATTCTCCTACGCTCTTAAGCGTCTAGTCAACATTGCAGGCAAAAAAAACTGCCATCCAGACATATCACGGTTATGTTGCGTCCGCTTAAGATACGTTTTAAGTTTGTGGGGAAACTCACCAGAAGCAGGCAGAGCATTTGTTGCACAAAAACAATGTGTCCGTGCTATCTTAAATGCCAAACTTAATTTACTGACACTTCCCAGTATGTATATTTACGAGATATGCCAATTGGTCAAACTGTATCCACAATTGTTTATTCGACAAGATGACGTACCTAGTAAATATAACAGACGCTTTCCGGAAAAACTAGTAATCCCAATTATGAAAACAACTTTGTATAGTGTAAGTTGCTACCCAATGGCTGTAAAACTCTATAATAAATTGCCAAAACAAATAAAACTCTTGCCAAAGTCTAAATTTAAGCGGCAACTATACAAGCTTATAATAAATATTTCTACAGTGTACAAGAATATTTACAAAATTCTCATTAAATATGACAAATAACTAAAATGTTGTGTATTCAGTAGATTAATTCCATTAAAAATTTGACATAATATGTACATAGATTTATATTTGACATAGGTAATTAACAAATTTGTGTCTATTCCATGTCAATGTTGACTAAACATGTGATTCCTAACTACATTTTAATTCTACAACACCATTTGTTACCATTAAAGCAATAAAGCTCATATCTCTCATTTCTCAATATCAGCTAATAACTGCATGACGAGAAATTGAACCTTGCCTACCGTCTGTGACCAAATTGTTTTGTAACATTTAGAGTTTTGCCCAAAGCCCTCTGCATTTTGACGCCAACTTAGTAATTTAGTCGCACGCCTAGTTTATTCGTCCGTTTTATTATTTCCCTCATAATTTTACTTGATAACTGCGTACCTATTTCTGTAATCAAATTTTGCAATTTAAATTTGACAGACTTTCAGGTGAGAAATTGAGGAGAAATTTTATTAAGAAGAATACAAAATGTATTGAATTTGTATTGAAGGGAATACAAAATGTAATGAATTTGTATTGGAGGATACAAATTCACACTCAGAAAAAAAGAGGGCATAAGGCAGTCAGTCGTCTGATATTGAATAAATTAATAGGGACAAATCACACAGATTGAGCCATCCCCACAGTAAGTTATGAACTTCTGTCGTAGCATTATATAGAGAGAAAAGCCATAAAAACCTTATTTACTCAATTTTATATATGAAATGAATCGAATGGAGGAAAGTAAAGTTTGGAAATCAAACAATAAATGAATCAGTTAGTTACAACGTCAACGGAATATAATGATAGTATAGTTAGCTATTATTTTAATTCTAATGTAAACTGCCTACCTACTTTGCAAGTATAATAACCTGACTTTTGGTGAGTCTTGAGGGATTTCAAGACCTTGACTCACCAAAAGTCAACTAAGTCAGGTTCATGACTAATAGCATACAATACAATCATTCATTTTGCTTTATGTAACTGCTACTTTCTATTACAAGCTTTAACATAACTTTGAGGAGCCCAATGGCACAGGGGGCTTGCGCATTATTAGCGCTTACACATGTTAAGCAACCACGAGCATGGACTTTATACGGATGGGTGGCCACAAGTAGCATAAAATGTTTTTCAAACTCCTCCTTAATTCAGAGGGCTTGTCCGTTAGACCCAACCATCATTATTAAATGGCAGTAATTACGCACAAGATTCATTTAGGTAGCTTGAAAAATCTGACACTAGTGTTGACCAAAACGCTAAAATCAATTAAAAAAAATAACTTTGTTATAACTTTGTTAATCAGTGTGGGTCATATCTTGAAAACCAAACATTTTGCATACTTATGTCCATGACTTAGGTATGTAAATCGGATAACAATACAATAATTATGGTAGCATAAAGCTGGTTTGATTATGGTGCCAGAAGGCGCCTATATTACTTTTGAAATAAAGGAGATACACCGATCGTGTTTGGCTCATTTGATTTGTCTTGGCACTTGGCAATAACTTTTCAATAACAGCTTAATTTAAGGCGCTGTAGTTCACGCACTGCCGTAAAACGTCTATTTTTTCGTCGTGCAGTTAGCCTTATTTTTTATGGAATACTAGCATGAAAAAAATATGAAGTACAGTTTAAAGATCAAAATAAATGATTACATAAAAATATTTTCAGAAAAATATTTAAAACCTAGGAAAATGAAATGGCAAAAAGCAATATCCAGAAAAGGTTTGGTCGTGAATTAGTTGATATTTTCAGCGATAACTACCATTTTTTTTACATCTCTAAAAAGTGAAACTTACGGAGCAAAATGGATACCTAAAAATATTACAATATTTGGTTATAATTAAGGAATTATTAAATTAAAACCGACAAAAAGCGGCCGAAATGACAGATACGGGTTCGAACTGAGATCGCCTACCGGCATCGCCACTTTTAACCTTATTACATTACCAGTACGTACTATTATCGCGCGTTTACCATTACGTACTATTATTATTAGGTGTTACAGCGCCTTAAATATAAATATTTCTATTTGTTTGGGTTCTCAAAATACAGACTAAGCATTACGTTTACAGTGTGAAAATACATACGACAATTTTCTTTAAAAACTGCATACATATACCTATGATAAGTAAAGCCAATTGAACATGTGAGGTTTATTACATGCCAGAATCTTAAACTCCAAAATGTCAAACTTGTAAACATTAAAAAAAAGGAGAAAAAATATAATATATAAAATAAATCCAGAAAATTATATAGAGCCATTTCTATTTTGTCGGTTTTGAGCAAGATGTTTGAAAAGATCATGCTTAATCAAATGCAATACTACTTCAAGACCCTTAACCTTTTTCACAGCCAACAATTTGGCTTTAGAGGTGGAAATTCAACCACCGATGCGGAAGTTGCACTTGTTACTCAAATTTACGATGGGAGAATTTCCAGGATGCTTTCAGAGTATTTTGCGATCTCCTTAAAGCATTTGATTGCGTAGATCATAAAACAATATTGCTCAAGCTTCACCAATGTGGTTTTAATAATTAATCATTAAAACTCATTCAATCGTATTTAACAGATAGGCTCCAGACTGTCGATATAAATGACATAAAATCGGAAGGTTCTAATCTCAAACTCGGCGTACCGCAAGGGTCAATCTTAGGACCTTTTCTTTTTCTAGTATATGTCAATGACTTGCCTTATATGGTTTAGAAGAAACCTGTTAGGTTAGAGATTCGTTTTTGGGGCACTGTATACGCTATTATAATAAATTGCCAGAATCAGTCCTTGATATGCCTGATAGCAAATTCAAAGTTTATGTTAAGCAGTTACTATGTAAAAAGGCTTATTACAGGACTGATGATTTTCTAAACGACAAAACTATCTGGATGGAGCTTGGTGCCGGACCCTTATTATGATTTATATATATATATATATATATACATTTCACGAATTGGTACATTTTGTATTTATCATATTTTAATTTTACATTCAATTTACATTTAATTAATAATACATTTATTCGAAAATTACTATTTGACATATCTCATTGACTTTTAAATTATTATTTGACATAACTAATTGATACATACATACATGACAATGTAAGCTCACGTCCACATATTAGTTCTAAGTAGGTACTCGTATGTCGTAGATTTTAAGTTGACGTCATTTGCAGAAAATGCGCTGTGCAGTTTGTTGCCGCCTTTTCTGCACTCCGCTTTGGAAGCTGTGTAAACTTAGCTTTAAGTGAATTATTGACGTCAACAATAATATAAAATTGTGGACCAATTGTAATGTAAATTGACGTTCACCAAATGATATTTAAAATATCTTAAGATGAATAAAATTTTTGACGAGGAGAAATCCTAATTTCGAAAGGTCAATCCGAATTATAGTATAACACATTTTCCCTACAATTTAAGTCTGTGCGTTACAATTGCTTGTTTGTGTGGTCAGAATAGAATAGGACCACTCCAAGTCTTCCCGTGGATGTCGTAGAAGGCAATCTAGGAAACACAAGCTAAACAAAGCTAATTAATATCAAAAAGACCTTTAAACCCCCCTAGCCAGCGTGGAGGGTGTAGGCTAACCTTATATATGGCTCTGGTAGTCACTACAGTGAGGGTCGCGCGCGCTCCAGCAGTGGAGACTAAAAAGACCTGATGACGATGATGAGTAACAATACCTACCCATTAATATACTAGTAAATAAACACTATCAGTGATATAATTATTTCTCTTTACGGAATGAGCATCAATGCAAATTGAAACAATAACAAACAATGACATTTCAAATGTAACATATTGACTTTTTCCGCTTCTATGAATATTAATGTTTTTGTTGTCTACTTGAAATAAAATAAAATGTCTGTGTTCAGGAGCAATAGGAAAAAATTTCGATATTTCCTAACGGTTTTGCTACATTCTACTAGAAATCTCCCTTTTTAATAATTTAAGATATTTTTAACAAAAAACAAAAAGCGACTTCAACCCTGTCAATTTATTTAAAAAAGTGAAAACCGAACGGCATTCTTGTAAAAAAATATTTGAATTTTGTGTATTTTTTCAAAAAGTGCTCGTCTTATTTCAGTAAAAATTTAATAGAACCATCTGTAAGGTATTACCTATCGAACAAAAAAGAATTTCTTAAATCGAGAAATCGGGGAACATACATGAAAAAAAAATAAAGATTATGACGAATTGAGAACCTCTCTTTTTTTGAAGTCGGTTAAAAATATATCTATATCATCTCAGAATAAGAATCCCTCATGGAATACAGAAATGTAAGAAAAAACGGTAAAAATTTAAAAATAAAATTTTAGAATCCTTAGAAATCTGCAGTGCAATTCTCGGGAAGCACACGATTTTGACAGAAGTACGCATGTCCCTTCGACACGTCTTCCCTTCACGCCGAGCGTGACCTTGAAATTTAAACATCAAACTAGGGACTGACAAAATATTTGGCGATTTTTATCGATTCGAATGTTTAAAATGAAAATTTAATTCATTGAACAACGTTTTCTCATCCCATATTAATGTTTATAGCTTATTAGATGAATTTCAATAAAAACATAATAACAGAGATGAATATACATCAAGGAATCCGAGACTGAATACATACGGATTCTTTGCATCAACCCTTAAATGTTATAAAATCTATGGTATCGTAGTTTTGACATTTGTCAATTTTCAATCGGCATTCTCGTGCAGTGTTTCAGCGATCACTTCACCCAGGAACAAGAAATTTATCTGTCAAATGAAAAGTTACTTTTTAGCTACGGAAACTTGGATGATATCGCTGTTGTCTTTAAAACAGGGTTCGATTCCCGTAGCAAATAAAAATATAAACGATATTTTTCAAGTACCCCTGCATCTTGGACGTTTCCTATATTAAAATTAAAATTTATTTTAGATTACATCCAAAGTGGTGGGAATCGATGGAAGGAAGAAAAAGGATTGATAGGTGTACCTACTTGTTTGTAATGGAAAAACTCAACAAAGTACTAAACCGATTAAATAAATTTAAATGTACTATGTTTTATATACAATGTTGGACAACTGTGTCGGAACCTTAAAGGGATGACTCATCCCATCAATATGAACAACTTTTTCTATGGGACTGAAGCTTGAAATTAGAAAACTACATTCCCTTAAAAAAGTGTTCAGCCGGTCGGGCAATATTGTATGACAATTTTGCAGGTTGTTTTTTGGTATATTTAGATTTAGTCCCATAGGAAAGTTGTTCATACTTATTGACAGGCTGAGTCGCCACTTTAAGGCTCTGACGCAGCTGACGGGACATATTATATACGAGTAAGTTTTTAGTTCTGTAGGAAGATATCTAAAGTAGTAAAAATGCGCCGACAGATGCGCATAAGTAAAAGAACTTTACCATCTCATAGAAACACATCTCGTTTCATATAGGAAACATAAATAATACATAAATA
Organism: Rhodophaea formosa; assembly: GCA_963082605.1. Classification (NCBI taxonomy): domain Eukaryota; kingdom Metazoa; phylum Arthropoda; class Insecta; order Lepidoptera; family Pyralidae; genus Rhodophaea; species Rhodophaea formosa. The sequence continues at coordinate 22,001,882 of OY720204.1, forward strand.
TATAGGGTCATACATATCACACAACTTATCCTTGGGGGAGGCCTATATCCAGCAGTGGACTTCTTGTGGCCGAGACGATGATGATATCACACAATTTGATTTTGTGAAAAGTTGTGAACGTTTGTTCGGTAATAGGAAAGATACTGGGATTGGGCAGTTACGTGGATTTCGCAGATTCTGGAATTGGACGGATTCGTGGACTCGGCAGATTCTATGATTCGGATTTAGGATTTATTCGGATTAGCTATACGACATAAAATGAACAGTTGAGCTCAAAAAGATGTAATATCTATCTGACTAATATAAATTTGTAAAAGTTTGTGACGTGTGTTTGGATGTTTATTTCTCAATCACGCTCCAAATACTAAGAAGTCGTAGGATACTAACTTAACGATACTATATCATCATCAATATCAATACATATAAAAAAATCGTAAGTGAGTCGTGTCTGTACATGGAAGATAAATAAGTAAAACTATTTTCAGCGGACCCCAATAACGCAATAAAACCCAAATCGACCATTTTTAGAATTTTTGTCCGATTGTCGGTTTGTCTGTTTTCTATGAGTTTGTGCACGATTATCTCAGAAACGGTTTGACCGATTTGCATGCGGTTTTCAGAAATGTATTATACCAAACTTCATACATTATTTTCGCTTTGTTATATCTCAATCGGTTTATAAATAAAAAAAGAAACATCAATTTAAAGAATTTAAAGAAGCTAATCTAAGAAACGGGTCGATCGATTTGCATGCGGTTTTCAGCAATGTGTTATGGTTAGCTTCACTAAATATGTAGACTTTATCTTATCCCAATCGGTTGATTAACTAAAAAGTAACATCAATTTTAAGAATACGTAACGTAAGTTTGTATAACGGTTAATTTGGCAAACCATCACTAGATGGCGCTGTGCTAAATTTAAAACGCGCTAACGTTGTTTTTTCGCTAGGAACACCCAACGCGTGGTTGGTGCTCAGTGTCTGCAGCTTTCATAACCCTGGCTACTTCTGGGGGGCCCGAAAGTATGGGACGTTTATCAGGTTTTACGAAAAAACTACCTTAAGAATGCCGTTTTTGGGTATTTTATGATGTATTGATAAATTATCTACAGTTTGAGTGACGAAAAAAATTTTTTTTAAACCTATGGTTTGAGTATAATTTAAACTCTTCTCTATGACTTATTGTTAGAGTTATAGTTTGTCAAATTCGATTCGGACGGTAATGTCCCTTTCGCAACCATGTCAATTTTTACCAAATTTGGCACAATTTGGGGTAGTTTTGCTTTCCAGGCCCGTACCAATGAAACTAATCCTGCAGGAAAGTTGAAATAAAATAAAAGAAAGAAAACTATCTATGCTTGCAAATGAGTGTTATTTTATCTCTCTAAGTTTTTAACAGTAGAGAAACAGACTCAAAAATGGTTCTTTCGACCGAAGTATAAAAAGTAGTCAGTTTTTTATTTTGTTGTTGTAATGAACCAATTTAAAATTGCTTTAATCCAAATGAAGACTATCCAGCCCAAATCTTACATCAAATTTTTCTCTTCGGTTGAAAAGACCCATTTTCGACAGTTTGTTTGTAGACTGTTTGGAAAATAAATAGTACATAAAAAAGTCCACATACAATGAAATATATATTTGTTAGTCATTACAAATTCCACCAACAATTAGGTACCTGCTATTTTAGTTCACAATTTTCTATTAACGAGTCCCAGTATTGACCTCTTTACTTTTGCGCTTGTTTTAATCCGCAATAATTAGTCACTTTAACAAAAAAAAACCGGCCAAGTGTGAGTTAAACTCGCGCAATGAGGGTTCCGTACAATATGCTTCGTGAACACACACACACAATGTGCAAAAAATGTTTTATTCAATTGACTAGCGCCATCTAGTGGTGTTTTAGTGAACTATTTCCCTAGATGAACTTATTATTGTGAGTTTACCACTTAATTTTCAAGTAATAGAATTCTTATTATTTTTCCTGTAATCTTCAAGGAATGAACTATATTTTGTAATTTTTTCAAAATTTTCGGCCCAGTAGTTTCGGAGATCAGGGGGGGGGAATGGTCAATTTTTGCCTTCTTTCGTGAATAAAATCAAAAGTATTGATTTTACCCGAACAAAAAAAAATTATTTTGAGATCTTCATAATGAGCCCTTTCATTTGATATATGACACAGTAAGGTTTGCAAAACTTTCTTTTAAAAATTTGTGATTGGGCCCCTGAAAATGACCCTTATTTCAAAAAAATCTTTATTTACTTTGCACATCCATGTTTGGGTCATAGGATTACACTATCTTACCAAATTTCATCTAATTTGGTTCAGTAGATTCGGAGAAAATCGGCTGTGACAGACGGACGGACGGACAGACAGACGCTCGAGTGATCCTATAAGGGTTCCGTTTTTCAACTTTTGTACGGAACCCTAAAAAAACAGACTTTCACGTCATTTCCACAACAATCTGTAGCTACAATGACCATTTTGTAGTCAATATAATTTTTGTCCATCTTTCTGACCGCAATCAAGAAGTACATCCGGCCCAATTATATTTGAATCTGGTAGTTTGCACACCCCCTAACACCAGCAATGAGCCCTCATTGCTTATTATTATGCGGTGATTCAGGCCTGTAACGCCATTACGAACAAAATCGACTTGATTTGTGATATTCGTAGGTGATGAGCGATAATCATCAGCCAAATACAACAGCAGCATCCAGGGTATCTTCAACAACAAAAATTATAATATGTAGTACTATAACAATTTTGTTAATGTGTTATTATAATCATAGAAGACCTCAGAAAATGTAACAATTTAAGTTGAACACCGTTTTATAGAACTTAATTCGAATTAACAACGTCATATTGACAGCTTGCAATGTGACAGTTTTTTTATTAGCATGCAAAATTTTTCTTTCCAACTTTATTTTCAACCAAATAGTCCGGATGCAAAATTGCGGATAGTAGGAAAAAATGCTATAAAATTTTGGTCAAAATAAAAGATCGACATCAGTTCAGTGTTTGTGTAATATATGTATGTTTGTTTGTTCTTTCAACTGTATCTTCTAAACTAACTAAGATGCGTGGTTATAGCACAAACAAAAATTTTTTTTGCTTATAATAAAAATATATATACTACTTACTTACTATTATCTAATATCTGTGCGTAATAGACAATGCTACATTACGCCATATTCAAAAATAAAATCTCAGATTTTTGAAATATATTAAAGTACTTGACCGTTATTTGAAACTGTAAACATATTGAGATAGGCCCTGCGTTTTCTGCTTTCTCTTTCTACCTATATAGTGCTGTCTCACTCGCACGATCCCACCATCTCATCTCACCTGGCAGGGTGGGGGTCACTTGTAGGGGCGCCCGCCATCTTAGAATCATTGGCGTCCTGTTTTCTGCGGTGCACAGTCGTGCCTAGGACTACGTAATATTCTGGTAAAATGAATTACATTTATATTTAACCGTTTTTCTTTTTATTTAGAAAAATCTTGGTTAAAAGTTGAGAAATTTATAATTTATTTTCAATTTCAATTTTCAAAGTGAATAATTAAGTAGTAATAACGGAGTTTCCGTTCGAATTTATTACCTTTATTTTTAATTCTGCCTTTTTTATTTTGTGCTTGTAATAACTGTGTTTTAATACAACTTTTTCCACAGAAAGTGAAGTGAAAGTGTTGTGATTTATAGTTAATATGGAATCTGTTGACAGTAATCGAAACAATTCCCCCCAAGCGGGCCCATCTAATGTCGAGAATAGGCAAAAGTTAAAGAGGAAACGTTCACGAAGTACTTCTAGTAGCAATTCTACCAGTAGTTCTAGTTCATCTTCTAGTTCTACCTCCTCAGATAATATTAGATATAAACGAAAGAAAAGGGGGGGCAAATATCGCAGACGTGATTATCACCGTCGTGATAACCGTCGGTTTAATAAAATATCTCGTGAATTAGATGATTTACGCAAAAAAGTCACATTTTACGAGGGAAACAATCAAAATTGTGCAAACCCTTTTCAAAATGAATTTATTGTTGATGATAATAGTCCGCCCCAATCGGTTACACGTGATTCAAATTTAATTTTCGAAATTGATACCAAGTTAAAGGAGCCTGCTGTGCCCAAAACTTCGGTCGAGTATTTAAATATTTTAAAGGACATTCAACATTTTGATAAAAGTGAATGGTGCGAAGTCCGGTACGTGGACACCCAAAAAATATATAATTCTACACCGGGATTTGTAGAACTAGAAGTGAACGACGAAATAAAGGCATATGATTCACTACGTCATTTAGCGAATTCTGAAAAAGCCTACGCTGCTTTAACCTCTTGTGTCCTCAAACAACGTGATGTCTTACAGTCTTCTCTGCGCGATCTTTTACAATGGGCCCGCGAATCAGAAATATCTCTTGACGGTTTACGGGAAAAAATAGAGGAATTGTTTCTAAAGGGTGATGTTTTCAAAGTTTCATCGGAATTACTTCAACTCATTTGTGGCCACAGAGCTGAGACCATACAAATGAGGAGAGATGGAATAATTAACTTTGTGCGTGATCCCCTTATCAAAGTGGCTTTGCGTAAAATTCCACCCTCATGTCAACATTTGTTTAATGCTGTGTCTTTGACTTCTGTCCTTGAAAAAGCTGGAGGGGTACGGAAAACTTTCTTACCGCTACAAAAGCAACAATCCAGCGCTAATGTACCGGCTGCGCAAGCTGGTTCGAGCAAACAAACACGCCAACCCCCGCATGGGCAGGCTACTCGTAATGGACCCACGCAGGGTACCACAAACTCTCATGGATGGTGTGCATCGCACGTTTCCCATGCCTTTCAACCCCCGCAGGGTTGTTGTTACTCTTGTCCTCCGCAGGGACATAGCAATTATAATGCGGACTCTCGCACAGCGCCTTCTAATGCTCGAGGTTCCTTTCGACCCAGAGGTGGACGGCAGACCAACAGGTCCCAAGAGTATAGCAATCGCAAGTCATCGAGACCAACCTCAGACTCCAAAATGCGTGGGAAAAAACGTGGTAAGTACTGACAATCAGTTCAGAGCGGGGCGATTACTTCTATTTTACAAGAGGTGGGAACGGCTTGGTGCTCCACCGTACATTCTAAAGATAATAAGAGGCTATCGAATTCCCTTTCATCAAAAGCCACCACTTTTGATGCCACATTTAATCGAAAATCGATTAAAAACCGCTGTATCAGAAGCAATGACAGCCGTTCTATCGCAAATGATACAACAACATGTCTTAGAAGTAGTCAAACCGTCTCCAAGTTTCATTTCAACTATGTTCCTTATACCGAAAGGCGACGGCAATCATCGCCCAATTTTCAACCTTTCGTCTCTGAACGATTATGTTATGACGGAAAGGTTTTGTCTAATAAATGTTCAACGCATCCCGGATTTTCTGCAACCAAGGGACTGGCTGTGCAAAATCGATTTATCGCAAGCTTATTTTCATCTTGGAATAAATCCTTCTCACAGGAGGTTTCTACGCCTATTTTACAAAAACCAGCTCCTGGAAATGACGTGTCTGCCGTTCGGTCTCAGCACGGCACCGAAAATCTTTGCCTCCCTCACAAACTGGGTGACGCAAAGCCTAAGAGAACTCGGTTTACGAATTATCGTCTATTTGGACGACTTTCTCCTAGTCCACCAAGATCGACAGGTCCTAATATCACATGTCAGCATCCTCCTAGAGAGACTGCAGTATCTGGGTTGGCAAGTAAATATGGAGAAGTCAATCATAACGCCTCAGCAGAATCTAGTATTCCTCGGTGTACATTGGGACACTTGGAACAACAAGAAATCGTTACCCAAAGAGAAGTGTATAACCCTCTTAGCAAAAATAATGAGCATTTTGGATCAGGGTGTAGTGGACTTGAAAAGCTTACAAAGTCTTGTGGGCCTTTTGAACTTTGCCAGTATGGTTGTTCCAAGAGGAAGACTTCATCACCGAGCAATACTAACATTTCTCAATGTTTTGGTCAAAAACCCAGATACCAAGCAGCATGCTCTACCAGCCGAAGTTTGAAAGACCTGTTTTGGTGGCTCCACAACCACAATCTATCGTCGACAATTCATGTCCCTCCTCCGTCTCATTTCATGGTGACGGATGCATCCGATCTAGGTTGGGGAGCCCAATTGGACAACCTATCCTTTTCAGGTCACTGGACCAACCAAGAACAGGGATTGCATTGCAACCAAAAAGAACTCCTTGCAGTCCTAAAGGTGTTAGAAACCCAGCATACGAATCTGGTTCGGTCCACTCTCTTATGGCAATGCGACAACAAGACGGCAGTTGCTTACATGCGGAACGAAGGAGGGACCAAATCCTCGATGTTAATGAACATAACATCAAGAATTTATCATTTCCTAGATCTTTCTCAGATTCAGATATCTGCTCGGCATATTCCAGGCAAGTACAACGGCCACGCAGATCATCTGTCTCGCTACCGTTCACTTCCAGAATGGCATCTATTGCCACCATGCGTAGAAATTATTTTTCGAAAATTCGGAGTTCCTCTTATAGACCTATTTGCTTCGAGGAGCGCTCATGTAATCTTCAATTATGTCTCTTTGGACCAAAGGGACAATCAAGCCATTTATCACGATGCATTCTCCCGGACCTGGGACTACAACCTGGCATGGGTATTCCCTCCTCCATACTTGATACCCAAGGTATTAGCTCACCTCAATCAGGCTCGAGGTGTATTCTTGCTCATTGTTCCAAAATGGGAACGAGTATTTTGGAAAGCAGATCTGAAGTCCCGTGCGATAGCAGCTCCATTCACAATCCACAACCTACACCAGCATCTAATCGACACTTCAACCGGTCTACCTCCACCCAAAATCCAGGACATGACCCTGGAAGTGTGGAAATGTGGGGGTGGTCAGATAGCTTAACAAACTGGACTGAGTCTCAGATTAGTTTGCTCCAAAGCTCATGGAGAGCTTCTACTAGGAAGACTTATAAAGTGGCTTGGAATAGGTGGGTTTCTTGGTGCAATAAATGGCATTTGAGTCCCTTTCATCCTGATGGCTCAGTTTTGGCTAGATATTTAGCTGACTTATACCTTAAGGAAAAACTTTCCTACAGTACAATTTTATTTCATAAGTCAGTAGTTTCGACACTATGCAGTACGGAAATTTCAGGTCAATTGAGTTCCCATGTACTGGTCAAACATATTTTAAAATCTATTGCTTTAAAAAAGCCTGTTCAACATAAGAAATCTATATGGAATATTGACGAACTAGTATCTTTTCTCTCGGAATATAGATTTGACATGCACAATTTATTTTCCGCAAGTAGACACACAGCTATATTGCTTTTATTATGCTCGGGTCGCCGGGTTCACGATTTAACCCTATTATCAGTTGATGATGAACATTTGAAACTTTTTGATGATTCCATAATTTTATGGCCCATGTTTGGATCCAAAACCGATAATTCTGATTTCAGGCAATCGGGATGGAAATTACTAATGAACTCTGCAAATAGAAGACTTGATCCTGTTTTTTGGGTAAAGCACTGCGTCGACCTTCTCAGCGAAAAACGCGCCGAAGCAGGTTGCTCAAATTTATTTATCAATTTTAGAGGCCAGCCTAAAGCGGCTTCACGTACTCTGATTGGAGGCTGGGTCAGATCTCTGCTAAAAGAAGCCAACATAAACGCTACTCCAGGGAGTGTTCGCTCAGCGGTTGCATCTAAAAATTGGTTCGAGAATATACCAATAGACGACATTCTATCACGAGGTAATTGGCGATCTGGAGATACCTTCAGAAAGTTTTACAGAAAAGAGGTCATGCCAACTCCCATTAATAAGACTATCACTAGTTTGTTTATTCCATTAAGTTGATTGTTGATTGTGATTTTCATATAACACAAATTATTCCAAGAAGTGGACTTTATTTTTCACTCATTACGATATATATCTATCTAGATCGTAACGTTAACTGTTGCATTAAAAATAAAAAGTTTATTTTTGCAATTACCTATTATTTTATTTTCTATATAATATAAGAACCTTATTACTCGCACTTCCCACTTATATTTCTTCCCAATTATTAAACAATAATTGAGATTCTTATTTTGGTAAATTCATTTTACCATTGAAATGATTAATAATGATACATACAATAAAATCATTTTTTAATCTAACTCGTCTCACATTGGCGTCCATCTCACCCAGGCGATAACAAACACGTCTCAATATGTTTACAGTTTCAAATAACGGTCAAGTACTTTAATAGAAGCGTTTTACCTGAAATAAAACGCATATTAAATACTTACCTTATTTGAAACTGTAATTTCATTCCTGCCTGGGTATATTTCGACTCAATGATTCTAAGATGGCGGGCGCCCCTACAAGTGACCCCCACCCTGCCAGGTGAGATGAGATGGTGGGATCGTGCGAGTGAGACAGCACTATATAGGTAGAAAGAGAAAGCAGAAAACGCAGGGCCTATCTCAATATGTTTACAGTTTCAAATAAGGTAAGTATTTAATATGCGTTTTATTTCAGGTAAAACGCTTCTATTTTATTTTGTATCAGATGAAAGGTATTTTTATCTAGGTTAATTACAAAATATATAATTGATCTAATTAAGTCGTCAACGGGCACTAATCCAGACATAATAGATTTTTTTGTGTTAGAACGTCTAGAACGTTCTAACAATAAAAATTCTGTAACGTTAGAACGCAGGGGCTATGCGTCTACCGTCCGTGAATGCGTATCATACCACCATTCTTCAGTGAAACTTAAAACTATGAATAGAATCCTATCCTACTAATATTATAAATGCGAAAGTTTGTATGTTTGGATATTTGCTACTCAATCACGTTGAAACTGCTGAACGGAGAAGCACGAATTTTTTTACATAGATAGGTTATTATATTTTTTTTATTTATTTGCACATTTTTGTGTCGATATTGCCTGGCCTATCTAGTCGGCTTTTAAGTTTTTAATTTCAATTATATATTTTGTAAGCAAACCTCATGGTACTGATTTTTATTAGAAAAAGATAAAGAAATAAAAAGTGATTCTAATGTCAATTGAACAAGTCATAAAAATTATATCAAAGATTTTATTGCATAAAATATTGTACACATTTAATTCATTGTTGAACATAATAAATATTTATTAACATAATAATGGAACAATACACCTGAATATGTGTGTATCAATATCTAGGTTAATCCAAAGAACAACAGTACGAAACCTGTGTGTACCTGATGGTTACTGACTACAAAGCATGCTTCGTTCAAGCTTTGTCGTATTTTTCCTAGGTCCATGGTTGTAGTACCTTGTAAATATTCTGATATCTATGGTTGTAGTGCAGAAGGTGCTAAAGAACATAATTAAATCTGGTGTTAATGTAGGTATTTTTTGCTGTCTTTCAGATTGCTACAGAATCATGTGGTTTGAAAATAAAATAAATGTCCTATGTGGGTGCGAACAGTATAAAATCTTAGTTGCTCTTCAGCAAATAAGGGCTGAGAATGGACGGTATCAATTTAGTTCATAAATTTGCAGAACTAATGATTTTTTTTCAGTTTTATTTTAAACAAATTGTTCTTAAAATGTAAAATAAAGATACAATATCGCTATACGATACTAACTGTTTTATTTCACTTTTAATAAAAGCTCAAGCACAGAAATTTACTTATTAGTACAGTATGCCGACCGACAGAATCCCCTCCGAAGTGTACCAAAAAGTACATATGGTAGAACCTTCGAGCAACACGGCCTCCGTACCGGACGGAGGGAGTGGGCAAAGCGACAATTTACTATGACAATTTTTCTGGCGTTTTTTGCGGGGGGAAATGTGCACACAAGTTTAGTTCCGCACACCTACATACAAAACTTAAACTGTCACTTGATAGAAATTATGACATTGTCACTAAAAATGACATAAAAAGAAAAAATAATTTGTGTACAGATGAGTCACACACAACTAACACATAGACATGCATATGCCTAATTTTGGCTTGTACCTTGACAGAGGGGAATGCAGCGTATGGCTACTCCCTTCCGTGTTGCTCGAAGGGTAGAACAAGTGATACAATCCTTACACGTAAGAGGAGAATGATAGCCTTATGAATTAGAGGATGGGTTAGGCACCTATTTAAATTCATGTGAATTCATGGGAAGTAACGTACTTAAAAAACTGTACCTATAACAGGTAGGCACAGCAAAAAGTGATTGATAACCTATATTTAATAATTATGTAGAAATACCTACAAAGAGATACTACCATTTACCAACAGGTACTTATTACATGATAAGTAAGCAAAAAAAGTGTGATTTTATCCCATGAATACATTTTCTCTCTTTGAGATCTAGTTAAACTAAACCGGAAACAATCGACATTTTTTTTCCAAAACGAGCCCCATCCTTAATCCCACTTCACTTCCCCTGACCTTGAAAGTGCATCAGAATACCAAATCAACAACTGTCATTGCATGTCAAGGTCAGGGTCAACCTTGTGCGAAGTGGCGGGGAAGTGGAGTGATGAGATATTTGACAATTAATCAATTAAGCCTTAACCAAACCACAGCGGGTACGTTATAGGCGTCCAGGTAAACGCCCGATAAATACTTCCATTAATATTGTTCTACATGTTTTCATCCAAACGGTCAACTTGCATAATCCATGTTCCATTGTAACATCAGAACATGATGACACACTTGCTATCATGTAAAACAGGGTACATAATAGCCTGCTGAAGTTTTTGTTACAAAACCAATTTTTACTAAATTATCTAATAGAGAACATTATATAGATAATTGATTTTGAAAAATCCATTTCCTAGTTTTGGCCCATAGAAAATGCTGTTCTAATTCATATGCTGAGTCATCCCTTCAAGAGAATGCCTAGAGTATCATCACAAATGGTGGCACTATAAGCAACTTTGAATTGGCTGCGGATGTGATTGATCGCTTTTATGTCCTCGGTTTGCACACTTCAGTGTGGGTAGGTTTTTAATACTGTCTAAATTTTAAGGGCGTTGCCAGCTTTTGGGCAATAGGGGGGCAGAAACTCATAGATGGCAGAAGCGAGATTTTTTCCATATGTTTAAGGGTGGTTAAAATTAGTGCTACAATGAAAGGGAAAAACAGAGAATTAGAAGTAGATCAATGACTTCCTACCTAGGTGTATGAATCGAACTTACATTTCGAGCTGAATATTTTGACATGGCCAACCACACCCGTACCAATCAAAAATAATAAATTAAGTATTAATTTTTATTGTGTTTCCACGAAAGATCAGTGTTGCTGACTGTTACTCGTATATTATGACAGTCGGCAAGTATGCTTAGTGGAACTCAAAATCACTGAATAAAGATTTTTATACTATTTTTTTAATTCTATTCTAGTACCGACCATAAAATTAAAGTCAATCATTATTCAAAATCATAGGTTTCTTCCTTGATTAAATTGAATAACCCAGATTTATTATAACGAGACTTTATCTGTAAAAATTACGAGTTAAGAAAGTTCTTAACTTTTTATTTAGTTTATTGTTATTAAAAGCAGAACAATTTATAGCAAAAAACAAAGTGTGTCACCCTTAAATGGAAGACACCGTCACCGATCGCCCCCTCTAGTTACGCCACTGGATTGATCTTTTGACGTTTGACAGAATTTTACGAGAATACCAAATTGAAAAAATGACATAAAATCAGCGCTGTTTTCAGCGCTGATTTCATGACATTTACGCCCGAGAATTGCACCCTGATCGATGACTTTGTAGGGGAGTTCTAAAAAGTTCGCCCGTGGCTTGCTCACTTATAAAATTACATCCACATAATCCTTTTTCGGTTATGAAAGATACCCTTCAGCGAGCCTCAAACTGTCAATGTATCAAATTTTATGCAAATCAGATAAATATATATATATACGGAAAAATCACACCAAATTTATCGTCTGGTTTTGGAATTCAAGCACAATTTTCGATCGGCCTTTTCGCACGATTATGTGTGTGCCATAGGAACTTGAGTATGCAAAATATGAGGACCGCATGCTCTAAGCAGTTTTGAACTCAGATAAGCTTGCAGATCATTATTCTTGATGTTGCCAGCAGGTTTCTTGGTCCATTTTTTTTTATATCTCTTGGATATTAAGGAAAAGGACTAAACAAATGCTTTGCAAACATTTTTATGTTATTTTATTGACAACTAGCTGTGCCCGCGACTTCGTCAGTGTAGAGAAAAGCCTATGTCCTTTTTCAAGCTCTAGACAACCAAATTTGATTTAGATCGGTTCAGTAGTTTTGCCGTGTAAGCGAGACAGATAGACAAGTTACTTTTATATGTAGATGTAGATATATCAACAAGTATCCCGCAAAGTCAAGATAAGAACAATTGAATGTACCTTCTAAGTTACTGAAATCAGATGTTTTTATGCTACAAAGGTCTTGCACAGGTACTGAATGTCATTACTCATTAGGTACACAAAATGTTATTTAAATTAAATTTCTTAAATAACATTCACAAACAATATTTTTGAATGTTATTTACGGAATTGACACAAAAAGTCTGAAAGTCGCTTTATCACCTCAGGGTAAATGAAGGTGATTGATAAGAACACTCAATTCTGCAACAGGTTTTTAACTAAGTATGGGGAAACCTGCTCCTCATTGCAGGAAATTATGATTATTATGGGCTAAAAGTCATCATCATCATCATCAGGTCTTTCTAGTTTCCACTGCAGGAGCACGACCCTCTCTGTACTACCAGAGCCATATACTAGCCTGAGTAGTCAGAGGATTTGGTCTACACTCTCCACGCTGGCCAGACGGGTTGGAGAGGTCTCTTTGATGTTATTAAGCTTTGTTTAGCTTGTGTTTCCTTAGTCGCCTTTTACGACATCCACGGGATAACTTGGAGTGGTCCTACTCTACTCTGCCGGGAACCACACGGTGATCTGCTAAAAGTCAGTAGGTATGTAATTATTAGTTATTACATACTTTACATACTATTTAATAGTATAATTTAAGTAGGTACTAAAATCTTTAACTGGTGGAAAAGAAAAGACAAAACGTAGAATTTACCAGCTGTTTCTCTCCCCGCGCAGATCGTAAAAGCCAATCGCAGGCATGGGCGTCGGGAATCATGTCACTAGGCCATGCGGATAGCAACCCATCACCATTTCGATTTCGTTCTCACCTACAAGCCATCACGCTAAACGTGGCCTTAAGAGTCCCACGTAAAGCCGCAATCCCATACAAACGTAGTTTCGTTTTAGTTTTACAACAGTTAAGCCAATCTCAACCAAATTTCGTACATACCATCGGATAAGGCATACCTATTGATGTTTATAATCAGATTTCAATTTTAAAAACAATACCTATACAAAATTACAGCGAGTTGAAGTTTCGTATCGAAAACTTGTACTCGCTGTAATTTTGTGAGGGTATTGTTTTTAAAATTGAAGTCTGATTATAAACATCAATATGCCTTATCCGGTCGTATGTACGAAATTTGGTTGAGATTGGCTTAACTATTGTAAAACTAAAACGGAACTACGTTTGTATGGGATTGCGGCTTTACGTGGGACTCTTAAGGTTTTACAGACCTGCAGGCCTATTTGCTAACTTTTAACAGCTACGGTGTATATCATTTTCATGGTAACTTTAATATTCATTACGGCTTCGGTATGAATGACTATTTTTATTTAATATATGAAAACCGTAATGGATCTTAAAGTGACAATCAAATCGTTGTACACCGAGTTAGCAAATCGGCCTGCTGGCCGACGGGCCGAAGGGAAAAAGACGTGATAGTATGTATGTACGTAAAATCTTTAAGTAACTTGTTCTACGAGAAAACCTACGATTTATGAATCTCTAGGTTTGTCTTTAATCTTATTATAACACTATCTGGGTACTATTTAATAGTACCTAGATAGTGTTATCGAGAGAATCTGAACCCTTAAATTTAATCTGTTCTTAGGGGTCAGGTTTATCTGCCCCCGACTGTACAGTAGCTAAGTAGTTATCACAGATACGACTATTGACCTAGTTTTGGTGATTCATATTTAGTTCAATAATGGATATTGAAGATGTTTATTCATAACTCGTTTTAAGTTAGTATCTAATCTAATATATATATAATCTACATATATCAGGATGATTTTGTAGGGTTTCAATAGTAGGTATAAGAAAATTACTACTTTCATACTTCATTCTCGACTTATCTAGCAACAAATTATTGATTATATTCTTCGCTATCTTATTTATTTATTTATTACTCATAAATCTTAATCGCAATGGCGGCAAATTATTACTTATGTCAAGGATGCGTGGTCAAGGTCGCAAGTGTAGTTCTTTTCTAGGGCTCCTTAGGCGAAAGGCGGAACCCTTTTAGATTCGTAATGACTGTCTGTCCCTATGTCATATGAACCGCTTTATGATTGTTAGACAACAATAATAAAACTTAAAGAATAAGGGGTTCTCCCATGGGGTGAGAAGGCTAAAAAGTTCGCCAAAATGCCTGCGACCTACGGCCTATTTTTTTTTATATTGTAGCATTCGCACTACTTAGGGATGCTCGCTCGCTCCTGTTTTGGTCACATGGAAACTTCACGAACTTAACCTTCCCACTATGGCAAAGTTGTAATTGTTAAATTGAAGGTTTTGCACTAACTTAGGGACGCTCGCTCGCTCCTGTTTAGCACTAACTTAGAGACGTCCGCTCGCTCTTGTTTAGGTCACATGGAAACCTAACGAACTTAACCTACCCACTATGGCCAAATTGTTTTTGTTTATTGGAGGTTTCGCACTAACTTTCTCCGATGGGCAAGTTATTTTTGTTATAAACATATGCAATGATCAATTTGAGACTTATTTCGTGAATAAAATCAAAACTATTTATTTGACAATTAAAACAGTCATATGTTTAAGACCGTCATAATGAGCCCTTTCATAGGATATGTGACACAGTAAGATATGCATTTTTTTTAATTTCCCAATTTATCCCCCGTGCTTCGGAAGGCACGTAAAGCCGTTGGTCCCGGCTGTCATCGTTGATGGCTGTCGTTAAGCTATGTCAGATGCCTTAAGGCAGCTTGATAAATCTGACACCAGTGTTGGCCACTTACAATACGAAAAACAAAACAAACAAGAAAATTGGCTATTACAAACGAACGGACAGACAGACAGACGCACGAGTGGTCCTATAAAATAAAATAAAACAATAACGTTTTTTTTTCTTTTTTTTACGGAACGCTAAAAATGAATGAATATTATCTAAAATTTATATCTATACATATATCTATACTATACATAAAACAGTAAAAATATTTTGTCTGTACATTCTCTATCCCTCCCGAAGGCCCTTTGGAAATGTGCGATAGGTTGAGAGCACTCTGCCCATACCTCAGTTTGGTGAAGTAGCGCAAGCTCACTTGGAGCTAGCTACGAGTATATAGTCTTCTTATCGTGTCAGTGGCTCAAAAAGTCTAAAAGAATCCTAAAAATCCTCCAGTATTTAGCAATAGCTAATGCAATGCCATATAATTTTATAACACTGCTATAAGTATTTTTTTATTTATGTTTAGTCCTTATTGAGGTATATTAATATGCCGGAATCATAAAGTCCACGCGAACGAAGTTGCGGGCATCAGCTAGTAGCTAATAAAAAGATAAATCGTAACTATTATATCCAATTATTATTATATCGGATGAACGTTATGGAAGTGTAAGTATATGAAAATAAATTATTTAAAACTTGCAATTTTCCCATGGCAGAAACTATTTTAATTGCGATGGCATAGGCTATAAAATTATAGCATATGCCACCGGTAAATAAATTAGCTTTTCATAGGTAAAATAATTTTGAAAATTGGTCCTGTACTTTTGGAGCCTATTCAATTCAAACAATCAAATGTTTAATGTACTAGTTTAAATAATACGCAACATAGCACCGGGTCATTATTAGCCAGTTACTTACTTCAATTATACCTCGAAGTTAATATAAATACATCAAACGGCGGACAAACATATATTCAAAGTCCAACTTAATCTATTATACGACGATAGCCACATATTGAGAGGTCACTCACCTCTCTCTTTCCGTTTCAAAGTTTTATCGGGACCCCCATCTATTAAATTCGTCAATTCCTTTATGTCAAATGTACACTTCGATCTTTCGTTTTGCAAGTCTTTGTTTACTTCGGCCATTTTGGAGAAACCCGAGTGCTCAAGCCCGATAACAGATCGCGACTGGAAGTAAGCAATTACTTAGGTATTATGGAGCCGCCACTTGTGGAACTAACCGGTCGAGTGGGTCATTCACAGAGCAGGGACTGTGAGACTGTGACCGTCGCTCGAACGCTACTAGAGACGTCTTTTCACCACATTTCATACGAAACGAGCGTGTCAAGGGGCGGTATTCATTGAATTATTTCACAGAGATATACACTTTCCCCGTAGAGACTTTTATTAAAATTTAAATATGCTTTTATTCCCCAGAAATACAATTTCAGCTTGTACACTCCCACAATAGAAACGTTTTTTAGATAAAAAGGAAACCCAAATAAATTAGATTTAGGGTTTTTAAGGTAATTGTAGAAATGCAAAAATCTGCCATTTTCTTCTTACTTGTTATATAGGTTACATCAGATTTTGGTTTATTAACCTTTTTACTTCAATCGTGATACCATACCTCAGCACATTTGAGTATATTTACGTTTTTTGCACACGAACTGACGGGCTGAGTAGGTATGCGGCTTTCGCCTATTAGCCAGGCGCGGGCTGACACGCGGTGTTATTATTACTTTCGTCTTTAGTAGGGCGCGAGTTGTGAGCGACATTTTGTGCTCTGTGGGGTCACCCAACTTGCCAGCCACGATGTGACAGACAGCGCGAGCGGAGGCGACAAGCGATTTGACGCGTAGCGTACTGTGATACGGAACTTATTCAATGCAGAGAAACTAACAATCAAATCTTTCAGTTTTATAATATTAATATAAAAAAGTAGCCTTTTTTTGCTTATTATGCATGATTCAGAGTTTTATTACAGCCCCAGCTGCCAGTCTTACGCGAACTCTCTTTGGCTAGCTCTACAACAACAGGCAAATAAAAAACATACCTGTGAAAATGGCAACATTTAATGTTTTCTCAAAGAAATAAGCTAAGATTCGGATTTCCCCATAATAGGTATACGATTAAAAATTTCGTCAAACTATCATCATGATCATCATCATCATCAGGTCTTTTTTAGTCTCCACTGCAGGAGCACGACCGTCTCTGTACTACCAGAGTCATATATAAGCCAGAGCAGTCAGAGGATTTGGCCTACACTCTCGACGCTGACCAGACGGGTTGGACAGGTCTCTTAGATGTTTATAAGCTTAGTTTTCTAAGTCCCTTTTTACGACATCCACGGGAGGACTTGGAGTGGTCCTATTCTACTCTACCGGGTAACCCACACGGCTTCCGGGAACCACACGTGAAACTATGCAGCTCTCTAACATGACAAAATATGTTTTAAATATCGTGTTTTCTAATTTATAAGTTAAAGAAATCGGTATTAGGAATTCTTTGCTTCCGCCTACAGTCTAGACTTAAAATTTTACTCTCCCAGGTTGTAAAAATGACCAAAATAGGTTTTCATGGTAAGTGCTGTTAAAATGAGAAGGTTGATGTTATAGTTAAGGCTATGCGAATCCAAACAATCCTTCCTATACCAATAGCAATGTTATAACATTGCGTCTTTTTGCCAACAAACTTTTGCTTATTCTTTTTTCAGGCTCATTGCAGAATAATAATAATTTCTACTTTCTCTTCGTAGAGAACTTTTCCTCGTGGAAAGTTCCTCGTGGAAACCAAGAATAATGCAGCCCAAGTGTCGCCTTCTCTGAAGCCAGTTCTATATACCTTTTGGTGGAACTGTACGCCGTTTACTGGGCGTTGAAGAAACTCAGTGATTTGTTACGGGTATGTTGGTTAGCTTACCAATATCTGTTTTTACTTTTTCTCTCTCCTTAGATTAAATCTAGTCATATAGGCATTTGCACTTGCACTACATGTATAACTCCCGACAAAAATAAGGATGTTATAAGTTGACGAGCTCTATGGGACAGTGATCAACACACCTGCCTGTGACACGGATGGTCCCGGGTTCAATCCCCGGTCAGGTCAAAATGGAAAAAGATCTTTTTCAAATTGCCCTGGGTCTTGGATGTTAATTTATAAAAGTATCTATTATAAAATATAGTATCGTTGAGTTAGTATCCCATAGCACAAGTCTTGAACTTTCTTTGGGGCTAGCTCAATCTGTGTGATTTGTCCGTCAATATTTATTTATTTATTTATTAAAGTATGTGTGTTGTGTGTCTGTAGCACCGTAGTACCCAAAAGCCTGAGCCGATTCTAATACTTGTTTTTGTATAAAGTTAATTCAATCGAGTATTATTAAGTTTATTGATCGAAATCGGCTCTGCTAGTTACTTCTTATACTTTAAATTTGTTTATAACAGACTAAACAGTGAAAATATTAATATTTGCCCCTTCAAACGAAGCAGACCATAACGTATTTAAACCCACCTTCAACGCCGATTATTGGTGGGCCTTGAAAATAAAATCATAAACATATCAGACTAAATTTACCATTGACAATCCCTAGCAGTTTTTGCTATAGGACCAATGCTGGGAACTCAAAAAATTATTTGATATTTTTATACAAATTGTTTGGTTGGCTCAAAACTTTTGTAAAGGAATATCAAATTTATTCGTGTTCCCGACGCTGGTTGGTTGGTTCCCAAAGGAAGAGTTGTTTTTAGTGGCGGGCTTCTTCTTAGCGTATCGACTCGGGCAAATTATATTTGTGTTGACCAAAACTCTGCCACTGATATAGCGTTATCAGTAGCATTGTATAGGTCCTCGCGTGTACAGGTGGTAGGACACGCAGGGCAAGATAATAAGTGTGCCATGGTCTGAGGCGTGACACCAGTGGCGGGCTGAGACTTTCCTTCAATGTCTGTGTGTAATTATACTCACTTATTAAAGAAAGTTAAGTTTCTGCATCAACAAAGGTCTACAATTACGTTAATTAGTATTTTTTCCTCTGTGTCATGAAGTACATTTTAGTTTGTTATTTAAGACCGTAAGATAAAATTACAAATTATAGACAAAAAAATACTAAGATCGTTCGTAAAATAATATATTTTTTCGTGCAATAAGTATTTTGTTTACGGAAATAAATAAAAAAAATTTGGTTTTCCTTGTACGTGATTTATTTTGTACTTACTTTTGTTCTATTGATAAAGAAAAGCCCTTTTTCATTACTTAACTCTAAATACCATCACAGCTTTTCAGTAACCATATACAAAATAAAATCCTTAATAGGTATAAAAACATTAAACTACAGACTGTAGTTTTGATAAATTAACTAGGTATAGAATCACATTTTGAAAAATCATACGATATCACAACCCAACTTATCACAGTGTATTTATATACGTAACTAGGTATGTTCCTAAACAATTTAACTAAAGTCATCTATGTCATAATTAAATGCCCATTCTTCTATATATTTTCATAACTGAATGTCACTTAACCGACTATTCATTTAAATCATTCACAATCACCTTTACATATTATTCTGTAACATTAAAAATTAATTACAAAGCAGATAGGTATAATAAAAGGACGTACTTAATGACTAGGTTTACCACTTAAAATGCAGAGAGAGTGACTTTGGGCAAAACCCCCAATTACAAAACAATTTGGCCACAGGTTCGTTTGGTTTTCTTCTGAGCAAAAACGTAGCGAGCGAGCATTTCTAACTTATGGCGGAACCCCGAACATAACAAAACGACTATTCCTCAGCCTCGTCAGAGATTTCTCGTCACTCGTAATTCACTTAATATTTTCTTTACCTAAATAATTTACTTACTCACTCGTTTAAAAGCTACCCAAAATCAAATGTTTTACGTTTTTTAACCGTACATGTGACTTTGTAAAAAAATTGTGTTAACACACTTGTCCATACACTATCCCAATGATAAGTACCTATTGAATGCGTCTGTTTTCACAGCTTGCCCTGCATGAAGGGCTTGAGGTACTTGTGGAAGCTGTCGTTGACGGGCTGAGCGTTGAGCGGGCTCTTCAGCGCTTCTTCCATCAGACGCTCGTACACGCGACCGTCGTATGATCCCAGGGTTGAACATAATATCTAAAACAATGAAATAAATAGTAATATAATAAAATATCTATGGACATTTATACGAATTGAGCTAGAGCCCCACAGTACGTTGTGAACTTGTGTCGTAGGATACCAACACAATCGATACTATATTTTAAAATACATATTAAATAGACATCAACGCATCCAAAACCCAGGCCTATGTAAAAAAGATGAAAAGAAGAAAGTAAATTTTTTCATCATGACCTAACCGAGGATCAAATCCGGGACCGGATAATTCGGTTACTTAATTTGACACTAACAAACAAACAAGCTAATACAACGGAAGTTAAATAAAAAAAGTAATAATAAATGTTACTTCGTCTGAGTAGTCAAAAGCATCCACCAACCCCACAGCATTGGGTCGCATCTGGGTCAGCAGTTCTTCATACCAGCTCTGTAGTCGGTCTACGTCGCTACTGGTAATTCTTGTATACTGAAACAAATGCAAAATGATTAACTTTTTAGTAGCAAAAAGCGACGGAAATTTGTAAATTTCGAATTTGCGGAATAAGTTGAAATTTTATAACTTATTTCATAATTTCATAAATGATACTTTATAGCAAATTTTTAAAATTCGCCCGCCTCACAATTAGGCTTTTTCATAGAGCGCTGATCAGTGCTTACACAATATCAAGGAGAGTTCCGCGAGACATAAGTAATTACTTTAAAGACAAAACGGTTACACTCATGTATTTTTAGTTGATATCGCCGTCCAGTTTCATCCAATTCAGATGCCATCTTCACAAACTACGAAGAATATAAGTATTATACTATATTAGAATAAAAATTACGGATTTCCATACAACATTTTAACCCCTTTTTAACCCGCTTAGTGGGCGAATTTTCAAAAATCCTTTCTAAACGGATGTCTATGTCATTACAACTACGAATTTGCCAAATGCGTTCAGTAGTTTAGTTTCGGCTGTGCGTTAATAGATGAGTCAGTCAGGTTTGCCTTTTATATATTAGAAAAACAATATATATATATATATTATAAGATTCGCCGTGTGGTTCCCGGCAGAGTAGAATAGGATCACTCCAAGTCATCCCGTGGATGTCGTAAATATCAACTAAGGAAACACAAGCCAAACAAAGCTTATTAACATCAAAGACACCTCTCCAACCCGTCTGGCCAGCGTGGAGAGTGTAGACCAAATCCTCTGACTATTCAGGCTAGTATATGGCTCTGGTAGTACAGAGAGGGTCGTGCTCCTGCGGTGGAGACTGAGAGGACCTGACCTATAAGACAGAAGATAGAAGAGAGTAAAAGTAAAAACAGAACAGGTATTAACAAGCTTAGCAACATACCCGTAGCAAATCATTGAGCTTCTTCAAAGCCCAATAAACGGCGTACAGCTCCACCAAAAGGTATAGAACTGGCTTCAGAGAAGAAGACACTTTGGCTACATTCTTCTTGGTTTCCTCGTAGAAAGTAGAAATTATTATCACTCTGCAATGAGCCTGAAAATATTTTTTTTTCCAAGAATACAATGTTCTACTATTGCTACTGGTATAGGACTAAATTCTCATGGTATTTATTTTAGCGTAAGCCCTTCGAGCAACACGGAAGGGAGTAGCCATACGCTGCATTCCCCTCTGTCAAGGTACAAGAAAAATTAGGCATATGCATGTCTATGTGTTAGTTGTGTGTGACTCATCTGTACACAAATTATTTTTTCTTTTTTATGTCATTTTTTGTGACAATGTCATAATTACTATCAAGTGACAGTTTAAGTTTTGTATGTAGGTGTGCGGAACTAAACTTGTGTGCACATTTCCCCCCGCAAAAAACGCCAGAAAAATTGTCATAGTAAATTGTCGCTTTGCCCACTCCCTCCGTCCGGTACGGAGGCCGTGTTGCTCGAAGCGTAAGCCATATCATAAAATACTTATTGAACACTACTTTTGGAACTGGGACTTAATCACAACTTTTACGAGGGAAGGACTAACATTTTTAGTCCAGAGTTTAGGCGGAAGGAAGGAATTCTTAACACTGGTCTCTTTAACTTATAAATTAGAAAAACAATATTTAGAATATACTTAGTCATGTTAAATTGCTGCAATACTTCACGACATTTTTCATCGTAAAGCTACTATGAGGGAAATGCAAACAATTCTTCGTTTTACACGACCTTGCTTAGAACCTTCAACTGTTAAATTTTGCATTAAAGAGGATAGGTATTTAACAACTAAATTAGCTACAAGTTACTTACCTCAGCTGCCGCAACTAGTTGAATCGACGTCGTGTTCCACGCGTCTTCGTAACACATTCCTGACTGCACTTTTTTTGTAATGGAGTCCACGCATGATGCTACGTTTCTACAAAAAAAATATGTTTTAAAGTTATAGGTACAATATTTTGTTTTTATACCTCGCCGTTCAGCCTCAGAATCCTAAAAACGCTCAAAAACATCTTTTTTTGTATGCTCCTACAATAAATAATAAAGCAAAATAAAATTTAAAAAAAGGCGGGTGATTTTTAATATTATTTTATTTTTATTATTTGTTGTGGCATAACACCTATACACATTTCAAGTCTAACGGTTCAATAGATACAGCCCTGTAACACGTGGATGGACGGACATTGGAGGGGTCTCGTTTGCAGCCTTTGGGCATGGAAACCTTTAATGGTCAACAAAAGAAGCTTACCTCATGGCTACAATTTGTAAACCCTCTATGATGCATTCCACGGTGTTCTCCCACTTGTGCGTAATATGCTGAGCAGTTTTTAAATAGGCGACGGTAGGAGTTAACGCCTGATTATCTACCTTCTTCCAGGTCTTTACCAAGAACCTTAAACAGAAAACAACTGTCATGTGCTCATTAAATACTCAAAAGGATTATTCAGACTATTAAAATCTCGTCATTCACTCTCGACGGCCCCTAGCCCATCGATATCTGCAACACCAGAGGAGGTGTTGATGAGTTATCGACTCTTTAGATAGCCGTAAACACGCCTTTTGAAGGACCCCAAGTCAGGAGAACGTCGGGAGGGAGTTCATTCTAAAATCCTACTGTACGAGGGAAAAAAACTACGTAACGCTCTGTCATTTTTGGAGACACAAGTTTCAAGAATGTAGTGATGGACTTTACTTCTGTGGTGGGAGGTGTGGTGATAGAAAGCAGACGGTGGCAGCAATTCTAAAAGTTCTTCAGAACATTCAATAGTGGAGACGGTAGAACACACACAAAGATCCAACGTCTCTCCGAAGACTGAGGGTGTCTAAATCGCCTGTGAGATAATACGAACTGCAGCATTGGATGTGGTCAAGAGGACGGAGTTGGTATTGAGGTGCACCAGTCCAGTGGAGTGCGTCATCAATTTGTACTGTATTATATCAATTTTAATTTGCTTTTTGTTATTAAATGTATTCTTTTCAAATATATTCAAAATACATAACCGTATAAGAATCAATTAAGACTCTTCAACAAATCCACACCTCCTCCTCCTCTTCTGAGCATTATTGCGGGTGTATCCACAACTGTGACGCATGAAAGCCCGTTTCCGCTATTATTGCAGCTTGGATGCTATATTATGATTGTCATCTTTTTGAGTAGTGTTCGCTGATCCCCACCTAGCAGTCTGTAAGAGCAGCACAGTATTCTCCCCCTCGTAGGTGCAGGCGGCCGTGACAAACGCGTACTGCACGGGGAGGTTGGAGGACTGCATGTACCCGTGACCACCGCACGCCAGCCGACAGCTCTCCACGTAGCTCGCGGCGTCCGATGTGCTGATTGCTTTCAGACAGCAGGCCAGAGCGTGAAGCTGGAAGAAAAAGCTAGTTTTTTAAACTCGGGACGCGCGTAAATCTGCGCGCATACGCTACCTATTTTAAAATGCTTTTTCATTTTATCCATTTCTTGGTAAAAGTCACTGTCCATGAGAGAAAAAGAGAAAAAACTGAACTTAAAATTTATGTCCTTAAATTTCATTCGTTGCGATTTCAAAATAAGGTGATAAGCAACATACAGCATGAAGGGATCGAGAAGCATCGACAAACATAAGATGAAGAAGAATGTTAGGGAAATTTATGTTAATTATAATTACCTCCGGTAATTTATTGAGATTGCCATCATCCAGTGCTTTCGTGGCTTCCTGGAAAGTGTCCCACAATTTTTGTCCTGTTAACCGCTGAGCATGGCAAGCCGCAATACCGATGAAGATTTTGTGTTGCTGGGTCAAATAGTCCAGAATTTGGACTTCAGGTTCGCTGAAAATTTTAATCACAAATTTATAGGTTCATCTGTATTTATCTTTCATGCATGCCTGGGACGAGAAAAGAAACATAGGATCTCCCAGCTGCTTCTCATCCTTTACAGATCCAAGGAAAGGGAGATCTCAATCATACCAATAGGTGATGCAGTTAGTGTGATGCGTCTCGCATTAATAAAAAATATCACGGTAGATGGCGCTGTCGCCTATCCGTTTCCGACGTACATTTCTTTGGAGGGGATGAGACGCTAGAAACCGGAATATTTATTTGAATTTCGTTTACAAGATAAAGGACGTCTTTAACGACATGAATATTGTATGTATAAATGACCAACATTGGTTTTAGATTTTCGCTATCCGAAAGCTGTTATCGTATCAATTACGTACCTTTCTCTTATCTGTGATTGCCTCCTAACAGCAGAATACCTAGTGGCAATCGTAACGGCTTTGGACAAGTAATTGACAGCATCAAACACGACCATCACTCGCACGAACACCATCGCGCCGTAGTTCAGTTTGCTGTTGCGAGATTTCACGTAGGTGCCATCCTGAACAAAAAAAAAACAAATATACTTGTATACTCTTATTACTCGTAAATTAAGAAAGAAAAAGTCACGCTGGCAGAAATTTAACCCAACAGTCTTTACTCTTTGTACGACTAACACCTTACCGATAAGTTGCCGTGCGTCATATCCCACACGTCGAATTTCTCCACCATTATGGTGACGCATTCTGCTTAGACGCATTATTGTTTGCGTCACCTAACATTACTAACCCACCATTACAAGTGTGGTATGTGGTATCGATTAAACTTATTTTACAGTGAAGTTAAAATCAATGAATATGAAGGCAGCCATACAATATTTCATAGGTGTTTTTCATGCATTCATAATGCTATTCAGCTTACCGTACTAGCATCATAATATACTGTATTAGTGGTGGACTGGTATAAAGAGTATATGTCATCAAAGTTAATTTCCACTATACACTTTTATATGCCAGATTTGAATTTGTACTCGTATTTGAACCTTGCCTTATGCTGAGTGACTTAGACTCTACATTTTTTGTCAAAACTATGAGTTAATTTTATTTGGAAAATCTTTTTTTATAAGGTAATACGTGCCTCTAAAACTTTTGCGTGTTTCATAAGCATTTGGTTCCTTGGTATCCTAACGTTGTTCAGGCCAAGGAATCCGTTGTTCAAAGTGTTGAGGCCAAGTTTCGCACCGATGTCGCCAACTTTGATTCCTGGGAGCGGCATGTGGGTTTCCTCGTCTCTGAAAATCAATTCTGTTAATATGATTTCATAAGAAAATCGTTAAAAAACATATTCGACTAACTTTTACAATCAGCTGTACAAAAATTGTAAACATACCTCAGGTGTAGTGCATTGGTAAGGTGTGTCAAACTATATATGGGTAAGTAACATATTAAGCTCAATAAATCAATGTTAAACCAACGTGTGTGTTTCACTACATGGCAGAAGAGTGTACCAAATTAATATTGATTTAGCGTAATCTGTGGTGTGTAGTATGCACAGAAATGAGTTTTTGTATCGAACAAAACATAAAACACGCGCGTTCTCCGACAGAATTGGAACTCGAACCTGTGATTGATGGGACGGCGGCAGTTCGAGATGTTTATAAAGGCATCTGAAATGAGCAAAAAGGTTCTTCGATTCCAGCACATAAATTGAACCTTTGAAAGAACTCAGTTGGAGCCGAATACGGTTAATGGGCGCACGCCTTTCTAAACAGAAAGATCTTTCCTTTGTGGCGGTGGAGTATACCACCTCGCTCCCGCTGCAGAGATTAAATATTAGTCGGCCTGTAAAAACTGCCAAATCATTTATGAACAAACGAACATGCTTTTGCAGCTGGGAATGAGGACTCTTGACGCGAGTAGTTCACTAAGCAACGCTACCTGACTTGCACTATGAAGGAGTGGATGCCGTGGCACTCTCCCTTTGTGTATAGTTGGGCTACGACGATGCAGTAATTGGCCGTGTGTCCCACTGTAAAACAAATAGAGAAATCATTAAGAGTTGTGAATTACTCACACTATGAAAGAAAGAAAAATTATGGTCAGGGGTGTCATTGTCAACTGCCTGACCTGTTGTAGGTCACCGGATACTTGCGACCGGCCCCCCGAACTACTACATTCTCATCCCCTATCCATCCCAGCAAGTGGCAACCCAAGTACCATTATCCAGTTCCCCAGTCCAACAACTCCTACCCTTCCTTTGCTTATAAAGTGGTTTCGATGGGCAACAACGTCGGAACTGAGGTAAACCAAAAAACAGGGCTCACTAACCTGGTTGCCAAGCTTGGTAAGTATGGCAAAACCCTCCCAATGATAGGAATCCTTGGGGCTATTTCCAGGCTAAGATGGTGATGATGACTTATTAATTACATTCAAGTACTCACAGCCGCCAGGCCACCACTTGTAGGACGAGAGGTTGGGTGTGTTAAGCACGAACTCTTTGGTGCTCGGGTCATACGTAGCTGTGGTCTCCAATCCGCGGATGAACGTCCCGTGACCTAACTCCGTCTATACATTTTAGAATAAGCATTTCATATACATAAGTCATCTTACTGCTGGGTTAATGGGTTGTAATAAATTGTCACTTTCGGATAACCTTTACGAGGTAGACAATTTCAATAGTCACCTAAAGGGCCAAATATACTTCTTCGTTTGAAGTCGGTTTTGTTTTTTTTTTTTGTTAAAAATATTTTTTTTTTTAATTTTTGGGGCGTGTGGTAGTTTAATGAAAACAATGAAGCAACGTTCACATCTCAGATCACATCAAATCACATCAACTTGTCTTGATTATTATAAATTATTATTAGTTTATAATAGAATCACTAGAAGCTTATAAACATCAAAGAGACCTCTCCAACCCGTTTGGCCAGCGTGGAGAGTGTAGGCCAAATCCTCTGACTGCTCTGGCAGTACAGAGAGGGTCGTGCTCCTGCAGTGGAGACTAACAAAGACCTGAAGATGAGTAGAATTACTACTCGAGGCGAGGAAGGGGCCATCATAACATTTCTTTTGAGTTGGGGTCGTTGATTTCTTTTTCTTTTCGCTACACCATTATAAATAAATATATATGGACAAATCACACAGATTGAGCTAGCCCCAAAGTAAGTTCGAGACTTGTGTTATGGAATACTAACTCAACGATACTATATTTTATAATAAATACTTATTTACATAAACATCCAATACCCAGAAAATCTGAAGAAGATAATTTTTCATCTTGACCTGACCGGGGATCGACCCCGGGGACATCCGTGTCGAGCTCGTCAAAACTATATGAATACATTCTTACGCACTTGAGCATAACCACCAATGATTCTGCAGTTCCTAGCCCTGGGCATCCACTCCCTCTGCTGCTCCTCCGAGCCTTGTGACATGATCGCCGGCATGAACACCATATAGTGGAGTACGAGCGGCGACCCATCCCGGAAGGTGGACATACTCAGGTGGGAAGCAAGCACGTCTCTGGAAATAAGTACTTACATAATTTAAGTTCGAGCCTTGTCTTATTTTTCGTGGATTGCTGTACGATCGAAGTTTCATTTCAATAACATTTAATTTTTTCACCTATTATTTCATTTTTCTTTAAAAGACTAAATTGAAATAACCAAGTTTCATTGCACGCTAATTTATGATGGAGTTCCAACAAATATAAGTTTCAATTTAAGGCCCGATGGAACCTCACAACATTGTAAATTCATTAAATAGCAATCCAAGACAGAAGTCATTTACTGAAGGCACGTTCATCAAAGTAGTTATGCAATCATTTCTTATTCTCACTCACACACAAGATCAAGATCAGGAAAATCTTCAATTGTCAAGAAGCAAAAAATACGATACCATATTGTATGTTCCTAATGTTCAAATAAATAATTACGTAATGAGTAGCTTGATTACTCGTTCTACCCATGAATCCCATGATTGAATTTCGAGGTGATATTACAGCATGGCATCCGTTTTTTTGCCATTTTCCGTTCTCTTGTCTACATACAACAAAATGCCATGCAATTTCTAATTAGTGAGCTTCATATTGATTACCATATTATTACTTAAAATTCTAACGTCTCTTCATAAACAGTTGGAGTTATCAATGTGAACCCCTGCCCCTCACCCCGCGCCCTCAAGGAGAATATTTAATTTGATAACTTTTTATTATAATTTTTCTACCTGTGATCGTCCATGGAGCTTTTGCCCTCCCGTTGTATATCACGAATAATTTCGAAAGCCACCACAGACTTCCACACGCTATTTTCGTACATCTCCTTATTGCTCAAGTAGTCATCGGGAACATCTCCTTTGAACACATGATCCTTGCTCAACATTCGTTGTTCTGTAATTAGATAAAATTCTTTATCTCAGCAACAGCTAATGCCGTCAAAAACAATTTTTGTAAAAAAAACCAAGTCTCGCAACTCAGTTCTGCTACCGTCAAAAGTTGTGAGATCCATGTAATACCAAGTCGGTTAATGTTTTAAATGAATAGATCGACTTAGCCATCACATGAACACACTATGTATAAATTACAAGTAATAATGTCGTGTGGTTCCCGGCAGAGTAGAATAGGACCACTCCAAGTCTTCCCGTGGATGTCGTAAAAGGCGACTAAGGAAACACAAGCTAAACAAAGCTTAATAACATCAAAGAGACCTCTCCAACCCGTCTGGCTAGCGTGGAGATTGTAGGCCAAATCCTCTGACTACTCTGGCTAATATATTGCTGTGGTAGTACAGAGAGGGTCGTGCTCCTGCAGTGGAGACTAAAAAAGACCTGATGGATGGAAATGTAACATTAACGGACTTGGTATTACATGGATCTCACAACTTTTGACGATAGAAAAACTGAGTTGCCGGACTTGGTTTATTTGCGAGAATTGTTTTTAACGGCATATAATCTACTGAAATAAGGTCAGTAGATGTTAAACTTTTTGGGAATACGTGTAACGAGTACGTTATCTATTTATATAGTAAGTGTATTCTCCTTAGTACCCTAAGAGTACGCGCACATTATGCCTGGCCGCATCCCAAAAATCCGCTTCAAGCCGCTGAAGCGCTCGTGTGTATTTTCATACAAAATAAACACGAGCGCTTCAGCGGATTGAAGCTTGATAGAACTATTTAAATTTTTTAAAATACGGTATTTATTGTTCTCAATATAGAGAATTTATTGTTCTTATAATAGAGAACGCTGTCCTGTGCAAAGATTTATGGTTGACCATGAAGCGAAATACTACTGATTGGTATCCCGCTCCCACATATGCAATTGTATTTATTATACACGTACCAATATAGGTTAGGTTAGTGTGCCTGTAGACTACAAAAATGGCGGATAGTCGAACACCGGGGTGTTTTAGTGGGTTCAAGCGCCACATACCCACCCGGTACCCGCAGTAGTGGTATGCGAAGGCATTTACAACATGACAAAAAAAAGGTTTTAAAACAATTGCATGTGTGCCAGCGGGACACCACCCTGTAGTATTTTCGTCTCTTTCTATCGTACCCAGTCCTCTCGTCTCTCGTCTCCAGACCTTATATGGTAGAATGACTCTTACCATATAATGTCCTTGACGTTATCACTGTCCGATAAAGCGGTTTAATCCTCAGCTGTGATGGTTCAGCTGTCTAGGGACTGCCATACATACTATAGATGAATCTACAAACAGTGTGCCTTTTGATCATACATACATACTATCACGTCTTTATCCTTTGCGGGGTAGACAGATCCCAAGGTCATAAAACCTACAGGCCACGTTTAGCATCGAGTAGGCGTAAAGGTGGAAAGCAGAATAAAAATAGTGATGGGTTGCTAGCCGCATCACCTATCAATTTGATTCCTTAGATTTTCGCCGAATCCCTTGACCGGCTTTTATGGTCTGCGCGGGAATAAAAGCAGCTGGTATATTCTATGATTTTTCTTTTCTCCCAAACCAGCATGGAAGATTCGCCCAATCCCTTTTGATCAAGATAGGTATGTGTACGATGCATGCAGCGTACATTTTGCTTGTGTCAGCAGTTTACGTGCGCCGCGCCGCGACTCAATTAGTACACCATTATCATTAATCGCGTGCACTCATATCAAATCAAAATAATCAATAAAGTCTATCATTATAAGTATCAGTCGTATAAATTATCAAACTATCATTTAAGGGTGTTAGGTTTAGAAATAGACCCTACATCTTTATGGTCCTTCGAGTAGCTACATAGATAACGAACTGACATGTTTGTTTGGTACAAGGTCCTGCAAAGGTACTATATGTAATTACCTACACAAAATGTTATTTGTGAATGTTATTTTGAAAACTAACACAAAAAGTCGGCGTGTTATCACCTCAGGGTAAATGAACGTAATTTAAATACCTTATATTATCTTTTATTTTTTTAACAACTGCTAAAGCATTTCTTACAAAAAACAAGTGTTAATGACTTCAAGTGTCCGCGAACTTGTCTAAAGAAAAAAAAATATTTTTAGTTTTTTGTAGAAATCACCAATATACCAATTTTATTGTATTTGCCAAATGCCAATTTTTGGGCCTGGCTCCCCATAATATTTAGTCTCACAAAAAATTTATAAGTGATATATTTTTCTGTTGAGTTCGGCTTGACCTAACTTAATTATACTTCTTGTAATATCTATTTATAAGATTTTGCAATTGAATCGCCAGTAATCAATCAGCTTCATCTGTTATAACCAACATAAGCCAACATATTTTCTCTATTATGAATGGAATTATTTATCATAGGCTTCTTGTATTACCGTGTTGCATGAAGCAGGCTTATGAATACTTAAAACTTAAATTTCTGGTTAAGAGGACTAACTATATACTTAGTCTTACTACTTGATAATTGCTTATCAATTAAGTATAAACCCATTGTTTTTTTAAACCTGTAATGATTCTTTTAGAACCTTAACGTTTTCATCAATTTCATTAGTTTCATAATAGCTATCCATATAGCAAACAACTTAATTTGATCCTATTTCATCTTCTTCTTCATCAGGTCTTTTTTAGTCTCTACTGCAGAATCACGACCCTCTCTGTATAAGCAGAGCCATATATCATATATGTGGTGTAAGTTTGACAGATCGTTTGAGAAATGATGTTATAAGGGAACGATGTGGAGTGAAAGACAGTAAAGTGACAAAAATTGAGAAAGGAATGCTGAGATGGTTTGGACATGTAGAGAGGATGGATGAAAGGAGAATTACGAAAGGTATATATACAGCAGATGTGGTTGGGATTGTTGGTCAGGGCCGGCCTCGACGAACGTATCGTGACCAAATTACGAACGTTCCTGCAAAAGGAGATGTAAGGAGTACCCGAAACAATATTAGTGCAATTAATAATATGGATAACAATACGTGTCGCACTCATATCATTATGGAATGTAATGTACGGGCAAACTAGAGTGTGTCACATATCTTTTATGGTAAACAAAATATTCTGGCAAATGAGATTCGGGCACATAAAATTCAGGCATATAATTTTATTGCATATATTTTTTGGGCAAACAATAGACAACCTTAAATTACATGTAACATTTGGAATGTCAACACCAACATTCGGTAAAATGTTAACATTCTGCTTTGTACAAGGTACTGCAGCGAGTCTTTTACATTGAGTGATAACGATACTGGTTGCTCAAAGCACAGCGTAGGTCGTCAAAAAAACTATAATATCAATACTAGTAAAATCGTAACAAAGGAACGTCAAACAAGGACAAACATGTCGACTTTGTATTGTTCATAGGTTTTTTTTTATGTCTCCATTGTACCAGAAAATTTATACATACCTACATTGACAAAATACGTGAAAACACCACATTTTTTTCCACGATTTTAATCACATGTAATGAATATAATTAAGCACTTTAAAAAAAAAAGAAAAAGCCAAGCCCTGAATTCACGAGTGGCGAATCTCATTCTACCATTCAAAATAAAAATCGTAAAGCAGTTCACAGCATACATCTACCTGACAAGTTTAAGCTGTGTAGTACCGATAGTTTTAAAATAAAATGGCTGTGACATACGGACAGACAGACAGACGGACATGACGAATAAGGGTTCCATTTTTGCCATTCGGCTACGGTACCCTAAAAATTAAGCTCACAGAAAATCGACGTTTGAGTAGTAGTTTTACAGCTTCTATGCTTCGTTCGGTGAGTGAGAGAGCCGGAGGCCCATGCCCCCTTCCCTCTGGGGAGGGAAAACAAAAGGCCGGCAACGCTCTTGTCATACCCCTGGTGTTACATTAGTCCATGGGCAGCGGTGATCACTTACCATCAGGTGACCCGCTTGCTCGTTTGCCGTCCTCTGACATAAAAAAAAAAGCTCTAGAAAGCTTGTATATACGGAAACACTTATAATAACCAAACCAGACATTTCCTAGGAATTTATAAATTAATAAGATCTCCCCCGTTAATTAGACTGAATAATTTAATTGAAGAAGGGAACTAAGACCTAATTAATTCGCAAAATGGATTGTCATCAATAAGCAACCACTGAAATGAAATTGTTTGTTTCAGACTGCCTAACTGTGCGTTAAAACAATATAAGTCCATATTTTGTTAGTTTGAAGCAGGTATATACATGAGATAAATAAAAAAATAAATAATACTAGTAAACTACTCTACTTTAACATAATAAAATGAACTTATAAATCTAAAATGCCCATGTGGCATGTTCGCAAGAACGCTATAAACTTACTTGCTGTAACTCGTATCTTACATTTTGACTGTTTTGTTTTGCGAGTATGTAAGTGGCAATTACTGGTGTCAGACACCTATTCGAGGTTTCGCAGTATCTTAGAGATGCTCGCTCGCTCTTGTTTTCGTCACAAGAAAAACCTAAATTACCCTCTGTGGCCGACTTTGACCAAGTTGTTTCTACTATAGTAGGATCTCTCATTAATACTAGACTTTACCTGACAGTAGAAACGGCACTGAAACTATGTCTTTCACCAAACACTCCGCGGAAAAGTTTTAACTTGCGCAAAGAAAACTGGAGAGAGTAATGCTCGGCATCACTCTTCAACACACGAAAATCAACGAATGGATACGCCAGAAAACTAAGCTGAGAGATGAAGTCACAACAATCGCGAAGAAGTAATAAATAAATATATACGGACAAATCACACGGATTTAGCTAGCCCCAAAGTAAGTTTGAGACTTGTGTTATAGGATACTAACTCAACGACACTATATTATGTTACAAATACATATATAAATAAACATCCAAAACCCAGGTCGATCTGAAAAAGATCATTTTCCATCTTGTCCTAACCGAGGATCGAACCTGGGACCGTCCGCGTCGCAAGCCGGCGGCGTATTGACCGCTGCGCCTCGGAGCTCGTCATGAAAAAATGGACTTGGGCTTGACATATAACCCGAATGGCAAACGATCGTTGGCCAAAAAGAGTCCTGGAATGGAGACCACGAAACAACACAAGAGAAAGAGGGTGGCCGCCAAAGCGATAGTCTGAAGATATCCGACGACACGCGTGGCTGGATGAGACGGGCACAAGACCACCAGTCATGGTTGAATTTGGAGGAGGTTTACATCCAAGACTAGAGTTGATTGGGCATATAATGATTATGATGATGATAGACAATACGCACTATGGCATCGGGTCATTATTGGCCAGTTACTTACCTCAATTAATCCTCAAAGTTTAAATAAGTACACCACACGGCGGACAAAGAAATATTCAAAGTCCAACTTAGACTAATAAACGACGATAGCCACATACATATTGAGTGCTCACTCACCTCTTTGTTTCCGTTTCGAAGTTTTTTCGGGACCCCCATCTATTAAATTCGTCAATTCTCTTATGTCAAATGTACACTTCGATCTTTCGTTTTGCAAGTCTTTGTTTACTTCGGCCATTTTGGAAGTACCGAGTGCTCAAGCTCGATGTCGGATTGCGACTGAAAGTAAGCAATTCGGTATTTTGGAGCCAAAACTTGTGAAACTAACCGGTCGAGTTGTGTGGTTTCACCCAACTTGCAAGCCCCGATGTCACGGCACGAGCGGAAGCGACAAGCGTTTTGACGCGTATTGTGATCCACTCGGAGGTGATACACAAACTGCAAAGAAGACATTCTATAACTAATATCAGACGATTGACTACCTTATGTTTTCTCTAGGCAATAAAGAACATAGACAAATATTGACCATCACATTTAAGTTTGAATTTGGTTGCATATAAGAAAATCAAATCATCGAGCAAGTTTCAAAAGAACAACGAATAAATCAACAAATTTCATAAAAACAATGGTCATTTAATCAAAAATTCAACTGACCAAAGTCTGGAATAAGGTTAAAAGGATTATTAAGATAAGTTATCATCTGGTCTATCTTAAAAAAGTTTGTTTATAAATTAATGCCGTGTGGTTCCCGACAGAGTAGAATAGGACCACTTCAAGTCTTCCCATGGATGCTTACGAACATCAAAGAGACTTCTCCAACCCGCCTGGCCAGCGTGATGAGTGTAGGCCAAATCCTCTTACTGCTCTGGCTAATGTGTGGCTGTGGTGGTGCAGTGAGTGAGGGTCGTCGTGCTCCTGCAGTGGAGCCTAAGAAGGACCTGATGCTGATGATAAATTAATTAGCGAATAACGCCTGTCTAATATAAAAAAAAACCGGCCAAGTGCGTGTCGGGCCACGCGCAGTGTAGGGTTCCCTAGTTGCGAATGACAACTTTGAGTTTACACTGTTCACACTCGCACATCACAGTTTAACGACCAAAAACATGTAACAATAAAATTTTACATTTTCGAGTACATTTTATAAGTTGGTTGCCTATAACTTTTTAGTTTGTACTTAGTCCTCAGCTCTGATAGTTTTCCTTTCAACTTCAGTATATATATTACTGCTGTAATTTTTTTCACGTATCCATATATAACCGTTTAGTAGATAGAGGGGGGGACACTTACCTCTAACAAAAATTTGCACTTTAAATAATAGAAAAATATTACTCCTTCTTTACTTGTATGGGAGCTACCCTAAAAAAAAATTTTTTTTCAAGTTTTTCTTTTACCACTATTTTGACATGATTAATATACATACCCATACCAAATTTCAGCTTTCTAGTACTTATAGTCTCTGAGTAAAACCGCGGACGGACAGACATCGAAACTTCGGCGAAACTATAAGGGTTCCTAGTTTACTACGGAACCCTAAAAAACCTTTGTACCAATAAATTCGCACAACATGTATTTTACCAATATTTTAAACATATTGTCAGAGCATGCGCGAAAAATATCAAAATGTTTTAGTACATTACGTCAGTGGTAAGAACCTTCAACTAATGTAATTAAATAAAACGTGACAAAAGAAAATTGATAATATTTTAAACAACATTACAGAGCTTAACCATTAACAATTTGTTCAATACATTTGCTAGTAATACGGTTCTTATGACATCGAAACTTGGATCGTAATGATGTATTTGCGGCACTAGTACTTTTTACTTTACACCAATCACAACCAGATGCAAAATTGAAACTTTTTCATAGAATTCGAGCAGAGTTTCAAGTTAAGAATGAAAACATTTATCTGATTCGTGAGATTTGATTTTTTTACCGACTTTGAAAAGAAGAAGGTTATCAATTCGGTTGAATGTACTTTTTTGTAAATAATAAACCTGAGTAAATGTACCTGATTATGATAAATGCATTTTTACAAACTGCTTTAGTTCCTAACTTTTATAAATTCCTTATTTGCTGAACTGCAATCTTGTTTTATTTTTAGAATTATTATTTTTAGAAGAATAAAAAATTTGCGATTATGAAATTTGACTAGGAATGATTTGCCACTTTAAATTGACATCTAGCAATTTTTGATCAGTCATCCATTTGATGACCTAAACATTTGGATGGTAAAATTTTGCTAAATTAAATAAATAAATATATATGGACAAATAAATATATACAAACAGATAGAGCTAGCCCCAAAATAAGTTCTTAAGTAAGACTTGTGTTAGTTATGGGATCCTAAGTCAACTATACTATTACAAATACATATATATGGATAAACATCCAAGACCCAGGTCAATCTAAAAAAGATCATTTTTCATCTTGACCTGACCAGGGATCGAACCCGGAACCATCCGTTCGTGTTGACCGCTGCGCCACGGAGCTCGTTGTAAAACATTTTGTCTTATAAATTTTGTTTTTTGAAATTTTCCCAATGAAGTGGATTTTCTAATATGCAACCTTGAGGGTTACATTTCAATTGGGGGTCACAAATTCAAACTCAATCGTCGCGTGTTCTATGGTTTTATATCCATAAAGGCAGTTGCGCTGTCATACACAAGAAAACCAACTCCCAAACCCCCCTCGTTCTATTGAATTAGAGTATGACAGTCTGTCTGTCTTTTGGTTGGCTACGCTTCACGAAGTTTTAATTTACCCATCATCAGTGTTACTCATCGTAGATACGAAGTAAGCTGAAATACAACATAAGATTTTTCAAGCAGCCCAAACACCTTACATGGCGAGAGCCGAAGCTAACAAATGCAACAGTCAACCTGTCTTCCAAAGAACGGAGAAACTCGTTACATATCACGTGTGTGTGACCTATCTATCTACCTAACACTCAGACATTTGCCAATTTTGACCAAATCAATTGAGAAACCATACTTTTCAATTTCAATAATTCTACAGGTTACCATACAAACAAACTTTGAATATCATACCATAACTCCTTACCGTTACGGAACTCGGATCCTGACTGGTGACAATGGGACCACGTCAAAAGCATATTTTTGAACAAAAAAGCATTTTAAGAATCGGTCGTTTTGTAGGAATAATACATAATCGTACACATTAAGATTTTATTATCAAGTCGTGTCATTTATATGATATGATAACTTTTACTCCTGCAAGGTTACTGGTGTTTACAAGTAACCTTGTATATGGTTGTGGCGAAATGCAGCAACGTATCTGCATTGGGGATCGTCAGTTACTGCTGGTGTTCCACAGGGTGGTGTTCTAACCCCTCTTTCTTTTTTATATTAAACTAGCTGACTCGGTGAACTTCGTACCGCCTAACAGTCAATGATTAAGTATTCATTACATATCGAGTTTTCATTGTTTTAAAGATGTATTCTGCTATTCGGGACGGAGACAAATCCAACGAATCAATAACCATGAAAATTGGTTCAGCAGATCTCGAGTTATAAGTGTTGTAACAAACCCGTCTTTGTTTTATATATATATATAGATATATAGATATAGATATAGATAGATAATACTCACAGCTTCTGTCTTCATACGTAGACTTCGAGCAACACGGCCTCCGTACCGGACGGAGGGAGTGGGCAAAGCGACAATTTACTATGACAATTTTTCTGGCGTTTTTTGCGGGGGGAAATGTGCACACAAGTTTAGTTCCGCACACCTACATACAAAACTTAAACTGTCACTTGATAGTAATTATGACATTGTCACAAAATATGACATAAAAAAGAAAAAATAATTTGTGTACAGATGAGTCACACAACTAACACATAGACATGCATATGCCTAATTTTGGCTTGTACCTTGACAGAGGGGAATGCAGCGTATGGCTACTCCCTTCCGTGTTGCTCGAAGTACGTAGATGATTTGCAAAATAGGAGTGCCAATATCGAGAACATGTCATTTGTTATTTCCACCATAAATAAAAATTTGGAATAGAAGTCAAACTGTCAAATACTTTATTCATGGTAAGATATTTTAAAAATCCAGGATATTTAAAATATTATACGATCCAGGTATCCAGGTTAATCCGCTAAAAACTCAAGGCATAATCGTAGGTACTCAGTAAATAACTGCATGCTTGTTCATCTTCCCAGGATAGTGTTTGATGGATTTGTAAAAGAGTACTGCAACCGTGCCCAAAGTCTAAGACTATATATCTACAACACTCTTTCATGCACTACTGAAATGACGGAGCTCAGCAGAAAGATCTTTGCTGCTTTGGGCTCGCTCAGGAGACTTAATAGGTTCTTAGCATCAAGATATAATACTAGAGGAGCTACGTTAAATATTGGCTTTGTCCCACTCTTCGAAATTTAAAATTTTAGCGCTGCCGTGCTGAAACAATAGTAACGAATACGTCAGCGCTTTATTTGCTTACTCTCACGCGTTTCCATAGCAACATGTCAACATAATGCAAAATGGCGGGAGGTGATTATATTGTTTTTTTTTTTGTAAAAAATGAAATTGATGGAAATTTATTCATTTGCACTGTGCAGTGCTCAATAAGTTATTACTGCAACAACTAAATACACACCAAGGCATTTTTTATGATTTTTACCATGTTTTAGTTTATTAATCGTGGGTAGTACCACAAGCGAATGAGCTAACAACTAACTGAGTGAGTTGCGGTGCAATCGCCACAGTTGAACGGGACAAAGTAAGGACTTGCGGTGTTTTCTCTTGTAGTTATATCTCAATGGTTTTTAGATATTCTAAGGTTCTTACCTTTGAACAACAAAATGATGCTTGCTCTTTCCCTATCTTAGATTACGCTGACACCTGTTACCTGGACCTGAATGATGAGCGTCTTTAAAATCTTTTCACAGCATGTAACTTGACCCTCGACCCCCTTTAAGGGGTGACTCAGACCGTCTTTATGAACAACTTTAATTATGGGATCAATGGGAGCATAAGACTATATCCCATTTACTAGTCTGTTATACCTTAAGGCCACGTTTAGCAAGTTGGTGGCCTTGTAGGTGAGAACAGAATCAAAATAGTGATGAGTTGCAAGCCAAATCGCCTATTGACATGATTGTGACGCCCATTACCTCCATCGGTTGTTACGATCTGCGCGGAAAGAGAAGCAACCGGTACATTCTACGTTTTTAAAATTAAAACCTAATTATAAACATCAATATGCCTTATCCGGTCGTATGTACGAAATTTGGTTGAAACTACGTTTGTATGGGATTGCGGCTTTACGTGGGACTCTTAAGTGAAATTGTTACTAATATAAAGTGTTGTGTCTGAGTTTTCTTAATAAAAATCTTTTTGTTTTTCCTACTATCACTGGACTTATGGCACCAATGATAAGTTTTTTTTTTGTTTAATAAGTTTAGTTCCTTCATCAATAAAGTCTACAAGTATGTTATAAGTAAGTAGTATGTTTTTCCTCTGTGTCTTGAAGTATGTTGTAATAAGTTATTTACGACCGAAAGACGTACAATTAAACAATATAGAAAAAACATACTTCTTAAAGAATAGAACGTTCAATTGCTGCAATGTAAATGTTATTGTCAGAAATAAATAAAAAAAACTTTAGTTTTTCTTGTATGTGATTTATTTGTACTTATTTTAGTTCTATTGATAAAGAATAGCCCCTTTCCATTACTTTATTATTAATGCCATCACAGTCTAAATAAAATAACTTTTTTCATCTCACCTACCTTTAAACAGTGTCATTAAATGCGAGCAAAGTGGGCTGTATTTTTTTAAATTTAATAGGGCACTATACCACGCACAAGTGTCTTCTACATCCAAAAAGATATTTTTTTTTCTTAACTATACTGCGAGGTTTTTGTCCTTTATTCAAATTTGGAATTGTTAATGGCTGTGGTGGCTGGCTGTTTACATTCATCGAACTTTGACTTCCACTTTTTGGATAAAACATTTTCATTATCTGTGGAATCCTTTGATACATTTTCTGCTCACTGCAGTTTGCCGCTTTTTATTTTTAGGCAAAATATTTATAAGTAATCCTAATCTTCATTAATTTGCATGAAATAAATACTAATATGATAAATTAATAGATGGTCAATAATGTTGATATAGGTAATATAATCAGCCAGCTTGCAGACGCACAAATATTAATTTTTAAGGTAAACTAAGTATATTCATACGATACAATTTCAACCAATATAATATGAAAAATATTTTTTTTTTACTCTACTATTTACTCGGCGAGATGAAAAACATTGTGTGTATCACGGCCGGTATTAGACATTACAAACTCGGACTACTAAAAGCACTCGGCTTTGCCTCGTGCTTATTAGTAGTCGCTCGTTTGACGTAATTTCCCACGTAATTTCCCTTGCTACACAATGTACTATTTTATACCTACGGTTTTATCACGTTTATTACATTATAAAATAATGCCTAACATTTCAAACTCTTTAAAAATGCGATAAAACCGTATTAAATTAACAGTACTTTTATTTGAATTGCTGCACTGGCCAAATATAAGAAGACACACACCAAAGACACCATAGGAGTTTTTGGTGGGAAGTCAAGGGGTTCAGTTGTCGTTTGCTTTATACAATTTTGCAAATTGATTTAAGTGGACTTTATAATATGAAATTGGTGTAGTTTGGTGTTATTAATGCTCGTGCTCGAGAACAATTTGTGAAATAGTTAAAGTAGACTGTTAAATGGACTCGTATAGATTTGACGCCAAAATCTCCCACGAGGCTGCCAAAGAACATACGCCATCTTTGATGCCACATACCGTACAACACCGATACTTAGTATCTCATTATACTGGACATTGGTAGAATCACTGAAGTCTCGGTGGAAGCCATAATTAAAAAAAGAAAGAAAGAAAGACATCATAGCCACAGTCAAGGGAGTGAGCGAAAGTCTAAGGAATCAGTTATGTCAATAGGCGATGCGGCTGGCAACCCATCCCTTTTAAATTCCATTTTCCATTTGGAATTTTAATTCAGTTCTGTCTATCTGGTGAGGGTTAACACGTGATATTATGTATGTATGTATCTAGAAAGTTCAGTCCATATCTTCACCCATATATATATAATAAAGTCAATTTAAAGTGTCTTATTAAAAATTGCACCACTAGAGAATTAAAGGAAAAGATTCTCAGATCTGGCTCAATACATTAGACTACACTGACATTGAATTAATTCTTAAAGGGGTCCTATAATTATTACACTCCTAGTTTGCCATGAAATGTTAGACATACATTCACTCATCACACACCGAAACATACACACACACACACACACACTTATTTCACAAACACTCTCCATACCACAAGCAACTTTCCTTTTGTTTCCTCTTTTTTTTTTTGTAAAATAGTTTTAGATTTTTTTTTTCTCTTTGTATTTAACAATAATTGATTTCAGGTCATAAACTAATTGCCTACAATACAGGCACTGCCTAGTGTAGGAACTAGAGGTACATGATTTATTTTCATTCATTTTGCTCCATCTACCAAATGTTTTGTGTTTTATAGATTTATGTCAACTATGTGTGGAGATAAATAAATATTATATTAGTATATTATATTATCTAATACTACTATATACTACTTTGTTTGAATTTCGGCGCAATTGACAAAATTACTATACAAGCCTTGGCCGCAATTAGGCATTGATGGACTTTCTTACATTTGTACATCGATGTCTCTATTACCGGCCGCTGCAGTATTTTCAGAAATAAATAAAAAAAAGTTTCGTTTTGCTTGTATTATGATTTATTTTGTACTTATTTTTATTCTATTAGTACTTATATTAATAAAGAATAGCCCTTAATTATAATAACCTGCACGGTCTAAATAAAATTACTTTGAATACGGTTTTACGCGTTTAACACATTATTTATCGTTTCCAATGCTGTACAAAAAAGTTAACGAAACTTTAGGTGTGTAAATAATGAAATAAACGCGATAACACCATATTGTAAATAAATAAATATAAATATATACGGACATATCACAAAGATTGAGCTAGCGCCAAAGTAAGTTCTTAATAAGACTTGTGTTATGGGATACTAACTCAACGATACTATATTTTATAACAAATACCCAGGTCAATCTGAAAAAGATCGTTTTTCATCTTGACCTGATCGGGCATCGAACCCGGGACCGTCCGTGTCACAGGCCGGCGGGTGTTGACCGCTGCGCCACGGAGCTTGTCAATTAAATAAGTATTAAAAGTTATTTTATTTTAAATGTGTAACACTCGCGAAAACATTACCATCACAGTCTTTCAGTAACCATAAACATATAAGTGAGCAACTTGAAATGCAGAGAGGGCAACTTTGGACATAACCCTCAATATCACAAAACAGCTTGGTTACAGAAGGTAGGTATAACAGGTTTAAGTAGATTTCTCGTCCCTCGCATTTACTCGCTCACATTTTCGTCACAAACTCAAATATTTTTTTGACATTTAAGATTTGAAAATTAGAATTTGCAGTCACTCGTTTAAATGTTACCCAAAAACAAATACAATTACTTACGTATTTTAATCATAAACGACTTTGTAAGTTAACACACTTGCCCATACATTCACTATCCAATTAGTAAGTACCTACCTATGCGACTGGAGGGTAAGTTAAAAGGAAAAAAAACGTCCAGGGAGACCAAGGAAAAGTTTTGTTGACCAACTAAACAAGAAGGCTGGTGTTGTGTCGTATCAAGAACTAAAGTCTAAAGCAGAGGATAGCGAAGTTTGTCGCTTACTCCATCGATAAGAGCCATAAAGCTCTTAAATAAGAAGAAGAGGAATGTATCTGTTTTCACAGCTTGCCCTGCATGAAGGGCTTGAGGTACTTGTGGAAGCTGTCGTTGACGGGCTGAGCGTTGAGCGGGCTCTTCAGCGCTTCTTCCATCAGACGCTCGTACACGCGACCGTCGTATGATCCCAGGGTTGAACATAATATCTAAAACAACGATATAAATAATAATATAATAAAGTATTAGGGACACTTACACAAATTGAGCTAGCCCCACAGTAAGTTGTGAACTGGTGTCGTAGGATGGAGGATGATAGGTCGTAGGTGACTCATCGATACTATATTTGGTTGTAGATATTATATAAACACACATCCAAGACCCAGGCCTATCTGAAAAAGATAGTAAGTTTTTCGTCGTGACCTGACCGAGGATCGAACCCGGGACCACTCCGGCATGGAAGCCGGCTCTAATCACTGTTTAGTCACTTGACACCATACATACATCCATATGACATCATCATGGCACGGCTTAACAACGGGGCCGGCCAAGGTTAAGGTCATAAGATCCTAAGACCACATTGAGCATTATGTCAAAAAGTGTGTCGCGAGCCACATAGCCTTGTGATATTATTTTTCGGCTCTTACCTCTTCAAATTCATTGCACGAGCTTACCTCGCAAATTTGGCGCTCGGCTCTTACCTCTTCAAATTCATTGCACGAGCTTACCTCGCACATTTGGCGCTCGGCTCTTACCTCTTCAAATTCATTGCACGAGCTTACCTCGCACATTTGGCGACCCGCTGCCCACGTCATCTACTTAGGTCGCGTGTCAGCTCTTTTAATTATAATTCTTCAAACCACCACGAGCAACAACTCCTCTGCATGTATGGTGTTGAGCCTAACACCAAATCCCGCGCCATACATTCATTTATCCCCTTAAGAATATTTGCTTCATAGTTCAGTTTTTGAAACTAACAAACATACAATTATAAATTAAAGAAAAGGTAGTAAAATTAGTTACTTCGTCTGTATAGTCGAAAGCATCCACCAGCCCCACAGCATTGGGTCTCATCTGGGTCAGCAGTTCTTCATACCAGCTCTGTAGTCGGTCTACATCAGTACTGGTTATTCTTGTATACTGAAACAAATACGAAATTATCAACTTTTCCGCGAATATTATTACTTACTATTACAACAAATGATTTAATTTTTTCATTGCCACACAACGTGGTAATGCTGCCTTCTGCCTTCTGGGCACGCTACCATGGGGCAACGAGAAGCCACTACCAGGCATGTTTTATTTTTGGATATTAGTTTTAGTTTATCCTTTTTTTTAGATTCTGAATATAATTAACATACTATCGTACAGACTGCCGGTATTATATTTACCAAATTGCATTCGCGTAGTGTAGGTATATATGCTTTGATTAAGGTTAAAATATGTGCCACCATAATACAATTCACTAAAGATAACAATTAGTGAGTCAAAGTGACTGAAAGTGGCAATAAGGGAGAAAATGAGAAAAGGAAAAGAGAAAAATTGTGAAAAAAGTTGAGCTGAGTTGTTTCTGATTTAATTTTCCAGGCCCGCCAATAATCGGCGTTGAAGGCGGGTTAAAGAACGTTATGGTCTCCTTCGTTATTGAGGAAAGAGTATTTTTTCTCTGTTGTGCTATAATAATACTCGATTGAATTAACTTTGACACAAAATATGTATAAGAATCGGCTCAGCCTTTTAGGAACGGTGCAACAAAAACACAAACAGACTTATAATATCCCTTATTTTTGTAGGTTAGTTAAAAACATGTAGTGTCAATGCCTATCAGTAAATTTTATCTTAAAAGAGAGAAAAAGTATTGAGACCAAAACAGATTGATAAGCTAAGCAACATACCCGTAACAAATCATTGAGCTTCTTCAAGGCCCAGTAAACCGTGTAGAGTTCTACTAAAAGG
Organism: Rhodophaea formosa; assembly: GCA_963082605.1. Taxonomy (NCBI): domain Eukaryota; kingdom Metazoa; phylum Arthropoda; class Insecta; order Lepidoptera; family Pyralidae; genus Rhodophaea; species Rhodophaea formosa. The sequence continues at coordinate 22,046,720 of OY720204.1, forward strand.
TATAAAACTGGCTTCAGAGAAGGAGACGCTTTGGCTGCATTCTTCTTGCTTTCGTCGTAGAAAGTAGAAATTATTATCACTCTGCAATGAGCCTGATGAACAGAATAAATAAAAAATTGTTGGCAAAAGACGCAATGTTATGCTATTGCTATTAGTATATAGGATTGCTTATATTCTCATGGCATTTTACTAGCTTAAGCCATATCATTAAATATTTATTTTAACGGTACTTTTGGTACTTGGACTTATTTACAACCTTCAAGAGAGAATGAATTAATTAACATCGATCTCTTTAACTTATAAATTAGAGTAAACAATATTTAGAATGATAGACTGCTGGAATACTTCATGACATTTTTCATCGTATACCTACTATAAGGGAAATTCGAACAATTCTTCATTTCATAGGGCCTTGCTTAGAACCTTCCATTTTAAAATTTTGCTATGGAATGGATATCTTTACAACAAAATTAGCTACGAGTTACCCACCTCAGCTGCCGCAACTAGTTGAATCGACGTCGTGTTCCACGCGTCTTCGTAACACATTCCTGACTTCACTTTCTTTGTAATGGCGTCCACGCATGACGCTACGTTTCTACAAAAAAATAATATAAGTTAAAGTTATAGGTGCAATATTTGTTTTTATACCTCGCCGTTTGACTACTGAACCCTAAAAACACACAAAAATTACTTTATAAAATTATACATAAAGGGGGTGATTTCTAATATTATTTTATTTTTAATATTTGTTGTGAAAGCGTCATTACATATAATGTTACCGGCCAAACCAGATTTCAAAACAAACTAGTTAATCCTAGGCCAAGTTTGTCTTAGGTTAGGTTTTAGTTGTGGTAGAGAGACGCTACCGGCAAAATTCACTTTTGCTAGTAGCATGAATGGGTCGGCTTGTCCGGGGAAGTACCACACTCTCACAGAAAATCGACGTTCGAGTAGTAGCTTTACCACTTCTATGCTTCGTTCGGTGAGTGAGAGAGCCGGAGGCCCATACCCCCCTCCTCTTCTGGGGAGGAAAAATAAAGGCCGGCAACGCTCTTGTAACACCCCTGGAGTTGCAGTTGTTCATGGGCAGCGGTGGTCACTTACCATCAGGTGACATAAAAAAAAAGCTTAAGTGTGGCGTCTTAGGTTAAAGTAGTTTGGCTTAGGACGAACTGAATTTGAATATCATTCAAATCTTTTTAGTAGTATAAAGGGGTGCATATCATCATAATAGTGACATCATTTTTGAAAAATCGACTTGGGTCTCGTTTTATAGGTTTTTCAGGGTACAGATATCGAAAATGATGTCAGTTTTGGAATCCAAGATGGCGGTCGCAAGTAAAATGCAAAATCGACATGGGTATCGTTTAATGGGTTTTTCGGGGTGTTTTATTTGGCCGGTAAAGTCAAACGGCTCAATAAATACAGCCCTGTAACAAGCGGACGGACGAACATCGGGAGCCCAGTAAAAGAGTCCCGTTTGCACCTTTTGAGTACGGAAACCTATACAGACTATGGTCAACAGAAGAAGCTTACCTCATGGCAACAATTTGTAAACCCTCTATAATGCATTCCACCGTGTTCTCCCACTTGTGCGTCATCTGCTGAGCAGCTTTTAAATATGCGACGGTAGGAGTTAACGCCTTACGTCCTACGTTCTGCCAGGTCTTCACCAAAAACCTTTAAAAGACAAAATAATTTTTCACAAAAGAATCCGGCTTTAACCCTATACGCAAGTGTACAAATTGGAACTAAGAGTAAAGTCATATAAGAATATTTAAAAAAAAATGATTTCCCTGAATTTTTCGAGGATCCCGTTACAAAAACCTGACTTGCTGACCATCAGACCACCTAGGGGGTGCAACCATTCAGACAAGAAAAGAATTTCTTAAATCGGTCCAGGCGTCTTCGAGAAATCGGGAATATACATAAAAAAAGATTCCGACGAATTAAGAACCTCCTCCTTTTTTGAAGTCGATTAAAAACAACTGTCATGTGTCATAAACTTCTACATAGGTATATCTCTATTAATTAGATTTTTTAAATCTTGTCTTATTTTAATTATGGGTAAATGCTATTTTTGCAGATCAAGGTAGTATTTTTAGGGTGACTGTTTGTATGTATCATTTGATACTGAAATTGAACGGAAAGGCAAAGGAAATGGTTGATTTTTAAAGTATGAATTTCAAATTTCATAAATTCTGTACTTTACTAAAGAATTCATTTTTCTTTTATATATTATGTTCTCTCAAGGTTTATCTTTCATGGAATCCCAATCCTTTGAGGTTTGCATGGGGACATAGGTCCAACGCACAGAGGCCTTGTGAATGTTTTTACTAAGATAATTTGTGATGGAGCAGGTCATGACAGTAAAGACACATATAATCACAACAAAGATATAATAAAGGCCAGGAACTGCAGGACTATGGGAGGACAGTCAAAAAACTACATTGGGACAATTGGGTTGATATGTGGTGGATTGTAAAATGGTCTGTGGGAAGACTATGGCACCTGCTGCATGTCCTGTGTTTAGAAACACGGATAAAAAGACAGGTGATGACGCACTACATCAATTCATAGGCCCCCAAAAATGGCTGCACGACGCAAAAATATGCAGCAAAAAAGGCAACCGGATTAACTGCCAAAACCGGGTTAACTGCAAGATGCCGTTAATTAATAAATTAATAAAATACATACGTAAAATAATACATTTTAACTGCCGTTTATGATGTTCCGAAAGTTTATGAACTAGGCTTCGGAAATTAATCAACTTACGATTCTTATTATTTTCAGGTGACATAGTGATCTATGTCACCAGAAAATGACAAGAATACGTAAAGACGGAACCGTATCAGAATCAATCAAGCCCCTTAAACTAATCCACACCTCCTCCGCATCTGAGCATTAGCGCGGTCGCATCCGTAGCTGTGACGCATCAGATCCCGGAGTCCGCTTTTATTGCAGCATGGATGCTATAATATGATTTGCCATCTTTTTAGATAAAGTTCACTGATCCCCACCTAGCAGTCTGTAAGAGCAGCACAGTGTTCTCCCCCTCGTAGGTGCAGGCGGCCGTGACCAGCGCGTACTGCACGGGCAGGTTGGAGGACTGCATGTACCCGTGACCACCGCACGCCAGCCGACAGCTTTCCACGTAACTCGCGGCGTCCGACGTGCTGATTGCTTTCAGACAGCAAGCTAGAGCGTGAAGCTAAAGAAAAAATAACCCAACGTTCATATTCTTCCATCACTCATCGTCATGCTATTCTATTGTGTGTTGTGTCTAAGTGAAAGATTAAAGAGACTTGCAAGAAGGTTGCAGTCTCTGTGTAATCATAATGTGCATCATAAATACTGGCCAATAATAAAGAGTAAAATGAATAAATGAAAAATAAAGTTCTGCCCTTAAATATTTTTCATGTTGGAGTTCATGGCGGGAATTCTAGCGGACTTTTGTTTTGGACATATTGTCAAAGTCCACCTCTGTGGCTCACTGGGACCCGGCCCAGTCATAATGAAAGACAATATTTTCAAAATGGCCTGGACCTTGGATATTTATGAATTTAAGTATATTACTTATTTAAATATGGGTGGTATACAGGACACAAGTTCACAACTTACTGTAGGGTCTCAATCAGTGTTATCATCCCTTTATGTTTATTTATTTACTGACTTCAAAGAAGATACCTACAATGTAAGATTGAAAAAAATGTTAGGAAAAGCTTCAAATCTTCTTTGTTCAATAGACTGTTCGCATACCCAAAAATACTGTTCTCAAAATAAAAAGCTAGCATACCTCCGGTAATTGATCCAGGTTTCCGTCATCAAGTGCTTTCGAGTTGGCCTGGAACGTGTCCCACAATTTTTTTCCAGTTACCCGCAGAGCATGGCAAGCCGCTATACCGATGAAGATTTTGTGTTGCTGGGTCAAATAGTCCAGAATTTGGACTTCGGGCTCGCTGAAAATGTAAGTACATTTTTTTTATTGATTCAGGCAATACTTTGCGCAAGTCAAAGTTATGTGCACTTTCCGTTACTATCATTTGTGTGCTTCCGCCACCAGTTACTCTAACCAAAGACAATATAATACTAACGTATTAGACTGCCCACCTCATACAAAAATATTAGACCAAATTAAGGTTGCGAAAAGCAGGCGAATCTATGGCGCAGGAGAGTTGCTTGCTACTCGATACTAGATGGCGGTAATCTGCGTTAGCCTTTAACTTACTAAATATACGGTGTCATTTTAAAATATTATGCCTAAAATATTGTTTTGATTTTTAATAAGATATATTTTGTGAATCATGTTTTTATATTCTCATAATACGGTAGATACAATGTTGTGTAGTTTCGAGTGGCGCCATCTATGCGAGTCTCTGAGAACAAATCGTATGATTAAGGCGTTGAGACCACATGCTCTAACTATTGTTGGCTAGCGTCCACCCACTACTGTAAGTCCTTCATGCCCGCCACCAAAAGTTAATGCATGCAACACGCTGGTGCTGCGGCAGCCTCAACGGATGCAGTACAACGGTACGGGTCACATGGCTTAACTATCAGTGGCGGGTATGAAGGGACTAACAGTAGTGGGTGGGTGCCAGCCAACGTAGGTAGTTGGAGTAACTGGTGGCGGAAACACACAATTTAATTTAAGTCAAAGTGCATGTAAAAAAACTGTATTCATGTTCCATAGGGACTGGAAGGAAATAAAAAATATTACAATGAAAATGAAATAAAAAAGAATGTGTAAGCTAACACACGAGTCAGATTTAACTGATTGTCTTTATGTAATAGCTACTATCGTATATTTACTATCGTACGTTACCTTTCTTTCATCTGCGACTGCCTCCTAACAGCAGAATACCTAGTGGCGATTGTAACGGCTTTGGACAGGTAGTTGACAGAATCAAACACGATCACCACTCGCACGAACACCATCGCGCCGTAGTTCAGTTTGCTGTTGCGAGATTTCACGTAGGTGCCATCCTGAAAATAATCATCATTATCGTCATTAGGTCTTTTTTTACGTCTGTGGAGACTAAGAAAGAACTGCAGGTCTCAATACTAGCAGAGCCATATATTAGCCACAGCCTCGGAAAATAATAACTGTTCTTATCTTCTTATTATGTGGCTTGGCTGTTCCTTTACTCAAGGATCTATTGCCGCAAAATTTACGCCTAGATTGTGAATTACTTTTTGTAAATAAGCCTGTAAAAGTGCCTACTCACTCTTGAGGTTGCTTAAGAAAGCCTTGAAAGCGCATATCTCCTTACAACCGGCGAAAGGGAATTGTGGCAATATTTGATAATTTTGAAATAAAGTGAGCATTTAATCAATTTACGACGATAATCTTTGACGAGCTCCATGGCGCAGCGGTCAACACGCTGGCCTGTGACACGGTTGGTCCCATGTTTGATCCCCGGTCAGGTCAAGATGAAAAATAATCTTTTTCAGATTGACCTGCCCCCCTATTTACTAACTCGGATGACAGGTGTCGATGCCAATCAACCTAGAATTTACAATTACAATGCAGGTTTTGCTTGCTCATACTTTTTATTTGAAATACAAAAACCGCATTGTAACAGCAAATCCTAGATTGATAGGCATCGACACCTGTCATCCGCGTTAGTAAATAGGCCGGCTGGTCTTGGATGTTTATCTATATATGTATTTGTTATAAAATATAGTATCGTTGAGTTAGTCACAAGTCTTACTTAAGAACTTACTTTGGGGCTTGCTCAATCTGTGTGATTTGTCCTAATATATTTATTTATTTAATTAATCTCATCATCTATCTGCCTGATACAGTTTGGTTAAAAAACCGATGGTTTTAAAATTATAAGCTTCTAAACATTGGTATTTTAGCACCATTTTAAATCCAACTTTGAAGGTAAATGATGAGCTTTATAAACATGAAGATTCTTATATTTTAACAGATTTGGATGTATAAGGTATTTGAATTTTGAACCCTTGCCTTATCACGACTGGCATAGCCTATTCATGGCGAAATTTTTATCGTTCTGCCCCGTAGCATGGCACGCGCGACAACGTTTATCGACTATCGCCATCTTGTTTTTCGCAATACTGAAGAGCGAGAAGTAGATAGTTTATCGCGCGATATAAACGGCGACGCAGGAGCCATGCTACGGGGGCTGGACCCTTAAAGTGGTGATTCAGCCCGTCGATATGCACAACTTTTCCTATGGGAAAAACACTGGAAACCCAAAAAAATCGTCATTTTCATACAAAAGGCAATTTGTATGGGAATGTCGAATTTCTATTTTCATCAAAATTTCTCCATGCATATTTTTTACAAAACCGTGTTTTAATTTTTCGTTGGAAAATATCTTTTTAGAACATACGTACCTCTAGTACTTGAGCGTGTTTCATAAGCATTTGGTTCCTTGGTATCCTCACGTTGTTCAAGCCGAGGAATCCGTTGTTCATTGCGTTAAGGCCAGGTTTCACGCCGATGTCGCCAACTTTGATTCCTGGAAGCGGCATGTGAGTTTCTTCGTCTCTGAAAATCAATTCTGGTGTGTTACATTTTTTTCACAAATAAATCTCTTAATCAATACAGTAGACTAGCTTTCGCAATCGGCTTCGGTTAAGGCGTAGTATGCGAAACTAGCAATATTTTTTTAAATCCTTTTTTAGGGATCCGTAGTAAACTAGGAACCCTTATAGTTTCGCCATGGCTGTCTGTCTGTTTGTCCGTCCGCGGTTTTACTCAGAGACTATAAGTACTAGAAAGCTGTAATTTGGTATGAGTATGTATAATTATCATGCCAAAAAAGTGGTAGAAAAATATTTGGAAAAAAATATTTTTTAGGTTTGCTCCCATACATGTAAAGAGGAAGTAATATTTTTTTTCTATACATACCCGTCGTGTTGGGTATTGTTAAACAGGTCTTTAAAAACATTGTGAGGTTGAGAAGACCATTTTTCGATTTAGGGATCCGTTTCCGAAATATTTGAATTTGCAAATTTTTGTTAGAGGTAAATGTCCCGATCGTCAATCGAACATGTTGTTGAAGCCGGATGAGGAGGACTTTTGACGCGAGTAGATTATGCACTTTGAGTTCCACAAAGTAACGCCTGAATCAATTCTATATCGAGTAGTTTTATTAGCAACGCTACCTGAGTTGGACTATGAAGGCGTGGATGCCGTGGCACTCTCCCTTTGTGTATAGTTGGGCAACGACGATACAGTAATTGGCCGTTTGGCCCACTGGAAAACAAATAAGGGATCATTATCCATTGTCAGTTACACTTTATTCAACATTTACAAAATGAACTAGATACCTACTTAATTGACGAGCTCCGTGCGACACGGGGGTCTCGGGTTCGATCCCCGGCCAGGTCAAGACGGAAAATGATCTTTTTCAGATTGGCATGGGTCTTGGATGTTTATCTATATATGTATCTATCTATTATAAAATATAATATCGTTTTGATCTATATATGTATCTATCTATTATAAAATATGATACGCCGTTAGTATCCCATAACACAAGTCTCGAACTTACTTTGGGGCTAGCTCAATCAGTGTGTTTTGTCCATATATATTTATTTATTAATTTTCAAAAAGGTAGCCGTTCAGCATTTTACTTTTGTAAAGTAACCACACCATTAGAGCGAGGTTCTATATCCGGGATGTAAATTTCCCACAGGATAATGCAGCTCAAAGAGCCTTATTTTACACATCAGTCACATTTTTATTATTAAGTACTTACAGCCGCCAGGCCACCACTTGTAAGACGAGAGGGTGGGTGTGTTAAGCACGAACTCTTTGGCGCTGGGGTCATACGTAGCTGTCGTCTCCAAGCCGCGGATGAACGTCCCGTGGCCTAACTCCGTCTATAAAATTAAGAATAATCTTCCGTTAGAGGCACAAAAAGAAAAGGAATTATCATGCGGGCGGACTGCCTATATTACTATTATACTTAGATATAAAATGGCCAAAACCTGCACATATGGTTAATGTAATATAAGTTATCTAATTAATAAACAGCCCAGCAGTAGGACAAAATAGGTTGAATAAAAATAAATAAGTTATACTGCTGGGTATGCGTTGTAACGAGTTAACACCCGGCTACTTCTCCAAAATGTTGTTCACTCTGCTGATTTTTAGGGTTCCGTAGTAAACAAGGAACCCTTATAGTTTCGCCATGTCTGTCTGTCTGTCTGCCCGTCCGCGGTTTTACGCAGAGACTATAAGTACTAGAAAGCTGTAATTTGGTATGAGTATGTATATTAATCATGGCAAAAAAGTGGTAGAATAAAATCTAGATTTTTTTTTTTATGGTAGCTCCCATACAAGTAAAGTGGGGGAGTATTTTTTTTTCTCTATTTACCCATCGTGTGGGATATCGTTAAAAAGGTCTTTTAAAAATATTGTGAGGTTGAGAACACCATTTTTCGATTTAGGGATCCGTTTCCGAAATATTTGGTTTTAAAGTGCGAATTTTTGTTAGACGTAAGTGCCCCCCCCCCCCCCCCCCCCTCTATCTGCTAAACGGTTATATATAGACACGTGAAAAAAATTACAGCAGTAGTATATATACTGAAGTTCAAAGGAAAACTATCAGAGCTGAGTACTAAGTACAAACTAAAAAGTTATAGGCAACCAACTTATAAACTGTAAAATTTCATACTATTTTCAAAGACAATATAATACTAACGTACTATTTTCATTGTTAGATGTTTTTGGTCGTTAAACTGTAAGGTGCGAGTGTGAATAGTGTGAACTCAAAGTTGTCATTCGCAACTACGGAACCCTACACTGCGCGTGGCCCGACACGCACTTGACCGGTTTTTTATCTATACATATAATAAAACAGTAGCCCTTCAGGCGAGTAGGCGACCTATACTGCTGAAAAGAGTTTCTTTCGGCATTTCTTCTCTGCAGTGGTCGGTTCCGAAATGCTAGTAATCTATAGCTTTTGAACAATCATGAGTGAATGTATTAAATGTGATTTGACGTGAAAAAGTGCCTGCAAGGGCCTATTTTCTGAATAAACGTTTTGAATCTTTGAATCTTTGAGTAATAATACATATAATAAAACAGTAAAAATATGTTGTCTGTACATTTAATATTTTTGACTGAAATGGATAGAGGGATGATAGAGGGACACATAAAAAGAATAATAGAAAGCAAAAAAAATTTTTTTGAATTTCTTGTCTGTCTGTCTGTCCGTATGTATGATCACCTTTATCTCCGGAAATATTGGACGGATTCGAATGAAACTTTTTTTGCTATATAGCTATTAAACCGGGGCAACATATAAGGTAAAAATGATTTCGAAAAATGGAACACCTGATGCAGCATCATAATGGTCCAGTTGAACTATAGGAAATATAAAAGTAGACCTTAGCAAAATTTGTTAAGACTGATGAGCATTTTTGTAGAGGTATAAAAAATCTGAGATTTGGAATACCTCATGCAGAACTATAATGGTCCAGGTAAACTATAAGAAACATATAAATGACGCCTTAGCAAAAGTTATTCAACCTGATGAGCATTTTTTGTTGAAGTATTTAATATGAAGATTTGGAACACCTGACACAGAACCATAATGGTCCAGGTAAACTATAGGAAATATAAAAATGACGCTGTAGCAAAAGTGGTTCCGCCTGATTAGTATTTTTTGTTGAGGTAAAAAAATCGAAGTTTTAGACCATCTGATACATTACTATGCCAAATTTTATATCGAAAATTTTACAGAGTAACACTCTCCACTAGGATAGAGTGCATAGAGTATGATTAGCTCATAATACTGGTGACCGCCCAGCGGTTAAGTTTTGTTTTATCATCATCATCATCATCATCAGCTTTCCATAACCCACTGCTGGGCATAAGCCTCCTAAGTTTTGTTTATTAAAAAGAATGACCTCGTGAAAATTGCTTTATTCTTTTTGTCTCCCTTTTTTACCAGCCAGATAAAAAAAAATACAATAAATTCTTTTTCAATTAAAAACATTCAGCGGCAAGAAGTAGGTACACTACTGGACATAAGCCTTTCTCTAGTATTGCCAGAGTAAAGAGTCGAAACCGGCCTGCATCCAGAGTTTCCTTTCGACCTTGGTCAGGTCATCAGACCACGTGGTCAGTGGATGATCAACACAACACTTGCTGAAAAACGGTCGCCATTTGAGAACCTTTCTGCCCCATAGGCTATCCGGTTATAAGCATTATATTCCCCGGTAACTGCACTGCAAGGAGCTAATCCGCTTAGCAATCTTCTTCTTCTTAGCGTGTCGATGGTACGTTTATTAATAAATTAAATTTTGTCGCTCCAATAAAGGGCTACCTGAGTACCCCTATCGTTTGCCACAAGTAGATCGTCCCTCGTGCAGGTGTTAAGGGCACTCGGGGCATGTGAGTAGGTGCGCCATAGTTTGAGGAGAGAAACCGCACCGGCAGACATTTTGCGAAGAGTCAATCATTCCCCATTGGGCAAGGTTATCCTTGCAACGGCCTACTTGTGTTCGGAGCCTGTTAAGGGACTTCCAAATGGGCCAAGGCAAGTCATGACAAGGGGGAAGTTCTTCTCGCGCTTTAGTAAAGTTAGCTGCAGAGTAGTTTCTCTCCCATTGTTGTAATCTAGCCGTTTTGATGTCACTATTAAGAGCATGCACACTTCTCAAGAAACTATGGCGACTTTTTAGTCTCTGAAGGCTTAGCAATGACTTTTGATCTTTAAAGGATCTTCTCATTTCTGATGCGGCCACTTAGAGAAACACCAAGCATCAACCTCTCTATAGCTCTTTGAGCAATCTTGAACTTTTTATGATGCTGAGATTAAGGGAACAAGTTTCTGAGTCATCACTGACAGCGCACATTCTAAGAGTGATTGACCGCGTGGGGCCATCGGATTCCATTGGGTCCCTCGGGAACCTTCGATCATTACCTGGAACCATTGGATCCTATTGGGTCACATCAGTCCTCATTGGGCTGTATTGGGTCTCATCAGGTCCTATCAGGATCCATTGTATCTGTCAATTGCTCCTATTGGGTTTCATTAGGTCCTATTGAGTCTCATTGAGCCCCATCGAGTCCCATCGTGTATCATGTGTCACCAGCGGTCCCGTCGGGTCCCATCGGGTTCCTTTTACTACCATGAACAAGCAGCATTTTATCTCCTTCGTGTTACAAAATTGTTTGCATGTCAGGTAGGTTATATTGTTGCGTGACGATCTTGTAGATTTAATTAAGGTTACCACGAAGTCGTCTCGCTTCCAGCGTAGTGAGGCGGAGGGCTTGGGGTATTTACGAGGCTCTTCTTTGGACACTTTCTTAGTACATTATATCTTTCTGAAACTCCTGAAAGCCTTCTTCAAGCAAGGCAGATAAATATTTATAGGAACGTCAAAAAAATTTAAAGGGTTCAGTAATGGTCCCTTTAGAAAAATTGTTCATATCAAAGGGCTGAATCACCCCTCTAAAGGTTTAAAACAATCAATTTTCACCGTGAATAAGTCTTATAGATTTTTGTATTTACTTAAACTGCCATTATCTGAATGGATCGGCGTATGACGCATTCTCGTCTATTGAGATGATGTGTTCCTTCCACTTACTTAAGTATGCTGTTAGGCTGTAATATGAACACCTAGGTCTTTTTGCAGGTTTACTTCTTCTAGAGCATGTCCGTCTAAGTTTGATCACCCATAGGGCTTGATATGAGCATTAGACTGATCGCACGGGTAAAAATGAAATAAAATTAATTTGACCATTTAAAGTTTTACACACTAGTTACCACGGTTGGCTACATGCCTGCCACACTAGGTAACATGCCTGTCCTATGGTAGCCTATTTACGATTTCAAAACAACGTTAATATGGTGCCGACAAAAGATTTACTAGATAGAAAAAAAGAAGAATAAAAAAAGAATGAATGAAAAATACGTAAAAACAGGACCACTCGTTGATTTTATTCACCTATGAATTGAATACAAACCGAGTGCTGACGTCATAAGGAGTGGTAGATCGATTCTAACAATGGACTCCATTTGATTTTCAAAAAGAGCTCTTCGATATGCGATTTTTTTTATTATCGACTCAGTGATAATCAAAGGACTCAGTATGGTAAGCATAGGTATACCTTACTTAACAAAAAAGACTTCGAGAGAAAAATATAAAGCTACTAGCTTCCGCCCGCGGCTCCGCTCGCGTTAGTGCTGATCCCTCGGGAACAGTACTTTTCTCCGGGATGAAAAGTAGCCGATGTCCTACTGTGTCTCCAAACAACGTGTTGAGGCCATAAATGCCTCTGATATTCCATCCGTGTCATTTTTCTGGTGAGGTAACGAGACGGCTTGATATCGCTGTCTCGTTCAGCGACTAAGGGCAAGAAAGGGATGTGAAACACCGCGCTGCCGGAAGCGATCGCATAGATCCTTCGGGATTTAGGGCCTTCGCTGCGTTAAGCGGGCGTCCGACGCGGTAGTCCGCGCCGTGCGCCCGCGACACGGATAACGGAGCGGGGCTCAATAAATTTGTAGACACAGCTCCGCTCGCATGCGACGGTTGACCCGCCTCACGCAGCGCTGCTCTATGAGATGACATGAAACAAGCACGCGGAGCGGACGTACGCGCCGTGCACCCGCTTAACGCAGCGACCGCCCTTAGTTCTGATTTGGATGTCACTGCGACCGCGCACGTAGGTACTTTGCGTTTCCAAAAAGCCACACGCGCGCCCGAAAATCGAGCTCAGGCGAAACCGCGAGTCTGGATCGCAGCTGATGCTGATTGCAGGCCTACGGTGATCACCCCAAGAGAAGGAGTAGCCCACGATTCGTCACTAGGTAAGCGATTGTCGAGCCCGTCGAGTTGCCGAATTCTAGAACTATCTCCTTCTCCATAATAGACCTAATCCATTGTGTGATAAGGTTCTTCAAACCGCTATAATGTTTCAAGAAGCGAGCTATCCACACTCGCTTCTCCACAACGTGTATGCAAAATTCCATGATGATCGGTTCAGTATTATACGACGTGAAAGCGTAACAAACAAAGAAACAAACAAAATCACTTTCGCATTTGTAATATTAGTTGGGATGGGATATCAAACCTATAATTAGACTAGCTATTACCCGCGGCTTCACCCGCGTGATATATAACCTACATCCTTCTCAGTACCCTAACCTATGTGTACCTATGCAAAATTTAATGATGATCGGTCCAGTAGATACGGCGTGAAAGCGTAACAAACAAACAAGCAAACTCACTTTCGCATTTATAATATTAAATATTATAATATAGTTAAGAAAGTTAGGATTAGGATTTTTTTTTTTTTTTATGTCAGAGGACGGCAAACGAGCAAGCGGGTCACCTGATGGTAAGTGATCACCGCTGCCCATGGACTAATGTAACACCAGGGGTATGACAAGAGCGTTGCCGGCCTTTTGTTTTCCCTCCCCAGAGGGGAGGGGGGATGGGCCTCCGGCTCTCTCACTCACCGAACGAAGCATAGAAGCTGTAAAACTACTACTCAAACGTCGATTTTCTGTGAGAGTATGGTACTTCCCCGGACGAGCCGGCCCATTCATGCTACCACCTGAAGTGATTTTTGCCGGTAGCGTGGCTCTACCACAACTAAATTAATTAAAATAATTAGGATTAGTGATTTAAAGAAAATGCATCTAGAATTATACGTACTTGAGCATAGGTACCAATGATACTATAGTTGCTAGCCCTGGGAATCCACTCCATTTGCTGCTCCTCCGAGCCTTGCGACAGAATCGCCGGCATGAACATCAAGTAGTGGAGCGCGAGTGGCGACCCCTCCCGGTCAAGGCCGGTCGATCTAAGAAGGGCAGTAAGCACGTCTCTGGAATGAAAGACTTATGTTTAAGTATAGAATAAGAGCAACGTCGAACACTAGGCGTCTTCGAGAAATCGGAGAACATACATAAAAAAAAAAGATTCCAACGGTTTCAGAACCTCCTCCCTTTTTTTAAGTTGGTTAATAAATAAAAATACTATAGACAAATACCAGCCAAGTGTGGGTCGGAATAGGAAACGAAGGTTTTCGAGATGCACGCTTGCGCTCACGCCTTCGAGCAACACGCCTTCCATGAAGCCGTGTTGCTCGAAGGCTCACGAGCCAGTAGTGACGTGCGTAGTGCAGTAAATGCGTGATACTTATATGTACTCGTGTAGTGAGACAGTTGTACTTTCTATGGCCAGCGTCTCAGCGTCACCGTAAATTCGGTCTACTGAATATCAACTTTATTTGCCCTACCTGTAATCGTCCATGACGCCCTTGCCCTTTCGTTGCATATCACGAATAACCCCGAAAGCCACCACAGACTTCCTCATGCTATTCTCGTATATCTCCTTATTGCTCAGGTAGTCATCGGGTACAAGTCCTTTGATCTCACTTTTCTTGCTCAACATTAGTTGTTCTGTAATGAGATAAAATACTCAGTAGACTTCTGCTAAACTTTTCGGGAAAACGTGTTAAGGACATCGCACACTGTCACAGCACCGCGGCGGCGCGGTTCCAGCACGGCGTCGCCTCTAATTTATGCTACGGCTAACCGCCAGGGCACTAATTACTTGTCGGCAGCAAGGTTCAAGCTCGCAGTCCGCGCTCTGACCTTGAGTAGCAACCTTGTTGTCAACGCGAACACAATTTTTATATAGCATTTGAGCATACAACACACGTCATAGTTTCGGAGCCGGCGTGCAGTAAGCGCGCTGTAAGATCGCGGTTCCACTTGCTTGAAGCGCGCTGGCTTCGAGCCGAGCTGGACGATAGCGGCAAGTGCGCTGACAGCTCGCCGTCGGCTTCTTCATATTGATATTGTAATATGTATTTTATGACACACGATTCAATGCTCTCAATTGAATGACAAGGTAATTGCTGGGTTGGAACCGAGCCGTTGCCGTGCCGGGATAATGTGCGACAACCTTAAGCTGCCGCTCGCGCGGACGCGTCAACCGGCTCTCCCTGATCCCCGAGTGATACAGGAACACCGCAGGCCGCCACTGCCACCTCAACAACCCACCCATAGTGAGGCAGGAATGAAGCCACTGCACAGTTCTAGTCGCCATAGACAGCTTTTTAAAAGTGAGACATCAGCGGCGACGGCTGAAAATCAGTGCTGCACTAGGGTCCCCTAGTTCAGCGTAACACTGAGCCGTCACCTTTTGTGACACTGTGGGCACATGTTTTATCTAAGTATATTGTCTTGTGTTTTTGTTGTGTCACAATAAATATTTTCCATTAATTTTTCAGCATTGTTGACGTTTTAAAAAGTGTGACTTCAGCGTTGCTAATGTCACACTTTTTAAAATCTGACGGGATTTTGGAAGCCTAGGTTGGTGAGCATAGTTTGTTTATCTCGGTTCTCACGCTCGCTACTGCCCTTCAAAAGCGAGGGCATGTTAGGATGCCGTGTGGTTCCCGACAGAGTAGACCACTCCAAGTCTTCATGTGGATGTCGAAAAAGGCGACACAAGCTAAACAAAGCTTTTAACATCAAAGAGGATACCTCTCTAACGTCTGGCCAGCGTGGAAAATAGGCCTACCTAATCCTTTGACTGCTCTGGGTAATATATGGCTTTGGTAGTCAGAGAGGGTCGTAAACAAGACCTGATGATGATGATGATGTTAGGACTTTGTTCGACTAGGGGAACCGGATAAAGGTATTTGGGATGCTACTTGCTCGGATTGATTGGGAATAAGAACCTGAGAAAAAGAACCTGAAGACCTGTTTTAAACAGTGCCCTTTTTCAGTGGTATCACTTTTACTTGTCTACCGTACAAGTAATAAAAACCGGCCAAGTGCGTGTCGGGCCACGCGCAGTGTAGGGTTCCGTAGTTGCGAATGACAACTTTGAGTTCGCACTGTTCACACTCGCACATCACAGTTTCACGAACAAAAACATGTAACAATGAAAATGTATGAAATTTCACATTTTCGAGCACATTTTATAAGTGGGTTGCCTATAACTTTTTAGTTTGTACTTAGAACTCAGCTCTGACAGTTTTCCTTTCAACTTCAGTATATATACTACTGCTGTAATTTTTTTCACGTATCCATATATAGGTAACCGTTTAGCAGATAGAGGGGGGGGGGACACTTACCTCTAACAAAAATTTGCACTTTAAAACCAAATATTTCGGAAACGGATCCCTAAATCGAAAAATGGTGTTGTTAACCTCACAATATTTTTTGAAGACCTATCTAACAATACCCAACAAGATGGGTTTGTATAGAAAAAAAAATATTACTCCCTCTTTACTTGTATGGGAGCTATCCTAAAAAAGATTTTTTTTTCAAGATTTTCTTCTACCACTTTTTTGCCATGATTAATATACATACCCATACCAAATTTCAGCTTTCTAGTACTTATAGCCTCTGAGTATAACCGCGAACGGACAGACAGACAGACAGACATGGCGAAACTATTAGGGTTCCTAGTTTACTACGGAACCCTAAAAACGTTTCTTTTTATAGGTATTTTTAATGCTAATTCTTTTTCTTAATTTAGTAAGAGTAATAAACATGTTTTACGCGTTTTAAATTATAATTTTTATTAGCTTTCGCCCGCGGTTCCGCTCGCGTTAATATCGATCCCTCGGAAACAGTTACTTTTCTCCGGAATGAAAGGTAGCCTGACCTTCTCCGTACTCCAGGCAACGTGTATGCTTTTCATGATGTGCGGTTCTGTAGGTAGGGCGTGAAAGCGTAACAAATAAACTCACTTTCGCATTTATAATATTAGTTGGGATGAATATTATAGCTTGGTAATTAAGAGTCGCCTGGACGCGCATGTCTCCATACAAACGGAAAAAGGGAATTGAGGCAATATTTGACAATTTTAGGGCAAAATTAAGCATCCAATCAATTAATGTCATTATAATCCACGTACGTTCCTATACAATTTAGTTAAATTATCAAATGTTTGAGAATCATACGCCTCTCAAGATTTCCATACAAATTTGAAAAGGCTTGTAATTCTCAAACCATTGGTATTTAACCAAGCTGTGTAGAAACGTACGTAGATTATAATGAGATTAATTGATTAAATGCTTAATTTTACTCCAAAATTATCAAATATTGCCACAATTCCCTTTTTCCGTTTGTATGGAGACATGTGCTTCCAGGCGACTCTTAAGGCTCTGGTAGTAAAGAGAGGGTCGTGCTCCTACAGGGCAGACTAAAAAGAGGCCGGATGATGATGATAGCTAATAGAAATATAAACCGTATCGATTGTAATATATTATCATTACATTATACATTATTGAAATGTAAAAATATAAATGTAATTATTTCATAAAATATGCACCATGATGGGTTATTTATTATTAGCCCGTTTTTGAAAGCGTAAAGACTTTTTATGTTCTGTGTGTGTAGATAAAATAACTTACTTACTTTACTTATACCTACTTGAAAGTTTATATAAATACACTAAACGGCTGACAAAGAAATATTAAAAGCCCACCTTAGTCTATTATACGACGATAGCACATATTGAGAGGTCACTAACCTCTTTCTTTCCGTTTCAAAGTTTTTTCAGGACCCCCATCTATTAAATTCGTCAATTCCTTTATGTCAAATGTACACTTCGATCTTTCGTTTTGCAAGTCTTTGTTAATTTCGGCCATTTTGGAGAAGACTCGAGTGCTCAAGCCCGATAACGGATCGCGACTGTAAGCAAGCTGGCTTAATTGCAAGCCACAACATCGAGAGCGAACGCGACAAGTGTTTTGACGCTTACCGAGTTGTACTGCACGAAAAAAGTATTAAGTAGCAATTAGTATCAGTAGATATTATTCATCATCAGATCTTTTTTAGTCTCCACTGCAGAAGCATGACCTTCTCTGTTCTACCAAACCCATATATGAGCCAGAGTAGTCAGAGGATTTCGCCTACACTCTCCATGCTGGCCAGATGGGTTGGATAAGTTTCTTTGATGTATATAAGCTTTTTTTAGGTTGTTTCCTAAGTCGCCTTCTTCGACGTCCACAGGAAGACTTGGAGTGGTTCCTATTCAACTGTGACGGGGACCACACGTCCTTATTCCTTACGAAAAACACAGAGCCTAGACTCACGAACATCAAATGTCCATAGAAATTGTAGGTGGATATTTTGTAACTACTATTTTGTTGCTGAGTGGCGTGTGCGTAGCGGTTCTGAAGGGTTTTGGGTTCTACTTCTAGCGCACGCAAATACTTGTACAAGCTTCATTTTTACATGGATTTGACGGTAGAGTAGACGGTAGAGTAGACGGTATAGTCGACGTTAGAGTAGACGGTAGAGTAACCGGTAGAGTAGATGGTAGAAAACTTAGTACTCTACCGTCTACCGTGTACCCGCTTCAGAGACTATCACAGCTCAGAAGCTATTAAGCGTAGGTACCTGTACATATACTACGAAAAATAGGTGAAATAAATTTGAAAACAATATCAATAACAATAATATATTCTACCCTACATGCAAAGTAGGGATTTTTATCGTCTGTCCTTTGCTGTAAGTATTTGGATAAGTTTTTAAAAGGAGGAGCCCGATGGTCCTGTGGGTGTGAGCTCTATGAGCGCTTACGCATGTTAAGCAACCCCTGGTGCAGTCCCTACTTGGATGGGTGACCGCAAATGGCATAAAAATATCTCGAGCTCCTCCGTGCTTCAGAAGGCACGTTAAGCCGTAGGTCCCGGCTGTCATCGTTGATGGCAGTCGTTAAGCTATGTCAGATGCCTTAAGGCAGCTTGAAAAATCTGACACCAGCGTTGGCCACTTACACATACGAAAAACAAAAAAACAGTTTTAAAAAAATTACATCATCATCAACAGGTCTTTGTCAGTCTCCATTGCAAGAGCACGACCCTCTCTGTACTACCAGAGCCACATATTAGCCAGGGCAGTAAGAGGATTGACAAAAAAAAAATTACATTGAGTGGAAAAAAATCACGGTACAGGACAGGTGATTTCGTTTCATAGGACTATGTCCACTGAAATATTCTCGTAGCTCTCATTTATATATCTTTGCAAATGGGGGAGAGAAAAGAACTGGCCAATCAAAACGCTTAACATACTCCACCGCCAACTCCACTCATCATGTACCTACCTAGTATTATAATAATACGGGGCCAATAGAGCGACACTATAATAATCGTGTCATTTTGCAAGCACCGCGGAATGAGAGAGGGAAAACAATATTATTACGTCAAACTGACAGTACCTTAACTAAAACGTATAGAAATCATCAAATCACACTTCCGCTTAGTTAGTGTACATAAGTTACGTATTCTAACACAAATAAATTGCATTAACATAATATTAACAAACAAAAGTCCAAAACCATACAATCCCATTAACACTCAAGGCCTACATGTCATACATTCATTTTATACCGTAACTCTACATAATAATTTAACCATTCGCAACAATAGGCATGTCGACTAATAGTACATTATGTATGATACAGTACGGTAAGCTGGATATTATAGTCGAGGTGCTTATAGGCACGAGGCGCAGACTTGTGCTTATAATACACCGATGACTATAGTAGACAGCTTACCGTACGAGCATCATACGACGTTTTTCAATACATTTGCGTTTACCATATAAACTAAAACAAAATTGCAGTTCAGCAAATAAGGAATTTATAAAAGTTAGGAACTAAAGCAGTTTGTAATAATTACATTTTTAATAATCAGGTACATTTATTCAGGTTTATTTTTTACAAAAAAAGTACATACAACCGAAATGACAACCTCCATCCATCTCCTTTTCGAAAATTGTATGGGTGGCATTTAAAATCACATATTTTTAGACGTTTATTTTCAGCTGTGAAAACGCACTGCTGAAATGCCTACATATTTGTGACGTCACACACAACTCAGTATTGTAACGGAACACAAATATGTGTCGCGTTCGGATTCTCAAATATTAATAAAAGCACTGAAATCATACAATAACTATCAGCGGTTTAACTTCGAGATAAAACCATACAATAGCTTTATAATTTGTTTACAAAACTATTGTTTACAATAGGCCAAATTATGACATTGGCATTCGTTCACAATTTGATTGGTCTGTAAAATTAAGTCGAGATAAATAATGGTTAACATTGAATCAATCATTTCATTGAGATTTACTTATACTTTTATTAAATAACATTAAATGTATTGGTCCTTTTGACAAAGAAATCATTCATGGTAAAATATTGAGTACTTAATTGGTTGATTTCCTTTTGCCTTGTAAAAGTTGGAAAATTGATAAATGAGACAAACGAGACTTTTGTAATTAATGAATATATTGAAAGAATTTATAAAAGAAAATAATTATGATAATTTCCTAAAACTCTACGATGATACTTTAAAGTAAGAGTTTGTGAGGATTGAAAACAACCAGAAGTATAGTCTCGAATAGCCAATGGGATCGTTTAAACCAGAATCCCATTTTTCAGAAAGGTGATGACCAATCACGATTAAGATGATGAGAAAAAATGGTGGGGAAATTGTTAACAAAACGGGAAAACCTTCAATTCCTGGGACAGTTTATTTAAAATTTTCTACGAGTTTATATCTTGGGGTGTCATTATGCTGGAGCTGTGACCGACTTCTGATTTTGCTGCTGATCGCTCTGGAAGTCCAGGCTTGTCCATGGTGACCTGATCTGGCAGGAGATAGGCGCAAATCATTGATAGTCGGGATCGGTCCACATTTTAGTTTCCTTTGATTTTGAGCTCTGGAATCTCTGGATAGTATTTCCGTAGAGATCTCTCTCATTTAAGAGTCCCACGTAAAGCCGCAATCCCATACAAACGTAGTTTCGTTTTAGTTTTACAACAGTTAAGCCAATCTTAACCAAATTTCGTACATACGACCGGATAAGGCATATTGAATTTGATGTTTATAATCAGATTTCAATTTTAAAAACAATACCTATACAAAATTACAGCGAGTTGAAGTTTCGTATCGAAAATTTGTACTCGCTGTAATTTTATATAGGTATTGTTTTTAAAATTGAAATCTATCTAGGCAAGTCTAATCTATTTAGGCAAATCTAAGTTAGGTATAGTAGGACAAAACCACAGCCTTAAAAAGTTCACGGGTTGCCACGGAAAAACAAGGGATTCTCCACTAGACATCGATCACAAGCCAACATAGGGATTGAATAATTGGAACATACAAACATACATAGCCGTTGATAATAGGCTTCTGAATTAGGCTAGCGTTTGGTGCAGTTAGGTCATCTTAATTTGGTAAAGCTTTCACAACAAAAAAATAAAATACAACATACGTAGGTAGGGGTATACAGTATTTTGTATGTTGGTGGCGTGAAACCACATATCTGAAGTACGATTTTTGAAATTTCGCCGTTCGCAAACGAAGGGTTTTTCCACACAAAAATCGTTCGTCACACGTACGAAAATAGTACCCCTGAATAGTGGTGACTAATGGTGAGAACTTTGTTTGGTACTTTACTTAATATTTTGTTTCTTTCTGGTAAAGGTTTATATATAAGTTGTCATAAATTAAGCAGACTACATTACAGTACAATTGTAGGTATTTAAAGATAGTAATACTTTTAAAAATTCGCCAAGTGCGAGTTGAGCTCGCCCATGAAGGGTTCCGTAGAAGCAAGCTTAGATTAGCCAAAATCCTCTATAATTTTTCGCCAGCAAAGATAACTTTGTTTTTCATAGTGTTTGTATGAATGACAAAGTAATTTTTGCGGTTTATGAGAAAGTGATATATTTCAATAAATTGGTTTAAGTACTTAGCTCTGATAGTTTTCTTTTCAACATCGTTATATGTACTACTGTTATAATTTATTTCACGTATCCATCCATATATAACCGTTTAGCAGATAGAGGGGGGACACTTACCTCTAACAAAATGTTTCAGAAACGGATCCCTAAATCGAAAAATGGTGTTCTCAACCTCATAATATTTTTAAAGACCTATTTAACAATACCCCACACGATGGGTTGGTAGAGAAAATAAAAAAATACTCCCACTTTACTTGTATGAAAGCTACCCTAAAAAAAAATATTTTCAATATTTTTTTCTACCACTTTTTTGTTATGATTAATATACATTTCTCAAACATGCTTGGAAATTCTCACATTATTTTGACAACCTTGTTTGGGATAAATCGATATTGCTGTACTGACCAATACACACCAGCATAGTATGTATGAAAATCCCTGAAAATCCATATCTGTCGTGTTTTAGCGGCCGGCAAAGTAATTATGAAAACTCATATCAGCTAGGTATCGTGTTATTTAAAAATGGAACGAGTTTACTGCAAAATAATTCTACTATCATAGATTTAAAAAAAAATTCTACTACGGAGGTTAAGTACAATTTCTAATTTCAAATTTGACCTGGCTAGTAAGAAAAAATCTAGATTTTGGCGCCATAATTTCTACATAACGTTGTTTAAGAACATTTAATGAATATTTATTGACATATTTACATTAATATTTCATGCTGGTCTAGGCAGTGGCGTAGCGAGGTGTGTGCGAAGTGTGCGACCGCACTCGGCCTCCGGGCAGGCCTCGGGAGGGTCTCACGCCGCCGGCCGGCAGGCCGGCGGCTTGAGGCACCCATGGCCTGGCACTGGGACGGGCACGGCCACCCTTGGCCCTGAATTCGTTGGCAATGTTTTCAAATTATATTCAGGGAAGATGTCAGGCCAAAAAATACCTGCTTCAATGTCAACTTACTAATATCTAATAAAAAGAAATAAAAGTCCGAAAATCGGGCCCTGTTGCAATGTTGATTTTATTTCTATACATTACCTTACTTACTAATTAAAAAGGGGGGCCTCCAAACCCTAGGGGGGCCTCGCAAAGCCACTTCGCACACACCCAATTTTGGGCACGCTACGCCACTGGGTCTAGGATTAAAGAAAAATCATAGAATATACCAGCTGCTCCACTTCCCATACAGTCCGTGTCCGTAAAAGCAAGCCGGAAGGGGGCGATTAAATGATGCGGTGGATGAATAGGTGATGCGGCTAGCAACCCATCACAATTTAATTGCATTTTCTACATAAAAGCCTGAGATAAAAGCCCACTAATACGCTAAACGTGGCTTTTGGGGTCCGTCTCACCTGTAAGGGTAAACACGTAATAATACCTATGTATGTCTGTTTGTCTATATATGTACTTATTTTTTTTAGATTCCGCGCAATATTTGAGAAAATAACTATCTATCAATGCCTCTATTGCAGGCCGTTGCAGTATGTACTATACCCATACCAAATTACAGCTTTCTAGTACTTATAGTCTCTGAGTAAAACCGCAGACGGACAGACAGACATGGCGAAACTATAAGGGTTCCTTGTTTACTACGGAACCCTAAACATGGTCATATTCACCCAACTTTAAAGAACCTTTGAGTAGTGTTCTTATTAGAGTTTTTGGATAGAAATTAGTAACATTTAAAAACAATTTTATATAATCATACTACGTATTTAAACGTTTGCAACAATTTACATTAATTAAAACCACCACCAGTCGTGTCTGACGATTTACTTCCGCCATATATTAGATTTTTTGCTGACGTTACATAGCCTATGATACTCCGAGGAAGAATACGTAACTAATGGCACCCCACACTTCAAAATCAGATGAGGAGGCAACAATACATTTTTTTTATCGTTTAGACAATTAAAGGGGTGATAAACCAAATAAACTGCGCTCAACAACCCGTCTGCCGAGCGTGGTGAGTATCGCGAAACCACCCATGAAGATGTATAAACACACCAAGGCCCCAATCTCCGGCGGCTCCGCTTTCTTGACTTCAGTAGCGGTCACGGCCACAGCGACGCCGTACGAAGAATCTCCGGAGAAGATCCGGTTATCATCATCATTTCATGTAGGTGACACGGTCAGTCGACCATGCACACCCTGGTGTCAGAGTTCTTTGGAACCGCCTCTCGGCCTCTAACGAAGTTCCTTTAACGACTACCAGATGGCAGCCGGGACCAACGGCTTAACGTGCCTTCCGAAGAACAGAATCATCTTTATTATCAAACTAGCTGTTACCCGCGGCTACGCCCGCGTAATATATAGCCTATGGCTTTCTCGGTACCCTAATCTATGTGTATGCAAAATTTCGTTATGATCGGTTCAGCAGATACGACGTGAAAGCGTAAACAAACAAACAAACAAACTCACTTTCGCATTTATAATATTAGTTGGGATTGGGACAATCAGGTGATTCATGCCTGAGATGTCCTAACCAAACTGTAAACAACAAAGTATGCTTCCCGCGTAGAAAACGAACCCCGACCCGCGAGTCAACAGGCAAACGCCTTAACCACTGGACCACGGAGGCTGTGGAGATCCGGTCACCAGGGCTAGTCTTCTTGGGTAATGAAGGTCCATTATCCCTTACTAAGACTGTCCCTAGTAACGATCGAGAAAGTGGAAGAGGAAATGAGTAGGTTAGGAAGGATGGGACATAGTAGGGTTGTCTGAAGAATATCGCTTAACTACCTACATCACGAGACTGACCGCGTTTTTATTTGAGATTTGTCTGATATTTCGACAACATTGCAGCTGCCATCTTCACAGACCAAATGAAGAGCTGCGGCAGATATTGGAACTGTCATGGGAAACCGTATCGGTCTGCCTGCCCTCTTTCAAAACCAGTCGCGGCAAGTCCAGTAGTGATAATAATAGTGATTGTGACCGCAACTAGGCACACTAGCGACGCCAATAATTTTATTCCTAATACTTAACAAATAGAAAGAAATTCAGGAATGTAAATCATTTAAGCCTTACTTAATAACCTGAAGTATTTTTGGAATCATGTATATTATCAGAATCAGTGAGAGTTATAAGAATGATTACCGCCAAAACCGGCCGTTTTTGGCGGTAATCACTATTTCTCTTAATTACTGATTCTCATAATATTAAAAATTCATAATGTAGGGTTTTTAAATTGAAAGACTGGTTGGACTTAAGATGTTTATTGGGCCGCTATCCTAATCACTTCTTGGCGGTGACGGCCGCCTCGTCCTCGCGCGCGAAGGTCTGCAGCAGCTCCTCCTTCTTGGCGGCGATGCGCTCCTCGCGCCGCTTGCGCGCCTCCTTCACCTTGTTGCGGCGAGCCTCGGCTTGGTCACTGTTGATGAGAAATATTTTATCACATCATCAGTCTATACTCGTCCACTGCTGGACATAGGCCTCCCCAATATTTTGAGGTTAGATATTTCTTTTCACTTATTTCTTTTATCTAAGGCACAGGCAGTTATAGCTCCCCAATATTTTGAGGTTAGATATTTCTTTTCACTTATTTCTTTTATCTAAGGCACAGGCAGTTATAGCGCTTCATCTCTTGTTTCTAATATTATAAAGAGAAAAAAAAATATTGTTTAAACTTAAAAAATAAAAAATATAAAATATAAAAAAAAATATGTTTTTTATTTAAATGCTAATCTAATCGCAGCTAATATCCGAGATGCCATAAAGAATTCATCGGACTGTACGAAATATTTATGCCTAATGAATACTACTACAAACAAAACTTAACATCCATGCACACATCATCTGGTAGCGCAGAGAGGGTCGCGCTCCTGCATGGAGACTTACAAGGACCTGTTGATGATGATGACAAGTCAATGTGTGAGTTAACAATTAGAGTCGCCACTGCAGAATGAATTTTTAACAAAAACTAAAACAGACTTCAACCCTATACGTAAATGTAAAACTGGAACTAAAAATTAGGTTTTAGTGTGGTAATTTAATCAAAATAGAGGAATAATGTCGTCATCAACTTGTCTTGATTCGTATAAGAATAAAATACAAATAAGTTTAAACCGAACGGCATACTTTAACAATTTTTTTGGGTTTTTGTTTATTTTTTCAAAAAGTGCTCGTTACATCGCGACAAACATTTTATGGGACCATCTCTGGAGCATTACCTATCGAACAAAAAAAGAATCACTAAGATCGATCCATAACTGACTGAGTAATCGCGGAACAAACATACAAAAAAAACATACAGACGACTTGAGAACCACCTTCTATTTTGAAGTCGGTTAAAGAGAGACGTCGCGTAACGTGTGCAGTAGCAGCTAACGCTATTTTTCAAAGTTATCAATTTGATAACTTTAATTTGTATCAAACACACTCAAGGAATAGAAGACAGATGCGGGGATGCCATACTGCAGGGACCACTGCGCATTTCAGTGTTGTATGTTTATTTATCATTTCCGTTTTGAATGTTTATGCTATTTATTTATTACTATAAAAACAAAGTAGCTTCCCGCTGCCTGTCCCTATGTATCCTTAGATCTCTCTACCCGCTTATTCATCAAAATTAACAATCGCTTATTAAACCTATATTAGTTAAAATATGTTTGATCTCCTTCTTTCAATGTGAAACATTAGAGCGTGGGATAAAGACAAAACATATTTTAACTAAAATAGGTTTATTAAGCGTTAATTAATTTTTATGAATAAGGGGGTTAAACTACACAATGGATTTTGATGCGGTTTTTTCTAATGATTCAAAAGGAAGGGTTATATGTATAATACATGCCCGGGCGGAGAGGGCTGCTAGTTCTGTATCCCTAAGATATAGTTATCAGCAAACAATGGCAACTAGATGTTTGACGTGTTCTGTCAAAATAATCTTTGTATACAGAATGTGTGCGAAGGCTTCTTGCCTCTCGTTAAAGGTTAAATAAATTTTAATTTTCACTGTTTTTGATGTATTTTCTTAGTCTACCTTAGCTAATAAAAATAGGAAATGTTTGCACAACAGTTTGAGACAGGAAGGTTAAAAAAAAAATTTACTCAATTGGCTCAACATTTCAAACCATCCACCAGCTTTTAGGTTTCAGCAAAAAATAAGTTTACATAACTTTTACATGATTACATAGTGCCAAGGTTTCAACTATTACTGACACACAACTATTACAAGAGGCCTGAAATTTCAACTACACAGATGTGTTAACAAAGAGAAACACCAGAAGAATTTTGCATTTTGATGTCATATTTAAATTTCTGTAGTATTGTCTTTTTGGGTTAATTCGTCAACCGTTGGTTTTTTTTTTAATTTGTCACCTATTTTTGTAAATACAGCAACAAAAGTGAAACACTTACTAAAGAAGATTCAACATATTATTACTTTCAAATTACAACAATAGTTTTAGAATTATATGATATCTATTAGTATTCAGTAGTATATAAAACAGAATTTTTTAATAGATTTTTGTTTTTTTAAATAATAAATATGTGAATATTCATGCATTTAACACCATTTGTTTGCGGTTATTTTTTTTTTTTTTGGTTGGACTAAAATGATAAATAAAATATTAAATAATAAATATAAACAGACAAATCACACAGATTGAGCTAGCCCCATAGTTAGTTTGAGACTTGTGTTATGGGATACTAACTCAATGATCCTAAATTTTATAGCAAATACATATAGATAAATATCGAAGACCTCGGTCAACCTGAAAAAGATCATTTCTCATGATGCTGATTCAAGGGATGAAAACGCAATTATATTTGGTGGGTTGTAATTTTACTGCTAACTATACCTATGAACAAAAAAACTTGGGTAACGAATTTACTACAACAAGGCACAGCTGGTGTCGATTTTACATATACTTTATGTGCAAGTGACTAATTAACTTTGATTGTAAAGAATTTTTATTAGGTGGCGGCATTAACTATAGTGGGAATCAACAATAACCCGTACTAAGGGCTGTACTAAGAAAAGAGTGTACTAAGAAAGCGCACTACCACGACAGGACCCTACCACGAAAGGGCCGTACCACGAAAGGGCCATGACACGAAAGGGCCATGACACGAAAGGGCCCTACAAAAGTGCCTAACTGTCCTCACCCTAACTGATGAAAGAACTTAAACAACATGCTCAGAGCCAAACTATCAGCAAGTTATAATTTAGATAGACAAATTCGTGGGAAAAGCTATACTAGTTGTTGATGAGTTATTTTTGTAGGTTCTTGTTTGAATGGCTGAAAAACAATGAACCCACTAGTAGCATAACATTACTCTGTGCAGTTGCACTTGCTAGTTTTTAGGGTTCCGTAGTAAACAAGGAACCCTTATAGTTTCGCCATGTCTGTCTGTCTGTCTGTCTGTCTGTCCGTCCGCGGTTTTACGCAGAGACTGTAAGTACTAGAAAGCTGTAATTTGGTATGGGTATGTATATTAATCATGGCAAAAAAGTGGTAGAATAAAAAGTTGAAAAAAAATTTTTTTTAGGGTAGCTCCCATACTAGTAAAGTGGGAGAGTAATTTTTTTTTCTCTATTTACCCGTCGTGTGTGGTATCGTTAAATAGGTCTTTCAAAAATATTGTGAGGTTGAGAACACCATTTTTCGATTTAGGGATCCGTTTCCGAAATATTTGGTTTTAAAGTGCGAATTTTTGTTAGAGGTAAGTGTCCCCCCCCCTCTATCTGCTAAACGGTTATATATAGATACGTAAAAAAAATTACAACAGTAGTATATATACTGAAGTTTAAAGGAAAACTATCAGAGCTGAGTTCTAAGTACAAACTAAAAGGTTATAGGCAACCAACTTATAAACTGTAAAATTTCATACTATTTTCATTGTTAGATGTTTTGGGTTGTTAAACTGTAAGGTGCGAGTGTGAATAGTGTGAACTCAAAGTTGTCATTCGCAACTACGGAACCCTACACTGCGCGTGGCCGGACACGCACTTGGCCGGTTTTTTGTTGCTTAGTTTTAAGCATGCATTTTGACGAGCTCCGTGGCGCAGCGGTCAACACGCCGGCCTGTAACACGGATGGTCCCGGGTTCGATCCCCAGTCAGGTGAAGATGAAAAATGATCTTTTTCAGATTGACCTGGGTCTTGGATGTTTATCTATATATGTATTTGTTATAAAATATAGTATCGTTGAGTTAGTATTCCATAACACAAGTCTAAGTAAGAACTTACTAGCTCAAACTGTGTGATTTTGTCCGTATATATTTATTTATTTATGTGCTACTTAGCAGCCATGAATAAAAATAAGCATGCTATTTAGCAGCATGCTCAAAAATTGATTGCGGAACTAGCTTATTGAAATAAGATTCTGCTGTGACATGACAAGATAAACTTACCTAAGCATCTTAGTCCTAGCCTTCTCAGCCTTCTTCCTGTGGATGTACTCCATGAGCACACGCTTGTTCTTGAACACATTACCCTTCGCCTTCATGTACAGAGCATGGTACAGATGCCTGTCAATCTTCTTAGCTGTTCTGTACTTGAGTAGCAATTTACGAAGAACTCTTTGCCGTTGAACCCAAAGTTCCTGGAAATTATTACATATTTTTTGGGTTATGCTTCAAGTGGAATTAAATGGCAGAATTTTGCATATTTCATATTTGCGAAATAACATCATACATTTTAGACCTATTTTCTATAGTCTATAGAATATGAAACATAAAAAGCGTCCGCCTGACACATAGGCCATTTTGTAAAGCAGCGACCAGTGCTTCTGCAGTAGAGGGGACTAAAAACTTTAACTTCATGTTGTGTAAAAGCCACTAATTCATTGAAAGTCAGAACTAGTTGCCAGTATCAGCCTACAGATTGATTTCAAAAATCCCCTGAAATAAACTATGACATTGCAGCATCAACACACATGTAATACAACTGACCCAACTGACAAAAACAACAAACCCATTGTTAACTGACCAATATTTCTTTGTGTTGCTCATTGTTGTGATAAACTGTAAACATTTTCTTGTCAGTATGAATTCCTTTTTGTTTCTTATGGTCAATATTGGAGCCAGATTTTTTTAATATTGTTATGATAAACTTATAAACATTTTCATGTCAATATGAAATTTTTGTTTTTTTTTTAAATATTGTTTTACGGCCCTGGATACAAGTCCTGTAGAGCCTTTCTTCATTTATTTCGAGTTATTCTTGTTTGTTGTCAATGAAATGATGGTGTAATTCATTTGGTTGTCACACACAATGGGCCCGAATAGGCGGCCTAAGTGTGGAAAATAGCCCACGGTAGCAGTAAGCAAGTAAGTTCATTTGGTTGTTTTCACGGAGCCCCTGGCGAAAACTTTTCGCGAATCCACTGGTATAATCATTGACGACGCAGCAAGGCGGACAACCACCAGCCTACTATGGAAATCTCCCTACAGCCTCACAATGACAGTCTATTTTAGTTATTCTATACATTGTTCTTAAATATGGGCACAGTCTATTTTAGTTATTCTATACATTGTTCTTAAATATGGGCATTTATAACACCAATTTCACATTATAAAGTCCACTAGAATCAATTTGCAAAACAATCCAAAACAGACACCGTGTAGTCTGCTAAAATTCCCGCCAAGAACTCTGTCAGTATGAAACTTTCATGAATATGTAATTTTCTTATGGCCTAGCCTAAGTCTAAGGTGTATCTCTCTAACCCATCTGGCCAGCGTAGTGTAGGCCGAATCCTCTGACTGCTCTTGCAGTACAAAGGGGGTCATGCTCCTGCAGTGGCGATTTAAAAAGACCTGATGACTGGAGCGAGATTTAAGCTACATAGAGAAATTGTAAAAGCCTCACCTTTTGTGGCATACGCGCATTGGCTGTACCTCTTCTTTTACCGAAGCCACAGTGACGACCTTTTCTCCTCGCCTCTGTGTTCTTGCGGACACGGGCGCGCGAGTGGACTGCTACGGGCTTCTTGATGACGAGACCATCCTTGATCATCTTACGGATGTTCTGTCCTGAAAGTGGAGTCACATTTTAAGAACCTAAATTGGACTTCCGAAGCTGTTTTGATACCAACTGTTTGTAAATATTGTGAAAATTGGATATATAATGCTAAACCATGAATATGGTCGCCTTCAATAAAAAAACATGATTTCATGTAGGTAGATAAATTGATGACGAGATGCGATGTTGTGCTTGAGGTATACTTACTGGAGTTTGTGTTAGCGATTTCGCTGATTTCATTTGGATCCAACCAAACCTTCTTTTTGCCACATCGCATCACCGAGGCTGCAAGCCTCTTCTGTAGCTTTAGGGAACTGTAAATAAAGGAAAAGTAAAGTTGACCACATGGTCTCTGGCCGCGCCGATAACACTTTCATACACTTTATCAAACATGTAGCGCAACGAAATGAAAACAGTAACTAAAGCTTGAGCACGGTTAAGACGTATTTTAAACACTATTCCGTGTATATTTTTGATGGAAAATTCTATTTTTTTCAATAAAACTAACCTCATCGTGACACGGTGAGATCCAACGCACTCAAGAAAGAAATATGGCCGCCGAAATCAGTGTTGCCTGCCATTGCCAATATACAGCAACCCTAGTACGTATATTGATACTGTGTCCGGCAGAACCGGGCAAGATCGTCCACGGGGCCGGAGAACGACCGATGGCATCACTAGCAAACGGAAGTTCAACCTGTCACCAACGCCTGTCACTGTCAAATAATGCATTGTCTATTGTCTACTTCACTTGAATGATTCATTCAATTGATGTTCACGCACGAGAGCGACACGACAAGTTGTTTAAAAAATAAATATTGTTACAAAAATGATCGATGATAATAAAGTAAACCCTGATTTACAACAAGAAAGAGATAAGTGCACATTTAACGTGACCGAGTTGACAAATATAATTGACGGTGGTGTACAAAATACTGAAGAAAGGAAGAAACGAGGTACGTATTTATGTAATTAAGTTATAATTACAGTTTCCAATACTTTTTCAAGATAATCTGTGCCCGTGACCTCAGAGATTGTGAAGTGTATTATACTGTGCCAAAAATTTTAACAATAACAAATCTTTTACCGTTTTACTTTTACTAGTTAGCCAATGTTTGCCTTGCGTATGTACCTACTTTCTATTTTGAATTACATACTTATGTATGATTACACATTCTAATCAAAGTTTAAAACAATAATGCAAACATCTAGGTACTTTGAAAAATAATTACTTACAATTTCAAAAATAATTAGTAAAAATAATTCTTAAATAACTTGCAAGCTAACTTTGAAAGTAAGATTACAAGTCTGTAAAAGTTAATTTGCTATGTATGGACTATGGACAAAGTAATTTATGGTTTTAATGTTGTACCGTTGTACTTAGTTGGATGAGTCATTTGATTTCTCAGATTAATTTTAAAAAGTGTGCTTTTTCTGCTGCATTTATAAGTCGTATTAAATATCAATTAATATAAAGTCCATGTTTCATGATCTATATTGCCTTGTCCTATTACACAATGCCTTTTCTTTCCATTTTCTACTCTCTGCCATCCCTGTATCCAGTTCCATCCCTTTCATATTCCTTATGATGCAATCCATTTGTCTATACTTTAAAAGCAATATTATTAAGAGGAGAGATTTAATTGTTTGTTTGTTTGCATTGAATGTGCTCTACTTGATTGATCTTCAAAATTCTTTCACCTTTAACCTCTCCACTACAAAGAGGCCCAACTAGCTAATTTCTGTGTGCGTGGCTTAGGCTATAATTTACACAGAGGAAGTTGGAGGATAATTGTTTATTTTGATAAATCAGATGAAAAGATTTCTTCAGGGTCGGCAATGTGCGAGTGACACCGCCTGGTGTTGCAGACGCCTATAGGCTATGGTAACCGCCTTCCATCAGGTGGGCTGTATGCCTGTTTGCCAACTTAGTTGTATAAAAAAAGATACAAATATTTAAGTTCTGCTCATGTCCCACTGGATTGCATCATTTTCGAGGGTGAACAGGTATGCTGGGTTGGTATAATACTAGCAAACCATCTTTATCTGTTTGGTCTTTTTTGCCTATGTCTATCATCATCATCATCATCAGGTCCTTTCCCTCTCCACTGCAGGAGCACGACCCTCTCTGTACTACCAGAGCAGGCAGAGGATTTGGCCTACACTCTCCACGCTGGCCAGTCTATGTCTATCCATTTATCAATACCATGAAATTATCCATGAATCCAGTGTCATGACAATTTTATGTACTATGTAGGTAGGTATATTGAATCCATTGTTGTTTGTAGGTATTCACTAACATAGGTACTTATTTTAAAATTTGGTTATTTATTTCTCTGTAAGAAAGTGATAGTAAAGCAGTGCTATCAGAACATGGGATAAGAAAAAACACACTAGCCTGCGACACGGGGGTACCGGGTTCGATCCCCGGTCAGGTCAAGATGGAAAAAGATCTTTTTCATATTAACCTGGGTCTTGGATGTTTATCTATATAAGTATATATTATAAAATATAGTATCGTTGAGTTAGTATCCTGCGACACAAGTTCACAACTTACTGTGGGGCTAGCTCAATTTGTGTGATATGTCCCTATATATTTATTTATATATTTATTATAAAGTAGCTGTTACCTGCAGTTTCGCCCACGTGATATGTCCATGTCCTTCTCAGTACCCTAACCTATGTCATCATCATCATCATCAGGCCTTTTTTAGTCTCCACTGCAGGAGCACAACCCTCTCTGTACTACCAGAGCCATATATTGGCCAGATCAGTCAGAGGTCTACACTGTCAACTCTGGCCAGACGGGTTGGAGAGGTATCTTTGATGTTAAGCTTTGTTTAGCTTGTGTTTTCTAAGTCGCAGTTTACGACGTCCATGGGTAGACTTGGAGTGGTCCAATTCTACTCTGCCTGGAACCACACTGCTTCCGGGAACTACACGGGTATTGTGTAATACCAAAGACAATATAATACATACTAATGTAATAGACTGCCTACCTCATAGAAAAATATTGGACCAACTTAAGGTGGCAAAAGTAGGCAAATGTATGGCGCTGCAGACTACCGCCATCTAGTAGCGAGTGGCAAGCAGCCACTCGATACTAGATGGCGGTAGTCTGCGTCAGCCGAAACTTACTAAAACTGAGGCGTAATTTTAAAATAATAAGCCAAAAATATTGTTCTAATTATTAATAAGAGATATTCTCATAATACCGAAGATACAATGTCGTGTGGCAACGAGTAGCGCCATCTATGTGAATCTGTGAGAACAAATCGTACGATTAAAGGGTTGGGACCACATGCTAATACTAACATCTTTTCAGAGGATCTTCTGCTCAAAGAAGGCATCCACATAGAAGAGGTTCCGTCAGAGTACCTGAGCCACAAAGAAAAATATGAACAGGCTGTTAAAAAAGCATGCCTACTTTTCAAAGTCATTCGGAAGATGCAGGAGGAAGGGGCTGGAATGGAAAATTATAGGTAAGAAAAAAACTATTATTTGTATGTATATATATTTCCAATTAGTTAGTGGTTAATAACAACAAGTAATCATGGGAGCGTTGCGTGGAGTGGTGAGCCAGTGGCAAATGTAGGCGGGGGTGAAATGGGTCTAAGGCCACTGCCTCGCCCTCAGAGGGCCCTTGTGCATAATGTAGACAAACTTTTCTTATTATTATATATTTTTTTTATTACCATCTAAAATAATTTAATGATACTGTCCATTTTAGTTGTTTATAAATTCTTACAAAATAGATTTGGAAAGATAGTTAAATATAATAATAAATGATAGGTAGTTTAAACTATTCTCATTCAATGACAATACATAAGCATTTCATACATCAGTATTATTTGGTATATGATGTCAATCATATACTTATTTACATACTTACTACAATACACATGAAGAGGTCTTGATGTGATTGCTTAATTACATTGTTCATATGTATTTTATTAATATATAAAATATATGTATGATGTAATGACTAAAATTGAGAAAGGAATGTTAAGGTGCTTTGGTCACATTGAAAGGGGGGACCTCTAGCATAAAATTTATCTTAGCGACAATATGCAACTCCATAAGAAGAATACAAATTTTGCTGAATGAGACAATGGATTGTTCAACACTGCATTGCATTCAGCAATCCATTCTCCATAGGTACTCCAGCTAAGAACCTGTCTCGTAGGGCAGTATACTGACAACATTCCAGCAAGACATGTAAACGACACTCCAGCAAGACATGTAACGTTTTTAACACTCAACGACTCACTTCCCGATCTTCGATCAGAATTAAATTTTGCACACGCTCTGAGTTCTGATGACTAGCGTGCTAAAAGCGTGTTTTTTAGTTTTTTAAACTAATTATAAATTATTTCCTTAAATAAATTATTTCAAATGGCAGGACTGGAAATCGGAATATTCAGGTATGGTGGTTAATAAGGTTCTTAAGTAATGTTATTGCCACAGATCTGTACTCGGCGGGAACCTGGGGTCCGCCATTCTCCCAGACGGATCTCCGCTGACGCTGCACTACGTCATGTTTATCCCGACCCTCATGGGACAAGCTACGGTGGAGCAGCAGGCTTACTGGATCGGGAGGGCCTTCAATCTGGATATTATTGGAACTTATGCTCAGGTCAGTTATTAGTTATGGCACAGTAGTGACACTCCCTTTACGTTACGTACGTAAGACTTCTATACACCCTTATGTAAAATTCACTACACAAACTTTAAGAGGTGACTCAGCCCATCAACATGAACAACTTTTGTTATGAGACGAATTCTGAAAATTCAATATTCATACATTTGGTCCGATCAGCTGGTCACTTTTGTATGGGTATGTCAATTTTTTTTGGAGTTCCCAGCATTGGTCCCATATCAAAAGTTGTTAATATTGATGAGCTGAGTCACCTCTTCAAGTTTATGTAGTGAATTTAAAATAAGGGTGTATTAACTGAGGTAGACATGCCCTAATCCAAGAAACAGATATTTAAAAGCAATCTGGTCACGTGACGTGGACGGCGTTATCACGGTACAAAGTTTAGGTGTGAGCTAAGCGCAACGGTGTAAATAAGCTCCCTTCGAATCCTTCAGAATTTGGGACTCCTCGTCTACCTCAGTTTATATAGAAGTCTTTGCTTTACGGGAGAGTTCGGGCATCAGCGGCTCAAGGTCACCCTTGAGCCGTGGCGTCTAAGCGCTAAGGATACCGAGAACTCACTACTGCGGTGCAGCCGACTGCCGAACCAAAGCAGTCGGCCAAGGCTCGTTGTTAATAACGGCAATAGGTAGACGCTTGAAATATTCACCAGAAGAAACAATTAGATCAAATCAAAATAAATATTTTACTCGGGCTCCCTTAGAACAGTCAGTCCCTTAGAACAACTTTATTGCCGCTTTTTGTTTGATAGTCTAATGATGTACGGAACCCTTAGTGTACGAGTCCGACTCGCACTTGGCCAATTTTAAATTTTCTCCCATACTTGCAATTGTAACATCAATCAAATTTTTTCATTTGTTTATTAGACGAGAACTTTAATTTTTATGAGCAATCTTGAAGTTATGAAGAAATTATATATCTTTCTTATTTTGTAGACGGAGTTGGGGCATGGGACATTCATCAGGGGGCTAGAAACTACAGCCACATACGACCCCAGGACCAAAGAGTTTGTGCTACACAGTCCAACACTTACTTCCTACAAATGGTGGCCAGGTGGACGTAAGTACCTAAATCATAATCATCATCTTAAGCCCGATGGTCCAAAGGGTGTGAGCATTATTAGCGCTTACGCATGGTAAGCAACTCCGGGCATAGTCCCCACTTGGATGGGTGACCGCAAGTGGTATAAATATATCTCGAGTTACTCCGTGCTTTGGAAGGCACGTTAAGCCGTTGGTATTGGTTTTCATCATTGATAGCAGTAACATAGGCAGCTTAAAAAATCTGACACCAGTGTTAGCCACTTACACACGAAAAACAATCATCCCAATATAGTATATCAATCAAATTGTATTATAATCGCAGTTATACATACATACTATCACGTCTTTCTCCCTTGCGGGGTAGACAAAGCGGTCTATAAAACCTAAAGGCCATGTTTAGCATGTTGGTGGGCTTGTAGCTGGAGAACGGGATTAAAATAGTGATGGGTTGCTAGCCGCATCGCCTATTGACGTTATTCCTCACGCCCATTCCCTCGATCGGCTTTTACGATCTGCGCGGGAGGAAAAGTAGCTGGTACATTCTACGTTTTTTCTTTTCCCCCAGAC
The DNA here is from genome assembly GCA_963082605.1 of Rhodophaea formosa. Lineage (NCBI taxonomy): Eukaryota > Metazoa > Arthropoda > Insecta > Lepidoptera > Pyralidae > Rhodophaea > Rhodophaea formosa. The sequence goes on from OY720204.1 coordinate 22,083,682, forward strand.
CAGCGTGGAAGTAGGTAAGTACAACACGCGGCGTATAAGTTGAACTAAGTGTGAGCGAGACACACCTATATTAATCAGTGGCAATGTATTGCGGTGTCCTACTCACACTTAGGTCAACTTATTTGCCGGGCACTGTAGCTAGTTTTTTTTTATAAAATCAAATTATTACAAACCCAATTTTGTTTATGCATAGTTGATATACTTTATCAAATTTCTGTCAGAGATTGATTGATTCAGCATGATAAATCTGATACATACCTAGTAATCAATTTGGCTTAGATATAAACAAACAAAGTACAATTCATATCTATTCAAAATTATCATTTCAAGTATAATGGGGCAATGTCGCGCAATTTTTACAGATAGATAGCAAATTGATGGGAGCAATGATTGCATTGCCTTAACGAAAAAAAAAAACAGCCACTTTTCTGAGCTATATAGGGTGTTAGTATGAACACTCTTATCCTTGCTTTTTATATTATGTTCTTTCTCAAAAGGTTGCCTGGAAGAAATCGCTTTCGCGATAAGGCCGCCTTTTGCGCACTTTTTTTAATCTTAAGGTGTTTTATTGTTATTATTTTTTTGTTAATCATGTGTGCAATAAAGCGTTTCTATCTATCTATCAGTCTATCTAAATCAGGCCATCACAATGAACAACAGTCAATAGTTAATCATTTTATTCATCGTAAGATATTTCAATATCATATATCAAACGTCAATTTTTATTACTATTTGTTTACAAATTTATATTATTGTTTACGTCAATAATTTACTACGGCTTCCAAGGCGGAGTGCAGAAGAAGCGGCAATAAACTGCACAGCGCATTTTCTCCAAATGACGTCAACTTACAATCTACGAGTTACCTACTTAAAATTCCACGAGCTTACATTGTCATGTCATGAATTAAAATTGAATTAGTAATAAAAGTCAAATTTCCTAAAGGAATTTAAAAAAAAAACTGTAATTTTCATCCTATAGTGTTCGCCCATCCCGGCAATTTGTATGAAGATGCCCATATTTTTTATTTCCCAGCATTGGTCCAACTTGTTCAATAAATAAATTATTATCTATATACTGACAAATCACACAGATTGAGCTAGCCCCAAAGTATAGATACTTATATAGATAAACATCCAAGACCCAGGTCAATCTGAAAAAGATCATTTTCCATCTTGTCCTGACCGGGGATCGAACCCGGGACCATCCGTGTCGCAGGCAGGCGTGTTGACCGCTGTGCCACGGAGCTCGTCAATTGTTAAATTTAATCAGCGGTGGGTAATCCACAATCCACAGAACGTCACCCAAGATTTTTGTTACAGTTGCCCACACGGCCAACTACTGTATAGTGATGGCCCAACTGTACACCAAGGGTCAATGCCACGGCATCCATCCCTTCATAGTCCAACTGCGGGACGAAGAAACCCATATGCCCCTGCAGGGGATCAAGATTGGGGAGATTGGCGCCAAACTGGGCATGAACGGGACCAACAACGGATTCCTTGGGTTCGAGAAAGTCAGGATCCCGAGGGAAAACATGCTGATGAAGAATTCTAAAGTGCTTGAAGTAAGTGATCATTGAATAAAGCTACGGATACACATGCTAGATCTGAGCATGCTTGTTTCCCGCACACGATTTGCACACACAAATAAGCATGCTTGGTTGCATTATGCAGCGATACCACGATACTCAATGAATACCCTTCCCATTTTTTTTTTTCAATCTATTTATTATTTCGATGCTTACTACACTTGATGTGACATCATCACCCAGCCTCATGGGGAACCTCTAGTATAAAATTTATCTTAGCAACGTTATACACCTCCATAAGAGGTATACTGATTTTGCTGGATGTGATAATGGATTGCTCAACACTGTGTTTAGCAATCCATTCTCCATTATCAGGTCTTATAGTTTCCACTGCAGGAGCACGACCGTCTCTGTACTACCATAGCCATATATTAGACAGAGCAGTCAGAGGTTTTGGCCTACCCTCTCTACGCTGGCCAGACGGGTTGGAGAGGTCTCCTTAATGTCAATAAGCTTTGTTTAGATCGTGTTTCTAAGGCGCCTTCTACGACATCCACGGGAAGGTTTGGAGTGGTCGTATTCTATTCTGCCGCGAACCACACGGCATATACCATTCCAACCCCGCCTCAAAAATCGAACCGCCGATGTGTATGATGATGTCGATGATACTTTTACTGATGAATCGTTTTACTCATAAGGGGCCGTCCATTAATTATGTGATATTTTTAACACACACGATATATCTCGCGGTATTTTGTGATTTTTACCCGACTGACCCACTCAGAGAAAGAAATATATGAATGTATGGGCACCTCCATGTAAGACAATGATGAAAAATAATAGTGTACTATGTATGGCCCCAAAAATATATAATAAGTTGCCGCCTGAATTAAAAAATAAAAACCTCACACTCTTCAAGAAACACTTGACTATTATTCAGTGTCCGACTTTTTAAATGACAAATTATAATTGTATTAATTTGTTTGACTTTTAAATTATAGTTTTGCATTAAAAGTAAAAAAATGTATTTTATTTCTCCATAACAGTACATGGTTTAACATTAATAGAAATTACAATTTGACATAAGCCAAGACTGTAAGGAGACTGTAAATTTTGCATTGACCACCTCTTTTGTTTTAACGTAGATTTTAATGTAATTTACTTAATATATGGAATGCATGCAAATGTGTGCTATAATATTTGTAAGTCTTTAAAAGACAGAGCATAGTAATACTTTAATTGTTACCACCATCTTACTGTTTTTTTAAATGTTTCTTATTCTATTCTTATGTCTGTTCGAAAGTTGCAACCTATAACCTAAATGGCTTGACTAATTTTGAAATGAGTGTAATTATATTCGTATTTTTCCCGGGAGCGTCAAAGGCTTTGTATCGTCAGCAAAAAATCAATATGGCGGACGCAAACTGTCAAAAGAGGCAGCTAATTCTTTATTTCTTTAAATAATTCTAAATTTTCGTTTAATAGAAGTTCGCTATGTAGAGTTTACACTGTATGTGCTGACGCCAGGAATCATTTCTGTTAACAACACTAATTATAAATTCACGATCCAAGTGACGAGTATATATATTTATATCATGGACCTAGGAATAATATGGACCCGGCATAAGACACATCAAAAGTGAAGCATAACTTACGTCACATCAAGTCACATGTGATGTGTGCAGCATGTATTTGACATTTGGGAAATTTGACATTTCGTTCGACCGGGGAAAAGTGTAGGGATTTTTGTGCCGATGTGTGCGTGCGCTAGTGTCGCGACACGAGTGTAGGGATTTTTATGTGCGTCACTGTTACATTTTCCAAGGGCATATCCTGATTATTCTTAGATCCATGATTTATATTTGTTTTTACGGTTTAATTCTTCCCTGTGACGAAAACTGGAAAAGAATTTGTCATTGCATGTCATGCACTTTTTTTTTGTATTGTATGCAAAGCATTGAATAATTTTTGGACAACATTTACGTGATTCATGAGGAATGTTTACAATATTTACATGTCTGGGCACAGTCGAGGAGGTCTACTTGTTAAATATAAAAATTATCTTTACTATATCGAACTAAGCTTGTTTGTTATGATGAATACGCCGTGTGGTTCCCGGCAGAGTAGAATTGGACCACTCCAAGTCTTCCCGTGGGTGTCGTAGAAGGCGAAATAGGGAACACAAGCCAAACAAAACTTATAAACATCAAAAAAGAAAGGCCAGCGTGAAGAGTGTAGGCCAAATATCCTCTGACTGCTCTCGCTAATATAGAGAGGCCCTGGTAGTACAGAGAGGGTCGTGCTCCTGCAGTGTAGACTGAATAAACACTTGATGATGAAACAATGAATAAACTCAAAAATTACAAAATCGACCTTTCAAAAACACCTATGTAAAGCTTCAATATCAGCGAGTGACATACACATCTTTTATCCCTTGCGGGATAGACAAGCCAAGGATCGTAGGACCCAAAGTCCACGTTTTGTGTCTTATGGGTGTAAAGGTGAAACGCTGAATCAAAATAGTCATCATCATTTCGTGTAGGTGATACGGTCAGTCGACCATCCACACCCTGGTGTCAGAGTTCTTCGGAATCGCCTCTCGGCCTCTGGTTCCTTTAACGACTACCAGATGGCAGCCGGGACCACCGGCTTAACGTGCCTTCCGAAGCACGGAATCATCTTTCTTATCAGACAGTCAGTTGATTCATGCCTGCAATGTCCTAACCAAACTGGAAACAACTTAACAAAGTATGCTTCCCGTGGGAATCGAACCCACGACCCCCGGGTCAACAAGGCGAACGCCTTAACCACTGGACCACGGAGGCAATTAATCATCAAAATAGTGATGGGTTGCTAGACCCATCGCCTATTGACGTGATTCCTTAGATGCGTAATCCCTACACCGGCTTTTACGGTCTGCACGGGAAGAAATCAGGATTCTATGTTTTTTTCCTGCTTCCCAAACCAGCATCGAAGGGCGAGTGACATACGGGTATGATTTACGCGGACGAAGTCTTGGGAATACTGTTATAATAATACTGTATAAAAAATATGAGTTATTATAAAAAAAATAACAAAGCAGTCTTATGTGAATTGATCCTTAAGTTAACAAAAAACGATGCAATTCGTTTTCAATCAAACGACGACATTCTTAAATTTATTTATTCATGTTCAATAAGAAATCGACAACATAACGTTGTATGTATTACTTAAATACAATACGTCAATAATCTATACATTTTAGTACAGAATGTCAGTCACGCCAAGTTGCTGGCGAATTAATCGTTATTTATTTGGGGCATTACATCGATAAATCAGTAATGTTAAGTAGGTCTCACAATAAATTATCTAATCACTGAGCAGGTCAACAAACACTTAGGGGGCGTTTCTACTGTTTGTTTGTTTTACGTATGTGTAAGTGGACAACACTGGTGTCAGATTTTTGAAGCTGCCTGAAAGCATCTGACATAGCTTAACAACTGCCATCAATGATGACAGCTGGGATCAACGGCTTAACGTGCCTTCTGAAACACGAAGGAGCTCGAGAAATATTTATGACACTTGCGGTCACCCATCCAAGTGCGGATTGCGCCCGGGGTTGCTTAATATGCGAAAGCGCTTATAATGCTTACACCCACTAGGCTATCGGGATCCTCGTGCGTTTCTACTAGAGATGTGAAACGATGTCTCAGAACAATCTATGCGTATTAATTTATACGCATAGATCAATTCATCATCATCAACTCAGCCGCAAGAAGTCCACTGCTGGACATAGGCCTCCCCCAAGTATTTCTATCATTAAGGGTTTTTGATATACTCACCACGCTTGGTAAACGGGTTGGTGAGCGCAGTTTGTTTTGTCTTATATCGGCTCTGACGCTGCTGCCCATCGAAACCGTATTATATATAAGCGAAGGAAGGGTAGGAGTGGGTTGGACAGAGGGAACGGTAATATATAAATAACATTAGAAATAAATATTTCATTGTAAAATATTATAATCGCAGCCCTTCAGGCACGTTGGGACCAAGTCTGGATTGAGTTTCGTTCGGCGTATTCTTCTCACCAGTGGTCATTTTGAGTTTTAAAAATTAAAAATAATTCCAATTTTGATTAAAAATCTTTGACTTTGACGGGATAAATATTATTATTAAAAACGGTTGCACTCACGTTATATTTAGTCGGTAATGCCGACCGGGTTTCGGCCAATTCAGATGGCCATCTTCAGGGCGAGTATCAAGGTCGTCGCGACACGGCCGTTCCTTGAGCACTGACGGGATCCGCGCGCGCCGCCCGCCTCTCCGCGCGACGCGCTCGTGCCGATGCGTTGGTTGGGGGGTCAGACACCCCTGAATATGTTGTGGCTGGTACCAAATCGACATCATATGCCTGTGATGGTGAATAGGCAGTTCAGAATGACAATATATTCAGAGATAAAGGTTTTCATATCATTCCTCCTCTAAAACATTTATTTCATTCACTGAAAACAGTGAATGAATAGCACATAAAGAATGCAGGCAACCTAGAAAAAAAATGATAATTAGGATAGTAGGTAATTAAATTACACACATAACTGATATTATAAAAACTTAAAAACTAATATTATAAATGCGAAAGTGAGTTTGTTTATTTGTTTGTTACGCTTTCACGCCGTATCTACTAAACCGATTACCATGAAATTTTGCATACACATAGGTTAGGGTACCGAGAAGGACATAGACATATTACGCGGGCGAAGCCGCGGGTAACGGTTAGTTTAACCATAAATATTGTACTTTCTTTGTTTTTTGTATTAATATACACATAATGTAATCTGAAATAAAGATTTTTATTTTTTTCACAGGATGGCACGTACGTGTCCTCTCTCAGCTCCAAATTGACGTACGGTACCATGATGTTCGTTCGGGTCATGTTAGTGACAGACATGTGCAACTATATGGCGAAGGCGGTCACTATCGCCACGCGGTACTCGGCAGTCAGGAGGCAGTCGCAGCCCAAACCCAAGTGAGTGACATCATCATCAGCATGTCTTTTTTAGTCTCCACTGCAGGAGCACGACCCTCTCTGTACTACCAGAGCCATATTTAGCCAGAGCAGTCAGAGGATTTGGCCTACACTCCACGCTCGGCGCGGCGACTCATCCTGTCAATATGAACAATTCCCGATGAGACTAAAGATGCAAATTCGAAAAAAAATATTGACGTTGCCATATAAAATGTTTAGGCGGCCGGGCAGTTTGTATGAAAATGCTGATATTTTTTTTGTATTTCTAGTATTAATCCCATATAGAAAGTTATTCATATTGATAGGCTGAGTCGCCCCTTTAAGCATTGGACTGGATTTTATTAACGTATTTTATAAGTAGGATATGTAAAAAACTTTTAAAATGCTGTTCTCTCAAAGCGCTACACCTAAGAAGGTAACAGAAATATGGCACGATGATGTTCGTCCGAGTCATGTTAGTGACAGACATGTGCGCTATATGGCTATATATGCTATTTCAACTATGTACTAACAGAGCCATATATGGCCAGAGCAGAGGATTTGGCCTACACTCTCCACGCTGGCCAGATAAGAGAGGTCTGTATGATGTTTTAAAGATTTGTTTAGCTTGTTTGAATTATTCCCCAGAGATACACTTTCCCCATAGAAACACTTATGATTATTTCCTAAGTGAGTGAGTGAGTGATCTGACCGGAGTAAAAGTACTTATCTTACCGATACTTAAAGGGGCGACTCAGCCTTCAATATGAACATCTTTCCCTATGGGACTGATGCTGCAAGTTCGAAAAATAAATTGACGTTGCCATACAAAAGTGTTCAAGCAGCCGGGCAGTTTGTATAAAAATGATGTTTTTTTGCGAATCCCAGCATTAAGGGTTGCTCCTTGGCCATTTCGACTATGTTTAACCTCTATAAAAATTGTCAAACATAAAGCACAATACCCAAAAAAAAACATATATTGTAGAATGGTTTTTAATCTTTACTTGCTGAGGAGGACTTTTTCTAAAGTTCATAGTATTTTAGAAAAAAAAAGTACCGCGTACATCCATTTTTATTACAAATATTCATTAACTACGTAACTCTTTGTCTTAGAGTCACGCAATTTCTATGTTCAATATAATACCAATCAACCTACAAACTCTCCCGAGGAATTTTTATTTAACAGATTATTCTTCTTTTTAATATTAAATTTATGATATTTAATATTTTGAATGCGCGCGGGCGACGGGCGGCAGTCGACCGCTGACTTTCTGACGGGGAACTAAGGTTCAAAACTCGACCCATATCCTGAAGGTCATTAGCGCATGTACGAGCCTTAATCCCGTAGACAAAGTGGTTCATATTGACAGGCTAAGTCGCCACTTTAAGGATCGGACAGAATTTTATTGAAATATTGTTTAAGTAGAATATGTAAAAAAACTTTAAAAATTAGGGTCTCTTGAAGCGCTATAGCTAAATAACAGATACGTACTCAAATGAGTAGAGATAAAAGATACATCAATATAATCTCTTCAACCAATGGCCTCCTTAAACATTAAAGAATACCACAAGTCAACGATGACGTCACAGATCGATGACATGCTAATATTCTCACAAATAGGCACCTCTAACCTCTTGCCATTACAAAACGGATTTTTAAATTATACATAATTATCATTGTCTTTTCAAGAGACAACTATATGGAAACTCATTTCACATTACCGAGTTTTATTTGCCTCAGATTCAGATATATAAAAAAAAATATTTAGTAATTTATCGAATAAATAAATTCAAATAAGTTTGTTCAACCAAAAATGTTGTTTCATGTTTGATAACGTCCTCAATGACATATGCCGAACAAGCGGGGTTTATTGTATATTATTTTGACTTAAGACCCCACACTTGGCACACTAGCGACGCCAATAATTTTATTCCTAATACTTTACAAATAGAAAGAAATTCAAGAATGTAAATCAAATAAGCCTTAGTAAATAACCTGAAGTATTTTTGGAATCATGTTATAATATTATCAGAATCAGTGAGAATTGTGAGAATCCGATTACCGCCAAAAACGTTTTGGCGGTAATCACAAGTTCTCTTAGTGACTGATTCTCATAATATTAAAACATGATTCCAAAAATACTTTGTTATTTACTAAGGCTTATATAATTTATATTCTTGAATTTCTTTCTATTTGTAAAGTATTAGGAATAAAATTATTGGCGTCGCTAGTATGCCTAGTGTTGGGTCTTAATACGACTACTCCTTTCTTCGGGGTGACAAAGGAACAAAATTACTAACATTGCACAAATTAAATAATAAATAAATAAAAATCATTTATTTCTCACACAACTAAGTACATATGTTGGGTACGGTAATACAAATCCATAAGTATCATTTTATGTCACGTGAGCTGGAGCCTAAACTAGGGCTGCCCTGTATTTCAGGCCTCCAGGTCTCACCGATGAAAATGACGCCGAGGGTGTTCATTTCATTGAATGTACTTTCAGTATATTACAATTGTGGTGATTTGTGTGTGAGGGTGTGTGCGTGTGTTTAAGGTACAAAAGCAAGGTTAGGAAAAGGAAGCCAAACTTTGCCATGTCTCCTTACAGTATCTCTCCAGATTGCGACTATACATTTTTCGCGTACTTACCTACTTCTTTAAATACTACAGTTACGTAATATAAATATCTCTTTGCAGTGAGCCTGAACCCCAAATCTTGGATTACGTAACGCAGCAGCACAAACTCTTCATTGGCACGGCAACAGTCCACGCATTCCGCCTTACCGCTGATTGGCTGTGGCAAATGTACAATAATGTCATCTCTGAGATGGACTCTGGAGACTTGGAAAGATTGCCTGAGGTAAAGCAGTGTTATATTTCGATCACCTAGTCATACAAAATTTTTGTTTTCGCTTGCCTAGTCTAAGTCAGTCAGATATAACAGTACTAGTTGGTCATCGGCTTGGCACTTCCATCTTACCGCTGACTGGCTGTGGCAAATGTACAATAATGTCATCTCTGAGATGGACTCAGGAGACTTGGAAAGACTGCCTGAGGTAAAGCAGTGTTATTTTTCGATCACTTACTCATACCTGAATGTTAGTTTTCGCTTGCCCAGTCTAGGTCACTCGGACACAACAGTACTAGTTGGTCATCAACAGTTCACGCGTTCAGTCTTACCGCTGACTGGCTGTGACAAATGTACAATAATGTCATCGCTGAGTTGGACTCTGGAGACTAGGAAAAACTGCCTGGAGTACAGCAATGTCATGTTTCGATCATTAGTTACAACGAAATGTTGGATCTGGCTCTCTTAGGAAAAGGTTGGACACTACAGGATAATATCCCAATGATCCAAACATTTTTAGATTTTCTATGTTGTAGATTTTTATTGTTTTCTGTTAGCTAAATCCTTGAGAGACCCATCTATAACGGCAAGTATAGATGGGTTCCCTCAACGATCTAGCTAACTCGGTCTGAGCTAGGGGGCCATTCAAGTATTACGAAGCAGAAAAATAGCTACTTTTAACCCCCTCCCTCTTCTTGTCAGCTAAAGTAAGAAAAGTTCTTCCCCTTCCCCCTAAGCTTACGTAAACATTGGTATCATTTTCACAAAAAATGTTAGTGTATTTTGCGAAATGTTGCTTATGTCATCGCCACGTCAACTCCCCCATTTCCCATGTCATCAAAAATAAGCCAAGCCACTCCTTTTCACTGCTTACGTAATATTTGAATGACCCCTAAGCCTTCAATTTTTACTAAAGATTATTTACCCAACAGCTCCACGCTCTATCCTGCTGCCTAAAAGCAGTCACTACTGCGGATGCAGCAGAATGCGTGGAGCGCTGTCGTCTCGCGTGCGGAGGTCACGGCTATATGCTGGCCTCCAGCCTGCCCACTACGTACGGCCTGGTGACGGCCGCCTGCACCTACGAGGGGGAGAATACCGTGCTTCTCTTACAAACCGCGAGGTATGACTGATGCTTCAGTATTATTATTTAGATACAGACATTTTCCAGCCCCAGTAGATAAATTAGTTTGTTGGTCTAGGGTAGTGATTATATACTCTTTGGCCTAGGGAGCCACGGACGGGAGGTACGGACAGACGGATACACGTGCTACTAAGTAGCATGCTTCCGTGCTAGTTTTGAGCACTTGCTACTAAATAGCACGTGTGAACAGCCATACACAAATAAGAATGCTACTCAGTAGCATGATCAAAAATGAATCGCGGGGTGATTTCTGTGGCGCGGATGGAAGGGGAAATTATACATAATATATATATATATATATAATTCTCGCCGTGTGGTTCCCGGCAGAGTAGAATAGGACCACTCCAAGTCTTCCCGTGGATGTCGTAAAAGACGACTTAGGAAATACAAGCTAAACACAGCTTATAAACATCAAGGAGACCTCTCCAATCCGTCTGGCCAGCATGGAGTGTGTAGGCCATATCCTCTGACTTCCCTGGCTAATTATGGCTCTGATAGTTCAGAGAGGGTCATGTTCCTGCAGTGGAGACTAAAAAAGACCTGATGATGATGATGATATATATAATTATCATTGAGTATACCGCTGCATGCCGCAAACAAGCATGCTTATTTTAAACACGTGTGTACAAGACATGTGCGGGACACACGCAGGCTCATAAGCATGCTCAAAACTAGCATGTATATGAATGAATGAATAAACATTTAATTGCACCATCATATCTAAATAAAATCCGTATATTCGTAGCTTTAAGGTATATTTTGGCATGCTAATTCCTCGGAAGGATTGGGGATAAAAAAGTAGCAGCCCGGAAAGGCCGGGCGTGCGTACCCGATGCCATACGTGCAACCAACGGACAGTTGACTTGACTCCGATGACACTCTTATATTAAGATTCAAATTTTATTGTAAGCCACAGGTATAATAGATGTTATTAAACGTACATGTGACGCCCTGCAAGGGTTCCGGTTGCGCCAAACTTTATTGCAAGTCGGATATTAGCTGCGAACTGCGCAGTACGCGCCCCTCCTCCCCGCTCACGCCCCGCTTAACCTAATATTGTTTACTGGTCATCGACTCGCGCGATGTTCTGAGTCGCAATAAAGTTTGGCGGGGCCCGTACAGGAAACATGGGGGCAACTAGATCATACCTATACATATTTCTTTTTTAAGTGAAAACTTCTTTAGCGGCGCTGTGCAGTTTTTGTGATGGGGAAAAAAATGTTAAACTCGCGACAGATCACGTGACCGTCAAATTGAAAATTCGTAAGACGGCGTAGGGCGCTTGCGCGAATATGCGTGTGTGTTTGTGTTACAAACAGCGTGCTACGCACATCCATTAAATTTTAAGTGATAGTATTTAAGTTTTCACTTCTGCCGGCACTCCCGGAGTGTAACACGTGTTTTTTTCTTTCTTTCTTCTTAGTTTTATGCCTGAACTTAACTGTGTCGTCCAGATACCTGGTGAAGGCGTGGCAGCAGGCGCTGGGCGGGAACGTGCTGACGCCGACGGTGGCGTACGTGTCCACCGTGAGCGCGGGGCGCCGCTCGCCGCCCTGGGACAACACCGTCGAGGGCATCATCCACGGCTTCCAGCGGGTCGCGGCTGGGTAACGAATACAATATTACGGCCTTCAATTCGAATTTTATCTATGCATAGTGATAGTATGAATAATTAAAAGTTTTTATAAACCTCAAAATAGTATATGGGCCGTCCATTAATCACGTGATGTTTTATTTAGCATTTTTTTGTGATTAAAAAAAATGCTAATTGTAGAATCATCTTTCAATAGGTATAAAGTATCATCATCATCATCATCAACAACAGGTATAACCTAATTTTATTAAAGACAATTGAGGACCATGATAAAAATTTCTGATAGAATGGCAACAGCGAGTCTAGCTCACGCCGTTTTTAGGGTTTCGTAGTAATTAGTTATCCTGTTTAGATTTCGCGCGTTTGACAAAAAAATAAATACGCGTGATATCTTACTACACCCCCCTCCCCCTGGTGATATTTCGTGATTTTTTCCGAACCCCCTCCCGCCCATTCGAGCCTCCGTGATTAATGGACAGCCCCTTACCTAGTTGTGGTTCGGAATTTAAAGTAAGTCACACTCGTATTCTACGTCACGTAATGGAATTATTCCGATTAAATTTGTTGTATGTACATCGGTTATAAACGTTTCTTTTTTTTCAGTAAGATTGGTCTATGTGTAACGAACATAGAGAAACGTCAGAAGAACGGCCTGTGTTACGAGGACGCTTGGAACATGACATCTGTACAGCTTGCGAATGCTTCGGAGGTAAGTTTCGATTGCTACGAATTATATTGAATTAGAGTATTGTATGCTTTTACATAACCATATAGATTAAATAAAGAAAATGAGAAATGGAGAAAAAATTCCACGCGGGCAGGACTTGAACCTGCGTCTAGATCTCAGTACGATCTATGCGTTGCCAATTACGCCACCGCGCTTCAAGCCCCGGCGCCGAATTTCTCCACCATATCCCATTCCTCTTACACGCATCTAGGCTTGCGTCAAGTCCTGCCCGTGTGGAATTTTTTCTCCATTTCTCATTTTCTTTATTTAATAAATAAGGTAAAATAGCATTGTGAATGCAAAATAAAATCCCATATAAAGTATAACTATATAGATTTATAATTCTACAAGAATAAGATATCTCATCCCGCGGTTAGCTCTCTGACAAAGGCTCTTTGAAGTTTAGTGCAAAAAAAGGAGGAGCCCGATGGTCCAGTGGGTGTGAGCTCTATGAGCGCTTACGTATGTTAAGCAACCGCTGGTGCAGTCCCTACTTGGATGGGTGACCGCAAGTGGCATAAAAATATCTCGAGCTCCTCCGTGCTTCGGAAGTCACGTTAAGCCGTTGGTCCCGGCTGTCATCGTTGATGGCAGTCGTTAAGCTATGTCAGATGCCTTATAAAGCAGCTTGAAAAATCTGACACCAGTGTTGGCCACTTACACATACGAAAAACAAACAAACAGTGCAAAAAAACATCGTTAGATGGCAGTAACTGCATTGTTTGGTAACTAGACTAATTGGAATGTAAAAGAGAAAAATAGATCTTCTTCTTCCTCACCTTATCCCACTTATGTGGGATCAGGTGGAAACATCAATAAAATATAGCATGTAGCGCCATCTGTGATCTGTGTATAGTTGGAGCGCAACTCCAGTTTGTATAAGTCGTGAAAACATCATAAATTAGGTATACTTATGGTAGTATAAGACAATAATTATTTTTAACAAAAATGTAAAACCGACTTCAACCCTATACGTAAATGGGTGTGGTAGTTCAATCAAAATAGAGAAACAACGTCGTAATCAACTTATTTTGATTCGCGAAAGAATTAAACAGAAATAAAATTAAACCAAAAGGCATTCATGTACAATTTTTTTGGGTTTTGTTGGCTTTTTCTAAAAGCACTGGATACATTTCGATAAAAAAATTATAGGACCACTCTTGAAGTTCAGGAAAAACAGAGAAGAACCGTTCTCATGAATTTGTCTTGATTCGCATAAGAATAAAATACTAATAAGTTTAAAACCGAACGGCATCCTTTAACAATTTTGTTTATTTTTTCAATAAGTGCTTGATACATTGCGACAAAAATTTTAAGGGACTACCTCTAAAGCATTGCCTATCAAACAAAAAAAGAATTACTAAAATCGATCCATAACTAGCTCAGTAATCGCGTAGCACAAAGTTTAAACCAAACGGCATCCTCTTACAATTTTTATGAGTTTTCGATTATTTTTTTCAAAAAGTGCTCAATACATTGCGAAAAAAAAATTAAAGGACCACCTCTGGAGCATTACCTATCGAACAAAAAAAGAATCACTAAAATCAATCCATAACTGACGGAGTAATCGCGTAACATACATACAAAAAAAAACATAGAGACGAATTGAGAACCTCCACCTTTTATTGAAGTCGGTTATAAATAGCCACAGCCTGCTAGTACTTAGTGGTCATTGTAGAACCTTTTTACCCTAGTTCTACACAGTGGCGGCTCGTGACTCATAGACCTGATGGTGCACATCATAAAACATGTCTAAACAATATTCATCATCATCATTTCGTGTAGGTGACACGGTCAGTCGACCATGCACACCCTGGTGTCAGAGTTCTGCGGAACCGCCTCTCGGCCTCTGACGTGGTTCCTTTAACGACTACCAGATGGCAGCCGGGACAATATTGATAATTCCTGAGTGCAGAAATAATCCTCTTATTTAGATAGGCCTTTTTAGGGTTCCGTAGTAAACAAGGAACCCTTATAGTTTCGCCATGTCTGTCTGTCTGTCTGTCTGTCTGTCTGTCTGTCTGTCTGTCTGTCCGTCCGCGGTTTTACGCAGAGACTATCAGTACTAGAAAGCTGTAATTTGGTATGGGTATGTATATTAATCCTGGCAAAAAAGTGGTAGAATAAAATCTTGAAAAAAAATTTTTTTTAGTGTAGCTCCCATACAAGTAAAGTGGGGGAGTAATTTTTTTTCCCTACTTACCCATCGTGTGGGGTATCATTAAATAGGTCTTTAAAAAATATTGTGAGGTTGAGAACACCACTTTTCGATTTAGGGATCCGTTTCCGAAATATTTGGTTTTAAAGTGCAAATTTTTGTTAGACGTACGTGTCCCCCCCCTCTATCTGCTAAACGGTTATATATAGACACGTGAAAAAAATTAGAGCAGTAGTATATATACTGAAGTTGAAAGGAAAACTATCAGAGCTGAGTACTAAGTATAAACTAAAAAGTTATAGGCAACCAACTTATAAAATGTACTCGAAAATGTAAAATTTCATACAAGATGTTTTTGGTGGGGTGCGAGTGTGAACAGTGTGAACTCAAAGTTGTCATTTGCAACTACGGAACCCTACACTGCGCGTGGCCCGACACGCACTTGGCCGGTTTTTTATTTATATTTACATGAATAAAAGTAAAACATCACATAAAAACAGCGAAAGTAAAACACGAACAATTATTAAAAACCTAATACAATATACACGATATTTAGATAGCAATATTTATTTATGTTGCATGTAGAATAATAAATAAATATATAAGTATACGGACGAATCACACAGATTGAGCTAGCCCCAAAGTAAGTTCGAGACTTGTGTTATGGGATACTAACTCAACGATACAATATTTTTATAATAGATACTTATATAGATAAACATCCAAGACCCAGGTCAATCTGAAAAATGTCATTTTCCATCTTGACCTGACCGGGGATCGAACCCGGGACCATCCGTGTCGCAGGCAGGCAACATAAATAAATATTGCTGAGCATGACCAATAAAAAAAGGATTAAATATTAGCGTCGCCGCACATGGGCGACCAACCACAACCACAAAACGCATCCACCAAACTATTTCCTGTTGGCTTGCTTTTTGGACGCTAATTTTATGTAATTATTATGTATTATTGAAAATCGCCGGTCGAAACTGGTTTCAAAAGGCAAAAGACCGAAATGGATGGCATGCGTTGAGAGAGGCCTATACCCAGCAGTGGGATACAGAAGGCTGTTGATGATAATGATTATGTATCATATTTGTTCATCATTCATCATCATTAGGTCCGTCTAGTCTCCACTACAGGAGCACGACCCTCTCCGCACTACCAGAGCTATATACTAGCCTGAGAATTTAGAGGATTTGGCCTACACTCTCCACGCGGGCCAGACGGGTTGGAGAGGTCTCTTTGATGTTAACAAAGAGTTTGTTTAGCTTGTGTTTCCTTAGTCGCCTTTTACGACATCCACGGGATGACTCGGAGTGGTCCTATTCTACTCTGCCGGGAACCACACGGCATCATATTTGTTGGTAGCTAGAAATCTATTTATTTTCAGGCACATTGCCGAGCGATTCTTCTCGCTTCCTATTACTCTGAAACTGAGAAGATTGCGAAGACAGCGTCGCCTGCGCTCAGGCAAGTGTTGCTGCAGTTGGTTGACTTGTATGTTGTCTACTGGGCACTCCAGAGGGTCGGCGATTTACTCAGAGTAAGTACCGATTAAGTATGCATTCTTAGCGAGCATGGTGTAATCTTAAGGCGAAAACTCTTTTTTTTTGTTTGTGTACGAATGTTCTGCGATACTCTTAACTTAGTGGCAACTGTCTCAATGAAACCTTTTCAAGGCAGTGACAAATAAAAAGCCATCAAAAATTGAACCTTATGCCCAGCAAATAAGGTCCAAAAACAATGACTATTGAATATACCTACTGAGCGTTAAACGCGTCGAAATTTACTAAAAATGTTTTGTTTTAGTTTACATCAATATCAGAGCGAGACATTGAGCAGTTGCAAAACTGGTACGAAGACCTGCTGTTGAGACTGCGTCCCAACGCTGTGGGATTGGTCGACGCCTTTGACTTCAGAGACGAGGTAAAAAAAATATTCATTCACCCTAGAGCACCATAAGAAGTCCACACTGCTGGACAATGGGCATAGGTATACATACATACATACATACTCATCATCATTTCGTGTAGGTGACACGCGGTCAATCGACCTTGCACACTCTGGTGCAAGGTCTATACATACATACTATTACGTCTTTATCCCTTGCGGAGTAGACAGAGCCCAAGGTCATAAAACCTACAGGCCACGTTTAGCATCGGTGTGGGTGTAAAGGTGGAAAGCGGAATCAATATAGTGATGGGTTGCTAGCCGCATCGCCTATCAATGTGATTCCTTAGATTTTCGCCCAATCCCCTGACTGGCTTTTACGGTCTGCGCGGGAAGAAAAACAGCTGGTATATTCTATGTTTTTTTTTTTCTCTCAAACCAGCATGGAAGCCAATATGCCAATGGAAGGACAAAGGTATACCCCGAGGATTTCGATGGAAATCCTCGGTGAACGCCGAGCTCCGTGGCGCAGAGGTCAACACATGCCTGTAACACGGATGGTCCCGGGTTCGATCCCCGGTCAGGTCAAGATGAAAAATGATCTTCTTCAGTTAAATGATTTTTATTTAGCATTACACTGCTCGGTATATTATTAAAATTGAAAATATGTGATGAAAAAGAATTCGCTACAGGTAGGATTCGAACCCACGAGTCTTAGGTCTGCGCCCTAAGTGTGTTACGAACTACACCACCGTGACTTCGAATCACCGCGTCGAATTCTTTCATAACATATTACCCCGTAGGGTATAACGCATTCAAAGCATGCGTATTTCTTCAATATTACCCACTATTTAGTGGTGTGGTATTCTACTTCATTCATATCAGATGAATAGAAAGTTGATTAAATTAAAGAAAGCTCTTACTTCTTCAGATTGACCTGGGTCTTGTATCTTTATCCATATATGTATTTGTTATAAAATAAAGTATCGTTGAGTTAGTATCCCATAACACAAGTCTTACTTTAAAACTTACTTTGGGGCTAGCCCAATCTGTGTGATTTGTGCGTATATATTTATTTATATTTATTTGGCCCATCTCGATTCCGACGCTTCTACCCATTCTTTTGGCCGTACACTAGACACTGAAGCGACGCCAATCATTTTATTCCTAATACTTTAAAAATAGAAAGAAATTCAAGAATGTAAATCATATAAGCACTAGTAAATAACCTGAAGTATTTTTGGAATCATGTTTAATATTATCAGAATTAGTGCGAATTATGAGAATCACATCGCAGTAATCACGTTTTCTCTTAATGACTGATTCTCATAATATTAAAACATGATTCCAAAAATACTTCAAGTTATTTAATAGTGTATATGATTTACATTCTTGAATTTCTATCTATTTGTAAAGTATTAGGAATAAAATAATTGGCGTCGCTACTGTGCCTAAGGTGCCCACTTAAGCGAAGAAAGGGTAGGAGTTTGTTGGAGTGGGGGAAAGGGTAAAGGTATTTGGGATGCTACTTCCTCGGATGGATTGGGTTGGAGATGAAAAGGTAGCAGCTTGGAAGGCCGGGCGCGCGTATCCCAGGCCATGCTTTTTGTTTCGTATGTGTAAGTGGCCAACACTGGCGTCAGATTTTTCAAGCTGCCTTAAGGCATCTGACATAGCTTAACGACTGCCATCAACGATGACAGCCGGGACCAACGGCTTAACGTGCCTTCCGAAGCACGGAGGAGCTCGAGATATTTTTATGCCACTTGCGGTCACCCATCCAAGTAGGGACTGCACCAGGGGTTGCTTAACATACGTAAGCGCTCACAGAGCTCACACCCACTGGACCATCGGATTACAACCACCGATCAGGCAGTTGTGGATGACATCCCTGACCATTTTGTCGACATTCATTCATTCATCGTCAGTAAAAATATTAATTTTTGATACTGTTTTTTTTTTCTCGTGATTCCGGGCGAGTGAATATTGTGTTATACATAGACATACAGTGTGTCTATGTGCTTTTCGATGCCACCCATACCCCATAAAAAATGTACAAAGCATTTACCTCTATGGTGTACAACACAATTTGCCTTCATATATTACTTTTTTTATTTATTGCATGAAAACGTAAGATATAATGTCATGTTACGCATAATAACCACGGTTCAAAGTACTGTAACCTTGAGTCGATAAAAACATACCTACTGCTATGCTTATATGTTGTGAAAAATTTGATTGAAAAAAAAAAATTCCATATAAATATTCAGCCGCCTAGTCAATTTGTATGGGATTGTAATTTTTTTTAGTTTCCAGCTTGTTCCCATAGATAAAGTTGTTTACATCGACGGGCTGAATCACCCCTTTAAAGGTCCAAACAGATATTTCGCCATGTGTAATGTATAAGTTCAGAGTTCGCTGCGCAAATGTTCAGAAACAAAATTCACTGACGCTATATTGTTTCTGAACATTACTATTTGATTAGTCATATGCAATCCTACAAGAATCTTTATGAATGTGGGTTATGCTTCTCTTGAATGTGTTTGTACACTTTTTTTTTTCTATTTTGTTAGACGTTGTAATATTTTATTACAGATCTTACACTCAGCTCTGGGGTCATACGACGGTCGCGTGTACGAGCGTCTGATGGAAGAAGCGCTCAAGAGCCCGCTCAACGCTCAGCCCGTCAACGACAGCTTCCACAAGTACCTCAAGCCCTTCATGCAGGGCAAGCTGTAAAAACTTAAACGATTCACGAGTTACCAACATTATATTGAGTACAATTAATTCGATATTCAGTATCATAATGTCACAAAACTGAGCGAGATTTACAAAGTTATTATTAAGTCTAGCAAAAAATCTTTTCGTTTTTTGTATGAGGTTTTTTTACGTCCATACAAAAAAGCTGTTACTTTGACATCAAGTTCTCAGACAGGAAACGTTTAACCAATTTTGTGATATTCTTTCTTGGACTACAATACTGCAGACCGAAATATATCCTACTAGCTGTTACCCGCGGCTTCGCCCGCGTGATCTATAGCCTATGTCCTTCTCAGTACCCTTGCCTATTTGCATGCAAAATTGGGGTGAAAGCGTAACAAACAAACAAACTCACTTTCGCATTTATAATATTAGTTAGGATGTATGGTACGCCCATAAACACAAAAAAACAATTTTCGGCCTATTTTCCATTAAACCCTTTTTTATAGAGTGTAATACAGTTAACAAATTGCTGAGCAATGTTTGTATGTTTTTGTTCTCCAAGCTAGCGCTCGGGCTCTAAATAATCACTCGTGCAGCAATAACTTACTTTCTGCTCAGTGCAACAATCTACTATTAACCAGCGCTTTGCAACATGATTGCCGTTCCTTTGCCTCATTGAGATCCTGCATCGTGCAAAAAGTTTGGTTTTCTGGGTGAAATACAGACTAAATAGATAGATTGATACCCGTATTATACAGAGAGTTTTATTTTATTTTTATTAGGGAACAGCAAAAAGTTACATAATAAACTTATTATCTACATAAAGTAAAATTTACAAAATATATATATATAATCAAGCAACCCACTACGCTATCCACAGATTAAATGTGTAGAGTTGGTCCTCTCTATTGTCATTTCGAAAAGACTTGTAATAACTCCTTACATGGTTTGTGCAAGCGGGCGACCTGAAGTATTCCGTTTCTATCTAGGCCAAAAAATTTTGCACAGAATTATGCTCTCTATTATTTTATTAGAGCAATAAGGGTAAATATCGTACATCAAAATTGAAACAGTTCTGTCATGCTACTAATAAGAAGAAGCTTACTAAATAAATGAATGGTCAGCACCAAGAACATTTTCCCAAGACTTGAAAACTAAACTTTAACTATTGTTTTAAATCAACTATTGTTATAAAGTGCATCCATGCTGAACATGATAAAAATGCTCGTGCGGGATCGAGACCATGCGAGCGCATACATGTATGCACTTTATTACAATAATTTAAAGGTTATTTTTGAGTGTTTTAAATATATGCTCTCCTCTGCCCTCGGTCGGATTCGGACGGAGTCGGTGGACACAGCATGCACAAGACCGCAATTTGTGGCGATCTATGGAGGACGTATATGTCCAGCTGTGGACGCCCCTGGCTGATAGAAAGATAGATAAATAGCTGTACTCTAGGTCTGTGTTCGTTTTTAGATTAGACATTCACCTACGCGAGTGCTCTATACTTCTAAGCTTATTTTTTTTTTAATGGAAGTCTATATTTTTATATTTATTAATGGTGGATGTATATCTAGGTATATTGTAGATCTTTTATTATAATTTTTATACTGTTTGACAGTTAACAGGGTGAAAGGATGGATTTAAGTGATAATTATTATTTTAAGGTGATTGGTAATAAATTATTTCGATTAATGTAATGTGTAACTGTGGTGGTGGATGTTAAACATTCCTTTAAAACGAAAAATAATATCCACAGTATTAAACAATGCAAAGAGATTGTATCGTGAGATTGATATATTTGATTGGATATTTTAAAATAAATTTTATAATGTTTTTATCTTGTGTTTTTTTACACATTTATTATATTTATGTACCACCTGGAGTTTTCTAACTAATGAATGACCTTCGAGGAAGTAAACTAAAAGCCAAATGAAGCGAGTGGAGACCACAGCAAAGATTTTTTCATAACTTATGTATGGTACTCCCACACTGCCGTTATAAAATGTTAACGAATGATAGTCTTTGACGTTATAAACATTTTGTTAAGAACACAATGCTCAAATGTTTGCTAACAAAAAATGTTACCATGTCAGATAATGTTGGTGAGTAACCATCTAATCTATCTTCTATCTAAATATATATATATATATATAACTCAAAGGTGACTGACTGACATAGTGATCTATCAAGGCACAACTCAAATCACTGGACGGATCGGGCTGAAATTTGGCATGCAGGTAGATGTTATGACGTAGGTATCCGCTAAGAAAGGATTTTGATCCATTCTACCCCAAGGGGATGAAAGTTTGTATGAAACTTTGTCAGTTTTAAACCGATCGGGCTGAGACTTTGCATGCATAAAGCTACTATGACGTAGGCATTCTCTACACTGCTACAAGTATTTTCTAATGTATCGACATTAGTTTAATATGCCGGAGTCATAAAGTCCACGCAAACGAAGTCGCGGGCATCAGCTAGTAAAATATAAAACATATGTTTACATTGTGAACATTTATCCAGGAAACAGCGCCTTATTATAAGGCGTATAAGGCCCTTATACCGCAAATCCGAGCTGTGAGCCCCGTATGCGAGCATCCATCAGTTTGAGTGTAAGTAGGTAGCAGTTGTAGTATGTATTCAAAACATAACAATTTCTAACAGAATGTAACAATCCCTAGTCTTATTGCTAACGGCTGGGGATAAATATTTCATTGCTGTGTTTGATTATTATTATTGTACCTAGTCCGTTATTTCATCTTTAAACCTATCAAAATGTGGCCTATCGGTCTTATGACCGTAGGCTCTGTCTACCCCGTAAGGGATAAAGAAGTGATATGTTTGTGTTTATTTAACAAAAAAAAACATTGCGGCTTCCTAAACACAACATAAACAAATCCTTTGACTGCTCCGGCTAATATATGGCTCTGGTAGTACCGTAGAACCATAGATATCAGAGTGGGTAGTACAGTACAGAGAGGGTCATTCTCGGAGAAGACTAACAAAGACTAGAAGAAGAAACACAGCACGAAAAATGCTTTTTTTCTAACCATCGATGTTGTTATTTTCGTTGGATAAGCTGTGATTTTAGAAGTTTCTGTGCCTTGCTCTAATGTCCGGTTTACATTATTCCAATCCAGTAACCCAGTAGCGCTGGACTGGAATGAACCGGAATAGCGATATTGTTTACATGACACAATTCAAGCACTTTATATATATAAAAGTAATTAACTGTAGTTTGGTCTTCAGTTAACTTTTTCATTGTTAATTCTATGCAGTCCAAATAAAATCTGCAAAAATAAGCAACATGTGTACCCTGTAAAACTTTTATGTCAGCATTGGATGGAATATAATAAATAAATAAATAAATATATAGGGACATATCACACAAATTGAGTCAGCCCCACAGTAAGTTGTGAACTTGTGTCGCAGGATACTAACTCAACGATACTATATTTTTATAATATATACTTATAGATAAACATCCAAGACCCATACTGAAAAAGGTCGTTTTCCATCATGACCTGACCGGGGATCGAACCCGGGACCCCCGTGTCGCAGGCTGGCGTGTTGACCGCTACGCCACGGAGCTCGAATGGAATGACACTGGATTGGCTGTTTACATGATTCCGTTGCATGCACTGAAATGGTCGTCGTACTAGATTCAAAATTAGACTGCTAATCCAGTTTTTGCACTGGATTGCTCACTGGATCCAGTGCATTCCAGTGGGGGTTAACATTATTCCAGTTGCAATCCAGCACGGGATTCGATCACTGGAATAATGTAAACCGACCACTACGAATAAGAAACCGACCATTATATTTATGAAATGTAGCGTCAAACCACTATCTCGCTCACACATTCCTCCAAATCACTATCGCTATCTCTCTCTAGCAAATGACGCAACGTCATTAACATTCTTTTAATCTATCCGGCCCTAAGATCCGGCCAGTAATTGACGTCAAACCGTCAAACGGAACGTACATACAAATGACAGGCAGCGACTGTGTGTGACTGTGACTTTGACTAGTGAGTGTTCCCGTCAGTCAATAAAGTCAATCACTGCACTGAAAATACTAAACAATAATTTCATGGAGAAGTATTTTTCTTTCGAGAAAATAATATTTGCTGAATAAAATTTAAGGATTACCTACGCATAATATTTACAATTCGTTTTAAATACATACATGCACTCGTCTTCATCACATTATGACGACTTGGAAAATATGTCGTGCTTGTTTGAGTTCAGAAGAAACATTCACGTTTGTACTATTTGAAAACGTATCTGCTGAAGAATATAGCTTTTGCACGTCTGTTAAGGTACCTACCTACCCATTATTCCTATGAAAACGTTAACCTATGATAATCACCAAAGTTATATATATAAGTTATGTATGTATGAAATAGATATTCATAATTCTATTGGTTATGCACAGGTCCATGAAAATGAAGATTTACCAAAGACTCTCTGCAGATCATGCTATGAACTGCTTACTAAGTTTTCAGTGTTTAAAACAATGTGTATTGAATCACAAAAGACGCTGTTGGATCTGAAATGTAAGAATGTTAAAATTGAAATTGAAGTCCCAAGTCAAGTTTACAAAGAGCCTGATCCTGATGATGGAATGGTGAAACAGGAGGGATTTGGTGACAATTTTTATGATGGTATTGTTTTGTTACCTACAGAATTTATTTATTTTGAAATTCCTTCTTTAACAATTCAAATGACATATAATTCTCTATTTCAGATTTATTAGATATAGAGGATAATAACCCTCCTGCCGCAAGGATTTCTCAAAAGAAAAGCCTAAAGAAAAGGTTTACATGTCACCTCTATTCTCATGGAAATATGTTTATGTACTATAAATAAAATTATAATAACTTGCAGATATTCTATTGCAGAAATACAAAGAAGTTAATAAAACTTGAAAAGAAACATAAAGTTCAAGAAGTTGTTACTAAAAAGCATTATGATTATTCATGTGACTTATGTACCAAAAGGTTCGTTTATATTGAGAGGTTTGAGGCTCATAAACTGGAACATGAGGGTAAAATAGTAAGTCCTTATGCACCATAATGTTTAAATTTGCCGTTGGATTCTCTTTCTAAAAAAGAGATCTGGAAAATCGTCTTTGCTGGTCTGAGAGAAAGATAATATCTATGTGGAATGTACCAGCCGCTTCACTACACAGGCTGTAAAAAATCGTTGAGGGCAAGAATCTATAAGAAGTTGTGTTAATAGGTAATTCGGCTTGCAACTGTTAACACCATAGTCGCATAGCTAGCATGGGTGTCACCTGGGGTACTGGTCATGGCTCATGGATATAGGATGGACTGATTGTTGTACCACAACATCAACCTTATAAACTTGCATGGTTGAGATTAACCATCCAAACTCACAAATGTCATCATGATCACCATCAGGTCTTTTTAGCCTCTACTGCCGCAGCATGACCCTCTCTGTACTGCCAAGGCCATATATCAGCCAGATCAGTCAAAGGATTTGGCATAGATGCTCCACGCTGGCCAGATGGGTTGGAGAAAACAACACAAATGTCAACACTTTTTCTATTATGTTATGATAATTATAAGATTATGATTGATTTAAATTGTTATAACTTCTGTTACAGGTGCCTATCCATTGCCTTCCATGCAACAAGACTTTTAGTACCTGGACTGCGCTAAAGCGGCACAATAAAAATGAACACACAGTAGTGAGCCTGGAGTCTCTCAAATGCACTATATGTGGGAAGATACTCAGGACTCCAGAGTCATTAAAAATGCATGCAAAACTGCATGAGAGTAACCTGCTGAAGGTACATGTCTGTGATGTATGTGGGAAAGATTTCCGAACTAAATCTGGGTTAAAGGTAAGATAAACTTCTCAAGTTTTAGAAGAGATAAATATTGTGTTCAAAAATTTTTCTGTTTTAGTTGCCTTTTATGCTATTACCTATTCTCTATCTGCCGGAAAGCGGACACCAGGCTGAGGATGCAACTGGGATAGCGCTCAGATGAGAGAGAGAGACCTATTCTCTATTTGAAAAGTGTTAATCACAAATACTGAAACCAAAAACCTCTTTGTTTTTATTAAAATGTAGAGTTAAGTCAAACTTACCATTTCTACTCTTCTGCAAATCCAGATTTTGTTTGTAAATTTTTTATAATTTTTTAAATTTTTTTTTTTTAATATATTTTTTAAGGTTTTGAGTCAAAAGCTGGTTGAGGTGACGGGTAACCAGAGGGCTGGTAATTTTCTAGGACAGAGGATAAGCATTGCCATTCAACGTGGCAATGCTGCCAGCATTCTGGGTACCCTTTCGTGTGACAACGACATGCGGGACATTTTTTATTTATAGCTTTGTTTTATATGTATCTAGTTAGGTTTTTATTTAATAGTTTTAATTTTTGTTTTTAAGTTAAGTTTTAGTTTTTAATTAGTTTTAGGAAAATGAAATGTATAATATCTTATTACATATACTGTCATTAAATAAAATAAAAAAAGTATCAAATATATTAATTTCAGAGTCATCTAGATACACACAAGGAAAATAGAGAACGAGACTACACATGCGAGCATTGTGGAAAGAAATTCTTCAGTAACACTGTCCTAACAAATCATGTCTCCAGAAAGCACACCTGTCGACGATACATATGCCACGAGTGTGACTTTCCTTTTACGCAAAAACATAACTTAATCAAGCATTTGCTCATACATGAGGGAAAAAAATTGTATACATGTGATATTTGCCAGAAATCGTTTGGCACCCAATCGACTTTGACGGAACATAAGAGAATACATTCTGGAGAAAGACCATTTCAATGCATCTTTTGTCCAAAAAGCTTCGTATCTAAGAGGAGACTAAATGATCATCATATGACCCACACAGGGGAGAGACCTCATAAATGTTCTGTTTGTAATCTTAGCTTTAGCCAGAGAGGCACGTTGACTAGGCACATGAAAGTTCATGATAGATCAGCTGTTACTTTATAATTAATTTAAGAAATACATATTTTTTAAATGTGACCTCCATTTTTTTTATTTATACTCTTCATCTGAGCATTTTCCATTTTCAACATCATGCTCTCTAACATCACTGCAGTTAACACCTTTCATTCTTTTATGTAACTTGGGAATATTTTACATTTGTTATATAGGATGCCACAAACGCTCCGGGAGTACGTCAAGAACCGATGGACTGCAAGCCATAGGCAAATCTATATCATCATCATCAAAAGGTCTTTATTAGTCTCCACTGCAGGAGCACGACCCTCTCTGTACTACCAGAGCCATGTATTACCCAGGGCAGTCAGAGGATTTGGCCTACACTCTGCACGCTGGCCAGACGGGTTGGAGAGGTCTCTTTGATGTTTATAGCTTTGTTTAGCTTTTGTTTCCATAGTCGACTTCTACGACATCCACGGGGAGACTTAGAGTGGTCCTATTCTACTCTGCCGGGAACCACACGGCAAATCTATCATAATCAGGTCTTTCTAGTCTCCACTGCAGGAGCACGACCCTCTCTGTACTACCAGAGCCATATACTAGCCTGAGTAGTAAGAGGATTTGGCCTACACTCTCCACGCTGGCCAGACGGGTTGGAGAGGCCTTCTTGATGTTAATAAGCTTTGTTTAGCTTGTGTTTCCTTAGTCGCCTTTTACGACATCCACGGGATGACTTGGAGTGGTCCTATTCTACTCTGCCGGGAACCACATGGCTATATTCTCTGTTATTATTTTATAGCTGAAGAGCTTGTTTGCTTGGTTGAACGGACTAATATCAAGAACTACTGGACCGATTTCCAAAATGTCTTCGCCGTTGGTTAGGTATGTCATCCCTGAGTGCCATAGGCTAGGTGTATACTACTGACTAGGCTGGCATGCTTATTAGCTATGTATATGCAAAAGGGCGGACAGCTAGTATGTAAAATAACAAGTAACTACTCTCGCAAGAAATTGAGCCCAGAGCAGAGCCCGTCGTTCTATTTAGAAGGGCACGGCCGGGGGTGCCAATGGTTGTTATTTTGTTAACCATTGCACCGCGGACGCCGGATTTTTAATACGATTTTTTTATCTTCCCTTCCCATGACGACGTCGTTGACCTCTCGTCAGAGAGTGAGGTAGATAGTCTTTCTAAGTCAGAGAGTATTTATGTTCCTTCACGTTGACCGTCAAATGTGTAAATCAGTTTGCAAAACGGAATCAAACGATGCTTTGCACGCCACGTGTAGAAGCTTGGTTGGTTCTCTAACATGCTTGCTAAACGTGGCGTGTTACGTGTAATGGGTGGGTTTGGTTTTATTGACTCTGCCTACTCCACATAGAAAAAATTTATGCTACTTCAACTCCACCAGGCGAACCAAGTAGATTTTCGAGAATGAATATCTTCGCAACTTCGCATCCCTTCCCTTCTATAAAAAGGAGGCTGATTGACAGTGACATTCGCATTCGTGAGCATTCGTGTCAGTTTTGACGTTTAGTGGTTTGTTTACAAATGTAGTGGTTGGTTGGTCGTTTGCAAATTATTTAAACTATATTTAAAATGACAAGCAATTTGGATTTCAATAAAATATGCCGGGCATGTTTGTCAGACGCGGGCCCAATGTCAAATTTGTTTTCAGTGTGTAACCCAGAAATGTTCAAGTATTGCACTTCTGTCGAGGTAAAGTATCAGTTCTTTTGATTTATAAATAAATGTAAAGCCATGCCCCTGCGCTGAAAGATATACTGTCCGATCGCAGTT
Organism: Rhodophaea formosa; assembly: GCA_963082605.1. NCBI lineage: Eukaryota > Metazoa > Arthropoda > Insecta > Lepidoptera > Pyralidae > Rhodophaea > Rhodophaea formosa. The sequence continues at coordinate 22,112,014 of OY720204.1, forward strand.
AGTGGTCACCGCTCTCCTCTCAAGTTTTATATAAGATTCAAATAATATCCCTCGTTCACCATTTACTCTTCATTCCATTCCGCCTTGCTTTTCAAGTTATTTTTTCTTCTCCCTAGTCTGTCGATTTCATGGCCCATTTTTGAGCAAATGCCTCCCCCTAGGTGCCTATCCTCTAAATCCCGGCTGCAACTTTCTGGTGTCAGATTTTTCAAGTGGTCCAAAGGTACTTGACAAAGCCTTCTAAATTAAAGTGACCAACTAAAGGCACAATAATAAAATTTTAAGGACAGTTTCAGAGCCACGCTCACAGAACTATATCAAGACAAAGCCTTCTAAATTAAAGTGACCAACTAAAGGCACAATAATAAAATTTTAAGGACAGTTTCAGAGCCACGCTCACAGAACTATATCAAGACAAAGCCTTCTAAATTAAAGTGACCAACTAAAGGCACAATAATAAAATTTTAAGGACAGTTTCAGAGCCACGCTTTGATATAGTTCTGTGGCCACGCTACTGGCGAAATTTACTTTTGCTACTACCGCAAAGCCATGAATTCCAGCTTGTCCACCGACATTTCACACTCTCATGGGAAATCGTCATTTCAGTAGTAGCTTTACTGCTCTTATAGCAGTAAAGCTACTACTGAAATGACGATCTGTGTTTCTAACTTCATTCCGTGAGTGAGAGAACTGGAGGCCCCCCTCCTCTCTTCTCTGAGAAGGCGAGTAGGCAACCTAAACTGTTGATAAGAGTTTCTTTTGGCGTTTCTTCTCTGCAGTGGTTGGTTCCGAAACGCTAGTAGTCTGTAGCTTTTGAACAATTAATAAATACATATTATCTAATAAGATAATTTTAAATATGATATGACGTGAAAAAGTGCCTGCAAAGGCCTATTTTCTGAATAACGTTTGATTTTGAAGGAAAAATAAAAGGCCGGCAACATTCTTGTCAAACCCTTGGTGTTGCAGTTGTCCATGAGCAGCGATGATCACTTACCATCAGGTGACCCGCTTGCTTGTTTGTCATTCTATACCATAAAAAATATATAAGTAAATATACCTTTAAAAAAGTAAGCAAAAAATTTTTTCAGATTTCTGTGGGAGATCTGTTGCCAAATCAAGTATGCCAGACATGCCTAAGTTTGCTCAAAAAGTTCTATTATTTCAAGCAAGAGGTGGTGAGATGTGATACGCTATTAAAGCAACATTCTATGGAAAAAGTAAGTCTATTTTTTTAAATTTATATTATGGTTTCCCACTAGCAGGCGCAGGGGTCATGGGGGCCATGATCCCCCTAAAACGGCTGGGGATTAGTTTGACCATGGATTATAAAAACTATATCTTTAAATTTTTAATTAATTATTATTTTCTAATTATTTATATTAATCTCATTTATAAAATTAAAATAATAATAATTAATTTATGGCTTTGATGGTCAGAGAGGGTCGTGCTCCAGCAGTGGAGACTAAAAAATACCTGATGATGATGATGATGATGATAAAATTAAAACAGTGTAAGTGAAAAGCCCTCAAAATATTCTTCCTCTTATACTAATAAAATTCCTCTGTAATACTTAGTAAATGGCATGATTTTTAGGAGAAATTGTAGACATGTACGAAACTCGGATCGATCGCAAAACGACGTCTGCAAGTTTTGCACTGTCCAACTTTCATGTATTTCCCATACATTTATCTTAACATTATAAATTTCATGCTTTTCTTGAAGGTAAAACTTGAGAATCAAGCAAATGAAATAGATGACTTCAGTAATGTCGCTGATTTCAATGATTTGGTGTCCATGGATGAAGAACTATCAGAATATAGGAATGCTGACCATCAAGTGGTGGAACAGAAAAAAATTAAAAAGTAAGGCAACATTCTTAATTTTTAGCAGTAAACAATTTAATGAAAATGTCTATTTATGTAATTTTGACTTAATGTGTAAATGTATATTCAGACACGATGTGAAAATTGTTATTGAATTAAATAAATAAATGCTTTGAGTGGTTTCTGGCAGAAAATAAGGGTTGGGCTGCCACATTCCGTCTCTGTCTTTCTCGCTCTACTGCTTACTGCTACCAAAGACAATATAATACTAATGTAATCGACTGCCCACCTCATACAAAAATATTGGAATGTATTTATTTATTTAAAAACTTATCGAGCCTAAAGAGCTACAGTATGTATGGCGCAGGAGGGTTGCTTGCTACTCGATACTAAATGACGGTAATCTGTATTAGCCTTTAACTTACTAAATATACGGTTTCATTTTAAAATATTATGCCTAAAATATTGTTTTGATTTTTAATAAGATATATTTTGTGAATAATGTTTTTATATTCTCATAATACGGTAGATACAATGTTGTGTAGTTTCGAGTGGCGCCATCTATGCGAGTCTCTGAGAACAAATCGTAAGATTAGGACTACATGCTGCTAACATGGGCTATTTTCCACACTTAGGCCGCCTATTCGGGCCCATTGTGTGTGAACACAAGACGTCCATTCCTCGGTATTCTGTTGATAGGAGATCCCAGATCTTTCTCGCTCTAGTACATGACGCCTTGTGTTCCCTAAGTCACCTTCTACGACATCCACGGAAAGACTAGGATTGGCCCTTTTCTACTCTGCCAGGAACCACACGGTCTTTAACATATTGGGTATTTGAAATAATAATAAACTTTATTTTCTCTTCACAATAGGTACAGTACTACCACTTTAATAAGTTACATCGGCATTGTTCGATGGCGCAGATTAGCGCAACCTACCGCCGACTCAAGCCGACTGAAAACATCAATCAAATAAAGATCTTATTGCTACAAAATAAGATTTGAAATCCAAAAACAACAGGACTCGTGCTATCTCGCTCGCAATACTCGTACGACTGCCGTGAGTGGTCAAAATGCCGCATGGCGCGTACACATCAGTCAATAGCGGACGGGTATTTTCGCGCCATGCAAAAAATTGACTTCTGCGCAGGTACATCGGTGTAACTTATAAAAGTGGTAATACTGTAGTACAGAGTAAGTTCTTAATTACTAAGTAGCTTATGTACATGATAAGGCATACCTTTGACCGTGAACTTGTATACTTTGTGAAGAGACTAATTACTGAAATAGGTCTCCTAAGAGACCTGTACTAAGGCCCCTCCCTTTTAATACATGTTGTAGTCGCTGGTGCTTACATATACAAATATTGTTATAAGATATATACTGTATGTGTGTATACCTAAAATACATTTATAAATATGCACCGCCATTAAATATGCAATGTTATAATAATGCTGGCAATTTTTTCATCAGAACACGCCGAAAACCAGTACCCAAGCAGAACAGAACAAAGAAAACGAGAATGAAATGTGCGAAATGCGAGAAGAGTTTTCAGAAGTATGAAAACTTTGAAGCTCACATGAGAAGCCATTTTGGTAAAAAGGTACATAGGTGAAAATAATTTTATTGGCTTAATATTTGAAATTAATCTTAAGTGTTGTTTTAATCTGTCTCTCTTTAAAAGTAATCGTTGAAATGAGGTTGCAAATGTGTAATGTACTTAAATAAAAATATTCTAGAGCCTTAACTAAATTTCACCAAACTCTATGCCCAACGCACATTAAATGTTTTAAATGTAACATTAAATACTTTCATTTATAAAATTTTGGGATTGCATCAGCAAATCATTGGTACCATACAGATCTTCCAGCTACACATTAAAATATACGACACAAAATTTTCCCCGGATTGCCCCAGATCAGTTGTTCAGCAAAACGCATTGGGTGACATACTGACAGCAGCGCCACCTACCGGGTTCAGTTGGGATTCAAATCATCCAGGACCCATAAAAGTCTATAGTTAATAAAATGCCATAATTTTCTAATTTCAGCCTGATATAAAGTGTCAACACTGCGAAAAGACCTTTCCGACGTTACGGAGTCTCACAAGCCACGTTAGAACCCACACAGGCGTCCGCAAGTACCAATGTCTTACCTGTGGGAAAAACTTCGCTTACCTCAATGTACTGAAGAACCATGAAATGATACACGCAGGAGTGAAAAAGCACGCATGTCATTTGTGCGATGCTAAATTCGTGCAGCTCTACAATTTGAAGGTTAGTTATCAACACAATGTAACACATTTTCTACTTTGTGGAGTCTCACAATCCATGTTAGAACCCACACATGCGTCCGCAAGTACCAAATAATGTCTTAGGTACCTGTGGGAAAAACTTCGCTTACCTCAATGTACTGAAGAACCATGATAAACCGTGAAATGATACACGCAGGGGTGAAAAGCACGCATGTCATTTGTGCGATGCTAAATTCGTGCAGCTCTAAAATTTAAAGATACCTCTTTGCTTCTTCCGTTTAACAAGTCGCAGAAATCAAATAGTTTCGAACCCAATTTCATTTCCTATTAAGAGCCTGTAAGTAACAATGTCTCACTAGGAAAAACTTGGCTTGTCTCAACAAACGGAAGAGCCATGAAAAGTATCTTGAAAAAAAAATAGTGCTAGGATAGTCTATACAGAATAATCTTATCTGTATGACCTATCTAGAACAATCTATATCATTTTTTATTCTTTTTAACTTTCCACCTAAAACTCTAAGCTTAAATAATTGCCCACTTTAACCCACTTCTTCTTACATATCTATCACATTTATTTTTATTCCTACATTCCTAGTAGCGTTGTAGAAGTGTAAAGCTTAGTCATGTGGTCTCAACGCCTTAATCGTACGATTTGTTCTCAGAGACTCGCATAGATGGCGCAACTCCAAACTACACAACATTGTATCTACCGTATTATGAGAATATAAAAATATGATTCACAAAATATATCGTATTAAAAATCAAAACAATATTTTAGGCATAATATTTTATAATGACACCGTATATTTAGTAAGTTAATGGCTAACCGATTACCGCCATCTAGTATCGAGTAGCAAGCAACTCTCCTGCGCCATACATTCGCCTGCTTTTCGCAACCTTAATTTGGTCTAATATTTTTGTATGAGGTGGGCAGTCTATTACTTTAGTATTATATTGTCTTTGGCTTAGTCAAAATGGGTATGTTTTTAATTCCAGTCACACATAGCAACTCACTCCAAATCTAAGAACTACGAGTGCGCCGAGTGCGGCAAGCGGTTTTCGCAAGCCGGCAACCTCAAGACGCATCTCATACGACATACGGGCATCAAGAACGTGGCGTGTACCATATGTGACATGAGGTTCTTTATAAAGGTCAGTGTGGCCATGTGGTCCCAACCCCTTAATCAAAGACAATATAGATATATATTGTCTTTGCCTTAATCTTACAATTTGTTCTCACAGACTCACATAGATGGCGCCACTCGTTGCTACATAACATTGTATTTACCGTATTATGCATTGTTCATAAAATACCTGTATCTTATTAAAAATTAGAACTATATTTTTGGCATTATATTTTAAAAATACACCGTAGTTTTACGCGCCATCTATGTGAGTGAGTTTAGGCTAACGCAGATTACCGCCATCTAGTATCGAGTGGAAAGCAACTCTGCAGCGCTTACCTTAATTTGGTCCATTATATTTGTATGCGGTTGGCAGTCTATCACGATTACGTTCGTATATTATACTAGCTGTTGCCTTCTCCTTCGCCCGCGTCCGCATAGCCTATGTCCTTCTCGGTACCCTAACCTTCGTGTATGCAAAATTTCATGATGATCGGTTCAGTAGATACGGCGTGAAAACGTAACAAACAAACAAACTCACTTTCACATTTATAATATTAGTTGGGATTGTCTTTGGTGTTGGTGGTGTTTGGTGGTTTACTAGTGGCTCTGTAAGCTGCAAACTTCGCTAGTCTATCTTTGGATTAAAATTGAATAAGTTTTCATAACACACCTTAAAACAAAGACGTAAGAGACGTTAGGTCTAATAAAAAGAAGAGAAGGCTATGCTCAGCAATGGGAGCTGCCAACTCACAAAGATCCTAAACGTCACTAACCTTAGTGGCTCTTACGCCCATTGTGCCAACTTCGGCATTTCGAAAAATTTCTAAAATACTGAACTGACAAAAGAAAATCGATTTAATTTTCGAAACTGCTCACAATATTTGTGACAAGTCACACTGACAAGAACAGGAAGTTTTGATTTGTTTACGTTTACATAAATTACACACAATTAAAGTCAGATGGACGAGAGAGCCGTGTGGTTCCCGGCAGAGTAGAATATGACCACTCCAAGTCTTCCCGTGGATGTCGTAGAAGGTGACTTAGGAAACACAGACTAAACAAAGCTTATAAACATCAAACAGGCCTCTCCAACCTGTCTGGCCAGCGTGGAGAGTGTAGGCCAAATCATCTGACTGCCCTGGCTTACTAGGTGGCTCTGGTAGTATAGAGAGGGTCATGCTCCTGCAGTGGAGACTAAAAAAGACCTGATGGATGGATGGATGGACGAGAGAGCATTATGTTGTAATAGATTTATAAGCACCGTATACATTGATTTTGTTACACAAATATTATAGTTATTTCATCGCTATTACACTAATTCCTGAAACACAGATGTATCTAGTTTGGGAGTTACTGAACATATTTTATAAGCTCATTTATGTTTTTCTTTAACATAGGGTAATATTAAGATTGGGCCCTCTGCGAGGCTCCCCACCACTCGATATACAGGTTTGTTCCTAGTTCGATGGTGGGTTGCTGAGCTAAAGGCCCAAATAGATAACATTGTAATGTAACATAACTGTTAATTTACCAACCTATGTTAAACGTCAATAAATATATTTTTTTATTTTATTTTATTTATTTGAACTTGTGTACGACAAACCCTCTGACTAATATGGCTCTGAAAGTACAGAGAGGGTCATGCTCCTGCAGTGGAGACTAAAAAATACCTGATGACGATGACCGTATTACATTTGCAGGGTGACCTGTACAAACACATGGCATCTCACTCTTCGGATAAACCTTTCTCGTGCGAATTCTGCGACAAAACGTTCAAAAGCAAAAGTTTCCAAATTGTACACATGAGAAGTCATACAGGTAAGAAATATTTGTTTTTTATAATTTTTTACTTTAGTTAGGCATCAGTATCTTTTTGTATAGCAAACCATTCAGGCGGCAAGAGTTTTGTTTTTCTTGGCATAAAATCCTTTATTACTTAGAGATTAAAATCGCGTGACGCTGTGCCATGTATTATGTATTATGCAACTGCAACTGTCAGATTGAGTCTAAGAATTTGGGTTGAGCCCACAGGAGTTCTTGGCGGGAATTTTAGCGGACTACACGGTGTCTGTTTTGGATTGTTTGGCAAATTGATTCTAGTGGACTTTATAATGTGAAATTGGTGTTATTTTGTGTTATAAATGCCCATATTTATGAACAATGTGTAGAATAACTAAAATAGACTGTCATTGTGCGGCTGTAGTGAGATTTACATAGCGGGCTGGTGGTTGTCCGCCTTGCTGCGTCATCAATGATGAAACCAGTGGATTCGCGAAGAGTTGTCGCCAGGGGCTCCGTGAAAACAACGAAATGAATTACACCATCATTTCGTTGACAACCAAGAAGAATAACTCGCCAACTGGCGAAATAAATGAAGAAAGGCTCTAAAGGACTTGTATCCAGGGCCATAAAACAATACTTAAAAAAAAATTGAGCCCACATGTTTTTTTTTCTAAAGTAAGATAGGTTTAAATGTTATTTTTAATGAATACATAGGGACAAACGGCAGAGATAGCTGTACTGTAAGTTGTAAATTGTGTGGGATACTAACCCAATGATATTATACTTTATAATAGATACATATATATATAAATAAACCTCCAAGACCCAGGCCAATTTGAAAAATATTGTTTTCCATCATGACCTGATCGGAGATCGAACGCGAGGTAGTCTTTGCTCGAGATGTAGATAAACCTCCAAGAACCAAGCCAATCTGAAAAATATTGTTTCCTATCATGACCTGCCCCCCTATTTACTAACTCGGATGACAGGTGTCGATGCCTATCAATCTAGAATTTACTGTTACAATGCGAGTTTTCCTTGCTCGAACTTTTTATTTGAAATACAAAAACCGCATTGTAACACTAAATTCTTGATTGATAGGCATCGACACCTGTCATCCGAGTTAGTAAATAGGCCGGCTGATCGTAGATCGAACCCGAGACCCTGCAATTCAAAAACACTTGCGGCACTGAGCCACAGAGATCGGGTATATTAATTCGTTAGTTTTCGTATAAAAGTGTGTTAATTTTCAGGAGAACGCCCATACGCCTGCGACATTTGCCCAAAGAAGTTCATGGCGCGCAAAGACATGCGGAACCACCGAATGATTCACACAGGAGAGAAACCGCACAAGTGCCAGCTCTGCGACCAGGCCTTCATCCAGAAATGTGCCCTCAATAGGCATTTGAAAGGCCACGGAAGAATAGATGAGGCCCAAGGACTGATTATAAGGCCTCAGATTCAAGTACAGACTATTACTCCTATAGCGGTGTCATATGCCACGTGGGATGGTGTGTAGTCAATTCAATAAAGACTGTTCAATATGACCTACTTTTGTTTTATTTAAGTATTTCTAGTACTTTTTTTTTTTTACTAGTACTGAACATATTTAAAATTGATATATGAATGTGCCCTCAAAAGGCATTTGAAAGGCCACGGAAGAATAGACGAGGCCCAAGGACTGATTTTATAAGGCCACAGATTCAGGTACAGACTATTACTCCTATAGCGGTGTCATATGCCACGTGGGATGGTGTGTAGTCAATTCATTATAGACTGTTCAATATTACCTACTTTTGTTTTATTTTAGTATTTCTGCCCGTGAATAAGTTGATATATGAATGTGCCCTCAACAGGCATTTGAAAGGCCACGGAAGGATAGACGAGGCCCAAACACTGATTATAAGGCCACAGATTCAGGTGCAGACAATTACTCCTATAGCGGTGTCATATGCCACGTGGGATGGTGTGTAGTCAATTCATTATAGAATAGAGATAGTATTTCTGCCCGTGAACATAAGTTGATATATGAATGTGCCCTCAACAGGCATTTGAAATGCCACGGAAGAACAGACCCAGCGAATGATTATAAGGCTTGAGACAGTTGAAATTTTCACAAGTAATGTATTTCTCTTGCCGCTATAATAACAAATAAGTACAGAATTAATTTATTTTGTTCTGTTTTTAGGGTTCCGTACAAAAGTTGAAAAACGGAACCCTTATAGGATCACTCGAGCGTCTGTCTGTCCGTCCGTCCGTCTGTCACAGCCGATTTTCTCCGAATCTACTGAACCAAATTAGATGAAATTTGGTAAGATAGTGTAATCCTATGACCCAAACACGGATGTGCAAAGTAAATAAAGATTTTTTTTGGAATAAGGGTCATTTTGAGGGGCCTAATTACAAAATTTTAAAAGAAAGTTTTGCAAACCTTACTGTGTCATATATCAAATGAAAGGGCTCATTATGAGGATCACAAAAATATTTTTTTTGTTCGGGTAAAATCAATACTTTTGATTTTATTCACGAAAGAAGGCAAAAATTGACCTTCCCCCCCCCCCCCCCCCCCCCCTGATCTCCGAAACTACTGGGCCGAAAATTTTGAAAAAATTACAAAATATAGTTCATTCCTTGAAGATTACAGGAAAAATAAATAAGAATTCTATCAGTTGAAAATAAAGTGGTAAACTCACAATAATAAGTTCATCTAGGGAAATAGTTCACTAAAACACCACTAGATGGCGCTAGTCAATTGAATAAAACATTTTTTGCACATTGTGTGTGTGTTCACGAAGCATATTGTACGGAACCCTCATTGCGCGAGTTTGACTCACACTTGGCCGGTTTTTATAACTCCCATACAACAAACGTAAAATTATTGCCGTTTTTTGCTCGATTATTATAAGGGCAACAGGTATACTCTTGAAATATTTACAGATTATTAAGTTGTATTTCACTTTTAAAATAAATAATAAAATCTATTTATAATTGTTTGTTAAGTACCTATATCGATTCTACAGACAAACTTTAAAATAGTTTTGTAGAACAATTTGTTAACACCATATTTATATTTTATGTGTAATTAAATTAACTAAATAAATAATAAATAAAAATAAAACGGATAATTAGGGGGGGTCGCTACACCATACAACGAATTTTTTTTTGCTGTATTTGTTCGATATTGTAATGTTGTATCGATACTGGTACGGAACCCTTTTTGGCCAATGTTTCGACTTTTTCATAATTCTGGTCAAAGATTGCGGTTATATTTTGGGGGGCCTTCTGATGAGGTTGTCTACAATTTCGATAATTTCCGGACATGGTCAACATTCTTAATTTAAATATTAAGTAACTTATATATGTACTTTTTAGGGTCCCGTACCCAAAGGGTAAAAACGGGACCCTAGTACTGAGACTTTGCCCTCTGCCTGTCCGTCAGTCACCAGGCCGTTTTATGACGTTTTTGCTTGATATTCTAATGTTGTATAGATGCACGGGACCCATCGTGCGCGAGTCCGACTCGCACTTAGCCGAATTTTTATCAGCCTTTGCATAAGTATCGATATCTATTTTCATAAATAAAGCATCGGGTGGGTGAAGGTACTTATGTCTTTGGTTTTGAGTCACTTCTGTATTTTGTGGGGTACCAAACCCACTGTGTGCCGCCCCTGTGGTTGCAAATGGAAAAAAAAGTCAGACTCGCGCGCGGCCAACTGCGAGTCGGATTTGCGCATGGAGGGTTCCATACCATTATCTATACAAAGAGTATAGATAATGGCAGTACAGAGAGGGTGGTGCTCCTGCAGTGGAGACTAATAAAGACTGATGATGATGATGACCTATACAAAATTAGACTATCAATCAAAAACTGCAAAAAACATGTCAAACAATCATCTATGGATGGAGAGAGATAGAGGTTACTGAGAAGGACATAGGCTATAAATCACGCGGGCTAAGCCGTGGGTAACAGCTAGTATTTTTTAAAACAAGCAATTATCGTGCGTCTTTTTCTTAAATTATTGCCCATGCAGATAAATTAGCGTTTTATATGTAAAAGAATATTTAAAATTAATCCAATATAGTTTATGAGCCTATTCAAGGCAACCAAACAAGCAAATCTTCTTACAATAAAAAAATATTTAAATCTTTATTTAGATTAAAAATATTTTATTAACATTTTACAGTTTTATATTACAAGGTAACTAGGTACATGCATGTACTGTACGTTATTATAATAAAATGTTCATTTCAGTAAATCCCATATTATAGCATTAAATAGCAATTTGACAAAAGATAATTAGGTAAATTGAAATTCTGTTAAGATCAACACAGGTGTGATTTACATATTCAGGAAGTATAAATAGTGGTAAATATTTTTTTTATAAATAAACTCGTAGGTACTAACTTTAACTTTATACTATTAGTTGCAAATATATATTTTTATTATTTTTAAAGCTTCGTTCCAGATTATTTTAACACTCCTCTTAATGTTTCGTTCGCTATGAAGGAAATAAAATCCTAATCCTAACTATCCTAATCCTAACTAATATTATAAATGCGAAATTGAGTTTGTTTGTTTATTTGTTACGCTTTTACGCCCTATCTATTGGACCGATCATCATGAAATTTTGCATACATTGGTTAGGGTACTGAGAAGGACATAGGCTATACATCACGCGGGTGAAGCCGCGGGTAACTGCTAGTTCAAAATAATTAGGACATAGATTTTGTTATTTTCTCTAGTCAATCAGATAAGGCGTGGCAATTCGCACGAGACATTTTTTTATCTTGTAAGTGTTGTTGTACATTTGTAAGTACTCGCTATCTAGGTGTTATCAAGTAAATGCGTACAATAAACCTACTTTAATAGGTACCGGTTATTGCTTGAATGACTAATAGGATATGATTATTCATTATTCTATCAACTGCGCGCGAGACGAGTGGATGCGGTCATCTCTCTCGGCGGTCAGTCCCCGAGTATGCCACCGCATTTTTAGGTTAGGTTGATGTAGAAAGTATTTACACATTCCATAAACGATATTGATAGTTAAGCATCATTGATTCTCTTACACAAAAAACTCGCTTTGTGTGCTCATTAAGGATTACACGTAGCAGGCAGACGTCACGAACTATTTCAACGTAAGATAAGTGTTTAATGAAAGATTCTTATTTCATTGTTATGTAGACGACAGACTACCGCTGAAGTGGTTAAACTGTAAACAGTGTATTGTGTTGTGTATAACTGTGGTGGCGTTACTTGAGTTGATAAGAACGGCTTTATTTTCAGTAGTTTGCCTGCCACTGTGCCGCGTAGTTGTTTGTATTCATTCGTTTTCACGTCATTTTCTTTAAATTATGGCTAGCAAAATCAAAGCAGACACCGTGCCGGTTATGGATATTCCTAACGATGATCGTATATCAAGAATAAATGACATTTTTGTTGAACAATTCCATCGTAAGCCGTCGTTTTATGTGCGAGTGCCGGGCCGCGTCAATATTATTGGAGAACACATCGATTACTGCGGCTACCCAGTGTTGCCCATGGCATTGGAACAGGATATTACAATAGCTTCAGCTGTAACAAACGTGCCGGAAATTAATGTGCGGAATACTGATAGTAAATACAAGAAATTAAATATGGAACTCCATAAAGTTAATCAAATAGAAATTGAACCCGATACAACTGGAAAGCCTTTCTGGTATAATTATGTGATCTGCGGAGTCAAAGGAGCTTTGGAATATTTGGAAGCTACAGATAAAAAAAATACAAAAATGAAAGGCATTCACATATTAGTCGAAGGCAACATTCCACCGGCTTCAGGGCTCTCGAGTTCATCAGCTTTAGTGAGCGCGGCTTGTTTATCTTTCCTACATGCACAGAGTGCCATACTGACTAAGACCGAAATTGCTTCACTATGTGCTAAATGTGAACGTTACATAGGTACTCAAGGTGGTGGAATGGACCAAGCCATAGCATTCCTCGCCGAGAAATATAGTGCTCAATACATAACATTCAGTCCACTTACTGCTACTCCTGTAGCTTTACCAGAAGACGCTGCTTTTGTCGTGGCACACAGTCTAGCAGAATTAAATAAAGCCGCAACAAACGATTTTAATCGCCGTGTAATAGAGTGTAGGCTAGCTGCTAAGATTATAAGCGTGCTTGAAGGTGTATCTCAAGATAAGAAAATTATAACTCTGAGTGAAGTACAAAACAATCTAGGCAAAAGTTTGAAAGAAATGGTTTCTCTTGTTAACAAACACCTGTCCAAAGATGTATATACCAAAGATGACATATGTAATATTTTGAAAGTCACAGAACCCGAAATGGAAAGTTCGTATTTGACCCCAAATACAAGAGATCTTAAAGATTTTAAGTTAAGGCAAAGAGCATTACACGTGTACGAAGAAGCTAAACGAGTTGAAGATTTTCGAGACATCTGCAAGCTGGGAACTCTGAAAGAAAATGGGCATGCAAATGGGTCAAATGGCAATTGTCATAAAAATGACAATAACACTAATGAAACTCTTAACGTCTTGGGTCAGTTAATGTCTGATAGTCACGAAAGCTTGAGAACTTTATACGAATGTTCTCACACTAATCTGGACCGTCTCGTTGATCTATCTAAAGAAATGAACATCCACTCTCGGCTAACTGGTGCGGGTTGGGGTGGCTGCATTGTCGCTTTGTGTCCTAAAAGTCAAACACAAAAATATATCGACTTTTTAATCGAAAAATTCTACATGCAGTTTTGTAATATAGATAAAGTCAAAGCCGGCAAATATGTTTTTGCTACGACACCCAACTATGGCGCGAGAATTTTCACTGATAACAATTATATTAACAAAGACGAGTAGAACCTTACTCGTTTGTATTGTAAAACATAATTAAATTCACTGGTATTTTGCTGTATTAAAAAGCGCATTTTACATTTAGTAATAAGATTATTAGTAAATATAGTTGTATCTATTTATTTTGAACTTTAATAAGTAATATAAACTATCATAATTGTTACAGGACCTTAATATGTATCAACAATATAAAACACTTATTTTTGCATTTACTACGTAAATAGATCGTAAAAGAAAATGTAAAAAACGATTTAACAAGTAATTATTATTTTTAAATAAAACACTTTTAAGCATTTGAAAGGTTGTCCAGTATTGTCCATCTATTTAAAGGTTTATGGTCACCCTAGCCAATCAATGATAGCGTCCGCTAAGGTTGTTGATAAGAGGTGTTTTATTTATGGGTCGCTCAAATTAAACACCTAGCTGATATTCATCATCATCATCATCGGTACTCTTTAGCTTTTAAGCCAATTATTTATAGTCACCAGGTACCTACTGTAAATATTGATATTTATGGAACAGATTTTGTATCACATAAAGAAAGAAAGAAATATAGGTATTTATTTGGCACTGCACGCACACTGCAGACTCCAGTTATGATAACATATTATAGCTACCTACATAATTTACCGATGGCACTGTACTGTACTATTTCCCGGACACATTTACTTAGTTATATAACTTGGATATCTAATTATTCTTACCTATTAGGTTCTTTATAGTGCTATGTTATGTCACCGATGTTGGTCAGTTATTTCAGTATTCATCAAGTATATTTATAATAAAGGATTCAGTAGGTACCTAAATCATAAAGCCTACCACCTATGTAATAGTGTACTCCTAACGTTTTGTGAAAGAATATAAATATATAGGTAGGTATCTATATAAATAAATATAAGTAAAGTGTGCCAATTTTAAAATAAAGAGTTATTTAAAAAAGACCGTGCTTTTTAATGTCTCCATTGTAACAAACATAGTTACACACTATGTTTGTTTAGCGGAATGTGTTTAGTGTACTGCGGTTGCCATGCCATGCTTGCTATGCTATAAAACGCCTCGAGAGTTGGTTGCTAGTTGCTGGTTTGTTGACCGCGCCATCAGCACACTCACACTAGATAGACACATTTGGCTAAACATACATAATAATATGTACCTTCTTATATCCACTTACCTATAATCTCAGAACCTATAATATATTATATATTGACTCCCATAAAACGTATAGACATTAAAAATCGGCCAAGTGCGAGTCGGACTTGCGCACAAAGGATTCCGTACCGTTATCTATACAACATTTGAATACCTATCGAGCAAAAAAACCGGCCAAGTGCGTTTCTGGCCACGCGCAGTGTAGGGTTCCGTAGTTGCGAATGACAACTTTGAGTTCACACTGTTTACACTCGCACCTCACAGTTTAACGACCAAAAACGTCTAACAATGAAAATTGTATGAAATTTTACATTTTCCAGTACATTTTATAAGTTGGTTGCCTACAACTTTTTAGTTTGCACTTAGTACTCAGCTCTGATAGTTTTCCTTTCAACTTCAGTATATATACTACTGCTGTTCTTTTTTTCACGTATCCATATATAACCGTTTAGCAGATAGAGGAGAGGGGACACTTACCTCTAACAAAAATTTTCTCATTAAAACCAAATATTTCGGAAACGGATCCCTAAATCAAAAAATGGTGTTCTCAACCTACCAATATTTTTTAACGATACGACAAGATGGATAAATCGAGAAAAAAAAATACTCCCCCACTTTACTTGTATGGGAGCTACCTTAAAAAAAATTTTTTTTTTTCAAGATTTTCTTCTACCACTTTTTTGACATGATTAATATACATACCCATACCAAATTACAGCTTTCTAGTACTTATAGTCTCTGAGTAAAACCGCGGACGGACAGACAGACAGACATGGCGAAACTATAAGGGTTCCTAGTTAACTACGGAACCCTAAAAACGGCAAATAAATCACGTTTATTGTACGGGAGTTCCTCTAAATATTTATTTTATTTATATTATTTGTTGTTATAGCAGCAACAGAAATACATCATCATCTGTGAAAATCTTGGAGGAACACGGCCTCCGTTGAAAATATATCTAATCACGGTTTTAAGATACAACCTGACAGGTGACAGACAGACGATTGGACGGACGGACATCAAAGTCTTAGTAATAGGGTCGGAGTTTTTGGTGGGAAGTCAAGGGGTTCAGTTGTCGTTTGCCTTATACAATTTTGCAAATTGATTTAAGTGGACTTTATAATATGAAATTGGGTATAGTTTGGTGTTATAAATGCTCGTGCTCGAGAACAATTAGTGAAATAGATAAAGTAGACTGATCAAAGGACTCGTATAGATTTGTCGCCAAAATCTCCCACGAGGCTGCCAAAGAACATACGCCATCTTTGATGCCACATACCGTACAACACCGATACTTAGTATCTCATTATACAAGACATTGGCAGAATCACTGCAATCTCGGTGGAAGCCATAATTAAAAAGAAGAAAGAAGAAGTAATAGGGTCCAGTTTTTACCCTTTGGGTACGGAAAGGGTTCCGAAAAAGCACGAATTTTGATGTGTTCACGATGGTTTTATTATACATATATACTTCTATATCTATAGTATAGATATAATATATACTATACTAATATCATAAAGAGTTAAGATTTGATTGTTTGTTTGCACGAATAGGCTCCGAAACTACTGGACCTATTTTGAAAATTCTTTCACCTAACTACTGATTGCTAATTTATCTACGGGTGACATAGGCTATAATTTACGCGGAAGAAGTCGTGGGAAAATGCCAGTTTTAAACAAATTCAATTGCGCCCTGCGCCTATTAGTAGGTCACCCCTGTTTATACTATGCCTTCTTCTTAGGCTCGGCCCGGGTGCCTGCCACCCTTAGAGCATTCTGCCACCCTGTCAACCTGATTCTGAGTTTGGCCGGCATAGAGACAGATAGGTTGCATGCGTATGTATGTGTAATCTGCGTTTCTTCAGGTTCCTTCATTTCTTTACGTCACATAGTTTTATTTATACCATGCAGCACTCGATGGTATATATGGCTACCGCAGCAGCGACACCAATTTAGCTCGCTCCGAATCCCAATAATGTTTATTGTTTACACGCTGCTCGCGCATTTTTGTTTTCTTTTTTAGTAAGTAGTTACTCTTCTTTGGTTGGGGTTGGTTGGATGGAGGTTAGTTACATGTGTGTGTAATCTGTGTTTCTTCAGTTCTTTACGTTACTGGGTTTTATACCATGCAGCACTGCTGCAACAACAGCGCAACTTTAACTTGCTCCGAGTCCGAAGAAGCGCGACCATCGCACCGCCCGAGAAGGAGAGTAGGTTTTGATAAACTACTAAAATCTACTAACTTGCTATGAAAAAGTAATAAATTGGTAGTAATTCATCCTGGTATGGTATGGTAACACAAGGGTAACACTCAGTGTTATGTCAAGTCGTCAAACAAATGGATAACTTTTTGCAGATAATTTTCAAAAAATAGTTTCTTGTACATACTGTTTGTCGTAAATATCTTAAATCCATACCTCCATTTCTGATAAATAAAGTATACAAAAATAGCGACCCCTGAAAAAATTGTCTTCCTGTTGGATGTATAAACTTGTCACGTAGGTAAGTAAATAGGATCAATATTTTGCATTTTTTTAACATAAAGAACCAATTTTTGTAATGCTATTTGTTTCTTAGCTTACCGAGGAATAGCAGCTATGGTACAATCCAAGGTATTTTATAAATATTTCACAATATATGTCTGTTATGACACCTGGCAAGTTAGAGGTTAGAATTTTTGTCCAGTTTAAAAAAAAAAACAAAATACTTTGTACTCGCACTGTAACTTATACCTATAGATGCTAACTTATATTAACACTACTCCAAACACTGTTTTGGTCTTTATCTAGAAATCTTCCCTCTTTCATGCTCTGTAAAGAAATATTCCTCAGTCCCCATCCAATTGTTGTATCCTCAACTGTGATTACAGAGCCCTGGGCCCACTATTTAGACAGTATTTTATTAAAATGAGATGAAAGGTTTATGGCTAGGTGCAATAGAGTAACTAAAGGGTGGCATTCATGACTCTCAATCCATAGGCACACACACAGCCAGGAGTAGAACAAGGGGGCATTGTTAAGCCAACCATTGGCTGCCTGCTGAACTCAAATTATCATAGGCCCTATTGATTATAAAATCCTTACTTATTTTAATAAGCAACTGTTTACCGCTTCCGTGGGCTATTTTCCACGCTTATGCCGCATATCTCGGGGCCCATTTCATGGACAATGAGCAACTGCAAAAATGAGGTTGTGAATTCCACTTTCATTACTTTACTACGAGATCAATCATCATGAACTTGCATTGTTTGGGGTGGTGACAAGGAAATACGGTTAATTCTGGTAACAAATAATTGTTCCTTAGGG
Source organism: Rhodophaea formosa (assembly GCA_963082605.1). Lineage (NCBI taxonomy): Eukaryota > Metazoa > Arthropoda > Insecta > Lepidoptera > Pyralidae > Rhodophaea > Rhodophaea formosa. The sequence goes on from OY720204.1 coordinate 22,130,308, forward strand.
ATTACTAACACTCTCACCGCCATTAGCAGCATTGCAATTGCTGACGTTGCATTTTTGTTTTATTCAGGTACCGCTTTTCCAGCCTGCTGTTCTGAAAATTTGTTATATATGCATGGCGGTGAGAGTATTAAAACAAGTGAAACCACAGGCGAAAGCTCGTTTAGAACACACAATGACAGTAGTCCATGAAAAAGTTAAGACACTCTGCTTTCTGCCTTCTGATAGTTAATTTCAAACAAAACAAATAGTGTACTTACTAGAAATGGTATTTAGATAACACTTCCATGTTATCTAAATACCCTTTCTAGAAATTAGGTTAAATGGTGCTTAACTCTTAGGTACCTTATATAGTAATAAATTATATTATGAGGATTAATTTATATGACACTTGAAGGTAACACTCTTGAATTGATAACTATTATTAGATACCTATATCAGAAAAAATGTATATATTTTTATTTTCCTTTTATGATTCTACTAAAACTAATTGAATTTTAAGAAAATTGCATTCAGAATTTGATCCTTTGCAGCAGATGATGTAGATTTAGTATTACTTTTCTAATTAATATTAATAGCACATCATTAGAAAAGTAATACTAAATTTGTCATAAAAAATGATGATTTAATTTTATATAAAGTAATGGTAATGTTTTCTGTTTGTAGGCTAGCCTAGATGCTTCACAAGTTAAAAAGGAACACTTAACTTGTACCCAAAAAAGAAGAATTAGAAGAAATAAATTACAAGCAGCTCTCAACAAACCTCAGAAAGTAGTTAGTAAAATTGAAACTTTTGACAACACATTAAAAACATTAGAGGTTTGCGATAATATTGAGGTGCCAAAAGTAGAATCTGTAATAAGTAGTAAAGTAGATAATGCTCCATTAAATACTACAGAAATAGAAAAGAATATTACAATGGAGAAATCTAGAGATGATGTATTAGCTGCAAGAGAAGCTAAGAAACTTGCCAAACTAAAAGCAAAAGGTAAAGTTGCTGTAGATAAACCAGACACTCCTACTAAAGATAATAAAGATACAGCAAAGGAAACTCCAAAAGTAGAAGTTAAACAAAATGTAGAAACTCCTGCGAAGGCGCCACAAGGGCAAGCTGAATCTCCCAAAGGAAAAGACGAAGTAGACAAGGCTGTACTTAAAACTGATTCAGAGGTTAGTGATATAAATAAGGATCACATTAAAGCTGAAAGAGCAGCTAAGAAAGCTGCTAAACAAGCCAAGAAGAAGGGTGAGGTGGTTGGTGATGCTCCTAGTTCTCCTAGTGCAAAAGCTAAAAAGGACACTGGTGATGTCCTTAACACTGAAATGACTGTGAAAGATGTAGTAGAGACTTTAAAAGATATTGTAAATGTTGCCAGAGAAGTGCAGGATGTCACTGCTAAGGTTCAAGCTATCAATTTGGAACCTAAAAAGGTATACATCTGAGATATGTGTATTCTGTAATTTTTACAATAATTAATTCATCCACGCTGTTCTGTGAGAAAAGAAAAACGTAGAATGTACCACCTGCTTCTCTTCCTGTGCAGACCGTAAAAGCCGATTCAGGACTCATGTCAGTAGGCGATGCGGCTAGCAACCCATCACTATTTTGATTCCGTTCTCACCTACAAGCCCACCAACATGCTAAATGTGGCCTTAAGGTTACAGACCTGGGCCCTGTCTACCCCGCTAGGGAAAAGACGTGATAGTATGTATGTAATTAATAAAATACAAATAACTGTCTTCACACAAAAACTACTGAACACTGCATAAGCCTTGTTCACTTTGTTGACGTGTCTATACGCTCTATCTCTCAAATGTCCTCATAGAAGTAAAACTGGCCACAAATTTACAGAGAGATTACAGTCTGACTCAAAATTTATGGCGGCACTGAACATCGTGAGTCAATGCGCATTACACAATGTTATGGCTAGTATACACTTTGATTAGTACAAGTGCGAAGATACATTTCTTACCAAACGTTTAGTAGCAAATGTATGAACTTCGCACTAGCACTAATCAAAGTGTATACCAGTCATTAGGTTCAGCAGGGCGCGTGCGGGGAGGCGGGGCGCATACTGCGACCATAAAGTTTGACTGTTCTTATATTTTGATGTGGAAGAAAAAAATAAATATACTTGAGTTATTTCATGAGCACTATTTATTCTTGGTTTAATCAGTACTTTTAATTATCTTTCTCTTTTTCTTTTCATCAGTCCCAGCCAATAGTAGAAGAAGCGGGAGGCAAAAGCAAAGCAGAGTTGCGGGCAGAGCGTCGCGCCAAGCAAGAAGCGCAGCGCGCCGCCAAGCAGGCCGCCGATCAGAAGGCTAAGCCAAGCCCTAAAGAAGCACCCACTAAAGCCGTCAAAGTTGAAGAGGCTCCAGTTAAAAGAGAGGTAAGCATTTCAATTCGTTTCTCTTTTTTGTGTGGTTGTAACATTACCAACACGTGTCTGATTGTTCAAGCTTTGTATCATATGACATATCTTCAACTCAGACGAAAGAAAGAATTTTTTTCATTTTGATTTTTCATATCTTTTTCAAATACCTACTCCAAAGACTATAATATTCAAGAGTCAAATAATAAGAAGTGGTACTTTGTTTGCTTTTTGTGTGTGTAAGCGGCTATGGAAAGCGGCCAGAACTGGTGTCAGTGTTTTCAAGCTGCCTAAAGTCTTAAATTGCATACATTTTGTGACAAGTGCTAATAACCAACCCTTATAACATTGGTAATTCAGATTTCTTTATTACTGGTAGTAGTTCGTCGCGAATTTGTACCACGTGAACATTTATTTAAATATTGCTCACACTTGCATGCCGCGGATGTCGTAAAAGGCGCCTTAAGAAACAAGCTAAACAAAACTCCAACCTGTTTGGCCAGCGTGGAGAGTGTAGGCCAAATCCTCTGACTGCTCTGGCTACTACATTATGGCTCTACGTGACGACTAAATACACTGATGAACCAATTTTGATACCTATGTTCTAAATATCAACTAAATTGGAGCACAGTTGGAGAGTTATCCCAAAACATATGCTACAGACAAAAATGATTTTCATGCCAACTTGCTTTAAAGATAAATAGGACTGTTTATCTTTAAAGCATAATTTATCTTAATATTGTTTAAAAGGGCACCCCAACCAAAGCGAAATCGGTTGAGAGGACGAAACCCAAGCCTGCGCACAGAGTGAACTGGTTCCAGCATCTCACTACGGAACATGACAAGGAGTCATTGAAAAAAGTACCTCTAAATTCTAAGTAAGTGTTTTAAAAAATTTAGAAATGATTATTATATTTGTTAAAGATTAAATTTAGAAAAAAATTGTTCATTTAATAAAAAGAAATACTCAAAGGCATTGAGTATTTCTTTTTATTAAATTAACAAATTTTTTTCGTTAAAAAAGTACATTATCATATCAAATACATAATATTTCGCATTGAGTCAATGCGAAATAGACCAAAAATGGCTTTTTGCTTGTTTGCATTGAATAGGCTTGGAAACTGGACCGATTTTTAAAAATTCTCCTAAAAAAATTTAAATTTTCTGCAGGTAACATAAGCTATAATTTACGTCGACAAAGTCGCGGGAAAATTGCTAGCTATAAATACTTATATATTTTATAATGTACTTTTTGTTTCAGTTTACACCCGGCAATCATAAAATTGGGCGTCCAGCTAGCCACGAAAGTCGTGGCGGGATCGAACGCTAGATGCATAGCACTGCTCGACGCTCTCAGACAGGTATGCTTTTTTAATATAACTCGCACATAGTATTTTGCGTGAATATTCTTTTAATTCTTTTTCTCATCTGTGGATATTTCCAGTTGCATCCATACATGTGATGTTTTGTAGGATCCACTTTCTTCTTCACTTTTTACGGCTCTCAGCAACAGTAGTTATGCTTTTTGTTTTACAACGTTGTTTGTTATCATGTGTTGATCTTTTTATCTTTTGTTTAAAAGAGTTTCTTTTATCATACTGTTGAAAAGAGTTTCTATTGGCGTTTCTTCTCTGAAGTGGTCGGTTCCGAAACGCTTTTGAGCAATAATTAATAAAATACATAAGATAACTATTTTAAACGTGTTTGACGTGAAAAAGTGCCTGCAATAGCCTACTTTCTGAATAAAAATTATGAATTTTTAATTTTGTGGATGGAATTATCTAAGCAAACGTGTGTTAACTCGTAGCCGCCTCATAAAGAATTCCTTTGGGATTTTCATGCAGATGGTAACAGACTACACTCTACCCGCGAAGACTGAATACGCCCGCGGCCTAGAGTCCCAGCTAGCCGCCAGTCTGGAGTACCTGTGGGCCATGCGACAGCCCTGTGCGGCTCAGAGTAACGCCGTCAAGTACTTCCGGCACCAGCTAACGCAACTACCCAACAACGTGCACGAATATGATGTAAGGTTTCTTGAACTGTTAAATAAGCTATGTATGAACCCTGTGTCCTTCTCACAGCCCTGTGCCCTGTGTGGCACTAGTTGGCGCAACTACCCAACAACGTGCACGAATATGACGTAAGGTTCCTTAAACTGCTAAGTATTATAGGCTTTTTAACATACACAAAATGACATACCTTTTCATAGGCTCAGACTATCTCTACCAAATTATATCCAAATGGTTCAGTGGTTGAAGCTTGAAGAGGTAGCAGTTGCCTTATCTGTCAATTGTCTAATCCTAACAGCATATGCCGCAGAGCTAAGCCTATTGGAAAGTAGTTGATTGTGAACCCTAGGAACGTCGTATTTTTAATGAAGTCTAGTTTTTGACTGACAACTAGAATGTCAGTGCTTCAGGGAGTTCTTGGCGGGAAATTTAGCGGACTACACGGTGTCTGTTTTGGATTGTTTCGCAAATTGATTCTAGTGGACTTTATAATGTGAAATTGGTGTTATTTTGTGTTATAAATGCCCATATTTAAGAACAATGTGTAGAATAACTAAATTAGACTGTCATTGTGCGGCTGTAGTGAGATTTACATAGCGGGCTGGTGGTTGTCCGCCTTGCTGCGTCGTCAATGATGAAACCAGTGGATTCGCGAAGAGTTGTCGCCAGGGGCTCCGTGAAAACAACGAAATGAATTACACCATCATTTCGTTGACATGGCAACAAAGAAGAATAACTCGCCAACTGGCGAAATAAATGAAGAAAGGCTCTAAAGGACTTGTATCCAGGGCCGTAAAACAACACTTAAAAAAAAAACAGTGCAGCTGCTTATTGACTCTGAGTCGGTCTATAATATGTTAAGTATATCGTATATAATTAGAACTAGCAATTTTATCGCGACATCGTCCGCGTACATTATAGCCTATGTCACCCGCAGTTTCGGAGCCTATTCAATTCAAACAAACTATCAAATCTATTCGTTTTATAATATTAGAATAGATAACCTAATATTCATTTACATTGTATTTTTTCCGGCAGGCAAAGAAAAAGCTTCAAGACCTGATCGACAACTACATCCACGACCAAATTGACACGGCTGGCGAAGCGATCAGTATGGCCGTGCGGAACAAAATACTTCCCGGAGACACCATACTTACATATGGCTGGTAAGAATTTTTTTATATTTGCTTGCTATAGAAATGTTAATTTTCATTCCCATTACGCGGAAAAATGTTTCAGCATCTCTCACTCACTCTTTTACTCATGAGTGGTCCCTGGTTAGGTCATGATGGAAAACGATATATTTCAGATTGGCCTGGGTCTTCGATGTTGAAAAATTGTATCGTTGAGTCAGTATTCTATGACACAGGTTCAAAATTTACTGTGGCTGACTAGCACTTTACCGTACAACACCGATACTTAGTATCTCAATTTACTGGACATTGGCCGAATCACTGAAATCTCAGTGGAAGCCATTTTATAAAACAGAAGAAGAAGAAGCTTAATTCTTGTGATTTGTCTCTATATATTTTTTTTATCTTAAGTTGAGATGCAGCAAGCCGTTTTTCGGCTTTTCCTCTGCACTTACTCATACTTGATATTGAGATCATTGACGCGCATATTATCCCTAACAACATTAAGCCAGCACTTCTTAGGAGCGTAGGCGGTAACAGGCATTCGTTGTTCTCTATGTCGGTTTTTGCAAACGCAACAGTTTAGCGTACTAGCAGAGGTGGTTCTATTGCAATGAGGTTTTTTATAAATGCTTACCATAAGGGCAGTTGTCAGGCGTGTATCTCGATAAGCCGCTGTCACTGGATAATATGTTACAAGCCGCTACATTTGACACATGGTGGTCCAATCACAGCTTACTAGACCCGGCCGCCGCTGATTTCAGAACCTCCCTCATAAGTAAATATGTAAATAAATATTGAGGGTCAAATCTCACTAATACCGCCAGCCTCACAGAAAGTTGTGAACTTGTGTCATAGGATACTATCTTAAAGATACTATAGTTTATAATAGATCTCCTCCTCTCTCTCCTTGGGTTTCCTAAATGCCGTTGGGGCAAAGTGCAGATGATGATGAGATGTCAAGGAATTTTTAGAAAGAGACAAATATAATTAATATTACTGTTATGGCATTGTGTATCTAATATTGAACATTATCATCTGACATTTATTAACATTTTAATTATTGACATACAGTTTATTCATTATCATTGTTAAATCATTAACTAAAACTTCAATTTGTGAATTTAAATATTCACATGCTAACTTATGACGGCAAAATATGACAGATATCATTATTTTTTAAGATCATTTGCACTCATATTTTTGGTGAATAAATGACTGATTACTGATGCAATTTGACGCCATCATCATCATCATCACCATCATTTTTATAATGTGTAATTTTTTATTTTACCGGCCAGTTCCTCCCTGATCGAGCGCATCCTGTGCGAGGCGTGGCAGGCGTCGCCGCGGTTCCGCACCGTCGTGGTCGGCAACCGCGTGCACGGCGCCGGCCGCGACATGCTGCGGCGCCTGGCGGCCAAAGGCCTGCCCACCACCTACTGCGACATCACCGCCATCAGCTTCCTCATGAAGAATGTGAGTGTTTAGAAGCTGGGATGTATCCGTCCTCTCGGTGGTTGCGCTAAGACATCAAGTACGCGCGTCCGCGGTCTCAGCAAGTAGCTTCCCTCGCTTAAAAACGGTTCGTCTTGACGGGCAGCAGCGTCGGAACCTATATAAGCCAAACAAACAAGCTATGTCAGATGCCTTAAGGAAGCTTGAAAAATCTGACACTAGTGTAGGCCACTTACACATAAGAAAAACAAACAAACAAACTGCGCTAACTAACCCGTTTGCCAAGCGTAGTGAGTAAGGCAAAACGCTCCCGCAGTGGAGACTACATAAGACCTGACGATGAGAACTAGCCCTGCGCCGTGGTGGTGGGCAACCTCAAGCATGGCCTAGCCACATACACCCACATATTCTTATATATGCGTACACGCCTGAAAAACAGACATAATTTGTTTCAGGTCAACAAAGTGCTACTGGGCGCCAGTTCGCTATTGGTGAACGGGTCGGTGCTGGGCGCGCTGGGGTCTGCGCAAGTGGCACTAGTGGCGCGCGCGCACAACGTGCCCGTGCTCGTGGCCTGCGAGACGCACAAGTTCAGCGAGCGCGTGCAGACCGACGCGTTCGTCTACAACGAGATAGGTGAGGCATATGATCAACATAGTGCTGATTGGGCATGATGTTCGCGCAGGTGTCGCTAGTAGCGCGCCTGCCCGTGCTGAGCCTGTGGCAGTGGTCCAACTCGTTGGACCATGGGTCTTGAGTAGGGGCAGTTGTCCAAGCTCGTGGCCTGCGAGACGCACAAGTTCTGCGAGCGCGTGCAGACGGATGCGTTCGTCTACAATGAGATAGGTCAGACTATATAATTTGTTGGTTCAGATTAACAAAGCTGGGCGCAATGGGGTCTGCGCAAGTGGCGCTGGTGGCTCGCGCGCACAACATGCCCGTGCTCGTCGTCTACAACGAGATAGGTGGGGCAACTAAATATTCCTTCAAGTAAACCAATACACACTTTTACCAAAGTACCTAAAAATTTCGATTTCTAAGTACCATACACTTTACTGTTTACTGTATGCATGTACCAGAGGCTACGAATAAGTCTTATTACTTATTCGTAGAACGGAGGCAGTATTCATCCATACTATATTCTGTCTATCTGTCTGTCTTGGTTTCACGCCAAAACTACTGAACCAATTTAAATGTACACAGATACTCTAGGACCTTAGAAAGGACATAAGCTACTATACTGTGATAAAACCGAAACCCACGCGAGCGAAATCGCGGGAAACAGCTAGTTTCTAATACATTTTGTTTATTTTCTAGGTGATCCTGATGACTTAATCGACAAATCGGACGACAACTCCCCGCTGAAGGACTGGCGTTCGAACCCCAACCTGACCCCGCTCAACCTGACCTACGACGTGACTCCACCTAACCTCGTCACGGCCGTGGTCACAGAACTCGCCATCTTGCCTTGCACTAGTGCGCCAGTAGTGCTAAGAACAAAGATGGCTGAACACGGCGTCTGATTACCAACAATAAAAAGTTTTCATCATCATCAGCAGGCCGATTTGCTCACTCGGCGCAACGATTTGATTGTCACTTCAGCATTACGGTTTTCATATCTTAAATAAAAATAGTCATTCATACCGAAACCGTAATGAATATTGAAGTTACCATGAAAATGATGTTCGCCGTACTGTCAAAAGTTAGCAAATCGGCCTGCAGGTCTTTTTCAATCTCCACTGCAGGAGAATGACCCTCTGCTCTGGCCAATACATAGCTCTGGTAGTATAACGACCTTGGCATTCTACAAATCGAACTGTGTACATTATGCGATGTCGTCGTTCATCATGAGGGGACGTTTTGCGTTTTACTCGTTTTCCTACCGATCCGTAACCAGAGCAATATATTGGCCAGAGAAGTCAGAGGATTTGGCCTAGACTCTCCATGCTGGCCAGATGGGTTGGAAAGGTCTCTTTGATCTTTAAAAGCTTGTATTTCCTAAGTCGCCTTCTACGACATCCACGAGAAGACTTGGAGTGGTCCTATTCTACTCTACTGGGAACCATGCAGCATAGAAACTTTTACATACAATCTTTGCTGGAAGTCAACCATTTCTTGGTACAGATCTTGCAATCTACGAACGCGCGGCGCCCTTAGTTGTGCGAGTGACCAATCTGTATACGCGTCAATGTAGGCGTGAGAGTGACCGTGCGTAAGGTTAGCAAACAAAAATTCATTAATTTAAGATTTCACTCAATTTTATATTTTAAGTTTTTTATTTTTATTTACTTATTAGGAGTGGGCAAAATAAAAAAAAACAACATCCTTAAAGTAACTACTAATTTAAATTAGTAATAATAAATAAATACAGGTAGAAAACGAAAATAAACACAAAAGAAATGTAATCCTAAATAATATTAATTTATATCACTACTTTCATCGAACATTTCTACACTGTCACTGTCATCATCTTCACTGTCATTGTCACTGTCATCATCTTCACTGACATTTATAATAAACTGGAAATCATAGTCGAAATATTTCATGTATTCTTTTTCAATTTTTTCAACGTGCTTGCATGTATTTCGCCAAGTGGTTTGGTCTATATTATTTATGCACTCATCTATCAAACTTTGAACAACGGTCATGTTTTGGCCTATGTTTTTTGAGGCAATTCGATTTTTTATAATACCCCATATATTTTCAATGGGATTGAGCTCTGGGTGATACGGTGGGAGTCTTAAGATTTCGAAACCTTTTCTTCTTATAAATTCGTCTATTTTAAATGTTATAAAACGGTCCTTGTTCTTTTTGATCAAATCATATAGTTCAACTTTTTTTAAACTATTATCAAATGAGATGCCATTCTCTGTCAGCCACTTTTGCATTTCCCCTTTACTGGAATTAGAGGTCGGTATTTTGCTGCTTCGAGTATTGTGATAAGAAGCGTTGTCCATAACAATAACCGACTTCTCAGGTAAGTTTGGCAATAACTTTTCATTAAGCCATTTGGCATAATTATCATATGTTATCAAACATATGTTTCATCAGTGTACACTATAGGACGACCTTCCGAACGGTATTGAAAGACCTTTTTTAAGAAATTGAAACGCCAAAGTTGAATTTCATGTCTTTCTTGTAATGCTTCTCTGTTGTTCCCAATTTTTCTCCATTTGTAGCCTAATTTCTTTACTATAGAACGTAATGTGTTTAAGCATCCATCAAACCCAATCTTTTCTCTCAAAACTGATCGTAATTTTGCCAATGTTGGTATTTGCTTTTCCACAATATGGAAATTTTGCACAGTAGTACGAATGATTTCAAGGTTCATGTTGTCTAAATCAAATTTATTATTTCTCTTACGTCGTTTTTTCATAGGTGAAGTAAAACTTGCAGATGAGGACGTCAGCTCTTTTTCTTCTTTTAAAATTGTAGTAACAGTTCGTTCACTGATCCCTGTAGCTTCAGCGGTACGTTTTCGTATATTAGCCAAAGGACTCAAATCACAATTATCCATATTGTTCGCTTTCATAAAATTATACTCTTCTTGAAGAAAGTGGTACACGCGGGCAATAATGGCGCGTCCCTGGAAACAGGAAATAAATATTTTTAATTGATAGGTATTTATTTTAACAAACTTTTGTTTTAAGCTTTTTTTATACGACTTATAGTTTTCATCGACATCTAGGGACTAGTTTAAAAATAAAAAAATCTTACCTCGCTATGAATTACTTTGCGTTTTCTTTCACTGTTGAGATTTGACATGCTGACCGTACTTCGTGAACAATAGCAACGTAGAAACAATAAACACAAGTGACTCGAGCGATGGTCCGCCCGCTACTGACCGCTCCGTCGGGTACACACACTAACGAAAATATGTATTTACGATTACAACTACAAATAAAGACCACGCGCGCTCGTAGATTGCAAGATCTGTATCAAATTTTCTATCAATTTGAATTTAAGGGTCTCAATAAAAGGAAAGAAGCAACTAACCCTAGTTGCTTCTTTCCTTTTATTGAGAAAGACTCAACTTAAGAAAAATACTAGTGAACCCTCACTAGTATTTTTCTTAAGTTGAGTTAACTAAATAGGCCAGAGAATGAGTTGAAACCAGGCTCTATAAAGGGTAGAGCCAGTACCTACTAGGTCTTACATGGTCTTAATTTGCTTACATACTCCATAATGTTCATTTTTGTCCAAGTTCTCTACTTACTGCTTTTTTCAAAAGTATGTATAAAATGTTCAATCTTCAGGTATAGATTGCCAGTAAAAGTTCTTAGGATATTTTTTTATCAGTTAGTGTTATTTAGTATGTATAAAAATGTATCGTTTTTGAATGTTAGTGAAATGTAAATAGGCACTTCCATGGAAACTGTTAAAAACATATATTTTTTAATGTACAAAATATTTATAATTTACTAAAGGGCAATTTCATTTTAATAAAATGTTCTCTAACTGGATGGTTTTATTAGTAACCAGAAAGGTATTTCTATAATTACATATAGACCTTGGAGCTGCTTCCCACCCACTACATTCTCATTAAAAACTGTCAACTATTTCAAATTGTGCATAAATTGGTAAATAGTTCCCAGAAAAAATTATATTTTTCATAAAAGCCTATAAATAAATATAAATAAAAACAACAGTTACTTATTACTATCACTTTATTTCCCACACATTTGAGACAATGTTGAAATGCAAAAAAACTAGATGATACATACATACTGAATATATTAATTAGTGTGTAACATAGGTAAAGATAACATTAACAAAAATTAATCCCTATGTGGGTGCTCAGACTTGTGGATAGAAAAATCTAATCTTACATAAATAATAACACAAATAAATAGTGCATGCAGGAAGCCTACTACTAACAAAGGTTCCTGCAACATCAGCAGGCGAGGGAAAGAGTAGCGTAGTTGGAAGTCTTGAATGTGGTTCTCCACAACATTGGTCTTCTTAAATGTAATGACTGGACGACCCTTTGTATCCAAGTAGGTGTAGTGGAGACTATCAGGCAGTCTCGTCACAGGGTACGGCATGTTGAGCTTGATATTTGCAGATCCTTCAGGCAGAATTATTTTTGTGACTACTTCATCAACCTGCATGTCGTCGAAGATGTGATCAATCACTCTCATTTTTAGTAAGAACTCATTTCCAGAGTTGTACAAATATTCATAGCTTGGTACATTGTAGCCAAGGGTATAATGGGTTTTCCAGCCTCCAAAGAGAGGGTATCTTGGTCTGAGGTCTAATTCAACAGAATCTTTCTTGACTTTCATGTTGGATGTGGAGATGTTACCATTGGTGTCTCGGTAATAAACATCTGAGGCTGAAGCAGGCAGCAATGTCTTATATGATCGGACACTAGCGGGGCCACTGTGATGGTCCTGTTGGTAGTCATAACGTGAGAATGGTCCTTTCAACTTGGCACCAGAGTGCACAATCTCAATCACCTCTTCGACGGCGATATTTCCCCAATGAGATACCTCTATCAATCTTTCTACTCTAGTCACAGTCAGGAAGGGAGCATTGTTTTTGTAATGAACAGATAATTCCTTCTCACTGTATGGACCAACATTAGTGTAAGGCCCATAGACAATGGTCCCATCTAGCTGTGAAAACGGTTTTAGTTTAGTGAACGATTCCACAGTCTTCGTAATCATGACAATGCTGGTTTTTTGTGAGGCAATTGGGTATGGGGAATACACATATAAGTTGCCAGTGTATTTCACTAACTGGTCCTCTTGTTGAGTGATACTGGTAGGGTACGGCTGGAGAGCTTTAGTATACACAGATTCTATAGTGAAAACAGCGGTAGAGCCGGCAGCAACTCCTTCTTTTAGCTCGACACGCCAAAATCTAGAACTGTCGTAACCTTTTACAGTAGTGTCCATAAGTCGAAGATCTCTGTTGTTGCTGTCCTTGGCACCAATAAAAGCTAAGTTGCTTTTCTGAGAAGCCTCTACAGCCACCAAAAAGTTTCTTACCGGCGATTTGCCTTCGTTCTCCAAGGTTATTTTAGTTGTAATTTTTACTAGTTGCGAGGCAATATTCACTGTTCGGTCTACATTTTTTAATCTAATATCGCTTGATACTGTATCGACGATTACACCTTCACATAATAGTAAGCCGTAAAGCAAAAATATAAAACAAAATTGGAATCTCGCCATCGCCGGCATTGTTAATTTTTTTGACATTTGACAACGTACTAGCCGGAAGTACACGCCATCACATTTCACAGGAAATAGTTTCAACAATGAATATTCTTGCCAGCTTCAAAATATAAAATGAAAAATAAAACGGAACATGTTTGTAAAAGATGGATGCCAGAGCCAGGAATTTGAGAAAAGAATGTGTCAAATCAAAAGTCAAAATAACAAAAAAAACAATCAGTGGAATTTTTGTTTGGCTAGGTGATTATCACGTTGTGGTATTTAATTTCTAATAAAGATACTACCTATAATAAAAGTATTTTCTATAGTAAAAGTTTGCAATGCGGTAGACAAAAGTAGGAATAATCGGAAACTATAGATTCTAATCAAGATTTAGTTCATTAAAACAAAATATTCGCTTACCTAACTTAGGTACTTGAGCACCTAGTTGGTTGGGTGTGTTTTTATTGCTGTACTCTGCTGCAGGAAGTTGGAGATCAAGGATGGTACGCTTATTGATACAACTGTGCCTCTTGGTACTAGGTAAGTCAATATGTGTCTGGATTAATTCAGGGTATAATATTCAATTTCATTATAGATTAGGGTATGTTATTATGCAAACATTCAGATTACCTCCTTACATACTTGTAGAATAAGTAATAGGTATACTTTGATTTAGTAATTAACATATTCTACGCACAAAACGTAAAAAGTAATATCCTAAATGTGGTACTTACTTTTGTTTCCAGTTTTAAACTTGGTGCTGTCACCATGTGCAGCATTTAGGGGGTCAAGAGGATATGGAGGCAGCAGCAAGTCATCAAAAAACTATAAAGAAAACACAGGACCAAAAACATTTGTAGGTTCATCACCAGGGATTCCATCTCAGAATGCAACCAGAAGAGGTTTAGGTCTTTCAGCATGGGGCATTGTAGCATTGACAGTCTTCTTGATTTTAGCTGGCATGAGTCTGTACTACTTTGTTACATGTTATCCGATAATCTGTCAAAAACAAACCAGTTACAACATCATGGCCATGACTCCAGTGTGAATTTTACTTCCAAATTGGCCTTGACCTTCTGGTCTAGAAAGGTTTTATATGACTGGTTGAATTTTACCAATTTAGAAAAATATTACATTTGTTACCTTTTTGGTATTTTTTGCATGAAACCCTTGGTGTGTTAAAATATTTGTGAAAAAACACTTTTTTACTATATGATTGCATATCAATCTATATTTTAGAAGAATAAGTTTTTAGTTGTAAGAATTGAATTTTAATGTTATCAATCTTGATTGTAATTTTACCAAATGAATGAAAATGAAAGAGGAGTATGTAGAGATTATGAGGTTGTGATTTTAGAATTCAGATACTTCAAAGCTGTGATGTAGCTACACAAGTGCTGGAAGTTTGCTCTGTGGCTATGCTGCAATTTAATATTTTCACTGTGATAGGTATAAGTTATTACATTGTGTCTTCCAAAACGCTAGTTGTCTGTACTGTAGCTTATAAATTAAATATTCATAAGCTACAGTACAGACAACTAGCGTCACCTCCGAAAATATATATTATTTTATAAGATCATTTTAAATGTGGACATGAGAAAAATGTGCTTGCAGTGGGCTATTTTCAAAATAAATGTTTTATTTGATTTTATTTCTTGTATGACATAGTTGAAAAAAGGGTTTGTGGTGGGAAGTCAAGGGGTACAGTTGAAGTTTGCCTTAGACATTTTTGCAAATTGATTTTAGTGGACTTTATAATATGAAATTGGTGTAGTTTGGTGTTATAAATGCTACATGAACAATTTGTGAAATAGTTAAAGTGGACTGATAAATGGACTCATATAGATTTGCTGCCAGAAGCTCCCACGAGGCATCAAAGAACATACACCATCTTTGATGCTACTTGGAAAAACTTAACCATACAACACCGATACTTAGTATCTCATTATACTGGACATTGGCAGAATCACTGAAATTTCGGTGGAAGCCATAATATAAAACAGAAGAAGTAGTTGAAAAAAGAATTCAACAGTGAATGTTTTAACTTTTGACCAGCAGACTTTATATCAGTTAGTGTGCCCAAGTACAATTCTTCTAAATATAATTTTATTTTAAATATATGACGCTGGCAATATGGACACAACAATTTTTATCAGATTAGTCCAATATAGCCCGAGGTGTCCAGCACATGTGTAAGCTACCTGTTAATGCTTAAATGAATTGGCTCTGATAATTGAATTGTAAGATATATGTTTAAAGTTAGCAACTAGACTGATCTATGGTATTAATACAATATTGCACCTGATTCAACGTTCAGTTGATATCAGATGGAAGTAAACTCCCAAGTTGCTAGCATATGATAAAGAAGACTGCTCCAAGACAATTTGACCAATTTTTAAGATGTATTAAAATATAGTTGCTATTTTGATAATGCCCTTCTGACGTTTTTAGAACAAATAATGTGTTCATAGATTAAGCTAAAGCATTTTTAATTTGCATTTGTAACAATGTAATCTGGCAGCTTGAGAAAAGATCCCAAAGCATTAATTTATATTCGTTTTATTAATTAGTAAGTTTTTATATACTGACTGTATCAATAACTTTTATATGGACGAAACATATCAACTAGATTTAGGTTAAAAATGTGGGACTTGTGGTGCCTTCAACTATTATTATCACCTATAAGTTTCTAATGCCATTCATTAGACTATTGATGTATTTTATAATAGATTAGATTAGGGATAGTATTTGTAACTTTTCTTTTATTAAAGGTGCCTTTATTGCATTTGACAATATCATTTTTATAAGTAAAGACATGTTGGCAATGTAGAAAATATTGTGTTCGTCGGAATGTTAATTGTGTTAATGCTCAAATATAGTAGTAAAATATCAAATAAAACTTTTAATTTAGTGCATTGGTATCAAGCCTAGGGCTTACACGCCCCGGCTCAAGGTCACCGGTGCCTGAACTCTCACGTACAGGAAGGGAGTGACGCTACTGTGACGTAGTATTTAGGTTACAAAGTTGACTAAAACAACAGCCATTTTCCATATTATTAAAAATTTATTGAGGATTACTTTCACATATTAAAAGTTATTTCAACAGCTGCTAGCTTAAAAAAAATGCAAATAAATTACTGGAAGATTTGCAGCCATTCATAATTGTAAGATGTTAAATTAATTATAATCCTAGTTGAGACTTTTATACATTAAGTAATTCACAAACTATCCTACCTACTTCATCGATTCACTGGCATCAATAAAAAATCTCACAAACCATTCGCATCAAAAACTGTGAATAATAAATGCACCAAAAATATGGACATTGATTTCTAAGATGTACTATACAGTATCGAAAAATAAAATTGATACAGTTGACATATAAAGGAATCCATTATGGTGAGAATATTTTTCATAGATATAATGTTAAATGCTATATGGCAGTTGTGCGCACCAGAATGAGCCATATTTGGTGTAACTGGAAACAACTTTTACTCCTTATTTGTATCACATTTGCCGACTGAACATGGATTGTATTCTAGAAGGTACAAAAACATTTAGGTACGATGAAATTTACAATACACCATTATACAAGTTAAAAAGGTTGAAAATGTTTACAGATTCATTCACACTCATGATTTTGAATTGCTCTGTTTGCCCATCATACTCGCAGATAACTTGTGATGTGCTACCACAGAGCAAGAAATGTCTCGTCGCTCGCGCCCTTCTAGAGACGAAACTAATAATAATACCGCGCCGGCTGTAGGTGAAAGTCGCATAATCGGCCTGTCATTCTCAATTCGACTGTCGCAGAGTACTCTTGCTCAAAAAACACGTGAAAATGCCAAAAGGTACCTGTGATATGGTGTCATTATGTGACGTTAACGGTACCGCCCGCTGACACGCTGCTTTGTATAAAAAATTATGAGAAAGGCGTCTGTAGTAGCGCGCGTGCTACATTGACATAGCTTGCTCTGTATGTACTACTTAGGCGGTTTGCACAGTCGGTGTACCCAAGAGTTCTGACAGTTGAGCTTTAGAACAGCTTAGCACAAATAATAATATTCTGTGAATGGAATCTATTGAGCTAACTTTCCTCTTGATACAGACACTATTTTCAAAGGGCGAAGTAGGGCTGTTTCATATTTTAAGCTCTTTAACTTTCATTATTTACATAAAGACTGACAAAAAAATCAAGTTGGTCACGTTCAGTAGGTAATGTTCATTAGGTTTCCTTGTGACCAAAACAGAGCGAGTGATCCTTAACTTACAATGAAACCCCAACTTTATTGATTTGTTGAAAAAATTTCGTACTATTTTGTATGAAAATCTTAATTACATCTGAGAAGAGGAAGACAAGTTCAATTACACCAATCCTCAGAAATAACAAATTCATGCTAAGCCTTTCTAAAGCACACCGTTCTGACACAGATCACACACACACAGTCTTGAGTCTTGAATCACTTATAACTCGTCCTTCTCGAGGTCGACATCGGAGAGGTCGATGTCCTCCTCGAGCGGCAGCTCGCCGTCCTTGCCGTCCCAGGGCTCCGAGGCGGACACTTTGGGCATCTCCGCGCCCTTGACAGGCGCTGTCTGGCCGCGACCGAACGATAGATCCCTGTAACATGAATTAATTAAGATTAAGATTTTGTTAAACGTATTCTAATATTGCTAGATGGAGAACATACATGCCCAGCACAACATATTATAAAACAAAGTCCTTCACCGCGTCTGTCTGTCTGTCTGTTCGCGATAAACTCAAAAACTACTGCACGGATTTTCATGCGGTTTTCACCGATAGATAGGGTGATTCATGAGGAAGGTTTTGAGGTACATGCCCGGGCGCAGTCGGGTAGGGCTGCAGTGCTACATATTTTCCCAATTTGTAAATGTCAATCTTAAAATATCTTACCATAAATATAATATTTGAGATTGAGTAAGATTGATATGCTAACTCCCCTCTTTTTTTCACGTAGTAATTAAATGTTTTATTATAGTCTGGCCAACGAAAGCTGAACCTCGCAAAACGCGGGAAATTTAAAAATTCACGAGCGCGCAGTACTGCCTACAGTAGGACAAAATAGTTTTGATACTTATTACATGACTGCCCAAAACAAGTAATGTAAAGATTTTGGAATATATGATAATGTAAAAGTATGTAAGTTAATTTGTTCCATACCAACTTCTAAAGGACTTAATTCAATAATAATTATGACACTTTTAATATCGGTGATGCCACTGCGGCCGTCGCCCATGCTTAATACCAACCTTCGCTGTATCGCGAAATTGACATATTGCTTTTGGATTTCAAATCTTATGTCCTAGCTATAAGTTCGTTATTTCACTGATGTTTTCATTTGGCCCGAGTCGGCGGTCAGTTGCGCCGTCGAACAACGCCGATGTAACTTATAAAAGTGGTACTACTATATTGTCATCAGAAGTCAGAGCGTGTGCAAAATTTCATCCTAATCGAAGACCGGGAAGTGGGTCAAATTAAGATTCCAAGATTTTCTTACATACAAGTCAAGCTAATAAAAGCGTGTGTAAAAAAAATACCTGAGGAACTCGTTGATGCCGGTCTCGGAGAAGGAGCCCCTGAGCGTGGAGAACTTGAGCTTCTTGGCGTTGACGACGGCCATGGCGGGGTACCCGAACCCGCCCAGCTCCAGCGCCTCCTCCAGCGCCGGCTGAGCGCCTGCCTCCGCCCACACCCAACTGGAGAACAACAAATATAAATAAATATATACGTAATAAAAATATAAACAAATATACAAGTAAAAAATTGGTTGTTTACATTCCCGCCTTCTTTTCCTTTATTGCCAGTATTTTTTTTAAGGCAAAGGCAAGGTTTTACACGCGTCCCTTTGATAACTTTATACGGCCGTCAGGTTGGCCAACCTTTTTTAAGACATGAAACGACTATGGTCCCGCGATTAAAAAAAAACTAAACAGTGCAGAAAAGGATTTCCATACATTTTTTCTGCTCTAGTGCAGAAAAGTTCCGCTTTGTGCTGGATATGTAGTGCAGTTTTGATAGAATTGCAGCATAATTGGAAGAAAAAAATATTAAAAACATCAATAACTTTTCTTCAATGATCTGTT
This sequence comes from Rhodophaea formosa, assembly GCA_963082605.1. Taxonomy (NCBI): domain Eukaryota; kingdom Metazoa; phylum Arthropoda; class Insecta; order Lepidoptera; family Pyralidae; genus Rhodophaea; species Rhodophaea formosa. The sequence continues at coordinate 22,149,546 of OY720204.1, forward strand.
AAGAAAAGTTAAAATAAACCATGACAAATTAAAGCTGGAAAAGGCTGGGTCGAATACTAAAATGATCTGGCATCAGCAGGACATGACTTATACCACGAAACAAAACGAATCACCTTTGAGTTTATTGCGCGCTCACTCATCACAAGTAGCATCTGCTAACATAGTCAATGATTTCTTTATGAATGTTGGTAAACGGCTTGCACAGCAAATGCAAGGACGCACACAGCTCCCCACTAGCCCACCTTTCCCGTGTAGAACTACCTTATCATCTTTTGTGCTACTGGACACCGACGAAGGAGAGGTTGAGTCAATAATAATGAATTTAAAAGACAACTCTGCAGTGGGCTGGGATCACGTATCAAATAAGATCATTAAAAAATACAGGCACATACTAGTACCGCCATTGACTAACATCTTTCAAAAATGTTTATCGACAGGTATTTTCCCTAAATGCCTCAAAAAAGCAGTGGTTGTCCCTGTATATAAGTCTGGAGGAAAAGAGCAAGTAACTAATAACAGACCTATTTCCTTGCTCCCTGCAATGTCAAAAATACTTGAGAAAATTATTAATAACAGGTTGATGAAATATTTGGAAGATAATTCGCTTTTGTCAAATACACAGTTTGGATTTAGAGCAAAAAGATCGACGGCCGATGCTGTACATCATCTGACTGATTATATAGCACAAGAACTTGATAAGGGTAAATACACAGTGGGAATCTTCCTTGACCTGGCCAAAGCCTGTGATACGGTTTTTATTCCGAAATTATTGAGCAAGCTTGAAAATATAGGAGTAAGAGGTGTTAGTAGGAGGAGGAGTATAATATAGGAGGAGTAAGGAACGTTCTCAATGTGTAAAGATCGGCGGTGTTCTAAGTGATGACCTTGAAAACACTTCCTTTGGTATTCCACAAGGAAGTATATTAGGAAGTACATTGTTCCTAATTTATATAAATGATCTTTGTAACATAAAACTAGAACACGGCTTGATTATATCATACGCAGACGACACTGCGCTCCTTTTTTCTGCTGAATCAGAACCAGAAGCGTACGAGCGTGCGCAACATGGATTCAACAAAGTGAATAAATGGCTTCAATACAATTTACTCACATTAAATGCAGATAAATCCAAATTTGTTACTTTCTCGATGCACAAAAGACGTACTGCATCCCTACCTAGCCCGTTGCTTTATGCCCATTATTGTAAGGACCCTAATGATAAATACAGCAAATGTACATGCCCGGATATAAAAATTACTGATAAAATAAAATACCTGGGTATTATAATAGATGAGAATCTGTCCTTTAAACAGCATAGCGAAGAACTAATTAAACGACTACGCAAATTGATTTTTGTGTTCAAAAAAATTAGTTATATTGCTGATCCAAAATTAATTAAACAGGTCTACTATGCCCTTTGTCAGTCAATACTAACATACTGCATAACATCATGGGGCGGAGGGAGTAAAGCATTGTTATTGCCCATCGAGAGAGCTCAGAGAGCGATTCTCAAGGTAGCAACTTTTCGATCTATCCTATTTCCCACTAACCTCCTATATAAATCATACGAAGTACTAACAGTCCGCCAGCTATTTATTTTGAGCACAATATTAAAACAGCATGCAGCACTTCCCTACAGCACTGAAGTTCTTAATAAAAGACGGAAAGATATTGTATGCACTGAAAGAATAGCTACAACCCACAAATATACAGGCAAATTTAATTTGTTCTTGGGACCGCTTCTATATAATAGGATAAATGCAAGAATAAATATTTATTCTTTGAATTATAACCATTGTAGGCAAGTTTTAAAGAAGGTCCTCCAAAATTTGTCCTACGATGAGACAGAGGAGTTATTGACAGTATTAAAGTAAATAGGGTTAAGTAGTATAATAAGACATAGATTTAGCTAACAATAGTTTTGTATTACATTATTCTTAGTGAACTAATACCTGTTTAAGAAATTTGATTATTTTTATTATTAAACTGCCCTTGACGCCTGAAACACAGGACTACCTAGTTCAGGCGCTCAGTACGCACTGTATTTAAATACCTAATATGCCATAGATTAAGAAACTATGTAAATTATATTGTACAATAATTAACGAATACATTATTTATTATTATTTTGGCACCTTGAAGACAAAATTTAAATATTTTTCATAAAAACAGGTACTGCCTACCCAGCAGGCACTCAATATATACAGGTGCTAGGGTAAACACCATTAACTCTTAAACAATCAAATCAGCCTGTCAAAATGAACAACTTTTCCTATGGGACCAACACTGGGAACTCAAATAAATTCGCCTTTTTCATACAAACTGTCGGGCCCGCCGAACACATTTGTATGAAAATGACAACGAATTGCTAGCATTGCTCCCTCACCACACCATACACTCACCCCCACATCTTGTTCTTGTACTTGTCCCCGAGGCGCGCTAGTATGGTCAGGTACTGGTTGCGGCAGGCGGCGTTGCAGTCCAGGATGTGCGGTAAGATGGACACCACGCACAGCGGCTTCTCGCTGCACGCCTTCATCGTCTCCTCTCCCACCACCTGGACAATTCATTATAGAATTTATGTTTGAGTATGTAATGCTGTGGCTAATTATGGCTCTGATAGTACAAAGAGGGTCGTGCTCCTGCAGTGGAGACGAAATAAGACCTGATGATGATGATGTAATGATGGAACATCAAATTTTGTAGCGCTATAAATTAATCTCGTCTTAGGCTTAAACACACACAGAAAACGCGTATGACGAAGGCACGAAGCAGATACGGTGTAGGCGTGGGATACCGGGATAGGATTTAAAACTATATTATTTATGTTCTGTCTGTTGTGCCGTGTGGTTCCCGGCAGAGTAGAATAGGACCATTCCAAGTCTTACCGTGGATGTTATAAAAGGCGACTTAGGTAACACAAGCTCCCCAACCCGTCTGGCCAGTGTGGAGAGTGAAGCCAAATCCTCTGAATGTTCTGGCTAATATATGGCTCTGGAAGTACAGAGAGGGTCATGCTCCTGCAGTGGAGACGAAAATGATGATGTATGAGTACGCAAAGATGGAACAACACATTTAGCAATGATACAAATTAATTCTCTTCAGTAGCAGTCTTAGGCATAAAACACACAGAAAAGGCGAACCGCGAAGCCTTGGTACTATTATTAATTCTGTGGCCCCGTCGTAGATACGGTCAAAGACAATATAATATTATATTGTCTTTGATACGGTGTAGGCGTGGGATACTATGAAAGGATTTAAAACTTTATTATCATGTCGCGTCGCTGTTCTCCAACACGTACAATTCAGGGATTTTCAAGGCAAGAATGAATATGCATTATTTAATTTTCCGTATACCCTCATCATTGCTTTTGATCAGGCAAGATAAAGACAGGGAGTGCTAAAGCACTCATAACTCATAAAAAAAAGGCATAGGGCAGGCAAGCGGTCATAAAAATGTTGCCAAATACCCGTACCTTGATCAAATTCTTGACAGAAAAACTCAAGTTTACAGTTTGATAGTTGTTATCCGACTTCAAGGAAATGTTGGTCGAGGGTTGTTTTTAAATTAATGAACTGAGTTTTCACTCGAGTTGAGGAGCCTTGAAGCTCTAATATAGCAGATCCAAAAATCCAGTCAGGGATGCAAACAAGACCTAGCTTGGATGAGAATAAACAGGTCCCACATATTTTTAATGCATATAGGTAACCAAATTAAAACGAGATTATCAAGTTGCTTGAACAAAATGTAAGTTAACATTTTTTATTTATAGGAAAAAAATTATAGTTGATAAATTTTTACGATGTAAAGCAACCCAGGTAACGTGAAATTGCTTTCAAACTACGATTTCAAGCATAAACTTAGTAACGCTTCATAAATTCGTTCTCCGCACAGAAATTATATAATATTTACAGAGAAATCAGATTCAGAGTAAGCATTACTTCACTATTTTAATTGAAGTCCGACTTATTTAGTTATTAGATGATTCTCCCATCCAGACTGAGACAATAACGAGGCTTACTTGGTCAAAGACCCGTAAGTTTCAAAATGTTACCGAATGTTAAATTCGAGAAGAAAAATGTTTGACAAATAATAATAATATTACGTTCAAAAAGAGATACACGATATCCAGATTTGAATAAAATCTCATTCTCGGGCGAATTTAAGTCATAGACAAAGAATATATACAACGCAAAAAGAAACGGCACTGCATATGTACCTTTGCACTAGGGTTGCCAACTTATATTTAACAGAAAAAAGTATATTTAAGGTGGAGAAACAAAATGAACAGTATTCAAGAAAAGTAATCAGTATTTAATATCTTTTGACGTTTTACATTCATTGTATTTTTAAAGTTTAGTATAAGTAATATAAGTATTTAAAATTAATGGTAAAATAAACGAGGGCTATTTTAAAAAAATAAAAACTATATTTTATTGTCCTATCATTTCTAAAGTACCAGCGGTCATAAAAACAATATTTCGCATACTTTTTTTATTGAACAGTAAAAAGTATCAAGGAGCGAAAAAAAGTATAATACTGTTAAAAACAGTATGGTTGGCAACCCTACTATGCACGTAAAATCGTGGATTGCGTTCGCACGCTAGCGCGTGGCGCGAGCCGGCCTCAATGCTTTGAAGGAAGCGTCACCCGAGTGTCGACTGTCGCCACCCCTATCACTCTCCCCAATGATGACGAACTATTCGCCGGATCCGAACGAAATAAAAAGTGAGTAAGCCGTGTTTCTATAATGAGTTTGGAATGTTGTTATTGAAATAGGAATATCGAAAACAATAACAACGTTTGCAACAAAACAAACATCCACACATTACCTGCATCACCTCCGGCGCGGGCACATTCTCCGCGAACTGCAGGCCTACTTGCAAAATTTTGACAGCTAGACTGCACATTGCTTTGATGGTCACTTCAACATCCATTACGGTTTATATATATAACTAGTAGCCCTACCCGGCTGCGCCCGGGCATGTATTATACCTTAAAACCTTCCTCGTGAATCACTCTATCTATTGGTGAAAACCGTATGAAAATCCGTGGAGTAGTTTTTGAGTTTATCGCGAACAGACAGACAGACGCGGCGGAGGACTTTGTTTTATAATATGTAGTGATAGTGATATCTTTAAAATAAATTGCCGAAAAGTCGTGGTGAAGATAGATATGAAGGTACGGGGAACTAGTGCCGATATGGTTGGGAACATGGAACAGAAAACTTTGGAGAGAGTTGACATACAGAGCCGACCCCAAATAGGGAAAAAGGCGAGAAGCGAAAGAAGAAGAGAAGTAAAAGCCGTAATGGATGTTGAAGTGACCATCAAAACGTTGTACACCATAGCTGTCAAAAGTTAGCAAATAGGCCTGCTGCTGACGATGTCTCTGGCTGTGCGTCCGCCGTTGTAGTCCTCGGCCGAGTCCGCGGACTTGCGGCCGGACGCGAAGATCTTGATCGTCGGGTATGTATGTTTGTTTGTATTTATGTATATATGTACATTACCTGCAGCACCTCCGGCGCGGGAACATTCTCCGCGAACTTGTCGAGCGCCCAGCTGACGATGTCACTGGCCGTGCGTCCACCGTTGTAGTCCTCGGCCGAGACCGCGGACTTGCGGCCGGACGCGAAGATCTTGATCGTCGGGTATGTATGTTTGTATGTATAAATGTTCATTACCTGCAGCACCTCCGGCGCAGGAACATTCTCCGCGAACTTGTCGAGCGCCCAGCTGACGATGTCGCTGGCCGTGCGTCCGCCGTTGTAGTCCTCGGCCGAGTCCATGGACTTGCGGCCGGACGCGAAGAACTTGATCGTCGGGTAGCCCTGCACTTGGAAGCGGGAGGCTGTCGACGTGTGTACCGTGGCGTCCAGGGCTCCGAGCTTCACCTGTATGTAAATTAAGTTTTTTTTAACCAACTCAATAAGATCCGTGTTTGACTGCGATTACTTCTCGTTTAGCTGAACCGATTTCAATGCGGTATAAAGAAAAGTATTTGTTACGTTCTGTAGAAGGATTTAGTATACAACGAGCTAAATATAAATATTAATTTGGTCCAATATTTTTAGTACGAGTCTAGCAGTATATACTTATCGACTACATGTTATGGAATTTATTTAGTTTCCGACACATTCGCCAGATTCCTTTTTCGTCAGAATAAATTATTTAATTACATCTTTTGCATTTTTAAGGCACATTGTCCAAGCTATACCTACCTATTTTTAGTAAAAGGTAACAAAGAAATTACGATGGCTATAAAAACGAAATCACGTGTAAGTCAAAACGCGTGGAAACGATTTCGAAATCTCGTGAGTCGTGAATGTCACACAAAAAGATCTATTTGAGGCTACGAAAACATAGTATAACAATATTTTATCGTCATCCTGGACACTAGTGGATAAATTATATACTAACAATTTTCCCGTGACTCCCTCAGCGTAAAACTTTACCCCCTCAGGGGTTAAATTAAAAAGTGCTCATTTACATCATGAAAGAAACCAGTGTACCACTCGTCTCTAGAGCACATTCATTTATGGGTCTCTGAGCACGCTTCTATAATAAAATTCCCGCAGAAATATCGGGTCTACCTTTACATAAGTTTAAAACGGCTGTTAAAAACCAGTTAGTAAAAAAGGCATATTATTATATTAATGATTATTTAAATGATAAAAATGCGTGGCATTAATTTAATTGATTGTAATTTATTGTAATTAATTAATATAAATAACATTAGAAATAAATAAATACTTGTAAAATATTGTAATCGAAGCCCTTCAGGGACGTAGGGACCAAGTCTGGATTGAGTTGCTTTCGGCGTATTCTTCTCACCAGTCTGGTCATTACGAAACGCTAGTAGTTTTTCGATTTTGCATATTAAAAATTAAAAATAATAAGAAAGTAAAAAAATATGACGTTCAAAAAGAGATACAATTATCCAATTTTGAATAAAAATCTTTGACTTGACTTTGACTTTGCATGAGTTTCGGCTGTGCGATGATATACATTTAAGTCATTGAGTCAGGTCTGCCTTTTATGTATGCCTTGCAGTGTCCGCACCAAGGTGCGTAGAACTCCTCCAGAAGAGTATATTAAAGCAACATTATATTTGTTCACAGACCTTGCCCTTGAGTTCGGTAGCAGCCTTGGCCCAGTGCGGCTCGAGGTTCTTGCAGTGGCCGCACCAAGGCGCGTAGAACTCCACCAGCCACATCTCTTCGCTGTCCAGGACCATCTCTTTGAAGTTCTCGTCCGTGAGCGTGATGACGTCAGGCTGGAAAGATTGGTGGTGGCTCATATTATTTTTAGGTGCTACTGTTGTATTCTCAATATTCACTTTGAAAAAATGTTTAAAAGCTAAGGATGGAACTGATAACGTCGTGTGAAATGAAGAGACACCTGGCAATTTTTGACCATAGGCTCTTGCAAGAAAAAAAATAATAGTACAAATAGAGGCCATTTTTTACTCTTATCTATGATTATGGCAATATTTTAATCTTGGAAACAGAATCTTTAATAGAAAACAGGCAAAAAAAAATACGAAAAACAATCATGATTTCCTATAGAAATTCGACTATCGAAAGATTTTACACTTGTATAAATAATTTTGTTCATTTCGTTTCTTATGATTTTGTGTTTTATCAGCGAACCTGGTTCCGAGATTAATTTATTGCTATAGAGTTCATAATCGGCCTGTATATTGATGTCTTGCCTGCCCCCCTATTAACTAACTCGGAGGACAGGTGTCGATGCCTATCAATCTAGAATTTACAATGCTTGCTCGAATTTTTTATTTGAAATACAAAAACCGCATTGTAACAGTAAATTCTTGATTGATAGGCATCAACACCTGTCATCCGAGTTAGTAAATAGGCCGGCTGGTCGCTCATAGATCTTCCTTCCTACCACAACTGTATCCTAAATTGCACGAATTGTTGCATGAGTTGGGGTTTTTTTTCCTGCCCCTGGGTCCACCCTCGGTGTTATTTTTTGGGGCAGCTCATATAAAGTGCATCAATAAAAACAAATGCATGGATTTCCAATTTGAGCATTAATGGCTGATTAAGATATGATGATGTGAAACATAAAAGCCTGGTACTTTCGTTGTTTAGCCAGAAATGTTAAGTACAAACATGTAAAAATATAATGTAAATAGAAATAATTTATAAGGTATGTAGGTAACAAATTAACAGTAAGATGTAACAGGTTAAAGCAAGCAAACTGCGTTTTATTTATTTATACCCCTGATCCTCCTGTTTCTTCCTGTTGAGTCACACCAAGATTTATGTTTGAATGCCTCGTCAACACAATCGCCGATGGACTTTTTCGCGACTTTTGTTCATTGCTACTGTGGAAAGAAAACTCTCAAGAGCTTTTGTGAGTTAAACAGCAATGTATAGTAAATCGGCGCAATAACAGCCGATCATCGGCGATTGTGTGTAGAGGCATAACACTGTTACTCAACGAGGAAACCTTCAACCTACCTGTAGTTAAAAGTAAAAAAAAGAATGCTTTTTTTTAATCATTACATATATTAAGAAACTTAGTGCATTGTTATAGTCTTTAGATTTGAATGGTAATAATCTAACTGATAGGTAGGCTTTTATTTTTCAATAAGTCATCCTTACAAAGTTCTAGAAGAGATTAGAATTTTTTACAACAGTACGCATAGTGGGATGTGAGTTTGCTTTTCAAAAAGATGTCTTTAAAACTCACATTACTATAGGATATGAATGTGTGATACATAATGAGTGTACCACCTACTTCAGATCGAAAGTGAGAGGAGGCGTACGTAGGCGCCTTGCGTAGGTGAAACGACACGAAACTTCGACAAAAAAACTGTGCCATTCTAAATCCTATATCAGCTAACTCCTACACGTTAGACATCAAATATTTGTGCTATTTTAATAACAGCTACACTACACACTAATGTGTGTCATTTATACTGCAAATGCCAACAGTCTCTAGAGTAAAAAAAATATTATAATCTAAAAAGGGTTTCGTTTTATTGTAATATCCTATAACTAATATTATATTTGCGAAAGTGAGTTTGTTTGTTACGCTTTCACGCCGTATCTACTGAACCGATCATCGTGACATCGGTTAGGGTACTGAGAAGGACATAGGCTATAAACGACGCGGGTGAAGCCCCGGGTAAGGGTAGTTTGGCTATAAAATAAACTATATTTCTCTATAAACAACATTTCTATGTTGTGTACTTACTATGAGTAGATATTAGTTAGTGGATTGCATTCTCATGGTTAGAAATTGCGATATTTAAAATCGGAACAGCTTATTTCACAGGTTCTTTAGTCGTTTCGCACCACAAGCGATTCGAACCGCGATGTGAATTGCCCAAAAGCCTTTTTTGAATGGGTTATTTTACACGGCGGTGCGAATAGCCCCAAATGTTTATTTGAATGAGTCAATTCAAGAGTAAGTAAATATGTGATAATGCCATATTTAAATTTTACACTTTTTTTAATATAATCATAACACACTATAGCGCAAGTTTTTTTTTTCATTATCCATATATTTTTTTATCTGTACAAATAAATAATTCAAATACATTAATTTTTAGTATGAGTCTAAATCGGACCCATGCAAGAAGTATCGGATCGTTTCGCCCCATGGTCCGAATCGACCCATTTCAAAAGATACCTTGGGCCAATCACACCGCTCCAACGGCTGCGCTGCGAATCGCCCCAGAGCCCTTTTTGAATGAAAAAGGGCTCTGGGGCAGCACAGTTTGAATCGCTTGTGGTGCGAAACAACTAAAGACCCATTTCACATTAGACAGTGGTTAATATAATCATTATTCCATCTTTTATGTTGAGAACGGAACTTCCCAAATCATCAGTAAGTGTTATCTTTAGAACGGAAGCTGGCAATCTGTAAATATTGGTCTCTAATGTAAGTTCAGTGAAGATAAGATATAGAGTCGTCAACCTTTGACGTCCCTGCGCCAACAATGAGGTGTTTGAACTTCTTGGCATATTTTAGTGCTATCTATTTATAACTCAACGTATGTAAAATCCCGAGTGTGTAGTACTTTTCTTTATTTTTTTGAAATAGGCATAAATGCAATAAATTGTACAAGACATGTTGTTTCTGCGACTTTTGGAGAAGTTGAACTTCAGTTAAATACATATGATGCACTAAACTGAATAACTAGTGTATTAAGTTAAATACAAAGCAACAATCTTTGGTTTAAATGTAAGTTAAGAGTCGCCTGGACGCGCATGTCTCCATACAAACGGAAATAAGGAATTGTGGGAATATTTGATAATTTTAGAGTAAAATTAAGCATTTAATCAATTAATCTCATTATACCCCAAAATTATCAAATATTGCCATAATTCCTTTTTGCCGTTTGTATGGAGACATGCGCGTCCAGGCGACTCTTAAGCTATGCTAATCGATATTATATTTAGTAATATAAACTAAGATTATTTTACAGTGATACAATTTTTACGTATTCTTGTCATAAACAAATACAGGGTTTATTAAATTATACACAATTTTTATTTGAATAAAAATAGTTAACTATTCATAAAACGGGTAACTGTTTGTACTAAATTGCTTCTCAAAAAATGGGTTATTGGCTGTCACTCTTATTATGTTGGGAGTGCCGTCATAGTCGTCGTTCCTTCCACGGAAAAGAGCACCATGCATGATAAATTGGTGCCTAAGCACTGGATGCTCAATTTGCTTCTTCTCTGTTATTTTCTCTTTTCGTTTTTCAGTCTTTTTCTCTTTACGTTTGTCAGTTTTTGTCACTTTAATCCATGGAATTGAATGACCAGAAACTTTTTTCTTTTTGTTACCCTAATAAGTTAAATAATGTGAAGATGTTTGTTACTCCTTCATGCAAAAACTACTGGATGTATTAAAATTAAGCTTAAGGATAAATACAGTCAGTTGATTTTGATAGATAACTCTGCACTGCACACAAATGTAAAGTAACGATGATAAGGTGATAATGATTATAAATGAAACAAAGTGTACATTTGATGTTAAAAAAAAAGTAATCGAGAAGTCTTTTAGGCATACAAAAAAAGAAAAATATTAATTCAGTCTATTTATAATTATTGTATTGTAATTTTTTTTTTAATTATAATATCACTGAGGGAATTCAAGGGTGACAGGATGTAATTTGGTAATGGAATATACACATAATGAACATTTAAGGCAACTGAAGGTTATAATGTACATTGTTACACCTACATAAATAAAATGTAAGTTACCCCTGAATATTCTACATTATGATTTATTTCAGGGCTCCTACTGAGGTTTCAGTGATTATCCCAATGACTAGTTTAAAGAGATACAAAATAGTGTTGCACGGTATGATGTTAACAAGTAGCAATAAAAGATGATGTAGAACCTTTGTTTTATGGGAGCTTCTGATGAAAAATCGATATGAGTCCATATGACAGTCTACTTGAGCTATTTCACAATTAGTTCATGAGTGCAAACTTTAATAACACTAAACTACACCAATTTCATATTACAAAGTCTACTAAAATCAATTTTTAAAATCATCTAAGGCAAACCCCAAATGAACCCCTTGCTTTCCCACCGAAAACCCTCCCCCTAAATATTCGAAATATTCTAAACTAATGACATTCTTAAATCTAAGGCTGTCTTTGTCTGCTTAGTATAGGCTATTTTCCTGGGTCAAAATATTAATAATAAAGTTAGAATGTCAGTTAGACAATCAAAAAATATTGGACACATATTTTTTCTTTCGTTAATTAAACAATAAATTTAATGTCAATGATAGAGCGTGTCAAAGTTCATGAGTGGGGGCCTGTGACATCACAGGCCACTAAAAAGTGTACTGGCTAGTGACGTCACACACAATTTTAACAGGCTATATCTTTGTCAGTGTTTGATTGATTGACAAAAGAAAAAACATGTGTTAAATGTTTTTTGATAATCTAACTAACGGACTAATTATATTTTTTTAGGAAAATAGCCCATTCTAGACAATGACAGAATGAGATAGAATGTTTTTGTGAAGATGCTTTTAAGATGCATTTGAGTATTTGGACATAAATGTCCTAAGGCTGAGCACATTTTCTAAATCCAAAATAAAATGTTTTTTTTTTACATGTTAATGTGTGTCTTTCTGTGGCATCATAGCAGCCCAATATGTGGACATACTTCTTTATTTAAAACTAAATTGAGTGGTTTCTAAGCTAAAGTGACGCTATTGTAGAATTTGGACCAATTGTGATGGTTATTACAATTGGATTTGATATTGACAATATTATTTAAAAGTTGGTAAGATAACCAGAATGCCTTTAGCCTTCCAATAATCTTTAAGCCTTAGATAAATAAAAATAGGCAAATATTTTATCTAAGTTAGCAGGTGTTAGCCCTTGGCCTTAACTGATACATATTTTTGCTGTTTAGGTGGGATGAGTGATGGCTTAGGTTTTGAATGCAGGTATTTTAACAACTTATTAAGTTTCTGTCTAGTTTTTACCTTATCAGAGGAAGAGCCACCGGCCTTCTTGCCAAGGCTTTCGTATGCCTTATCCTTGGCGGCTTTTAATCCGGCATCCACAAATCCTTCTGCAGTTCTCTGTCCCTGGTATGGGGAATGTTTGCTGCCTGTGAACACCTTGATAGTGGGGAACCCACTGACACCATACTTCTGAGCATATGATCTATGCTCATCTGCATTTATTGCTCCAACTTTTATGATACCCTGTGGGAAAAGCACTATATTATAATCAATTTACTCATAACCAATTATTCAAAGTATTTGCACATGATAAATAACTATATAAATTAATTTGGATTAATGAATCTGTACTCCAATATTAAATGTGTAGGTACATTCACTAAAAGATAGGGATATATACTGTAGCCCAAAAAGCCCAGCACAGTATATGATGTATTGTGTACACAGTGAATGTACATTACACATATTATGGATACACATATAGGCACTGGTGAGAGTGCATACAAAAAGCTTTATTACAGCTTCATCGATATAACTTTATAGGCAACAGGCGACTATAAAGAAACGCAGTCTTATAGCTTATAAATTATGGACTTGACATAACTCAAGACAGGTGTTATTAACGCTGTTACTGAGGTGGTAAAATTACCTTCAATGCTCGAGCCGCTTTCTTATATTCGGGAACGAGGTTCTTACAATGACCGCACCAGGGGGCGAAGAACTCAACTATCCATACTTCATCCGACTTTGTGACTAGTTTATCAAAATTGTTAGGGGTAAGCTCGACCACGTCAGAAGACGAGTCGTAGAGGGCGAATGACCCTGCTGCGCACAATAGCACTCCTATAAGATGAAAATAAATTTTTAACAAGCCGGCATGTTATTTATCAGTAATTACCGCGAAGAAATCTTAAATGGTAAATTAAAATGTTATTAAAAACTTACCTAAACAGTACTTGAGAAGCATATTGTTTAATTTTACGCTGATTTTACAAACTATAAATATACCGGGTGAGATCGCGATAAAATAAAGTGAACGACAAATTAATTCGAGAGAAATAAACACGTCAATTCTTTTCGTCTTCAAAAATTGTCAATGGATTTCGTGGATTAATCTGATTGGTCAACTTAATTTTCCCGCCTCATTATAAGGTCACTATAGACAAACAAGCAAGTGGACTGTGCTGTGTGTGATCAAACTGTGATACAGTTCTAAACATAGATATCAGAATATTTACTAGTCCTAAAGTACAGTCTAAACATGGAGATTACATATTTGTACTACTACAGCTACTATGACTACGTAATCCGAATCAAACTTTATGGCGGCTCGGATAGCTGCGAGCTGCGCAGTACGCGCCCCACCTCCCCGTGCGCGCCCCGCTGGACCTAATATTGTTTTTTTTTTTTAATATAGGTTAACACAACACTTATTAATTGTCATATTTGTGTCTACAATTTTTACAACAAAAAAAAATTGTTATTGTTGTATGGCTAAGTTTAGTTAGGCCGCTTCCAAAGCGGAGTGCAGAAGAAGCGGCAACAAACTGCACAGCGCATTTTCTCCAAGCGACGTTAACTCACAATTCTAGTTAGACCTTATAAACTACTTATATATATGTTGACTGAGTGTGCATTGTTTTAATCAAATGTCATGATAAAAATTGAATTATAAAAAATTTAAGTCATCATTGAAATGTTAAATAGGTAAAATTTAAATAGCAAAATGTCAAATTATTGAAATTAAATAAAAATGTCATATTATAAAATATTATGTACCGAACGTACCAGACGTAATATTTCTGTGCATACAGAATTACGAGGCGTCTGCGCCAAGCTCAAGCCAAATATTGCTATCAGTAAGGTAATCTTCAGTCCTGTAATATGCCTTTTTACATAATAATCGTTTCACATAACTTTTGAATTTACTATCAGGCATATCAAGGACTGACTTTGGCAATTTGTTATAATAGCGTATACAGTTCCCCATGAACGAATCACTAACTCTGCTTAGCCGAAACCGCGGAAGAAATAATCTATGATTGTTACGCAAGGGTCTATCAATTAAATCACTTACTTTCTTAAACTTAGAAATATTTTTTCTTGCGTACATTATATTGTCAAATATATACTGTGAGGCTACAGTTAAAATATTTATGTCCTTAAACAACTCTCTGAGTGAGTCCCTCGAGCCTAAGCCGTAAATGGCACGAATTGCCCTTTTTTGTAAAATAAAAATAGTTTTAATGTCGGCTGCCTTTCCCCACAGAAGTAATCCATATGACATTAAGCTATGAAAATAACTTAAGTATACGAGCCTAGCAGTTGCCTCATCTGTCAATTGTCTTATCCTCCTCACAGCATATGCTGCAGAACTAAGCCTATTGGAAAGTTTAGAAATATGGGCACCCCATTGTAGTTTAGAGTCGATTGTGTGTGTATTGCGCATCGACTCGTGCGATGTTTCAAGTAGGGTTTATAAACAAAGATCATAAAAATAATCACTACCATGACGAGCTCCGTGGCGCAGCGGTCAACACGCCTGCCTGCGACACGGATGGTCCCGGGTTCGATCCCCGGTCAGGTCAAGATGGAAAATGATCTTTTTCAGATTGACCTGGGTCTTGGATGTTTATCAATATGTATCTATTATAAAATATAGTATCGTTGAGTTAGTATCCCATAACACAAGTCTCGAACTTACTTTGGGGCTAACTCAATCTGTGTGATTTGTCCGTATATATATATTTATTATTATTTATAAAGTTTGATTTGCACTGTACAGTCTGATCAAACTTTAATAAAGTTTGATTTGAAACTTTATAGCTCTAAAGGACTTGAACTACAGGTTGCACCAAACTTTATTGAGTTATATATTAGCTGCGAGCTGTGCAGTACGCGCCCCGCCTCCCCGCGCACGCCCCACTTAACCTAATATTGTGCGCATCGACTCAGCGATTTTCGGACTCGTAAAGCTACGGATGCACATGCTAGTTTTGAACATGCTTATAAGCATGCATGCTACTAATGAACATGCTTGTGTCTCACCCGCAGGTGACCTGCGCACACGTGCTTAAAATAAGCATCCTTGTTTGCGGTACGCAGCGGTACACTCAATGAATACCTTTCCTTTCCCTTTCAACCTTCGCCTCAGGTAGCATGCCCAAAAATCGATCCGCAGCCCGCGATCGATTTTTGATCATACTACTAAGAAGCATGCTTATTTTTATCCATGGCTGACTTTGGGCTGACTCTTTAAACGTGCGACTAGCACGCACGCACGACACACTTGCTTAAAACTAGCACGGAAGCATGCTACTTGATGAGACTTGATACTACACAGACATGAAAAAAAAAGTGTGGCTGCTTAGTAGCATGTGTATCCGTACCTTTAAGTTTGGCGTGGCCTATCCAGGGGCACTATTTTTGAACGCGTGAGACTCGTCTTGATTCTTGAACGATTTTTCCATACAAAAATCGTTAGAAGACGAGTGTCACGCATTCAAAGTAGATGCCCAGAGCCGTAAATTAAAAAAATAAAATGTCAATTTGACAGTATTGATTGACGGATAGAAAAAAATGGAGGACTTCAGTGATCTAAAATTAAATATAAAGGAACAAGAATCGTGCAATCAATGTATTTCTTAAAAAGGAAAACAGATAATAATATCGTAATGTAATTTTAATAATGTTTAGATTTCATTTTACATCACTTAGCGTAAAAGGTACATACATGTGTTTACTAGTTTTTGACATGTACTTTCCCGCGTTGTTTTGTTATTTTTGTGACTGTCTACTTAGTTTCGGCGGGAAATAGAGTCATTGAATCATCAAAAATAATCAGTCGTTCCACTTTGGCGTTATATTTATTTGTACCAAATTGTTGTAGCTCAACGATACTTCCACAAAATGAATTCTGAAAATGCGAGGCCTTTCACTGTGTTTGTCGAGGGAAACATTGGTAGTGGTAAAACTACGTTTCTGGAACATTTTCGTCAATTTGAAGACATAACATTGCTCACCGAACCTGTTGAAGAGTGGCGTAATTTGAGAGGATGGAATCTTTTGGTAAGTTTCCTTATAACCTGTCAGGTTTGTAACCTAACTATAGACTACAAATTTGGCATTTCGCTCATAGTATTACTAAACTCAGTATAAATGGTTTGTTATTCAATGCTTTGCGTTTCAGGATTTGATGTACAAGGACCCTGCAAAATGGTCAATGACTTTTCAGTCCTATGTTTCCCTTACCATGTTGAATATGCACCGAAAGTCTACTCCTACCCCAGTGAAGTTGATGGAGAGGTCATTGTACAGTGCAAGGTACTGTTTTGTGGAGAACATGATGAGGAGTGGGGTGCTGCACTCAGCAGAGTTTTCTGTTCTAGATGAATGGTTCAGATTCATCATTCAACAAGTTCCTATTCAAGCTGATTTAATAGGTTAGTTAGTCATAATATTTCTACTGCATTCTTTCCACTTTGAAAGTCTTATCACTACGGTTACATCAAATAAAAATTGCCTATTTTGTTCACTGTTTCATGATTGCATTGATAAAATCAGTACTATCTTTATCTATCTTAGTACTATTACTGATAACATAAAACTGTATATACAGATTAGTAACCAGTGGTAATGTTGCATTCCAGTATATCTAAAATGCACACCAACCATTGCACATGAAAGAATAAAGAAGCGTGCCAGATCTGAGGAGCAGTGTGTGCCGCTGTCCTACATAGAGGAGTTACATAACCTGCACGAAGACTGGCTAGTTAATAGGACCTTAGGAGAATGTCCCGCACCGGTAAGATTCTATCTTTTATTCTAATCACCTTATGTCTCATCTGAGCATGTTACTAGCGTAGATTGCATCTATATAAATAAAATACTCTAATTCTAAGATTAGGGGAAACACAGAGTCTGGGATTCCCCTAATTATAGAACAATGTAAATTATTAATATATGACTAGGCAGGTAGTTAAAAAATACATATAGCTTTATATATGTACTGCGAATATATATGATATCTTGTATAAGATTATATAGTCCGTAACAATTACAGACTTTTTGTATTAGGTTGACAATCACATATTAAAAACTTTATACAAAATAATTCACAAAATTTCTGTACCTGGGTCAGGGTCAGAGGGTCTAAATATTGCATGCAAATTATATATCTAGTAAATAAAGGGCAGGCACTGTCTATACAGGAATACATGTCACCTGCATAATAAAGTAAAAGCAACTATGACCTTGTGGAACAGCTGTTCCACTTGGCATAAGTATTATAATCAAAAGAATCTATTTTTGCTACCACTATAAACCATTTTAAACTCCTTTCAGGTGCTGGTCATAGATGCGGACTTAGATCTCTCACAAATAACTGATGAGTACAAGAAGAGTGAGCATCAGATACTCAGGAAGGCCGTGGATGTTGTCATGCGGTCGCCCAATAAGCTGAGCCCAAAGAAACCCATCACTAGCTCCCCCATCAAAATTGTTCCACAGATGAGACTGTAACGCTGACTGAATCTTAACATCTGGTAAACAATGTACCTGGTATTTCTTATAATTAAGTCTTTAATGTCACCGTTTTACCTGTCTAGGACCATGACAGCTACAATGCAGTCGAAATATAAGACAGAATCTAAAATTAACATGGTTAGCCCAGTAATATCAAATCTTAATGATTGTATACACATACATAAGTAATCATTACAAAGAAAATAGGTATCATATTTTTTTAAGAGCTTTAGTATGGCATTGACATATACCATTTTAAAACATAATAATCTGTACAGTTTTGGGTCTGTTGGGTAGTCTGCAATGAAAAAGTGAAACAGAGGCTCTGATAAGCCATTTCCATTGTAAAATATTTCACATCAGTGAAAACATTTTGTAATATCAGTTTCTACAAGGTACCACTATTCATGTCATAAAACTATTACTGATTACGCATTATTTACGCACAACAATTGATAATTGACTTCTACACAGCAGCTTCAGTAATCGCTGGCGATATCGCTGTTGTGTACACACCTTGGATCCCTATATAGTTTGTGTGTACACATGACCTTATCACTAAACATTCCATTTTGATTTTCCACTGATACATTGGTTGATGTTTCAATCATACACAATTTGTAACTCATCTCAAGATCAGTCAAGACAATGGAGAAGTTGTGGCTTGCTTCTCAAATTATTATTGGTCTTGATAATGTTATTTAAAGACCAAATAGTGGCACTATTTCTCTTTCAGTTTGACAATGTTATGATATGTGGAACATATTTGACTTCTTAGTTATTAACAGAGCAATTTAATGAAAATTGTTTCATTTCAATAACTGCATTTATAACAACTACTTGTTTACCAGATTTGACATGTAACATTATAAATAAGGACCTGCCTAAGTTTAGGCAAAATTAAATATGACAGTGAATTTCTGAATTGATCACTATTTTGTTATAAAATATTTGTTTTGTGTGAATGTAAAATCTTGTATTAAAAGTTAGGTTTAAGAATTAGATTGTACTAAAAGATCACAAAGATGTAGGCATTGCTGCATCGTTAAATAAAATAATTTTATAAATGTATGTAGAAGTATTGGGCCCTTGCTTTGCATCTTGAAATTTCTATTGTTACACCTTTAATACAGTTATTTGTATCAAGATGGAAATATTTAGTATGACTGAATAATATGTAATGTTGTTCACATATATTTTTTGTACTAATATCACAAAGCTGCTTATACAGGCAGATTCTGAACGGCCTGGCTATGATAGAATCAGAATCCATAATAGGATATACATGAGGCAAAAGGTAAAAAGTTATTTGAACTACCCATAGAAATTTCTCCAGCTGATTGATTTTGTATGGGTGTCTAATTTGTTTTTTTTTTTTTAAATATTGTACCTTATTTTCTTGTATTTCCGACATTAAAATATTGCGTTGTTCAGAATCACCTGTATTAGCAGTATAATTAAATTTCTTTTATTTAATTTAAAAGGGTGTAAAATGTGCTTCTCGTGAATTAAATTAATTCTTTAATATATCATTTGAATGTGTAAGTAATATTAAATAGTATGTAATGTAGAAAATATCTCTTTTTTATCCATCCTTGCCTGCTGGAAGACAGGTGACCTAAAACGGCCGTTTTAGGCGGTAATCAGTTATCTTAATGACTGATTCGCATAATATTAAAACATGATTCCAAAAATACTTCAGGTTATTTACTAGGGCATATATTAGGTACTAAGATTCTTGAATTTGATTTTATTTATAAAGTAGTCGTTAAAGGAAGCACGTCAGACCGAGAGGCGGTTCCGAAGAAATTTTCCATATATATAAAAAGTACTCTGTGGAAGAAATCTGACACCATGGTGTGCATGGTCAACTGACCGTGTCACCTACACGCAATGATGATAACTATAGTACATATCGTTGAGTTTTTTACTATCCAACAAACAAAGCTTTCGAACTTACTGTGGGGCTAGCTCAATCTGTGCTCAATTTATTTTTATTATATTACTATTTTTCATTGTCGACTTCAACATTTCTACATCTGGGTTGTATATATTTGGCTGACTTCTTGCTTGTGCTTGCCTAACTTTGCTAACAGAAAAAAAAAGAAAGTCAATCAAATAAAAAAAAACAATGTCAAGAATGTCAACTGTCGTGTCGGTCAATTAATCTAAATGTCAGTCAATCTGTCATTTGTCAGATGTTTACATGCCGATTTTAATTTTAGGTCAAATTAAATAAATCAATTTTATTAGTTAATTTTACTCATATTGCTTTAAAAATTTATAATATTTCACGTACTTTGTGCGAAGTGTATTGTGATGAGTTCTTGTTGTGGCAATGAGTTAATTACGAACTCTGCTTTGGGCGAAGTTATTACGAGCAATTTGGAACAAATTGTTCATTTAATTCGCTTTTTTAGCGATAACTGGGCTATAGTGGGTGTTTCAGTTGTTGTAGGTGTAGTATTATTGTTGTTTGTACGTAAAAGTAGTGTAGATATTGCGTCGCGTCCGTCCGCGCTATCGCCAAACAGGCCTCATTTGAAAGCAAAAGTTACTCGGCCAGCAGCGAAGCACCAGTGAGAAACCTCGGTTACATAAGGTACGTAACATATATTGTAATTTATTCATACACACAGCTATACTAAGACCATTACCTAAATATTTTAATATTTATGTAGCATTGTTTATTAAAATATTATGTTGTGTACATATTGAAATTTACATACATATTTAGTTTCTAAAAGGAATAGAAATACAAATAATTATAGACCCACATTCAGTAACAGCTACAGAGGTAACTACACCAGAAGAACGATAAATACATATAGGTTTGTATTATTAAAAGAAAAAGAAGTAAGTCTTGGTTAACTAAATTAGTGAAAAACTCAGATCTCTCTAACTGTAAACTTTGTGCACTCTTTCTCAGTATTTCCATGAAAATAATCTCTTTAGGATCACCTATTGGTGTTTTTGCTTGGTGCCAGAGTTAAATATCTTCTAGAATATGTAGGTAACATAGTTTCCACTTGTAAAAAACATCTCTGTCATGTTATAAAAAGCACTTCTCTACTTAATCTTTGAAATTGATTTTGTTTTTATGTCATGTCTTTTTATTTGCTGCTCAATTATGTGTTAACGTTAGGATCTCTATTGCCTTTCTAGGATCTAATGGAATTTAATCAAACATGGTTACTGAAAAAATTAGACAAAACATAATCCGTAATGTTAAGTAGATGCAAATATTCAGTTTAAAATCCTAAAAAATTTGTTAAGTAAATTATTTTTTTTGCGGCAATTGTCTTAAATTCTTCTATATTTTTTTATGTTATGGCTTTTATCAAGTTTTGGCGATTACGCCAAAGTACAGTTCAAAGAGAAACCAACTATTGGTGTTGTATGGTATTAAAATGTAGCAAGTAATCAAAATGTGATAGGTCCCTTTATTGCTTTATGGGAGCTTATCATAACAAATCTATTCAAGTCCATATGGAGTTTGTGGTGGGAAGTCAAGGGGTACAGTTGAAGTTTGCCTTAGACAATTTTGCAAATTGATTTTAGTGGACTTTATAATATGAAATTGGTGTAGTTTGGTGTTATAAATGCTCGTGCTCATGAACAATTTGTGAAATAGTTAAAGTGGACTGATAAATGGACTCGTACAGATTTGCCGCCCCAAGCTCCCACGAGGTGTCAAAGAACATACGCCATCTTTGATGCTACTTGGAAAAACTTTACCGAACAACACCGATACTTAGTATCTCATTATACTGGACATTGGCAGAATCACTGAAATTTCGGTGGAAGCCATAATATAAAACAGAAGAAGAAGTCCATATGATAGTCTATTTCACACATTGATCATAAGCATGAGCATTTCTAATACCAAACTACACCAATTTCGTATTATAAAGTCAACTTAAATCAATTTGCTAAATCATCTAAGGCAAACACCTTGACTGCCCACCAAAAACTCCTCATCGCATATTGTTTATTATTGTGGATTAAATAAATATGAATGTGTAGGCAGATTAAACATTACCAGTAAATTTTTTATAGGTGCCCCTATCGCCACTACGCACTACCCTGATGCAATAATGAATTATAATAAAGATTCCTTTGCAAATGAACTTACTACTTAACATTTGAGTTTCAGTCATAACACAGCTCTCTATTCTCCAAGTTTCAAATGCGCTAATTTTGCTTTATATCAGTCAATAAAAACTTTTATATCCCCTATATTTAATTATTACATATGTACATACATATTAACAAAATACAAGTTTTATATACTTTCATCTTGAATATGCAGGTAGGTTAGGCTCACATAAACATTATACTTGATTGCACATATTTAAAAAAAAATTTTATTTGATGTTCGCAAAAATGCCTGCATTATTCTAAAATGCATTGGCTATAATAGGTATAATGAGCAAATGTATTCATTATATTATTTATAGAAACTGTTACAAGGTCCGAACACAATAATAACTTGTTGGAAATGCATTCATACTTTATCATTTTCTGTTATTAAATATCCAAACTGTTATCAAGCAAACTAATAACTAGGCCGTAAATAGTTGTAATGGGCATTTTATTGAAATTATATTTACAGTTTGATTTCTTATAAATAAACTGTACTTGTTTCAAAGGTAAGAAAAGAATTTATACACTGAACTTTTAAATTTATCCGGAGTATACATTTAAATATCCTCTGAATGCTCTTGCCACTATATGGCTCGGTAGTACATAGAGGGTTGCTCTTCAGCAGTGGAGATTAAAAAGGACCTGATTAATTATCATCAAAAATATATGTTGATTGATGTACACCATAGTGTAGAAAGTTTGTTTGTCACATACATCACATACATTGCGGCTTCCATATGATTGACTTTTGTATATTTTAGATATACATATATAAATAAACTGTGGTGGATGTTGAAGTGACCATCAAAATGTTTACATAGTAGTTGGCAAAAGTTGTATCTTTACTCTCCCTACATTGTTGGTTAGTCAGTGCAGGTCAACACCACTGAGCAAGTATAAAGGTTTAGACTGAGCTGCGGGCTACTTGACAGTGAGTGATATATAGTGTGTTTGGGTGTCTGTTACAGAATAAAGGCTACAAATCCATGACTTCAAATATTGACCCCGGGCCGGCGCTACGGTCGCCGCTCCATTTTATTTATTGACCCAGGTCATAGCCCTCCCCTCCGCACTAAATCACAGCCGCTTGATTAACTCAAAATAAAACTGGCTCACAATCAATTAGTAAACTTAAAAAGAAATATTTTAGAGTTGGAAGTTTCTAGCTACAATCCCCAAGGAACTTCTGAAAGTCAATTGGAGACTCTTACGTGTATTATCTTCCAAACCAGCAAGAAATACTTATTAGTAATAATAATCAATAAATAAATATACACGTAATATAGGTACGTGGGGTACTTACTCAACGATACTAACTATATTTTATAATAGACTAGCAGCCCTCCTCGGCTGCGCCCGGGCATGTATTATACCTTAAAACCTTCCTCATGAATCACCCTATCTATTGGTGAAAATCGCATGAAAATCCGGGCAGTAGTTTTTCAGTTTATCGCGAACAGACAGACAGACGCGGCGAAAAACTTTGTTTTATAATATGTAGTGATAAAAATCGAAGAACCAGGTCAGGCCCATCTGAAAATATATTTTTCCATCATAACTTGACTGGGGAACGAACCCACCACCACCTAACCACTGCGCCACGGTGCTGTTAGCTTATCAGTGTCCCTCTTCTTCATCCCTTAGGTGTCCTATAGATATTCTTTCGCCTGAAAGGCCTCCGTGGCGCAGCAGCTAACACGCCAGTCTCGGTTCGATTCCTGGTGCAGGCAAATACTCGAACATTTCCTTAGGTATTTGTCCGCAGTTTTGGAGCTCTCAAAGAGGATTGGCGCAAGGCAGGGATGTAAAAACTTTCGCAAAATTATACTATACCATAAATTCCGTCAGATTTCTTTAACCTCTTCGTTCCAGATCAAAAGCCTTGACCACATCAGAAGAACCACAATGATATTATATCTACTACCAAAAGTACAGTTTTCTAAAACTGTCCCAAAAAACCGTAGAGTGTAGACCCTTCCGTCCGTGGAGAATTAGCGCGATCCGTGGCTTTTTCAGAACAGCTAGCAACTATTTTCAGGAGTTTGAAAATTTGCTCTCAGTCTAAACCAGCTTTCTTTTTTCGCGTGCATATATTTATTAAGAAAGAAAATGGTTAGTAGACGTTTTGTCCCTTAAGTCAACAGATTTTTACTAACCGACTTCAAAAAAAGGAGGAGGTTCTCAATTCGTCTGTATGTTTTTTTTTGTATGTATGTTATTATTACTATGTCAGTTATGGATCGATTTTAGTGATTCTTTTTTTTGTTAGATAGGTAATGCTCCAGAGGTGGTCCCATAAAATTTTTGTCGCAATGTATTGAGAACTTTTTCAAAAAATAAACAAAAACCCAAAAAAGAATGTTAAAGGATGCCGCTTGGTTTAAACTTATTTGTATTTTATTCTTATGCGAATCAAGACAAATTGATGAGAACGACTTCAAAAGTGGTCCTATACTTTTTTTTATCGAAATGTATCCAATGCTTTTAGAAAAAATCAACAAAAACAAAAAAGAATTGTACAAGTGCCATTTGGTTTAATTTTATTTCTGTTGTATTCTTTCGCGAATCAAGACAAGTTGATTACGACGTTGTTCCTCTATTTTGATTGAACTACCACACCCATTTATGTATAGGGTTGAAGTCGGTGATACTTTTTTGTTAAAAATAATTATGTTTATCAATCTTTATCGAGTCAAAGGGAAAAGAGAGACCTTATGAAGCGTCGTAATACCAAACGCTACATTTAGAAATATAGTAGAGTTTTTCACCATGACCTGCCCGCCTATTTACTAACTCGGATGACAGGTGCCGATGCCAATCAATCTAGGATTTGCTGTTGCAATGCGGTTTTTGTATTCCAAATAATAAGTTTTTAAATTTATTAATTAAATAAGTAACAGTAAATCCTAGATTGATAGGCATCGACACTTGTCATCCAAGTTAGTAAATATCATATTTACTAACTTGGATGACAGGTGGCCCCCGAATGGCCGAGGATCGAGCACGGGATCCCCAGGGCACTTGCGATATGACCGAGTCACAGAGCTCCTCTTTAGATTCTTCGTTGCATTTTGCTCTTGCGACCCTTTGCCCCTCCTAGTCTCCCGTCACACTTTATCCCCAATGAAAGTGAGCGCGGCCAGGTGAGCGGCGTAGTTATCTATCACAATATTACCTCATTCATCGCTCGCCCACTTTTTCACTTTCCTACTGGCAGAAAGCGTGACAACGTATTTATAGACACCATACGCTAATCCCATACTTTGTAGTAAAATATGCGAGTGTCTGTTCTCGCTGATGGCAAGATTGTACTTAGTCGATAAAATCTATGGGAACTTATGCCTACGTCTACGTATCGTAGAAAAATAGTCTTCTTTTTCTTTTGCGGGACAGACAGCATTTTGTCAGCGTGTCGGTGGGGAACAGGAACCCTTTATGATGCAATCGGGTAAAAAGTTCTCTAGTAGAGACCTTGGGACTCTACTAGTATTGACCACAAATAGCATAAAATTATATCGAGGCCCTTTCAATTTCAATTTATTTATTTCAAAAACACATATTACAATAACTGGTAAAACAACAAAAGTACTTGGTATACCTATGTATGGACACCGACCATACTCCCCGGAAGACCACCTCCGAACTAGACGTAAAAGTCTGTATCTCAGTAGATGAGCGACATGTGGAGTACTTGAAGGTACCCAATTATTTAACAATGCTATTCGTGTGTTAATAGCACGTTAACAGCTATGGACTCACTTCTTAAATAAATAAATATCTACGGACAAATCACACAGATTGAGCTACCCCCAAAGTAAGTTCTTAAGCAAGATTTGCGTTATAGGATACTAACTCAACGATACTATACTTTATAACAAATACATATATAGATAAACATCCAAGACCCAGGTCAGTCTGAAAAAGAACATTTTCCATCTTGACCTGACCGGGGATCGAACCCGGGACCATCCGTGTCGCAGGCAGGCGTGTTGACCGCTGCGCCACGGAGCTCGTCTTGCCCAACTAGATAATCTGTATTTGGGCAGAAGAGCAAATTATATAAATTAATAAATTAATAATTTTGTGCTTCGGAAGACTCGTTAAACCGTCTGTCCCGGCTGTTATCCATCATTGATGGCAGATGCCTTTACTAAGCTTGAAGAATCTGGCAACATTAAAAGCCTCTTAAACACACGAAAAGAAAAAAAATGGACAATCGATTTTTTTTAAATATCCAAATCTGTTTGGAGAAAGCCTTTACATGCCTCCATATTGTACCTTCTCTTATGATGCCTTCGACCCTGGCTGCTCGGGGTGATCACTTACCATCAGGTGACCCGTCCCAGACCCGTCTTAAATATATATTGAAATGAGGAAACTGCATTGCAATGCATCTCCCGTCCAATGTGAAACTTAAACAACCCTCCTTTTAGTCAGGGTTGAAAAAATCAGTTGACATTCATACAATGCCACAATTCCAGAAGGTCCGTTGCCAACTTGTGCCTTCCCATCGCCTCAAATTAGGAATGGTTAAAAAAACCACTTCTACCAATCAACACCAATATTCGCGAATGAATAGTCGCAGACTTAGGAAGGACAGGCCGATCAATTCGTCATTTACAATTTGTATAATGTCAATCTGTCTCAATCACAATGTTTGGGTTTCGCATGTTACCTACAGACGTAGGGTTGTGTCATAGGTATGGTGCATCATGCGAGCGGACTAATATTTATGCTACTTCAAACGCAACTCTTCATCCGTACACACGTTAATGTGTGAGTTAACAATCACTGTCGCCTCTGTAGAATGAATTCAAGTACAACTGTACAAGTACATACATACGAACTTATATCTTATATACATATTTTATACATACGAACGTAAGTTTACGTTCGTATGTATAAAAGACAGCGCGATAATTCTGTGGTTTTGTTATCATTTCCTTTCCTCTTTGTCTTACTCTTCCATGCTGAACGGGGAGAAAATACAAAATGGAGAATGTACGAGCTGCTTCTCTTCCCGCGCAGGCTAGAGAAGCTTGCTAAGGCATATGGCTCCATGGCATCCAAGATTCATCAACACCGCGAGAATAAAATAATCGACCAAGTGCAAGTAGGACTCGCTAGGGGCACGATCACGAAGCGTTCCGTACCATCTCTACATCTTTAGACTGTCGTGAAAAAAAAAACGAAAAAAAATCACGTTGCCTTGTTGTGTATGGGGGCCTCCTTAAATATTTATTTTATTTTGATCTAACTAATTGTTTATTTTTAAAGTGACATTTAGTCCAACAGTTGCCGTTATTAATATCAAGCAAAAAAAAAACCGGCCAAGTGTGAGTCAAACTCACGCAATGAGGGTTCCGTACAATATGCTTCGTGAACACACACACAATGTGAAAAAAATGTTTTATTCAATTGACTAGCGCTATCTAGTGGTGTTTTAGTGAACTATTTCCCTAGATGAACTTATTATTGTGAGTTTACCACTTAATTTTCAAGTGATAGAATTCTTATTATTTTTCCTGTAATCTTCAAGGAATGAACTACATTTAGTAATTTTTTCAAAATTTTCGGCCCAGTAGTTTCGGAGATCAGGGGGGGGGAATGGTCAATTTTTGCCTTCTTTCGTGAATAAAATCAAAAGTATTGATTTTACCCGAACAAAAAAAAATATTTTTGAGATCCTCATAATGAGCCCTTTCATTTGATATATGACACAGTAAGGTTTGCAAAAGTTTCTTTTAAAATTTTGTAATTGGGCCCCTCAAAATGACCCTTTTTTCAAAAAAATCTTTCTTTACTTTCCACATCCGTGTTTGGGTCATAGGATTACACTATCTTACCAAATTTCATGTGTTTTGGTTCAGTAGATTCGGAGGAAATCGGCTGTGACAGACGGACGGACGGACAGACAGACGCTCGAGTGATCCTATAAGGGTTCCGTTTTTCAACTTTTGTACGGAACCCTAAAACAGCAAATATAAATATATATAATGTTAGTTTTATGGGACCCTACAATTTGTTTTAGTATTTTATTGTAAGTTATAGCGTCAACAGAAATACATCATCTGTGAAAATTTCAACTGTCTTAGCTATCCCGGTTCATAAAAAGCCTGGTGACGGACAGACAGATGGACACATGACCTTTTGTGCACGGAACCCTTAAAAGGCGTGATTTGTCAACGCTAAAAATGGTTAAATAAGGGTTATTATTATTAAAGATAGTTTGTCTGAAAAGTTTTTGTGTGAATTTTATAATTTGATGCCACCCCTAACCATTGCACTATTTGAGTTGCCAGTAACATTAATGAAATAAGTGTGTGTTTCTTCGTCGTTTTCGTGCCACGTGAGTCTTCGAAATGTCTCTATGTCCGCTGTATCTGAACGTGTTCCTCTATAACCTTCACCTCATTGATATCATCTCCTCTCACAACACAGCTCATTATTCTGTAATATCTAGTGCATTCACTGCAAATCTATGAGTGTAGGTTGTTATTTCGTCTGATTGCGAGGGATTTTTTGATGCGATGTTGTTGATCCAATTTAAAGTTTATGGCCACATTAAGTTTTTGGTGCTGATTTTTTTCTGTTATCTAAAGCTGGTAGAAGGAAATAAAATATGATAATTTTTTATCAGTGGGGGTGGGGGTAGGCACATAGAAAATCTCGTAAGCGTGCATTTAAAATGTTTTTTATTTAACACTAGCTGTTATCCTCGGCTTCGCCCGCGTGATATATAGCCTATGTCCTTCTTTGTACCCTAACCTATGTGTTTGCAAAATTTCATGATGATCGGTTCAGTAGATACGGCGTGAAAGCGTAACAAACAAACAAACTCACTTTCGCATTTATATTAGTTGGGATTGGGATTTTTTTACTATGTTATCGCATTATATATATTATGAATAATGGTTTTGTTATGTGACTTATTTAGAGGTTTAGTGAGGACAGCATCAACGAAGGAATGAAAACACAAGATTAAAGGATCGCAGAATAAACATCATGTTCAGGCATATATTATTAAAAAATGCAACAGTGGTGCATATATAAGCAAGGTATCACGTTGTCAGAATTTTGAATAAATTACGTGTTTATGTTAAATGTATACTCGTCCACTACTGGCATAGGCTTCCCCAATAGCACGCCATCGAGAGCTATCTTCGGTTGCTCGCATCCAGTTCCTGCCAGCCATCTTGCGCAAATTATCACTCCACCGTGCCTGAGGACGTCCTACACTACGTTTACCGAGACGCCGTCTCCACTTAAGAGCTTGTTTTCCCCAACGGTTATCGGTTCTGCGGCTAATATGGCCAGCCCACTGCCACTTCAGCTTGCTAATTCGGTGGGCTATGTCGACGATCTCTGCCGGATCACCTCATTTCTGATTTGATCCCGCAGAGAAACGCCGAGCATAGCCCTTTCCATAGCCCGCTGAGCGACCTTCAACTTGTGGACCAGCCGGGCCGTCAGTGTCCGTCTACGTTTCGGCTCCGTAGACTACCGACCGATTAAAGACTTTCGTCTTTAGGTACTGTGGGATCGACGATGTGAAGACCTGACTGACGTAGTTTCCCAAACGCAGCCCAACCCAGCTGAATTCTTCTATTCACCTCGCTCTTGAAGCTGTTTCTACCTAGCTGCAATGTTTGGCCGGGGTATACATATTTTTGAACAACTTCGAGAGCGGCACCGTGTACTGTAATCGGTTCCGGTAGTACATGTTCGTTGAACATGACCTTGGTTTTATCCAAGTTCATCCGTAGGCTGTTGCGTATAGAAGAGTCAGCTAGGTCATTCAGCGTCCGTTGTAGGTCCTGCAGCGTTTCTACCACGATGACGATGTCGTCAGCAAATCGCAAGTGAGAGATGTACTCGCCATTGGTGTTGATGCCACGTCGTTTCCAGTTCAGCGTCTTGATCATATCCTCCATTGCATTAGTGAACAACTTAGGAGATATAACGTCTCCTTGTCTTACATCCTCGATGCAACGGTATAGGATTTGTGACAGTTACGGCCGAATACGTTTACTTTTTTTTTTCATCAAACCTATGGAGGAGCCCGATGGTCCAGTGGGTGTGAGCTCTATGAGCGCTTACGTAGGTTAAGCAACCCCTGGTGCAGTCCCTTCTTGGATGGGTGACCGCAAGTGGCATAAAAATATCTCGAGCTCCTCCGTGCTTCGGAAGGCACGTTAAGCCTTTGGTCCCGACTATAATCGTTGATGGCAGTCGTTAAGCTATGTCAGATGAAAAATCTGACACCAGTGTTGGCCACTTACACGTATACGAAAAACAAGAAACAAACATCAAACCTATACGCAAAAGTTGAAAAATTTCCTCTGAATCTCGTGTGGTGCGGTGGAGGAACTTCGTATGTGTGCAAGGTGGCTGAAAGAAATAATCACAGAAATAATATATTTTTTCAAATTTGTCGAAATTTCTTGGAATGAACGAGAAGCTTCAAAATATTCAGTACAATTTAAAGAGAACTTCGTTCGGATTCGTTTGGATCAGGGATTGAATAACCGAAAAAAATACGGTTAAATCGGTAAGCGGTATGACGTTATACCTTTATATTTCGATACCTTAGAATAATGGTACCTTCAAATTACCATACCATAAAGAAACGGTACCTGTATGGCTTTGGTATTGTAATATTGCTGTATCGTTGTTTTTTTCGATACTGGAATTATGAAATAAAGGTTTTCATTGAATTTTACCGCCGAGGATTCGCCTCTTATGTTCTTCGTCGCATAATTTTTTAGGTACTAAAACTATTTCAGTTAAGGTACCAGTAATTATAAAGGTATCGATACGTTAATGTATAAATACCATTATTTATATTTAGCTGTATCACAACCGTAATTGTCAACCGATTTGGTTCTACCTTTAAATCTAAGATGTATCGTAATTTTATACCGGTACCATACCCTTAGGTATACCTTTACCGTTTTCAATCCCTGGTTTGAATTCATAAATCCTTATCAAAAACTCTTTACCAATGGATACAGGAGCTAAGTGATTTTGGAACAACGGGACGTCAAAATGGTTTATGTAACCAAATGGGCTGTTTTATATTCCACATTAATATTAACACTGTAAACACGTTCCCTTGTGCGTCATGTAACCGACATTTTACTAACAGAATCGCCGCATGAGCATATCATGACTTTCATCGATCACATTTTAAAATTCATCATCTACTCTTCAAGTGTTTTGCTGCTTTATGATAAATAGTACTGTTACATATGTATTTTCTGTTCGTATTGTGATCCCCTTGACCAGAGATATTCTGTTGGTGTTTTTTGCCATTATTTGTAACAACACATGACTTTGCATTATACATAAGTATACCTAGAGGATTATATAATCCTCACGTTTTTTGAAATTGTATAAGTATTTTGCTGAATTTTGCATTGAAAGGAGTTGATTGTGTCACTGATACATAAAAGTACCTACCTTCAGTATATTCTAGGTCGAACTTTAGAAAATAATGCAATTTGAATCTCTTTAATTGTCTGATAAACACCCTCTTGTTGATCACAGAAATATTATAAAATATACGCTAACCTTTTTAGACCACCTTCTTCTTCCTGAGTAGTAAAACTCATTTGATCCAAATCAAGTCATCCCGTGGATGTCGTAAAAGGCGACTATGGAAACACAAGCTAAACAAAGCTTATTAACATCAAAGAGACCTCTCCAACCCGTCTGGCCAGCGTGGAGGGTGTAGGCCAAATCCTCTGACTACTCAGGCTAGTATATGGCTCTGGTAGTACAGAGAGGGTCGTGCTCCTGCAGTGGAGACTAGAAAGACCTGATGATGATGAAGTAAAACTAAAGCATAATCCTTTATCTACTTTACCCCTAAAGTAAATGATGAAATGATTTTTCGGGCTCCAGTGCTGCCATTGAAATAAATTATAAAATAATAGTAGTTCATAAAGCAGATATTTTTTGGCATATTTTGCTTTTTTTTTAAATTCAATTTAAAAATAAATAATTCAATCAAAATAAAATTAATTTATAAGCCGTACAACAAACGTTCAACAAATTTTTTGTCGTTATTTGCTCGATGTCTGTTAGTTTGAATCCTTCGTGCGCGAGTCCGATTCGCACTTGGCATCTTTTTTCTTATTTTAATCTTTTATAAACTAAGAATATATTCTGCATTTCTTCGCTTTTGCCTCCGACCAGCCGTATTGTATTTTATTCTCGCACGTAACTTGGTGGAAAATTATAAACGCGATTAAATTGGAATATTAAGATTCCCTCCGAAATAAATTCTTATATAAAGAAACGGACAAATATCGCTTCTTTATCGTGTAAGTGCACATTAACAACGAATATCACTATCATGGCTATAATTTTGCGCGGCCCAGACGGATTTTCCCGTGATCTTTCTGTGCTGTAAAAAGAATATTAAAGTTATTGAATTTAATTGGCATACATTCAGGGGCGTAGCTACCGCCGTATCAATGATACTGGCTAAAGGGGGCTCTTTTAGAGTATTTTTATTAAACTACACTGCACTGCTGTGCAAACGTGTCTCCCATTACTTCCTCTGCCTCATATGCATTTTATGCCGTTTTGAAGCCATATTCCGAAATAGTGTGAGCCTGTGAGGTCCCAGCTCTGATAGAGCGGGCCTCACAAAGTAGAGGAGGTAATTGTAGATGTTGCTCTACTACTACTGGCATATTTGGCACTCAAAGCCGTGTGGTTCCCGGATACTTGGAGTGATCCTATTCTACTCTGCCGGGAACTACACGGCGTATTGTAGCGTATATAATTATCACGTTCTTATCCCTTACAGAGATAGGGGCCTAAGGCCTAAGGCCTCAAGGTAAACTTGCTAGGAATTTCTGTCAGGGTAAAGTGGGTCAGTAGAGAAATATTGTTGACATATTCTTTAGAATAATCCTTGTCAACTTATACAAAAGGTAAAAGATATGTTTGTTTGTTTGTTTGCATTGAATAGGCTCCAAAACTACTGGACCAAATTTGAATATTCTTTCACCAATAGGAAGCTAATTTATCTGCAGGTAATATAGGATATAAATAATGTCGCGGGAAAATTGCTAGTAACTTAAAAGTTATAAGTATAAAAAAACTCATGTTGTAGTAGATGGGAGAACTTAGGTAGATTTTAGACCGCTGGATTGAGATGTTGGTTTGAAAAAAAATATACTTCATTCCGTCGAGGTATTTGAGGCGAAAAATATTTTTAAACAGTATTTTGGTTTAATTTTTTCTTAATTTATTAGGATCGATCTCAGATGTTGCATCAAGCTCCTTTTATAGTAAAAAATAAGTAGTACCAAAAAATAATAAAAATTGCTTTTCAATAATTTGAAGAATGGAGAGTATTTAGCTTTTTCAATTTGAACATAAACGTGCCCCTATCGCACAAGCATGCATGTATGTGGGTTTCCTATCCTAAATGTATTTAATTCCATTCCAAGCGTTCGTCTCCGATCGGTATCTATGATTTGTAATGTGGGTCCTGAGTGGGTTTTCCCCTAGGCTAGTCCTAGAAATTGTAATAAATAATATAAGCGATTCAATAAATTCAAATGCAGCATCAATCGTGGGAAAATCGCTTTTCGAAGGTAAAAGTGAGCATGAAGTCGAAGCCGGCTTCTCCAGACGACTAGTTGTCGGAAGTGATCAGACGCGTGGCGGTGCGACATTACAGTGACGTAAGTGAGTGGATTCGGCAGGCTTTTCGGGGCCCCCACCAGCACGTTTTGTTTACACGGCCGCCGCCGCAGCCGGCACCCGGCACTCCGCAGCCGGCAACACGCGAAACGCGACGCACCGCGCCGCACGCCCGCCGACCGAACTCTACCTCTGATAAAGTGATACCTTAACATCTGAGGCCCTAGCGGACGCCGCCGGACTCCGGACACAGAAAAAACTAGAACTATTACGCTCCCAGACGAACCCCGCCGCGAGTTACATCATACCAACATTACCCGTGCATCAGGTGTGTGCTCAGGATCTGCATCTCGCCGAATATAATCGTAAGTCACATTTTTTGGTCATTACAATTTTCTAAACCTGTTCTCTTACATCACGTTACGAAAACAACGCAATGCAAATGTTTAGTCTGCTATCTCTACATCGGTTTTTTGCCGTAAATAGTTGTTATTAAAAGTTTTTGTCATGATTCTTTCAATTTTAGACACTGCCATTGTAAACGTGGAGGTCGTAATTTTTGTGTCACTTACGTTCCTTTTCGAATGGAACCGGTTAAGGTATTTTTTAAGCTGGGTAATAAAATTAACATATCAGTGCCAAGGATCAGGCACGTACGCATCATGCAGGTATGAATTGGGTTCAGAATCGTATCGTACATCTTCGATTTGCTGTAGGACTTTGTGTTTTCAGTGCGCTGAGTGGCAATGAATGGAGTAGGTTACTCATCCTTAACATACCATTGTGTTTAAGAATAATATTCTGAAAATATGCATCCAGCACAAGGAGGTCTCCAGCGTCTGTTGTTTACTGTTTACGTTAGTCTAAATGGTTATATTGGCCTGTGAGTGTCCCCGACGCGTGTTTACAGTGCATTTGATCTGCACTCCACTATCACCCGTGTCCAGATAACACGCATGTTCTAATCTTGACAATACACGCGCTCTATCATAGAGGCCAAAATAAATCTTACAGTTAGGCATTTGTTTTCTCTAATAAAAGCGTTTAGATCATTCATTAACATTGGAGCTGTTCTGAAAATCTATTTGTTTAATTTCCATCAGTTCGTAGAAACTGCTCTACTTTATTTTCCAAGATTTGTGATCATAAAACTTGTACATTGCTAGATTGTTCGAAGATATTCCGCTGTATCGATTTGTGCGTGAGCTATTTGAGTCCCGGTAATTATCCGGTACTGAATAAATCATACGCTATAAATACGTATCCTGGCGGTCCTTCCCTCCGACCTCCAGACATTCGACCTTTACTTCTAAGGGCTCTTTATGAATCGTATTACCGCGATGAACAATACATTGTTAAAATCGTTTTGGGAAACTTATTAGAATAACATTGCATTGTTTAGTGATTTCTCTTTCGAGAGTATGGATGTAACGTTTTAAATTAGTCGTAAAAAGCGTGATTTAAACTGTCTCAATGCTTATATACAGCCATTTCTCAACAGTAAATGATAGTATTAATACTCATACTTGAAGATTGCTTTGCCAGCTTGTGTTTACCTGTTGATGCAATATGTATGTTCTGGTTAAAAAGAACTGAGTGGATTTTGTTAGTAAAAGAAGTTTAGTCATATACCTATTTCTTAGAGTAGTGGCTCCTGTAGACCTCCCAAGTCTGTCTTTGGATACATTAATTTATAACTTAGTAAATGTTCATCACGCACCTTAAAACAAACAAGAAAATGCAATCGTTTGCTACTATGGAATCTATGACAGCTGCGCCGTATTAATTATAAAAAAAAAGAGACCGTCAAAAAAAAAATTACAAATCATCACTTAAACCCCAAACACTTGAAAAATTCTATGTAATTATTGACCTGCTCACAAAAATTCATGAGAAACAGTTGAAAAAAGCCATCTGTAGAGGAGAACAGCTGGACAGACATAGATAGACTACAGACACTTTACTACTTTTGCCCATGCTAAAACGGAGGCGCTTCGCGCTCGCTCGGTCAATAATGCAGTTTGCCTGTGACGAAGGAAAAGAATCTTTCTACACAAAAATGTTTCAAAGAATGGTTTCTTCACATATGAGATGATAAGAAAATTTACGTTTATGATGTGATGATTCATACGAGCAAGGAGTACCTTGCTTGTATACAATTTTGTTTTCCTCTTTAACTAGGTCAAAGTGTTTTCATGATTATTCACTTTTCCTTATTGTTTCAACCACTGTGTTTCTATGAAAAGTACTTGGCTGCAACACATTTATCTGGCAATCTATTTTGGACCTATTCCAAAAGAGGCCCTAGTATGGAACCTTGCGTTTGCCAAAAGTAGCGATCTCTAGTGTATATTCGGAAACGGTTAAGGCTGTAATTTGTAATTTATTATGAGATTCATTATTCTGCAGTTCATGGTGGATTTATAAGTAATGATTTTGGTACTTGTTTCAGTTGTACAAATTATGTAGGAAATAGGAATCTTCCCGCTAGTTTATCTGTTTGTGTCTTACTAGGTTAGCCTGCGACTCAGCTCGCGTAATCTTAGGTCACTCGGGAACAGTACTCCTTTCCAAGATAAAAGATATTAATCGGTTTAGTGAAGTTGAAGCTTAAAGAGGTAATAGACAGATAGAGCGACAGATAGAGTTACTTTCGCATTTATAATATTAGTCTGGAAGTATGGTTATGTATTTTGTTAAATCGCTATCAGATCATCTAAGAGAACATGGTCGGTAAAGAAAGTTTAACCTTGTAAGCTAAGTTGGGTGGAATCCTTCGCTCTCTAAATCTTTGTTATGGCTAAGTATCATTGAGTAATGCTGCTTAAATTATCCCAATCCCAACTAATATTATACATGTGAAAGTGAGTTTGTTTGTTTGTTTATTTATTTGTTAGTTTGTTACGCTTTCACACCGTATCTACTGAACCGATCATCATGAAATTTTGCATACACATAGGTTAGGGTACTGAGAAGGACATAGGCTATATACCACGCGGGCGGAGCCGCGGGTAACAGCTAGTTATTTATATTTCGTTATAATGTTTCCTTTAGCTTTCCTTCTGAAAAACAAGTTGTACCCTCAATCTGCAAATCTTGTGTAAAGGTTTTGTATTCACTCTGCTAATATACAGAGCCGATGAATTCCCGTGAATGTGTAATATCCTGGGTAATATAAAAAAAGTATAATCTTGATATTAATTTCTTCTTATTTTGATCTCTACATTTCTTTGTTCGATAACTGTCTTCAGGTTTAAATATTGTTCAATTCATGCGTAGTACGTTGCGTAGTTTCGAGATAACTATTTTTTCATAATAAGTTAAATGTTTAGTGAATTCGATTGTAAAAGAAAGATAACTCGTGTTATCGTTCATTGACCGCAATCCGTTGCGATCAGTAGAGGTCTTAATTAACTATTTGGAAATATGGAAGTATTATGATTATTGCTGTGCGGTTTACGGTCTGTTTTATAGACGATTGCTTAACGATTGGCTGGACTAACACTGCACCTCACCCCTCGAACTTCGAAGATTAGGAGATTGCAATAAATAAAGTAATATAAAACAAAGGAAACAATAGATCGGCACTATAGACAACATAATTGTCTCTCAAATAAAGGGGTTACCAGAATAGTTAATAGAATCTCTATGCTTTAAAATGAACAATAATTAGATAATTACTGACAGTAGCAACACATCATTCAAGTGTATTGCATTTCATTTATTGCTATACAAACATTATTTCATGATTGCTTAGTCACTGATCAAGTGATCAGTGCTCTATGAAATGGCCTAATTTTTAAGCAGGCGAATTTTAAAAGTTTACTATAAAATAATAAAATAAGGTAAAAATTCGTTTTTTTTTCGCAAATTCTAATTTTCCGTCGCTTTTTCGCAACAAAAGAGTTAAATGATTTATCACAAGTACAGCTTTTATATACAATTAGCTTTATAATGTTGGTTGTTGGCTTTCGTTATCAACTGCAATACTCGAATCGTCTTATCTATCTGGGCGTTGGTCCCACTTATTCATCGTTTCCAATCCGATGAAAGCAATTAAAAGATTCACTTTCGTTGAGACCAGTTCAGCGGTATTTTTGCATCTCTATGATTTTTTATAGATCATGACCTTTATTGATACTCTAAGATCATGACACATGATGATTGAAATTTATTATTTGCCTCTGAACTATGGCATTCAACCAGTTACTACATATATGCTTTTGCTTGAAATTGCTTTTCGTAAATTTCAAAAAAATAATACGATGCTGCTTGTAGCATCGTATTATTTTTTATTTTTTTGAAATTTACGAAATGTGTCAGTTTCGTCAGATGTAAATGTTGTTATTCAACAAATTTGTTAAATTTAGTTCTAATAATGTCAGCTTAAACTTCTTCCCAAAGGTTTGTGTATATAACCAATCCAGGTGAAGCGTGGGTCAATCGATAGTAAGATATGAAGGTAACCTTTTCATACAGAAAGTAAAAGTTTACTTTCGTTGTCTCAGATGAAAGTAATCCACAGCTAGCTTGTATTAGTTTCGCTCTCGACGATCTGGCTCCGCGGTACTCTCATTCACTAAAATTTCAAGTTCATAGTGATAAACCAGTCTTCTTGGTTAGGGAGTTATGCAAATCACGTGTTTGACTCCAACTTTGTCGTTGACTTTAATGCCACTTGTTTATATTTCATTATAGGCTATTAACAACATTTTAAAATTGTTTATTTTGAAGTGCACAGCCACTGCATGCTGTTATATAATGCAGCCAGTAACATCGCAACGTTTATTGCGAATTTGTTAT
The DNA here is from genome assembly GCA_963082605.1 of Rhodophaea formosa. NCBI lineage: Eukaryota > Metazoa > Arthropoda > Insecta > Lepidoptera > Pyralidae > Rhodophaea > Rhodophaea formosa. Next base: position 22,188,160 of record OY720204.1, read on the forward strand.
GAATGTCGTTTTCCTTTTCATTTATATGTACTCCGCTGTGCAGATACATGCGAAAAAAGCGAAATTTAACCAAATGTGATTGCGTACGAGAGAGAAAGTTATGTTATACAGCCCGTGCATTCGCCTGACGATTTACGTGATGATGACGCGCGAGTTGCGAAAAGTTATGCGGAAAAATTGCCATATATGATCGGTGTATAGGGGACTTATTTGCATCAGCTCCTTCGTGAGGGCAGCAGGAAATAAAGCTTGAATATGTGCTAAAAATTTTACAGCTTTATGGCTTTTCCACGTATAGCTGTTAATACGTTGAATCTTTTTTTTTTTAATCTTGATAATATTTATTTCTGCCAGAGCAATACTGTTTTGTTTGGGTTAGCTCGCTAATTGATGTAGGTGCTTTATTTATGATCGACTTCAATTTGACTTAGCGTGGGATTTATTTTCACTCCTAAGTGTAGAATTATACCATCCGGTGGTTTTTTCCTCTGTGTTTTTTATAACCGAAAGTGAATCGATTACTAAAATTTGAATATACTCGGGACGAGAATTAACATCTTGAGACGGTTGCTCAAGGAAAGAAAACTATCTAGGACGCTTAAAGCTGCACAATTGAGTCGCGGGATCTATTGAAAGAGAAATTGGTGTCATCACCGAACCTCATTCAGCAAGCCGCTGGACCGTACGCCCGGTGCCGAAGTAAAAGTGTTCCAAAAAATGTACGTCGCGAAATTACATTGCGATTTCGCCATAACGAGGTTACCGATGTGGGTCGAGTAACAGCTATCTGTTAGAATTAATACTTTTTTTCTCTGTTCCGTTTTGCATCCGGTAGGCAGGGCATTTAGTTCACGGCCACTAAAATTTGGCATTAGTCATCGGGTAATTTGAGCATAAGGTATATTTGCGTAGTGTTTCTTCGTTAGTATTTACTCTTTTAAAAATAATAAATCTGGCATTTTGAAATCCAGCTGGATGGCGTTTGCCCACTTTTAGGTAAATTAGGTTATAAATAATGCCAAGAGTCGAGAATAACCTTTCTACTTTTATCTGTTGAACAGTGCCGGGATTGTTGGAAATACATAAAATACCATTGGATAGTATATACCAGTTATTCGCAAATGGACATTATTAAACTAATGGTTTACAGAATAAAACCGCGAAACTAGATGATTCATTTGTAATTTTTAAATAACTAGTTATCTCGATTTTGGCCATAGAATCGTCCATATAATAACGTGTGCTTTCATTTAAAACCAAATCATTTTCACTTGCATTACAGATTAACACATTAGATTAATCTGTGTTTGTATATTTTTGCTCAAGGAAAGTTTTACTTAGTTTTCTTTAAATGTCCGGTTGATAGAAAATTTGCATTCATAGCTATTAAACTTTGTGATCATGTGGTTTGTGTGACTCATTTGTGTTGTACAAATTATTGTTTCTTTTTTATGTAATTTTTTGTGAGAATGTCATTTTTACTATCAAGTGACAGTTTAAGTTTTGTATGTAGGTGTGCGGAACTAAACTTGTATGCACATTTCCCCCCGCAAAAACGTTAGAAAAATTGTAATAGTAAATTGTCGCATTGTCCACTCCCTCCGTCCGGTACGGAGGCATGTTGCTCAAAGTTGGTGAATCTATCACTATCAGGTCCTAAACTTTTGTAGTAATATGAATTTACTTGTGCAAGGTGTTATGTGTACGATTTCGAAATTGTAGACATTGACCTTGTTGGTGAAATGTAATCGGCTGGCAATGGCTGAACCCGTGATAACCCAAACCGTGACTGGCGACTGGAAAGCGTTTGAAACGCCTTCAAACGATAAAGTTGACCTTTACTCCTGAACTTCACTGCTTTTAACGACAATTCTTCAAATTACTAACCGATAATATTATCATTACTGCGAAATTTTGTAATGTTTGTTTTATGCTAATGATCATTTTATCTGACAACTTTGTCACTTAAAGAAACTTATGTAACGCTAACTTATTTACTTCTGCTAAGATCCGCATACGTTTCGTAAAGTAACCTTAGTCAAAATTCATCAGCTTTTTAGATTTTATTTGTGATTTTTACTGGCTTTAAATATTTGATAGCATTTATTTCCTAGTAAAGGCTTTTAAAGATAGCTGTTAGCCATTGCTGGCTGTTGTTTTGTTTCGACTCTTGCTATCCGTCGTTAATTTGATCACAAGTGATGTCGTGTAGTCATTATCGTTAGCTTTTACAACACGCGAGGTTGGTTATCGAATCTGTCTGTTGTCTAGATGAATCTATTTTTGCTCGTCATAATCTATGCCTCTCTTTTTCTTTTCGTGTCTATGGTAGAGTTTAGATTTATATGCCCCTTTCATTAATCCATGTTAGTACACATTGTATAATGGACATGCAGTAGGACTGGTTTCCGGGATAAAAGGTACCCTATTTTCACCTTAAAGTACCTTAGAATAAACAAAATGTTATCTAAATCGGTTTAATGGTTAAAGAGGAAGAGGTAACAGACAGACTGATAAATAGGCAGAGTTACTTTCGCATTTTGTTAATGGTTTATAGTTTATTATTAATGATTCATTGAATTTGTTACATCTTACACTTACTTAGTAGTTAACAATTATTAAATTCGAACAAAAAATAAAGAATAACAGTAAAAATTAAAGTATCAATTCAAATTAAATAAAGATAAGGAAAGTGTAAAACTTTAATTTCTTAACTAAAGAGTAGGAAACTCTTTTAATTCTTATCATTGAGAAACTCTTTTAATTAAATTAGTATTGATACTTGAAGGTTAAGTAAATAAAGAAGACAAATAGAATAATAACGTGCTGTGTGGTTCTCGGCAAAGTAGAATAGGACCACTCCAAGTCTTCCCGTGGATGTCGTAAAAGGCGACTTAGGAAACACAAGCTAAACAAAGCTTACAAACATCAAAAAGACCTCTCCAACCCGTCTGTCCAGCGTGGAGAGTGTAGGCCAAATCCTCTGACTACTCTGGGCTAATATATTGCTGTGGTAGTACAGAGAGGGTCGTGCTCCTGCAGTGGAGACTAAAAAAATAGACCTGATGGGAGAATAAGAACCTAAAACCTCTTTATTCGCAAAGAAGGCTCAGGTTCTATAATATAATAATTCTATAATATAATATAATTTCTATAATATAATATTATTTATATTATAGTAGAATAAGAAACTAAGCCTTCTTCTTATAAAAAAAAATATTATCTGAAATTAAAAAGATTATCGTCAACATATAACAACAATCGAAACTGCTCCATCCTTCCGCCAGTGGTGATAAAGTCTTCCTTGTATAGGTATTTAAGATATAATTTTACCTTCATGTTGCTCAAACAAAACACTTTTTGCAAGTTTAACGTACCTATTGTTGTATGAGAAAAAGTGACACGCTACTCCAAATTCGTGGCGTGGTAAAAAAGCGAAATGGGAACAAGTGAAATGTGAATTTGATCACTTTCAAATTAACTACTTTTATTGTATAGTTACGCCAATCACCGTACTTAAAGATGTGGATGTAGGTATTCCTTGCTGTGATAGTTATTTTTTATTTTTTTAAGTGATTTTTATGTAAAGTGGAAAAAAAAACACGACTGTTTTATCGATGGTGATTGCTGCGTAACGTAATGTCACTCTAGTCTTTTGTCATATGTTTGTTTTTTGATATTAATTTTTTTGCTTTGATTAAAGCGATCTGAAGTTTTGAGCTTGTACAATATTTCCAAGATCGATTATTGTAAGTTGATTATTAGGCGTTCTTTTATACTTATATTTTTGTGGGCAAATGATTTTGGTGAAATAAGTATGGTCAGTTTATCATAACTGGTAATACAAGATTTACTCAAGTGTTAGGTTAGGACCTTTGTTTTGTTTCTCAGCTACATGCCCCTTGTCAAACACAGACCCTTACTTAACTGTATAAACAAAAAGTGATTGTTTTTTTTTCTTAATATTTTCTCAGTTAAAAGATTTTATCTGACTATACAAAAATGACAAAAAGTAAAAGTATACGTGATGTAAAGTTTTATTTTATGGCGTTCTGTAATACTAAGAAACAATGAAGTAAACAATCATCGAGGGGTTATAAAAACTTGTGTTTCAAGATTTCTTGCGGATTCAGTGCTCGTTGTATGCAAATGCTCAGAACCCGAAGTCCGAAGGCGTTTCTGATACGCTGATATTTTATCAAATGAAATGAAATGAAATGAAATTTATTTTGCCTAAGTGTGGTACAGTGGGTGAAATACAATAATGTTAGTTCGCACACTTAGCCGTTTCCGGCATGCAAAAGTAAAATTATTTATGTGCGTTACATGTGTCAAAGTTATTTTAATCATATTAATAATACTTACAATTACAATGCATTGTCAATTTAAATAGAATTTTTCAGGATGCAGAACTAATTTCTAAGCGTAGTATATGTCAAAATAATTATAAATGTCATGAATAAAAATCAATACATACCGTCAGTGCAAAAATGAATTATATTAAATGAATAAAATGTAATAATTAATTGTCATTTGGTTCCAAGAATTCATTAATATTATAATTCATCTTCACTCCGCCTCACAGCCAAATTCGAGACTTGCTATATCACTTTCACCTTGTCATTTTTTGACTCTCGTTAATAAATTGTATCTTTTGAGCTGAAGTCACGAAACAGACTTTTTGGAGTTTCCAGCATACATATTCTACAGCGACCTTAATTAGGATTTATACATACCTTTGTGTTGTCTGGTTAAATATGAATTTTACATTAATCGAAGACTGGTGAACACGAACAGTCGTGACTTGATATTGCATAAATTAACTCATCCATACCAATTAGTTGATCGTTTGGCGACATTTGCTCTTAGTAACCAATCAAGTTTATCCGCTGCGGCAATGTTAAATTCTGTTGCTTCACCCATAATCTATTCAAAGTTTGAATTGATATGGCTTTCATATGTGACATCTGTTTCATCATTGGCGGGGCTTGTTAAACGATTACTGGGTAACGTTTCGTTTCTTCATTTACACGTTCCACTTTGTTCAATAAGCGGAGGTGAGCAGTGTCAAATTGATGGTACTCGTGGTTCGTTGGCAGCGGCCTTGTCCGATTCAAAGTACTCCGGTTCTACCTCGTAGTTTTTAATTGATTCATGATATGTATAACGAGGGAAAGGGTGATTTATGATATTCACATTTCTTACGCAATTTTTCTTCTTTTATAAATTTTCTTGTCATTGTTAAGAAAAGATGATTTAGAATTGAGTCTAGAACTTATCATAGGCCATACTTGGCACACATGACATGTACGCAGAGTTCAGCCATATCTCCAGTATCCTTGTACTAGTAATTCATATTCCAGTGTCGATTAGCAAGACTCCCGCGACCGACCGCTTGTTACCTGATGGCTTTGGCACGGAGCGCCGTGTATGAGATCAACAATGTCAAGGTGCTGTTATGTCAGTATTGCGCAATTGCCCGTGAACACGCTTCACACTCGCCTATAACGACCGGACATCACAAAATTACTGTATCTGTCTTTCCATTTGAATGGTCATCAAAATTACGCTCGCACGAAAAAAGCAAAAGAAGCATCCACGCCTGTTGGTTTGGTTACTCTGCAAGGCTCTAACTTATTACGATTGATAAGAGATACACTATCCTCCTTTTGTCAGGAGTAAATAAGTAAGGGTGAAGGACAGCGAGTATAGGTAAGTATATCTGGGCAGTCAAGACAGCGCTACAGGGCGTCCGAGCAGTCTGGTTTATGTAGACACTCCGCGGCTCGCGGGATTTGTTTCACGCGATTGTCTTTTTACTTAAATTATTATCGGTTTATTTTTTCTTCTTCCTTATTGAGTTTCGATTTCGATTCATTGTATCGTCTGTTTAGTAATGTGGGTCTTTTTGTATTATTTAATTGATTTATTGGCACTTTGAATGCAAGCTTTTGATCGCCAATTAAGATAAAAAATGTATTATTGGTATTTGTAAGTTGAGTGGTTATTTTGTTAATATGAAAAGGCCTTCAGTTTATGCCGTAATCTTTTCGTAAAATATAGGGTGCGAGCAATTTGTCTTGATTTAGTCAATAATCGTTTATCAGTATCGCCGCAACTTTATTGCTATCAATGCAAATCAGTATACTTTATAATAATTAACTAACCTAGGACTTATCAGCTCGCATAAATCATTAGGTCCAACGACATATAGCAGCTGCCGTTGAAAATTAATACACGCATTAAGGTAAATTTGATTTGCAAATACAGTGGTAGTCACGCAAGTGAGTTTGTAAATGTTATTAACTATCATTGAATCAGCCTTACCGAACGTGCTCAATTAAAATAACTGGATCTTGTTCCTAGGAGTCTGCGCTGCGCAGATTATTAAATTTAAATGCTAATAGGTGCTCAATTAAGGAATTCCCTACAGTAATGACCAAATTAATTTTGATCAAAATAATTTCATGCTCTGGATGTAACGACGATTTTGTTTGATTTGGCCTTACTAAAGGGTTTGATCGGTTTCAGATGAGAGATATAATGTAACAGATGAGAAAATAACAATATACCTCTACATATGTACCAGCTTCTTACTTTTGGTGTCATCTGTTACACTGCTACTGATATAGAAGCAGGTAAAACTTTAGGCCCCAACAGTTTATTCCATTAATTACTACTTTTCGTAATGACGATGTATAAATAAAACCAAAATAGCTTTTAGTTTGTTTATTCCGTCGTCGGGCACCGGTTTTATTTAATAAAGCCCAACAAATTTAAGCATTATTGACTCACATCTTTTGGTGTTGACAACACTGGGTAGAAATTGCCCTTGTCCCGCCCCCCAACTGTGTCCCGGCTCACCCAACCCTTGTTAGAGCAGTTGCTTGTTAGAGCCCCCACATGATATTATAGATATACTAGGTGTTGCTCAGCAATGAGAGAGAGAGAGAGAGATTCATAGAGTAGCAGGTAGGAAATTAGAACAGGGAAGAGCACACAGAACACTAGATATATTTAGTGTTTACTATTCACTGTTTCACAATACAGACAGATATAAAATACAGATAGATATTTTAATTTGTTCTCTAGACAGTGTGTTTAGTAACAATGATGGAGATAGTGTGTCAGATGACGAGGCCTGTGAAAAAGACTTTGAAAATGGAATAGGGAACTTGAAGCTTCTACAATAAAAGTAGACAGATGATTTATAAATGAAGTGACATACAGCATTAGGGCATAATGCAGAATCGTTACAACTTACTCAGTTATAGAGCCACTATGGAGTATGTTTCAAATATATCTATCTAACATTTTATGCATTTAAATAAATGAATATTTCTTCCAAGAAAACCTCATTACTACACAATGAACATTATAAACCAGTAATAGTAACAATAAAGTCCACGTTTCAGAATTAAAATTGATATGTTCTTATGAAAGTTCTTTTGTACTGGTTAGAGACAGACACAGTACTTATTTTGTGTTTATCACTTACCCTTTGAGTATTCGAGCAATAGTAGCCATGATTGAAGGACTCATCAGACGGCGAGAAGTAGTTTGAGTTGAATGTTTTCATAACTAAAAGAAGAAGGGTTTTTTAATTTGTTTCTAGTCTTAGACTTAGTCTAATACTTGGTGAAACACCAAGTCATATAATCTTACCTGGTGGTAAAGAGATTTTTTCTTATTAGTTAATCAGTTGCAGTTGCAGGTAATGCTATGTTGAATTTTGCTCTGGCTTTATGAGCTTGTGAATTGAAAATTAAACTGAATGCGTTGAATTAATGACAATTGGCAGCTCTTACAATTTTATAGTTCATTTGGAGTTTATTGCCTTCATTTGAACTGTGATGGAGCTGTTATTTATTGGCTGCACTGAACTTGCAGTGTGCACGACAAATACATCTTTTATTCGATTTATTGGCTGTCAAATGCCCTACTTATAAAAAAGAAAAAGGTGTTAAATACTAAATAACTCGCATCCTGGACTTGAAACATTCTATTAGTGTTGAGTTAATAAAGTGGGTATCAAGTTTATTACGAATTACTATTATCATCTTTCGGATAAAGGGTATTGTGATTTCATATTCTGCGTATACAATCCTCCAGTGTCTAGCCCCTCACAAAAATATCAGTTAACATGTGAGCCGTGATATAGTCACTGCCTTGCCTGTACTCCTTAGGCATGTTTTTTTTTTCTAGCACAGTGTTGTATTACGTTAATTATCTAGTATCTGTCAGGATCTCAACCTGTCAAAACTCGTCTTCCAAATGTTGAATAAACTTCCAAAGTACAAATTGTTACCTCACCATGCAAAAAAATGCATTCAAAATATTTGAAACAGATGTTTTTTACTGTTTTCAAAAAATTTCAACTACCTATCTGGTTTATTATTTTCGTCATTATGCAATTTTATCAGAATATTTGACATTGTTGTCTACTTCAATCGGCAGACCCAAGCCAAAACAATCCTTATTGTGTGCAGTCGCAATGGAATTGGCGATTAATCTCGAGTGCGCGGTGTCATCGGCAACAGGTATCTGCTCACTTGCCTTGACCGCGCACGTTGTCCTCTCACTCACCTATAGAGTGATCATAGACGTCTTCAACGCGCTCGCATGATATGGCATCGTCCATGTGCTATCCTGCTTTATTGTTCGACTAATGTTCATCGATCACGTATTCAGGCTTTTAAGTAGATTTCGACTGTTTTTCAATTTTAGACATCTGTTTCATTTCTTTGTTATTTCATACGTACGTTCATACGTACGTCTCTTATATCTGGAGATTATATTTCTAGAGCTTAGATTTTTTTTATTTATTTATAAACGATATAAAAACTTATTCTAGTTACCCTTCAAATAACGTACCTATAGACTAACATAGATGAATCTGATGTATAAAATACAGTTTTCATATTATTCTGCTCATCTTTTATTTATAAAAATCTGGACGCAATCCTTTATTTCGCCCCAGCGTATTCAAAGGATCACAGTTTGTTTTTTTCTTATTCCATCTGAATTGGTAACAATGGCATTAGCTTCCTCACCGTCTATATGAAATTCAAAACGTATGTATGAACCGCCCGCTCTTTCCCGAAAATGACGCCTTGTATCTTTTTGCGTTTCAGCGCCACATACTGTTGCATTTTGATGTGGGTTGACGTTGAAGATATTTTTGTTCTTGATGTTTCGAAATTTGTTTATTTTGTAATGCCACTGATTTCTTAGTATGTTTTTTTCGTTAAAGCTGTGTATTGTTCATACTTATTACACATTGCGTTTATATCGGATTGAACTTCAGTAAAATCAATTGTTCTCTATTTTAGCCACACAAAGTAGACAAATGATTAAAATAAATAGTCCCGAAAGAAAACAGAAATGTCTGTACTATTTGTACACATATTTTTTATTGCTGATTAAGGCTTGTGTGAAGTATGTCCGTTATTTAATACACAACTGTTTTCACCCCAACTTATCTGGGATGAATAAGGATTTTCCTGAGGCAGAAACTATGCCAAACCTTAAGTTCAACTTAAAGTTCTTATGCCTTAGTTGCAATTGTGAAGCTGAAAGCAATAAATAGCAAACCCTCGCTATTATGCTTGCATCAGTTCCATAATGTTCATTAGATAATTTTGAGACTTATGATGATTGATTTCGAGTGACTCTTTTTGTTGAAACATCAGTTTATTCAATTTATGCCAATGGTTGGCTGGCGGCACAGTCATCATTCATTGCCACTCAATCGTGCTAAAGATAAGATGAATTGCCAGTTATTGTCCTTGGGAGTTGTATATTTGTATGGCAGGCGAAGCTCGAAGCTCCGTCGCTTCCAGGACTTCTAGTTACTTGTCTCTTCATCTTTGATTTTTAGAACTGAATAATTATGATTCTCTCGATTAAACATAGCCTGACTAATAACCGCTGGGGTGATATTGCAACAGTGAGCCACCTGTGACTTCTTGTGAGCGATAGAGTAACAGGTGGCTACTTTTATAACTATCGAGATTTGAGACTTAGAACAAACCCAATTGCAGTGACATACGTAAAAGTAAGTATCATTTGCATTAATAAATCGTAAACAATAGAAGATTTTGCCAGGGTATTTGACATAGCTATGACATGAGCGATAGAACTTCGGGCTCTGACCACTATATATAGCCGCCGCCAAATAGATTGTATGAGCTCGCTTTGGTCAACACGAATGACTTGCACAGTTGCAGTAAAGCTCTATTTTCTAAATTCTGTATAAAAGTGGGTCGATACTTTGGTCAAATAAATGTTCTTAAATCTTCAGAAAACAATTATGTAAATAGCAAGAAAGGAAATCTGCTGAAGATTGTTAAAATAATGAGTAAAGTAGAATTATTCAATCCGAGTAAACATATTGGTTATTAAAATCATCATCATCAGATCTTTTTATGTCTGCTCTGCAGGGGCACGACCCACTCTGTACTACCAAAGCTATAATAGCCATGTTTTTGAATTTGATTTCAGAAAAGTTTAATTGTAAGTATTGTGATATGCGTGCACAGAATTACTTGTGCATGCATGGGACTAGTCCTGTGAAATAGCGCTATGATTACTAAAAAAGATTTGTCACCATTTTAGCTACTAAGAATTGCTATATTTTTCAGATAATAATATTTTGTCACAAAGTCAGTGACTTGTGAAATTTATAAATTTATTTCACAAACATAAAACTGCGGCACATCAGCAGCACAGCCATAAATTTTAAATTTGGCCACATATCAAAGAGATGTGTTTACGTACGTAGACAATATTTGATATAGCTGTGATTTCTTATTGACATTCATTTATGCCTTTTAACGGTGACTGCTTGATAGAATCATCCTCATAATAAAAATTAAAATCTTTATTTTACTGATAAAAAGCGGAAAATATTTTAGTGACAGTGACAGCTTTGTTGTGTGAACGCGTATTAGATATTGCCACAGTCAAACAAAACAGAATAATATGTCTACTAATAACGGCACGAGGCGCCCTGAAAATAATCGAAAATCATGAAACAACTTTCGTATCTTTATCCTTGTCACCATCATTAACCTACTTATTTAGGATCTTTGTTCTTGTCGGTGGAGTATTTTCCATCTTATGCTATCCTCCGCTATCTCCCTTGAAATAGACGTAAATCGTGGACTTAAAGACGTAAAGAACGGTCTCGTTTAAAATTCTGCTTTAGGTAATATGTAAAGATAAAGTTTAGATGGACCATGCGTTTAGACTACCAATGCCGAATCTAGTCGGGAGATAAAATAGGTCGGCAACCTGCCTGCAAGTAGCTGAGGGTCCCGTTATCATCCGCGATAGCGTCGCCCGATAGCCGTTGCAGTTTCGACTACTTATCTCGGAATGCATTCGACAATGCGCGCCGTTTATCGTCGGTCGTGAAAAAATGGGTCGATTGACTCATCTTTGACTTGTTTATCTTTACTTGTGCAATTACATATTTTAACTAACTTCTGAGCTGGAGGTTCTAGTTCGCGTATGTATTTTCTACGTGTGATTCGATAGCTGATACATGACTGTCCAAAAATTAATATGTTTTCAGAATTGCTTATGTATGTAAGTATGTGAGATTTTTTATGACACTTTAACTTATAAATGCTTGATCAGACTAAGATGTTTTAGGAATCATTAGAAAATCTTCGCCTTTTTCTTGAATAACATGAGCTTTTAACTTATTTAACGGGCGTTGTGTCCTCTCGTTTTTTATTATTCTTTAAAAAATGTTTTGTATTTATTATCTTGGTCATATACATAATTGTGAGGCGATTACGTTGTTATTTTTTATATCAATAGGAATGTTCCTATTATAAATTGCTAATCAGTGAATTTGATCAGAACTCTTAGCTTTGGTCTAAACCCGAACACTGATTTATTTTTCTTATTATAGAATTTATGATTTTTTTTCATAAGTTACAGCTTCTGCATATATCATTCCATCTTCTGTTTAATTATTTCAGAATTAATAACAAGCTTTTTCCCGTGGCTCTGCTCGCGTTTATGTCGATCCCTCAGGAACAGTACTTATTTCCGGGATGAAAGGTGATATGTGACCCTTCGTACTTTAGACGTGTATAAAAAATTTCATGATATTTGGTTAAGTACTAGTTAAGGTATGAAAGAAACAAATAAATAAACAGTCAAACTCACTTTCGTATTTTTATTAGTAGCTAGGATACTATTTAATAATGCCGATGTAAGTACGATATTGATTCTCTGCAATGGTTCGAATATTCACACCTACTTAGTTGTAACTGTGTTTGTACACAGCACAAAATTTATCTAAACTTTCGTCATTTGCGATAAGAATAGATAGATTTTCTGTCGATACCATCACACACTGCATAGTTTAGCCCGAGCTGTCTGCGTGTCGGCGAGTCCCCTGGTCATCGCCCTGGTCAGTTTCGCAAGTCCAGTTAAACGTATGACTCGCCCACATTAATATTCTACTCCTGGTGTTATTGCGAACTTTGCGTCTGTATCCTCCGCTTTTATGGTGTCGATGCTGTACCGTTTAATCCTTATCAACCGTAAAAATCACGTATTCTATATATATCCTCGTTTTAAATAGATTGGCTTGGGTTTATATGTTATTGCATTTTGTATTCTCAATAGCTTTATCGTCATATAATTTTATTCTTGTGTTTATCGTAAGTTTATTTCTTGCGTCGCAGTCGACTCAGGGCTCTTGAATGTATAAATGTTTATTTTTATTTAGATTCTGCATTGCAATAGTTGTGCAAAGTTTACGAGTTGCGTCTAAAGGCAAAGTACGAAGATGGATATACAATACGTTAACGATCCCACGCTTTTTGCCATAGGGGTGAAGGTGTTAAACAAAGAAATACGAAATCTACAGCTATATACAAAAATGAAAATTGCTAGTAAACTGTAAAGGAGACGAGCTTAAAAAGTTTGCTTCGAAAGACAAAGACATTCCGCAGTGTCGAGACGAAAGAGGGAATCTTAGGAGGAGGGCGTCGTACAGACGGCTCTCATCGTGTGTAAATGCGTGCCGCACAAAAAACGGTCAGACGGCCAATAAAAACCCCGTGTGGGGAGAAGTTGAGGGGCGGGCGAAACGGGTGCATCGCGGTGCATGCACTCACTCCATGCAGTCTATCTTCGCCGCGCTGGTCGTGCGCACGCAGCCTCCACGCGACCCCCTACACTCTCCCGGTCTCGCTCCCTAAAAAGTATGCGTAGGAGTCGTCTCCCGCATACGGTTTTCATTAATTTTGCTCTTGATCACGACTTACGCGGTACAGTTATCCGGAAGCGTCGCATTAGTTAGAGCTTCGCGTGTGCGGTGTTTCCGGTCGGCCGATCGCCGAGGGTTGCAGGAGATTACGTTAGTTGCGGCTAGATAATGACGTGAGTTGAGTAATTACTGTGGACGTGCGACGATTTAGTACCGAAGTAATTTTTACAAAGTTTTTTTTTCTATTGTCACAGGGCGAGCGTCGTCGCGACAGTCACTGCGGGCGGGGAGGCGGGTCCCGCGGGCCCTCCGGCCGAGGACGCCGCCATGAAAGGCGTCGAAGCCACACCAGAGGAACAGGAACGGTTAGCAACTGGAAATAACAATGGATCGCTCGACTGCAAGATACCGACGCCCCAGCAGGTGGCACAGCGGTCAGCGTTCCATTCAACCAGAGTGTTCATGCTGGTGTTTCTGTCGGGTTGGGTACTGCAGGGCATGTTCCTTACATATTTCGTGAGCGTCACAACGACCATAGAGAAGCTCTTTAAAATGGAGTCGAAGACGACAGGAGTGCTTCTAGCCGCGACAGAAATCGGACAGATATGCACAGCACTGTTCCTGACGTATCTAGCAGGACGTGGGCATAGACCTCGGTGGATCGCTTGTATGATGTTGGTCCTCGCTGTTGGCGTGATTGGCTGCGTGGTGCCGCACATGCTGTACGGCACGCGGTTGCTAGATGTTCATCTCTTTTCGCATAGAGCGGGCCCGGCACCCGTGTGCTCGCACTTTGCGAACGCGACCATCTGTGACGCCAGCCAGTACAAGAGCACGGAGACCCGCTCATCCATAACGGCGGTCATCATCCCGTGGCTGTTCATCTGCCTGCTGGTGGTCGGTGTGGGGCAGACCGGCATCGCCACGCTCGGCATACCATATGTAGACGACAACGTCGGCAGCAGACAATCCCCGCTCTACATGGGTGAGTGAACATGTTACTTAAATTATTGCGGTCGTGTCATATCAAGCTAAGCACGCAAGTTTGGCCGCTTGGATGGATCACTCAATGAACTATATCCTCGGCCAATATTCATTAGTTCATTAGATTCTAAAAGCAGATGTATGATGTAAAAGTAAAAGTTTATTTTTTTCAATAATGATTTCATAATATAAATTAAAAGCTCCAAGGAACAGATTGAATTGGTTGCATTGAAAGTTATTGCTGTAAAGTTCAAACAATAAGTTTCACGGACGACGTTGCGCTTCATAAATTGTTCTTTCGATTATGATTGCCGGTTGGATTGCGCGCGTTTTGCAAGTAATAAATTCGGCACGTAAAAGTGTATAAATCATACACGCCGCCCACCGCGCCGCCTACGAAGGATTCTGCCGGACGCCCTCCGCACAGGGTTGCCAGCTCATTAAGCTCATCTTCTAGTTCATAGTTTATGTAGATGTTCTCACCTATAGATCCATTAATACTGATAAAAAATGACGTTCGTGTTAAACTAATAGATGAAGAAGCCTGTACATACTTTTTTCATTCATCTGTGTCTACAATAAAAATATAGTAATAAAGTCAATATTTTCAAACATATGTAACAAAAATACTTTAAACTATGAGTAAAATAATCTTGGTGGATAAGTTTGTACAGTCATATCAGTATTTTAAATCTACGGTAACCTGCTTCCAGATTTCTCTAAAATGGGTAACTGTCTGTTATATTTCCTTAAAAACTTTCAAGTTTAATGCATTTTTGATTTGCTCGGAAAACCTTCTTAAAATCTCTCGATAAGAACCTGGCTCATTAATAAGTAGAAGAAGTTACCTACTTATATAGAATCTAACACTGAGTTCTAAAAAAAATATTGTTTATTTGAATAAGAGAGCTTACAAAATCTGTGATTGGAAAATCCTGTCAACAACGGAACTTGGTGTCTCACAACCCTACCATTGAGGGCTTGCGTAATTAACAAACGGTTAAGAGAAACTGCAATTTTTATGCAACCATTCAAAATTACCTTCGTGAAATTTAAAAGAAAGCTGTTTTATGTGGGATCTCTTTATCGCGAGTTACTACTTATGGGCAGGTACAATCTGAGTTCAGATCTCCACTTATGGGACCGGAAAATATATCATCATCAACATCAGTCTTTTGACCCACTGCTGGGTAAGCTTGATTTTGTCTCGCCATCTCTCTATCCCTGGCCATCGCAATCCAGAAACAAACATCGCAAACCGAAAAATATATTGAATTTTAATAGGAATTCTTTTTACTTCATACTCGTACGATATTATAAAAAGTTTTGAAGGGAATTGCAGTAAAAAATTAGATACATAATTGTTAAGATGGTGAGCGGTGAAAAAATTATATTCTTTACAATGTATGTCGACCTGTCAATGCAGAACCTGTGTGTTTTTTGTTTAAAGTTAATTTTATAATAGGGCTTCTTTATCTGGGAACTGGGAAGGATCCAAATTTAATTGACGTTTCTGACGCTGTTCTGTTTTTAATTACTATTTTGGTCGTAATCTTGTTCTTTATGCGAGCTCCGTGGCGCAGCGGTCATCACGCCTGCCTGCGACACGGATGGTCCCGGGTTCGATCCCCGGTCAGGTCAAGATGGAAAACGATCTTTTTCAGATTGACCTGGGTCTTGGATGTTTATCTATACATGTATTTGTTATAAAATATAGTATCGTTGAGTTAGTATCCCATAACACAAGTCTTACATAAGAACTTACTTTGGGGCTAGCTCAATCTGTGTGATTTGTCCGTATATATTTATTTATTTATTTATGTTAGGTATGCAAATAAAATTGTCATTAGCATCTATGATGCTTTGATAATATTAGAAGTTGTAAATGTAATAGCAAATTGTCGTTGTCAGCAGCTCGTTTCTGTTGTCTAAACTTAATTAACACTATTTCGTTATAGTTCTATGCTATTTCCTGTGCTGGACATGTACCTGTCATCGCCATTGGTGGTACTAGCAGCTTTTTGTTGTACAATTAGTTGTTAGTTATGATATTTACAGTATCGATCCTGACGCTTTTGATACTTTTGTTAGGCGAGTAGGCGACCTGTACTGTTGAAAATAGTTTCTTTCGGTATTTCTTCTCTGCAGTGGTCGGTTCCGAAATTATAGTAGTCTGTAGCTTTTGAACAATAATTAGTAAATGCATAATACTTAATAAGATAATTTTAAATGTGATTTGACCTGAAAAAGTGCCTGCAAGGGCCTATTTTCTGAATAACATTTTGAATCTTTGAATCGTTATTTTGTCATTTTTATATGTCAAGAATTGAAGATACCGGCTCCACATGCTCAATAAGGGTCGTTTGAGTTGTCTTAAAGGAATGAACGTTATTTCCTGTGTTTAACTGAAGACTTTCATCTCTCAAATGAGAAGCGTTTTGTCTCTTTGATAGTCCATAGTTACGCCATTTAGAATTATTTAACTACATAGGTATAGGCAAAGCATGATCCACAGCATCTCTTTTGTTTAAGTGATGTAATTAAGAAATATCAGCTAACGTCAGATTGTTAAGGTTAATAATGAACGCAAATTCCTGTGTTTGACTAATGAGTGTCATCGCAGATATCAGTAGCTTTTTGTCTTTTAATTAGTTGAACGTTTCGTTAATTACGTGTAGGTATTTGCAATATATGCTATTTATATTGCATGTTATCCATTCCATCTGGAGTATTAGTAGTTTACTTTACAGATAGATAAAGTGGTGATTGTTTAATATTGGCGCTACCTTCACAGTTGATAATATGTTATTCCATTATGGAAGAATTTAGTTAAAACGGATTAGAATTAGTTTAAAAAGGTAATCAATTAGCCAATCGTGATGAGGAAAAAACGCATTCTTATTATCGCGTCGATTCGATACTCGATTGATAATTCATTCTGTAATTAATCCACTTCATGCTAACGATTGTTGACCTAATTATATCGAATTGTATCGAATCGGTTATGTCGATGATCTAGCTGTCATTTATTTACTGCCAAAAATTCCTCGTCATTTGAGACGTACATATAAATATAAAACTTCTTTTTAATTATGATTCTCGAAGTAACTATTTAATATTTTTAATTGTATTGGTATCAAATATCCTCCGGCGAAGAACTCGTTGTGCAGTTCGGTTTTAGTTCAATTAATGAAATCTGTATATCTACAGACCGGATGCTACCTATCAATAAACTATCAGGTTTGACGCCTCCAAGGAAGAAGACGGGAACGGGAAAGAAAATGTAACATGGCATTCTAGGACAATTATTCTAGTAATAACCAAGATGTATTGAATTTGATATCGATCAGGACCATCGGTGTCCATCGCGGCATGTATTTTAAATTGTCTGACCTAAATTGCAGCCCGCTGGTAATTTAGTAGAGTCCAGCCTGAATTATTGGCCGGCCGCCGTGCATATTTTTGCATTTGAATGCTGACAAAACATTTTAAATTGACTCGTTAAGATTTATCGATTATCGATAAGAAAAGGATGCTGTTTATTTACCGATTTGTATTATTATTTCGGACTTCAGAGAAATCGCTTGTGGAAATGATGATTTATTGGATATAGGGACGAGGTAAATTAATAAATATTTTTTTTCTATTTGAATATAAACGAAGGTATGTCACGGAAAAAATAATGTTTTGGTTTCCAAAATATCAATAGATTCACCAGAATTAAGCTACTCGTATTATAAAAATTTGCTCCAACTACCTTGAATGGTTACCAAAAAGGGACTTAAAAGGGAAATATATTGTTTTCAGCACAGACACTCACTTAATGAAGATAAAAAAGCCTGATTCAGTCCTGACTTTTAAATGCCTTCCTTTAGTTTTTAATTTTATTATTTGTTGCGGCAAAAGATACATAAACATATGATGAATTTCAAGTTTCTGCTTATTACGGTTCGCTTTAGCCCTTGTTCTTCTTCTATCGATTCGATTGTCAAATTCCTTTTTTCGCCCAATACTGAGCAACTTGTAAGCCGTTCTCTGTAGCCATGATATACAGGATGTACAGGTCCTTCAGTGTGCAGGTTTTTGTGCTTGCTGGGCATGACAGAAGGTGTATCATCGTCTGGGGAGATCACTATGTATCTCCATGGGGGAGATGCAGCCCTGTGACAGTGGGACTATAGGATATGAGACGACTATAGGATATGAGTCGACGCCCCTGACCTTCATAACCAGCTATGTCGGCTTAACGTGCCGAACAGATGTTTGCTCCAGCGTACATGTCAACCTCGAAAAGTGTTCGCCCCACCTATCACACGCACTATATCGCATGCGCAATCCCCTCTCTGTCGCATGCTTTCAGACCTAAATGAGTTTTTGACACAACAGCCTAAGTGTGATGTGTTCGTGGATGGATATGGTGTTCTTGTCAGGCAGTGTTTACTGTTTTGTGAGGGTGATGAATGTGAGTCGTCTTGTATGCAATAAGTTTTATTTTGATTTATTGTACTTTTTTTTTTACGTTACTGTTGTACTAATACTGTAAGTGGAACTCAATGTACCGTTGTATTTAGTTCAAATAAATGATTAAATAAATAAATGAGTACTTTTGGTACGGAAACAAAATATCCTGTTGCCCGCGGCTTCGCCCGCGTGATATATAGCCTATGTCCTTCTCAGTACCCTAAATTATATCTATGCAAAATTTCATGATAATCGGTTCAATAGATAGGGCGTGAAAGCGTGACAAACAAACAAATAAACTAACTCACTTTCGCATTTATAATGTTAGTTGGGATTGGGATGGGATAAAGTTAGGAAGTTAGGATTGAAACTAACGTGATAAAGATATTATGTATAACAACGGGTCACTCACAATCAACCCCGACAAAATAGCACGTGAGTGATCCATTGTTATACATAAAATCAATTTAGTATTTGAAGGACAGAT
Organism: Rhodophaea formosa; assembly: GCA_963082605.1. NCBI lineage: Eukaryota > Metazoa > Arthropoda > Insecta > Lepidoptera > Pyralidae > Rhodophaea > Rhodophaea formosa. The sequence continues at coordinate 22,207,326 of OY720204.1, forward strand.
GCGTGGAAACTTTCTTGTAGTCTTGTCCTGTATCGTGCGCCATCCACGACACGATGATGATGCAAGACAAAATTAGGGCATGTACCTCAGACGAGCACGCAAGGGAGACGTCGGTAATATCCTCAATGAGCTGAAATGGTCGCTGAGACGCGCCGGCCCACTGACACAGTTGCGACAACACTGAAATAGCAATTGCATCCAATGCAGCGCCCTGATGCGCCGAGTTCAGAACGAGGCGTCATGTGATTGTCAATATAAATTGCGAGTGGTAATTACAATAAAAAAATGTTTGCTTATTTAAATTTAAAAAAATGCAGTTGTGTAAAAATAAATTTATTGAGTTTTTCAGTATATGTTTAGGCAGTTGTAAAAACGAGAAGTATGTATTATTCTAAAAGTAGTCCTTTGTTATTTTTACGGATCTTGAATTATGTATATTTTCAAGGCTTCCAACATCTCTCTCTCTCTCTCTCTCTCATCTGAGCGTGTTCCTGTTTACATTCTGTGCTGGAGTGTTGAGCTGTCAGGCTTTTCGTTCTCCTCTTCACACGGTCTTTGGCATCTTTGGTTGTGAGGCCATTGGTCGCATTTCTTAACTTTAGGCTACTTGGGTAACCCGTTTGTTGGGGCCTGGTGGTAGAGACGGCATAGCGAGACTTTTGTTCCCTATGTTATTTATGGGGATCCCGCATTACTTCCAACGTGTTATTTGTTTTTCTCTTTCGCTTCACATCGTATAGAATATAGACTAGATTTAAGTGCTGTAATTCAAATAATCCTTGGCGCGAAGGAAATGCGCTCTAATTTGTCTTGCATCACGTCGTCCATGTAATGGTGAGGGATCTGGCCGACTTGCGGTTGGTAGTCCTATTACAAATTATGGGTAAATTATCCTAACTCGAGTCAAAACAATTGTAGTACTACGGCCCCAGTACTGAATTTTCTTACTATTCAAATTGAAGAAACTCTGCATTCTCTCGGGACCCTGCACTATTTTATCTTCTCTGATGACTCTGCAAGGCCGTAGTTACATAAAAAATACATCGATATTTAACCCTAATTTTCTATCTGTAAAATCGAATAATGTTAGAGGCTCGCTATATTATAGTAAAAATGCGTAGTTGCGGTATTTTTCTGTGAGTATCTTAGGTTTAGCTTAACTTCTGACTTCAACTTTCTCGTTAACATTCTTTTTTCCATCTATTCTATGTTCCCCTCTATCTTATTTTTGCTTATCTAGAAATGGATATTATATAGACATTTTATTGGCGGCCTATGGCTCTATCTAAGGGAAAAGACGTTCTGAGTCTACATCTTATTATAACTAGAATTGCCTTCTAGCCCAGGAAAGATACAGTCCAAGTTTGCATTAATTCAGTACTGTCATTTTTATTGTAGAACCATAAATGGCTAAACGTTAAAATTTAATTCTTTAAAAATATCAAGCCATAAATCATTGCAAGACTTTGAAGTGAATTTTTGTACAGATGTTATTATGTGAAAATATTTTAAACGTTAGGGCTTGTACAAAGTTTTAAAAAAATGTCCTAGCCTTTTACATTTAACCTAGTTCCTAAAAAAGTAGGTTAAGTGTAAAAATAGTCGTTAACGGTCTTTTCCTTTCAATGGCGCAGACTTTAAATATGGTTGCCTACTGGCAATACATTCTTTGATTTATTTAAATCAAACTGATATTTACATTATATTAAAACATGCTTTATATTAGTGCGAAGTTTTCTTTTATAGAGCGAGCACATGCCCTGTGCTATTCGCCGAAGAACCTAACTTTCTATAAACTTGGCAATAGTTACGTGGCCGTTTTCCCTTTCTATGCCGATGCAGTCTACATTGTAGATCATATAATGTATCAGAAGGCATTGTATCTAGCCTTGGCCGGCGTGGTGAAACTTGGACTTCACATAGCAACTGTTAATTTTACAGAATGCAACGCAATTTCTTTACTATAGATAAGTATTCTATGTTTTGAAATAAGCATTATTGTTTACTGATATTTGAATGTGACGAGTTTAATAAAATTTATAATTAGGAGTTTCAGAGAATGAGTTTAGAAGACGCACTAGGTCCGGCTCTTAGGAAAATTCATTAAGGTCTTCAATTGTGGAAGTAGTGGGAGAGTTAGGGCACGACAAAAGATGGGTTGTGGATTTATTGACACCAAGATTCACTAAGATTGTCTCTCGTGAAACCACACCGAGCTCAGTTCTCTCGGCATTTAACTTTGCTATGTGGATATCGTAAGAAAACATAATACTGTTCTGTTTACGTCAATGTTGGCTTCTATTAGTGAACCGTAATAGTTGGAAGTTATTTTTCGTATATCGGTTAGTAGGGCAGTTCTTAAATTGCACCGCCACGTGCTCTTACGCGGCCTCTTTCTTGAAGGAAGATGTTGCGACATATAAATGATAGCTTTCGATGTATAATTTATATCACTATGTAAATAAGTTAACATTAATATTTACTAGCCGTGTGGTTCCCGGCAGAGTAGAATAGCACCACTCCAAGTCTTCCCGTGGATGTCGTAGAAGCCGACTTAGGGAACACAAGCTAAACAAAGCATATAAACATCAAAGAAACCGCTCCAACCCGTCTGGCCAGCGTGGAAATGTAGGCCAAATCTTCTGACTGCTCTGGCTAGTTAATGGCTCTGGAAGTACAGAGAGGGTCATGGTCTTGCAGTGGAGACTGGAGACTAAAAAAAACAGACCTGATGATGATAATGAATTTATACATAGGTACTCGTACCTTCAATATATCTGCAACAGATCCGGCGTTGATAATTCATATAGTTTTTGACGATTATTTGAAGAATGTATGCTGTTATAGCAAGGACCTTATTCCTTGTACGACATGAGGTAGAAAATTATGCCTCTTAATTGCCTATCTAATGAAATAGAACGAAAATAGACGGACCGAATAACGGGTAGTTCTCAAGACTAAATTCAGTCTGTTTCGAAATAATGAATGAATATCTAAAGCTCTAGGTAAACTTGAGGTAAACTGTTAAGCTGATGTCTGCAATAATAATGATGTACTTTTAGGCGTATTGATTTGTAGAAACACTGATTGTAATAAAAAAGTGGCCAAGTGCGAGTCGGACTCGCCCATGAAGGGTTCCGTAGTAGCCAGCATAGATATGCCAAAATACCACTATGATTTTTTTCCAGTGTTTGTATGGATGACAAAGTTATAGTTGCAGTTTATAAAAAAATGCGCTTATCTTTAAAAGTCTGTAGTGCATCTAGAGTAGGAAGATACGTTCTCATAAATACATGTCGTGGAAAAATCCCGTTTCGGGCTCGTATGGACATCAGCTCATCGTTCCTGTTTATAGCCCATAATATCCTTGTTAGGAACCGGAACGCCCAGTCACACATTTTATACATACATACAAAGAGCCATATCAATTAAAAACACATAAAATTTTTACACATCGAAACGCCTTGAAAACAGAACTAATATTGAGTTTAATTGTTTTCACGGAACTGATCGAGTTGTTGTTCCCGGTAATCTTGGCGGCGGCGATCTCGTTAAAATGGAAAAACAATTCGTTAAGAAGGTTAATTACAGTGAAATCCCTTTAATGACGATTTTCATTAAAAAGACGGTTATAATTAAGACAATATATATGGCATAATTTTATTCATCCTCATGATATTTTCGCATAACAGTCTAAGTATTATAATTTTGAGCGTAACATTCTAAAGCTTATTTTAGCATAATTCTGGGTTTTGAAATTTGGTGTAGCTCTTGTTTTTGTCACAAGTAACCTAACGATACTGATCTTCCCCCCGTGGGCAAGTTGTGTTATAATGGGGGCTTCGCCCTAAGTTGAGGGCGCTCGCTCGTTTTTTGGTCACAAGTATAAAAAAGTATTAAAATCAAAATGTTAATAATGTTACAATAACGCAAAAAGCGAATAAAAATTATGCAAAATGAAATTTGCCCGAAAATTACTATGTCAACATAAACTGTATGCCAAAAACCTATTACGGCAAAGTTTTATTATGCCAAAAATATTATGCACCCTAATTATGCATAATTATATGAGGAAAAAAAATATGCGAAAAGAAAGGATTACGAGTACCGACACTGTTAAACAGTAAGGTACTTTACATAAAAATGTCGCTCTGTGAAACAAGCTGTCGAAGATAGACTATTTTATTTTAATTTTTTGCGACTGCCAGTGTGAGTCCTGCAAAGTATTTCTGATTGCTTCTTTTGTGGGTTTAAGTTCCAAGTACAGAACAATATATGATTTTTTGCTATATTAATTATTACTCGATGACGGGATTTCGTTTATAATTTATTGGGTTGAATGCAAATAAATACTTCTTAAAAATCGTGATAGAATCTTTTTGCCATATTAATTATAACTGGATGACGGTATTTCGTTTCTAATTTATTAGGTTGAATCCAAATAACTACTTCTAAAAAATCTGCGACCTATTGTTGAGCTTCCGTAAAATAATTTTACTAAAAACAGTATATCTGAAAAAAAAAGCTGTTATTTCATAAATTAAACTGACTACAATTTCCCTAGTGACTAATACATACGTAACTCTGGAAATCTATTAACCCGATTTTGAAGAAATTTATGAAAACAAAAACTTGTTAAGTTTCCGATGTTCGATTAAACCTAGTTTACACTTATGAAATGTGTCAAACATGTTTTGAACTTTAGAAGGCGATAAAGATTAAAATATATGCAAACCATGCAATTTCTCTCAAAATTATATACGGGTCGAATAGATCCTTTTTTCTTGCAGTTGGTTAAAAAAATAGCAAAATAATTCATGTTGCATGCTGTGCTGTTACTAATAATTTAGCGCCTCGACATCAGTTTCACGAAAATATGAATAAAAGAACGAGTCACGTCAAAGAATTAAACTTTTAAACACTACTACTCTTTAAATATAATATTTGCAATATGTGCAATAGATGGGAAAATTTCAGGTGATATATTACGGTTCAAAAGATGTATCTATGCTAACATAGCACAAACAACTCAAAGCAAAACAACAAAACTCTAAAGTTAGAGTCGAACGAACGGACGCACAGCAGTCTTAATAATAGGTCCGCGTTTTTACCCTTATGGTACAGAACCCTAAAGTCTTAACCCTAAGTCTAACTGGTAGAGATTTGTGGCTGACTTAAACACAATTGAAACGATTAAGGTTTGATTGAGGGTTTATATGACCGTGGACAACAATATAAGAACTTTTTCAACACACTATTTCATAAAGTGATTCTTAATACATCGATATTTAGCTGATAAAGAAGCGTAGTGAGTGCTTTAAGGCCAAAATAATGCGGCAATGTAAAGAAAAAGCACTTGTGCGGTAAAGTATTTATTAATAACGTGCTTCCCGAACCATGGACATCAGGTTCATTAACAAAATATAAAGTTTTTAATTACAGGAAACGGCTTGCAACATGCACTTGTGCCAGTTTTTCGTCAGTGCACTGTGTAGCTATTGAATTGCACACTTGCGGTAGTTGACATAGGTCAGTAATGTTGCAACGTCACGACAGATAAGATTACAAGAGATATGATAAAGCCATGCAATTTTAGCTATTTCGGTTTGGTATCGAAATTGCAATGCCAATCAGCGAGTAGTCTTGTAATTTATCAAATGCCAATGAAAAAGATCTGATAAATTTGAATTAAAATACTGGATAGGGAATAATGAATAAAGCTAAAATATAATAAATAATTGCATTAATCTCGTTGAAATATTCTGCGTTCTTTTTAGGGTTCCGTAGTAAACTAGGAACCCTTATAGTTTCGCCATGTCTGTCTGTCTGTCTGTCTGTCTGTCTGTCTGTCTGTCTGTCTGTCTGTCCGTCCGCGGTTTTACTCAGAGACTATAAGTACTAGAAAGCTGTAATTTTGTATGAGTATGTATATTAATCATGGCAAAAAAGTCGTAGAAAAAAATCTTGAAAAAAAATTTTTTTTTGGGTAGCTCCCATACAAGTAAAGTGGGGGAGTAATTTTTTTTTCCCTACTTACCCATCGTGTGGGGTATCGTTAAAAAGGTTTTTGAAAAATATTGTGAGGTTGAGAACACCATTTTTCGATTTAGGGATCCGTTTCCGAAATATTTGGTTTTAAAGTGAAAATTTTTGTTAGAGGTACGTGTCCCCCCCCTCTATCTGCTAAACGGTTATATATGGATACGTGAAAAAAATTACAGCAGTAGTAAATATACTGAAGTTGAAAGGAAAACTATCAGAGCTGGGTACTAAGTGCAAACTAAAAAGTTATAGGCAACCAACTTATAAAATGTACTGGAAAATGTAAAATTTTATACAATCTTTATTGTTAGATGTTTTTGGTCGTTAAACTGTGAAGTGCGAGTGTAAACAGTGTGAACTCAAAGTTGTCATTCGCAACTACGGAACCCTATACTGCGCGTGGCCCGACACGCACTTGGCCGGTTTTTTTTTACTTTTTCTTATCTTATTGTTTTCTAGTAATATGTAACACGGGTCTTACCTTACCTGTCTTAGGCACCACCTCCACATAACATCAGCAATTTGTATTCTAGTTATGAAACTATCCTTATATTGTTTTAATTGTTTGAGAGGAGAAACGGTTATTATTATAGTAGTAAATCTTTATTTGTCAAAACGATATCACGGTAACTGAAATTAATATCAGGAAGTTTGACGATCAATTTAACCGTGTTCATTTCTATTCATATGTTTTAAAATATTCATCGGAGTGTTTGGACAGGTGTGTGTCCGCAAAGAAACACTGTCTATACACGTAGTCCGAAAGGCATTAGTCACGCTTCCAAAAACTGTTTAGCAACGGGTGCAATGACCATTAGACCAATTCATTTTGTTTGTAGATTTGTTAATGACTTGCAGATCCACTGAATTTATAAAGATATGATGTAACTGCATTGTTATCCTGTTTTTAAGAAGAAATACCTAGAAGTGTATAAAATATTGACTTTCTCCATCATATCTTTATAGTTTTGCTTGTTTTTATTATTCTGTAGGTAATATTATTTATGTCTTTAAGTAATGTCATTGAGATTGTCTTATGTCATGCTGATGTTGAATTTTTATCACTAATTACTAGTTGCAGTTGGTATTTTAATAATATGTTAGTTGGAGATTGTGTGGTAGTTGGATGACCTTATTTACTGCGGCGGACGTAGCAAGGTTATCGCTTCCAGCCCTCATGCCTTTCGTATCTGTTGTATTTTTTCAACTATCCATCATAGACTCATAAATAAAAAGAGAGATTTCTCCTATTTTATTTATAACTTTTATCTTTACTGTACTCTGGTATCAATGACTACTTTCAACGTTGTAGCCGATTCAGAAGAGATATTTTTCCTTATCAGCTTTTAATTAAATTTATTTTAACTGTTGAATATGCTTTTTTCAAGAGCCATATTAAAATATCGATTCATTTTTGCACTGTCCCGCTGGGAACGGTCTCAAGATTCACATACCGCAAGACTTAATGACGCAATTCGTCATTTTTTGACAATCCGTAAGCGTTAATTCGCAGGAGCAGCATCCGAAAACAATGTTAATGATGCATCCGAACCGTTAAAGGCTGCTGCACCACGATTTGATAAAAACGTGTATGCAAGCGAGAGCAATGGCCGTTTTAAAGACTCCCCAGCTCCAGACGCAGCGATTATTTATTACAAAAGCGCATGATGATAATAGGAGCGCGAAATTTTATTTTACCTCCGTATATGAACACGCGAGTCGAGCAGCGATGGTTTTTTGGCAAACGATGCGGTCGATTTCTGGGAAGTATTGCATTTGGGACCTAAAGTACCTGATTGTTTTCTGGTCAATCACCCCACTTCGGGTCTTTGTTATTTTATTATTACAGCTTTTAATTTAATTTTCGTAACTGGGACACGCTTTCGAGCATGAGATGATAAATTTTCCCACTGATGAGGCTTGTTTTTGTAGAGGATCTCCCTGACAGTTTGAAATGTTATCAATCGATTATGCTTTTTCATTTGAGGCTTCAAATCAGCTGAGTAATTACGGTTCCTTGAAGAATAATGTGTAGGAGTTTATCTTCAAGCTTTATCAATAACAATTCTTTCTGCTGCGCAATATCTCTTTAACGACTGATGTATTGGTTGCTGACGGGGATCCCTTATAGGATAATTTGTCGTGTGGGTTCGATGACCCCCAATTAGTCTCTCAGCCCTATTCCTATTGAGATAAACGGCTGCGGCCCATTCTGTGTACAAGTCCATCTCAATTTGCATAATGGCCATCTCCGCCTCAACGATTATGTCTATTAATATTTACAACATGATTAAACGACCGATAATGATCTTCCCAGAAATCACTCCTTCACCTGTACAATTTTTCTCCAGCATTTAAGTGAAATTTCGTTTTTTAATGCAGAGTATGCATTAGTATAGATAGTTTTACTTCATATAACTTATAGGGTAATACAATTTTATGGACTAAGGCATAGGTAGGTGTTAAGTCTTTAGAATAAGAATCTTCTGTTATTTTTTGAAGTCAAGTCTAAGTTTGAATTTTTATTGTCCACAGCGATAACCATCGGCATCCGTGTAATTGGACCAGCTCTGGGATTCCTCCTCGGAGCTCTCTGCACCAGGGTGTACGTGAACCCGCTGTTGGACCCAGGCTACGACTCCAGTGATCCAAAATGGGTTGGCGCTTGGTGGTTAGGTGAGTACGAAAACCAATTTATTTGGATAAAGGTTAATTTCCAACGGATATTTAAAATGTTTCCGAAAACTTAGCCAAATCACTGAAGTTATTGAAAAACCTGATGTAGGCGCTACATTTATTTATGGTAGACAAGCTTTCGCTTGCAGCTCCGCTTGCGTTAGTCCCTTGGGAGCAAACCTTTTTCCGGGATCTCTTTGTCTTTTTCCGTACCCCAAACTAAACGTGTATGCAAAATATAATAAAGATCGGTTCAGCAGTTAAAACGTGAAAACGTAGTCAAAATTTGACAACCAAACTCCCTAGGTAGGATTTATCTAAATGTTAACAGATGTGATGTCCCAAATTTGAATCTCGTTTTTTACGCATATTGTTATTTGAAGAGATAAATTTTAATAATAGTTATGATATAATTCTTGCTCTGCGTTAGGGTGTGGTGTGATATTTATGTGCTAGTTTAAAATTAACCTCGAAGAAGAGCAAAAACTCTTACAAGTATTTTTTTTAGCCGTCAGAAATACCTAAATCTATGAGTCATGCAATGTTTTGATTTAGTTTTTACTGTGAGCACGACTATCAATCTTTTATTTTCACTGTAGTGACGTTGCATGATAGTAACGCTAGTTTAACCAAAATAATATGTACGCTTATGTACCATTTGTTTCGTTACTGTTGTCATTCCAAAATTTTAGTTTGATATGCGTCGGGCTAGGTCTTAGCTGTGTCACACTGTCCCTTTAGTAGAGGTTTGTTAAGTGCGCATAGTCAAAATGAGTTTAGTTACGAGACACAAACCACTTCAACATTTTAATAAAAGCAATGAAACAAAATTATAAATACATATGTAAGGACTATATATTGTTTCCATCAAAGCTGTCTGGTTTTACTTGTTTTTTCGTCACATCACGTTTCCCATTTTATGTATTCGAAGCACGACGAATCGCCGGCGGCGCAAGTGGATATTTGGCAAACCTGCCTTCGAATTGATCTCTTCCGCTGTTTTATTGTGCTTGACTTGATCACTAGTTTTTCACAATTCCAAGGTCTAAGTCTGAGCTGTACAAGTTATTTAATACTTGATTTTTTACAGTGGGTTTTGTTGTAAGGATCTTTGGTAAGGATAATTAAAAAGCAATATGTAAAAATCTTTGAATTCAATACTGGAATTTAATAAAGATAAAACAAACTAACATTATAAAAAAAAACTTATATTAAAACTGTTAATGTGACGGATACATTATCCATTACAGACTCATAATAATGCAGCCCAATATGTTAATTGTTTCTAAGTGAGAATGCATAATGCGCTAGAATTAACTCGTCTGCTAACATTTGCAAAGTCATAATGCACTCCGTTTCACGTAAACGCATTTATTTGTACTGTTTGCCCGCTGGAATACCTTAAACGCGGTGCGACTGTAAAGAACGTAATGTAATGAATAAACAAGTGGTAGTAGATGATTTATACAAGGAGTTAACATTAATTTATTGATGTAACTATGCGCACTGCTATCTTGGATCTGCAGTCTAGCCTTATAGGAAATCTGTTATGCTTGTAAGTACCAGCGATTCTGCGGTTCTTGCTCTAATGGCATGTGGAGGTAATTTGAAATGTATGACTTAAGCGGTTAAGCCTCAAAAGGAATTCTATCCGACGTAATCGGTTAAGTCATTTGCAAGCAATTTTGTAATTTCGTACCTTTTTATGATTATGCCTGGTGGAATAACTTTCGATTGGACTTGTGTGATGAAATTCTATTGGATGATTGCTAAGACGTGTTTCTTATTCGTCAAATTTATGTGTAAATGTACAAAAACAAATTAAGAATTTCCAAGTCGCCTAGAGATGTCATTTATATGTTGAAATGTGCAATGAAGTACACGTTCTATAATAATTGTAAGCCGCAAATATCAGGAAAGTTAGAATGTATGTATGAGTAGTCAAGGGCCTAGCGGGAAATCACGGGAATAGTACCATCATAATGGATAGAATTCTTAAATAGTTGCGCGTAGAACCGGTGTCTTCTAACATTCCATCGCGGAACAACCGACTACCGTTATAGACGCTTACAAAGATTTGCGCGCAAAACCCACGAAGAAAGCACATGCGTGACCTAAGTACGAAACAAAACGTGCGTATCACCGCCACATTAGATGCACCAATAGATCTACGCATCGACTTTCTTAATGTTAATGAAATAAGAACCAAAATCCCATCAACTTTCGATTTTGGAACCACCACTCAAATTCGCACGGCGGTAGAAAACTGCTACAAGCGTGCTTCGACTAACAATAACGCCAATTCGCAAATACTCATTGAATGGTTTCTGCGTATTTCCTTATTGTCCAACTGTCTTAAGTTCATGAATGAAGCCCTGAATCTTAATGAGTTATTTAACGGATACTCTGTCAATTTCTATATCTTCTGCTTTAAAATTAACTTTACAGTCTTTCTCAGTAAATAGTCGTCAGTAAATGACGATAGAAAGTAACGAAATTTCAGTCACAACAATTATTGTTTTATCAAAATAAACCTGATTTTTTTTGCCTTTATTTTGGTTAAAACAATAATTGTTGTGACTGAAATTTCATTACTTTCTATCGTTGTTTATTTAATATATTGTTATGGATTGTAAGTGTGATCCTGGTAATGGTTTGGGATGTAGGGTTTCAGGTCTGTGTGCGTACTAAACGTGTTGACGAACGGGTTTTAAAATCCTGCTAAAATTTGCACAACCTACGTCAATTTGCATGTTTTCTCTATTGAAGGACCTTAAAGCATCAATCAACACATGTAATTGCATACCTAGCAGGTGGACATGTACTGCCCACTAAATATTTATCCGGCATCGTACCCCGTTGTAACGTAGCCTGATTCTGTGAAGTACTGAGATTGCGAAAGGTTGCCACAACCATTGCAAACACGTGCTTTCGTAGCGTCAAATAATCTAAATTGGCGATAGTTATGTCATCTAAGTAAATAAGCAATTTATGACATGGCAAATATTTAAAATGTGTGTGAACGAAACAGAACAGTTTGTACATGTATTATTTTACCCATAATCAATGCAGAATGTGTACCAAATTTATATTACAATATTTATATAGGTATCATTACATGTTTCTGCATTTTTATTCGAGATGAGGATCTGCAGGAAAGCGTAAATTAAATCTATTTCGTACATGCTTAATAAAATGACTATATAAGTATTTTTTAAATTTCAAATTGCTTATTCCAGCAGATAAATTACATCCAATAAAACACACGATAATCTCAATTGCTCAATATCAAAATTTTTAAAGATACTCAATTCTTGTGCTGATTTCTATTTAGATTTGGGATCCATTTAAGATAATCAGAAAAATGGTATCACCAATTTATTAAGAAAGATACAAGCTTTTAATAATTATGTTATTGAAATCCTTTCAAGACATTTTTATGGCAGTTTATGATAAAGTTCCTTTTACACGAGGAAATTTAAATAGTTCTCTCGGTATGTGTCTGATATATCGAAGTCTTAATGTTTATGAAGTTTAGTGGTTCCGCCTACACGCGACATATCCGGTGCAGCGGCGGCGGTCGTCGCTCGGTGCATCGCTTTGCAATTTCCACCGTGCTTTCGCTTTTTCACAGCGTGACGCCGCGCGCACCTTACATAACACGCTTACATCACGGCGCGTCGCTACGGCTAAAATAAGCGCTCTATTGACGGCCGGTCACGGCCAAGGCTGCGGCCGTCTTGTTGCCGACAATTACACTTCCACAAACTTATCTGATTTGGTGGCCAAACTCGGAACTACAGACGCTTCATAATAATTTGACATGTTCCTATAAAGCCGACGCGATTCTAGCGCCACTGAGGCCGGAATTAATACCTTTGTGGCACATTATGCTTGCGATGCCCGTAATGAGGATTTAGTGGGTGGACACGAAGCTCACTTTTACTTTTAAACCGGTTTGTTTCTGACCTTGGCTTGTCTATGATAGAAATGTCAAGTCCCAGGGTTGCATAAAGGACTCGTTGCGTCACATGTCTCGGTAGTAGATTCCGTCTGATATAGTTAACGTAAACAGTTTGAATCGCCTTAAACACTGTATGAAGCGAACGCCCTTGACTGAGCGTCGACTGGGCGACCTTGTAAACGCGCAATCGTTTCTGTTTGGATCTATTGGGATTAAGTTTATTGCGTCTTAGGAGGAGGGTGTGAGGAAGCTACATAATTATGTGGCTTCAGATTATTGCATATTGATTTATAAATACCTTAACAATGTATTTAGACCCATCCTGTAGTGACTGTATACGCAATTGATTTCTTACTAATGAAATGCTACCACCATAATCACGAATTCAACGTAGTTTTTCCTAAATGTTTCATGCAATCGTTCTCGTCGGCTGGCGCCACACCAACCGTGACATGTGTGTAGCGAGCTATATCTCTGATGAGAAGTTCAAACGGATTAGAGCACCTATTGCCAGACCTATTCTCACTTCTGCTGTGATAATTTATACAATTAGAACATTTCTTATTCGAGTTCCCTCTGATGAATTGTACAAACAGCGATGTCTGTTCCAAAATAAACGTCGTGTTTTGTTTCCTCATTAGCAATTTTTTTGCCGACCGCAGTATGGTGTTCGCAATTTTTATCTTTGCGAAAACTGCAGATCGTTTAACGCGTTCATTAGATCAGGATTGTTCCCAGTGTAAGAGTATTTATGATTCATTTACTGTGGACTTGTTAATGAATGGGTAATATTTGGCACATTATGCCAAGATTCCCAGTGTTCCTAACGCGAAAAACACACACAGTCCGGTTGAACGGCCGTCTGTTTGGAAGGAAGTAATAAAAGCTAATAGTACTTTGACTTACTAGTTACTTATAGTAAATACGTCTACGTTTTCATGGCATTTAGCGTGTGAGTTCGGAATGTGGATGTATTTAGCATGAGTATTAGCGAAATACGTCACGACACGACGCTTAGGGGATTTTCAAATATATCTAAAATGTGCTTCCTAGATTTATATAGCAAACATCTCATTTCGTACAGTCGATAACCATTTTTACAGCATGGTGGTATCGTCTTTGCCGAAGGCACAACCAGGGCTTCTTAGAAACTCCGCTGCAACACAGTCGGCGTTTCGGTCTACATTTCATTGATATTCATACTAGAAGTACAACTGAATAACATCTTTTCTATAATCATCATTTAATTAAATGCGTATTATTTAGACATCAGTTTCACAGAAAAATAATTTAAAAACTTCAACCAATTTATGTTGCCTCGTTACATATTGAACTCTGTGTTTGTTTACATATTTCACTCTGAATCTCAAAAATTACTAAACCGGTTTTGATTAAATTACTGTTCCCTAAGTTGGAATTAATCTAGTTCAAATAAAACATACATTTTTGCAATCTGACACAGTTTTTGAGATGTGCGCGGAAAAACATTCAAATATACAAACATATTGGCACACATGTTTAGAAGCTAATTTACACTAACATTATAAAAACCGTGCAATTATGACAAAACATACGGGTCGGATAAGTTATCTCCTTTTAAATGAATTCGGTTAAAATGATTAGGCCTTGTCTGTCAAATTTATTTATCTACTATCCCGCGGCTGGACAAAGGCTCTCAGCTTTCCATTAATTTCTTCTTTAAGCTTTGGTTGGCTAGTCTTCCGGTACGCATCTAAGTCAACCCGCTATCTCCATCGTGGTATTCCAGGCCGCCGGTGTTGAGGTTTGACATTAGTGTCCATTTTTTATACACGAAAACATATTCTTTTTTGGACAAATCATACAGATTGCTAGCCCTAAAGTAAGCTTGTATTATGGGGTACTAACTCAACCGTACTATAATTTATTATAAAACATATATAGATAAACATTTAAGACCCAGGTCAATCTGAAAAAGATCATTTTTCATCTTGACCTGACCGGGGATGAAACCCAGGACCATCCAAGTTGCAGGCCGACCGCTGCGCCACGGAGCTCGTCTATTATAATTTATAAATTATTTAGTTTTATTTAATGTTTTTTTTTTTAATATTTCAGGCATGGTGTTCATAGCGGGCTTCATCGTGATCCTCTCAACGCTGATGTTCTTTTTCCCGCGCCAGATCAAGCCCGAACCTTTACCGCCTCCACCGAAGAAAATCGCGGAGAAACGAGAGCCCTTCTTCAAAGGTAAGGGGGAAATAAGTTAGTCTTCGGAATGTGGGTTTTTGATTGATGTCTTCCAGGTGGCGGCACTTAAAGACAGATATTTTTAAGGGCGTATCCTAGTAGTATTTTTTCAGTATGATTTCCTAAAAAAAAAACGTTTTTTAAAAAACTGTTTTTTTAAAAAAAAAATTTTTTAAACAATTTCTTAGAAAAAAACAAAGCATAGGGCCATACCTATTTTAGTACTAGATTTTATAAAAAAAAGAATTGTGCCTCTAAAAGCAGTTTTCAGTGAGAAAATAGAGGAATACATTTGTATGGAAAACATACTGCTAGGATACGCTCTTAACAGCAGCTGTCAAAATCCACCAATCATAAAAATGATGACTAAACATGGTTGGTGAAAAATCGATTGCGAAAATCCTCATTGGGCCTTATCTCATTAGGACATGGTATAGCCACCAAAAAATGTGTAGTGTTGTATAGTGCTATCACACCTATGGTATCTGCATGGTTGACGAGCGTTTTTGGGGCTGCCCAGAAAATGGCCGAGGTCGAAGGAACGGATGTTTCTCTTCGGCAGGGCCTCGTGGTTTCTGAAGATACCTCGTGTAGAGGCGAAACAAGTGTCGCGAGCACGACGGCCGATGCTGCTGCAGCCTCAACGGATGGGTTTTTGACCCAGGAAACTAGCCTATTATAATTTTATTAAAATTAGTCCGTCAGTAGGATTTAAAAAAAATATTGGGCACGTATTTGTTCTTTCGTTGGGTATCAATAAATGATAAAGATAAAGCGCGTTGTTCAGTTCATGGTGGGGCTCGGGACATCACACATAGCTAAAAAGTGTACCGGGCAGTGACATCACATGGAATTTTTACGGAGTGTGTCTTAGTATTTTTTTGGTTTATTGGCAAGAGAAAAATACTTACATGTGATTTTTTTTTTAAATATTCTACCAAACAATATTTTTTTTAGGATTTAGGACGAGCCCCGTGGCGCAGCGGTTAACCCGCCTGCCTGCGAACGGATTGTCCCGGGTTCGATCCCCGGTCAGGTCAAGATGGAAAACGATCTCTTTCAGATTGACCTGGGTATTGGATGTAAAAATATAGTATCGTTGAGTTAGTATTTCATAACACAAGTCTCGAACTTACTTTGGGGCTAGCTCAATCTGTGTGATTTGTCCGTATATATTTATTTTAGGAACTAACCTATCCGATGGTACATCATCTGTGCAATATTGACTAGTATTACAACTGAATTTATAGGAACCAGTACCACTCGCTACTGGTGCTTTCTAATATTATGCTGAGTCTATTGCATTTATTTTATTTACGTATCTAATTTCTTATTTATTTCATTGCAGTTGAGTAATCATTATTCCATTCCCCTGAAATGCTATTTAAATTTTGTTTCCTCCTTTCATAAGTTCAGTTGAGCACTTTAGTAACTTTACAATGTATGTATTGTACCGTATATCCCTTTATGAAATTATAAAATTAGGCTTAGTTTCTGATCATTCTGTTTTTCGTACAGGCGCTATTATCAGGCTTAAAGATTTTGATTACTTATGTACCTACTCATCAGTACTTAATATATTTATATAACGACATGTAAATTTAGTAACAAGTTCAAGGTGACTCTACCCTGTCAAAAGTAAGGCACGATACGATATCGATAAGATAGCGCCACTCCCAACCACATGTTGAGCGGATGTGAGTGGAGACATCACAGATTTGTATTTAAGCTAGATGCCGCTTAAAGTTTCATTAATTTTTTTATATTATTTCACGGCTGTAGATTCCTTTGGAACCTTTCTTCGACTTCTGGCGAGTTATGCTTGTTTATTAGCGAAATTATAGTGTAATATATTTCGTTGGTTTGATGAAGACTGTTTGGCGAACGCGGTTTGGCGAGCCGCACCATGTCTTAAAAAAATCAAAACGTTTATTCAGAAACTTATTTCAGTTATTCCACACATTGTTCATAAACATGGGTATAGTCTGTTAAAATTCCCGCCAAGACTAGAACCCTTTCGTTCGTTTCATTAGTATGGGAACCAAGCATGTCACAATTTTTTGAATTACTAAGTTACTCACCAACGATTGTAATTTTCTCTTTTACTCGGCTCAATGTTCATTTATTTTGCAATGGATAGTAATGTTCACGTCACGCATCACTTCGTCTTGATTGTAGAGATTGTCATACATGAAGCACTGAAAAGTAGGATAAATATTCAAATTCGCCGGCAACAAGCGTTATCTAGCCTATATACAAATCTGTGGTTTGGAGACATCACATCAAATACGCTCGCGCAAATCATGAGCGTCCTTGTGATTCGCAGCAAGGACGAGTGATTTGTGCGTATTTATCACATTTATGAGTATCAGATAGGGATCAGATATTTATAATTAGGGTTTGGGACCGAGGACAAGCATATTTGTAACGGTTTTGGAACGTGAAGGTTGTTTGTAGCTTATATTGTAACCTTGGAAAGTATATAGACACGCGGTTTACTTCACGGATTTACATTTATCTTCTAAAATTATTCTTTCATCACTCGTCTAGTGTTAGTGTAATTCTTCAAAGAGCTCTAAAGTACATCAAAGATGCTAGATAAACATCCTGGCAGAGAGACCACACTGCGAATATTTTTTACGACCTCGCGAGGAATATCCTCGGTTATAACTTGCCATGGTCTGTTTGGAAATCACTCAACACGATTCTTATCCTAGTGGATCGCTTTAAAGACAACTTGGTCATGTGGAGACAGCTTTCAGAATTAGTGCTAGTGTGGGTTTTCGCCACAAACTGTGATGCATGCACCTATTATGTTCCCCAGTTGCCCAAACACAGTAATCAACCTTTGACAGAGGTAATTGTAAGTGGGCCGTAACCGACTGAAATTTGAAACAAAAAGAATAACACAATCCCTCGACATGATAGGAAGAAGAAGAGTGTAATTTCGCCTCATAGCTCTGTTGGCTATAAAATAAACTCTTGCTCATGTATGTGTCCTGGTGAATACTCAGATAATTATGGTACTTTAGAATCTCAGACCGCTATTATGACCACGTTATAGATTGTTGCGTGGTTCCCGGCAGAGTAGAATAGGACCAATCCAAGTCTTCCCGTGGATGTCGTAGAAGGCGACTTACGGAACACACGCTAAGCAAAGCTTATAAACATCACAGAGACTTTTCCGACCCGTCTGGCCAGCATATAGAGTATAGGCCAAATCCTCGTGACTGCTCTGGTTCTAGTAGTACAGAGAGGGTCGTGCTCCTGTAGCGGGAGTAAAATAGACCTGATGATACATACATACATATTATCATGTATTTTCCCTTGCGGGGTAGACAGAGCCCAAGGTCGTAAAACTCAAAGGCCACATTGAGCATAGACCTGATGATGATGATAGATTAACCATTATAACTATTTATTCCAGACTTTTTCGCGACAATTAAACGTCAGCTCACCAACGACATCCTGATGTGGCGTACCGCCAGTTCCGTGCTCCACCTGATGCCCATCAGCGGCGTGTACAGCTTCCTGCCCAAGTACCTGGAGAAGCAGTTCCGGCTGCCCACGCACGACGCCAACCTTGTCTCGGGTGAGGTACTATATGAACACTACTGTATCGATCTGTACTACTGTTAGGGCCGCGCTACACTGGATTGGCATGGGATGGCATCGGAAGCGACGCAAAACAACCTTTATACTTAGGGACATAAGATGCATAACTGCTTGAACGTGGCGAGCCGGCCGGCGGCCTGGTGCGTACTCGCGCGGACTAGACAAGCGTGCAGCCGCCGTTTTGCATCTTATGTTACTAGACATATACCTAGCTTGTTTTGAAATGACGCGTCGCTTCAGATGCCATACCATGCCATTCCAGTGTAGCGCGTCCCTTACTGAGAAGCTAGTTGTTCCAGTGGATGTAAGCATTATTAGAGCTTACGAATGTAGAGCAACCCTGGGCGCGAGCCTCACTTGGATGGGTGACCGTGAGTGGCATAAAAAACCTCGAACTCCTCCGTGCTCCGTGATTTAAACCGTTAGTCCCGGCTGTCATTAGGCCTTGAGGCAGCTTCAAAAGTCTGTCACTAGTGTTGGCCACTTATACATACGAAAAACAAACGAACATAAGACCATATAAGTGTCCGCCGTCGATTCTTTTTAATGAGGTTCAGCAATCTGCGCAAGATTAGAAAGCAACGGGTTAACTATAAGTTTTATCGATCCACAGACCAATATCTTTTTAAAGAGATTGAAGTGTGAATTTAGTTTTATTTTCATCATAGCCTAAGTGCTAGTAAGAAGTTTGAATTTTAAGATGAAAGGTATAACTTTGTGGTTTACTATCGAGAAAATAATTTCACCACCGATTTTTTTTAATGAGTGACAGCCGTGAAATGAACAACAAAATGAAACAATGATGGGAATTCCATTTTTATTTTGACATTTCTTATTATATGTTTGGCCTGCCGAATAATTTGGATGGAAATGTAGTTTTTTTTTATTCGAAATTCTGGCATTGGTACCGTAGGAAAAGTTCTTAGACAGGCTAAGACACCCCTTCAAGGTAATGTCGGTAGTCAATTTAATCGCTGTACCTAATAGTGGTGGTATGTAAGTCTGGTTAAGGTGACTTTTTTTTTAAATTAAACTTGATGTATTAATTGATGAAAATCTTTCTTTCTTCAAGGTCTGGGCGGCATTTTGGTGATGGGGCTAGGCATCATCACGTCGGGCGTCGTGATCCTCAAAGTGGTGCCGACCGCAAGGCAGGTCGCGGCTTGGACCGCAGCCACCGCCGCTATTTACAGCGCTGGTGAGTTCTTTAATCTAGGGCTGGCTAGGTCCGTCCGTCGCCGACAATCGGGTCAATAGGTTAAGAAGTAGGCTCCGCCACTGTCCGTGAAGACTTCCGTCGCGGATAGATGGTCCACGATGCCTAGAACCAGCTACTCCCGCTGTTGTCCCGCTCTGTCTTTCGTCTGCGCGTTTGTCCGTCGCGGACTGACGTCGGCGCGGACGTCTGTCGTAGACTGGCGGGCTACGAGGCCAAGTAGCAGGTTTTGTCTCCGTCCGTCTTCCGTCCGCGCGAATGTCCGTCGCGTACTGACGGTTTACGAGTCCAATAAGCGGGTTCCGCCTCTGGCCATCGGTCGTCGGCGCGGAGTAGGATTCACCTCCGTCCGTCCTTTGCCGTTGCGGACAGATGAGCCACAAGGCCAAGAAGCAGGTTCTGTCTCCGTCCGTATTTCGTCTGCGTGGTTGTCCTTCGCGAACTGATGGGCTACGAGGCCAAAAAGTGGGTTTCGTATCCGTCCGACGCACGTCCGCATGAACGTTCCTGCGAGACGTATGTGTGTAGGACAGGAGAATAAATATGTTTTCTTAATCGAATAAGTTAACATGCGCTTATGAAAGTGTCCGGTACCTATATACGTATACAAATAGTGTGCATATTTCATGATGTTTTTTTAAACGGATGATTATATAGTTATCCCTTTCTATTTACAGGTATGGTGATGCTGATGTTCGTCAGCTGCCCAGAAGAGAGCTTCAGACTGCTGGAGACCGGCAGTCCGAACTCGAGTTTGTCGTGCAGCAACGACTGCCACTGCGAAAACGTGTCGTTTAGCCCCGTTTGTGGACAGGTGAGGGCTTCGAGCCTGGTCAAACCGGTGTGATCTGGTTTGACTCGGCTATTATACTCAGGGCAATCAACAAATTCATTTCTTTTAGCTAGGATCTGTAATATAGCTTTATAAAAAGTGACGAGTAAATCAGGGATATTTATTACTGTTATTCAAGTTTATCGTGCAGCAACGACTGCCACTGCGAAAACGTGTCGTTTACCCCGTTTGTGGACAGGTAAGGGCTTCGAGCCGGGTCGAACCAGTGTGATCTGGTCTGACTTGGCTGTTATACTCAGAGCAATCAACGATTTCTCCATCTTTTGGATAAAAAATGACGAGTAAATCAGGGACATTTATCACTCTTTCTCAAGTTTATGCGAAAACGTGTCGTTTAGCCCCGTTTGTGGACAGGTGAGGGCTTCGAGCCGGGTCAAACCGGTGTAATCTGGTTTGACTCGGCTATTATACTCAGGGCAATCAACGAAAGGCCTTTTTTTTGGATAGTAATTGTAATGCGCCTTTGTAAAAAAGTGACGAGTAAGTAAGGGATATTTGTCACTATTATTCAAGTTTATCGTGCAGCAACGACTGCCACTGCGAAAACGTGTCGATTAGCCCCGTTTGTGGACAGGTAAGGGCTTCAAGCCGGGTCAAACCGGTGTGATGTGATTGGTCTCTATTTTCAAAATTAAGGATAAATATCGTATATCAAAAATGTAATCAGTTCTATCAAGTTACTAAGGAGAAGACGCTTACTTACTATATAGATGGTCCATACAAATTAATATGAATAATAGTTGACCGTGCCACGTTCAACGCTCGGACCGGACCCGGCCCGGTGTAGCGTGAGTCATCCTTAGGCCTGTATTATAGTAGGCGGTGCCTAATAAACCTTTACTTGCATACCTTCTATTTTCTTTTGGTTAGCACTCAAATCTGTCCAATTTGGTGTTACTATTGAGGCAATGTCACTCCAGTCCATACACGATTCCATGTCAAGCGCGACCCACCAACATCAAATGCATCGTCACTACTGTCACAGCAGTGATACTCCCTGTACGTGAGAGCTCGAGAACGGGTGACCTTGATGATGCGCCTGCGAGATACGAACACAACACAGACAGCCCTGCTGTGCCGTGGTGGACCGTTCACGCCTCGCAGCCCGCACACATCCTGACACTCACACATAGCCGCAAGCGGTTTTACGTGCACACATGCCTCAGTGTCGTTTCTTTTCGCGTAATGTATTATATTCTTTGCTACTGTTCAGATACAAAAATGGCAGAGCGGCGACGCCGCACGGCTCGTCCGCTCTCTCGAGCGGCGCAGCCGCTGTCTGAATAACTCGTCTCATTCAAACTCACGTAAACTCGTATCAGAACGGCGCCGTCTTTTATAAAACAGGTTTTAACACTTGTTTATTATCATTATCTGCAGGACGCGTTCACATACCTGTCGCCATGCCAAGCGGGCTGCGCGGCCAGCCAGCAACTGGATAACAGCACGTGGCTCTACTCCAACTGCTCCTGCATCGACGCTAATGGCGCCGGCGAGAAGGCCATGAACGCGTGAGTATTCGTTATGCTTTCTAATGGTTTCGCAATTATTTCGCTTTTAAATAATAGTACATTATGAATTATGATGCAAGTACGGTCATGCGGTGCGGTGTTTATAAGCGCGAAGCAACGCCGAGAGAAACACCTTGACTATAAATATCCAGCCTACTGAGTACGAGCATCATACAACGTTTTTCAATACATTTGCGTTTACCATAAAGTCAACTGAGCAAAGATAGGGCTAAGTACGTTAAATACAGCATAATGATCCAACTTTCGATGTCATAAGGACCGTATATATATGGACCGTATATATATGCAATACATGTGCTATTAGCACATGTATTGCAAAAAAAAAAACGGTTTTATGGCGTTTGTTACATAACATATATGTCTAACGCTTCGAACACTTTACAGTATTCATAATAGACAAATGACAACTAAGTCTACCTGCGAACGTGAATGAACCCGTCCTTCCGTCTATCACAGGGTTATAAGTAGATTCTTGAAGTTTTCACAGAATGTGTTTGTCGGTCGAGTTCTATGATTTTAGCTGATGTCAAAAATTTTAAACGTTTGGAAAGAAGATTTTTGATAGTTTATATTGTACGGTGTGACTGACTTCTGTGTTTGTCGATATTGACACGCACTTGGCACGTTTATAAAAATAGTTTGTTTTTTTTTATTTATAGGTTGGAAAAGTATGAGTTGTATAACACGTCGGCAGTACTGGACGGGTTTGCGGTGAGCGGCGAGTGCAGCGGGCCGTGCAACAAGATCTACGCCTTCATCGCCATCTTCGCGGCCTTGATGTTCGTGCACGCCAGCGGGGAGGTGGGCGCCGTGCTGCTCATCATACGGTGCACGGACAAACACGGTCAGTGTTGTTATAAGAACCTTATTATTAGTAGGACTGAGTGTCCATAGTAACTTTAGAACTAATGGCCATCTTCGCGGCCTAGATGTTCGTGCACGCCAGCGGGGAGGTGGGTGCAGTGTTGCTCATCATACGGTGCACGGACAAACACGGTCAATGTTGTGCTAGGACTTTATTGATAGTAGGACTGAGTACCTACCCAAAGTAATAAGATCTAAGCGTTTTTAACGTTCATTCTTAGATGTTCGAGCCGGAGGCCCATCCCCTCCTAACCCTCTGGGAAGGAAAAAAACAAAAGGCCGGCAACGCTCACGCCCCTGCAGGCCGATTTGCTAACTCAGTATACAACGATTTGCTTGTCACTTTAGCATCCATTACGGTTTTCATATCATAAATAAAAATAGTCATTCATACCGAAGCCGTAATGAATATTGAAGATACCATGAAAATTATGTACACCGTAGTTGTCAATAGTTAGCAAATAGGCCTGGTGGTCCCTGATGTTGCATTAGTCCATGGGCAGCGGTAATCACTTACCATCAGGTGAACCGCTTGCTCGTTTGCCGTCGTCATAAAAAAATCTATTTGTTATTCCAGATAAAGCAATGGCGATGGGAGTGATACAGTTCGCGATAGGCGTGTTCGGCAACGTGCCGTGCCCCATCATCTTCGGCGCCGCCGTGGACGCGGCGTGTCGGCTGCGCGACCACGCCTGCGGGATCATCGCCGCCTGCGCCTCCTACGACAACGACAGCTTGCGACACTTCTATTTGGGTGAGTATAAAGCATGGCGATGGGACTGGTACAGTTCTCGGTAGGCGTGTTCGGTGACGTCTGTGCCTCATGATGCGGGACCACGCCTGCGGGATCATCGCCGCCTGCGCCTCCTACGACAACGACAGCTTGCGACACTTCTATTTGGGTGAGTATAAAGCATGGCGATGGGACTGGTACAGTTCTCGGTAGGCGTGTTCGGTGACGTCTGTGCCTCATGATGCGGGACCACGCCTGCGGGATCATCGCCGCCTGCGCCTCCTACGACAACGACAGCTTGCGACACTTCTATTTGGGTGAGTATAAAGCATGGCGATGGGACTGGTACAGTTCTCGGTAGGCGTGTTCGGTGACGTCTGTGCCTCATGATGCGGGACCACGCCTGCGGGATCATCGCCGCCTGCGCCTCCTACGACAACGACAGCTTGCGACACTTCTATTTGGGTGAGTATAAAGCATGGCGATGGGACTGGTACAGTTCTCGGTAGGCGTGTTCGGTGACGTCTGTGCCTCATGATGCGGGACCACGCCTGCGGGATCATCGCCGCCTGCGCCTCCTACGACAACGACAGCTTGCGACACTTCTATTTGGGTGAGTATAAAGCATGGCGATGGGACTGGTACAGTTCTCGGTAGGCGTGTTCGGTGACGTCTGTGCCTCATGATGCGGGACCACGCCTGCGGGATCATCGCCGCCTGCGCCTCCTACGACAACGACAGCTTGCGACACTTCTATTTGGGTGAGTATAAAGCATGGCGATGGGACTGGTACAGTTCTCGGTAGGCGTGTTCGGTGACGTCTGTGCCTCATGATGCGGGACCACGCCTGCGGCATCATCGCCGCCTGCGCCTCCTACGACAACGACAGCTTGCGACACTTTTATTTGGGTGAGTATAAAGCATGGCGATGGGACTGGTACAGTTCTCGGTAGGCGTGTTCGGTGACGTCTGTGCCTCATGATGCGGGACCACGCCTGCGGCATCATCGCCGCCTGCGCCTCCTACGACAACGACAGCTTGCGACACTTCTATTTGGGTGAGTATAAAGCATGGCGATGGGACTGGTACAGTTCTCGGTAGGCGTGTTCGGTGACGTCTGTGCCTCATGATGCGGGACCACGCCTGCGGCATCATCGCCGCCTGCGCCTCCTACGACAACGACAGCTTGCGACACTTTTATTTGGGTGAGTATAAAGCATGGCGATGGGACTGGTACAGTTCTCGGTAGGCGTGTTCGGTGACGTCTGTGCCTCATGATGCGGGACCACGCCTGCGGCATCATCGCCGCCTGCGCCTCCTACGACAACGACAGCTTGCGACACTTCTATTTGGGTGAGTATAAAGCATGGCGATGGGACTGGTACAGTTCTCGGTAGGCGTGTTCGGTGACGTCTGTGCCTCATGATGCGGGACCACGCCTGCGGCATCATCGCCGCCTGCGCCTCCTACGACAACGACAGCTTGCGACACTTCTATTTGGGTGAGTATAAAGCATGGCGATGGGACTGGTACAGTTCTCGGTAGGCGTGTTCGGTGACGTCTGTGCCTCATGATGCGGGACCACGCCTGCGGCATCATCGCCGCCTGCGCCTCCTACGACAACGACAGCTTGCGACACTTCTATTTGGGTGAGTATAAAGCATGGCGATGGGACTGGTACAGTTCTCGGTAGGCGTGTTCGGTGACGTCTGTGCCTCATGATGCGGGACCACGCCTGCGGCATCATCGCCGCCTGCGCCTCCTACGACAACGACAGCTTGCGACACTTCTATTTAGGTGAGTATAAAGCATGGCGATGGGAGTGGTACAGTTCGCGGTAGGCGTGTTCGGTGACGTCTGTGCGGTGTGCCTCATGATGCGGGACCACACTCGCGGCATCATCGCCGTGGCACCCCCCGTAGCATGGCAACAGTTGCACCATCGACATAGACGTGCCGGGCTGCGCAGGCGCCGCTAACTTCAAGACGGATCATACGGACGAACTTCACTTCCATTGCGCTCCGAGGAAGTACCCGTCGTCGATTTGTCAGGCGATCGGGCCAGCTTGTATTTATAATAATTTCACCTTAGTCTATTTATACATTGAGTTATTATTTACATCGCAATAGGATTTCCTGGTATCTGCAGTAATACTAGCAGTGGCACTTTAATAAAAAAATAAAATAAGCCTTTATTGCTGTAACATAAGTTTCAATAAGTTGTTTAACAAAAAACCTTAATTCCTAATTTATTGCTATTAAATTGTTGTCGGCAACCAGTTTTTCTTTTACAGCTTGTCCTTCGACAAAGGCCTCCTCCGGCTTTCCACTTTGTCCTATCTTTTGCAATGCGTGTCCATTCTGGACCTGCTATCTTTTTGATATCATCTTCCCATCGTCTATGTTGTTTACCCTTGCTTCTTTTACTGGCTCGCGGGTACCACTCCGTTACTAGTCTTGTCCACTTTTATTTTTCTTCCCTTAGCATGTGCCCTGTCCACCTCCATTTTAGGCGTTTGTAGACGGTATGTATGTTTTTAAAGTTAGTTTTTCTTTTAATATGTTGTAGTCTGATCTTTTGACTTCTTTTAATACCCATAACACTTCTTTCCATTCCATTTTGACACACCTGATTTTTTTAATTGTTGTTCGGTAAGTGCCCATGTTTGGCATCCGTACGATAAGCATGGAAGAATACATGTATTGTACACTTTTCTTTTTTCTTTCATAGGCATGTCTTTGTCTTTCATAACCTCGCTCAGAGACCAAAATCGTTTCCAGCTGTTTGATATTCTTCTGTCTATTTCTTTTTGCATTGTGTCTTTTGTGGATATTAGTTGGCCCAAGTATATGTATTCATTGACATATTCTATTTTCCCACCGTTTATTTCAATATCTTTTTTTATCGAATTTGTCATCACCTTCGTTTTCAATGTGTTCATTGATAGGCCGACCTTGGCACTTTCAAGTGATAGTTGCTGGAGCATGTCTTGTAAACAATCCGGGTTCTCAGAGAAGAGGACGATATCGTCAGCAAAGCGAAGATGGTTAAGTTTCTCACCGTTGATGTTAAGTCCATATTTATCCTAGTTGAGGTTTCTAAAGACCATTTCTAGAACTGCGGAAAATAACTTCGGTGAAATGGGATCGCCCTGTCTGACACCTCTTTCGACAGGGAATTCTTCACCTGTCCTTTCCAGCTTAACTTGGGCCGTACTCTTTGAATAGATAGCTCTGAGTATATTGATATATTTATTTTCTACTCCCTGAATTTCCAATGCCCTCCATATACTATTATGGTCTAGGGAATCGAAGGCTTTATTAAAATCTACAAATCCTGCAGTGGCACTTATTCAAACACTAATAATGTCAGCGAAAGTACAACCTTTTTTTTTGATTAAATGTAACGTGGGATACTTACGAGTACATTATTGATTGTTTATGTGGCGTTGCAATTGATAGCAACGTGACGCTATATCATGTTGATTTATGATTATGAACCAAAAGAGGCGTGATTAAGCTTGGGAGATGTGATGCCGTGAATAAAATAAAATTAAAAGCAAATAAATTTTCTGAAAAGATTGGCTCTTGTATACATTTTCTGACTTTTGCACGCCTCACAACGCGGAGCGCTTGTGTTGTGCATTACTCTCGACTTCTCGAGGTCAACCCAATTTTACAATTTTTTACGGTTATTTGAATTTTATTTTTTTGCCTGCAGGTCTATCAGCGGGGTTAATGTTCCTGGCGTTCATAATGGACTTGCTGGTGTGGAGCAAAGCGGGACGCATCGACATGAACCCCGGCGACGCGCCCGCGCCGCCCGCCGACTGCGCGCCGCTGCACGCGCCGCTGCACGCGCCGCCCGACACGCAGCTCTGACGCAACACACGACACACCTATGAGTCGCACTTCTGACTGCCCCCACTTCTGACACCACATCCCACTTCTGAATGCTGTGCTGTTTTGAGTGTTTATGAATACCGACTGCGGAAAATGTTGTTTGGAAGGTCGGTAAGGCGTAGTAATTCTTTTGGAACGATGATATAATAAATTGCGAAACTAAAATATTGCATCTTAAATGGGGGAAAATCTCTTTCAACAATACATTACAACGCGGATGATAGGTAATACTGTCCGCATACTGCGATGCAGTTCTTACCTATCTTTTTACATCTTACATATTTCGGTGATCATGATCACACTTTTAAATGTTGCGTAAAAAAAACAATTTGATAAACTTCAATCCATATTTTAAAAAAAAACTGTCCCTTACTTCCACTGCCGAAAACGCCCCATTACGAACTGACATTTTAAGAATTAAATTTAAACATCACATATTTTTAACAATATTGCTTTCATTGTTCAAATGTAATATTTTTCAATCAATATTAATCTTTAGAACCCTTTCTACTTAGTGATATTTTTACTCTTTTTTACTACAGTTATAAAAATATTAAACGACTGCCTCTTTTACTTTTCTCTACTTGCAAAGATTAAAACCAGTGTTTACAGTATTTTTAATCACTCGGGAATCTTTTTATGACTGAACAAGAAATTAAACTGTGCATTTTCTATGATATTTAAGCATTTTGTACACTAGTTACAATTAAATGTAAGTAATTCCTGCTCAACTTTAACGGAATATATTTTCTAAATCAAAGAATAACAAGTTACTCTATGGTATCAAAGTGTACAGTTTATATAAATGCACTTAAATTACTCTACACATTTATCTTACCACTGATCGTTTAAAATCTACCATCAAAAATCGACTTTAAGCAAATGCTCTAGAAAAGTTATTACATCTCGTTTAGATGTAAAGTACGTGATGTGATATCAACTGTATATTCATGGCATTAAAGTAAATTTTAGCCTTATATATTTAAGGTAAGATAAATCTGTTTAGAAGATTGCTATATTCTTGATATTTTTGGCTGACTGCTTATTTCACAATCAGTCCCTCTTAATTTTCCTATAGGTAAACATCACATTAATTTTTGTACATATAATCACAATTTCCGGGACTGAATATACAAAAATAAATAGTTTGAGTATACACTGTCTACTCTTTTATCACGTATCATTATTGTATCGCGATTTATTTTATTTTAATCAATTATTTAATTAATGATATTCTCTCCTGACATCTAATTTTCTAGTTCTCTATGGTACATTTTTTTTTATTTCAGTGTATACTCAGCTTTATTCGATTTTGCGAAGCACATGGCTAGTGATTAGATTTATTAGATTAGTTTGTTTTTATACAAATTATATAACTATACTCTGTACATATAATTAAATGAATTGTGTAATCACAATATTGTAAGCGTAGTTATAGCGTTCTCGATTTTAGATAATGGTCTGTTATAATTTTTTTACTGTTTTTAACAAATTAAGAAAATATACTTTTTTATTTACCATAAATATTAATGTACCATTATTTTTAATATACGAGCTATGGCCGCCTTTCATAAAATTATATATATAAAAATAGTTATGTGAAACTGTTGACATTTTTATTGGGTATATTTGTATTTTTCTGAATGAAATTTCTACGTTTATTTTTTCATTAGAAAACATATAGGTACAATAAGAGGAGCCATAGTTCGATTAAAATGTATTTAAATATAATGATTGTGCAAGGCTGGGTCGCGTGTAAATTAGTAGAGATACGTGTAGTTTGGTCGATGTAGATTAGCGTGTAGCGGCGAACAAAAAATAAAACATTCCTAAAACGCGTACAAAGCCAATGATATTTATCTATTAGAATTTTGATTACATTTCTGTGCTTGATTTATTTTATTTTATTTTATTTTATTGCGTGCAGAAAGAAAGGCCACTACATTGTTAATTTTGTAAGTCCACCACCTATTTAATGAATTTTTTTGTCTTGTTTACACATGAGCATTTTATTACAAAGTTGTTTCTTTACGAGTAACTTACATCAATATCTGTATTGCCTCAATGAGTAATTAGGAAAGTCACGTATTACAATACAGATCTTAGACAGGAAACAACTTTCTGGCTAGCGAATTATTGATAATCATATTTAAAATAAATTAATTGATAGACATATCTAGGTGGTTGGTATATATAAGGTGCATAGGCACCTTATTTATACCAATTTACAACTGTGACTTAGTCTGCCATATTTGCTTAAACGAACGTTGTACGCTTTCTAAGAATGTTTTTCGGAATTTTCAAAATCAACAAACATCTGTGATGAAATGGAATACTTTTCTTAAAATAATATAATCAACTTGTATATATTCAAATCTATGAATTCAAATATTATGTTTCTCTGTAGTTAAATGAATAATTTGTGCTAGCATGTGCAATATGTAGGAACTAAAATAATATTATATATTTTATAATTATGAAGTATCTGACCTCAGCATATATATGGAACCTTTTTCTACGATATAAAATACATATTGATAAATTCAACGATTATTTGAAAAGAAATATTGCACTTGTTCGGTTACAAATTACTTTGGCCAGTTTTAAGACCACTTTGGTGTTTTTTTGGTTTATGTAAGTGGCCAACACTGGTGTCTGATTAGCGAAACGTTGGCTGGTCTTAATGAGGAAAAATTTGATTGATATTCCAATAAGTTTAGGATTATTATAAATTTTCTGACATTTCAAGAAATAATAAATATATATTTCTCTTTGTACCAATCGTATCCCAGTTATAAGTTACTTAACAATTTAGAAAATCAAAAAGCTATTTATTACTATTGTATTTATATTTAAAACTGGGCGAATATTAGAAAAATAGTGTTTTATTGAACATTTAATAAGCGATTTTAAAGTTTCCAAATTATTGAATTCATAATAATTATACATAAACATTATCTATTTTGGAATACCAAATAAAATAGTATATTATACATATTTACGCCATATATATTTTTTTGTATGGAAACTGTAATTAATTTTGCTTGATAAGTAACAACGAATAATGTAACTTATCTGCCTTAGCGTTATTTGAATACTTATAATAATTTTGATTCCTAATTTCTAATAATTCGTGCATTAACTTTGTGCAATGTTTAGTGAAAAATATTATGTAGATCTTCGGTTAAGAGTTATAAAATCGTCATTTTTTTTATTTTACGACGATTATATGGTCTAGGCATACACGTCTGTGTAGTTGTCTATCGGCCCGTTAATAAATATAGTGCGTTAAAATCAGCCTCTGCAAAACTAAGAGAAAAGGCGCGCGGCGCAGACATGGAGCACTGTGATAGGATTTTAACCCTTATTATCATTCTCAAAACGACCAGCATCGTGAGAAAAAACGCTATCGCAAGATGCCACGTGCGGGCAGAGAAGGCGTTAATTTGTTCTTGCGATATTGGTCGTTTATAGTATGACAATCAGGCTTAAAATTATATCATAGTGTCCCACGCCTGCACCGTATCTGCGCAGTGCCATTGCCGTGCGCCTTTTCTGTGTATTTTATGCCTTACAGGGTCGGGTCTTCTATTGGGCCTGTGTGCATAGACCTTTATTGTCTTGTTACAAGGGCCATTATCTACACTATATATAGGAATGTTTAATTTTAATATTTAGGTTTAATATTGTCTCAGTGGTAGCTTTTTTTAGATAATTTTTGTTGATTGTTGCTGTATAATAATAAAGCGAACATAAGATTAAAATATATATTGTAATAGAGAACACAATTTTACTAGTCTACGATTTAGATTTAGAAAATAATACCTCTGATTTAGTTTTAAATTATATGACCATTGCTCCATTAGATATGGATTTAGTTGGAAGCAAGTTTTGGTGCCCATTCTAATGCCATTGTTTAACAACATAATAATAAATAGTTGAAGCCTTCATAGGGCCAAATATATCCGCATAATATTTTGATCACTTGTAAATACATACATAATTTTTTACATTTTTTTTCTTTTTACTCATTTTTGTGTTATCATTGGACTATATTATTATATTACTTTGGCTAATCAATTTTGAAATAGCGATTTTTTAAATTAAATAAGTGGTAATTGTCGCAAATTCCCTGACCAGTGAAAAGCTGTTGTCTTTTCTATTTTTTATTATATTTATGTTTCATATATACAAAGAACCAAAACAACGCACATAAAGCAAATGTAATATTACGAATTACGCATGTCATACTTTTGCCCTAGGAACACCTAGGATTTAAATATATTCGTAGACTATAATCGAAATATAGGAGTAATTCCGTCTAATCTGTAAAGTTTTATACTTGGGTATGCTGTGTACCGATTAACCTAATAATTACTTGTAAGTACACAATAGATTGTTATAGTGACAAGGGTCACATATTTTTAATTATTTGTAAATAAAAAAAATATTGAGAGACGAAATACTTTTATTTTCATTTTAAAGCTAATCCAAATTCCTCTACTTCCTATTGCAAAATCTTGATGATCTTATAAAAAGAGTTTGGGGAGTATTCCGGAATGACAGTGGCGGGGCGACCTCTTACTTTTAACCCCCGATGAAAAAAGAAGGTTGTTTATAACTGCGGTTGCGTAGTTTTTAGTTAAGTACCAAGTCAGTACGAGGAGACATTGAACCATGATGAAATCTTGATGATGAAAATCCATGCTTTTTGAGTTTATTCGGAACAGAGGCTGCGAATTGTATAGGCAGTTAATTCAAGATTTTAATTAAAACAGAGTCTGTAAATACGATCAAGGTAATATTTTTTATTTGCTACAAATCAGAATCTGACGACAGACTCAAAAACAGTTATCACATTTCTAAATAAATAATAAAAATAATATTACACTTAAATAAAATTATGAAACCAAAATAAAACGCCCACAGATACAGACCTGTATATTTTTAAAACTCCATACCAATTAGGCCTTACAAACAAAATTGATAAGGCGTTAGTCCTATAAAGACTAAACAGTGCTGGTTTAAATCCTGCTCGCGTAGACATTTTATCCATATTTTATTTCTTAACTAACAGCCCTCCCCGGCTGCGCCCAGGCATGTATTATACCTTTATACCTTCCTCATGAATCACCCTATCTATTGGTGAAAATTGCATGAAAATCCGGGCAGTAGATTTTCAGTTTATCGCGAACAGACAGACAGACAGACGCGGCGAAGGACTTTGTTTTATAATATGTAGTGATAGTGATTTTACTTTTTATCCATATCTTATTTCATAATCTTATAAGAGTATAGTCTGATCTACATTCACATACAGGTATGCTTAATAAAATAATACCTACCAAGTACAGGTGGGTTTTTAAATACATACCTCTTCGTTCAATATTCCCGCAACGGCATGGCGTGGAAGGTGCTCAAAGACAAGTCATTGAACTGCTGATGATGCAATGATGTCACGTTTTCTAAGAAAGCTGGCTTGTGGCAAGGCCTATATTTTCAACTGACTTAAAAAAGAGGTTTTCGATTCGGTTGCTAGTTTTTATTATTAATGTTGTTACCTCATAAGTAGGTATCTCCGTTATATACAGCGTGTAACTTGACCGAAACAGATTCTTACAAAAGGTGTTCAGCCGCCGGAGAAATTAGTATTGGAAAGTTAAAATATATTTGGGTTCCCAGCATTAGTTCCATAGGAAAAGTTGTTCATATTGATAGATGGGCTGATCTCAAAAGACAAGTTACACGCTGCATAATCCGATATGATTTTTTATTATTATTTAGAAGTCTATCAATCAATCGAAGAAGTCACATCTGCCTGCTACCCGGGACTTGAAATAGGAGGGCCTGGACGCCTTCATCCCCCGGCTGGCGAGAAACATGTACGCCAAGGCGGACGAATCGGCGCACCCCCAACTCAGGGGGGTCGCGCCTCTGCACGCTCGCCCGCCAGAGGATGCCTACAGGTTGTACCAGAGACGCCATCAACGCACTGCCCGTCGACCAAGGCCCCGCTACAAGAGCGGTGCCTGCCCCCAGTCCGCATTGACATCAAGAAGAAGCCTGACGTGGCCGCCACGGCGACAACTCTTAGACCCGCCTGCCGTTGCAGGTGGCGGCAGCAATCCGCTGAAGAGGACACAGTCCTGATCAGCCACCCCTACTCTGCCCGCAAGGGCGGAGTGTGAGAAGACCTCGTCGTCGTCTGCTACTGCAGCTGAAGCAACAATAAGAATGCGATCAAATATTATGCACTTAAGTCTTTGATTACATAAAAGAAACGAAGACTAGATACCTACACAGCTGAAATTACACTAAGCCTACATGAATGAAACCAATGTTATCATGAAGATTACTGAATATGCGGAATATACTCGTACTGTTTGACTGTTTTGCGATTCTCCTATTGTTTTGTTAAAGCGTGTCCGCAAAAAGTAAGGCTCCATTGTAGAAAAATTGCCGTGTCGGTCATAGAATGCGGTTCACCGTGGCGTTACATTACAGTAGAGTACCTAAGTAGTTCTCATTTTTAACCATTTTCCTTATCAAAAATTCATATTGTAGATATTTATTTATTTTTATATTTTGGCTTTATAGTAACCACACAGAGGAAAAGAATACATTGAGATAGGTCAACCAGTCTTAATGATTATTCAAACAAACTCTTCTGCTTTATAATTTAAGTATAGATGTGAGAAAAACGTGTAGTGTAGGGTAGTACTTACCGAAGAGCCTGCTGCAATTAATGCATGCAGATTCAGGGAAGGAAGACCGGACCTATTTGCCAAAATGTCAATTTGTGTGTGCTGTATGTCGGCACCGAATCACATTATTTCTTAAATCTGTAATCGGTACCGTCTCCAGGAACAGCCGTGAACTGAAAGAAGCGTAGGTATGTCTATTTATTAATCGAAGTTAAACAACAAAGTATTATTAATTAAATAACTCATTCTGTTAACTGAATACAATGACCTGTAACGAAAGAACGCTATTTTCCTTTTTCATATTCTTCAAAAGAAACAAGAAGTTTTCTAACCTTTCACTATGGTATTAGAGTACATCTTCCTAACTTTGCTTCCAAGAGGTTTTTGTGGGTTTTTGCGGCTCGGGAAAAAGTCCGTTCGATACAGCGGTGTCAACCCGCGTTCCAAAAAACTGAATGACTATGAAAATTGGAAATCGGCGTAAACAACCTGGATGACTGGACAGTTTAGTGGGTGCGGTATAAAACGCCAGCGGGCAGCGGCTTGGACACAGTCTGGCAGCAACCACAAGTACCGACATGGCTCAACATTTGGTTTTCATCGTCCTGGGTGCTTTGCTCGCCACTAGCTTTGCTGCGCCAGGTAATAGTTAACTCATTCTTATGCACCTACCTATTTATCTATTACACGTGCACTAGCATTTTTCATCTGTGCTATTATTAATCAAATTAATTTAAAAACAAAACAAGCGAATTCGTGATTTGAAAAGATTATAACTTTCTCAAAACCATATCCGCCGGCCGGCACAACCTTATCACATCGATAACCAATATGGATAAGTAAGCCCCTCTTGCTCTTTTTATCATATTCGCCAATGGTGCACAATGGGAAAGATATTACACATTAAAAAAAATCTCTAAAGATTTTATTAATAATTATTCATTTATTAATTGCAACCTCCCCGTGGATTAGGTTTTTTGTGTGCAGAGTGGTGAGGTGGAGCACGGGGTCCACCATAATGACAGCTTGTTAGTTTACGTATTTAATTCTGGACGTGACAGGAGTTGGCAAAATTTTAACAGCCAACCGCCAGCCTGACGGCGACTAAGTAGGTACCACGTAGCTTCATAAAGTGCCATACATCGTAAGTACAAACTAGGAAGAGCACGAGGAAGCAGCGCCTTGTTTTAGAACCGCAGACAAATGCATGTAAATGTAAGGGAAAAGTAATTGCCTGCTTATTATTTCGGTACTTATTGAAGATTGCGCCACGGAGGAGTAAATTTATTTATTATATTTATTTAAACTTTATTGCACATAGGTATATAAAAATACATAAAACAAAAGGCGGACTTAATGCCATAGGGCATTCTCTCCCAGTCAAACCTTTAGACCAAACAGAGAGTTTAAAACGGGTGGTGCGATAAAGTGCCTAAAGGGTTTCAGATATTTTCAACCCAGGTATAAAAACTAACACAAAACTAAATGTATAGGTACTTAATAAAAAAATTAAATAAATTATGTTAAATAGGGTCGCCTACGTAGCGTAGCTGAATTTGGTAATGATTATTTTCTCTTGGACAGGAGAGCGAGTGCGACGTCACTACGACGGGGGTCTCGGTGGGTTCGGGGGCGGCGGCGGCGGCGGCGGCTACGGGGGCTACGGCCCGGGACACGGGCAGGGGTTCGGAGTGCCGCACTACCCGGGCGGAGCGTCGCAGTCGTTCTCCAAATCTTCGGCCAGCGCTAGTTCTTCCTCGGTGGGGGGAGCGTTAGGTCACTGACACAGTAAGTCCATTTATAAAAATGCTTTATTATAACATGAAAACACGTATACTTAGCCAATTTTAGACTCTTTTAGACGTTTTCAGAGTATTTAGTACACAAAAAAGTAGTTTTCTTTCATATAAAAAATGTGTTCTCAAATCAATTTTTTTTTATCAGAGTTGAAAAGGACCACTATAGTCTTCCCGTAAATGTCGTAAAAGGCGACTTAGGCGACAAGCTAAATAAAGCTTATAAACATCCTGTGACTGCCCTGGCTAATACATGGCTCTGGTGGTACAGAGAGGGTCAAGTTATGCAGTGAAGATTATAAAATAACTGAACCTGATGATGATGATGATTTGGGAACATAAGACCATTTGAAACCAGAGGAAATGTTTCGGTATAATTCAATTACAGGAATGGAGGTTATACAGATCAGGACAGTCTTCCTGAAAACAACTCATTCATTCGGCGGATAGTGCCGTCAGACCTTCTTTCGCTGATTGGGACTTGGAGCTTGAAAAGCTCCGAGTTAGAGTGGCAAACAAATCCCACTGTCTTCAGTATCACATACCTGCCTATGTTTATTTTTACTTTTTGTTTCAGATCAATTGCTATCAAATTATCTCATCTAAGAAGACAAATAGTGCGCTATCCGATGTATTATAATGTGATAATTTTATTAATTTAACTGCTAGATAAGGTTCTTTTTTGTATTTGTAAATTATTTATTGTTAATTATTTAAAATAATAAATTGTCCACAATCTACTATTTCCTATCATTTCAAAAGTTTCACGATACGCCAAATGGAATACATGAGTGAATTTTCAGTGCCTTAATGTTATTATTAATATTTTGTAATTTTTTCTTGTATATTTCACAACACACGCGATACCACGTACAACCAGTTGTACTTTTCGGTAGTACTTCTGACACGGAGCGGCGATACCTACTTGTATAAAAACTGACCTTTTGACTGGCTTAGAACAGTGTAGGATTATACATAGTTTTGAAGCATTAAGTAAGTGCAAGATGTGATCCAGATCGAAGCATGTGAAGACTTCGTTGCTAAATCAAAGATTCAATGATTTATTTCAGTTTCTAAGACACCATTTCCAAGTCAACTCACATTTTAAATAATGCCAATTTAATTAAGTAAATTAAGTACTTAATAAGATATGGTCAAAAAATTCCACGCGGGTAGGACTTGAACCAGCATTCTTCACTCTTTGTACGAGTAACTCATACAAAGAGTGAAGACTGCTGTTTCAAGTCGACGAATATGAAACAAGTTCACAACTTACTTTGCTATGGAAGTAGCTTAATCTTTGTGATTTTTACTTTAGGTATATATTTAGATAAATTTTCATTTATTAATTGCGGAAAACAGAACAAAATAGAGTTGCATAATTGTATCACATATTGAAACAATCCCTAGGTTATCGCCCATGCCCTCGATCAGCTTCTACGGTCTGCGCGGGAAAAGAATCAGCTGATACTTTTTTCCCAAGAAAGCATGGATAATTTATAACAAAAACTTTGATAGGCTAGCTAAATTAAAATATTTCCTAAAAACCTGAAGAATCTCTAGCCCAGATAATAATTGGGTTTCAGATCTGAAAAATATCTCTACTTCTTCAAGGAGGATATTTTTAGGGCGGTTCTGATTCTGAAACTAAGAGGTTACTGATGTTTTTAAAATAACCCTGTATACAGAGTTACTGATCACCTGGGCGAAATACTATGGGAAGTTGGATTTTATTTTTTGATTTTAATCTTTTTTTACATAAAATTAAGAACTTTTTGTATATTGACATTATTTTGTCGGTTGTACTTATGTC
This sequence comes from Rhodophaea formosa, assembly GCA_963082605.1. NCBI lineage: Eukaryota > Metazoa > Arthropoda > Insecta > Lepidoptera > Pyralidae > Rhodophaea > Rhodophaea formosa. Next base: position 22,245,265 of record OY720204.1, read on the forward strand.
CGAAATGACCAATGTCTAAAATTATTACTATTGCACCACCATAGTATGTACCTCATTTAACGTAAATAATATAATAAATAAATAAATATATACGGACAAATCACACAGATTGAGCTAGCCCCAAAGTAAGTTCTTATGAAAGACTCGTGTTATGGGATACAAACTCAACGATACTATATTTTATAACAAATACATATATATAAACATCCAAGACCCAGGTCAATCTGAAAAAGATCGTTTTCAATCTTGACCTGACCGGGGATCGAACCCGGGACCTCTCGTACCGCAGGCAGGCGTGATGACCGCTGCGCCACGGAGCTCGTCAAATCATATTGATCATTTCATTTCATTTCAATTCTGTATTCCATTAGGGATGCTAATTCTAAGATTTTAATAAAACTTATAGGTTCGAAATCAGCCTGTATGTATCTTTTTATACGTAAAGTATCGTTGAGGTAGTATCCTACGACATAAATTCACAACTTAGTGAAGGGCTACCTTAAATTTGTGTGATTTGTGAATAATAGTAAATAAATAAACAAATAAATAAATATAAAGGGATATAATAATTTATTTATTATTATTCTTATTTAAAAGCTAGGTTCTTGTTGGTGATGTAACTTCCAAATTTCCTTACCCAACCAACTGCTATAATTATTTGAATGTTTATACTTAATGCAGTTATTTGTTTTGGATAATGTGACTAAACATCTCTACCCGACTCACGTCACCCTGTGGAGGCGAGTTCTCTTCGAATGTCTAAGGTCAAAGGTCTGAGGTATATTTTAATATTTCTTATTTACATGTCATTAAAATAAATTCATGGGTAGACACGCTAATACACCTATGAATTACTTACCATGTAGGGTACGCAGATGCCGGAAAATCCCTCTATTTGATTAAGTCTATAATCGGCTTACTACAACATCATAAGCCTACCCTTTATTACCGTTAGCATATAAATTGCGTTCATCATCATCAGATCTCTTTTGTCTCTCCTGCAGGAGTACGACCCTCTCTAACGGTAGTCATCATCATTTCGTGTAAGTGACACGGTCAGACGACCATGCACACCCTGGTGTCAGAGTTCTAACGGTAGTTAGAGCAGCAGAGCCAAAGGATTTGATCTACACAAGCCACGCTGGCCAGATAGGTTGGAGAGGTCTTTTTGGTGTTTATAAGCTTTGTTTAGCTTTTGTTTCCTAAGTCGCCTTCTACGACATCCAAGACTTGGAGTGATCCAATTCTACTCTGCCAATTAATATAAATAACGTTAGGGTAACACCATTGAACTAGGTAACTAACACTGAACTTACTATTTATGTTCAGATACATATATCTGTTAGCATTGCATGTCGAGCTCCGTGGCGCAGCGGTCAACACGCTAGCCTGCGACACGGGGGTCCCGGGTTCGATCCCCGGTCAGGTCAAGATGGAAAAAGATCTTTTTCATATTGACCTGGGTCTTGGATAATTATCTATATAAGTATATTATTATAAAATATAGGTCGTTGAGTTAGTATCCTGCGACACAAGTTCACAACTTACTGTGGGGCTAGCTCAATTTGTGTGATATGTCCCTATATATTTATATTAGGTTAGTGATACCCTATACCTCTCTGTCTGTGGACTAAAATTGACTTCTCTTTCTCTTAGTCGACGCGGAATCAGCCTGTCAGTGTAAACGGAATAATGGTGTTTGGCTGCTAGCCGTAGTCGCATCGAGTCGTCCGCGCTGAGCCGATGCGAATGGGGTTAGGGACACCCTTATTCCGTAAACTTAGAGGTTTTCTGACCGGCCAAAGCCGCTTCCGCGTCGAGTGTGAGGACTCTCTTATATAACATACGTATAACGATTGGGATTGTTTGAAGCCATTCAATTAGCACTTCTTAGGGTAAGCCAATCATGGATTTTAAGGAATTAGTAGGGATGCCAACATTACGTATATAGAGTATATAGTACGCTTCAAAAAATATATAGTATTTTAGTAGGGAAGAATAAATAATAGATTAAGTTATCATCATCATCATTTCAGCCGCAAAAAGTCTCTGTTGGAGACAGGCCTCCCCTAAGAGACTAAGTTTTATTTTTACTCAATTATTTTCGGTTACGCGCTCACGTATATTACTTCTGTTGTAGGAAAGGGGCGTTCAATAAAATTGCGGGCTCTGTTTTTTTTACTTTATTAGTTTTAGTGTCGCCAAATATAAACATTGATCTATTGTACTAAAATTTTCGCCTACTATATATTTCTTCAACAGTATATAGTACAGAGTCCTGAAATATAGTACAATACTATATAAATAATAGTACGGTTGGCAACCCTAGGTATTAGTAAGTGCATAGACGTTTTAACTGTATTGTATTGGTTAGCCATTGCATATCAATGGCTAACTAATACAATACAGTTAATGTGTAATTGTTAAGTTAGCTATCTTCCATGCTGGTTTGGGAGAAAAGTAAAAACAGAATATAACAGCGGCGTTTCTTTCCGTGCAGACCGTAAAAGCTGGTCACGGGATTGGGCTAAGGAATTACTTAAATAGGGGATGCAACTAGCAACCCACCACTATTTCGATTCCGCTTTCCATCTTAACGTGGCCTGACGGTTTTATGACCTTGGGCACAGATTACTAAATAGTTACCCTTGGGCTCGTGATAATATATATGTATTGATATGGTTACCAAATCAGTAGGGCTTGCGAAAATCATTCAATTAAATACTCCAATGAAAACCCTTTAAAAGGGAAGTGGTCCTTGGTATGTACTTTAATAAATACCAAACAAACCTTTTATGTTTTAGACAAACTACGAAGTACACTGTGCCATCACAAAAGTTTAATAGCCAAATAAAGATACTTAATTAACAAAGTTTTTTTTTTTGCATTTTATTAATAACACACAATCATAATAATTAAATTACTGACGTCGGTGTTAGATTCTACATACAATTTACAATTAATTTGCAATTATACAATTACATTCAGTTAGTATAAAAAACAGCACATTAAACTATAAAATTCTTCGAGCCATGGTTTTCGTTAAAGGCGGTAGCGGTGGCGGAAGCGGATGTCTTGGCAAAAGAGCGTCCTCCACGGTTGTTCTCGTTGGATTGTCGTCCGTCCCGGTTGTAGGCGAGCTCTCGGCTGTAACCAACGTTAATTCTACTTCTTACGTTAATTATATGAACTATTTGATGGCCAACACAACTTCAAAGTTGTTGTGTTTTAACATAGTGTTGTAATTCTATTTCAACTTTTTTTTCATCATTCTTTTTCAATTTTTTTATTTGTTTCAAAGCAATGGATTTGGTTTCGAAATAAACTACTGAACTGAAAAAAATTACCTTCTGCTATTGTCGCTGCTACACCCATTGCCGCCTTCCTGACTACTGGTGTCACGCTCGTCGCTCCCGCGCCCATACTCGCTTCCGCTACCAAATCCGCCGTTATTAAAGCCGCGTCTCAACCTCTTTCCTAGAACACAGTAAAGCGTGTGTGCGGAAATTATTTTTGTTTTGATAAGATGTGTACATCTCATTATCATTCAGTAGGTATGTTCTACGGTGGAGAATAATAAAAATTAATTAACTTGTGTTGGTGTTTTGAAATTGTAAATTTTCTCATTAATTAACATTTTCTAAGGATTTTTTTGTTTGTTTGGATTATTTTGCTTTATATAAGTAGGTATAGAATTAAGGTCAATAGCAGCTACTGTAAGAAATAAATCATAAACTTCATTAAATTTTGGCCTTTTTAGTTAAATTTTAGCTCATTTGTTTGCCATTGTTCTTATAAGTAATTAAGATCTTATAATTGTTATAAGCCAGCTCTTAGTATGACATCAAGGAAACCATTGCAGAGGTATAACGTATATATGGTACAAAAAAAGGTTGAACGTATATGGTACAGTCTAAAGTCAAATGCAGCCAGGGATCTAAAAGTGACCGTCGATGTCGTAGAAGATGACTTAGGAAACACAAGCTCTCCAAAACCGTCTGGCCAGAGTGGTGAGTAAAGGCCAAATTCTCTGACTGGTCTGGCTCATATACGGCTCTATAGTAGACAAAGAGGGTATAGTGCTCCTGCAGTGGAGAATAAAGGACCTGATGCTGATGATGGGTCAATATCTTATTCTTTGCAAATTGAGGTCTAAAGCTGTCACAGCGTTTAATATTAGTAAACATAGGTAATTTTTTTTCTGCAGGATGAAAATGCGACTCATTTGATGCAATGCTACTTACCCATACTAAAATTCCGTATTTGAGCCAGGCGCAGTCGTATGCATAGTAAGCAGATAAAGTTGTTTCTTTGTATTTGCTTTGATTAACTTCAGAGCAATATAAAAATCTACAACATTAGGTCTTGGTATTAGCGACATGGATTTTCCAAAGTTAAATGTATAAATAATGTAATAAAGACGATAAAACCATATTAAAAGTAATTTTATTTAAATAGGAATCTACTGAATCCCAAAAGATTGAAATTTGAAACATGTTCAATACCTTGTCTGATTGTTGGTGCTTTTAATAAGGCCTAAATTATTATCTATATATAAGTCTATTTCATAATTATTTCTTAATTTTTGTTCTTGGAGCCATTAGTAGATTTATTTTAAGGATTTGCCTATTGCATTGTTTTCGTCGTTTAATTTTTTTTGTTTTGGTTTGTCTTTTACGCATTATCCAGTGTTAAAGTCGAAGATTACCACATCAAGTTATTCTTGTTTATCAGTCCTTTTAAAACGAATTCCCCATTAAAAAATTTAAATTTTAATCTTGTTCAATACCGAGTCTGATTTTATAAGGCCCAAAATAATTTAGGTATCGTCATTGGTATCGTCTGTATCATAAAAAATTTAAATTTTGTTTTTGGAGCAATGAGTCGACTTATTTTAAGGATTTGCCTATTGCATTGTTTGCGTCCGTTATTTGTTTTTTTTTTTCGTTTTGGTATGTCTCTTACGCATTATGATTGAGCTAGTATCCAAAGTGTTAAAGACGGGCAAATTCCCGCATCAAGTTATTCATGTTTACCAGGCTCTTTTAAATAATAAGGAAATGTCATTGGCAAATATACTCGTAACGCAAAGGTTGTCGGTTTAAGTAAGTCGTTTAAGTCTAGGTACTTAAAATAGGACGCACCCGATCACACTGTTTGTTTTTCGTGTAAGTGGCTAACACTAGTGTCAAATTTTTCTTCTTCTTCTGTTTTATAATATGGCTTCCACCGAGATTTCAGTGATTCTGCCAATGTCCAGTAAATTGAGATACTAAGTATCGGTGTTGTACGGTAAGTTGTAACAAGTAGCATCAAAGATGGCGTATGTTCTTTGATGCCTCGCTTATGATGACAAGTCTATACGAATCCTTATAACAGTCCACTTTAACTATTTCAAAAATTGTTTATGAGCACGAGTATTTATAACACCAAACTACACCAATTTCATATTATAAAGTCCACCAAAATCTATTTGCAAAATCGTCCAAGGTAGACTTCAACTGCACCCCTTGACTTCCCACCACAAACTCCTTTTTAAAGCTTACTAATCATCTGACATTACGATTGCCGACAATGATGAATGACAGCCGGGACCTACGGCTTAACGTAATTTTCGAAGCACGGAGGAGCTCAAGATATTTTTATCCCACTCGTGGTCACCCATCCAGCATATGCGTATGTGCTTTAAGTGTGTACGCCCACTGGCTTCGAGCTCCTCCACTCGATAACATTTCTCTGTAGCATTAGATATAAATATTATACGGACAAGTCAACAGATTGTGCTAGCCCCAAAGTAAATTCGAGACTTGTGTTATGGAATACTCACTCAACGATACTATATTTTATTATAAATACATATATAGATAAACACCCAAGACGTCAATCTGAAAAAGATCAGTTTTCATTTCGACCTGACCGCGGGGATCGAACCCGGGACCACTGCGCCACGGAGCTCGTCAAAAGCATTGAGGAATTGCACACACTGCATCTTGTCCATTTCATCAGTCCATTAGTAGACTCCACAAATGTGTAGACTGCTTCATGATACTTGTCTTCACCGGAAGCAGTTCAAGAGGAGGTACAAGACCTGGCTTGTTAGGAACCCAGGACTTTTCCTTTATGGGTTACGCTTTTAGGCCACTGAGCCACTACACAGTTTGAATGTAACTACGCGTTTATAAAACTTAGTTACCTGGGATAGCAGAAATGGTGATGGCCAGCAATGCCATGAAAGCCACAGTGGTCACTAGCTTCGCCATGGTGCTACTATACCGCCATTGTTCTGAAACCTCGTATATATGCCCACATACAGGATGGTCACGCTGCGTCAAATTAGCCAGTGGATGCGTCACGGTCGCCACGGAATTTGGGTGACACTGTGTGATTGACACACAAAGGTCCATGACAATATAATTTAACCAAATTCTGAGCTGCCCTGACTTTCAAAGAAAAAAACTGTGATTGCGGGCGTTTTAGAGTTAAGTAATCAAATAGTGGTTAAAGCCCATGTAGGTGCATACTTTAGAAGTACACAAAACAGCAGAGAAATAATTTGTTTTAGCTGATTGGACTGAATGTAGACCCACCAAGATGCTGTCAAGCCCTTTTCATCTTATTGGTTCTGACTTGGACCGCGGCTATTATAGCACTGTATAAGGGTGTAAGGACTACGATAGCATTATTAAAAAGTTATGGTGTTATCAGGGCTGTCTTAATTTGGGGGTGCAATGAGGCATATATGCGCCAGTTATTAGGGGCGCCAGAAAGAGCCAAAACAACATCCCCTCTCCCTGCAGGAAGTATTCAACCCTCCCGCGTTGTAGAGTTCAGAAAACGACAGTCGGGCGATAGGGGCGCCGCCACTAGCAGAGGGCGCTGGCCCTGTTAATTTAAGATGGAGGACCCTCCCCCCACCATCGCGAATTCAACCATTTCGCGAATCGCGAATTAAAACCATTAACAAACCAATATAGAGGCAACCAATATGGTTAAGACGAAAGGGTGAAGTGAAATAAAGAAAATTATGTTACATAGGTACTTACATGCTTTTAGCCCAAAAATAATACTGTCCTTTTTTGGCAGGCGTGTATGTTGTGTGTATGTATTGCTTATTTAAGACAAAAGAAGGCAATGACATTGGTATATAGTAAGGTTAAGTATGCAGGTAATAATAAGGTTCACTGTCTTATTTTTATAAATAAACACATAATGGCTTCATAGAATAGTTTTAAATATTTTGCACTTGATATAAGAACAGGAAACACTTCTTTTATGATAAACGCATTTTTTTTAATTATATAATTTAAGGAGAGTTGGCATCAGGCAAGCGGTTTGCCAAATCATAATACAGCTTGGTGGCTGTCATACGTCCCAACGCATCGTAACTGAAAACGCAGCCCGATAAAACGCTCAAAGGAGCAGGGGAAGAACCAATGCACGTATGTATGTCTTATGGTAGAGATTCGGTTGTAACAACCAAAACATTACTTTGTTAATACATTTTGATCTTTATTTTCATAACCATTACCAAACGTAATGTTCTTTTTTATTTCTCTGTACATAGACGTACAGCAACGTTTTTGACCTTGTCTATGTGATCGGTCATTACCTTGTTTTTTCATGCGCTATCGCAAGTTTTTGCACTTCAGTTTAGGAGATAAAAAGCGATTAGCGCTTAGGGTCAGTTCACACCGAGACGCGACGCGGCGCGACGCTGCGCGCACATTTTTCATAGAGCGACTCAGAATATACTTTATTCACTACACGAAAAGATACACATTACATTGTGAGAATTCAGATTACGTTGCACCACGCAGCACTGCGCCTCGAGGTGCCTCGCGGCGTAGCGCGACGTATCGTGACGCAGCGGTGCATCGCCGGACGCGCGGCGTGCAAGAGCGGTGCTGCGTCTCGCGGTGCAGCGCAGCGAGGCGTCGTTCTGCTACGATTTTAAGATGCGCCTCGCGACGTTGCGATGCGTCTCGCAACGACGCGCGGCGCAGCGCGAAATCATTGGCCTCTTTGAGTATCGTCGCGTCGCGTCGCGTCTCGGTGTGAATTGACCCTTAGACGAATATGCACGAGTAGAGATTCGGAGAATTATAGTTGTTGTGGTCTTGTCGGGAAGTGTGGTAATACCGATTACAACTAAAGATAATATCAGTATAATATGAGATATTTTTTAATAAACTTCTCATTGAAAAGGTATAGGTTGATACAACGTTATAGGTACATCTAAAACATAAAAACCCATCCATGAATTTTATTTTCCTTTGTTGTTAAAAAGTGTATTAAATTTTAGACTAAAATAAACACGAGATACTACTTATTAATAATATCTACTACTAGGTATCTTTTCTTTTGGAGTCATTTTATTTTTTAGTCAAATATGAGTTGAGCAATAAGTGCGACGAGCTCCGTGGCGCAGCGGTCAACACGCCGGCCTGTGACACGGATGGTCCCGGGTTCGATCCCCGTTCAGGTCAAGATGGAAAATGATCTTTTTCAGATTGACCTGGATCTTGGATGTTTATCTATATGTGTATTTGTTACAAAATATAGTATCGTTGAGTTAGTATCCCATAATACAAGTCTTACTTAAGAACTTACTTTGGGGCTAGCTCAATCTGTGTGATTTGTCCGTATATATTTATTTATTATTTTATTTATTAAAAAAATAAGTAAGTGTAGGCACAAAGTATACGTTTATTTTACATTGAATATACAGTAATACATAAAATATTTTATACAAATAAAAATAAATTACAAAGCATGCGTCTCTATTACATCTATCATTGACTATCTAAAAGCTATGCGCACAATGCCGTTCTCGTCGGCCGAGTATGTCACCTTTATTCTCATATCACCCCTTCTTGGATCCTCCCTTGCCGCCGCCTTTCCCATCCCCACCGCCGCCCTTTCCGCCGCCGCCACCACCGCCACCATTGCCACCTAGGGGATGAAACAATAAAGTATTTTAGACGTATGTAGGTACAAATCTATATTAATAATATAAAGAGGAAGGACTTTTCGTTTGCATAACTACTAAATCGATTTTTAAAATTCTTTCCCCTAGGGAAAGTTAATTTGTCTTCGGGAGACCTGCCCCCGTAGCATGGCACGCGCGACAACGTTTATCGACTATCGCCATCTTGTTTTTCGCAATACTGAAGAGCGAGAAGTAAATAGTTTATCGCGCGATATAAACGGCGTCGCGGGAGCCATGCTACGGGGGCTGGGCTATAATTTGAGCGGGCAAAGTCGCGGGAAAATTGCATTCTGCGTTCAATCTTGATCAGGTTAAGATGGAAATTCTCTAGTAATAAGGGCCTTGTAACACGAATGTGGGTTAATGGAGCTATTTTTCTTTCGATCGTAAATAAATGTAAATACCTATATATGGACAAATCTCACATATTGAGCTTGCCCCAAAGTAAGTTCTTAAGTAAGACTTATGTAATGGGATTTTAACTCAACGATACTATATTTTATAACAAATATATATATAGATATACATCCAAATCCCAGGTCAATCTGAAAAAGATCACTTTTCATCTTGACCTGACGTGGAATCGAAACCGGGGCTATCGGTGTCACATAGGCGTGTGTTGTTGTTTGATGTAATTGATCTGAGCGCGTCGGTTACATCTTTTGACTCAACAGAGTGGAGAGCATCGTTGTAGAGATTTATTGGTCTTGGAATTATATCTAACTTAGCCGAGGCCTGCGTGGAGGTTCAGTATTGTTATGCGTACATCCTGAGAACCTGTACAATGCCACTGGTGCAGATTTGACAGTCGCGGGGTTATGATCGAAACTTTCATTAAAATTTTCCATAATCGACATGTTAAAAGAAGAAGAATATACCTCCGCCTCCCCCACTCTCGTCACTGTCGCTGCTGTCGCTGCTATCGCTGGAGTCACCGCCTCCTCCTCCTCCCCCACCTCCCCCTTTTCCTCCCCCACCGCCTTTACTGCCACCACCTCCGCCTTTACCTTTCCCATCTCCACCTATTTTGAAAAAAAAATATTTGACGGTCATTTCGATTCAGTCTGTTATAAGTGAACTACTTTTTAACCGACTTCAAAAAAGGAGGAGGTTCTCAATTCGAATTCTCGAATCGAAATCGAGTCTTTTTTTTATGTTCCCTCATTTCTCGAAGACTCCTGGACTGATTTAAGAAATAATTTTTTGTTTGATAGGTAATACTTTACAGATGGTCCCATTGAATTTTTATCGAAATGTGCCGAGCGCTTTTTGAAAAAAGACATCCTTTTTTTGTTCGATAAGTCGTTATACTTTACAGATGGTCCCATTAATTTTTTATCGAAATGTGTAGAGCGCTTTTTGAAAAAATACACAAAAACCAAAAAATGTTCACAGGTATGCCGTTAGGATTACACTTAGGTATTTCCATTTTTTTCTTATTCTTATTATACTTCAACCCCATCAATTTATTTTTAATTGATAGGTTTGAAATCGATTTTTGTTTTTTGTTCAAAATATCTTAAATTATTCTTCAGAGTGTCGGCTGTGGTTGTAGGTTATCGTAAACTGTCAAATACTGTCTTTTTTATTTTCTTTGCTTATATTATAAAAAGGAAAGATTTCATTTTTTTTTTTTTTTTTTTTTTTTTATTTTTTTACAAATCACACAGATTGAGCTAGCCCCAAAGTAAGTTCGAGACTTGTGTTATGGGATACTAACTCAACGATACTATATTTTATAATAGATACATATATAGATAAACATCCAAGACCCAGGTCAATCTGAAAAAGATTTTCCATCTTGACCTGACCGGGGATCGAACCCGGGACCTCCGTGTCACAGGAAGGCGTGTTGACCGCTGCGCCACGGAGCTCGACTTGTTGTTGACATTGTTTGTTGGTTTGCATTGAATAGGCTCCGAAATTACAGGACCGATTTTCAAAATTCTTCACCTATAGCCTTTCTTCCACGCTGGTCTGGGAGAAAACAAAACACGTAGAATGTACCAGCTGCTTCTCTTCCCGCGCAGATCGTAAAATCAAAATCAAAACGTTTATTCAGAAAATAGGCCTTTGCAGGCACTTTTTCACGTCATATCATATTTAAAATTATCTTATTAGATAACATGTATTTATTAATTCTTCAAAAGCTACAGACTACTAGCGACTAAAAGTCGATCAAGGGAATGGGCGTCAGGAATCATGTCATGGCGATGCGGCTAGCAACCCATCACTATTTTGATTCCGTTCTGACCTACAAGCCCACCAACATGCTAAACGTAGCCTTAATGTTTTAGACCTGGGGTCTGTCTACTTCGCAATGGAAAAAGACGTGATAGTATGTATGTGTGTTTCACCTATAGATAGCAAATTTTTCTGCGGGTGACATAGGCTATGATTTACGCGGACGAGGTCGGTGAACAATCTAAAGTTGTAAATAATGCAACTTGATCTCTATCAAAATTATCAATTTTTGCAAGTGACGTAGCATTGTTACGAGTAATTTGTAAAACTTGAAGTATCAAATAAATTATTTTTCTTTCTTCTTTCTTTGTATCAAAATTCTTACCGGGAAAAGCGACGACGTATGCCACCAACACTACTAAAGTTAGGATCACTAGAGTGGTACTCTTCATCTTGATCGATCAAGTTAACTATGTCCAAACTCTACTTCCAAACCCTTAAATACTTTAACGAAACTATCACTGTCTAAATTTAGAGAAAACGTTCTTTTCTCAAGGAATTTGTGAAGGTGCAAAAACTTAATGGTGTAGAATTAAATCCATTCTTGTTTAGATTTCAATTAAGTACCGAACTATTTAATCATTGGTTTCCATTTGAGTTAATTTAATTTTAGTTCCAAAATACCTGATGTTTTTGGGGTTTCGTATCCAAAGGGTAAAAAAGCTACTATTACTAAGCGTCCGTTGTACGTTTTGTCACAAGGCTGTGTCTTTTGAACCGTTATATGTACAGAAAACACAGGAAATTTTCACAAATAAAAAAGGATAATAACAATTTATTTATTAAGCTTTATATCCCATATAAACATAAGTATATATCTGTTATTTTTAGTTAGTAAGTTTAGTTTTATTTCCGTTTACATGGTCCCTTTTTGGGTGAAAGCCTCCTCCATCTTTAGCCATCTGCTTCTATCCGTGGCGACGCTCATCCATTCTTTCCCTGCCGCCTGTATGATATCGTCGGCCCATCTTTTTCTTTGCCTGCCGACGCTCCTTTTTCCTAGCGGTCCCTGCCATTTGGTTACTTTTTTAGTCCATCTGTTGTCCTTGTATCTTGCCACATGACCTGCCCATTTCCATTTTTGTTTTAGGGTGTACTGCAGCGCATCCGTCAGCTTAGTTTTCTTACGAATGTCTATATTTCTCGTTTTCTGCTGTCTTCTCAGTTTTAGGATACTTCTCTCCACGGCATGTTGGCATGGCAATAACAATTAGGACCGTACAAAAATCGTGTTTATTTGCGTTTTTTGTTGTAAGTAAAACATTGTATGGTGGTTAGAACTCGGTTTTATTTAAATGAAATTAACTACCCTTAATAGTACAAAATTTATTAGCCTCCAGTACACGCGTAGAGTAAACGGTAGAGTAGACCGCAGAGTACTTGATATGCTACTAACTATACAGTGTAAGCAGGATCGGTAGAGTACTAGAAATTGGTAGAGTGAATAGTAACGGAGGCAAGCTACTTTACTACTTGCCTTTTACTGCCTCCACTCCATGCACTCTACAAATGTTTGATTACACTACCCATCATCATCAGGTCTTTTTTATTTTCCACTGCAGAAGCACGATTCTACACTATTATTTTTCATTCTACACTACCCATGTATACAATTAATAGAGTACAGGCGAGTGCTAGTGACAGCTGTGATAGTTCTGTGGCTGTGACGTTCTAAATCTACTACTAATTTAAGTGTAAACATTTTTTTATGACATACGAGGGCAAACGAGCAAGTGGGTCACATAATGGTAAGTGATCACCGTTGCCCATTGAGAACTTCAACACCAGGGGTGTTACAAAAGCGTTGCCATCCTTTGTTTTTTCCTCACCAGAGGGGAAAGGGGATGGGGCTCCGGCGCTATCACTCACCGAAAGAAGCGGTAAAGGTATTATTCAAACGTCGATTTTCTGTGGGAGTGTGGTACTTCCCCGGACAAACCGACCCATTCATGCTACTAGTAAAAACCGGATTTTGCCAAACAAAGCTGAATTTTGCCGGTGGCGTGGCTCTACCAAAACTAATTAACTAAATCAACGTGCTAGACTACCTGCGGTCGCAGGTAGACTACCTGCGATCACGGACACTGTAAAGTGCTCGAAACGTTAGGTGTATAAATAATGTAATAAACGCGATAAAAACCGTATTAAAATAATTTTATTTAAATGTGTAACAATCGCGAAAACATAAGAAAACATTAAATCAACTTACCCAAGAGTTACCCGAATCGGTAGAGTAGAAGGCTAGTATACTTTACTTTTTACCTAAACTCCCCCGTGATTAGTATAAGCATAAATTTTGGATTTATTTCTTTATTTATGGTAATAACATATTTTAAACCCAGTTAAGTTATATTATCAATACAAATTGTAGCTCCCAAAATAAACCTTTACACGAGAGTTAAAAAAAATAAGTAAGGTTAGTTTTCCGTATTTTTTATATGTGTTTGTGGTTCTTGCCACTTGATTGGACTTGATTAATTATCTATTCGCAATAGTAATATGTAAATCATACCAAGAATTGATAGACGTAACTTGAAAATAAACAGACAAATTTTTTTTGTCTGTTTTTGTAACAGTTAATAGATTTTTTATTTGTATAACATTGATAACTTTAATAAGAACTTGTTTGAGACAACAAATCGAACGAACTAAACCAATCGAACGTCAAAATATATTGAAAAATAATATTTCTTACTATCAGATGCATTCAAAAATCTATTTTAGATAAGAGTTAATACGTCTTTTTCTGTTTGTTTTTTTCTCAAAGCTAACAGTTTGAGTTGAGGTGGGAGATAAATGCCTAAACTTTTTTTCTATAGAGGGTTGAGAATCGTTCTAATCAGGTCAGTAAGTACCTAAAATTATGTTGGTTTGTTTATTTGGGGCTTAGCTTTACAGAAAAAATTGATAGATATACGAACTATATTCCAACCATCATGGGTAACTAATAAATCGATTTTGATGTCTTGTTACGTAGGGTATCCTTAGAATCCTTACACTTAAAAAGGTTAACCATGCCATGGTGCCGAAAAAATATAGCCTATGTGACTTAGGAGAGTGACAGGCTAGAGACTCGAAAAATTTACTCGCATTAGTTTGATTTACATAATGTAGTACAAATATTAACTATACACCGTGTAAATCTGACTGCCTATGTTGATCAAACTGAACAACTTTCCCCAAGGAACATGCGTGGAATGTAAAAAAAATTGGGTGCCAGTATAAAACTGCTAATCAGCTGATCGATTTAGTACGAGAAGTCCGATTTTTTATAATATTTTGACCTGTGTATGCGTTTGAGCCGTGTGGTTCCCGGCAGAGTAGAATAGGACCACCGTCATTCCAAGTCATCCCGTGGATGTCGCTGAAGGCGACTTAGGAAACACAAGGTAAACAAAGCTTATAAACATCAAAGAGACCTCTCCAACCCGTCTGGCCAGCGTGGAGAGTGTAGGCCAAATCCTCTGACTACTCAAGCTAATATATGGCTCTGGTAGTGCAGAGAGGGTCGTGCTCCTGCAGTGGAGACTGGAAGGACCTGATGATGATGATGATGTGTTTGAGGAAAAGTTGTTCAGCATGGGCCATTCGAGAATATGGCTAGATTTTTTTCTATAACGACTTAGTTATTAATGGATTTAATGAAAAGGCCCGCGACAACACTCTGGTCAGCTTGTTGATTGGCGGTAAATAAAATAAATCTCACATTGTGCTACTTATTTTTATTATCATAAAAATACATAACAAATAATGTACAGAATTATGGCGAAAATATAGTTATTTTATCACATTGAGCTTTTGGAATTTTCTTTTATTCACACTTCACCGTCTGTAACAAAAAGAAAGGGATGTATTAATTCATTGGTAGGTACATACAATAATCTCCCCTTGCTACGCTCTTTTTAACACACTTTTATTAACTTCACTTGTAACTGACTATGTATGTAAAAAAAACTTGCAATCTTAATTTGACCCACTTCCCGGTCTTCGATTAGGATGAAATTTTCACACGCTCTGAGATCTGATGACAATACATGACTAGCTAAGAAACGACATTACAAAGCGTTGTTTTTTTAGTTCTTTTTTAACTATTATTATTATACATGGTCTCGGGTTTCGGTTACTCCATACTTCTCCTTCCGCAAGAGCGTTTGCAATGTGTTAATTTACACAAATAGCTTGGTTTAAACAAAAGGGGTTTGTTTGGTTTTCGTGCGTGTAAGTAGCTAACACTCGTGTCAGCTGCTTAAAGCTGCCTCAAGGCCTCTCACGTGCAGCTTAAAGGACAGAGGAGCTTGAGAAATGCCTCTTATGGTCACCTATCCCAGTGAAGACAACGCCAAAGATTGCTTAACGTGCGTAAGCGTTTGTTGTCATTATGATAATTTTATAAAGTTCTGTCATTAATAATCGTGTGTAAGTGTGTGAATCGAACCTGAGTAATTCACGAGGGGCAACCCCTTCGTGCAGCAGCCCGGCTTCAAATAGGTACTGCTCGGCTACGGAGGACGTTATTATTAATTGATATTTGAAATATCTTATGAAAAAATAAATGATGTTGCATTTGAATTTGATGATGTTATACGTTTTGGTAAAATTTTTAAATCGTCTCTCTTTTTCCTCTTATCGTGTATTTCTTTTGTTGCATCCTCAGCTTGTATTGTAAGTATTTGATACTTTTCCACTATCCGATCAAGTTTGTAACTATTTAAAAAGTTTAATAACAATCAAGTATATTGTTAATCATATTTAAGTCACTAGGATATGTGAAACTAGTGCTTACCGGCAATTTATTATTTTACTCCTAAATCAGATCAAATTAAAAACATTACACTTGTTGCACTAGTAAATTACTTGTAGTATTGATAGAATTACTTTTAAAGAATTTGTAAATAAATTAAGAGACAACCCGGCTAGCACCAATAGCAGCGCAGTGAGATATTAGGTTTTAGTTTCTGATTTAAGAGTAAAATAAGTGGCACTAGTTTCGTATCTCCCAGCGCCTTGAAACAACCCTTACCCATAGCCACTCTTGTATCCACCCCCGGCGCCGGCACTGGCACTGGAACTGGCACTGGATTGAGCGCTGCTGTAGCCACCGCCTCCACTGCCGCCGTGGCCACCACCTCCATGGTTGCCGCCGTGGCCACCACCTCCATGGCTGCCGCCGTGGGCACCACCTCCATGGCCGCCGCCGCCGTGCCCGCCATGTCCACCGCCGCCACTCCCTCCGCTGCCTCCTTGTCCGCCACCGAGTCCGCCGCCACCTCCATATCCTCCGCCGCCGCCTTGGCCGCCACCGCCTCCTCCGCCCAGTCCGCCACCGCCTCCATGTCCTCCGCTGCCGCTGTGGCCACCTCCTACGCCACTACCGCCGCCGCCGCCTCCGCCAAGTCCGCCGCCACCGCCACTGCCTCCAAAAAGTCCTCCGTTGCCTCCATATCCACCACTACCGCTTCCGCCATGACCACTGCCGCCGCCTATGCCACCGCCGCCGCCTCCCCCATGGCCGCCGCCGCCGCCTCCACCTAGGCCGCTACCGCCGCCTCCTCCAAGGCCGCCACCGCCGCCTCCACCAATGCCGCCGCCGCCCCCGTGGCCCCCACCGAGGCCTCCACTACCACCGTGGCCGCCACCTATGCCGCCACCGCCTCCCTTGCCGCTGCCACCGCCGCCGCCGAAGCCACCGCCGCCTCCGAAGCCACCGCCGCCGCCACCTCCGCCGCCAACGCTACCACCTCCATATCCTGGAAAAAAAATATATTATGCGTGTTTATTTTTCAGGGACCATATCCAGGGCTGGAAAATCAAAGATGACAAAGTCTGTTTATTTACAGCATGAATATAAATTAAACCCCCAAGAATGTCTTTGGGTGTAAAACCTAACGAATAAATTAAGAATACGCTATATATATATATATATAAATAATAATAAATAATACGGTTTTAAAATGTTCCTTGTTAGGTTTTCTTACTGTATTTTGGGTACTATTACACCCTAATTTTCTTTTGCAAATACGGGAGGATTTTGTGTTAAAGCACACATTAAATGACTTCGGTATATTCATACGTTTGTTTTGTTTATGTTAATACGACCAGCAACAACATAAAAATAATACAAAATTGTCTGGCAAATCTAGTATTAAATCGAAAAGATTTGATGAAAACAATAACAAAAAGGTACCATCGGGGAAAACATCCCGGAACTTCAAAATTTTCATCCTTCGCACAATTACGTTTCAGGACTTTACAGCTTTATAATCATTACATTTTGAGTCATTAATTAATGTCCAAATGTTAGGCTTAGGCCTACAAATGATAAAATTAAAAAAAACAATTTTACCTGGAGCTGCATGAGTGTAGGCAAGGAGCCCTAGGGCTACAGCGGTTACCACGAGCCGCGCCATGTTTTGAGTGTGCTGAGTTCCTCCCGGTCTCGGCTTATATAGCACTCACCCGACACCCGCTTATGTCATAACTGTCTGTTTACTATCCTCTTCAGTTTTTTAGCACACACCACAACTTTTTGCATACATTTTTGTTCGGACGAATTCATGTGAAGGATTAGTATTGAACTCTAGTGGGTATGATTACATTGGATGTCTAGAAAATTAGGAGTAATTAGGATTCTCTGATCGATTTTGTGAGTGCCTTCATTATCTGAGATTAAAGTTATGTTTTTATTTTTTTTTGAGTCCATACTATATATATATATATATCGTATCGACTGCTCGGTATCGTAGAGTAAGTCAAGTACACGTAGTTTTATGGTACATATTGGTAACTATATAAACTGAAACTAAACGAAGAAGTAAGTAACATTGAAATACTTTTGTTGAAGGTGCAATGATAGCCAGAACAATAATTAATTTTTTTTTGGATGTAGGACAAAAGTAAGTAACAAATGATCCTTTGAAATTTTGATTACACCTATTGGATGAGCTTGCAAAGACATATATGTAAGATTAAGTACAATAATTTAAAGTAAATTATCTATAAGTACAACGGTATATTTATAAAAATAAAAACTGCTCTAATTCCTTTTTTTTAAATCGTAGAATTAGGATTTTATAAAATTGATTGAAAAAAAATTTAATACATAAAACAAAAACATTATAAATACTTGACCTAGAGTGCCGCCATTATTATTACTATTATACTTTAGGATAAATAGCCTTTGTCACTCGGGAAAGTGTAAGGATTCTAATGATAAAAAAAACAAAATACATAATTCCGTTGAGGTATTTTAAATTATAGTAAACTAGCTGTTACCTGCGGCTTTGCCCGCGTGATATATAGCCTGTGTCCTTCTCAGTATCCCAGCTTATGTATATTGCAAAATGTCATGATTATCAGTTCACTAGATAGGGCGTGAAAGCGTAATAAACAAACAAACTCACTTTCGCATTATCCTAATCCTAACTTCCTAACTATCCCAACTAATATTATAAATGCGAAAGTGAGTTTGTTTGTTTGTAACGCTTTCACGCCGAATCTACTGAACCGATTATCATGAAATTTTGCATACACATAGGTTAGGGTACCGAGAAGGACATAGGCTATATATTACGCAGGCGAAGCCGCAGGTAACAGCTAGTCCCAATCCCAATCCCATCCCAACTAATATTATTAATGTGAAAGTGAGTTTGTTTGTTTGTTTGTTACGCTTTCCCGCCGTATCTACTGAACCGATAGTCATAAAACTTTGCATACATATAGGTTAGGGTACTGAGAAGGACATAGACGATATATCACGTGGGTGAAGCCACGGGTAACAGCTAGTTGCATATACCTAATCGCATATAATATTAGTAAGGATTGAAAACATAATAATCCTTTTTGGCGCAGTCGTGTTATATGAGGGTCAATATTCAAGAAGCTAACTACGTATTATTTATGTGTTCTCAATGACTCATTAGTATACAATATTTTTTGCTCGATTGTTTTTACATTCAGTTAATTAAGAACAAATGATAACAATCTTCAATGTAGCTAGCACAATAATAGTTAGGTAAGTAGTTAATTTAGGTAGGAACTTAATGGTCTAATGGCAGTAACATTATAAGCGCTTTCGCATGTAAAGCTACCCCGGGCGCGATCCCCAATGGGATGGGTGACAGGTACCCTATGTCCATCCCTGCGCCTCAAGCTACTTCCATACCAAATTTCATCTCAGACGGTTCAGTGGTTGAAGCGTGAAGGAGTAACAGACCTACAGATATACATACAGAATCACATGTGCTATGGTTATGGAGTGGGTCCCACTTATCAACTAAGAAGTCAGTAAGTACTTGATTTTTTTTATTCGGGTCTTAGCTCTATCTTTGCCTTACAGAAAAAAAAACAAATTGGTTTGGTGTATATAATTGTATCATAACCAGACTACCATTTTAATATCTTTCTACATAGGATATCGTTAGAATCCTTACATGCGACCAAGTGACATAGGCTATTTTTTTTTGCCGAGGCAGTCATATCCTTACCCGACTAACATAAAAAGGGATTTTTTTTCGCGCGTATGTTTTTATGTATGTATATGAGTATGTATTTATATAAATGACGAGCTCCGTGGCGCAGCGGTCAACACGCCTGCCTGCGACACGGATGGTCCCGGGTTCGATCCCCGGTCAGGTCAAGATAAAAATGATCTTTTTCAGATTGACCTGGGTCTTGGATGTTTATCTATATATGTATTTGTTATAAAATATAGTATCGTTGAGTTAGTATCCCATAACACAAGTCTTACTACTTTGGGGCTAGCTCAATCTGTGTGATTTGTACGTAAATATTTATTTATATTTTTTTTATAAGTAAATTTGTCTGTTCCATTGTCGCCTCCTGTAGCCTAAACGGCTTGACCGATTTTGAAGTGTGAGGTGCCATTAGATTCGAATTATTTTCAGGAGTGTCATAGGCTATGTGACGTCAGCGAAAATCAATATGGCAGAGGTAAACTGTTTATTTTATTATTATTTTATAGGGTGTATTTTGTTTAGTATATTTTTATTATATGTAGTTCCCTTTTGTCATTATTATGTGTTTGCACTACCGTATATTTTCTCAATACCACTTAAAAAAAAATGGGTTGTTATGGAAACAAAAATAATGGCATCAATATGAATTTATACACAACATCTATATATTTGAAAACGTGCCTGCAATGGCATATTTTATGAATGAACTCATCAGTTTTTGGGCTAAGTATCACCATAGAACTCTGTAATAGGTAATGATTTATTAATGAGACGACTTCTGTACTTCAGTGGTAACACAAGTGCCTTATGAATTGCGTGGTCCTGGGTTCGATTCCCAGTTAGGTTAAGATGGAAAACGATCTTTTTCAGTGTGTGTTGCGTGTTTATCTATACATGCAGTTATTAAAAAAATTGTCAAAGTATAAAATATAGTAACGTTGAGTTAGTATTCCATAACACAGGTTATATATTTTTTTAAATACTCAAAGGTATCTTTAGTCGCATTAGTTCGGTTTATGTGCATCAAGTATTTGATTATTCTTGAACAGTAAATTGCCGCTTTAATTCTATACCAACTTACTTATAAATGGACTTTACGAAAAGGCTCCAGGTAAATACGTGAGAAACAGATTGGAAGTAAATAAATACATTTCAGATTATGCTAGGTAATTACTTATTTTAATTTCATAAACATACATAACAAATAAAGTACAGTATTATGGCATAGTTAATTTAACAAATTGAGCATTCGAAATTTTCTCTTTTCACACTTCACCGTCTGTAACAAAAAAAGCCAATATCAATCGATACAGATATAACTATATTTCACGCCTTCAGGCACAGACCACGGATCTCCATTTGCTACGCTCTTTCCATGCATGCTTGTGGGTTTCGGGCACTTTTTTCGAGAACGTTTGCAATGTGTTAATTTACACAAAAAGCTAGGGTTGAACAAAAGGAACAAAATAAACCATGAAGAGGCCTTTACCCAACAATGGGTGAACACAGGCTGAGAAAGAAAGAAATAGAACAAAAGGTGTTCAACCCTAGCTATTTGTGTTAATTAACACATTTGTTTGGTTTGTTTGTTTGTTTTTCGTGTGTATAAGTTGAACTAGCGACAGATTTTTCAAGCTGCCCAAAGGCATCTTATATGTGGCTTTATGAGCTTTCCGAAGTAGAGAAGAGCTCGAGAAATGAATGAGCCTTAGACGATTTTGCAAATTGATTTTAGTCCACTAAAATCAATTTGCAAAATCGTCTAAGGCCAACCCCAACTGCACCCCTTGACTTTCCACCAAAAATTCCGTCATTTAAATCGTGAGAAAATGATTTATTGACAGGCTCCGTAGCGCAGTGATTAACACGCCAGCGACACGAGGGGAGTCCTCTCGTGTCGCTGGCTGACGTGCTGCAGGCTTATTTGCTAACTTTTGACAGCTACAGTGTATATCGCTTTGATGGTCACTTAAACATCCATTACGCTTTATATATCTAAAATAAAAATAGTCAATCATACGAAAGCCGTAATGGATGTAGAAGTGACCATCAAAAGTTGTACACCGTAGCTGTCAAAAGTAAGCAAATAGGCCTGCTGGCCGGGGACCGAACCAGCAGGCCTATTTGCTAACTTTTGACAGCTACGGTGTACAACGTTTACATCATTTTCATGGTAACTTCAATATTCATTACGGCTTTGGTATGAATGACTATTTTTATTTAAGATATGAAAACCGTAATGGATGCTAAAGTGACAATCAAATCGTTGTACACCGAGTTAGCAAATCGGCCTACAGGTTATGATGGAAGATATTTTGCAGATTGGCCTGGGTCTTAGATGTTTATCTAAGTATATAAGTATCTATTATAAAATATAGCATCGTTGAGTTAGTATCCTACGACACAAGTTTACAACTTACTGTGGAGCTCAATTTGTGTGATGTCCCTATATATTTATTTATGTAAATGGCCCGCGCCGGGAATCAAACCCGAGTAATACACGAGAGACAACCCTTTCATGTAGCAGGCTGACGTCAAATACTGCGCCACGGATGGCGTTTATATAAGATAAGATAATAATTCTTATGATATTTAAAATATCTTATGAGGATTATATAACTTTGCATTTGAATTTGGTGACAAAAGCCGTTATGGTAAAAATGCTAAATCATCTCTCTTTTTTCTCTTATCGTGTATTTTTTCGTTGCATCCTCAGCTGTTATCTGTGATCGGAATCCAACATAACATTCAAGTTCGTAGGTATTTATACAGTTTAATACCAATAAAAGACATCTAAATCTAAATATATATATATAACTTAAAGGTGTGATCTATCAACGCACAGCCCAAACTACTGGACGAATCGGGCTTAAATTTTGCATGCAGGTAGATGTTATGACGTAGGCATCCGCTAAGAAAGGATTTTGATCAATCAATTCTACCCTCAAGGGGATAAAATAGCGGATGAAAGTTTGTACGAAACTTTGTCAATTTTTAACCGATCAGGCTGAGATATAATAAAACAGTAAAAATATTTTCTCTGTACATTTAGTATTTTTGACTGAAATGAATAGGGGGACACTTAAAAAGAATAAAAGTAAATTTTTTTTTAAATTGAAATTTGTTAAACCTGATGAGCATTTTTGTTGAGGTACAGAAAAAATCTAAGATTTGGAACACCTAATGCAGGAAAAACTAACCCAAAGGATAATTCCAAAATAGTATATAAAGTTTTTTTTTGCAAAATACGTTGATAATCAACTTTTAATATATAACACTACTACAAGTATTTTCTTATTTATCGACAATAGTTCGTATCAAGGTATATTAATACGCCGGAGTCATAAAGTCCACGCGAACAAAGTCGCGAGCATTAGCTAGTTGTTAAATATAGCCTCTCCTACGTCCAATCCCCGAAACGGACTCGATTCTTTTTCGCTTATTACGTCCCGGCAACATTCGGGGGTACGGGCGTACCGCGCTCTTTTGACAATTTATTTCTCACGACTTTGACGTCTCAGATTAAAAATACAAATGCCAACCTATGCCATAGACATTCAACTTCGGATTACAAGAGAGATTTCTTTGCTACAGATCCATAAAGAATTAAAAAAATAAATTTCAAAACAATATGTCAAGTGTCAATGTGTCATACTTCGTTCCGTGTTTCGTTTATCAAAACAGTGTGAGTGTTTTCAGTGAAATTATGTCGTAAGTATTATTGTATTATACATAAAAATAATCCTTAGAATGTGCGCCAACGTCTTATCTATAGATCTTATGTCTTTTGTCATGATTTAACATAAAATTGCAGTTCTAAATAAAAAGACTAAGTTTTGACTAACGGCCTACTCTACGTATGCCGATAATACCAATGTTATTACAATAAAGCTATATTATTTATGGTAATAATAGGAAAAATATATTAACGAATACATATTTACATTATTTAATTATAAATATATAGTTTAGCTCATAGGATTTATGAAAATATAACACGTTCCACAGGGAACATGTGTACGAGTCGTGTAATTTGGTACCATGAGTGTTTACATTGTGTTTTTTGTTTCGTCTGCAAAAAGTGCTTCAAGTGTTTAGTGTTTGGTGTTTATTTATAGGTAATATAGTGTAGTTTATTGTTCAATACTTGGAATTCGTCCACAGTGTCAGAATGATGATTTATGTGAACTTTTCTAGAACGAAGGGTATGGTTTTTTGTCATTGTTGCGTATTTAACATTTGATTGCCATTTAAACCTGTAGTATAAACTTATTTTAGCGACGTAGTCATTTACTACGCTTTATACAGAATCTTTACGTAATTTTTCGTGTATATAGAGGTAAGATTTCATGAGATAAATATTGTTGCAAATTTCGCCGCGCTTGCAGATTTTTTTTTGCGTATACCGGACGTTTTGTTGGTGCGCGGGGCGCTAGCGGCGGGCGTAGTAAAGGATATGTAAGGTCACTAAGATATGCGAAACTAGCGCTACCCAGCAATTAATTATTTTATTCCTAAATCTGTTCAAATTAACAACATCAAACTTACTGCACTAAATTACTTGTATAGTATTTTTAGTATTACTTTTCATTCATTCACGAGCTCCGTGGCGCAGCGGTTACCACGCCAGCCTGCGACACAGGGGTCCCGGGTTCGATCCCCGGTCAGGTCATGATGGAAAACGATCTTTTTCAGATTGACCTGGATCTTGGATGTTTATCTATATATGTATTTGTTATAAAATATAGTATCGTTGAGTTAGTATCCCATAACACAAGTCTTATTAAGAACTTACTTTGGGGCTAGCTCAATCTGTGTGATTTGTCCGTATATATTTATATTTATATATTATATTTATTTATATATTATTTTAGTTTGGTTGGTTAAGAAAAATACCGGTTACCGCCACTGGTGTAGTAAATGATCAGATTATTTTAATATGATCTTTTTTAGGTTTAAAATAATGAATTACTGTGTGGCTCTAGTTTTGCGTATCCTAGCGCCTTAAATCAGCTCTTACCCACTCTTGTATCCGCTCCCGGCACTGGCAGTGGAGTACGCGCTGCTGACGCCACCGCCTCCGCTACCTCCTTGTCCTCCGGTGCCGCTTAAGCCGCTAAGGACTCCGGGGACGCTTAAGCCGCCAGGGCCTCCGGCGCCGCCGCCGGGGCCGCCTCCATGCCCTCCGCCGCTGGTTAGGCTGCCAGCGCCTCCGGCACCGCCTCCGGCGCCGTCTCCTTGTCCACCGCTACCGCCCTGGCCGCCTCCTAAGCCACCGCCTCCACCACCGCCACCGCCTCCTCTGCCGAGGCTACTACCTCCATATCCTGGAAAAATACATATATTTTTCAGGGCTGGTAAATCAAAATAGCCAAAGGCGGTTTATTTACTCCATGAATATAAACTTAACCCTCAAATATGTCAAAGTTATTTGGGTGTAAAACCTCCGTGGTGCAATGGTTAACACGCCAGCCTGCGACACGTGGGGTTCCGGGCTCAATACCTGGCTAGGTCATAGAAAACGACCTTTTTCAGATTGGCCTGGGTCTTGAATGATCATCTATAAAAGTAAATATATAGTATCGTTGAGTTAGTATCCTGCGACACAAGTTCACAAATTACTGTGGGGATAGCTCAATCTGTGTGATTTGTCCCTATATATTTATTTATTAAGAATTTTGTCTGTAGGCTGCGTAAACTGATCTATATATTTAGGAACCTTCGCAACGCTGCTGCCTTTAGGACCATTCGGATGGTTTACTTTGCTCTAGGTCAATCCATCATAGAGTATTGTATTTCGTCATGGGGTAGTGCCGACAGCTGCCAATATATATATATATATATATATATATATATATATATATATATATATATATATATAGTATGTATAATTAATTATTTATGATTATAATATAAATTACTTTTCCGGTTCCGGTCTTCGTAACGTAAACATAACCTTTGTGTCACTTGCAAAACTAATCGTGTTTAACATTAAATTTTATAACAATATTGTACTGTTTTTATTGATTTAATAGCGGATTACTCATTTAAATATGGTAAAAAACAAAAACTTTCAATATTTATTTTAAAATAGGTAAGGCTGTGTACGAAGTTATTGATGCCACTCGGATATGTATTTTGAAAAGTTCTTTGTTTGTTTCCTTTCCACCCAAAAAGTCCACTTTCCCAAAACTTCCACTTCCAAGAATGCCCACTTGCCAAAAGAGCAATTCTCAAAATGACAACTCCCGAAACGCCCTCTTCTCAAATGGTAAATTCCCAAAAGGACCACTCCTAAAACGTCCACTTCCCAAAAGGACAACCTCCCAAAAATCCCTTATCTTCAAAACACAAACTATTACATTTGTTGCGAAATGTTAATCAAATAAAAAGCTGAATAAATCAGTATTTCTTTTTTGGGAAGTGGGCGATTTGGGAGAGTGGACTTTTTGGGTCTGAAGGGTTTGTTTGTTTATAAACAGTTTATTGCACATACACATAAAAACAACATACAATATAAAAGAGAATTTAAAACTAAAAGAAAATGTGCACAATGGTGGACTTATCCCTAAAAGGGGATCTCTTTCAGTCAACCAGGCATCTACTGGAAGATAACGTGCAGCTTCGTATACTGGCGCCGAGTTTTAAATTTTAATTGTTTTTAAATATTGATATTATGAATTTTCCTATTAATCTATTAACTCAATTATTTTTCATAAAAAAATTAATAACAAAGTGGCTTAGTTGAATATAAACAATATCTTATATACTTATTTAAAAATTAGACAATACATTTGCCAATGTTTCGCCATTAAGATATGAAACGAGCTAAATATTTCTACTGCGGGTACTACGTACTACGGGTTGAAAAATTTCGTATGATTCTCGTGAGCTATATTAATCATAGCAATCACTCATAGTTATCCACCTCGCTCGCTTCTCTCGCTCGGTGCTCAAACCAACTGGTGTTGTAATGATCAACTTAGCTCACTTGAATCATAACTACTTTTATAGATACTTTTACAGGGTGGAATCGAATTCGTTGTTCGTTGGCATTCGCAAAAAAAATTACACGTAAAAACATTTCTTGCGTCAACATTAAAGATACACTTTAATTGAAATTAAACTGTAATACGTGAAATTTACACTTAACAAGTGACTTTAGACCGATACACAACCAGCGATTTACGCTGGTTGTGTATCGCTCTAAAGTCACTTGTTTTGTGCAAATTTCACCGACCGATTGATTTAATACTGTTTAAATGAATTATTTTTTCGGTGTTTTTGGAAATTCAGTCATGTTTTAATTTTCGGTTTTTATCTAAAGTACTTGCCTCTTTCAAAGCGTTTGAGGTAGTCATTCAGTTTTTCTTAAATTTGAAAAATGTGTAATTTTAATTTACTCGAAATTAGTATTAAATTACTTTCACTCATGTGTATAGTCTATATTTAAAAGGATGCCAATGAATTAAAAACACCTGTATAGATAAACATCCAAGACTCAAGCCAATCTGAAAAATATCGTTGTCCATCATGCATGAGCCGACCAGGGATCGAACTCGGGACCACTCGTGTCGCAGGCTGGCGTGTTAAGCTACGCCACGGAGGTCACTTGTGGCTAATATGCTTCTTTATGTGTGAAAAATTGGTGTTTAAGGAGTCACTTTATGACACAGTTTGTAAAAAAAAAACACATAAATTATATGGCAAATCTAGTATAAAACCGATTAGATTTGATGAAAACAATGAAAAAAGGTACCAATCGTGATGGAAGACATCCCAAGAACTTCAAATATTTATCCTTTGCACATATTACATTTCAGAACTGATAAATGCTATATTATATTACGAGTCATTAATTAATGTCCCAATGTCGGACTTAGGCATCTATAATGATACTAAATAAAAAAAAAACAATTTTACCTGGAGCTGCATGAGTGTAGGCAAGGAGCCCTAGGGCTACAACGGCCACCACAAGTCGCGCCATGTTTTGAGTGTGATGAGGTCCCCCGGTCTCGGCTTATATACCACTCACCCGACACCCGTTTATGTAAAACTTGATGTTTACTATACTTTTCAGTTTTCTAGCAGAAGTTTTTGCATACAATTTTGTTCGGTCGAATTCACGTGAGGGATAAGTTTTGAACTCTCGTGGGTATTATGATTACATTAAAAGTCTAGAAAATTAGGAGTGATTAGGATTTTTTATAAATGTTGCCTTCATTGTCTGAAATTAAAATTATGTTTTTTTCTTCTATTTTAGTTTAAATTTACTTTGTAAAGTTAGAGCTAAGCGCAAGAAGATTTGCGGCATGTTTTGGACTACTATATAAACTGAAACTTGACGAAGTATGTAAGTAGTATTAACATTGAAATACTTTTATTAAAGGCGAAATGATAGCCAAAAAATTAATTAAGGCAGGATTTTTTAAGATATTGGACGAAAATAAATAAGAAAAGAACCTTTAAAATTTTGATTAGGTTGAGCTATTGGTTGAGCTGAGTTGGTTGCAAAGACATAATTTCCTTTATGTTTAGGTGTACCTACTTATCATTAAGCTCTTTATTCATTGTAAAATCGTAGGATTAGGCTTTTATAAAATTTATTGGAAATGTAAAATATAATACAAAACATAAAAACATTATACAATATACATACTAAATCTAGTGTGCTGGCCACAACGACAACGAAGTCATCCTACAAGGGTTTCTTTTTACCTTTTGAGGTACGGGACCCTAAAAACAAAAACCCATCTGCCTTTTTTGACAGTTTACATCCGTCATGTTGATTTATCTGTACCTAAATCTTTGTAAAGATGAAAATAAACGATATTATATTATATTATTGCTGACGTTACATAGCCTATGATACTCCTGGGAAAAGTACGAATGTAATGATATTACACACTTCAAAATAGTTCCAGCCGTTTATGGTACAGGAACGTACAATAGAACAGACATACTTACATACATACATGCGTCCGAAAAACATTACCCTCCTTCTAGCCTTCCCC
Source organism: Rhodophaea formosa (assembly GCA_963082605.1). Lineage (NCBI taxonomy): Eukaryota > Metazoa > Arthropoda > Insecta > Lepidoptera > Pyralidae > Rhodophaea > Rhodophaea formosa. The sequence continues at coordinate 22,273,986 of OY720204.1, forward strand.
GGCTGCGCCCGGACATGCTGCCTCTTGAATCACTCTGTCTACTAAAAAAAACTGCATCAAAATTCGTTGCGTAGTTTTAAAGCTCTAAGCATACATAGGGATAGACAGACATCGGGAATCAACTTTGTTTTATACTATGTAGTGATGTAGTGATGTGACCTCGGGTAAAAAACTACGCACGATAGGGAAGTATGGGGATTGGGCAGTTTTGATCTCTTCTTCTTATATCTAAATAGTATTGATAATGACATATTTAAGACAAATACAAAATCCAGCCTATCCAAGAATAAATGTAAACTGGAATGTTTATTTTGGATGTACTAAGTAAAGACGTAGTAGGTACTTGACTGTGTTTATGTATGTCCAGCGAAACGAGTTGAATTGCTATTTTGAAGGCGACTTACTTTATTACAAAAAGTAGTGTATGTTTTAGAGTTCATGGCTATAGTAAATGACGCAGAAAGTTTTGAGACTAACATTTTTTTTTGTATGGGACACTGGCTAGTTATGAAGTCAATTAATGAGTATTTATAACAAAGAAACACAATTAAATTAACTCGAAAACATTAAAGAAACAACATTTCCCTCCATATTTTTTACGAGCAAAATTAAAATAGTCTGTCCCACCCACGAGAACATTTTTGTGCGATAATTTTGTACGATTTTAAATGTTACCTAAAACCAGAAGAATCGTTTGAAATTCTTCGAATGGCGTTTATAGATAAAACCTCTTCTAAAACGACTGTTTTTTTCAGTGGTTCAACGAATTTAAGCGTGGTCGAGTATCTTTGACGTACGGTTACCATACTCACCACGCAAACTGGTCGTTTAGCGCAGTTTGTTTGGCATAACGGTTCAAACGCTGCTGCTCAAAAATCGATTTCTAAGCGAGAGAAGAGTAGGAATTTGTTAGGGGATCGGGATAAAGGTATTTAGGATGCTACTTGCTCGATTGGTTTAGGGATGACAAAGTAGCAGCTCAGCAGGCCGATTTGCTATCTCGGTGTACAACGATTTGATTGTCACCTAAGCATCCATTACGGTTTTCATATCTTAAATAAAAATAGTCATTCATACCGAAGCTGTAATGAATATTGAAGTTACCATGAAAATTATGTACACGTGTACACCGTAGCTGTCAAAAGTTAGCAAATAGGCCTGGAGGCCGGGCGCGCGTACCCGCTGCTATACCGGCAACCACCGGATAGGTTCGATGACACCCCTGACATACGAGCCACGAATGTACTAGGCATTTCAGCAATGCGTTTAAACATCAAAAAATTAACGTCTACATTTGTGTGATTGGATAAAATTTATATCCAAAAGAGTTTTTGTTTAGAAATGTACTTTTCACTAATGTGTTTATTTTTGAAAGGTCATTCCATAGCATCATGAAAAAAAAAGTAGTCCATAAGCCTATTGCACTTTTCGGCGCTATTTTTGTTAAATTAAAACATGATGTTCGAACTATTGCAATATTGCGTTCTGAATTTAATGTACATGGGAGTTATTACTACATCAGATGGTTTTGGGCCGCTCGAAAAGTTTGATAACAGAGTTTACGGACACAGTGTACACTGAACACAAAATTTTAACACACTCGGTGAGACGATATCTATAAAAAATACAATAAACAACAAACTTTGGCTGAAACAAATGCTGAAATAGAGACATAAGTATAAAGACATATAATATATCATTACATTAAAGTAACAGTCACATTACAAAAAACTCTACAAAGGGTTTCTACGTATTGGACCTGTGTCCCTAAGTCCCTATGCAAGCCCATCAAAGTATCGGGTCAACACATCCATGTGGTTATGAAGGAAAAATATTACAAAAACAAATAAAACTATTTATTGTCTGATATTGTCCATATAGTGTTAGTTTTTTATTTAAAAAAAAGATAGCTGTGTAATGTACTAAAGAGTTGCTGTCTCGATAGCTCTGCATATAGAACTGCGCTGAATATGAGCAAAATAAATAAAGCATTTCCAAGTAGGTAATGCTCAAACAGAAGCCGCAGTTATTTTCCTCAATCAAAAAAGTCTGATTTATAACTTAGCAGTCACAGTCGTGATAATGCATCTCAAGGATCTAGCTGGCATGAAGTTTGTTTATTTAAATTATTTCAGTCGCGGAATGGTTTTAGTGTTCCGCAGTAAACAAGGAACCCTTATAGTTTCGCCGTGTCTGTCTGTCCGTCCGCGGTTTTACTCAGGGTCAATAAGTACTAGAAAGCTGTAATTTGGTATGGGTGTGTATATTAATCATGCCAAAAAAGTGGTAGAAATAAATCTTGAAAAAAAAAAAAATATTTTTGTGTATGTAGGACCCATACAAGTAAAGTGGGAGTAATTTTATTTTTCTCTACTTGGCATCTTGTGGAAAAATATTGTGAAGCTGAGAACACCATTTTTCGATTTAGGGATCCATTTCTGCAATACTTGGTTGCAATTTTTTGTTAGAGGTATTGTCCGAATCAAACTTTATGGCTGCTCAGAACCTCGCGCCAGTCGATGCGCAGTACACAATATTAGGTTCAGCGGGGCGCGCGCGGGGAGGCGGGGCGTTTTCTGCGTATCTCGCAGCTAATATCCGAGCCGCCATGAAGTTTGATTCGGACCGTAACTGCCCCCCCTCCCCCCTCTATCTTCTAAACGGTTATATATACTATATATGGATACGAGAAAAAAAAATACAGCAGTAGTATATGTAAGGAAGTTGAAAGGAATGCTATCACAGTTGAGTACTAAGTACAAATTAAAAGATTATCATCGGCAACCAACTTATGAAATGTCTCGAAAAAGTAAATTCCATACAATTTTGATTGTTAGATATTGGTCGTTAAACTGTAAGGTGCGAGTGTGAACTTAAAGTTGTCATTCGCAACTACGGAACCCTACACTGCGCGTGGCCCGACACGCACTTGGCCGGTTTTTTTTATATGTATTAGTAATATGCAGCGGTGTAGATACTTAAAGGGTGCGGCAGGGGCGGTCCACCCCGGCTGACACCCTATGGGAAGGTGACCCCCAATTAAATACAACCGTCGTCAAGGTCGCGTGGTGTTTCGATTTGCATCCGCCCCCTACACCGGTCTCTGGGGTGACATCAAGTTGACCGCCCCTAGTGACATCCATGCTAGCTACGCCACTAGCTATGTGGTATAATATCAATGTAGTGTTATCATGTAGTGTAATATCAACGTCTTTTATGGGTTAAATGGGTAACAGGGATACCTGATGTCTTATACATACCCTGTTTTTATAGGTACCCTGAACATACCCTTGTAGGGGTGAATTAGCCCGTCAATATGAACAACTTATGCTACAGAAACAATGCCGGGTCTTCGAAAAATTTAGACATTTACATACAAATTGGGCGCAGAACACTTGTTTATTGCTTGATTGATACCATAATAAAAATCAAATCTATTTTTCCCATGAGTAAAGTTGTCCATATTAAAGGGCTGCGTCGCCCTTTCAAGGTAGGTAATGTCGACGGTAAATTAACAGGTATGCCCATCAATACGCTAAACGTGGCATTTTGATCTTACGACCGTAGGCTGTGTCTACCCCGTTATAAAGACGTTATAAATATGTACGAGAATATAAATATTTTGCATTGTAAAGCCCCTGATACAAACACGGCTAATGGACTGAGGTAGGAGATGTTGCAAGCGTGTGTTTTAAGTTTCTATTCCTGTTAGGCGTACTGGCTAGAACTTTCTGTAAGTTGTTTGAAATAAGCTGAATTTTCCACATAACACCATAAATAAAACACACATCTTAAAATGGAAGAAGATGGTAGGTCCGGGCTTGGCATAAATTTTAGGTATATAGTAAATAATATTATTAAGAGCAAAATACAAAATATAACGCATAAATACCAGTAATTTTAATTAAACGTTTATTTCTGCCTTTATTACAATAGAAAACAATGCACTTGTACCTGTATTCATGCTGTAATGTAGGTAATCACTAGTCAGTAGTAGTCAGTTCTTTCTTAAACACATTTCGAAACAAAGAATGATTGGCCGACTCGTGTGGCATTTATTTATTGACTTTAAACTTTTGTATTAATTATTAACATCATATTGAGAAGGTATGTAATCATAAATGATTTAATAATTGATATCATTTATAAGTAAGCTGATACAACATGTGAGGTTTATGGCATGCCAAAATCTCCAAGTCCCAAATGTCAAACTTGTAAACATTAGAAGTGTCAAATCCCGATTCAGCAAATATAGAACCTTATCGATAAATACTAAAGGAAACACTTTTCTAGGGTTCCGTACCCAATGGATAAAAACGGGACCCTATTCACGAGACTTTAAGGAACGTCTGTCTGTCTGTCACTAGGCTAAAAAGTTTAATTTTCACAGATAATGTATTTCTGTTGCCGCTATTACAACAAATAGTAAAAACAGAATAAAATTAATATTTAAGGGGGTTCTCATACAACAAACGTGATTTCTTAGCCGTTTTTTGCTTGATATTAATAACGGCAACTGGTATACGCTAGAAATATTCACAGACTATTTAGTTTTATATTCACTTAAAAATAAATAATTTAATCTAAACAAAATAAATGTTTAAGGGTTCCCGTACAACAAATGTTTTATAAATAATGGTACGGTACCCTTCATGCGCGAATCCGACTCGCACTTGGCCGATTTTTCCTACAATTCAAGGTTTTGAAAGTATCAAGTATTTAAAATATTAGTTAAATAAATAAGGACTATCAGTAAAATATTTATTTTTACGGAATGTGCATCAACCTTAGGCATCAATGCAAATTCTAACAATAACATTTTCAATGTAACAAATGTACGAGTATGTACTCTTTTCAGTTTCTATGAAAATGTTTATGTTATGTCAGTTTAGAGCAAAAAAATTTTTGAACTGAAAAGTGCTTTAGCGGCGCTGTGCACTTTTTGTATTGAGGAATTGGGGAAAAAATGTTAAACTCGCAACAGATCACGTGACCGACACGCCTGGACCGATTTAAGAATTTTTTTTTGGTCGGTAGGTAATACTTTACAGATGGTCCCATTTACATTTTTATGGAAAGGTGTCGAACGCTTTTTGAAAAAAAAATACATTAAAACCAAAAAAAATTTACACGTATGCCGTTCGGATTTCACTTATTTAAATTTTTTTCTTACGCTTATTAAAAAAAAATTGATAGGATTGAAGTCGGTTTTCGTAGTTTGTTAAAAATATCTTATATTATATACACCTTCGAGCAACACGGCTTTAAGATATACACTAATCTTCACAACTGCTAAAATGGCACAGATGCACAATTGAACCTTTTTCATAGAATCCGAGCAAAAGTTTTCATGTTCAGCGATAATACTTTTTCTGATTGTGCTGTGAGCTTTGAATTTTAGATTGAGCTGTGATTTTTAACCGACTTTAAAAAGAAGAAGTGTTGATACATTTCGGTAAAACTTTTTTTTTAAATAAAACCCTGAATGCATGTACCTGGTTACTATATATGTCCTTTTTAAAACTGCTTTAATTCTTAACTTTAATAATTTCCTTATCAGCTAAACTGCAATCTTGTTTTAGATTATGGTATTTGCAAATGTATTGAAAAACGTCGTATGATGCTCGTACTTAGTAAGCTGTCTATTATAATCATCGGTTTTTATAAGCACTCGGTTTTGCCTCGTACCCATACACCTCGTCTATAATATCTAGCTTACCGTACTTGCATCATAGTGTAAATACTAATAGACACCGTATCTATAACTAAGTTATACTTTTTTATAGCGCTACTTTAATTATAGGTATTTTATTATCGATCGATCAATTGTTTGATTTAATGACTACATACCTATTACTAATTCATTAGCTGCAGCTTTGCTAGTAAAACTAGTAACTATAGTCTCTTTCTTGTATAAGCATGGTCCCGTTTACATCATTAGCTGGAATGCTTCGGAACCCAGGGTCCGCTTTCCGGCTTTTTCTTCTCCATTTCACATAGTTTTCAGCATACTGTGTTAAAAGTCCCACTTGTCACTTCGGCCTTCTTGGGTTTTCCCCTTCTGCTGGGGCCCGCGGAGGTGGCATAGCCGGGCACACTACATTAATCCGTAAAACTAAATTCCGAACACATCAATTAATAATAAATATACAGTTAACCTTTTTTTTGTGATTGCAAAAGTACAAAATCAAATCACTGTTAAAATTCCTAATTTGAATAAACAGAACAGTGAAAATTTCGAATGAATAATTGCTCGAAACTAGAATTTCCGTTGCAATTCAAAATACAATTAATTCAAAAAACCGGCCAAGTGCGTGTCGGGCCACGCGCAGTGTAGGGTTCCGTAGTTGCGAATGACAACTTTGAGTTCACACTATTCACACTCGCACCTTACAGTTTAGCGTCCAAAAAAATCTAACAATAAAAATAGTATGATATTTTACAGTTTATAAGTTGGTTGCCTATAACTTTTTAGTTTGTACTTGGTACTTAGCTCTGATAGTTTTCCTTTAAACTTCAGTATATATACTACTGCTGTAATTTTTTTCACGTATCTATATATAACCGTTTAGCAGATAGAGGGGGGGGACACTTACCTCTAACAAAAATTCGCACTTTAAAACCAAATATTTCGGAAACGGATCCCTAAATCGAAAAATGGTCTTCTCAACTTCACAATATTTTTAAAAGACCTATTTAACGATACCCCACACGATGGGTAAATAGAGAAAAAGAATTTACTCCCCCACTTTACTTGTATGGGAGCTACCCTAAAAAAAATTTTTTTTCAAGTTTTTATTCTACCATTTTTTTGCCATGATTAATATACATACCCATACTAAATTACAGCTTTCTAGTACTTATAGTCTCTGCGTAAAACCGCGGACGGACAGACAGACAGACAGACAGACAGACAGACAGACAGACAGACAGACATGGCGAAACTATAAGGGTTCCTTGTTTACTACGGAACCCTAAAAATCCTGGAATAGTAAATTTTCGTAGTTTTATTCTTGAGGAATTATGAAATTCGGAATTTTGAAACTTCTTTCTCGTGTGTTTTCAGCATAGTCCTGACTATGCTTAGAACACACGAGAAAGAAGTTTCAATCAGATCTTTGTTCCCTATGTGTTTGTATATATGATGTGTGTGTATGTCCAGTTGACTAGTAATTAGAATTACAACCCCGAATATTATTTTTACAAGCTTTCATTTCAGTTACCCTATTTCTCTGCCTGTGTCGGTCAAATCATGGAAACTAAAGTAGAACTACTACCTTATGTTTGATCGAGGGTAATTGAGGATACTTAAGTTAGATGACAATACAATGTTTCGAGTTAACGATCTTTGATGATGGAGTCTGGAGTTAGTCATACATAGCTCATTGGTAAGGAACTAGATTAGATAAAATAAACCAATTTCGTTTGTGTTGTGCTCAGTGAATTTGTCCGGGAAAGCACTTTATAAAAATTAATACGATCATTATTCAAACATGTCACAGTAAGGGAAAATCAGAAATAAGACTTTTTTTTTCAAAAAAATAACTGCTTTTGACAAAATATATAGCCTTTTTTATGGAGATAGATATATGTACTATATAATTTCGTGAGCCTATCTCACTATATACGCCTAAATCTTATACGCCTAATCCCATACGCCTGTTGCTAAAGTAAAACTTTTAAGGCATCTTTCTTTTTCTTCCTCAGTATATTTAAAAGGCAAATCTTACTGAATGATCTATCAATCAACACAAAGTTACAACCACTTTACGGACTGAGCTGAAATTTAGCACGCAGATAGAAGATTACGTATTAAGCCAGTATCAAGTAGTTAATAAAAAAGAAGATTTCCGCGCTTTTTCGAGTTTTCTAGTTTATCAACGAAATGATGGTGTTATTCATTTCGTTGACGGAAACGGAGCCCCTGGCGACAATCCATTACGAATCCACTGGTTCAATCATAGACGAAGCAGCAAGGCGGACAACCACCAGCCCGCTATGTAAATCTCACTACAGCCGAACCATGACAGTTTAATTTAGTTATCCCACACATTGTTCATATTGCCATTTATAACACCAAATCACACCAATTTCACATTATAAAGTCCACTAGAGACAATTTGCACAACAGTCCAAAACAAACACCGTGTAGTCCGCTAAAACTCCCGCCAAGAACTCCCAGATAGATGTTCTGAGTAATTCCACAACTTGTCCCACATCCTACGGTCCATTTGGGACTTCGAGCAACACGCCTTCCGTACAGAAGCCGTGTTGCTCGAAGATTTGGGACGAATTGCAGAAAATCTAAATTAATTAAATTTTATTCTGCAATTCGTCCCATGTTTATAAATGGTACACAATCTAACGTAGGATACGCTGAGAAAAGATTCACTTTGTTTACGCCCTAAGGGGAGAAAAGTTTAGTTTAGTTTTTAGCCAGACTTTGTATTTAACGAGAACGTAGCCTTGGGAAAAACCTAGGTAACCTATACAGACATACATAAATAAACTCAAAAAACAAATGCAAGTAGTATATTGTTTTTATCAACAGTCCTGTAAATACTTTTATTGGAATTTGAGCTCAATGTTTGAAAAAAGTGCTGCTGTTGATATAAGACCCATTATTCTTTATCGTTGCTGTTGTTCTACGACCCACTTACCATAAATTATTTGCGTTTGCCTTTTCGACTTAATCGGCGACTTTGTTCGCCTAGGCTATAACTTTTCTGATGAAAGTTTCATCAAGATTTAACCGCCAGGTGTTGCGTTTAAGAGTAATAGACATTCCTACAACTTATCATGTTTTCGAGTATCATATTTGTTACTCGTCAAGTACATACAAAAGGCAGCAGAATAAGTACGTAGTTACTAAAGGTCAGGGATTCTGTTTTATTCCACAGCAAAAACTCTGTACATAAGCAATGTAGTAATGAAGTAATTATTGTGTTTACTACTCCATTAAACCGATGAGACTATCTATCTATATATAGACTATTTCTTTTAATGAAATCAACATCTTTTGAGATTCTGGAAATAAGTGGGAAGTAAATAAATCTGCTACAAAAGCCAAAAGTTCCCGATGAGAATAAAGTTACATGACGTGTACTCGGTAGAATATATATTCTCGTTAGCTCGCAACATGCTAAGCGTGGCCCAAAGGATGACAGTATGTATGTACATAGCTCGCTTATATGTACTATTATTTCCATTGGTTTTTTAAATCTAAGATTCTTATATAGGTATACAAAAATGTATACCTGTGTAACACACCAAATTATTTTACCCTGTTTCAATATTTAAAGTATTAAAATATTAAAGGTTATAATCATAGATTAAAAAAAAATATAGTTATAATAAAGAACTCAAGTAAAAACTATACTAAATCATATTAAAGCTAGAATGGTGTTATAATAACCTTCAGCTCTGACCTATCACTGCTGAGGATGTAATCGGGAAACCCTTCGGACGATGATGCCTGAAGATATTGAAATAGGCTGACTTATATTGAAAAGGCATTTACTACAGAGCCAATACTTTTTCTTATGTATTTATAAATGACATTATAAAAACATATTTGTTTAATAAATATACGCTACTAAAACTACAATAAGTAATACTGAGTATATTGACTTTATTTTTTTATTAAAAACAATTATAAATACTATCAAAATATACTTAACATAAGGTGCAAGTTCACAGCATTTTAAAATCACATAATACTTTGGAGTTATTTGCCATAACTACTAGAACTGGCCGACGCAGAGGCTTTAGCACTGGCCGAAGCGAAGGAGTTAGACCCCCCATAGCCGCCCGAAGACCCCCCACAGCCACCCCCGCAGCCACCAGACCCATCATGACTGCCGTAACCACTTGATCCTCCAGAACCTCCATAACCACCGGATCCTCCATATCCACCGGAACCTCCAAGTCCAGAACCTCCCCCTAATCCACCTCCTGCACCACCTCCAAAACCAGCATCTCCATGGCCTCCTACAAGTCCTTCACTACCTCCAGAACCACCGGACCCCCCATGACCTAGCCCACCTCCGGAGCCCCCTCCGAGCCCACCTCCAGCACCTCCACCATACCCACCACTATGACCCCCACTTCCTCCAAAACCTCCAGACCCACTATGCCCAAGACCGCCGGCGCCACCAAATCCGCCACCCAGGCCGCCGCCTCCTCCGTGACCGCCACCCAGGCCGCCACCACCTCCGTAACCGCCACCCAGGCCGCCACCACCTCCGTGACCACCGCCTAGACCACCTCCGTGTCCGTGACCACTACCCAGGCCTCCAGAACCTCCATATCCACCAGATCCACCGTGGCTTAAGGAACCTCCAGTGCTAATACCGAGGGAAAATCCACCGGCAAGGCCACCTGAACTACTATGACCGCCGCCCAAAGACCCTCCAGATCCACCGCCGTAACCTCCTCCAAGGCCGTTACCGCCTCCTAAACCTCCAGAGCCACCGTGGCTTAGAGATCCACTGGCTCCACCGCCGTAACCGCCTCCGTGGCCGCCTGTGTGGCTACCGCCTAGTCCTCCAGAGCCACCGTAACCTCCAGATCCACCGGAACCCCCGCCAGAAGAACCTCCTGCACCACCACCATATCCTCCTCCAAGTCCACCGCCTCCGCCACTCCCGCCGCCAAGACCGCCTGATCCGCCATATCCACCGCTACCTCCGTGGCCACCTGAGCTGCCACCGCCCAATCCTCCGCCACTTCCGTATCCGCCGCCACCGCCTAATCCTCCGCCACCGCCACTGTATCCGCCTCCGCCTCCGTATCCACCTTTTCCACCGCCAAGCGTTCCAGTGAAAGCGAATCCTCCAGAATTTCCGTCTTCAGATTTGGTGTAAATCACTTTCTCGTTGCCACTTCCTAATCCACCGCCCAGGCCTCCACCGCTGCCCAGGCCACCGCCGCTGCCTAAGCCTCCACCGCCGCCCAGACCACCGCCGCCACCTAATCCTCCTCCAGCACCGAATCCTTTTCCAAGATGGCTAAGTCCTTCGTGGACTTTTCCCAATATGTGGCCAACTCCTTCATGGATGCCTGCTAGGCCGCCGCCAAAGCCGCCGCCTCCGCCCCCGCCGCCGCCTCCACCATACCCGCCGCCGCCGCCGAATCCGAAGCCACCACCGCCGCCGTAGCCGCCGCCGCCACCGCCGTTACTACTTCCATAGCCCCGACGTACTCTTACTGAAAATAAAAAAAAATATTTTATATTTAAGTGACTTTTAAGATAAATGAGAATTCGAAGATATTTTTTCAACTGAATATATCTGGTCATACTCGAAAGTTAGTCAAGTTGATATTTAATTTGGCTGGTGTCAATTGAAACTAGGCACACAAGAACGATTGGGCAAAGTTTTTGAAGGGGAATTGGAGAATATGTAATAAAATAAAACTCTTCACTCAATCCAAAATCTATTTATAAAGGTCAACGAAGGGCTAGATTAGTATTTTTGTTGGGTACAAGCCGCCGATATCCTAATTTAATGAATAAAATAAATAATAAACCTACCTGAAGCGTCACTTAGGCCTAACGCCAAGCACAGGGCGACACTTAAGATCGTCTGCCTCATGTCTAGCGAGTGGCTTTACTAAACAGATGTATCATTTAGCATCCTTTTATATCATTATTGTAATTGAGAAAACGTGTGGCCAGTCCGTACGCGCGCAAATAGGTGTACGGGGAAAACAATTAGATCAAAAAACATTGAGCTAACAGAAATGTAACATGGTAACCACAGTTAACATTTAATAATGATCTGTCTATTATTTCTTTAGTGCAATTTATTTTCCTCCTACCAATATAATATATTTTTATATATATATCAATATTTATTTTTTCTTTGGGATCAATGCTAAGAACTCGAAAAATCAATCTTTTCATTCAAATTGCTTATGGCCGGTTGCCGGCTGAACAAATAAGAATGTAAAAAAATCGAGTTCCCAGCACTGTTTCTATGGGGAAGGTTATTCATATTGACGGACTAAGTCGTGCCGACAAAGCTTAGTTGAGTGTTTTACATCCGGTATACTACTCTCTGTTGATATTTTTATGTTGCATGTTATAATTTAGTATCACGCGTTAGTAATATTTAAAAAAAAAACACTATTCGTGTTGTTGATTTAATATTGTCATCATCATCATCTCAGCCACAGGAAGTGTTTTTCAAGATTTTCTTCTAACACTTTTTTGATATGAATAATATACATACCTATACCAAATTTCAGCCCTCTAGTACTTATAGCCTCTGAGTAAAACCGCGGACGGACAGACAGACAGACAGACAGACATGGCGAAACTATAAGGGTTCCTAATTTACTACGGAACCCTAATAAAAATGATGTTTTGATCTTGGACCCGTTTCAGCTGAGATCGTCACCATTAGAAGAACACATCTGTACCATATCTAATTTCAGTTAGTTTTTGTGAAGCAGTAACATTCAAGTGGGTAAATATGATTCTGAGAGGCTTTTTTGTGGTCTGCTTGGGCTGGCTTCGAGTCATATCGTGAGATCTGCGCTCAGGTCGAGGATTATAGCCTTGAGATTCCCAAATGTAAATTCGATTCTTGTTCCATGCATGTACCTTAACATCACTTGTAGCTTTTTTCTATTTTTAGGGTTCCGTAGTAAACAAGGAACCCTTATAGTTTCGCTATGTCTGTCTGTCTGTCTGTCTGTCCGTCCACGGTTTTACTCAGAGACTATAAGTACTAGAAAGCTGTAATTTGGGTGGGTATGTATCTTGGCAAAAAAGTGGTAAAAAAAATTTAATTTTTTTTTTATGGTAGCTCCCATACAAGTAAAGAGGGAGTAATATTTTTTTTCTATACAAACCCATCGTGTTGGGTATTGTTAAATAGGTCTTTACAAAATATTGTGAGGTTGAGAACACCATTTTTCGATTTAGGGATCCGTTTCCGAAATATTTGGTTTTAAAGTGCAAATTTTTGTTAGAGTTAAGTGTCCACCCCTTTGACTGCTAAACGGTTATAATATTATGGATACGTGAAAAAAATTACAGCAGGCAACCAACTTATAAAATGTACTCGAAAATGTAAAATTTCATACAATTTTCATTGTTTGATGTTTTTGGTCGTTAAACTGTGAGGTGCGAGTGTGAACAGTGTGAACTCAAAGTTGTCATTCGCAACTACGGAGCCCTACATTGCGCGTGGCCCGACACGCACTTGGCCGGTTTTTAGGGTTCCGTACAAAAGTTGAAAAACGGAACCCTTATAGGATCACTCGAGCGTCTGTCTGTCCGTTCGTCCGTTTGTCACAGCCGATTTTCTCCGAATCTACTGAACCAAATTAGATGAAATTTGGTAAGATAGTGTAATCCTATGACCCAAACACGGATAAGCAAAGTAAATAAAGATTTTTTTTAAATAAGGGTCATTTTGAGGGGCCCAATTACAAAATTAAAAAAAAAAAGTTTTGCAAGCCTTACTGTGTCATATATCAAATGAAAGGGCTCATTATGAGGATCTCAAAAATATTTTTTTTTGTTCGGGTAAAATCAATACTTTAGATTTTATTCACGAAAGAAGGCAAAAATTGACCATTCCCCCCCCTGATCTCCGAAACTACTGAGCCGAAAATTTTGAAAAAATTACAAAATATAGTCCATTCCTTGAAGATTACAGGAAAAATAATAAGAATTATATCACTTGAAAATTAAGTGGTAAACTCACAATAATAAGTTCATCTAGGGAAATAGTTCACTAAAACACCGCTAGATGGCGCTAGTCAATTGAATAAAACATTTTTTGCACATTGTGTGTGTTCACGAAGCATATTGTACGGAACCCTCATTGCGCGAGTTTGACTCACACTTGGCCGGTTTTTATTTGCTGGTATTACCCGTTTAAAGTGACCGCAAGTGGCATAAAAATATCTGTTGGCCACTTGTATGTTATCTTAAAATTCAGATTTTATTGAGAAGAATTAAAGGAAGCTTTATTTAGGGCTAGCTATTATATAGTATGTATAAGGCAAAATGTATTGGCAATACGATCGTAAGTCAGAAACCAAGTAAGGTTCCAATTTTACTTGAAAAAAAAAATTCAATTATTTTATTTTCTGTAGGTTTCATTGTTTAAGGCCCCACACTAGGCACACTAGCGACGGCAATACTTTTATTCCTAATATATTACAAATAGAAAGAAGTTCAAGAATATAAATCATATAAGCCTTAGCACATTCTTGAATTTCTTTCTATTTGTAAAGTATTACGAATAAAACTATTGGCGTCGCTAGTGTGTCTAGTGTGGGCCATTAATGTAGGTATAATGACAATAGGACTTAGCCCGAGCCTTTTATAAATTTGTGTAAAAGTGACTCCATTCAAACATCAGCATCAAAACAAATTAATAAAAATTCGTTCTCAGTCCTCTTTATACATATTCTTCTTCTTATCTAAGAGCTTTATAGCTCTTGTCGATGGAGTATGCGCCAAACTTCTCTATCTTCTGCTTTAGACTTTAGTTCTTGATACGACATGACACCAGCCTTCTTCTTTAGTTGGTCAACAAAACTTTTCCTTGGTCTCCCTGGACCTTTCTTTCCTTTTACCTTACCCTTACCTTTGTATGTAAGTCCTTAAAATGGTGGTAACTTACCTAAAAGTGCCAATACATTTTGCCTGAAAATGTCATCAAAAACATCAGTGATTACGTTTTATAATCAACTTCCATTGTTTTATTTGCATAAATGTAATAATATAAGAAATGCAGGTATAAGTATTTACGAAGGTTACTTATCTAAAAGTGCAAATAAATCCCAAACATCCTCACTTCCTTTCAAACTTTTACGTGTGGTTCCCGGTGGCGTAGAATACCTAGTACCACTCCAAGTCTACCCGTGGATTTCGTAGAAGGCGACTTAGGTAACACAAGCTAAACAAAGCTTTTAAACATCAAAGAGACCTCTTCAACCCGTCTGGTCAGCGTGGAGAGTGTAGGCCAAATTCTCTGATACACTCAGGCTAATATATGGCTCTGGTAGTACAAAGAGGGTCGTGCTTCTGCAGTGGGGCCTAAAAAACTTGGTGATAATTAAAAAAAAAACTCAATATGAAAAAAATTTCTTCATTTTCGACTTAAGCTACACGAGTAAGGGACCGTCCATTAATCACGTGAGGCTCGAAATCACGAAATATCACCAGGGGAGAGGGGTGTAGTAAGATATCACGTGTATTTATTTTTTCGTCAAACGCGAGATTTCTAAACCGTAAAACTGCGTGTAGTGTGACCTTGACACGCCGTTGAAATTCTGCCAGATATTTTTATTTATAATTAGTTTAAAAACTTAAAAACACACTTTTAGCACGCTAGTCATGTATTGTCATTAGAACTCAGAGCGTGTGCAAAATTTCATCCTAATCGAAGACCAGGAAGTGGGTCAAATAAAGATTCCAAGATTTTCTTACATACAAGTGAAGCTAATAATAATAAATAAATGCGTGTTAAAATGTAAAGATAATTTTCTAAAAAAAAATGATTCTTTGTAGGTCCTAAAAATACACGTGATATTGGGTGGGGAAGGGGGGGTTAGTCTTAAACCTTACCACGCATTACCAAGGGGAAGGGGGGTAAAAAAATGCTAAAAAAAACATCACGTGAGAAATGGACGGCCCCTAACATAGGCTTTTGATTTACGCTGTCGAAACTGCAGGAAAAATCGTATATAAATAAAATACGAGGTTTTAGTTTTTCCCAGTAAGTTTATGGTTAATCAAGGTAAAGTTAATGTTCTTTCTTCCATCCAACCCATAACCCACACACTAAGTCAAAAACATGATAAAATGTTAATACGAACATTCACCATAAACATATGTATCATCAGGAGGGAGAAGAGCTCTGTCACAGGAAAGCCTTAGAATATGAATTTGGATGGGATCAGGAACAGATTATAATCTACAGATGAACTGCAAGTATGGGTATAAGGACGAAATGTGAAATGAAAAAACAAAATAAAGTCGAAATATCTTGCTCTGAGGTCTTGCTTTATCATCATCAGGTTGTTTTATATAAACTGTTTGTATAATTTAATTATCCACATCAGATATATTTTTCTCTATGACCTATTTTTATTGAACCCACTGTATTTATAAAAAACTAGCTGTTACCCGCGGCTTCCCCCGCGTAATATATAGCCTATGTCCTTCTCGGTACCCTAACCTATGTGTATGCAAAATTTCATGATGTTTGGTTCAGTAGATACGGCGTGAAAGCGTAACAAACAAACAAATAAACAAACTCACTTTCGCATTTATAATATTAGTTGGGATTGGGGTTGGGATCTATTTTTCCACAAAAAATAGATTCGTAGAACAATACTGTTCTACAAAAGATAAACATGATCTTACCAAAATTCATAACACCATATTTTTTTGTATGTTAGTAAATAAATAAAATCCACATAGCTCGGAATTTCGCTCGAGTCACGCGTGCTACAGTCACATTCCCTGCTATGTGTAACACTCTAAACGTTGTCCTAATTTTGTTAAACTACCCGTAAAAGATAAAGACTTGATTGATATTTATATTTTATTATATCCTTACATTGTTGGTTTAACTAATTATCCTTTAACCACGTAGCCACCAAAATTGCTAGTAAAGGTGTATCCACCTTTTCCAGAAAATGCGCTGTTCTTACCACCGAACGACCAAGTTCCGATAGCTGCGTCTTCATATTCTGCGTGATACACTTTCGGTTTCCTAGACTTTTTTTTCTTAAATTGATCTTCACTTTTACCGCATTGGCTTTTATTTTTACTTTTTGGGCCAGCGCCGCTCTTGCCACAAAGGCAACTATTACCTAGGCTGCTTTTAGTTTTGCCACTCCAATACAAACTTTGAAGGATGCATAGGAGACTACCGCTGCTGGTTTGGTGACTGCCACTGCTGACAAGATTATCACCGCTTGTGCTAAGTCCAACGCCATTGTCGCTGCTACTTAGACTACTGCCATGTTGTTGGCCAAGGTCACCGCTGTTGTCATTGGCACTACTGTCTAGG
Source organism: Rhodophaea formosa (assembly GCA_963082605.1). NCBI lineage: Eukaryota > Metazoa > Arthropoda > Insecta > Lepidoptera > Pyralidae > Rhodophaea > Rhodophaea formosa. The sequence goes on from OY720204.1 coordinate 22,291,031, forward strand.
CCACCATCATTTGTGCCTAGGCCAATGTCGCTTACGATTAGATTATCGTCATATCCAAAGCCCCCGTTATTGTCATCATCACCATCAGTTACAAGATCCTCATTAATTGTGTCTAGGTCAACGCTACTATTGACTGGGTTATCAAAGCCGTCGCTGTTGTCTTCGTTACTATCAATAAAGTCTAAGCCATCATCACTTGTGCCTAGGCCATTGCCGCTAGTGACAAGATTATTATCATACGCAAAGCCGTCGCTGTTGTCGCCACCATCAGTAACGTCTAGGCCATTATCACTTATGATAAGGCCACTGTCGCTGTTGTCTTGGCCGCTGCCACTAGCAACAACGCCATCACTAGTTTTACCCAAGCCACTGCCTACGCTGCCTTGGACACCACCACTACTATCTGGGCCATTACCACTTGTGGCTAGTTTACCACCAGAACCGACGCTGTATTTGAAGCCATCAACGTTGCCATAGCCACCAAATTCATTAAAAGCGCTGACAAATGGCCACAAATACCATCCATTTGAGCTAGGGCCGAAGACGTGGCGTCCTGAAAATGTTTAAAAATATATTTTAGTTAATCAGGAAATCTATACTAATATTATTAAGAGGAAAGATTTGATTGTTTGCATTGAATAGTTTCTGAAACTACACGTCTGATTTTCAAAATTATTTCACCTATGGAAAGCTTATTTATCTGCGGGTGACATTAGCAGCGCTTTACTAAAAAAAAGGGGGAAAAATTTGCTAGAGCAAAAATAAATTTTTTTTTTTTGTAGTTTTGTAAACTGAGGCCGATATTGCATGGGTTGTCTAGACAAACTGTTCAAATATTCTGAAATAAATATCGTGAAAAATTATAAAAATTTAACCTGACGTGTGACTAATGGCCAATGCCAACCACAAAGCGATATTTATGATTGCCTGCCTCATGTCTCGTTCATAGCTTTAATGAATTTCATGAATCAGAGTCCGTTTAAATCATTAGCTTATTAACCACTTTATCGCCTTACATAATTGAAAAAAAAAAGACATGCGGCGAGCATTGTACACAATCAAATTACAAGTATTTGTTACAAACAATTGAACGAACAGAAATATAGGAGTAGCTAGCGTATGGTCAAAAACATCTGAAACCAAAAAAGAAAAATCCTAACTAATTTTCTTTAGGTAAATGCGTAGGTATGAGAGTTAAGTCTTTGCTAAGAAAAAGAATACTGTTTCCGAGGGATATACAATTACGCCTTAATTAACTATGCTATTGCAATGGAGTAACTCTGTAATGATAGTGTATGATTTCAATAAACAATAAAAAACAATAAACGCATGCAAAGCTGCGGGCAAAAGTTAGATAAAATGCTAATGTACAGAATACGAAATTAGATACTAATGATTTATCAATAAGGCTGCATGCTGCAACTATGGACCACACATACTTACATACATACATAGACATAGATGTACATATACGTACATCATACGCGTAAATAACATTATCCACCTTATAGGTGGGTCAGTCGGGTAATCAGTCAAAATCTCTGTACAATATTAATAGCACAGAGTTCATTAAAAAAAGTATTTGAGATATCAGTTGTGGTAGAGCCAAGCTACCGGAAAAATTCACTTTTGCTAGTAGCATGAATGGGCCGGCTCGTCCGGGGAAGTATTACACTCTCACAGAAAATCGACGTTCGAGTAGTAGCTTTACCACTTCTATGCTTCGTTCGGTGAGTGAGAGAGCCGAAGGACCACCCCCCCTCCCCCTATGGGGAGGGAAAAATAAAGGAAAAATAAAAAGGTGATCACTTACCATCAGGTGACCCGCTTGCTCGTTTGCCGTTAGAGGTGTTACTGATATATCAGAACCGATACCGCGAACATAATATGAGCACTGCAGAACATAATACAAATATATTAGGTTATGTGATATCCGAAGAACGCGTTCCCGAAGAACCGTCAAGAACAGTTAATATCCAAAGTATCGTATCGGTGAACCGGCTGCGTTACTGCGTTCCGCGTCTGTTCGCATTATTTTGACAGTCCTAACAGGCTTAGGACTGTCAAAATAATGCGAACGGACAAAAAAAAAAGTATGAATGAAATGAAGTGTATATAAAAGTATGAAGTAAAAAATAATCGTCTAAAAAATTAAAAATAGTCACATCTCTTATGTTCTTAATGCATTTTATATTGATAGGTAGATGTAAAATGCCTCAAAAAATAATATCGCCTGCAAAAGCCCAGCCTGTTCTTCACCGTTCTTGGAGAACGTTTTTTTTTTTTTTTTTTTTTTTTTTTTTTTTTTTTTTTTTTTATGTCAGAGGACGGCAAACGAGCAAGCGGGTCACCTGATGGTAAGTGATCACCGCTGCCCATGGACTAATGTAACACCAGGGGTATGACAAGAGCGTTGCCGGCCTTTTGTTTTCCCTCCCCAGAGGGGAGGGGGGATGGGCCTCCGACTCTCTCACTCACCGAACGAAGCATAGAAGCTGTAAAACTACTACTCAAACGTCGATTTTCTGTGAGAGTGTGGTACTTCCCCGGACGAGCCGGCCCATTCATGCTACCAGCTGAAGTGATTTTTGCCGGTAGCGTGGCTCTACCACAACAAAACGTTTAACGGAACATAATATCGGTAAACTAATATATTCGATAACATGGTTCTTGATATCTGACCCTAATATAACACCTCTATTTGCCGTCCTATGACATAAAAAGAAAAACAGAATCGCTAGATATATGGGCATGGGACACATTGTTTGCCTTGGTTTATATGTATTCCTGCCATAAATTCGAATCATTTATATTCTGAATTTGTGAACCTATAGCCTTTTGCAAAAGTAGCACGCGAATCCACTTAGTGAAGTTGGTTGTCCGAAGCGTTGTTAGTTCATAGTGAACGAATCGTATATGTACGTAACTTATTTAATTTGCAAAAACAATCAGTGTCGAATTAATCTGCAAACTTTTACATTAACTGACTGATTATTTTTTTATAAGAAAATTCTTTAAAATAGGTACTTACCTAAGACTTACCTCAAATATTTGAAGAGCCTTTATGAAATGTGGTTATGTTACCTTTCGAAATATTTGAATTATTTTAAGCGCCAAATGATGCAGGACCGAAAGCAAAGCAACTTTGGGCACGAGGTGAAAGCGAGCGGTGGTGGTCAAATCACCACCCCATTCCCCTAAAAAACTTAAACATGTATTAACTTTATATTGTTTTGTTAACTAGTTTGAATGGCAGCCACCCTCAAATATTTTGTTAAGATTCAATAATTGATTTTTAAAGCAAATATACAACTAAATATTCTGTGAATGTTTCAATAGTTAACCGGCTGCCGTTATTAATATATATAATATTAGTTATATGTGAGCCCCACAGAGACTGATATCTATGGTGAGCCCCCATCAAATATTTATATTATTCTGATATTAGTATTTATTGTTATAGTGAAAATTTTAACTATCCAATATAGGGTTCCGTTTTTCCCTTTGGGTACGGAACCCTAAAAAGTTCGTTCTTCTTTGAGTATTGTCATGGAGGAAAAATAGGTATCTTATTTTTATTTTAATACGTCTAAGCTTTCGCTTTCGGTAGCGCTCGTGACGCGAGCGTTGTATATTTTTGGATAAAATGTATCCAATTTTCTTTTCTGTATACACAGACTTGTTCAAATTGCCACCATTAGTCTTATACCCCGATATTATCCATGGGGGGTTGAGTCTCCCCTGAAAGAATCGGACAGGATTTCAATAATATACCTACGTATTGTATATTATCATATCTATACTACAGAGAGGGTCGTGCTCCTGCAGTGGAGACTAGAAGACCTGATGATGATGATGATGATATCTATACTAATATTATCCTCTGTACTAATATTATAAAGAGGAAAAGTCGCCGGAAAATCGCAGTGTTCAATTTTCATATACTCAAATACTACTATCTGTTTGCGTAGAAAATTTGGTTTGAAAAGGTTGATGATGTGAAAAAAAAATTGATAATATCTGTTTGATTTTCAAACTGTACTGGTAAGCAGCAGAGTTATTGCAACTCGTACTTAAACTAATTTATGGCAATATTTAACAATACATAAAATAAACAACAATAACTATAAAATAGATGTAGGTCACACCAATTACACATATTAATCATAAATATTCATTATCCATCATCTGAGCTCATCAGATTAATATAGTACCTACATATAATATTATTAACTTTGTTAACCACGACCGGTCACGAGTAAGTGCAATAGATGCAGAAAAAAACCACATCCGGGTGCACAGTGTTCTTAAATAAATTAAATAAATGGACTTTCCGAAGTACTCTGTGACAAGGTAGGAATAAGTTTATTTATTATTATGCTTATTGAATTCTCGAAACTAGAAAAAGTTAACCGTAGTCACAACGCAATTTTATTTTATATTAGCTGTTACCCGCGGCTTCACCCTTGTGTCCTGTCAGTCCTTCTCAGTACCCTTACCTATGTGTATGCAAAATTTCAAGATAATCGGTTCAGTAGATACAGCGTGAAAGCGTAACAAACAAACAAATAAACAAACAAACAAACTCACTTTCGCATAATATTAGTTAGGATTACTAAGTAGGCAAACAAACATACGGTCCATCCACCTGATGGAAAGCGGTTACCCATATAGACGCCTGCAACGCCAGCAGGCCTATTTGCTAACTTTTGACAGCTACGGTGAACATCATTTTCATGGTAACTTCAATATTCATTACGGCTTCGGTATGAATGACTATTTTTATTTAAGATATGGAAACCGTAATGGATGCTTAAGTGACAATTAAATCGTTGTACACCGAGTTAGCAAATCGGCCTGGGTGCGACTGGCGAGTTGCCGACCCAACCGACCCTGAAGGACCCATAGTAATAATCACAGATGATATTTGTCTCGGTATGGATAATAAAGAAGTCTCGGTTTTAACTCTCCTTGATTTCAGCAATGCGTTCAATACCGTTGACTTCGAAATTCTGCTTGCTGTCTTAAATTCTCTTAACATATCTCCAACGGCAATTAAGTGGTTTCGATCTTACCTGTTTGGACATCGACAGCGTGTACGCGTTGAGGAGAATTTCTCTTCATGGTGCGATACTGTTGCCGGGGTACCACAGGGTGGCGTGTTATCTCCTCTTCTTTTTTCTCTTTTTATTAATTCCATTACCACTAAACTTCAGTCTTCCTACCACTTATATGCTGATGATGTGCAAATGTATGCTAAGGCACATGTTCATGACTTTACAAGTGCAGTTAACAAAATCAATCAAGACCTCGAGTGCATATCTATCTGGAGCAAATCACATGGCCTTCTCGTAAATCCCTCGAAGTCTAAGGCAATTATAATCGGCAACCCCCAACTTACCTCTAGAATAGACATGGCACATATCCCACAAATTGTTTTCAATGGGATTCCGATATGTTATAGTGATCGAGTTAAAAACTTGGGGGGTCTGGATTGATAGTAAACTTTCTTGGATACCACATATTGCAGAACTCAGTAAAATGATATTTAATAAAAAAAAAAAAAAGTTCTTTTAAACGTTTCAGCAAATTTCTACCAATAGTCACCGAAACTATGCTTGCTCAGTCCTTTCTTCTTCCTATCCTTGACTATGGTGACACTTGTTTCCTTAACCTATCAGAGCAGCAACTTAACAAACTTGAGCGTTTACAAAATCTCTGTATTCGTTTTATCTTTGGCCTTCGTAAATATGACCATGTTTCCCAATTTCGCTCTCAGCTCAAGTGGCTGCCAATCATGCTTCGCCGCAATTGGCATATTCTCTCTCTTGTTTTTTTCAATTTTATTTAATCCGGCATCCCCAGGATACTTGAGAGAACGCTTCGTATTTTACAGTGACATCTTAGGGACTCATAAACTACGTAGCTCTGAGAATTGGCGACTAGAAACCCCTGCGCACCGTACCCAGTTTTATTCTCAATCGTTCACTGTCGCAGCAGTTCGCCTATGGAACCCACTACCACTGCATATCTGATGCGCTAGCCAGTTTTAAATCACAAGTTAAAGCACATTTCCTTTCTTCTTTGTAATTAAAAATTTTCTCTTTTTCCTTTCTCATCTTGTTGTTCGCACATTTATATTCTGTATGCTATATTATAAGTGTATGTATATATTTGTATTTATGTATATATAATAACTTATTTATTTATGTTTATGCTATCGTTTTTCTCTTTCTTATTGCACCGTACCAAGTATATTTTCTTTCATTTTTTTTCAACTACCCGAAGGTAGCCTGGAAGAGATTGCTGTGCGATGCCTTTTGTACATTTTTCTTCCTATACGTATTGATATTTCTTGTAATCTTTTTTGTAAATGTGCAATAAAGTGTAATAAATAAATAGTCTCTCGGGAAAACCATGGCAGGAAGCTCGTTCTACAACTTTAGCCTACGTGGAAAAGAGTTTTTTTTTTCTGATGCATAAGATAGTGTTTGGAGATTATTGTTCTTTCTCTACAGGGAAGCGCATTACAATAGTGAATTTCTTAAATTCGAATAAGAAGAGTATACGTTAAGCTAAGGCCGTATCACAGGAAAAAAAATAGGATGAAATTGAAATATTTAAAAAAATGTAGGATTGTTTGTGTTAAATTCTTTATATAGCAGCTTAGAGCAATTTTAACGGCTTCAGGTAACACTTGCCCAAACTTGGTCATGGCTGGATGCCATGACCCATAGAGTATTATAAGTATATGTACCGTGACCTGTCCTTAATATATTTTGATAGTGTGACATGACTACGGAGTTCGGTACAAAACCTTTCACATCATCATCATCATCACATCATCAGGTCTTTGTTAGTCTCCACTGCCTGCACGACCCTTTCACACATTTATTAAAACTCTTTTTAATAATTTCTTACGAAATCTCCAAAAGATATGAAGATTTTTATGTATTTTTCAGCCAGCCTTGTACCAAAAAGGCACGTGCTTCTTGAAATCGTCTCGGAAATTGGTCTAAATTGGTCAGACACTCTCGAATGTATGAAAAAGTACCTCCTCAGTTTATAAATTTTATATTATATGTGTGACGGACTCCGTGGCGCAATGGTTAAGAGCGTACCTAGCAGTATTTTTTCAGTATGGTTTCCATACAATGTATTTCTCTATTTCCTCGCTGAAAACTGCTTCTAGAGGCACAATTCTTTTTTCATAAAATCAAATATTAAAATAGGTATTATGCCCGTATTTCGTTTTTAGAAAAAAAAATAAACAATTTTTTTAGAAAAACATATAACATAGGCCCACACCTATGTTAGTAATAGATTTTATGAAAAAAAGAATTGTGCCTCTAGAAGCAGTTTTCAGAGAGAAAATAGAGAAATACATTTGTATGGAAAACATACTTCTAGGATACGCTCTTAAATAATAGTTAATAGTACACATGCTATAAATTTCGCGGACGAAGTCACAGCAAAAAGTTATTTTTGTAAAAAAACACTGGATTCACTCAGCTATAAGGTAAATGACTGGAGAGAGACGTTCATATGTATGACGTGTTAATCACAGAAATCATTAATTTTATTTAACGATGCGATTTAACACAATTGTTTGTTCTCTTTTTTTTTTGCAAGTTTTTTGTCTTCATTACACTAAAGTAATTAATTTAATGCGATACGAGCCAGCCACCGAGGATTTCCCAAGTATTTAGATAATTAGAGTAAGTTACTGTAAAGTACCTAAATGTTTCTGAAAATCCCAGATGGTATTTTACCGAAAACAATACGGAAAAACCAGTCATGGGAGATTAAGGTAAAATATGCAATAAAATTATTTGGCATTTTATTAAAATTAAAGTTTTGAAAATACTTTTCATTGGACATCATTATCAAACATAAGCTAATATACTTACATTTTGTAACAAAATAGCGTAGCAATATTTAAGGGGCATGATCAGTCCATGATATTAAACAACTATCCCCAGGGGACATACATCGAACTAAAAAAGAAGACTTTCCATAGAAAGTCCATCAGCTGATTGCTCATTTTGTATGGGAGGCCAATTTTTTTTTATTCCTCAGTCGAAGTGTGGTCCCTGGGAAAAGTTGTTCAATGTTACGGACTTATCATGCACAATTAATGTTATTTTCTAATATTTTTGTATAAACTTTTTATCGTATGCGTACATTCAAACATTATCGGCCTGAGCGTAACATGAATATTCTTATATACAATGTTTCAAATTATGGCATTTCTTATATAGTAATTCTTAAAACATATCTAAGGCTTATGTTCTGGCCGTTGCGGCATGCCATAAGCGGTGGCGTGGCTGTTAGCGACTCCTCCGCGGCTCGTGCTGTACGCGTTAGCTATGGCTATAGCTCCACCTGGAGCGCCCCCAGTAGCCCGTCCGCCCATAAAAAACATGGGGAAAAGCGCCGCAGCAGGCATCTTTGGCTGGTACTCCTCCTCATCTTCATAATCAACTGGTCTTTTAGCTTGCTTTTTCTTTGACACTCTCTTTTTAGGCTTCTGCACTGGCTCTTCCTCATCAATCTCAGGCTCAAGCAGTTCAGGGGTAATAGTGGCTCGCTGCGTTGTGGGAATGAATTCTGTCCTTTCGGTCGGGTCGGCGATTTCTGTCGCCTCAGTCACTACCGGTTTTTCTGGCGACTGAGGGAAGAACACTTCATTCTGTTGGGGTGGAGGGTAGTTTAACTCTGGTAGGACCTGTCGCCGTCTATCCGGGTAGTAGTACTGACTGGAAGGGACTTGTTGGTGAGTTTCTTCGGGCTGCCGGAACATGAACGCTGCCATGCCACCGCCGACTGCGCGAGGGTTGTAATATGGGTTGTAGTAGCGGCTTAGGACCATGCCGCCGCGGGAACTGTCACTTGATCCGAGGGCAACTGTCAAGGCAAATCAATCAAGTAAGGGTTAAGAAGTCTCCGAAGATGTACAAATAATTCTGTGATGTAGGAAAAGGCTCAGATTTATTCAAATTTAACTAACTTTCCTTATTAATAAAATATTAGCTACATTGGTCAGATACTTTACAATAATGTTATGATATTTGTGATATACAGAAATTTAATAGAATAAATAGGTTTCTGGGTAAGCTCGCTCTATCTTAGGCCATATCTCTGCCTCTACGCTAGAAAATTGTGAATAGTAAAACCATTTCATATAAAATAAACACTTATTATAACAAATATCAGAACGAATTTCTTTAACTTTCTGACCAACTTTAGCTAATATTTTATTATATAACTTCTAATTTTTTTAAAGGAAAGGTTAAATAGGTTACCTTAAGTTATTAAAAATTGCCTATTTCGAAAATTTTAATGGTTTCATAAAGTTATATATAGAGAACTATAAATAATTATAATTAAATATACTTACGTGTGTCCATATCGCTTCCATAATAGGGATAATAAGTTGGGTACGCTTCAGCGAACAACAACACGCAACTCAGCACCACCAGGGATTTCATCTTCACAGAAAAGTGTTGTCCAGTGCACAGCTATCTGGCTAGTGAGACCACAGGCAGACCCCGCGTTATATACTCCAGACTGTCTGGACTCATTGGGATGCAGTTCACGGAGCTCTGAAGCCGGCGTGCACGTTTCGACCGTCATTTTACACCATTCGGCAGAGTTCTCCAACCGTTACGGGAAACTGGACATTTGGACATCCTAGTGCGGAGATGCAGTCCACGTTAGACTTACTGACTTGACACATTGGCATGTTTTGACCTTTTTGGTGGGGTTCGGTGAGTCAGTCGGTGTATCTGGTTTAGGAATATTGATTGGAAATTAACCTTTATCTTTGTTTACGTGACGCTAATTTATTGCATCTGGGAGTGATTTGTGAATTTAGTGCGGAAAATCTAATTAATTAATGAATCTGGCAAAAAACAGGATGATTCTGAAGGCAATATTAAATAATTAAATGATGTAATTCGAATTCCTTATGGAATATAAGTAGATATTCAAGAAAATAAGTATAAAAATTAGACTTCTCATAAAAATTGTACCAGCTGTTTGCTAAATTTGTAAGGAAGGTCTAATATTTTTTCATTTTCCATTACGGACTTTGATTCCAACATTTACATCCATCCATCCATCAGTTCTTTTTTAGTCTCCACTGCAGGAGCACGACCCTCTCTGTACTACCACAGCAATATTAGCCAGAGTAGTCAGAGGATTTACATATTGCAAGATAATTAATTGAACAGTATAATTTGACATATTCGTTAATTAGTAATTGAAGCTCCAATATTCACAATCTTCACGTGAAATAAATAATTAAAGTTCAAAGCCATTTATTGTTTACGCTCCAATTTCTAGATGTAGGTATTTATGGAAGGGTATTATTATCTTTACTACGTTTTCGAATAAAGTATGCCCACCTAATCGCAATTTATGTGTGGTATGGTATTAACAACAGAGTATACAATACATAGTTTATTAACATACTGTACCTGGAACAAAGCTTGCACGCTTTGCATTAAATCGAACAGAACCTGCCGGGAATGCCTCGAATGACAAAAGGGTTCATTCAATAATAATTTGAAACACACGCAGGCATTGTTTACTATAATTCTCACAGTTCCACGAATCGATACAACCACAACAAATCGCTTGGTTGTGGAGGAAATATTTATTGAGATATAAAATTTTATCGCTCAACCACCATTACGCGGCTCGGCTCCGCTTCTTCTACTTACTACTAGTTACTTACTTACCACTAGTTACTTACTTACTTTCTTCTTTACAGCGTGTTGGGCTTTGATTGTTTATTGATATAGTACATCTAAAATTAATCTTAGTTATAATTATAATGATTTCAGGAATTTATAAAAAATTTACACTTTGATTTTTCCTAGTCTGTCTACTGTGTTAGAGCAATGCACGTGGGCGTTAAGATGGAAAGCGGAATCAAAATAGTGATGGGTTGGTAGCCGCATCACTTAATGACATGATCACGTGACGGCCTTAGGCTTTCGCCCAATTTCTTGACAGGCTTTTACGATCTGCGCGAGAAGAAAGCAGCTGTTATTTTCTAAGTTTTTCAGGGTTTCGTACTAAAAAGGTAAAAACGGGGCCCTATTACTGAGACTTCGATGTCCGTCTGTCTGTTGCCAGGCTGTATTTCATAAGGCGTGTTATCATTTTCACACATGGTGTATTTCTGTTCCCGCCATAACAACAAACACTAATCAGTATAAAATAAATATTTATGGGAGCTCCCATACAACAAGCGTAATTTTTCGCCGTATTGCTCGATATTATTAACAGAAACAGATAGACTCTTGAAATATTCACAGAATATTTATTTTTATTCATTTAAAATCAAAAGCTTAATTCAATCATAATTAAAAAAAACGGGGTGCACTCCGGAAGTGCCGGCAGGAGTGGAAACTTGAATATTAACGTTGTTTTTCGATCAGGTCACGTGTCCGTCTTAGTCTTACTAATTTTCAATCTGACGAATCTGACGGTCACGTGACCTGCCGCGAGTTTAACATTTTTTCCCCATCACAAAAAGTGAACTGCGCCGCGAAAGAAGTTTTCACTCGAGTTGCACTCCGGGAGTGCCGGCAGAAGTGAAAAATTGAATATTAATGTTGTGCATTTTTGATAGTTTGGACTGGTTAGGGAATAATTTTACACGAATTGCTTTAATTATCAGTATAAAAATACTAAGTATCATTTATTTGGTATAATAAAATATTCGTTGGACTTTGGTCATCGGTTTGATCCCTTTACATGCTTAATCGAGTGCATAGATTAAAAGAAAACTGCGTCTACTCGAATAAGAATAAAATGGCTAAGGTACTTATAGGTTATATCAGAACTAGTCATATCAGAATCGTGATTTTATTCTTTACTAGATAACGTGGGCTTTAAAAGGTGGACCGGACACTGTCCACTTTTAGCGAATACTAACAGTCATATTTGAATCCATTAGGTACAAGCTGTTCCTTCGCGGCCGCTTCACAAACCCAAAGTAAATCACAAGAACAGTGTTTCTCAAACGTTTTCTTGTCACGGACCACATTCACGGAACCTTTTCAGATTAAAGAAATTGCACAATTTATATTGAAGTATCACTTTTATAGTGTTTAATTTATTATAAGTACCTACATACTGAAATTTTGATCACATTAAGCCCATTGATACGAACAACTTTTCCAATGGGACTAGTGTTGTAAACTAAAAATAAAATGACATTCCCATACAAATTGACCGGGCGGCTGAAAGTTTTAATATGGAAATGTCACTTAAAAAAAATATCGTTGAATTAGTATCCTACGATAAAAGTACACATATTATTGTGGGGCTATCTCAATTTTGTGTGATTAATCCTTATTTTTTATTTATAGTCATCCATGGACCCCACATTAAGAAACACTGCTCTAAAAGTTGATTTACGGCTCCATCAAATAAAATGGCTGTTTATTGGGATACCTCCCGCTCAGTATTCAGTGCATGCGACATGACACTAGTAGCTCAGCTGATGGTATCGCGGGTTCGTCCACCATTTGCCTGATACCATCGCCAGCACGGCATTTCGCCGCTAAACGCTCCCGGCCAAATTTGCGAGTCTACACGTAGATATTTTGTATAAGAAACTGTGCCTGGCTGACAATGCTGAACCCAACTAAAGATATGCTCAATACCTTATTTGCATCCTTAATGTAAGTAACAGGTCTTAAATTTATACATGTTTGTAAAAATTAAGGACCTTTAGGGACACAGCAATTGAAGAAATAGCTGACTCTTCTGCCGAGAGAGATTTATTTTGATATGATTATCGAGATTTTGCAAACAATAAGTTAAGAAAACTGTCAGATTCTTAAAAAGTACGCCGCCTTAATATTAACATATGAATAACTTTTCGTATGAGATCAAAGCTGGGAAATCAAAATCCGCTTTATATATTCTCATAAAATAATTTGCCTTGGACAAAGACAATATAATACCCTTGGAGGATAAACACTTTTTATATGAAAATGGCGATTTTTTTAGTCTTAAGTAGCTATCCCATAGGAATGTTGTTGTTATTGTTTGTAAGTTGTTTATATTTACGGGCTGATTTGTCCTTCTAAGGAACTGACACGGGATTATCTGAATTTCGGACATTAGAACTAGGCCAGTCAATGTTGACATCAAACACGCTGAAAAAGTTACTTGACATAAAACAAGTGTTTGCCTTTTTTTAAAATCCTGTATATTCAGGATACTGCAACGTTAATCATTCGAAAGGTTTCAACGCAAACAAACTGACGTGCGGTTTTTGGTATATAGGTACTTATGCCGGAAACATGTGCTCTCCATTAGTATGGTCAGCATATACGTCCGATTCACGCATTGGACTGCCAAGTACCAAACACCTGTATTTCTGCCATACTCCGGTTTTTTAGTAGTCCGGATGACATGCGCGCATATCTGATTATCTTGTTCTAAACGGCTTATTTGGCAATAATGTTGGGGGTTTATGGAATGGCAGATATTTCGGCGTCTTTGTGTTCAAAACATTTTATTTAGATTCTTGGTGAAATTTTACAGTTTCTGCTTAAATACTCCATGAAAAAGATTAGATCTGGACTTGATTGCGAGCGTATTTGTAATGTCAGACGTCACATTATAAAGGTACAGGAAGAAGTAACATGCCCTACCGGCCTTGGTCTAGAGCAGTCAGCTATAAACAAGCCTAGTATTATTGCAATATTCTAGCTCCCAAACTTTGACTATATACTCTCCAAAGTACCACAATACCAAGCGTAGTTACATCTTAGCGATCAGATATCAATGTTTAGATCGTCCCGACAAAGAAGAATAAATAAATAAATTCATTTTCTCAATTACCATTTCAAGAGACACAAGGTTAGATATTTCTTGTAAGTATCTACTCTATTGAAGCAGTGAAGTCATAAAACTGTCCTATTTGTTACATATAATTGTTTAATCCAACATTTATATGTAAGTAATAGGGATAACTCGTATGTGGCGGCCGCCAGAATGTCTGCCGGCAGCTTCATAGTAAGCAAAAGTTCGTAGAACTTTCCTACTGTTTCAGATGTTTATCTTTTAGTTTAGCTATATCGAGTGACATTTAGACTTTTAAGTAAGTAGGTACCTTACCTAACATCACGGGTTGCTTAAGGTATATCATCGTCAGGTCTTTTTTAACTCTACTGCAGGAGCACGAACCTTTCTGCACCACTAGAGCCATATATTAGCTAGAGCATTCAGAGGAGTTGGCCTACACTATCCACGCTGACCAAATGGTTTAGAGAGGACTTTTTGATGTTTTTAAGCTTTGTTAAGCTTGTGTCTCCTAAGACCTCCTTCTACGACATTCTACTCTGTCGAGGTTAGCCGTGTGGTTTCCCCCACACGGCTAACCTTTGTCCCTATATATTTATGCATTTCAATCGAATTGTAAGTGCAGCGTCGTGGCGTCACCCGCTCGCACACCCCGTCTGCGTTAGGTCTGCGCGTCCCACCATTCAATGCATATCGACGTTTGACATCAGGCAGACAGTCACAGGTCATAATGGGAAAACGTTCTTTTTCAGATTGGCCTGGGTCGTGGATGTGGTCGAGATCCGTGGCGCAGCGGTCAACACGCCTGCCTGTGACACGGATGGTCCCGGGTTCGATCCCCGGTCAGGTCAAGATGAAAAATGATCTTTTTCAGATTGACCTGGGTCTTGGATGTTTATCTATATAAGTATATATTATAAAATATAGTATCGTTGAGTTAGTATCCCATAACACAAGTCTCGAACTTACTTTGGGGCTAGCTCAATCTGTGTGATTTGATATTTATTTATATATATGTGTATAAGTTATCATCGCAGGTCTTTTTAGTCTCCACTGCAGGAACATGACCCACTCGGTACTACCATAGCCATATCTTACCCAGAGCAGTCAGAGGATTTGGCCTTCACGCTGGCCTGACGAGTTGGAGAGGTGTCTTTGATGTTTATAAGCTTTATTAAGCTTGTGTTTCCTCGGTTGCCTTCTACGCCATCCATGGGAAGATTTGGAGTGGTCCTATTCTACTCCGCCGGGCACCACACGGCTAACCTTTGTCCCTATATATTTATGCATTTTAATCGAAAATCTTGCATTGTAAGTGCAGCGTCGTGGCGTCATTCACTCACACACCCCGTCTGCGCTGGGTCTGCGCGTCCCGCCATTCAATGCATATCGACGTTTGACGTCAGGCAGACAGTCACGCGTTTTCCTGTTCTTTGTGCTGTCCACTCGGGGCATTTGCATGCAAGCAACACGGGCAGAAATAGTGCTAATAAATGTAAGGATCTGGAATTCTTTACATATACAGATATACAGCGTGTAAATTAATCCTCGACATTCTCTAAAGGGGTGCCTCAGCCCATAAAAATGACCACTTCTCCTATGAGACTAATGTTGGTATCTCATTTTTTGTCAATTTAATACAATTTGCCAGACCGGTAGAACAGTTTTGTGTGAAAATGTTTTTTTTTATGTTCTCAGCATTGATCCTATATTAAAAGGTTTTCATTTAGACGGGCTGTGTCATTTTCAAGGGAATGTCGAGAGTCAATTTATACATTGTATATTTGCCCGTTACATATAGGTTCATATAAGTTAAGAAATCTAACCAACCCATACTTTTATACTTTACATTCTTGTAAAATTTGTCAATTTATAACTATTTAAGTACATAAGTGTACGCTCCGATAATGATGGAGTAAAAGTATAAAAAAGTATTTGAATGTCATGGGAATTTAAATTACTGACATTTGGTGGCACTGGCTATATACGCGGTTAAAATCGTAGGAAAACGGCTAGTCATTTATATTTTAAGTGTACCTTAGGCCTCCTCTAAATATTCACAATATTAAATTAAGTTCTAATATAACCAATAGTGTTTGCAAATGTTCCTCGCCCGAGGCTAAGCAGACGTGCTTAAGTTCATGATCACTGATTTGATTTATCGATTCTGGATCAGCACCCGCTTTGAATTGCGAATTTTTATCCTCTTTATTTGACGCCACGTATCGGTAGCAAGTGTGACGTGCAAATCATTTGATTTCTGACTAGATATGTGTGTGTCAGTATTTTATGCGTGAGGTAGTAACAAACATTCTCACATCCTTACAGCTATGCGAACTTACATATTTAAAACAAAAGTCGACCGTGTTCTGCTGCGGACTGTGGTAAAAAAGACATCAACGATTCATGGGACTGCCAGGTATACTAAATCAAATTACAAAAATTCTGTTTATATTAAGGTTGTGGTTAAAACTTAAAAAAAATACATATTTAAGTTAAATTAAGGTCATAAGATCTGTTGTTGAATAATGATTTACTTTTGAATTGCATTGTAAAACATACACTTAACTAATACTCAAAAAAATTATAAAATTTTGTTTAAGTTTTTTTGTCACTCTGTATCTCTTAATTGAGGTAAAAACATTCATAAAATTATGATTACTCTTAGTAATTTCGATTATATTTACATGTCTAAACAATCAATCCGACAAGACGCTCCCAAAAAACGTGCAATGCCCTATAGGGCAGTGGGTTTCTGGCTTGCGTCATGTTACTGAGCGAGCGGGCGGTTATGACGCGTTTGTATTGTTGTTCCCACAGATTATATCATCGATTAGTCATAACACAATCACAATGCCTAGGTTTTTACTCTCATTTGAGATTCTATCGTGAGGAGGAATCGAAGTGGAATGCTTTTTTATGACATGTTTATGATCTATCCGCTCTTTTTTTGCTCTCATAGTATTTCTTCCTGTACAGCGCTACAATGTTGCATATAGTTTCTCTGAGACAACAAGTTATACGTACCTATCTATATTTATCAAATATTCCTTTGAGTTTTTGAATAGATGACAGCCTTCCATTCCACCATCTGTTCTTTGCTGCATTGGAAACCATTCACAAATGATAATAATGGAAATTTTAAGTTGGTAAGTATTGTTTTAGGCACATTTAGTTACCTACCTATGTTTGTTAAATGAGCGCCACAAGGCACACTTTAAAAAATGTGTGAAATCATGTGGAGAAATGAGATCAGAGCTCTTGGATGGCTCCATGCATATTCTTAAATTGTGACTTAAATATTTAGATAATGTCTAAATATCTTCATCGCTCCTGTAAGCTTGGATACCAAAGAGAGCTTACAGGACTCTCGGCTTAAGCTTGTCTTAGTTGCCTGATCAGAGAAGAGACGAGAGGTTTTAGCACGGGCACCATATTATTACATCCATTAACTTACATATGTCCTTGTAAATTTCCCAAAAGACCCGTAACATCCGTGGCTCTGAGAGTAGTACTAATATATTAATTTGTGTGGTGTTTATTTAATACTAGCTGTTATCCGCGGCTTCGCCCGCGTAATATATAGCCTATATCCTTCTCGGTACCCTAACCAATGTGTATGCAAAATTTCATGATGATCGGTTCAGTAGATACGGCGTGAAAGCGTAACAAACAAACAAACAAACTCATTTTCGCATTTCTAACATTAGTTGGGATTGGGAAACGAAGTCCAAAGCAGCGTCAGATACCCACTGACCAGGTGGTCGGATGACCTGGCCAAGGTTTCAGGTAAACGCTGGATGTAAGCAGCTTCTAGCCGGTCATTTTGGAAGTTCCTATGTCCAGCAGTGGACTTTCAGTGGCTGAAATGATGATGTTGATGATGATGACTGATACGTAATTACGAATAAAACTCACAAAGTCCTTATTCGTAATAAACACCAACCATTAACTGAGAAAATTTATGATTTATTTTTTAATATTAGCATCCCTCTACATACTGCGCAAGCGCATCTTAGGTGCAAACTCTACCAAAGCCACTTGTAATTCAAATATAGCTCTTATTTTTAATTTATGTCTTTATTGATAGGACTAGTTAACATGCAAGAGACATCGCCATAATTTTATTGTTCTTCTCCGAAATAAATCCGCCACAACAGCTGCAAACACTTGCGACAGATTGTAAATCTTAATAAGGTTGTTACTGAATGTTGTTAGCAAACCAAACTATAAATTTTCGCCAGACAATAGGAACGGAACGAGCAATTAATGAATTTTTCATTGAGTTTTTTGGGGACAAAAAAATGTTTAGTCCTTTTTGTGTTTTAACCTTAAAAAGACTTATAATTGCATACGTTTATGGGTTACTGATTAGGCATTGACCGTGATGCACTTGGGTTTACAGGCTAGTGACTTACTCGGAAGTGATAAATATCAGATGTCCTAAAATAAATATCATCTATTGCATCGTGAGAATTTGCCTGACAAATTTATTAAAGTCAACATTATTCCCATGCAACCCTTTCGTCATTTCAAATCATTTCTCAGTTTGCTTTAATTGAAATAAGAGCAGCCTAGGGCATCTAGGATTCAGTTTGTTTACTTTATCCTAAATTACTACCTACTTAAAACTCTTTAAGTAAATTCAGAAATAATAGAAAAATGTGTGCTTATGTTAAGTTATTGCCACTTGAATACTATGAATTTATATTAAACATTCTATCTTATGGAAAATTTATCGTACATTTTATCTTATGAATTTTAAAGTCTGAAAATTCATCGCTACCTCAAAAGGCCATTTGCAATCACGCATAGAAATTGTCGCGCCTTCCGAGAAATAGCAGCCGACGCACGTACCAGCGAAATAACTAATCGCGAACTGCGCGTGCGCCTGAGATTCGGCTCTAGGGTTGACAATGTAAAGATATAGATAATAATTTACTTTATCTTCCCCATTTGAGCCTCCTATGCAACTGCATGAGCCATTAAACTAAATGGCATAGTATTTACACAGGTATTTACGACCGGCTATTATATATCGAGGGGCTTGACCTCACCAATAATCTTAAGCTCTACTTATTATTAAACGTATAAAATATCTTAGGGTACGTATATCTTATTTTCTCAGGGTGTTTGTTTTCGTATTATTTTATCCTCCTCTTTCTCGTCTGAGCGTTTTCCCGGTTGCGTCCTTAGCTGTGATGCTCCAGAGTCTATTTATGTGATTTGGTTAGAATTAGACAAAGACGTTCCTTCGTTTACCCCGTCCTGTAAGTGCCAGAAGGCATCTACCAACGCGAGTGGAGCCGCGGACGAAACATAGTAATAAATAATTCTTTACAACCCTAGATCGGCTTAACTCTTAACGGTGGTAAGTCTTAACATGATTGTATTCAAATAGATATGGTGTTATTTGGTCAATTTATACAGGATGGTCCTGTAAATACTCGTAATTTGGAATTTTATTTAGCTTGGTAGAGCTACATACAACAATACTTTCCGCTATTTTTTTAAATAAGTATAATTTTACTAAAACACCTAACGTGATATTAGAACTTATATAATCATCAGGTCTTTTTAAACCTTTTCAAGGCATTGGCAAATATATACCCACTAAAAATTGAACCTTATGCCCCGGAGATAAGGTCCAAAAACAATGACTTTTGAATAAACCTACTGCCTTGTAAAGGGTTAAAAGTCTCCACTGCAGGTGCAGGACCCTCTCCGAACTACCAGAGCCATATATTTAATTACCGGTAGAATAGAATAGGACCACTCCAAGTCTTCCAGTTGATGGCGTAGGAGGCGACTTAGGAAACACAAGTTAAACAAAGCTTATAATTATCAAAGATACCTCTCTAACCCGTCTGGCCAGCGTGGAGACTATAGGACAAATCTTCTGACTGCTCTAGCTAATGTGTGGCTCTGTTAGTACAGAGAGGGTCATGGTCTTGCAGTGGAGACTAAAACGGACCTGATGATGATGACTGGATTAGCTGTTTGCAGTGGCAGTGGGCACATAGCGTGAAGAACCGATAGCCGATGGGGCAGAAAGGTTCTTGAATGGTGATCCGTACCGACAAGCGCAGCGGTGGATATTCACCGTCCAGGTGGTCGGACGACCTGATAAGGGTCGCAGGAAGGCGCCGGATGCAGGCCGCTTCCAGCCGGTCGTATTGAAAATCCTTGGGGGAGGCGTTCGTCCGACAGTGGACATACTGTGGTTGAGATGATGATGATAGAAGGACACCCTGTATGCTAGTACACGCGCAGCGCGCACATTATTCGCAGCGCGTGCGCATCTCATTGTCGTGTCGTCTGTCTTGAATACCATTACAATGTGACACTACGTCTGTGATACACCGACATTTGCCCTGGGTTATATATAGCAACATTTTTAGGATTTATGGAACTGTTTTAGGAAATAAACCGCTAAAACATGAATATAAATGTAGGCAAATAGGTTTAAATTTAAGTAATGTCAGCATGTATTAGTATGTTTAAAGTTATTTTATTTATATTCTTTTACTGTTGCTAACTTTTGACAAAGGACTCCCAAGAAAGACTGTATTTAGAGTTTGTATAAAATAAACAGGTTGCATTATTTAAAAATATTCAACAGCCTGACTGCCGTTTTGACCGTTTACGTCCGCCATATTGATTTTTGCGACGTGACGCCTATGACACTCCGGAGAAGAATACGAATTTAATGAGACCTGAGGCACGTTAAGCCGTTGTTCCCGGCTGTCATCGTTGATGGCAGTCGTTAAGCTATGTCAGACGCCTTAAGGCAGCTTGAAAAATCTGACACCAGTGTTGGCCACTTACACATACGAAAAACAAACAAACAAATGAGACCTTACTCTTAAAAATTGGTCAAGCTGTTTAGGCGACAGGAGGCAACAATGGAACAGACACACAGTATGTAAGTTATGTTAAAATTAAATTATACTAGATCCGTTGCGTATTGTTGCCAACCAGTCTGTTATCTCGAAGTCCAGGGTTCCATTACTGGCCCAGGTAAATATTTACAAGTATTTATCCGTGGTTCTGGATTCTGATTGACTGGAGCCACGACACAAGTTTGGTGGAAGCTTTAAGTCTCTGTTTGTTTTTATACAGTAGACGTTTTGAGGTTACCATTATGATTTTGGACATTTTTATATAGTTGACAATTTGATAAAGTGGTCTTTATGTGACTTAAGGGTTTATACCATGCTTGATTGTAAGTAGTCCACTAATTGATATTATTTATTGGTTCTAAATTAACCTACTTATTTACTATGTATAATTTATTAAGTCGGCTCTAGCGCCTAGCAATATGGCTCTACCATGATCCTACAACATTGCTACGACGGCTGTAGAGGTGTGGCTTTGTAGCGCCTTAAGCTTAAGCTCTTTCAACAATATTACTTACTAGCAGCCCTACCCGGCTGCGCCCGGGCATGTATTATACCTTAAAACCTTCCTCGTGAATCACTCTATCTATTGGTGAAAACCGTATGAAAATCCGTGGAGTAGTTTTTGAGTTTATCGCGAACAGACAGACAGACAGACGCGGCGGAGGACTTTGTTTTATAATATGTAGTGATAAAATTACTAGTTTAGTTGCATGTTCAAAAACATTACCCCATTACAGAGCCGTTATTTTTCCAGACTCAGGTTTACTGTGCTAACGGCAGGCCTATGTTGACCATATTGGGCTCCGGAGAGCGAAAAATTAAGTCGCATCCAATTTTACCTCACCACCATTACATGGGTCATTTAGCACTCTAAACAACCCACCTTGCAGCTACTGGTACTGGTGGTAGAATTCTTCAAAGCCAAGAGTTTGATCAAATTTTCGGCACGTTGTTGGTCTCTATCAGACTCCGCACGGCTACTCTGTGCCCACTGGCGGATTTACTATTTACATTAAGACAGTGGCGAATTAATTGCATAATAATATTATTCGTCACTGCCATTGACCATTTTGACCACTGGGGTGCAAGAAGCAAGTGGCACATAGGCACTGACCATAAAAAAACAATTACTCCGCTACCTCCCTATTTAATTAATTCGCGACCGCCTGCGCCTATGGGCTGGAGCCACAGACAACAGATTATTAATTCGCTACTGTCAGAGTCCCTGGGCCGGTGCCAGAACCACAGACAACTGTAGTCTGTTATCACTGCCTATGTGCCACTTGCCTCTTACATCCCAGTTGTCAAGGGGGTAAACAGGGCTTCTCTTTTAGTTCTTTAATATTTTCATTGACCTAAAAACGTCTTAAACAGCCTGTTTGCTACGTGTTTCAGTGATCGTGAACTTTTTTTATCTGTTATTTCTTCATATATTTAATCATGTTGATTGGAACTAAAACCTCCATTTCCAAACCTACTATATTAAGGCAAGTTATCTGTGGTAACACCCTCACCTGAGATACTTCTACTACTAAGGAATCCAGGGTCAGGTCCCGGGGGTCGGCCCGCGCCAATGTAGACTGTGCCATTTAAACATGATGAAGGCCGCATGAAGTCGCGGGAAACACACTTCCTCCCTAAATGATCTACATATTGCTAACATACTTAAATCTGTGACATTAACGTAGGTATCAAATTTGTAAAAGGGATTTGTAATAAATTTTG
Organism: Rhodophaea formosa; assembly: GCA_963082605.1. Taxonomy (NCBI): domain Eukaryota; kingdom Metazoa; phylum Arthropoda; class Insecta; order Lepidoptera; family Pyralidae; genus Rhodophaea; species Rhodophaea formosa. Next base: position 22,313,491 of record OY720204.1, read on the forward strand.
CCTCTACCTGGGAGGAGTGTAGGTATTAATTATTTTGAATGAGAAATCACGATGAAGATCACCAAAAGGACATGTCCTCTTATTGACTTTTCACTCAGTTCACTAACTTTTAAGACGATTGTGGAATAAAAAATTAAGATAAGCCCAAACGTAATCATCCCATTTATCATTGATTTTTTAACCGACTTATAAAAAGAGGAGGTTCTCAATTTGACTATGGGTTTTGGTCGGTACATTACATCTACGTCATTTGTGTATGAACAGGTTTTTTTAATCTTTACTTTCGATCGAATTGGTCCCATTTGAATTTCAACACAAAATCAGTTCCGTAGTTTAGCTGAAGTTGCTTTCTTTATCTAAATGATAAATACATAAGCAATATTCAATAACTATAAAAATATCCAAATAAGTTTTTGTAATATAAGCAATTGCTCAAAGATATATAAACTACTTAAATACTGTATTTATAGGTGATGTAATTACTTATAAATGTTTTAATTAATTTTAAAACCTCCTGGTAATTTTCGTACACAAACTAACTATAAATTATACATTAACATGATTCTTTTTTTTTACATGCCAGTACGAATAAGTAACCATTGTCCATTGCAAAAATATATTAATAAATTATTATAACTCCAATTTCGCAAAGCTGGTTTAAGAACCAGCTTCGCTAAAGTTATAGAAAGTTGCAGCAACTACTACTAAGGCTATTACAATAGCTAAGGCTCAGTTAGTGGAAATCGTCTCAATATATTTTCGCTAACATACTGCATGTACATAAAAACTTTCAAAAATATAGTAAAAATAGTGACATTCATAATTACAACACAAGAAATAAGAATAAACTTGTGACAAGAGCTTGTAGACTACAGAAAACTAGTAATTCATTCTTAGGGCTTGGCATTCAATTTTACAATAAACTACCAGAAGATTTTACATCTTTGCCCTATCCAAAATTTAAAGAAGTGACTAAAAGTATATTATTAAAAAGAGCCTATTATAACGTTAATCATTATTTAGCGGATAAAAATGCATGGAGCCTTGACCTCGTGTGAGATACAGGAGACCTCAAAAACGTTATTTATCTATTGTTTCTGCTATATTGTGATTGGTTTTTTTAACACACCCAATGTTAAATTATATAGAATCAACTACTAATTGATTGTAAAACATGTAAATGTTAGCGAGCGAGCAACAAGTATAGACCATAACCTTATTTAACCTTGTTTGACAATGTCTTAAGAGTTAGAGTTAGTCATGCTCACTAAAAATGTTCAATCTGGTGGCGGCGTTGTGTGTCGGGTCGTTGAGTTCCCTCTAATATGGTTGAGTTCAGCGATGGCTGATCCACACGTCAACTCGTGAACGGGTGCTGTCAGGGGGGACTGGTCTGCTCGGCCTCTTTGAGACTACTTTAAGTATCATACGTTGTTTATTATCTTTACACACTCGATCGTTAACATAAACATGTTCCAAAAATAATAAATCTATGTATATTGAAATTGTAAAATGAAAACAGAAAAATAGAAAGAAAAAAGAAAAGAAAGAAAAAGACAATAAGGAATAAATATTCGTAATCATATAAAGCCCTTCAGGCGAGTAGGCGACCAAAACTGTTGATAAGAGTTTCTTTCGGCGTTTCTTCTCTGCAGTGGTCGGTTCCGAAACGCTAGTAGTCTGTAGCTTTTGAACAATTAATAAATACATATTATCTAATAAGATAATTTTAAATATGATATGACGTGAAAAAGTGCCTGCAAAGGCCTATTTTCTGAATAAACGTTTTGATTTTGATTTTGATTCAGACCATTTTGATCAGCCAGGATTGAGAGAATCTCCTGATAAGATCCATTTAAATTAAGCGCAATTATTGTATGTAAGGTTTACTTAGCTATTTCCCAAAAAATAATGTATTTCTACGAAAACCTCCTTTACATGCTGTGATATTTATTCATTCATAATACTTATTCTACTACTCTAAACGTACTTATAAGTACGTTTAGAGTAGGTAGGAAAAAGTTGTGCCCAGCAGTGTAGTTTAGTTATGAAAAAATGTTTTTTGATCCATTTTTCTTACTTACCTTTATATAAATAAATACGGACAAATCACACAGGTTAAGCTAGCCCCAAAGTAAGTTCGAGACTTGTGATATGGGATACAAACTCAACGATACTATATTTTATAATAGAATACTTATATAGATAAACATCCAAGACCCAGGTCAATCTGATAAAGATTATTTTTCATCTTGACCTGACCGGGGATCGAACCCGGGACCATCCGTGTTGCAGGTAGGCGTGTTGACCGCTGTGCCACGGAGCTCGTCAACCAATAAATATCTCTATATGTGCCAACCCTTAAAATATTTGCGCTTAATTTATATGTTTACTATAAAGTGTAGCTTTTACTTCAATTTTAGGCTGAGATGATTTAGAGGCTATATGGTAGTCTAGTTTAACCTAAGGGTACTATAAAATTCCTTTAATTTTACTTTTTACCTACATAAGTAACAATATTTAAGAGTATACATATACAATGTCTTTACAAAATTATCACCTAGTTAAGCTTTTAAAACAATGGGCCCATGAGGCTCAAAAGTAAAATCATTAGTGACTGAGATTTCAGCACGCCTCCGCAAGGTAACTGGCGATCCAAGGGCGGGAAGTTACTTCCGCAGAAGATTGCCATCGCGGTGCAACGACTTAATGTTGCCAGCCTTCTGGGAACCCTTCCTCGTGGAGCGTGCTGGAATTTCTTTTTTACAATTAATTATTATTTGTTTTTTTTTACAATGTGTTATTATAATAAAATTAAGTTTTAAAAGAAATTGACATATTTAGGCTTCATCTCAGACACCCTGGCGCCGTCCTGAAGGCTGGTTTGAGTGTTGGTTCGCGCCTGCCGCCCAGCAGTGGGACTCTTCACGTGGAGAGTGGATGCCACCACCACCTCCTCCACGAAAGGTGTACTGTCGCCGGCTGAAATAATCAAATAGATGGTCTAGGTTATTTGTTTAAAAAATTGTTTCGCAAATTATTTAAAAGCGTCAGTTAATGATAGACCTGATAGATGTCAATGAACTTATTATTGTCGATACTAATATTATAAAAAAGAAAGGTTTGATTGTTTGTTTGCATTAAAAATGCTCCAAACTGGTTGCTGCTGGACTGATTTTCAAAATTCTTTCACTAAAAAGCTAATTTATCTAAAATATATAATATCGCGTTTATTACATTATCTGCAATAAATAATGTAATAAACGCGATAAAAACCGTATTAAAATAATTTTATTTAAATGTGTAACAAACGCGAAAACATAAGAAAACATTGTCACAAACATGTCGCGGAAAGAAGTAGTTCCTAATGTTTTGGGCAAGTAAGAACCTGCTCGTGCCAAGATTGTAAACCTATTGGGGTATTGGGATATAATTAATGCCTCTCTAATTCGGCGCGACTCGATTCAAAGGATTTGATGTAATGTAGCTTTGCTAAAAGCTTCAAGGTTTTTTTTTAGTTTATTCAATACAATAAAATGTATGTGTGTGTGTTTTTACACACCAGATACAATTATACAAACCAATTTTTTTGTTGTTGCTTGTTTTATGCATTATTAATTAATCGACAGCTCGCTTAGTGTTCTTAAATTGGACGATATAACTCACAAAAAGAAAAGTATAATTTCACAAACCCGAATCAAGTTTTTGCAAAAGTTCTATTGACCAGTTTTTCGAACATTTAAACTACCGTTCTTCGATTTACAAGTTATAAATTAATAACAGACCTCGAGTTTATAACGAAAATACTGGTTTTGTCTTGGTTGCCATCGCCGTATTAATCATATAGCGATAGACAAATTATATTAACTTTATTTTGATATAGTGTTATTCACTATTGATTTTAGAGAAAGTATATTAAAAAGACATTTGAGATAAATTAAAATTCATTGCTGCTATTTTAATAACATTTATTAAAGCTGGGTTAGCAAGAGCAGTCAGAGGATTTGACCTACACTTTCCGCGCTGGTCAGACGGGTTGGAGAGGCCTCTTTGATGTTGATAAACTCGTGTTTCCTAAGTCGCCTTCTACGAAATCCACGGGAAGACTTGGAGTGGTCCCATTCTACTCTGCTGGGAACCACACGGCAGTCTGCCGGTAACCACATGAAAGAATTTTATATATTATGTTCTCTTATGTTTTCGCGATTGTTACACATTTAAATAAAATTATTTTAATACGGTTTTTATCGCTTTTATTACATTACTAGCTGTTACCCGCGGCTCCGCCCGCGTGATATATAGTCTATGTCCTTCCCAGTACCCTACCCTATGTGTATGCAAAATTTCATGACGATCGGTTCAGTAGATACGGCGTGAAAGCGTAACAAACAAACAAATAAATAAACAAACAAACAAACTCACTTTCGCATTTATAATATTAGTTAGGATTAGGATTAGTTAGGATAGTTAGGATTTATACACCTAATAAGTAGTTGTATAAATAATGTAATAAACGCGATAAAAACCGTATTAAAATAATTTTATTTAAAAATTTTATAAATTGTTTTTTCCATCAGCCCATCGTCTCTTTGACTTTTTGTCAAAGAGGCTTATCGAGGTATTACGTAACCAAAGGGCTGGCAATTACTTGGCACAAAGGATAAGCATTGCCATCCAACGTGGCAATGCTGCCAGCCTTTTGGGCACGTTACCGCGAGGTGATGGTTTGCAGGGACTATATAATTTGTAAATATTTTAATTAATTTTAAGTAGTTTTAATAATAATTATTATTATTTTTGCAATAAATCTGTTAATGTTTTATTCTTGTTCTTAGCTCGCCAATCACATTTATACTGCACCCAGTGATGCTTATTCTTTGAACAAAGAATATAAAATTAAAACATAAAATTTTTGCAAGTTGGCAAGCAGCTGACACATTTTGTCTCTTATGCAATTGAGAACATGCATAATTTATTTTCGTAAGAGAAAATTCGGAGAAATGAACATATATGACATAGATAGTAAAATAATTGCGTGCACTGTTTAAAAGCAAAAGTAAAACAATGATATGCCATATTGGAACGTTTTGGGTAAAACAATAGACTGTAAAATGAGTTGTATGTACTTAAATGATTCATTATGATGGCTACCTACAGTGAAATGTTTCCCAAGTTGTATTGTTTGCGACCTTGAGTTTAATCTCACAGTTTAATAGGCATACGAAAAATATTAGAGTGTAAATAAATTGAGTGAATTTCCAAAAAATGCATCATTGAGATGGATTTTTTGGATTATAAACAGAACCTTAGTGCAAAATTTCAGATTCCTAATCCTCGTAGTTTATGTTTTTAGTTGATATATCAATCAATAATCAATGTTTCCATTTATATATAAATAGATAGCCGAATAAAAAACCCCAACAGACTGTCGTCCCCACGGAATATAAGCTACTGCAAGCTACTGTTTTGTTGCTAATTCTATATAAAAACAAAAAAATAGGAGTAAATAAAATAGGTTGCTTACGCGACGGTCTTAAAAGTGAACAACGACATGATTAGGTAACTAAAATCAAAGTTTTTATTCAAGTGGAATCAAGGCAAATTCCATAATAGGAAAAATCGTTAGTCTTTTGACATTTACTATGTCATTTATATGCATATTGTTAAATTTGCGTGATTCACAAAATTTTAATTTAATGCTTTGTGCAGTGTGTTGCCTTTTCTTCTGCACTTTACTTTGCAAGCGGAACTAAATTTAACTATAAGTTATATCGACGGCAAGTTAAATAATTAAAATGTACGTTCACGAAATGATATTTACAAAATCTTACGATTAATAAAACGATTCCATTTTTATTTTTTTAAATATATTTTTTAATTTTATTCCCCACACTTCTACAATAAACCTACACAAGCTGTAAAAAATACAGACTTGCCGAATGTGAAAGTCTGTGACGATAGATTGCAAGGATAAACTTCTACGAATTTTTTTTTTTAAATCTATGCTTTTATGAGTCCTTTACGGAAAATCTTCCGAATATATTTTTATAAAACTTTATTATTTGCACAGTCTTCAACACGTGGCATGCATAAAATCACATGCAAAAGCTGGTTATACAAAGATATGTGTCAGATTAAATATGCTTCTGACGTATTGCCGATTTGAACTTTCGATGTGACCTCACTATGTCTCATCTGACTTGTAAGCAGCAAAAACTCACCGCTGTTCCCCCGCTGTAGACTTGTGTCTCGCTGTGGCGCGGCGTGGCAAGCCAGCAACGTGGCTGTGGCGAGGAGTAGCAACAGCAACACACGCATCGTAGAGGTTCGAGTACTACACTGGGACAATCTTCGTAAACACTGCGCGAGCCTTAGTGTCGCGGCCCTGTCACATTTGCGTTGCGTTATTCTCAAACCGGAAACTTATTAGTCACCCATTCACTTATTGTTCTAGCCTTAGAGACAGCTTATTGTTTAATAAAGATAGTAAGTCTAAATACTTAATAAACTTGATTTACATTTTAAGTAATATTTAGGTATTTTAAGTAATGTCGTTTTTCTAGAATATACATACATGTTATCACGTCTTTTTCCCTGGCAGGGTAGACAGGGCCCAGATCTATACAACCTAAAGGCCTCGATCAGTATGTTGGTGGGCTTGTCACAGGCTGGAACACTGCGCCACAGACGTCATCATTATTCAAGAGTAATAGTAAAGTGATCCAATTGTGTAAAAGCGCTAGACATAAAGGTCTTCCCACGTCCTCCTCGTCTAGTTATACTATAACTCTGTGAATGTAGACCAATATGGTTGAAGATAGGTTATTTTAAACCACCATAATATGCGTTATGGGTTAAAAAAAATCTCAAAGCACCAGTCTTGAGCACCATCCGCTTCGAAACTAAAATGATTACTATACTGATGACCATAAAAAATTATGAACTGTAGGTATTTGTTCCAGAGGGTGGTTTTAATATTACTCTCTATTTCGTACCTAAGTTTGCTGGTTCAAACATTGCCAGCGTAGATATATCGTATTTCTTAATTTAACAAGTATATTTCAATGTGCCGTGTGGTTCCCGGCAGAGTAGTGTAGTGGGACCACTCCAAGTCAGAAACAGAAGCTAAACAAAGCTTACAAACATCAAAGAGCCTTAAACCCGTTTGACCAGCATATCGAGAGTAGGTCAAATCCGACTGCTCTGGTTTATATGTAGTTCTGGTAGTACAGAGAGGGTCGTGCTCCTGCAGTGGAGACTAACAAAGACTTTATGATGATGATGAGAAAAATAACTAAGAGGCAATAATTGCCATACAACGTGGCAATGCTGCCAGCCTTCTGGGAACACTTCCGCAGGGCAGTGATTTGCGGGACATTTTTTTATCTAGTTTTTTTTTAATAGATATTATTGTTTTTTTAGCTTTAATTATTACTTTTTTAATTTTAGTTAGTTTTAGTTTAAAATATGTTGTATATAGACACTAAGAGGGAAAAAATGTGTTCTTTTATAACTGGTTATAAAATTTTGATTGTGAACGTGGATGAAGGAAGATATCAGAATGCATAAATGAATTTATAAATGTATTCATTGTGTATGCACAATAAAATACTCATAAAAATACTTTTTGTTACACTGTATTAAGAATAAGAACTTAGAATAAATACGAATATCCAACTCGACTTTGCAGAATTACTCTCAGAGTTGCATAACGAGCGGAGGAGTGGGTGTGCGATTTCCAATGTTGACATTATTAGCTTGAGATGATAGGTACAAACGTAAAGGCTTATCTGTTTGTTTATTATTAATACTCTGTTCGTGTTTTATTAAAAATCTTACAAAATTGATAATAATATGACCTCGAACTATTTTAGATAACGCGTTGATGTCGTTTGTATGGTTTTTTGCTACTGTGGCTTTGATTATGACACTCAGAGTGAAAGAATGCAAAATTTCTTATGTGTTTTATTTTACTTGATTAAGAAGTAATTTTTCTTTTTTAACCGAATTAAAAATAGCGGTCAAGTGCGAGTCGGACTTACATAAAGGGTTCCGTACAATTATCTAAACAATATATATAAAGAATGGAAAAAAATCACGTTTGTTGTATGGGAATATTACATTTTAATTTGATTTAATATATAATAGAAATAATGAAATAATATTTCTTATTTTTAAAGTGAATATACAATTAAATATTCTGTAAATATTTATTTTGTTTTGTTTTTAGTACTTGATGTAATGACAGCATCAAAAATACATTCTATGTGAAAATTTCAACTGCCCAGCTATCATGGTTCATGAGATACAGCCTGGTGACAGACAGACGGTCGGACTTCGCAGTCTCAGTAATAAGGTCCCACTTTTTTCCTTTCTGTACGGAACCCTAAAATGAAGGTTTTTAATGTACTTATTGCTCGTATCATGACACGATTTAAAAAATATATATTGAAGAACAGCAAAGAAGCATTTTATATATCTCAACTATATATGAACCATTAATAATTAAGAAAAATCAGTTATGATAGTTTTATCCACACATTTAATCCATAAACACACTGGTACCACGTTCGAAGTATCTTCTCGGAATCGGCAAGTGACCTTTTTAGAAGTGACAACTTTTTAGTCACACAGATTGTGAAACCTTTAGCTCACTACAAATCTTTGCAGTATTTTTATTTTGTAATGTCTGTGAGTACTAAGAAAGGATTTTTGGAAATTCATTCCCTAAGGAGCTAAAGAGGAGTAAAATCAAGTTTAAGTGTGATTATGTAAGTTTAAAAATGAGTTATATGTCCAAACGATGGCCTATCTGATGAGTTGCCCTAACTGCCCCACTTCTTGTACTGTGGAGTATCTGTTTGAGGCAAACGATCGTGCCATTGAGGTGGCCAAATTTTGGTCAAGACCAGTGTAAATTATAGCCAATTTTACTTGAAAAGAAAAAGAAGTTGATGAAAATCATAAACCTTAAAATCAATATTCAATACTGATTTTAAATGCATATAGTTATCATAAAATTATTACATAACGTAGAACATTTAATCTAAAACTACAATTATTAGGGAATCTTCGTAAACGTAAGCAAAGCCGTGTACGAATTCTTGTTTCACAATAAAATCAATTGGAGTCCTGGCTCATCTAGCCATAACGTCGATATATTCGAATAAATATAGAGAAGGTACATAAAACTATTTTTAATTCTTTAATTATTACCTTGAGCTTTTTTCATAGATGTGAAACAGAATCATATGCTATTTTTAAGTATAATAGAGTCTATTATACTTACATATAAAAAGTTAATTGGTAGTCAGTTGCAAGTAATTCTATGGTTCTTATGCGGATGCACCGAGAGCAACGGTCGCTTTATGGCCTCTGAATATAGATCACGGAGGATAATAGCCGAACCGTTACCACGGCGTTTAGTACATGCTAATTTGAAACAATAAAAATATAAATAACTTTATTTATTGCCACGATACTTAATTCACAAAATGGTTATCAGATTCAGCGCCATAGGTTCAAAAAAGGGTTGAAGTGAGGATACATGAAGCTTGGTGGAATATCAATCTGAGGAGGTTGCATAGCCTTGAAAATGTCCTTTGGAAACCAGGGGTCTATGCTCTTTGGAGTCTCAAATATGTCTAAAGGCTGCAGGAACATATCTGACGGTAACGGCATGTTTATCTTCGGCCACAATTTAAAATCAGGTGCATATCCTGAACTGGCTGATGAGGAAACCATGACAGATCCTGGGTAGAACTGTATGGATCCTGACGCGTATTTGCCGTCAGCCTCTTTGGTTACTGTTAGCGGGTAAAGGAATGGAGATCCATTGCTTGTCACGGTCACTGAGCCGTCCATTGCTGGGAGGAGTTTCACGCCGGTCAGTGAGGAAACTCTTCCGTTTCTGTTAGTAATGCCTGCGATGCTAGCGACACCTATCATGCCGTTGGGTGATTGCAAGATCTCACGACGTTCTGTCTTCTTTTCAGCATCTGAAACTATTATCATTGTACTTTCAAGTAAATGTGTTTAGGCTAGGTATAAACAACTTTTCACTATATTTTATTATGATAAAATCTTATTTAAAGTGTATTCACTGCAACTAAACACAGAGTGCGTTACGCGCTACATTTAGCAGATATTCATAATAAAACTAACGATAGAAAGCAGTTGCGATTATAACATTCAGATTACATTTTTATCATTAAGTACTAGTAATTAGTATCATTAATTTATATATATTTTTGCTTCAACACTGCTTGTCGAGTACCTAGACTCTTTAGAATGCTAGATGGTCTTGTTGACTTTAAAAGGTTTGAGATATTTTTATTAGCCTAGTTAGTACTCATACTCTTTTCTATCCCACTGACGACATACCATATACGAGCCCTTACTTTGCTTAAGTCTATAAAAATCTTTCAAGCGACACTTACTTGGTCTAGCAGCCCCTACAGCTGCGAGGCAACACACTAACAATACCCCCGGGAGTGTCCTCATGGTGCAAGATCTAACTCTAAATGCAAGCTAAACATAGAATTCTCACTTTATATTCGGCTCAGAACGGTTCTTAATCCATATTAATTTGGCTCCACCAGATCGCAGGCTTGAAGCCTTAAGACTATAATTCTGCTAACATTACCATTTTAACACCTGGGAATTAGTATAAATATTTATGTGGCTTCGAAAACACAGTAATAATGTGGCGGGCCAATTGTCCAACGCAATTATTTGGCTTTTTGCGCGATGTTAAGATGTTGGCGACTCGATTGGATAACTGTATCGAGATTGTCCGTAATCTCAATATTAAATTATGATGTTGATGGGAGCGTTTAGTGAAGAGATCGATCATTCACATCGATCACTTGAGCACGTGACTACATACAGTTGTATTTTATTCTTGAACTACTAAGCACTTTAGTCGTAAACTGTGTTTATCTCGAAAATGGTTTGCTTTGCTGACCACTGATTGGAAACAAAAAGGTATCATACATTCGTAATGACAATCAATTAATTTTAAATGACCATTTCATAAATTAATGAAAATAAAGTGGAAAGATTATTTTGTTTGGTTCTAATGGAAAATTAATAAATTAACTGATTTAAAAAGTAACAAGCAGGTTACATTATCAGCTAGTAACATAGGCTGTAATTTACGCGGACGAAGTTGCAGTAAATAGCTAGTAGACACTATAATTATATTTAAGGAATACTCGTAAGTACCTACCCATTATCTATACTAACTGGTTTTTTAAACCACCAGTAATGTGGGCCACATTACTGGTATAGTTAAAAAAACCGGCCGATAAAGTCTGAGTTTGACCTACAAACAATTGGCATGCCCATACGCAATATATTTTCAACGAAATCAATAAAGTTTATGTTGGTCTTAATTATTACTGCGATGACTAAGAGGTGATGGTTGTAAAGTGAGAACTGCTATAAATCACGACGTCATGAATCCTGATATTAGGCAAATCCTACCTTATTAAGGATTTTGAGTTGGATCGGTTGGTTGAAGATATTTACTTTTACTGTTATTTTGTTTTTGAGAATAGAACTTACCGATGAGTAAGTATAAACTTATTTGGTAACGTTCCTAAATTATTTGAAAATAGAAAGAGGTGGAATGACTTCTATTCACAGTACTACTAGTTCATCGGAAACCATCTTAGGGCAATAAATAATAAATAAAATAAATATATACAGACAAATCACACCGATTGAGCTAGCCCCAAACCAAAGTAAGTTAGAGACCTGTGTTATGGGATACAAACTCAACGATACTATATTTTATAAAAGATACTTATATAGATAACCATCCAAGACCCAGGTCAATCTGAAAAAGATCATTTTCCATCTTGACCTGACCGGGGATTGAACCCTGGACCTTCCGTGTCGCAGGCAGGCGTGTTGACCGCTGCGCCACGGAGCTCGTCAAATAATAACAAGGATTCAAAATGTAAAGCTTGGATCTATGATGTCCAATAAAAAGAATAGTGTTATATCGTCATATCTTCCTCTTTCTTACCCACTTTATGTGTGGTCGGGACAGCATGTAAGCTTCTTCCATTTTGTTCTAACTCGAGCCATCTCCTTCGTTAACTTATTTTTCCCTATCCTTCCTTTTTCCTTCTCCTTCACAAACTCCATCCATGTTTTCTTTGGCCTACCTCTACTTTGGTTTCCAGTAACTTTCATATTCAGTACTTTTCTAGTAATATGGTTCTCATATCTTCATAAACAATATGGTTATAAAACCCTATCTGATCTTTAAAGGGGTCACTCACCCCATCACTTTGAACATTTTTTCCTATGGGGCAAAAACTGGAAATTCCAAAAAAATATGAAATTCCCATACAAGTGTGTTTAGAGAGCAATTTGTATGAAAATGTTGATTTTTTTTCAGATTTTATTCATTAGTGCCATAGGAGAGTGGAGAGGGTTTTATTACACACTTCACTCATCAAAATGTTTCAATTATTTATACTTCAGCTAATCAAATGACAAATGTGAAGTTGGCTTATAGAACTGCTTCTAGCCGCTAAACAAGCTAAGCAACGCTTATAAACATCAAATAGACCTTTCCAGCCCATCTGGCCAGAGTGAAGACAGTAAACCAAGCCATTTGACTGCTCTTGGTTATACACCCTTATTTTGAAACCAGTACATCAACTTTAAGGGGTGACTCAGCCCATTAACATGAACAACTTTTGTTATGGGACCAATGCTAGGAACTCTAAAAAAATTGACATCTATACAAAAGTTTCTAGCTGATCAGACCAAATGTATGGAAAAGGTAAAAATAATATTGAATTTTTGAAAGTTGTTCATGTTGATTAGCAAAGTCACCTCTTAAAGTTTGTGTATTGAATTTAAAATAAGAGGGTATATGGCTCTAACACAGAGAGGGTCATGCTCCTGCAGTGGAGACTAAAAAGACCTGATGATGATGATGATGATTTCTTATTTATGTCAAGGATTCGGTTTTAATTTATGATTAGATATTGTATTGAACATAAAATTATTACCTTAAATGTGTGTACGCTTAGAGAAAGAAAGCCTTTAGTGTTGACTAAGACATACTTAATTGTCTTATATGTATAGTATTAAGTAGATACCACAAAAGGATTATTTGATTTAAATTATGAGGTGGTGACCTCATAAACCTTATTTAGTAATTTATGTCTCATTTCAATATTAAATATACTAAATTAACATATAAATAAAAATACATGCAAAAAACGTTTTAATATGAGAAGTAAAGTTGACAATATAAAATATGGCTCATGCGAATGTGAATAATGGTAGAGATTTTAACGCAGTTTTTATTTATTTCTCTGTCAAATAAAGCATAATGATTAAACGAATAACAGTATATTGGGGACCATATAAGTGGTCTTGTGTAGTTCTAGCCAACAGTTAAAGAGTTTGTCGTCTCGAGTAAAGTGCACATTAATCAATGCAGGTTATCGCGCATTAACAGAATCACGTTCAAGTTCAACGCCCCGAGAATTTCTTTGATTGCTAGAATTAGTCTAACTATACCGACTCTATATAAGCAGTGTTTTGGATTACACCGTGTCATTTCTATCGGAGAAATTGTGTTATTTTCTAAAATGACTTCGCTAAAATTGTTCACGATTATTGCAATTTTTTGCAATATTAATGCTGTTCCAGTCGTTTTGAAAGGTGTGTTATCAAAATGAATTGTCTACACATAATTTTGTCTTTATATATAAAACAGATTATTTATTACGTGTCAATTATTTCAGGGTCATCGCCCTCCGGAGATGCAGTGGTAACAATATCGTCCAACGACCCGGCTGTGCTGCGATATCTCTCATCTAAGTTCCCCGGCAAGTCCATCAATCAGGGTTCCGTTATAACACAAAACCCGGGGCAAATTGCTCAGAGGAGCTTCAGCATCGCCGCCCCTGGGCACGCAGCGGCAGGGGCCGCAGTCGGAACGGGACGCAGTTTTGTCTCCACTTCAGCTTTCAACCCTTTCCTAACACCTATGTTCTTCAATCCGATAAATTTCGAGGGCATCGGATTTAGCAACTTTGAGCCAATGAATATTTTCAGAGGATTTGAAAGCTTCCCAGATCCGAGGTTCTCGGGCCCGGGAGAGATCAACTCTGTCTCAGCCGTCAATGATAACGGTCGTGTATCGGTCAAAACGGTCAGATATAACAGTAGGCCCAAAAATAACTAATCAAACATATATTTAATATGAATGTGTTGAAAATGTGAATACATGTTAATGTGTTTATGATACAGGGTAATAAATAATTTAATACATTTAATGACTTTTTTATTTGATTAAATAATTAAAATTAATAACACAAATTAGAGAAGTAAACATACGAGACAAGTACTTATGTAGTCGTCTCCATATCTTTACTTAATTTAACAATATCTAGTAGTAGCTAATCGAGTGGGACTGAGCCGCCTGGATGCCAGGGCCGTTGATGCTGGTAGCTCCGCTGTTGTGAAGGGCAGCGCCGTTCTGCTGGACGGCATGAGCTGTGCTGGCCTTATAGCCGTTGATGTCCTGCGAAGCGGCAGTAGCAGACCTCAGACCATTGGCATTCACAGACTGAGCGTTAGAAACAGCCGAGTTGTAGTTGCGTCCGTGCTGAGTAGCGGATACAGCGGACTCGAAGTTCTGTCCTTGCTGGTTCTGTGCTGCAGACGACGCCGTCTGGTATTGGCCGTTGTTCACTGCGTTGGACACGGCAGCACGGTAACCATGGTATTGGGGCTGTGGCTGAGGGTGAGGTTGATATTGGTGCTGGGGCTGTTGGTATTGGGGTTGGTATTGCCCTTGGATGTTCTGAGCGTTGGATGCGGCAGATCCGAACTTTTGGTTGTTGTAAGCTTGAGCCGATGATAAGGCCGAAGCTGAAGGGGTGAAATAGTGTCCAGAGCGTCCAAAGTCATTGTTTCTCTGTTGGTTATGTTGGTAGTAGTTGTTTTGGGGAACATTGGCGGCGCCTACTCCGCGAGCGTAAGAGTTCCCAGTCTTGCCGATGCCTTCGCCGTAAGCGCTGGCGTCGCCGGTGGAGAAGGAGGTGCCGATGCTGGTGGAGTGCTTGATACCGGCGACATCGCTGCTGAAGCCGCTGCCGAAGCCGTAGGCCAGGCTCGGCGAGCGCCCGATGCGGGGGTCGTTAGTAGGGGCTGTGAAAGAAAACATGTTTTAAATTTATTGTGAATTGAGGAAAGGCAGAGTAAATGCAGTGATTGAGATGGAGCTTAGTAAATGAATTAAGTTATTAAGATATTGAAAGTTAACGCCTTAGCTGTGCAAGTCAGCAATGACGACTAAAAGCGACTGGTGAGTATTGAGTTTAATGTTTTAAAAATTGTTAGTGAATATTTTATCTGCAAATAGCAATACATATCTTGAACAAAATATTTCACAAATTTATGACAAAACTTTACAGAATTTACTTGCAAAAATACATTTGTTCCTTATGAGGATGACCTACTTATTTAACTAAAAATACTCATTTACATAAAAGCAATAAATGTACAGTAAACCAAGTCATCAACCAAGTCATCACTTCATAAGTTTATTTTAATATCAATTCTTCACACAAAATAAATGATCTGTCAATATGAATCTACCAGATGTTTTATAACCCAGCCATGGGCTCGGCAGACAGCGGTGCTTCACACGTCAATGGGATCACAGAAACCAGTTCAAGTTCATTGCTTAGAGGCGCAACGTTCAAAAGCCGACACTATCATCTCTCATCTATATATGTACTTGTTTGTTTCCAAGTGCTCCGTTTATGCGACTTTGACATGTTGCATATTTATATTCCATTATAAATTTTTTCGTTACTTCGTCGGCGTAAATTATAGCCTATGTCACTCGTAAATAAATTAGCTTTTTATAGGTGAAAGAATTTTGATATTAGGTCCAGTAGTTTCGATTGACATCAACAAAACAAGAAGTTGCAATATGTTTAACTGAAACAATCAGATGACCACATTATCACCGTTTAGTAACTGCTTACTGTGTCATAATCCTAGTCCTAACTAATATTATAAATGCGAAAGTGAGTTTGTTTGTTTGTTTATTTGTTTGTTTGTTACGCTTTCACGCCGTATTTACTGAACCGATCATCATGAAATACACATAGGTTAGGGTACTGAGAAGGACATAGGCTATATATTACGCGGTCGAAGCCGCGGGTAACAGCTAGTCAGTATATAATTGTTGTATATACAAGGCAAAATTTCAATCGATTTGGACCCTTAATATATACCATACAGCCTGTCGATATGAACAAATTTTCCTATGGAAACAAAACAGAAAGCTAATAAAAAAAAAATCCCACACAAATTGACCTGAATATTTTTAATGGAAATGATTTTTTTTTTGAGTTCCCAGCATTATGGGAATGAGACATTCCCATAAAAAGTTGTTCGTATCAACGGGTTGATGATTCAACCCGTTGATACAAACAACTTTTTATCCCGAATAATTGAACCCATCATGTAGATAAAATCTGTGCGGATGAAAGAAACTATTACTTATTATGACCACATTCATGGGACGACTATTGTTGCTCTTAGAAGTAACATACAAAGGGTAATAATAGCCTAAACTTAGCCATAAGTAATTATTGACGTCAACAAAATTTTTTGTTGTAAAAATTGTAAACACAAATATGACAATTAATAAGTGTTCAAAGAAACCTATATTAAATAAACGATTGAATACAATTACTAATAAGCAAAATACCTGTTGTTCATCTAAAATGTTTGAAACTTACCAATGACCCATATCGGCACGGCATTGGCCATCGCCAAAGCAGCAACAAATACGACCAGTCTTCCTGCCATTATTGCTAAATTTGTTGAATGCGATGTCCTGCCTTTCGCCGAAGTTATGGATGGCTAAGAACCATTTCTCCAAGCTTATATACGGAAAGGTGTGCCGGTGTGCCCCCACTCATCCTGCCTAGATCTACACTAATATATGCTACCGGTACTCATAAATAAATACTCGAAATTTATGTTCTTCCGAGCGAAATGGTAACACCCTAAATATTTTATGTTTCATTAGAGGCGGCTCTCGTTTCAGTAAAGATTTTAATCAGTTTGGAACTCTAGATTCAAGGATATCGTATTACCTGATGATTTTGGTATTATTCATAACCTTACATTTCTGCTAAAAGAACAGTATGCTTGAACTTAGCCATAAGTAAATCACATTTTTTTTTGTTGTGAAAGTTGTGAAGTCAAATATGACAATTAATAAGAGTTCAAACAAACTTACATATGTATGGTGAAATATTGATCGTTATGGACCCTCATAGGGGTTCAGGCCGTCGTTATGAACAACTTTTCCTATCGGAGCGATGCTGGAAACTCATTTTGTTTTTCAATATTATCATTCTATTTTCCCGGAAGGCTGAGCGCTTTTATATGAAAATGTCGATTTTTTTTAGATTCCGGCATTGTTCCCATAGATAAAGTTGTTTATATCGACGGACTGAATCACCCGTTTAAGGGTCCGGAACGATCAAAATTTCGCCATGTGTTGTTGAAATATTGAAACATATGTTTAATTTAAACAACATAGTCATAAGATTAATAAGGTCAACACCAGCGTAATAGATCTATGAGAATTAACTCTTAACCAGATCAAGTTTAGTGTAATTTATTTACATTCACAACTTTATTTGTTGCCCTTAGTGCCTGTGTCCACGAGACGGTTTCTATCAGACCAGTTATGTATGTAGCTCCATACAGTTCTCTGCACTGTACATAAAGCCGGAGCTAGTGCAGTTCAGCGGTAATGCTGTTTACCGGTGCGGTACCGTACGGTAAAAATAACAAAATAATAAAATTAAAATCATTTATTTCAGACAAGAAGTCTATATAAGGTGTGTACAATATTCAATAATGTAATTATTTTTAGTACCATAGCTTTAATGCATGAATATGGAGGTGTCAACGACATACCGAGCGGTTCCCAGCAGAATAAAATAGACCAACTCCAAGTTTTCCCGAGGATGTCGTAGAAGATGTCTTAAAAATCACAAGCTAAACAAAACTCTTAAAAAGATTCAAAGAGGTATCTCCAACCTGTTAGGCCAGCGTGGAGTGTAGGTCTAATCTTCTTACTTTTATATAGTTTTACAGAGGGGGTCATGCTCCTGCAGTGGAGTCAAAAAATGCCAGATCATGAAAATATACAACTAAATATTTCAAAAGTCTACCTGTTTCCATTACTTATATCATAAGCAAAAAAACCGGCCAAGTACGTGTCGGGCCACGCGCAGTGTTGGGTTCCGTAGTTGCGAATGACAACTTTGAGTTCACACTGTTCACACTCGCACCTCACAGTTTAACGACCAAAAACATCTAACAATGAATATTGTATGAAATTTTACATTCTCTACATTTTATAAGTTGCTTGCCTATAACTTTTTAATTTGTACTTAGTACTTAGCTCTGATAGTTTTCCTTTCAACTTCAGTATATTTTTTTCACTTATCTTTATATAACCATTTAGCAGATTGAGGAGGGGACTTACCTCTAACAAAAATTTGCACTTTAAAACCAAATATTTCGGAAACGGATACCTAAATCGATAAAATGGTGTTTTTAACCTCACAATATTTTTTAAAGACCTATTTAACAATACACAACACGGTGAAGTTGTATAGAAAAAAAAATATTACTTCCTCATTACTTGTATGGGAGCTTCCGTAAAAATTCTTTTTTTTAAGATTTTTTTCTGCCACTTTTTTGGCGTGATTAATATACATACCCATACCAAATTACAGCTTTCTAGTACTTATAGTCTCTAAGAAAGACCGCGGACGGACAGACAGACAGACAGACAGACATGGCGAAACCATAAGGGTTCCTAGTTTACTACGGAACAAAAACGGCACAATATTTATTTAAACCTACAGCGTCTGAATTAATGCGCTGTGGCGTTGCGAATTCAAGCAAGAACCTAACGTATATCAAAATTACTACAAAAAAAAATAATTTTGATCACTTATATTAATTAACATCTCATTAACAGCCAGATGCAAAAAAGGCATTATATATTATGACAAAAATTAATTTACAAAACTAAAATAAATGAAAGAAATTAAAACCAACTTTCAAAACATATCTGAATGCAGTTATTGCTATTTATCAAACATTCCCACTTAACTAACCATAATGTTTATATTCATGCGTTATACATTTTTGAGTTTTAATAATTTGCATACTTTAAAATTATATGCTGCGGTTAAAACCCAAGATTTATTATATGTATATGAGTTTTTATTAAATTCGGAGAAAAATCTTGACAGCCTAGAGTTAATACCATTCTAGATATATATACAAGGTATTTTTGTAATAGCTGAGCGATAAATAAATAATAAATATATACGGACAAATCACACAGATTGAGCTAGCCCCAAAGTAAGTTCGAGACTTGTGTTATGAGATACTAACTCAACGATACTATATTTTATAATAGATACTTATATAAGAAGATAATAAGAAGTTATTTGTTTTTTCATCATGTGTGTAAGTGGTCAACATTAGTGTCAGCTTTTTCAAGCTGCTCAAAGGCATCTTTCAGGACTGACTAACATAGTTTCAATGCTGAGTCGATTCAAAAGTACAGTTAAATACATTATTACTAAAATTACCTTTCCTTATAATTTTACAAGAAAGGATGCATCAAATTAGGGAAGGTACGGTACTTCAGACAGACACACAAAAAATACGCAGACACGCTTAAGTTATTACAATTCTCCTTTTGTGATAGGGGTTAGAAGAGGACTTGCTTCTAAGCACTACAGCTACGATAAGGATACATTCAGGAGCACACTGAGTGATCGTGAGGTAGAGACATATAGTCAAAGTAATTAGTGCGACACAGACTTTTGAGATGATAAATCTATGATAAATGAATAAATAAATACTTGCGCTAAGAACCATTAACACTTAACATAGTTTTAAATAATAACTGTTTTTGAAGAACCGAATAAAACAACTATACAAAAGATTATTATATTTTATTCTATAAATTCGGACTTTGTATTTTCTTTTTCGATGATTAGAGAGTTTTATGCGAAATTTATGCACCAAAGTACCATGGTGAGATGATTTGGAAAAGACATCGTAGAAACAGGATTATGGTCAATCAGTGTTTATGCTCATTTTGATTGATGATGGCTATAAAGCCTCTCGATTTCCTGAACATGAGCCAGCGAGGAGCACCTGTCAATCAGTCTCCAGCATATTAACATTAACAGTACATTTTTTGCAAACGTTTTGTTTAATCGTGTTGTGTATCCAGGGTTCAGCGACCTTAATACTCTCTAATTGATCAAATTATAGATCATACCAACCTATATAAGCCGTTGTTTTAGAGAGTACTTACGCATTAGTGTTGTAATATTCTTCCTGAAGATATTTATAAGCAGTGTCGTTGTTTGTGTGAAAATGAACTGCTTTGTAATAATATTGTTTGTGTTTTGTTCAATAACAATTATTCGAGGGACTCCAATATTCCTAACAGGTAATTAAGTAGTATGACTTATCGACATTTTAAAGCTTAATATACTTGTAAGACTAATGCAAGGATTTAATTATTAAATGTTTAAATACAAAGCCATATGGTTCCCGGCAGAGTAGAATAGGACTACTCCAAGTCATCCCGTGGATGTCGTAAAAGGCGACTAAGGAAACACAAGCTAAACAAAGCTTATTAACATCAAAGAGACCTCCCCAACCCGTCTGGCCAGCGTGGAGAGTGTAGGCCAAATCCTCTGGCTACTCAGGCTAGTATAAGGCTCTGGTAGTACAGAGAGGGTCGTGCTCCTGCAGTGGAGACTAGAAAGACATGATGATGATGAATACATTGCTCTACTTAAATACTATGGAATAGCCAAACGTAGAATTTTTTTCTTTGTGCTTCTATGTAAAGAATTCAACGACATATAGCATCTGCCTTCGTCAGTCTCCCTCCAGTCTCCTCCAATCTGAGCTTAAATATATACTATTGTGTGCTAGATTAAACTTCTATTTAATATTGTTTGTAGAAAAATAAATGTATTTTTACTTTAATTTATTATTACAATTAGGTTTTATGTAATAAATAAATTGTATCTATTACACACACATGAACTCTGACGACATTACTTTGCTATTTTGGTTACACTTTTTTTTACTGTCTAGCTCTTTGATATCTTTGTATGGCAAATGATAGAACATGTTGAACCTTTATAGGCCTTATATTATATCAACTGTACCTACACATATTAACAAAGAAATTAATGATTAATTTGGTCAGATGATATTTTTGTAAGACGCAAGCTTTCAGAATGATTCTATTGTATTTCAAGAATGGGGTCAGTTCTGTAAAGTTATTTTTTTTCCTAGTTTTCTTTTTGTTTTAATAATAACTTTCTAACTAATATTATAAATGCGAAAGTGAGTTAGTTGTTTATTAGTTTGTTTGTTACGCTTTCACGTCGTTACTACTGAACCAATCATCATGAAATTTTGCATATATATAGGGTAGTGTACTGAAAAGGACATAGGCTATATATTAGTCTGTAGCTTTTGAACAATTAATAAATACATATTATCTAATAAGATAATTTTAAATATGATATGACGTGAAAAAGTGCCTGCAAAGGCCTATTTTCTAAATAAACGTTTTAATTTTGATTTTGATTACGCGGGCAAAGCCGCGGGTTTCAAGAAGACCATAGCCCTTTTTATACAATTTGTCAGTGTTTAGTTCCCTTTGTGTCAGACGACACATATACTAAACTACCCTTTCGTAATTGTAAGCTATAATTTTTTTTTTTATTTCAGGGTCGTCGCCTTCTGGAGATGCGGTAATTGCCATTTCATCTGATAACCCAGACATTGAGAAGTACTTAAGATTTGGCTTTTCAAAGTCAGATAATAGCGATGATACCGTAGTTACGGAGTCAGAAGGTGTCGAGGATGGTAGGAGTAAAAGCGTAGCTATATCAAGCAGAATATCTTCAGCTGAAGTGAATGCACAAAATACTGGGAGAGGATTTGGATCTAACTCCTTTAACCCTTTCTTGCTGCCGTTTTTCTTTGCCCCACTCAATTTAGAAGGCATTGGTCTTACTAACCCTAGCTCATGGAACTGGCAGAAAGGTGTTGAAGGCTACTACGACCCAACCTTTGCTGGAAACGGACAAATTACGGCTGTAGCGGCAGTCAATGACAACGGCCGAATTTATGGCAATGTAAAGACTGTTAACGTTAATAACAAAGGACTTTAGTTATGTTTTTTGTAAGTAGAATTAAGTAGGTAGGTTTTTAGTATAAGTAAACAAATTTTAAAATTCCTTCAGTCTTTTATTGACAATTGTTTTTCGTTTTTTAACCTATACATACATTTACAAAGACATTGAGATAAGTACTTCAAATGCAGTCATCTCAGTATCGATGTAGCTTTACAATCTAAATAATTACTAAATTTAGTAGTAGCCAGTGTTAACGGCATGAGATTGCGCAGCCTGGATGCCAGGCGCGTTGATGCTGGAGGCACCGCTCTGCTGAAGAGCGCCTCCTTGTTGTTGCACTGCCTGTGCTGTACTGGCTCTATATCCCCCAATGTTTTGCGCTGCAGACACAGCAGCTCCGTAGCCAGGCATGTCATTGCGGGACTGGGCGATGGCACCGCCATAGTTGCCACTGTTTGCAGCGGATATAGCAGATCCGTAATGTCCATCGTTGCTGTTAGCAGCAGCTACGGCAGACTGGTAGCCTAGTCCTAGGTTTTGAGCGGAGGAAACCGCTGACTGGTACCGAGCTGGCCCACCGTGCTGTACAGCTGACGCGGCAGCACCGTACTGGCGTCCGTTATGTGACTGGGCAGAAGACATGGCTGAGCTGAAGTCTCCGAAGTTTTGTGCTGATGAAACAGCTGATCCGAAAGAAGAACCGAAACCATTATTGTATGGCATTGGGTAGCGTGGGTATGATGGTCCCGCGTTGGCGATGCCTACGCCACGGGCGAAGCCGTTGTCGCTGCCTCCCATGCCGGAGCCATAAGCTTGGGCGTCGCCGGTGGAGAAAGAAGATCCCATGCCAGTGGAATGCGTGATGCCACCGATGTTGCTGCTGAAGCCACTACCGAAGCCGAACGCTACGTTCGGGGAGCGACCGATGCGCATGAAGGTGGTGGGCAGAAAGTCAGAGCCTGAAATTATATTAAAAATGGAGTTAATAATGTATTAAGGTTCTAAGGTAACTGTATTAAGTTTTAACCTTAATTCACACAACCTAAAAACATTAGCGAAAATTGCATTATTTCTTTTTGTAGGCATAATGTGGTGCTATCCAACTGAACATTATATGACCTCAAACTCATTTTTGCTGGTATATTTTAGAAAGGTTTACTCTGGAGCTCTGGAGTTCTAGCTTGGACCTGTAAACTGATGATTACCAGAAAAGCTACAATAACCTCCGCTTTATAAAGAAGCTCATAACAATAAATAAAAATATTCAATGATTTTTAACACTTCGATAATAAAGTCTAGGCTAAAGTACTTATTTGATTTCCAATTTTAGGGTTCCGTAATAAAATAGAAACCCTTATAGTTTCGCCATGTCTGTCTGTCTGTCCGTCCGCGGTTTTACTCAGAGACTATAAGTACTAGAAAGCTGTAATTTGGTATGGGTATGTATATGAGTCATGCCAAAAAAGTGGTAGATAAAAATCTTTCAAAAAAATATTTTTAGCGTATTATTTATATTTATATGTATATATACCTATATATTTAACAAGTAGAGGGAGTAATATTTTTTTTTTTCTAAACAAACCCATCGTGTTGGGTATCGTTAAATAGGTCTTATCCGTATTAAAAATATAGTGAGGTTGAGAACATCATTTTTCAATTTAGGGATCCGTTTCCGAAATATTTGGTTTTAAAGTGCAAATTTTTGTAAGAGGTAAGTGTACCCCTCTATCTGCTAAACGGTTATATATGGATACGTGAAAAAAATTACAGCACTATTATATATACTGAAGTTGAAAAGAAAACTGTCAGAGCTGATTATTTAGTACGAACTAAAAAGTTATAGACAACCAACTTATAAAATGTACTCGAAAATGTAAAATTTCATACAATTTTCATTGTTAGATGTTTTTGGTCGTTAAACTATGACGTGCGAGTGTGAACAGTATGAACCCAAAGTTGTCATTCGCAACTACAGAATCCTACACTGCGCGTGGCCCGACACGCACTTGGCCGGTTTTTTTGTAAATTTATCGTGAAGGTTCAAAGGTATTGAATGATGATGAAATATGAAAGATGATTTTGACGGGCTGACTGAATATAATCAGTCATCCCTGTAAGGGTGTGTCGAGGGTCATGTTACACTCTGTATATTTATTTTAAGCATTTAAATCAAATGCAGACTCACCAGTGATCCATATCGGCACAGCATTCCCGACCGCCAGGGCCGCAACGAGGATGACCAGCTTAGCAACCATTGTCCTTCCTTATTTCTTGGAGTACTTGAGAATTGCACACCTTTCGCCAACTATGCTCATTGCAAAACATTTCTCCCAGCTTAAATAGTGAAAATAAAGCCCCCACTCGCACTTACTGGGTCACTATGACGTATTGACACTCACAAATTGTTCTCGCAAATTACGGTAAAGTAATTTGATTAGATAGATATGGCTGGGCTGACTCGAGCCCCATAATTAACTAGCTATATAGTCTTCTTCTTATCGTGTCGGTGGCTCAAAAAGTCTTAAAGAATCCTATATTTTATCCCTCCAGTATTTAGCCACAGCCAATGCAATGCCATACAATTTTATAACACTGCTTCAAGTATTTTCTTATGTATGTTTAGTTCGCATTAAGTTATATTAATATGCCGGAGTTATAAAGTCCACGTGGACGAAGTCGCGGGCATCAGCTAGTAATTAATAAAGTTTGGCAACTGCCAGATACTGCGTTTCCGAGTACCGGAGTAAATCCGTAAAAACAATCACTATCCTTACAAAGTATAAAACAAAGTCGCATCCCGCTGTCTGTCTATACCAATGTATGCTTAGATCTTTATAAAACGACGCAAAGATTTTGTGCGGTTCTTATAACAGATAGAGTGATTCAAAAGAAGGGTTTCTATCTATAACGCAAGTCCCGTCCAGCCGGGTAGATCTGCTAGTGTACCTATAAATACAAATCCAAACTAACTTTTATCCCTTGCTCACATAGTCAGCATGTAGCATCGTAGTCGTTAAAGAAATAGACAGATTACAAGGACCAGGTCGGAGACCAGCTGGCCGATTTGCTAACTCGGTGTACAACGATTTGATTGTCACTTTAGCATCCATTACGGTTTTCATATCTTAAATAAAAATAGTCATTCATACCGAAGCCGTAATGAATATTGAAGTTACCATGAAAATGATGTACACCGTAGCTGTCAAAAGTTAGCAAATAGGCCTGCAAGTCAGGGTGGGTGGGTATAATAGATATCTAGTGAGCAAAAATATTGAACACGTGTAGACACGTGAATTTCTACTAGAAATAGACTCTCCTTAAATAGGTAGGTAAGTACATTACGATTTACATTTGTAGTTATTGAAAATTCGCGGCTATTAAAAACCACATAATTAAATCCACTGTGAAACTTAGATCATCTTGAGATTACGGAATAAAAGAGAGAGTTTGATAAGTTCATTGATATCGTAAATCTAAGCCATCTTTATTGGTCAATTAACAACAAACGACTGTTTGATTCGGACCATCAGATGCTTAGTCATAAAATTCAAATTTACTAGAAAAGCTGGAATCTAACTTATTTCATTGATAGCGGATATGGAGACAACAACGACCGTAAATAATGTTGCTATCGCAAATTTATTCACTGCAAGCTATTTGGCTAAGTGTCGTCTGCGCTACCAATCATTTACTTAAAATAAATTTATTGAGAATATAATCCTTGCTGAGTGGGCCGATGGAAACATTTCAAAAGGTCTATCCGAATTCATATTTTTTTCTTTAGCAAAATATTTTGTTATACATAACAACATAATTAAAATACTCTTTGGCTATATACTCTGTAGACTCGCATCATGCCTTTATTTTAATAATTAAAACCATGGAGATATATATACTACGTATTAAAACTGTGTTAGTCTTGGAACAACAAGGCAACTTTTGTGTTTGCATCATAGGCTATGAGTCGGACACAATTTTCCACGTTTGGGCTAATAGAGTCTATCTGGACTTTAAATAATCTAAGCAAATACTCTAGTTAAGGCGATAATACTTCTCTCTTATTTCTTATTACGACAAAAAGATTTTAATTGTAATTTGCCTACATCGTCCAATCATTTCTGAGTTTTATAAAATTTTATGATCAATGTGTGATGTGGTCCCAACGGCTTTCTAAGTTCTTTTCAGTGAATTGAAAAAATAATTTTAGATTATACTACAATAGAAAGCCAAAGGCTTTTATGATCTGTGAAATAACATTTATTATGTTATTTCATAGATCATAAAATAATTTCTTAGTTTTATTGCATTTTAAATTATACGAGGTAATATGAGATTAAAACGGAGATAGGTAAAATATATAAAAGAAAACAACGAAGAATATATTTTCGAATAGTTTTTATTTTATTGAGCCTAATCGACTTCAAAATAAATAATGCATGTCGTAATAAATACTTTGCATATCATTTCACAATCCTAAGTAACGCCTAGAGATAGCTCGAACCGGTCCTCATAATTTGAGTGACCCATATTCTTTTGTTACAGCCAACTATCAATGGCATAAAATCTAGAATTTGCTTTAATAAGTACTGACCTCTACGCCATTTGCAAAATTTATCGAAAAATGGTATTTCCAAAGTTGTGTATCCAAACATAAAATCGAAACTTTGGCATAACTTAAAACTAGTTGTTTTACCATATAATGCATCGAGGCCAATGGAAGTTATTAATTAGTTATCTGAAGTATTTACATTTTATAGGTAAGTTTACTTATTTGAGCATATACAGTTTTATCACAGCTCTAGCTTGGAAATTAGACATCTTCTTCCTTTACCTTATCCCACTTTTTTATGTGGGGTCGGCACAGTATGTCAGTTCTTTCCACCTTGATCTGTCATCCACCATAGCCTTTGTCACTCCCTTCCTGTTCATACTTTCTGTGACACTATCGATCCATCGTTTCTTAGGTCTCCCTCTGTTCCGCGTTCCATCTACTTTCAAATTACTAGCTTGGAAATTAGACATAACCGACATAAATAACGCATATGAATATTTGCATATGATTATCACAGAAATAATATTATATATACAATTATAAGTTATAAATTATAACTTAATATAAATTATCCTAATTTGGTCTACCAGCGGCCGCAAATGATGCAGCGACGGCGAAGTTACCGCCATTCTGACCCTCGTTCGATCTTCCTTGGTTGTGGTCGTTGTATCCTCCAGGGCCTGTACCTGGACCTGTGCCAGGCCCATCTTCTTGGCTTCCATTCCTTTGATCGTCATCTCCGTGGCTTTCATCGAAGAACCCATTTGGACCCTGGAATCCATATCCTCCTCCATGCTGACCTAAAGATGGCCCGTAGTAATTTCCATTAAATTGATTGTTGTACGATCCTTGGCCATTGTTGAAGTAACCACCTGGTCTCTGGTAGTTAGGGTAGCCATGGTTAGGATAGCCCTGGTTAGGGAAGCCTCCATTGTATTGGTAATTGTTTGGGTAGTATCCGTTGCTATAGCCGCCGCCAGCCTCGTTCGCAGACGACTGTGACTGACTGATTGCGATGTTTATTGGCGGATAAGGTTGTTGATAGCCCGCGCCTCCAAAGTTTCCTTGATATCCTTGATAGCCGCCCTGGAAGTTACCCCCGAAGCCGCCGTTACAGATGCCGTATTTCCGACAGAGTATCTTGTCCTTCAGACCCCTCGGCTGGCGAACGAGTCCGCTGACCGCTCCACTCTCCGTCGCTTCTGCAAATTAAAAACATTACAAAGGGATCCATTACACACAATTACCTAACGGTGCCGATATCGCAAATCTATCGAGCGATCATGACAGCCCGCTGAGATTATAGTGTATCGATAAAAAATTACAACCTTGGGCCACGGCTGGGCTCGATCCCATGAAAGCGATGCCAATAAAGAACGGTAACAATCGAAAGCTAGCCATGTTTTGCTGTTTGTTCCGTTATTGGGTGTGTTAATTTTTTGCGGGTCAAAGCAGTTTTATAGTTTGACACGAGGCCATCCCCCACGCCCAGTATCCGAGGCATTGAATCTTTATTCGTGAAATCCCACGGAAGCAACTTGTAAACAATGTACATTTGTAAACAATACCTTCTTTTGGATTAACCGCTCTGAACTTAAATTTATATTTCAGCTAGACTTGATTAAAACTCCATCACAGTGGTCTTTAAACCTGAAAGATTCTTGTCGTTTGCTCAGAGATGGAGTTAATAGTTCATCTATCATTCAGAGTCACGAAGCTGAGACAGTCTAGTAGGCAACAGTTCTGAGCTCCTTACACCCCTCACCATATGTGCAATTGTATACTACCCCATCCCTCTCTATTAGCAATTGACATGAGTGGTAAATTATTTCAAAAAACGGACGTGTACAACATTAATGAAGGACAGGTTGTTCAAAAATATGTAATCTTCATTCCATATACTAGATTCTAAATAGACTATATTATTTGATTATTTAGACAGCCTCTGTGGTGCAGTGGTTAACATGGCCTACGACACGAAGGGTCCGGTTTAATTGAACCCGTTCAATCACCAGTCAGGTCATGATGGAAAACGATAGCCTGAGTTTTGGATATTTATCTTTATAAGTAATCTATTTAACTTAAAAGTTAAATCATTGAGTTAGTATCCTACGACACAAGTCTCGAACTTACTTTGTGTCAAGTTCAATCTAAGTGGTTTAAAAAAAAAAGAAACAGGCGAAACAATACCTATGTATTTCCTTCATTTCACAAAGATCGCAGGATTGTACATCTTTACCGGATACTCTTGTTTCGTGACAATAGAACGGAAGCCATGGTTTCCTAAATCCTTGAGATAATACTGTTTTTGCATAATTACAGATTTTGCCTATAACAGCAGTGGCAAGGCGCTGCGTGGGTGTAAGTTTTAGGTTTGTTGCCTACTCAAAGCTACATTTTACAATCATATGCAAATTTAAATAGAACGTGAAAATTAAAATTTACAGGGATCATTTTTTTTTCTGAATACTGATATCCTGGAAAGTTTTTGAGTGTAATCCTGTCATCACATCAACTCATAGATAATTAATTAATTCCAAAGAGCACATAACTTATTTGGGTTTGTTATGTACTTATACTTAAATAATCAAATCATCAATTAATTAAATAAAACAAAAATTTCATATAGTTTCTAACATTGAACTATGAATATTAATGTTTTGTAATAAAAAAATACCTTTTTGTCTTTTTATTCCAACACTGGTGTTAGATTTTTCAAGCTGCCTCGGGGCTCTGATAAGTATAATATTATAATTTGGATTATTTATTTTTTCCTAACTAACGATGCAAACTTTAGATTTTGTTGTAATTCCATTTATGTAGCCATAATACAGGCTCTGCCTAGTATGGATACGCAAGAAATTGTGTTACGAATTATATAATAATAATTATGTAAACATGTGTTTTAAAAAACAGCTGTATCAAATTTTTTTGGGATATAAATATATTTTCATTTCATTTCATTTCGGCTAAAAGACTGTCACCATTGATGTCAGCCGTATCAACAGCAATGTGCCTACTATGCAATATAATCTCTACTAATATTAAAAAGAGGAAAGGTTTTATTGATTGTTTGAATTGAATAGGAGACGAAACAACAAGACCGATTTTCAAAATTCTTCACCTAAAGCTTATCTGCGGGTGACAAAGGCGCAATTAACGCGGGCGTAGTCGTGGGAAAGTTGCTATTATGCATAAAGTAATATTTAAAAAAAAATCTTACAAATGCCTTACAAACTTAGTAACTAAATACAAACATGTTTTCATGAAAAGTATGCGCGTTTTTTTTTTATCGAAAAATCATCATCATCAGGTCTTTTGAGATTCCACTGCAGGAGCATGACCCTCTCTGTACTACCAGAGCAGTCAGAGGATCGAAAGATATATCATACATATTCTTCTCTCAGTGGATAACAAGTACGTCTTGATTCACGCAACCTCGGCCAGCGCGAACTTGAACTTAGATTATTTGGCGCAGATACGCCGCCGCGGACCAATTACAGATATCTCACAATATAATTTATAACGTCCATACTAAACTGGTTGGTTTTACATTCTTCATTGAATTTTTTTATTAATTTGAATAATTTGTTCTCTAATTTTACAAGTAACCAAGATCCCGCAGATGAGTAAATTAGTTTTCAAGATATAGGTAAAAGAACTTCAAAACAAGGTCCAGTAGTTTCGGAGCTATTTAATGCAAACAAATAATGTAATATAATATAGGCATGTAACATCCGGTTCACTATCCGAACGCATAACTTATTTTGGTATAAAAGTTGTTTCGCATAAAGGTATGTTACGCATAAAATTTGTATGGAAAATTTATGCGTAACATACCTTTATGCGAAACATTTTTATGCGAAACAACTTATATACCAAAAAAAGTTATGCGTTTGGATAGTGAACCGTAACATACTCGTCTTCATCGTCACTTACCATCAGGTGAGATGGGCGACAATTGACTAATTCAATATATATATAAAAAATTTAAAAGTCTTTCCTTTTTATAATATTTTTTCATTATAGTAATATTTTTTTTAATGGAAAATTAATTATTGAGTGCGTTTGCAATGTTGCCTCTTGGGAAGCAACGATGAGGTCTAGGGTCTTACGCACAAACTCAAATAAGTAATGCCTATTAATTCTTCTGATTGTACTTACATTCGAATATCATTAGATGTAGAACAAAACACCACACATAAAATCTTAACAAAAAAAAGCAATGGCCGGTTGACTGAAATAATTACATCTTGGAAAATTACCTAATTACGTATTTTAAGATAAGAATATGTGAAACGTATTTCTTTTATTAACTCGGACTTGTTTTATTTAAGATTAAGAATTAGCAAGGCGTGGCGCAGTGGTCAAAACGCCAGGTTGCAACATGAGGGCACCAGGTTTGATTCCCGGCGTACTTGCGATACTTGTACTTCATTTTCACAGGTCACTGTCTGCTCTTCTGGTGATGCCCAAGAAGGGTTGGTGTCAGGCTAGCGACCGGCCGTAAAAACCTTACCCAAATCATAAATCGACTGCATGAATCCTGTAATAATAACGGAGCCCGGACCGACGAGTAAAAACTAAGAAGACAAAATTCCGGAACAGTAATTAAAATTCGGATTCAACCAGGCGAAGCCGAGGGCAAAAGCAAGCATCTACTATAATATTATGTTTTGGTCGAATGTAATTAATTACGCGATGAGTCAACGGTAATAAAATATTCTGAGAGAAATACCTTTATGTAAATCTTCCGGTTCCGTTGGAAACGATTTATGTGGTAGACCTTCAATGAAATCATGTGTTTATATCCACTTTTTAACTTAAATCTACCTCAGCATCATCATCAGGTCTTTTTTTAGTCTCCACTGCAGGAGCACAATCCTCTCTGTACTACCAGAGCCATACATATTAGCCAGAGCTGTCAAAGGATTTGGCCTACATTCTTCATGCTGGCCAGTCGGGTTGGAGAAGTATCTTTGATGTTTATAAGCTTTGTTACACCTGTGTTTCCTAAGTCCCGTGGATGTCGTAAAAGGCGACTTAGGAAACACAAGCTAAACAAAGCTTACAAACATCAAAAAGACCTCTCCAACCCGTCTGGCCAGCGTGGAGAGTGTAGGCCAAATCCTCTGACTACTCCGGCTAATATATTGCTGTGGTAGTACAGAGAGGGTCGTGCTCCTGCAGCGGAGACTAAAAAAGACCTGATGGATGGATGGATGGAACAGAGACAGGACAGAGGAGAACAGAAAGGTTCTTGAACGGCGACCACGTACCGGGAAGCGCAGCATTGGACACCCACCAACCAGGTGGTAGGACGACCTGATAAAGGTGGCAGGAAGGCACTGGATGCAGGCCGCCTATCTTCAACATGGGACTTCTTGCGGCTGAAATGATGATGAAATTGAATAACTGATATTAACACGCATCAATACATTAAACAATAAATATTGAAACTCATTCCGCAGTCAATAAAAACATCCATTTAATTAAAAGATTATCACGTCTCGGTGTTGTGAGCAAAAAAGCGATAATGTTCCAACAAAGAGCCGTAACGGGAGATTTTAAAAGCATTTATCATAGTTATTAACGTATTGTAACAAAAGACTATTGAATTATATACCGTCTAGGTTTCTAACGGTTTGGGCTATAAGCAGCTATAAAGATAAAAGTATTGGATTTAGATTTTTGATTATTCGACTTGGGGTCTAAGGTGAAACTAATGTCTGTTTTGTTATGTTAAATATATTCATATTTATCACAACAAATTGAATGAAAATATTTTTATTCCATATACTTATTTCTTTTTTAATTACTCAAATAAACCTAGCTTCACTGTAATTTATGAACTTGTACCTTAGGATACTAAATCCAAGACCAAGGCCAATCTGAAAAAGATCCCTGATGACCTAGCCATAGGTTGAACCCAGGACCCTGTGATTCAAAGGCACTGGCGGTGCCACGAAGTCATTGATATCGTCATTTCATATGTAATAATTATCTAATAAAGAATCTATAGATAGAAGCCCAAATAACTACGCCTATCGAAATCTAAAATAACTTACTTACCCACGAACTACTTACCAAATAGCACATTGGTGCGAAACAAATCACATCGTTTACTTTTCTTTATTATTATGTGTCATCATCTTATTAAATATGGTTTTGGCCAACACTGTAGCCAGTGGCCAGATTTCCAAGCTGCCTAGAGACATCTGACATAGCGTAACGACTGCCATCTTATGGTGATAGCCGGGGTCAGCCATTATAGTCCCGGCTCTCGTCGTAAAGTGGCTGTCCCATCAAAGTAAAACTTTAAAAATAGATCATCATCATTTCGAGTAGGTGCCGGTCAGTCGACCCTGGTGTCAGAGTTCTTCGGAACCGCCTCTCGGCCTCTGACGTGGTTCCTTTAAACGACTACCAGATGGCAGCCGGGACCAACGGCTTAACGTGCCTTCCGAAGCACGGAATCATCTTTCTTATCAGACAATCAGGTGATTCATGCCTGCAATGTCCAAACCAAACTGGAAATAACTTAACAAAGTATGCTTCCCGTGGGAATCGAACCCACGACCCCCGGGTCAGTAAAGCAAACGTCTAAATCAATGGACCACAGAAGCTGTAAAAATAGGTGAACAACAGACAGACCAGAAAGAGATGGAAGAACGAGCTTCAAAGCTATCGGAAAGACTGGATTTCAATAGCCTCAGACGGTAATAGATGGAATGATGAAAGGGAGGCCTTTGCTCTGCAGTGGGACAGCATAGGTTGGTATAAGCTAGAAATAGAAGCAACCTGAGTTTGCACTGCATCCCACAAAACTAGGAGATAGGTATTAAATAAGTACAAATACGCAAATAAATAAAGAAATATATTTTAAAAATTCAGTCCTATCAATATTCAACATTCTCTACAATTACTAAGTTCATTTTATAGTAACATCGAAATCCGTAAGTGAGCATGAGTCATTTATGCAAGTTGGATCGATCACCGATCCCCTCAACCCTGGGCCTGTGCCTTAGCAACAGCCACAGCTATAGCGGTTCCCGAGTCGCTCTCAGCATTGCTTGCAGAGTTTGATCCTGATCCTGACCCACACGTGTCACAAGGTTGGCCCTGGTTTTGGTTAGAATTGTCCCGACCGCGGTAATAGTCATGGGAGTGATGGTGTCCCCAGTATGGTGGTGGGGGCGGCGGTGGCGGCGGCGGTGGTGGGGGCCAGTACGGCGGAGGGGGCGGCGGCGGCGGGGGGCAGTAATGAGGGGACCGTTTGAATCGTTCTATTACTTTGAGGTCGCCATCTGAAAAATAAATTATTTGGTCAGGTCATCTTAGTTTTTAAAACTAACTAGACAAGTTGGACATTGACGAACCTCAAGGCAGAGTTCCTCTTTTGATTATTTGCACTCGCTCTCACCGAATAACAGGTGTGATTTAAAAGTGAAAGAGTGGAATATTCAAGTCCTTCGTGGATGAACGGATAGCTCCACTATCGGTAATTTTGATTTTTATTTTTATTAAGACATTCTTCTAATAATTTACTTGCAATAAAGAAAATCGCAGGAATATTATCCACAGAAAACTGCTCTCGATTACAAGTACGTCTGACTGCATTTTGTTACTTACTATCTTACATACTTATTATCTTATTTATTTATTTAATAAGAGTATATATTAGAATAGCAAACCATTATAAATGCATAAAAACACTTACGTCTCACTTCAGCTGAAGCATTTTCTACAACTATAACAGATAGCAAGAAAACAACGCCTATTCGCCACATTTTGGAGTGATCTGAATAAGTTTGTCAAACGCTACATTTTTATATGTCTCCTATATCAACAGTACTAGGAACAAATCGTGTTCATGTGATAAATAGTCATATTCACTTAGCCAGTAGGTGCCAAAACGTGCTTTGATGGATTTGTCTCTATTTGTACTTTTGCGGTCGGAATATGTATTTTTTATTTACGCGTGGTTTTTCATGATGTAAGAGCATCTCGTCTGTTGAGATGAGGAAATGTGGTAACGAAAATATGAATGGAAAATCACTATGATATAGTTTAACCGTGAACCCCCAGAGGACCCGTCGTGATTTCCGAGGTTTGCAGATAAAAATAGAGATGAGTCATCAGTAGGACAGTGAAGTTTTGTTAATACGCTCATATACCTAGGTCATGTTGGTTAAAACAGTAAAATCGATACACAAAATACCTAAAAGGAACTCAAAATATGAGTGTAGGGTTACAAGACTTATTCCTTAGTATATAAATGACTGTTCAAATTCACCGTGTGGTTCCCGGCAGAGTAGAATAGGACCACTCCATGTTATTCCCTGGACGTCGTAAAAGGCGACTAAGTAAACACAAGCTAAACAAAGCTTATTAACATCAAAGAGACTTCTCCAACCCGTCTGGCCAGCGTGGAGAGTGTAGGCCAAATCCTCTGACTACTCAGCCTAGTTTATGGCTCTGGTAGTACATAGAGGGTCCTGCAGTGGAGACTAGAAGGAGATGATGATGATGATGATGTTCAAATTCCAAAAGTAACGGGGCCTTAGGATCAATAATCAAACTATCAACACCAAGACGTCAATAATTCAAAATATGTAACTACAACTAACAGATAGCTATAAATAAAAATACCCACAAGACCAAATCAACATTTTTTAAGTATTTTTACGTTATAGAGCAAGTGATTAATCGTGACATTTTTCATAGTACTTCTTCTTCCTCTAAATATATAAAAGGCACACCTGATTGACTCATCTATCAACGCACAGCACAGCCGAAACTAATGAACGGATTTCGCTAAAATTTATTTGGCTTAGATAGTTGTAATGACGTAGGCATCCGCTAAGAAAGGATTTCGAAAATTCACCCCCTAAGCGGGTGAAAAAGGGGTTAAAATTTTGTATGGAAGTCCGTCATTTTTAGAGCTGAAACTTTGTTTTCTTATGTTTTCGCGATTGTTACACATTTAAATAAAATTATTTTAATACGGTTTTTATCGCGTTTATTACATTATTTATACACCTAACGTTTCGAGCACTTTACAGTGTTCGTGGTCGCAGGTAGACTAAGTTGACATTTGTACATAATGTTTTCTTATGTTTTCGCGATTGTTACACATTTAAATAAAATTATTTTAATACGGTTTTTTTAAATGTCAACTTAGTCTACCTGCGACCACGAACACTGTAAAGTGCTCGAAACGTTAGGTGTATAAATAATGTAATAAACGCGATAAAAACCGTATTAAAATAATTTTATTTAAATCTGAAACTTTGTTTTAAGGTTAACAATTAGAAATAAACAGTTGCGTTTCTTAGGGTTTTTGAAAATTTAACCCCTAAGGGGGTGAAAAGGGGTTTGATTTGTATGGGGAAACAAGATTTATACTATTTTATTCGAAACTTCTATAGGAGTACTTCTAATAATAAATGAGTAAACAAGGCTTCAGACGTTTTCAGAATTCAACCCCAAAAAGGTGGAAAAGGGGTGACAAATAACCGAGTTCTACGCGAAGCCGTGGGCAAGAGCTAGTCATAAATAAATAAAGAAACTATTTTAAAGTAAATTATAGAAATTTTGGTTTGATAAATAGGGAAGTTTCCCTATTTATCAAACTTCCTGGACATTATGGTTATTACCATAAGGATTTCAGGCAATCTGATAGCCGAAACATTGTGAATGGTTTTACGAATTATTACCTGTAATGCCCGGAAGTACCGGCCATTTCGGGCGTCATGGTGTATTTTTGTTTTATACTAGGCCATTAGAGACCTGAGATAGAGACTGAAAATTATTGTGAATTCAAAGTTTGCAGTTACACTAAAAAGGAAGTCTTCCCAATAATTCATCAGCATTACGCTCCAATCGTGTAGGTATGGTAATTGCCTATGAAAATATTAAGGTTACCAAATATAATTATTACCCAATTTAAATACTCGTGTATACCTAAATCAAAACAGTCGCTACATCTCAATTTTTTACAAAGTATACGCAATATTTGCATTTGCATTTCGTAGCATCGACATCTCAAGAAGGAATTCAAACACGCAAAAGGAGATGCGGTTCTGCTTTTTAAATTTCTCAAAAAAATAAAGCTAAATAAATTATAGTTTCACCTTCAGTGATTACGGCGTTTGCCTTGTTCGATCGTGGGTTCGATTGCCACGAGAACCATACTTTGTTCAGCTGTTTCCAGTTTGGCTAGGACATTGCAGGCATGAATCACCTGATTGTCTGATAACAAAGATGATTCCGTGCTTCGGAAGGCACGTTAAACCGGTGGTCTCGGCTGCCATCTGGTAGTCGTTAAAGGATCCACGTCAGTCCGAGAGGTGGTTCCGAAGAACTCTGACACCAGGGTGTGCATGGTCGACTGAACATGTCACCTACACGAAATGATGATGACCTTTTGCGTAAGAATGTATCATATTTGACAAGCAAAGCATCCCGGTTTCAGATCAGGAAAAAAAATCTTATGTACATCTGTCCCGCTGTCCAGCTGTTCTCTCCTACGGGTCAAATTTTTAACTACCTATTTTAGTGGAATTTTGCAAGCAGGTTTGACAGTAAATAAATGTACTTATATATAGGTATTTAGCTAGTGCCATATTAAGCTGTGAACAGTGTTAAAGTATACAGATTTTTGTCAAATTCGATTTTGGAACGCCTTTGAGGCACATGCCGCTTAAAACTTATTTATTTTAGAAGTCGCTATTATAAATTCACGAGGTCTGCAGCACTTGCGAGTAACTACCAATACTATACTATCAATCATCATCATCACCTTTAAAAGGGTATATTAGCAGTGCGTTTTCCATACAAATGTATTTCTCTATTTTCTCGCTGAAAACTGCTTCTAGAGGCACAATTCTTTTTACATACAATCTATTACTAAAAAAAAAAAACCGGCCAAGTGCGTGTCGGGCCACGCGCAGTGTAGGGTTCCGTAGTTGAGAATGACAACTTTGAGTTCACACTATTCACACTCGCACCTTACAGTTTAACGACCAAAAACATCTGACAATGAAAATAGTATGAAATTTTACAGTTTATAAGTTGGTTGCCTATGACTTTTTAGTTTGTACTTAGTACTCAGCTCTGATAGTTTTCCTTTCAACTTCAGTATATATGCTACTGCTGTAATTTTTTTCACGTATCTATATATAACCGTTTAGCAGATAGAGGGGGGGGACACTTACCTCTAACAAAAATTCGCACTTTAAAACCAAATATTTCGGAAACGGATCCCTAAATTGAAAAATAGTGTTCTCAACCTCACAATATTTTTGAAAGACCTATTTAACGATACCCCACACTATGGGTAAATAGAGAAAAAAAAATTACTCCCCTACTTTACTTGTATGGGAGATACCCTAAAAAAAATTTTTTTTCAAGTTTTTATTCTACCACTTTTTTGCCATGATTAATATACATACCCATACCAAATTACAGCTATCTAGTACTTATAGTCTCTGCGTAAAACCGCGGACGGACAGACAGACAGACAGACAGACAGACAGACAGACAGACATGGCGAAACTATAAGGGTTCCTTGTTTACTACGGAACCCTAAAAAGGTATGACCCTATGTTTTATTTTTTTCTAAAAACCTGTTTAAAAGAAAAAAATGTATAAAAAAAATGTTTTTTGGAAAAAATAAAAAATAGGGGCATTCCTATTTTAGTACTAGATTTTATGAAAAAAGAATTGTGGCTCCAGAATCAGTTTTCAGCGAGAAAATAGAGAAATACATTTGTATGGAAACCATATTGAAAAAATACTGCTAGTATACGCTCTTAAGTCTTCACTGCAGGATCAAAGGCACCTGGCTACCAACTCAAAATAATGACCAATCTTTGTAGTTATTGATTGATAGTATGTAAGTGACGGAATATAGTTCGCGTTACACATTTATTAAGATCTATACACAAGTCGTAGCAAATTTCGTGTATATTTAAGAGCTAAATATATTTCATTTAGCCGCAAGATGTCAACTGCTTGACGGATATAGGGCACAAGGATTTCCGATACGACCGGTGGGAAACGGAATGTTTCTCTGCGACATCAGTCAAGTCGTCTGACCCCTTGGTCGTTGGAATTTTTGAAGTTAGTCCAATTGTTGATGTAATTAAATTATCTCAAATTTCGTGTTCCCATTCTTTCTTCGCTTGAGTTGACATGAAAGAGGAGTTATCCCATCCCAACTAATATTATAAATGCGAAAATGAGTTTGTTTTTTAACTGTTTGTTTGTTACGGCGTCACACCCTATATACTGAACCGATCATCATGAAATTTTGCATACATGTTTTCTGGAGTACAGAGAAGGCTACCTTTCATTCCGGAAAAAAGTACTGTTCCAGAAGGATCGACACAAACGCGAGCGGAGCCGAGGGTGAAAGCAAATTTAATCATAAAAATTTGTGAATCTAAAGCGGTTGCTTGTAACCAACTATGAGTAAGCACGTGATATCTATTATTATGTGTCTTTCAGGTAAGTCATCATACATCACCATCATTTCATATGGGTTCTCAAGATCAAAGAAGAGCCCTATGAGTTTTTATATTGCTTTATAGTTTTCTCAGATGGTTTTGTGTAACGCCCAATGCCAAAGAAAGGGACCGGGACTCTCTGAAGCACGGATCATCTTTGTCATCAGACAAAATCAGGCGATCAGCTTGCATTGTCATAACCAAACGAGAACAATTACAAAAAGTTGGTATTCTCGCCAGGAATTGAACCCCGAGTTCGATAAACGAGAACGTTATAATTTTACGTCTATACAATTTCAAGTGTTTATCTATGGCACTTTTTCTTAATCTACTATTATTCTTAGCACATAATAATTTTCTCCATAACATATAAACGCATAAAATAATACAAGTAATACAAATAATAATACTTTATTGCAGCACACATATAAAAATATTTATTATTAAAGTTTA
Organism: Rhodophaea formosa; assembly: GCA_963082605.1. Classification (NCBI taxonomy): domain Eukaryota; kingdom Metazoa; phylum Arthropoda; class Insecta; order Lepidoptera; family Pyralidae; genus Rhodophaea; species Rhodophaea formosa. The sequence continues at coordinate 22,353,285 of OY720204.1, forward strand.
AACATTATATAACAGGTACAAAACACATGAAAAGTCGAAATATACAATGGCACAATTGGTCGTATTTATTTTCCACCGACGGACACAGCAATTGCATCACCAGTACGACTCTTAGCATTACTCAGAGCGTAATTACTCTTGCCGCACTTGCTACATCCAGATTGGCCAGCTGTATCCAGACCCTGGGAAGCCAAGCTTTGAGCAGCGGTAAGAGCTGATTGGGCATTGCTGTAAGACTGCTGATTACCAGCATTGGAATGTTCTTGAGCGTTGAATCCTGATTCACCACCCTGGGATTGCTGTTGGCCACCACCGGAATATCCTTCAACAGCAAGTCCTGATTGACCACCTTGAGAATGCTGTCCGTTGCCAAATGAACCGTGTGATTCGTAGTTGGAACTGTATCCACCTTTTGAACCTCCTCCTTGCCCAAATTGTCCTTGCTGTTGTTGTCCCGAACCTGAAGAGAAGCCTCTGCTTGAATAACCTTTGCCTGAGCCAGATTGACCGCCACCAACTATGCCAGGGCCAGACCCACCTGAACCTCCTTGTGATAAGCTTTGAGCTTCAGAGGCACTAAAGCTTCCTGATTGAGACTGCTGTCCATCACCGCTTCCAAAACCAACGTGATTTCCGGATGATCCACCGTAATGCTGATTTCTAGCTCCGCCACTAGAAAAATGACTTTCTTTGTAACTACCGCCTGAAGAAGACTGACCGCCAAAGCCACTTGAGCCAGACTGTTGTCCATCGATTCCTCCAGAAGAGCCAGCAACTCCGCCAGAGCTCCCAAACTGACCAGAGCTTGACTGCTCATTATTATCACCACCCGCATCAGATGCAGCTAAGGAGAAAGCTTGTCCAGTGCTCTGAGCTCCACCCACAGCAGTAGCAGCAGCGCCGCTGAAGACTCCTTGCGGTTGACCATTAGGGCCTCTCGCAAAGCCACTCCAGTTGCGTGTGTGGAAGAATGGTGGAGGAGGTGGTGGTGGCGGATGCGGTGGAAATGGTCCGTCATCTTCGCAAGAGTGGCACGGAGAACGCGCTACCCTTTTTAGCAGCGTGTCTGAAAAAGAAACAAAATTAAATATCGTGTTAAGGGTATGAAAGTTTGTGTGAAACTGAGTCATTTTTGGAGTTCAAATTTTAATATTTGATGTGTCTGTCATCTGAACTTGTTTCCGAATCTTCATCTGAGCTGAGTAAGGACAAGGGGTACCATCGGGGCCTGGATAGACTGTGTGATAGAACCAGAACCATCAATGAATATGATAATGAATATGAAATGAATGATAAAGTCGAGGAAAACAGTAATCTAACTATATCTAGATAAAATCTTACCTTTGGGTTCAAGAACTGCGCTTTGCACCACCAATGCGGTGAAACCCACTAAAACTATTACCAATTTTGCCATCTTGCTGAAGATCCAGATCAGTTCTGAGATATATAGTGTTCGGTGGCCACATTTATACTAATAATTGGCTGATAGAATACATTTTCCGAGAGCATCCTTGTCTAGCGTCACACAAATTGATTTTGTACACAGCAAATATAACACTTATGGAAATTCACACGATTGTATTGATTCGATGTTTTGGCAACAAATTTGTACTAGGTAAAGTCCAGAGAAATTACCTCATGTTTACAAATTACGTAAGTTATTACTCGAATTTATACATACTTGTAAAGTGGAAGGAATGGGGCGTTTACCTTCTCATTTGACAATATCATGGTCATAGATACATAAACATTCCAAAGTTTGGTTCGAAATGAAATGTAATGATATTTATTTGCATAAGTGTCGTACAAAAGATGGAATACATTAAAAGCAAAAGCGTACACTTAGCCGTTTCCAGCCTGCAAAATGAATAATAAATGAATTTACAAATGCTTATCAAAGTTATGAATTCAAAGATGTATAATTCAATATGTCAATAGTACATTCGGTTCGGTCTAATAACCCCGAGCGACTGCTTGTAAACTTATAGAAGAAATAAAGTACATGGTTAAGTGGTGTTATTATGGCAGAATACTTACAGGGTCCCTAAAACTTCTCTAATCAAATGCTTTAGTGAAGTTCTAATCGGAAACAATACGGAGGCCGTGTTGCTCGTAGGAAACAACCAACGGATTCCTTTGACATCCATCCATTGACATCAATGATTAAGGTTAAAAAACCGGCCAAGTGTGAGTCAAACTCGCGCAATGAGGGTTCCGTACAAACACACACACAATGTGCAAAAAATGTTTTATTCAATTGACTAGCGCCATCTAGTGGTGTTTTAGTGAACTATTTCCCTAGATGTACTTATTATTGTGAGTTTACCACTTAATTTTCAAGTGATAGAATTCTTATTATTTTTCCTGTAATCTTTAAGGAATGAACTACATTTTGTAATTTTTTCAAAATTTTCGGCCCGGTTGTTTCGGAGATCAGGGGGGGGGAATGGTCAATTTTTGCCTTTTTTCGTGAATAAAATCAAAAGTATTGATTTTACCCGAACAAAAAAAAATATTTTTGAGATCCTCATAATGAGCCCTTTCATTTGATATATGACACAGTAAGGTTTGCAAAACTTTCTTTTAAAATTTTGTAATTGGGCCCCTCAAAATGACCCTTATTTCAAAAAAATCTTTATTTACTTTGCACATCCGTGTTTGGGTCATAGGATTACACTATCTTACCAAATTTCATCTAATTTGGTTCAGTAGATTTGGGAAAAATCGGCTGTGACAGACGGACGGACGGACAGACAGACGCTCGAGTGATCCTATAAGGATTCCGTTTTTCAACTTTTGTACGGAACCCTAAAAACAGTTGAATCTGAGATTACATCAGTTTTATTGATGGTAACTATTTTCATACCAAGGCAATCCAACTTGACAGGGATTTTTTTTCATCTGCTTGGGTTTTGGTTTTATCTCATAGTCTTTCGGGGCGCCGGGGCCTATCACCGGCCCCCTGACTCCGGGTTTCGAAGTGTCTCCGGTAAGGATTCGCAGCCCTCGCCCAATGATGACGTACATAGGCAAATTTTTGATACTTTGGGTTACATTGATGAGATTTTCGTTTGATTCCTTTTTAAAATATAGCCGGTGTTACTTGCAAAATAATGATTTTAAACATAAGTTCAGTAGTTTTTGAGTTTATCCATTAAAAATATACACACAAACTCACACACAAATCTTTCCTCTTTATAGCTAGATCTTCTCTCTTTGCTCGTCTTAAATCTAGATCGACAGAAATCAAGTACATTTTTTTTAGCTTACCTCACACTAAGCGAGTGAGTGAGAGAGTGAGTATTTTGTATTTTAATAGACTAGTTACTTCCTGCGACTTCATCCGCGTGGTTTTTGTAATATCACACAGTTGATCCGGGCAGGGGTACCCCGGGTCCAAACATGCTAAGATAATAAAGACATTAATTTATGACAAAGCCTATCCGGGTCCGCGGACAACTCCCGGCCCCGGGACAGACCTCTGAACTTTTTTTTTATTACACTTAGATCTCAGAGACTTCAATATTTTCCGTAGTACACATCCAATAATTACGTTTATAGGCAATTTTCGGTACCTTAGGTATGTTAGCTTCGAACGAATCCCTCACCATAAGTCTTTTTACTCTCCACTGCAGGAGCACGATCCTCTCTGTACTGCAAGAGCCATAGCCAGAGCAGTCGAAGGATTTGGCCTACACTCTCCACGCGGGCCTTACTAGAGTCAGAATCCCAAATTTTGTGAAATATAATTTAACCATGTTACTCGCTGTAATGTAGCTTTCTATGGATGAAAGAATTATGTTTTCAGTTGTTTTTGAGTTTATCCAAACTTATAAAAACACAAATCTTGCCTCTTACAATATTAGTCTAGATTATTTATTTAGATAATCATCCGAGACCCAAAGGGCGATGTGAAATAGATCGTTTTCCATCTTGACTTGACTTAAAACCGCTTGACTTAAAATTTTAAGGCACTTAATAATAATAATAATATGACGCTGTGCTTGATCGGCTTCGCCTGGAGGCGTTACCTGATCGCCCAACTGCCGCTATACCACAGGGGCCATCTATCGTGCCGAGAAATCGGACGCCAGTGCCTACCCAGTCACTGGACGTGGTGCAGTTGGCCCCTGTGTCTGATGAGAGCGACAATGCGATAAGCGTAAGTACCCAGGCCCATGAGCACTTGAGGAGGACTTTGGATGAGACGATTGCTCGGTATCGTGCCACACCTGACTCTAGGCCACGGATACCTCGCCTGCCTACGAATAGGCGTAATTTGGCGCTAATGGGAGTTCTGAATGATCTGCTAGCCCCGTATTTAGAGGCTAGTGTGGATCTTGTTGATACTCACTCAATCTTATACTGTGGGGCCATTGCGGCGTGTCGGGTTGCAGGTGTTAAGTTTCTTGGCACCGACCGTGCATCTCGGCCCGTCGACGGTATACCGGCATGGCAAAAAAGGATTGAGCGACGTATCAGCATATTCAGGACTCTCATTGCAAAGTTAATTTGCTTCAGGAGGGGCAACAACCGCCCCCGTGTCATGCGCTTCGTTAACCAGGCCTTCGCGGGCACTGGTGTCAGGCCCGACGACTACATGGCCTGTATTACGGAACGCATTGACTTCCTGAAGCAAAAGGTCTATGCGTGGGCGGGACGTATCCGTCGTTATAGAGAGCGTGTGGAGCGATTCCAGCTAAATCGTCTCTTCCAAAGTGACCAAAGGAAGGTGTATAAGAAGTGGGAGGGAACTGAGCAACGTGTGACCGATGGGCAGCTACCGGATGCTACTGCTATGACTAATTTCTGGCGTAGTATTTGGTCGGTGCCAGTCGAGCACACAGAGGGTGATTGGATGACTGTGGTTGAACGTGAGTGTGAGTCCATCGAATCCATGGGGGCTATAACGATCAGCCCCGATGACATAAGTTGTGTGATCCGTACGACGCAGAACTGGAAAAGTCCTGGGCCGGATGGATTGCACAACTTCTGGATAAAGTGGATTCGGAGCTCACATGAGCGTTTAGCCGCACAGTTTCAACAAGCCCTCGAGCTTGGTTCCTTACCATCTTTTCTTACGACTGGAGTCACCTTCCTGCTCTATAAATCTGGCAGTACCACGGATCCTAAGAACTTTAGACCAATTACGTGCTTGCCAACATTTTACAAGCTCCTTACATCCATTTTGAGAGCAAAAATTAACATGCACATAGTTGCAAACAAAATTATGGCTCCCTCTCAAAATGGGTGTAGGGTCGGGTCCCGTGGTACCAAAGAGCTCCTCCTCATGGACATGACCATTTGCAAGCAAGTCCAACGGAACAAGACAGCCCTCTCAACTGCTTGGATTGATTATAAGAAGGCCTATGATTCAGTGCCTCATTCATGGCTGGAAAGGATCTTAGAGTTGTATAAAGTTAATACAACTTTGAGATCCTTTCTTGGCACTTGTATGCGACAGTGGACCACAGTCCTTCGTCAGCCAGGTGGAGGGGATGGCTCCTCGGATCCGGTGGACTTGATAAGGATCGAGCGAGGCATTTTCCAAGGCGACAGTTTGAGTCCCTTGTGGTTTTGCCTAGCTCTGAATCCCCTCAGCACCTTACTGAGGGATTCAGGGCTGGGTTACCGCCTCCGAAGTGATAGAGAGACTATATCTCACCTGTTGTACATGGATGATTTGAAATTATTTGCACCAAAACGTCCTGACCTGGTTGAACTACTGAAAATCACAGAAAATTTCAGTAGCTCTATCAGGATGGAGTTTGGTGTTGATAAATGTGCGGTCATGCATGTCCAACGGGGGAAAGTTGTAAATTCAACAAATTTACAACTTTCTGAGACAATGTCTCTTAGATCTCTCTCGGAGACAGAAACTTACAAATATCTTGGTATGTCACAGTCATTGAGTATTGCTGATGGGGACATAAAGCAGGCTGTGAAAGAGCGTTTCTTCTATCGTCTGACAAAGGTACTTAAGAGTCTTTTGTCAGGGGGTAATAAGGCGCGCGCTTTCAATGCTTGGGTAATGCCCCTACTCACATACTCCTTTGGCATACTAAGATGGACCCAAACTGAGTTAGAAGCCTTGGATAGAAGAGTCCGTCAACAACTTACAACGCATCGCATGCTTCATCCACGGTCATCTGTTATGAGACTGTACATCCCACGTAAGTGTGGAGGTCGTGGTTTTTTAAACGCCAAAACTCTCCATAACCGCGAGGTGTGCAGTCTTAGGGATTACTTCCTAAACAATGATTGTGGGATGCATCGCGACGTTGTAGTAGTAGATAGGAGCTTCACGCCGCTCTCCTTGGCAAACGAGAATTGGCGCAGACCAACGGTGTTGAGCATCGAAGACCGCAGGAGCATATGGAAGAGCAAGGAGCTACATGGGCGGTTCTACCGGGCCTTAACAGGGCCTGATGTAGATCTGCTCGCGTCGGTGAACTGGCTACGTTTTGGTGATCTTTTTGGAGAAACCGAGGGTTTTGTTTGTGCAATTGCAGACGAAGTCATGATGACGAACAACTATCGGAAATATATCCTGAAGGACGGTACGGTCGACATCTGTCGGGCATGCCGCCGTCCCGGTGAGTCACTCAGGCATATTATTTCCGGTTGTTCTCATCTGGCTAACGGAGAGTACTTACACAGACATAACCTTGTAGCCAGGATCATCCACCAGCAACTTGCTCTTCGATATGGTCTTGTGGAATCTGAGGTGCCGTACTATAAGTACACACCAACGCCCGTTCTCGAAAATGGTCGTGCCACGCTGTATTGGGATTGATCTGTTATTACGGACAGGACTATTGTTGCCAATAAGCCTGACATCGTTCTGACAGATCGATCGACACGCCAGGCAGTGATCATTGATATCACCATTCCGCATGACGAAAACCTCGTGAAGGCCGAGAAGGACAAGCTCAGCAAGTACCTTGACTTGGCCCACGAGGTAACCGCCATGTGGGATGTGGATTCAACGATCATTGTCCCGATAGTCGTATCTGCGAACGGTCTTATAGCGAAGAGTCTTGACCAACATCTAAAGAGGCTTTCGCTAGATGGCTGGATCAAGGGACAGATACAGAAGGCAGTACTCTTGGATACGGCACGTATTGTCAGAAGGTTTCTTTCTCTGATGCCCTGACCGCTGGTAGCTTGAGCCTTGCTCCGTTGCTGGCGGCACTCTAGGTTTAGGTTTTTATAAAGTTTTTATGTTTTGTATTATATTTTTATATTTTACTTTTTATGTCAATTTTATAAAAACCTAAATTTAAGATAAAAGAAATAAATAAAGAGAATAATAATAATATCAAAATCGCACATTCCAAAGAGATGAAAGGTGGGTTTATAGAGCTTGGGAGCGACCGGACCAAGGTGTGGTTGACACGCATCTGCCGGATGATGATGCCATGTGTTCATTCTGGCGCAGCATCTGGTCGGTGCCTGTTAGCCATACCGAGGATGAATGGACTCAGGGGGTCGAGCGGGCGTGCGATCTAGTACAAGAAATGGGGGCAATTACTATCAGCCCCCAAGATGTAGTTTGTGCAGTCCGTCCGTTACCTAACTGGAAATCTCCAGGGCCGGATGGGCTGCACAACTTTTGGATAAAATGGTTCACTAGTTCGCACGCTCGCCTGGCAACTCTGTTCCAGTCAGCCTTAGAGTCAGGGTCGCTTCCCGAGTTTTTAACAACAGGTATAACCCATCTGCTCCATAAATCGGGTAGTACTGCGGAACCCAAGAATTATAGACCGATTACCTGTCTTCCGACAGTCTATAAAGTTCTTACATCTATTTTGAGAACTAAAATAAACAAACACATTGAAGACAATTCTATCATGTCTGCTTCTCAAAATGGATGTAGGAACGGGTCTCGTGGTACTAAGGAGCTACTCCTCATTGATATGACCATTAGCCAACAGGTCCGCCGTTCTCGAAGGAATCTGTCGACATGTTGGATAGATTATAAGAAGGCCTATGACTCGGTGCCACATACATGGCTCATGAGGGTGCTAGAGTTGTATAAAGTTGATGCAACTCTGCGCACCTTCCTGATGTCGTGTATGAGACAATGGAGGACAGTCCTTCGCTATCCAGGATGTCGGCAAATTCAAAGGAATAGCGAACCTATAAGGATAGAGCGAGGTATATTCCAGGGTGATAGTTTGAGTCCACTTTGGTTCTGCTTAGCCTTAAATCCTCTTAGTACGCTGCTAGAGGATTCAGGTCTAGGCTACCGGTTGAGGAGAGGTAGTCAAGTTATATCTCACCTCCTTTACATGGATGACCTGAAACTCTTTGCCCCCAACGATTTGCAACTGATGGAGTTATTGAAGGTAACTGAAACCTTTAGTAGTGCCATCAGGATGGAATTCGGTGTGGATAAATGTGCGATCATGCATGTAAAGCGAGGGGAGATTGTGGAATCGGTGGGAACCCAGCTCACGGATACCATAAATTTTAGATCCCTCTCAGCAACTGAAACCTATAAGTATTTGGGTATGTCGGAAGCGCTGGGCATCAATGTTGCTGACATGAAGCGATCGTTGAAGGATCGATTCTTTGGCCGCCTGAGGAAAGTATTTAATAGTCTTTTATCAGGCGGAAATAAAGTGCGTGCCTTCAACGGTTGGGTCATGCCGGTTTTGATGTACTCTTTCGGCATACTCAAATGGTCTCAAACAGAACTAGACACCTTGGATAGGAAGGTCCGTACACTGCTGACGGAATATCGAATGCATCACCCACGGTCTTCAGTTATGAGTCTATATATCCCGCGAAGGTGTGGGGGTCGAGGCTTTTTAAATGCTAAGACCATTCACAATCGCGAGATATGCAGTCTCAGGGAATATTTCCTTAAAGTTGACGTGGGGATGCATAAAGATGTAGTCACAGTAGACAAGGGCCTCACCCCGCTCTCCTTGGCTAAAGAGAACTGGCTCAAACCTGTAGTGCTTGACACTAACGACCGCAGGGAGGTATGGCAGAGTAAGGAGCTTCACGGACGCTTTTTCCGGGCCTTGCATGGGCGCGATGTAGATCTAACAGCGTCCGTAGCCTGGCTACGTTCTGGTGACCTCTTCGGAGAAACTGAAGGTTTTGTCTTTGCAATTATGGATGAAGTTATCATGACGAATAACTACCGGAGATATATTGTGAAGGATGGCACGGTTGACATATGTCGGGCATGCCACCGTCCAGGCGAATCAATCCGACACATTATCTCTGGGTGTTCTCGTCTAGCTAACGGAGAATACTTGCATAGACACAACCTTGTAGCCAGGATAATACATCAGCAACTTGCCCTACAATGCAGCCTTGTGGAATCGGAAGTTCCATACTACAGGTATGTGCCCGACCCAGTTCTCGAAAATGGTAGCACCACATTGTACTGGGATCAATCCATCATCACTGACAGGACTATTGTAGCCAATAAACCTGATATAGTGGTGGTGGATCGATCAGAGCGGCGCGCAATGATTGTTGATATAACAGTCCCGCATGATGAGAACCTCGTGAAAGCCGAAAAAGATAAGCAAATTAAATATCTTGACTTGGCTCGCGAGGTTGTCGACATGTGGGATATTGACTCAGCGATCATTGTGCCAATAGTAGTAACAGCCCATGGTTTAATTGCCAAGAGCCTCGATCAACACCTAAAGAGGCTCTCGTTAGGCAGCTGGATCAAGGGCTTGATTCAGAAGGCAGTACTTTTGGACACGGCCCGTATTGTAAGGAGGTTCCTTTCCCTGGAGCCCTGACCGCCGGTAGCTTGGACCCTGTTCCCGATACCGGTGGGCTACTATTTTTATATTTTTAAATGTTTTTTTTTATATATTTAAATATTTAAAAATGTAAATTATATGTGTTAAAATAAATAAAGGATAATAATAATAAAAGTTAATACAACTTTGAGATCCTTTCTTGGCACTTGTATGCGACAGTGGACCACAGTCCTTCGTCAGCCAGGTGGAGGGGATGGCTCCTCGGATCCGGTGGACTTGATAAGGATCGAGCGAGGCATTTTCCAAGGCGACAGTTTGAGTCCCTTGTGGTTTTGCCTAGCTCTGAATCCCCTCAGCACCTTACTGAGGTATTCAGGGCTGGGTTACCGCCTCCGAAGTGATAGAGAGACTATATCTCACCTGTTGTACATGGATGATTTGAAATTATTTGCACCAAAACGTCCTGACCTGGTTGAACTACTGAAAATCACAGAAAATTTCAGTAGCTCTATCAGGATGGAGTTTGGTGTTGATAAGTGTGCGGTCATGCATGTCCAACGGGGGAAAGTTGTAAATTCAACAAATTTACAACTTTCTGAGACAATGTCTCTTAGATCTCTCTCGGAGACAGAAACTTACAAATATCTTGGTATGTCACAGTCATTGAGTATTGCTGATGGGGACATAAAGCAGGCTGTGAAAGAGCGTTTCTTCTATCGTCTGACAAAGGTACTTAAAAGTCTTTTGTCAGGGGGTAATAAGGCGCGCGCTTTCAATGCTTGCGTAATGCCCCTACTCACATACTCCTTTGGCATACTAAGATGGACCCAAACTGAGTTAGAAGCCTTGGATAGAAGAGTCCGTCAACAACTTACAACGCATCGCATGCTTCATCCACGGTCATCTGTTATGAGACTGTACATCCCACGTAAGTGTGGAGGTCGTGGTTTTTTAAACGCCAAAACTCTCCATAACCGCGAGGTGTGCAGTCTTAGGGATTACTTCCTAAACAATGATTGTGGGATGCATCGCGACGTTGTAGTAGTAGATAGGAGCTTCACGCCGCTCTCTTTGGCAAACGAGAATTGGCGCAGACCAACGGTGTTAAGCATCGAAGACCGCAGGAGCATATGGAAGAGCAAGGAGCTACATGGGCGGTTCTACCGGGCCTTAACAGGGCCTGATGTAGATCTGCTCGCGTCGGTGAACTGGCTACATTTTGGTGATCTTTTTGGAGAAACCGAGGGTTTTGTTTGTGCAATTGCAGACGAAGTCATGATGACGAACAACTATCGGAAATATATCCTGAGGGACGGTACGGTCGACATCTGTCGAGCATACCGCCGTCCCGGTGAGTCACTCAGGCATATTATTTCCGGTTGTTCTCATCTGGCTAACGGAGAGTACTTACACAGACATAACCTTGTAGCCAGGATCATCCACCAGCAACATGCTCTTCGATATGGTCTTGTGGAATCTGAGGTGCCGTATTATAAGTACACACCAGCGCCCGTTCTCGAAAATGGTCGTGCCACGCTGTATTGGGATCGATCTGTTATTACGGACAGGACTATTGTTGCCAATAAGCCTGACATCGTTCTGACAGATCGATCGACACGCCAGGCAGTGCTCATTGATATCACCATTCCGCATGACGAAAACCTCGTGAAGGCCGAGAAGGACAAGCTCAGCAAGTACCTTGACTTGGCCCACGAGGTAACCGCCATGTGGGATGTGGATTCAACGATCATTGTCCCGATAGTCGTATCTGCGAACGGTCTTATAGCGAAGAGTCTTGACCAACATCTAAAGAGGCTTTCGCTAGATGGCTGGATCAAGGGACAGATACAGAAGGCAGTACTCTTGGATACGGCACGTATTGTCAGAAGGTTTCTTTCTCTGATGCCCTGACCGCTGGTAGCTTGAGCCTTGCTCCGCTGCTGGCGGCACTCTAGGTTTAGGTTTTTATAAAGTTTTTATGTTTTGTATTATATTTTTATATTTTACTTTTTATGTCAATTTTATAAAAACCTAAATTTAAGATAAAAGAAGTAAATAAAGAGAATAAGAATAATATCTCTTTATTTCAGACAACATAGTCCATTTTTTGTTAGTAACAATATTTACTTAAACTAAGTTAGTTATCTTATCTAAATATTAGTAACAAAATCTTAAAACCTAGGTATGTTAGTATTCTATGACTAAAAATGATCGGGTTCGATTTATAAGCCCACTTAGGAGTGGGCTATAAAAGCGACCCGCTATCATTCGCAAAATGCTATTGCGACTGTCGCGAACGTTGCGTAATAGCGTGGCAGATTTTTTGCGCCAAACCGCGTCAAAGCCGTCTGTGTGCGCCTCAGCAAACATTGCCGAAGCACTGCAAAACCGCGGCCGTCGCAACAGAATTCTGAACGCATTATTGAATTGAATTCGCAGAGCATTGTAAGCCTTTTGGGTATATCTGAACCAGAGGGCACTCGAGTACAGAGATGTGCAGTAAGCTTTAAATAAAATTATTTTAACTGCCTCTGTACACCGAGAAAACCTACGAGCCAACATGTTCGCACGAACTGACAATGCTCTGCGTTCCCTTTCCATGTCCAAATCGTCTTTTAAATCGTCGGTCACTATGTGTCCCAAGTATTTAAATTTATATACCCTATCCAATGGAACTCCATTAATTAAAATAGGGGGAACTATTTTAGGACACCTAGTGCCAGACCTAAAGACCATGTATTCTGACTTCTTAACATTGTAAATCAAGCCATATGACGCAGCATAGGATTCGCAAATGTTAAGAAGTTCTTGCAAGGCGCATACAGAGGGAGCCAGCAGTACCGTATCGTCCGCATAACTCAAATTATTCACACACACACCATCAACAAAACATCCGGCGCGTGTGCTACTAAGTTTTTCAATGAGTGCGTTTATATAGAGGTTAAAAAGTAATGGTGAGCTAAGCCCCCCCTGCCTCACCCCACATTGAGGTGTAGACGGCTGTGATAGCTCACCCGCCCATTTTACACGATTTTCCTGGTTATGGTACCAGTGTTTAAGGAGAGATGTAACCTCTGGTGGCACCGTGGTTGCATCTAACTTTTCCCACAATTGGTCAAACGCAACAAGGTCAAATGCCTTTGAAAAGTCTAAAAAAACACGCGTAAACGGGTGTTTTTCTGTCGGTATAGTACCTGACAGTGTGCTTTAAACTCAAAATGGCAGTTTCCGTAGACAGCCCCGGACGGAAGCCAAATTGAGCGTCATTTAACGTTACATGCTTGGCGAGGATTGAGTTAAGCACACTGTCAAGTATTTTACCTACAATCGTAGCTAAGGAGATGGGCCTATAGTTAGACGAATCTGACGCATCCCCTGTTCGGTTTTTGACAATCGGGACCACCAGAGTCCTCATCATATCGGGTGGTAGGTATGAATGTCCGATACATAAATTAAATAACAGAGCGAGCACCCTTGGCATATGGAAACCCGCATGCTGCAGATGCTCGATGCTTAACCCATCATACCCAGGTGATTTTCCTCGTGTCATCTTTTTAATTGCATAACGGATATCTGCTGGAAGAATAACAACAGATATTTTCGTATTCAGGGTTTCACCATCGAGCATCCGACGCGGGGGTCCTAGTGGCGATTTAACAGCAAATTGGTTCTTAAATCGCTCTGCTATTTCCTTGGGGTCAGATATCCCGTCGACGCTTACAGGCATGCCAGGCTTTGAATTAGACTTATTGGTGCATTTCCAAAAACCCTTAAAATCTGAATTAGGGCACTCAGAAAGTTCAGAATCCCATATAATAAAATTTTTACCATGACCTGATAATATTTTCCTAACACCTACTTCTGGTCTGGCCCTTCTCGTCAATCAGATATAGGTATACTTACTTATTTAGCTTAAGATCAGATAGATTACATCATACAGCCTGTCTGTAACCTCCTGTCAATATTTCAATCTTAGAATCAGATTCCGAAATATAATACATAAACGCATATCATATTATTAATTTCGAGCGATTCAAATATCCCACTGCTGGGCAAAGGCGTCTCTTATGTTTTTTTCATTCGGTCCAAACTTGTACGGGGTTTTCCAGTTTTGGTTGAATTTGTCGTTGTTTCTACCTCCAACCCCACCATCAAGCTAAATGTAGATTTTATGCCTTCCAGACCTGGGGGGCTACCATAACCTCTTATAGCAGTATTATTTCAATATTACTTTTGAAATTCGTACCATGACGTATACAAAACAATATTACTTTAATGTTGTTTTTACTAGCAGGTTTGGTGACGTCAGAGCAAATCATTCATTCATTTGGTACCATGAGCCGCTATTTGACAGTTAGCAATATTGTTTTTGTGTCAAATTAGCGATCTTAAAAAAGTTAGTCGAGTACGATGGAAACAAAACTTTTTTCCATTTTAGTGTGATATTTTCATTAATATTTGTACCTTTACCACAGAATACATAATAGTATAAGCCTTTAACAACACTGTATTGTTAAATTTGTGAGTGGAATTGTGTTAAGAGTGTTTAAATAAAGTATAAACAAGTGATTTAATAACAATCAATCAAACAGCTTATTTCTGCGCAAATCGTCCAGCAAGGTCAAAGAAATGGACAAAACTGAAACGCGATGCGGCTATCGCTGTTTTATTTTCCACCACCTAGGTACACCTACGAGAGAATCTTTAGGTTAGAACCCAGTTGGAAAATACTCACAACAATTATTATTGTAGATACCTATTGCAAGTTAATAAAGATCAAAATGTCTAAGAAGTGGTTTTCTTTCTTCCATCAATTACATAGGACTTTGATTAGTAAATACCTATCACATGTTTACCAGGGATGTTTGGTTTGTTGTTGTTTATTTCATTGATAAAAAAACCTGCGGCAGATTTTTCAAGGTGCATAGAAAGGCATTTTACTTAGCTTAACGACTGGCATCAAAAATACAGCCGTTACATCGCCTAAAAGTGCCTACAGAAGGAACATAATACATTAACTAGGTACCCTGAAATCTAGATACCTAATTACCTACTGTATTGTACTTACATTAAACCACAGATACTAGTATATATCTACTCCAACAGAAGAATTGCTTCTTTAATCTGATTAAAAATTATAAGAAGGACACAAAAATAAAGAATACAACAATAATGTTAACAATTTTATTAACACTACAACAATCATTTTGTTATAGTTTTAGGTTAGGTATACGCCGTCGCTATTTCTCTATGAGAGTTTCAGAATTCCCATCATCATCATCATCAAGAAATCAAGATCACTTTTTTTCTCGTAGATAGGTACATGACACGTTATACGACTAAAAAAACACTGAAAATTCCCAAGTGAATACAAAAATAACTGTAAGAAAAAATTGTCGTCTTTGTATTGTGTAGTTTTTCTTCTTAAGTACATTCACGAAATCACGCCAGGCTTAACGCACACAATAGAGAATTCACTTATTCATTTGGTTTTAGTATCATACTTTCATGGGAAAACCAAAATTATATTAATTTTATCATAATTAATTATCTTCGAGATCGAGGCTAGGTACCTACAAAAAAGAGGCGCGCGAACTGCACGTCTTGAAAAAAATGCTCCGTTTTACGCTAACAAATACAATTTTTGTTTAAAACTATAAAATTATTTTAAGTATTTAAAGTTGTGTTATAAAAAATACATTTAAAATATTTAAATTGGATTGTATAACTATTAAACATTATTTATTTAAAATTCAAATTGTATTTGTATAAAAGACGACTAATGTTGGTAATGGATCGGAACGCCGCGTAAAAAGGACGGAGCTATACAAATTGCATAGCGTTGTCCCGCTCTCACAATCGTCAAGGAATAGAAATTCATTCGTTCTTTACCAACACTAGGCAGGAATAAAACAATCTTGTTTTAAAAGTTCATGGTACGACTAGAAACAATATTACAATAAGCTTGAAATAAAACGGACCGAAACCATGATGGTTTTGTAAAAGTTCATGGTAGGCCCCCTGGTCTTTGCTCTGTCTACCTCGCAAGGGAGAAAGACTTGAAAATATGTATGTAGGTATTCTTACGATACTATGTTTCATTAGTGATCCTGATTAGGAGAGCAAATTATTGTTAGGAGGATCAGGAGGCCGATTTGCTAACTCGGTGTACAACGATTTGATTGTCACTTTAGCATCCATTACGGTTTTCATATCTTAAATAAAAATAGTAATTCATACGGAAGCCGTAATGAATATTAAAGTTACCATAAAAATGATGTACACCCTAGTTGTCAAAAGTTAGCAAATAGTCCTGCAGATCAGTATTGAAATTGACCAACTACATGTCGGAAAAATAAAAACCGTTCAAAATGTTTTGTATATTTTTATTTATTCATCCATAAAAGTCATGGCACTTTGCTTGGGTTCACATTTTTTACACTTATTAATTACCTCTGCTTAGATGTAAGCATAAAGTCTTTTTGACACTGTCACTGTATTTTAATATCCAGCTCACTTCCCCCCGGCTTCAGCTTTGGAACTAGATTGAGCAGATCCTCCTCTGCTGATCGAGATACTCTTGGAAATGCTTATAGATCCACCCTGTCCAAGTCCTCCTTGACGAAGCGGTCCAAAACCACCCTGGCCGTATCCACCCTGGCCGAAACTGCCCTGGCCAATACCGCCCGGGCCAAAACTACCCTGGCCAATACCGCCCGGGCCATAACTACCCTGGCCAATACTGCCTTGGCCGAAACTACCCTGGCCAATACCGCCCGGGCCAAATGTCCTAGGGGGAGGAGGAGGACGAGGGGGTCCGCCTTGCCCACGAGCTCCAGCACTAGCCTGTGCTTTTGCGCTGGCTTGGCTGAATCCACCGCCAAATTGGGGAGCTAAAAAAAAAAATGAAAAATTACTTACGTTTATTCAATCGGTATATACCTCCTATCCTATCCTCTGACTGCTCTTGCTAATGTATGGCTCTATTAGTCGGAGGGTCGTCCTCCTGCAGTGGAGACAGAAAGACCTGATGATGATGATGATGATATACCTATTTTGCCTTGAAAACTTTATAAGAAGAAACAAAATAATGTATTTAAATTCCTTACATAAAAATTCACCGATCATCAGGTCCAATTGCGGTGGGAAATCAATTATTTTACGTCATTTTACTTTTTCGAGATTATCTAGGTATATTCTTATTAAGAATTCTCATTCCGAAATTAAAATATTGCTTCGAGGATCTGTATTTTTAAGGGCTTTTATCCTAAAAGGCTTGTCATCTCGCATCCTAAATAAAAATTCAGAGATCAAAAACTGAGGAAACGTAATAACAAGTTCAGAATAACTATACAGCATGGAGATAATGTTCTACGATACTTTCATCCTGTACAGCAATTTATTTATAGTTAGACATTCGATTTAAATCAAAGATAATTTATCTTAAAACCCTACCTGCATTTACACAGTACACGACGAATATCGCAAAAATAGCGCAGACCTTCAGATGTGACATCTTGAATGTTTGCAAACACGGACTGATGCTGTTCTAACAGTCTACCGATTTATTAATGATTTGCTGTATTGTTCCCTACTTAGAGCATAAGTGAGAATTTTCACACGCATGCTTTGTGGTTACAACTATTTAAAAGAGACATACAAACGATTTTGAGCCTTAAAAGTATGTTATCAAATTCTGTTTCGTGTATGTTTTATTTAAGATGACATTTACCTTATGTACTTAAATTTGGAATAGGGATTTTACAGCCGAATTATCTGAACGGTTTTCCCAGTTCTATCCTCAGCTGTGGTGCGTCGGAACCCGGGGCCCGCTATTATGACAGCATTCACGCTTTAATATATATTTCTCTACTTATATTATAAATTGAAAAGATTTGATTGTTTGTTTGCTTGTTTGCATTGAATAGGATCCGAAACCACAGGCAGGACCGATTTCCAAAGTTCTTTTAACTATAGAAAGCTAATTTATTTATGGGTGACAAAAAGCTATAATTTACGACGATGAAATTGCGGAAAAATCGCAAGTATTGCATATAATTTGGCGTAGTTTTAACGGCTGGCCTGACAGCAACCCTTCTTTACTGCCTATCCTAATAAATTGTTTAGCACTCGTCCATTGGCCACCAATTACAGGTCTTGCGTTTTCGCGTAAAAACTTAAAAAATTTCTATTTTAATACAATGTTTAAAAATGACAAAATATGCGCTGTAAACACATCCAGTTTAGCTCAGCCTAAATGTCGTCCTGTAGAGGATATAATTTGAAATTAAATTATTTTCATTCTTGCCTTATGTTTTATTTATTGTAATTTTCGGCGCTTACACTAGCCAACTAGCGCCACCCCTGGTTTTATTTCTTTTACTACTAAATAAGTTCAAATTAAAAAAAATCTACGTAAGAATTTCACTAGTAAATGACTTGTAGGATTTTTTGTATTGCTTTTCACTATTTTACATTTGTTAAATCAAGAGAACTACTTTTTGGCGGTAATGAGTAATTCTCTCTCAATCGGAAATGATAATATTGACGAAAAGTTCAACAAAAAATACTACAAGTAATTTACTCAGGAAATACTTACTTAGATTTTTTAAGTATGTTCCTATTTTGATGTACAAGAATTAAATAGCGGGTGTCGCTAGTTTTGCTGATGTAAGCCTCTTAATTAGTAGGTTAATTGTTAGAAATCGCATTGAATTTGAGTATTTTTGTTTCGTTTCATTTCGTCATTAAGATTTTGACTATCGAAAGTAATCGTCAGCCTTGTTATTTTAGAAGGGTAACCGATAAAAAAATATTGATCAAAAAGCATTAAATAAAGTCAAAATGATGCCAGAAATTTAGCAGTTGTAAAAAGGAGTAAAATGCGTTGGTAGCTGTTACAAAGCACAAGCTATATAAATTTTGGATCTTTCTTTAAAATATACCTCTCTCTGCAACATTAGAGTCACTATAAATAATTATTAAATAATTTTCTATAGAATATCTACCATATACCTATAGTATAGTAATCCTCACCTCTACCCTTCGTACTTCCAACTTGCCCCTATGTGTGTTTAGGGGAATAATAAGAGTATATTTTTTATATAGTTAACGTTTATTACTACTTTTAACAAACAAGTTAAAGCATTGTATTTAGGTACTGGCACTGTTTTGGTTTACAGTTTATTCTAGAGTATACTTATACAAAACTTAAAATACACATATTCTACATGAACATTTGTGACTACTACAAAGGACGCATATTTAACTAGATTATATAGTTTTTATTCACTTTCTACCGGCTGCGGCATTCGAACTTGACTGAGCAGCTCCTCCTGCACCGATAGCTACACTTTTGGAGATGCTTATAGATGCTCCTTGTCCAAATCCTCGTTGTCCAAATCCCCTGTTGCCAAATCCACCATATCCTCCCTGGCCAAACCCATGATGACCAAAACTGCCTTGGCCGATACCGCCCTGACCGTAACCGCCATGGCCGAAACCGCCCTGGCCATAACCGCCCTGGCCGAATCCGCCTCCGCCGAACTGGTGTTGGTAGGGATTAGGTCCTTGCCCGAAGCCACCGCCAAAGCCCCCAGCACTAGCCTGCGCGTTTGCGTTGGCTTGCCCAAAGCCGCCGCCAAAATGAGGGGCTGTAAAAAACATATAATATTTTTAACTGCAATTATACTACAACGAACTGACATATAACCGAGAGCTCATTATCTACAAGTAAATTCTGTTATTAAAATACGTAACAACGGGTTACTCACGTAAATAGTCAGCTACTGGCCGACATGTTTCAACCTCATCCGGAGGTCTTCCTCAGGGCGAATGTGAATTGACACGCGTGCACGGTGTCGTCCCATGTCAGCCAGTAGCTGACTATTTACGTGAGTAGCCCGTTGTTACGTATTTAAATAATGTCTATATCTCACGTTAGTTATAATAAAAAAAAATCTGTATTTTTATTTTTACAGTGTAATTTGATATTCTTAGTAATTTGTTACAAATAAGTGAGCAGACTGTACCAAATTCTAGTTTTTGTATTCGTTCGGACATATTATTAAATAATTTAAGGAGTGGTATTTGTTCGGAATAGGAAATAATTAAAAATTTAAAGTAACACCAGTGGTATTCTTTAGTGGCATCGGAATAAATCAAACAAAATCTTAATCTATATTACCTTTTTATTTATGAAATAAATTCGGCCAGTTAGACCATTTATAAATAAAGAACGGCGGAAATATCTCTTAATTGTACGAGTCGGGAAACAGCGATTCGGGGAGGAAATCCCATTCCTTTGCGGTGCACATGATAAAAAAGAAGGTGAATCAAGAGGAGCAGGAATATTGACCACATCGTCCGAGGATAGAACAGTACGGGGGCACGGGGGGAGTAAAATTGTGGCAGTTCCTTTGCACAATCACTGAAATGCGGTTTCATTAACGCAGACGAAGGAAATAAGTGTGTTTAGTAATACAAAATACAAACCTGTGTCGGATGTAGAGATATTAGAAAATAAGACGAAGATCGCCAACGTAGCACCAACTGCTTTCAGGTGTGACATCTTGAGTGTTTACAGTCACCAACTATACTGATGCTCTTGTAACAATCCACCAATATATTCATAACCCTTTGTGTTGTCCCCTGATTAGACAATAAGTGTAAATTTTTCGCATATCAAAGATAATTTTCAAACATACAAACGATTTTGAACCCAAACGTGTAACCACTTAAGGCTCTCTCTGTTATATATTTCTTAATTACTGAGAACGTTTACTATTTTTTGACTGGGATAGGGACTTTACAAATAAAGATCTTTTCCTACGTTTAGTAAATTGACCACAATTTTTATGACATTATTGCTGTGAGTAATAATTGGTTTTGCATAGTTTCTTATAAAATATTAGACAAATGTCAACTTAGTCTACCTGCGACCACGAACACTGTAAAGTGTTCGAAACGTTAGGTGTAAAAATAATGTAATAAACGCGGTAAAACCGCAAAAATATTATTATTAATTCTTAGTATTTATTAAATAAATGTTTATGTCGAGTCTGTATACACAAAAAAAATCTATGCTGGACAAAGTACATATTTTTTAAAGAAACTCTTTTACTTTTTGTATTATGACAGTAATGAAAAAAATTAATGACCGTGTATTTGACAAAAAATGAGCTAATACATGACATTTCCACTCCGGGGTAATTTTTAGTTTGAATAAAAATGTTCTGGACGGGGTCAGAAGAAGCGACATCAAGAAGTCGTTTCCAGCGACATACAAGAACCTTAATATTAAAATGTTATTTGCAAAGGCAGTACGTACTTATGTTGGATGTATTTTCTGTATCCTAAGCCTGAGATGTAACCATTATTATTGTGTAGAAATGCATAATTTAATGACTATCACTACTCGCTATCACTACATAGTATAAAACAAATTCACTTCCCGCTGTCTGTCTGTCGCTATGTATGCTTAGATTTTTTAAACTACGCATACGGTTTTTTTAATAAATAAAGTGATTCAAGAGGAAGGTTTATGTGTATAATACAAGCCCGGGCGCAGCCGGGGAGGGCTGCTAGTCCTAACTAATATTATAAATGCGAAAGTGAGTTTGTTTGTTTGTTACGCTTTCACGCCAAATTTTGTACACATGGGTTAGAGTACCGAGAAGGACATAGGCTATATATTATGCGGGCGAAGCCGTGGGTAACAGGCTGTCTATCTATGATTTAAGAACAGCGTATTTTTTGGCGAAGTACTCTCCATGTCTCTCGGTTCTCAGCCATTCTCTTCATCATCATCATCATCATCATCAGGTCTTTCAAGTCTCCACTGCAGGAGCACGACCCTCTCTGTACTACCAGAGCCATTTTCTTGACCTCTTAAAATGAATGTTTTTTTTACTAGCTATTTAGGTCCCACTGCTGGGCAAAAGCCTCCCCTTCCGTTCCCCACCTAGTCCTATTAAGTACCCTGTCTTGCCATTCCTTATTAAATGCACACAACTCGTCTTTCCGTCTCATTTTTGGCTTCCCTCTAGAACGCTTGCCATCAGTAGGAACCCATTTGGTTACTAAACGTGCCCATCTTTCAGGCATCATACGGCATACGTGACCCGCCCAGTCCCATTTAAGCCTAGCGGACTTCTTACCCACGTCGACTACTTTAGTGATGGAGCGCAGCGTGGTATTTCTGACCCGGTCCGTCCTTTTATACCCAACATACAGCGCTCCATCGCTCTTTGGCAAACCTGCAACTCGTTCTTTTGTTTTTTGGTCAGTGACCAAGTTTGGGCACCGTGGGTTAGGATAGACAAGATACAAACGTCAAGGAGTCGCTTTATGAATGATTATTTAAGTAAAATTATGATATTCTTCCACGCTGGTCTGCGATTGTGATAAAAAAACATAGAATATATCAGTGCCAGTCACTTTCCTTGCTCTGTGCCGCCAAGACACGACTACTATCATCATATAAGATTTTTTTTCTTGCCGGTAGAGTATTTATACGACAAGACAAATTTACCAAAACCATCTTAGAATATAAGATGGAAGTTAGGAGAGGAAAAGGAAGTCCAAGGACTTTCACAGACAAAATAAAAGCAAAAATCTTGTTACACAGAAAGGTCAAGGAGATAGCAGAGGAAAAGATGGAAAATACTCCACCAACAAGAACAGCTACTTAAGGCGCTTGGACCTGCCAACTAGCGCCACCCCTCATTTTTAGGGTTCCGTAGTAAACTAGGAACCCTTATAGTTTCGCCATGTCTGTCTGTCTGTCTGTCTGTCTGTCTGTCTGTCTGTCTGTCCGTCCGCGGTTTTACTCAGAGACTATAAGTACTAGAAAGCTGTAATTTTGTATGAGTATGTATATTAATCATGGCAAAAAAGTCGTAGAAAAAAATCTTGAAAAAAAATTTTTTTTTGGGTAGCTCCCATACAAGTAAAGTGGGGGAGCAATTTTTTTTTCTCTACTTACCCATCGTGTGGGGTATCGTTAAAAAGATTTTTGAAAAATATTGTGAGGTTGAGAACACCATTTTTCGATTTAGGGATCCGTTTCCGAAATATTTGGTTTTAAAGTGAAAATTTTTGTTAGAGGTACGTGTCCCCCCCCTCTATCTGCTAAACGGTTATATATGGATACGTGAAAAAAATTACAGCAGTAGTATATATACTGAAGTTGAAAGGAAAACTATCAGAGCTGGGTACTAAGTGCAAACTAAAAAGTTATAGGCAACCAACTTATAAAATGTACTGGAAAATGTAAAATTTTATACAATCTTTATTGTTAGATGTTTTTGGTCGTTAAACTGTGAGGTGCGAGTGTAAACAGTGTGAACTCAAAGTTGTCATTCGCAACTACGGAACCCTACACTGCGCGTGGCCCGACACGCACTTGGCCGGTTTTTTTACTACTTAATAGGATCAAATTAAAAAATCTACGTTAGCACTTCATTAGTAAATGAATTGTAGTATTTTTGGTATTACTTTTCCCTCTTCCATGCTGGTTTGAGAGAAAAGAAATAATAAAGAATGTACCAGCTACTTTTCTTCCCGGGCAGACCGTAAAAGCCGGTTAAGGGATTAGGCGAAAATCTAAGGAATCACATTGATTTGATAGGCGATGCGGCTAGCAACCCATCATTACTTTGATTCCGCATTCCACCTTTACGCCCACTACGATACTTAAAGTGGCCTGTAGGTTTTATGACCTTGGGCTCTGTCTACCCCGCAAGGGATAAAGACGTGAAAGTATGTATGTATTTTACATTCAGTAAATCAAGAGAACTACTCATTACAGCCAAAAGCGGCCAATTTTGGCGGTAATTAGTAGATCTCTCAATCTGACATGATGACATTGATGTAAAGTTATACTAAAAATACTAAAGTAATTTATTAGCGAAGTACTTTCTTAGTTAGATTAATTCAATTTGTTTTTATTTCGGAGTACAAGAATTGAATAACAGGTGCCGCTATGTAAGCCTATTTTTTTAAAGCCTTTAGCACATAGCCGCGAATGCGGAACGGAAGCGTTCCGGAACGAAATATTGGCAAAACCGCTAAACGCTGTCTAGTATGATTTTGTATGGTGCGTCTCACACCGCAAGCGGAACGAAACCGAAACGGAATCGTACAACAGCGTTTCGCGGTTTCGCCGTTGTTTCATGCCGGAACGCTTCCGTTCCGCATTTGCGGCTGTGTGCTGCAGGCGTTAAACTAAGATTATTTTATTTCAGACGAAGATGGCGTTTGTTACTAGGACAATGCTTGTTCGGATTAATTCTTTTTATAATATCGGTGTTCATAGCAAAGCCGGTGTTTCTCGCGCCTATCCAGACTTCTCCGCATAATCGCATCACGTCTGCCGAACTCTTTGCCCCCCTCCCAGATTTTATCTTTGGATATGCTCCAAACATTGACCCTTTCAAAGGAATTATAGCCAGAGCTTCTTTGAAATTGCAGAATAGTGAGTACTTTTTTTCTTCATGATGATCCAGCGATTGACCACGATCCCACCTGATGTTAAGTGAAGATGTGGTCTATGGTTGAGATCGCTGGCTCATTAAAAACCTATTCACTCTAGCTTTAAAGAGACCCAAATTATACGTGTCAGGGAAAACCTCCGGTGGCAAGAGGTTCCATTCCCTAGCCGTACGCAAAATAAACGAAGAGGAAAAGCGCTTCGTGCGAGCTGGCGGTATATCAACCACATACGGGTGCATACTTTCACCTCGTCGAGCAGACCGATGCCGAAAAAGGGTGGGTGGGATAAGTTTGTGGAGTTCCTGTGAACACTCCCCGAAATGCAACCTGTAGAAAACTGACAAACAAGCCACACTACGTCGATGCTGAAGACTTTGGAACTTTAGCTTTTCGTTGCCTATAAGTTTCAGGGCTTTTAATATCATTTACTTCTTTAAATCTAGGTCACACCCGGCAGCATGCTACTGTGGACCACATAGAAAAATATACATCCCCATACATTGGTAATGTTGTACGAGTATTATTGGTGGGATACCTACTTTTTTGTGTCGCCCACTGTACCTGCTACAAAAAGTTGTACAGTCACACATTAATATATATCAAGTATAAACGAACGCGTTGTATTTTATGGAGTCTAGTGGTGCTGTGAACGTGAAGCTTTCCTTAGAATTTTCGCCAAAAGTTCCGCAAACGAAGTCTTAATGTTTGTAAAACACTTGAAAAATTAAATATTGCTGGTACTTTATAGCGTCTAAGAACATCAATGAATAGAGTTTTCTTATGTTTTCGCGATTGTTACACATTTAAATAAAATTATTTTAATACGGTTTTTATCGCGTTTATTACATTATTTATACACCTAACGTTTCGAGCACTTTACAGTGTTCGTGGTCGCAGGTAGACTAAGTTGACATTTGTCTAGTATTTTATAAGAACTGCAAAATCTACCGCCTAAAATATTTATTGATAACGTTCCGGATGTACGCAGTATTGGCTCACGGTGTCTGAAGGTCTTGCAGTCTTCTGCTTAGCTTGAGATTTGATTAAATTGATGACTGGATCCCAAGCTGGTGGTAACTGCCAACCATCCTCTCTATTGAAATTAGGATGTTTTTTAATTTCAATAGCCTCACGAAGCATTTTTGGAATGTATCTGTTTTCTTTTGCAAGGACTTGAGGATTATCAAAACGCATATAGTGGTTGGGTTTGTCTAGGGCATGTTCACAGACTGCAGACTTCGTTGAGCGCCTATGCTTCATGTCAGCAATATGTTCTTTTATACGGATACCGATGCTTCTCTTTGTTTGCCCAATGTATGATAAACCACACTCACAGTCAATTTTATAAACTCCAGCATCTTGTAACGGGATATTAGATTTGACAGGTCTTAAAAGTTGGTTTATTTTCTTGTGCGGCTTGTAATAGGTCTTGATTGAAGCACGCTTAAGTATATTACCAATTTTGTCTGTAACTCCCTTAACACATCATAGAAGCCGCCCAAAGCCTCACACAGTTGATAGCTTTCCTGCCATCTTACCATATGTAAAGGGAGTTACAGACAAAATTGGTAATATACGTAAGCGTGCTTCAATCAAGACCTATTACAAGCCGCACAAGAAAATAAACCAACTTTTTAGACCTGTCAAATCTAATATCCCGTTACAAGATGCTGGAGTTTATAAAATTGACTGTGAGTGTGGTTTATCATACATTGGGCAAACAAAGAGAAGCATCGGTACCCGTATAAAAGAACATATTGCTGACATGAAGCATAGGCGCTCAACGAAGTCTGCAGTCTGTGAACATGCCCTAGACAAACCCAACCACTATATGCGTTTTGATAATCCTCAAGTCCTTGCAAAAGAAAACAGATACATTCCAAAAATGCTTCGTGAGGCTATTGAAATTAAAAAACATCCTAATTTCAATAGAGAGGATGGTTGGCAGTTACCACCAGCTTGGGATCCAGTCATCAATTTAATCAAATCTCAAGCTAAGCAGAAGACTGCAAGACCTTCAGACACCGTGAGCCAATACTGCGTACATCCGGAACGTTATCAATAAATATTTTAGGCGGTAGATTTTGCAGTTCTTATAAAATACTAGACAAATGTCAACTTAGTCTACCTGCGACCACGAACACTGTAAAGTGCTCGAAACGTTAGGTGTATAAATAATGTAATAAACGCGATAAAAACCGTATTAAAATAATTTTATTTAAATCAATGAATAGAAATCAAAAAGTATTTCGTTTTAACTCTTGACTATAAGCTAATTTCGAATGAGTGGAAATTTCGAAATTTGAAATTTTATACATTATTTCATAATATTTTTCAAGAAACCTTTAAAAATTTGCGCGCCTGGCAATTAGGCCATTTCCATAGAGCACTGATCAGTGTTTAAGCAATCAAGGGGTGAATACCCTTTTTTCATTAATTATTAAGTTCACAGAAGCTATCCTAAAGTGTTTACTTTCTAGCGTTCATGAATGGTACGACGGAAGCGGATCTTAACAACCAGTTGTATGAGCGCACGAAGGGCAAGACCTTGAAGAGACATATCGTTTGGATCATTTTTAAACCTAAGGTAAACCTAAGCTGTCTTTAAATGTGTGAAGCCAGCAGGAGGGTTTAGGGATTTCAACCCAAAATTAAGATATTAACATTAATAACAATAATATAATAAATATATGCGGACGAATCACACAGATTGAGCTAGCCCCAAAGTAATTTCGAGACTTGTGTTATAGGATACTAACTCAACAATACTATATTATATTACAAATACACATACCTATACATAAACATCCAAGACCCAGATCAATTTGAAAAAGATTATTTTTATCTTGACCTGACTGGGGGAAAAAACCCGGGACCATCCGTGTCACAGGCGTGTTGACCGTTTTAATACACTAATATGTCTTAAATTTGACCTCTTTTTCGAATTCATCCTCACACCTTTAATCCAAAATTGCATTTTGAATGAAACTGTCTTTGAAACGAACGCAGCAATCGTAGAATGAACTTCCTCCACTGTTTTCTCGAAACACCCCAAAATGGGGATCTACTCGTACAAAAAGCGTGAATACATTTTTTCTGGGTCGGCATCGTGTGAATAGCAATTATCCATGTCACCTAACTCTCCATCAGGCGTGTCGTATGCCTGTTTGCCTTCTTATTGATTAAAAAAAATGTTTTAGAATGTTCCTCTTCTGTCCTAACAGTACGGAAACATGTGGATGGTCAGCATCAGGTCGACAGACCGCGCTCGTGATATCACCGAGGAGATAGAGCAGCTTACCAACTCCTCAACCAACATTGATTTTGTCAGAATCCAAATGGCAGTCAGTCAAGCTATACTCGAGTCTGTGGTGGATCCAGGAACAAAGCTGGATTTTGAGGTAACTTTAGTAATCGCCAACATCAGGTTTTTGTTAGTCTCCACTGCAGGAGCACGACACTCTCTGTACTACCATAGCCATATATCAGCCAGAGCAGTCAGAGGATTTGGCCTATACTCTCCATGCTGGCCAGACGGGTTGGAGAAGTATCTTTTGATGATATTCAGCGTCGGCATTTGCATTAACGGTACCGTGGGCGAGATTTCTAGTTAGTTAGTTAGGTTTTCATGAAAAGTTTAATTTGAAATTGTTTTCTGATTATGTATGGTGGATATAAGTCGTAAGAAGTATTTGGTGCCATCTTTGTGCCATTGTAAGAATTAATCCTCCGACATAGGAGTTAGAACAAAACGATACCAAATATCTTGCACTGACTGAATAATTATTAAAAAAAATAATTAGATTGTTAGTTGGCTCTCGGCCTAAACGTTTTGTACATGGCGCAAAAAGTAACACTAATATTTATAACTTATGTTGTAAAATCAAAAAAGGTGTAAAAGAAAACTTTGCCGAAACCCGGGATTGAACCGGGGACCTTTAGATCTTCAGTCTAACGCTCTCCCAACTGAGCTATTTCGGCTATATTCGTAATGATAAACTTTGAAAGTGCCTTCACTTATCTGTAAACAGATAATCAATTTTTAAAAAACATGAATTCCATATCAAATCTTCGGTCGTCAATTATTGTAGCTATCGTAAGTACATACAAATGTATTTTAGATAAAAAATGACCCTGACGTATGACCCAAAAAGTGCGATTTAACTCAAATGCAGGAAGGAGAAGGGTCATGAATTAATTAATTATCGTCTGCCTTTTTGTCTTTATGTTAATATATGACTTAGTTCGCACGCAATTTCGCTCATCATCATCATCATCAGGACTTTTTTATTCTCCAATGCACGACCCTCTCTGATCACCAGAGCCATTATAATTAGCCAGAGCAATCAGAAGATTTCGCTTGCATTACCGTAAATTCCTAAGAATCAATATATTTGCTTATGGTACTCCACGTTAAATCCTTTTGAATAACTAAGAAGATCCTGGGCTCCAAAGAACTCTTTCTGTCAATGCAATCAGGAATATGCTCAGATAATAGAGAGGGAGACTTTAAAAATAACGTGTTTCCAGATCAGCCTGAAACCCATGCCAGTGTCTCCACTTATGATGGGTTCGTCGGTCCGGATTGCTATATCTGGTATACTGCTCTGCTACACCGTGGCTCTGATCCCACCAGTCATTGAAACCCAGGCATTGGTAGTCCATGAGACGAACACAAGGTTCAAGGTGAGCCTCATTAACTTATTATAACAAATTCTACTTCTTCTTCTTATCGTCGATGTAATCAAACTTATCTTTCCAGTAGGTCGCCATTTTGAGACCTCTTTTCAAAAACTTATAGTCCCTGTAGCTGCACAAAAAGGTCGTTTTGTCATGTCTGTCAATAAATTCAAAGCCTTTATAATACGGCTGTAATCATCATAATTTACGCCGGAAGAAGTCCACTGCAGTACATAAGTTGCCGCCAAGGATTTCCAATGCGACCGGTTGAAGGCGGCCTGCATCCAGCGCATTCTTGAGAACTTGGTTAATTCGTCCGACCACCTGTGTGACCGACGCTGCGCTAGCCGGTACATGGTCACGATTTGAGAATCGGCATCATCATCGGTCATCGGTTTACGTGTTTTGTGCGCACTCTTTACACGCTGAGTATGCGTAAGGCTGTCAGAAAAGACAACTTCTAGGTATAGTATTGAAGCAGTGAAATATAAATTAAGCTGGGTACTCTTACCCGTATATCTGGAAAAAACACACATTGACGATCAAAGCTTAGTTGCGAAGTATTAGTCTCAATGAAAGTAAATTCGTAGACCTGACACTACACTAGCGCTTCTAGCGGACAACTCATAAATGTGAGCCCTCATTACCGCTTTATCGCATATTTCATGCAGATTCCAACCGTCCGACCCCGCCGTACTCGCCACCGGAACAAAGTGCGTTAAGTAGAATAAACTCCAATTACTGGTACGGGGGCCCGGCGGTCCCGCCCGGGTGACTTGCAACCTCGGGTGAACCCAGGTGGGGTTTTGGCGACGTAGCTTTCAGCCCATGAGATTGCTGCTCTGCAAAGATTTTCCCATCTCAGTTCGGTCCTTTAGGCTGTGCATGCAAATCGCGGCCTGAAGGACCGAACATCGAAGGCATATGAGACTTTGTTGTCTCTCCAAGCCCCAAGGCTAAAGCCGAGGTCCATCCCTCCTGGGGACCGTCCGTCCTGACTCCCGGGAGTCCGTTCTTTTGGTGATGTTCGCCTTACAGATTGAGGGCACTCAGCCCTCACCTCAAAAGCCCGATGAAGTAGCGAAAGCTCACTTGAATCTAGCTTCATTTCTATACCTAGCCTATACTGTCCCATTGCAGGGCAAAGCTTCATAGTCCTTACAGAAAATAACGCAGATGACAATGTTCAATTTTCATCCTTCCTATTTTTCCAGCGGGCTCTCCTCATCCGCAACGTCAGCTACTCTGCAGTGTACGTCGCTTGGCTGGTGTACGCTTACCTTACAGTGTTCCCGATTTGCGTCATCGGAGCCATTGTCCTGATCATGATCTTCAGATGGATCCATCTGCTATACGCGTTGATGACGTTGATGTCTTATGTGTCTGTGATGATCATGCTTGCGCTTATCTTGGCAGTGTTTCATAACTCAGGTGAGTTTTTTTGCGTTCCGTCATCAAAGAGTGCCAACGGGACCTTATTATTAAACTTTCAGCGACAGTACATCTATGAAATATAATAGGTATTTTCCTGATTGAATTTTTTTTAATATAATTAGGTATACAGATATATCGAAAAAAAAATACCCAAGGAATCTATTAATTAAATTCTTAACAAGGTTATAATTTACCAAACAATAATACCTGCGACCACGAACACTGAAAAGTGTTCGAAACGTTAGGTGTATAAACAATGTAATAAACGCGATAAAAACCGTATTAAAATAATTTTATTCAAATAAAATTATGTTAAGAAAATAAAAATAAATTATTTATTATAAGTTAAATCAATAAAAAAGGTATATGCATAAGACAGTTGTCATAAATTATTTGATCAAATTTATGTTAGTTTTTGTTACCTCGCATACGCACTCTTTTTTTTTCATTTCCTTGTAGTGAATCGGGCCAAGGAAACAGAAGACTTTTTAAAAGAACTGAGTGATTAATTATAGAACAGAAAGGTTATCCTACCACTAGTCAATAGTTAATCATTTTATTCATCGTAAGATATTTCAATATCATTTACTTACTAGTTAAAAGATGCGAAAGGATAGGAAGCTGAAGCAGCTGCAATTATTGTTGCGAGAAAAAAGTAGTCGTACTGTTAGTACGTACCTCACAAAAATTGCGAAAGGGGTATCTTTTGGCTTGAAAGTACACTTTCAGAACGGCTCTTTAGTCTCTTTCGGCTAGATATAAGTAAGATGAGACTTGGGCAGCTCATCCTAACTAATAATTCGATATAGTAATTGATTGACATAAGGCTTAATATGTCATGCCAAGTATATTGACATCCGCTATGTATAGCATTTTTTTAAATACTTAGGAGCTTACTGATTCAAGAGGGAATCGCTTTTTGATGAGGCAAAGCTAGGGTTGAAATCGATTAGATATGTTGTGGTGTTTTTAATTTCATAGGTTTTTGGACCTATAGCACAGTAATGGCGCTTCATACAAGCAGAGTGATATTTATGCCTAAAACTACTGCATATGTGAAGACACCGTGCACACGTCTGTGTGTAAGTTAACTATCAGGGTCGACACCGTAGAATGAATTCAAGAACTAACGTACTAAGAGACGGCGTGTAACGTGCGACTGAGATCAGTAGCAGCAGCTGCTAACCCTGTTTTTTGAAACCTTTAGAAATCCTTAGCACAGGGGAGAGTATCGGGGATGCCATTTATTCGAGGGACGTTTCGCCTTTCCGTTCTGAAGCCCAATTTTTAAACCGGTAGAACTCATCCGCCACTCGTTGTGAAGTCAGCACTCGGTTCGTATTCACATGTGAATAAATTAAAGTGGTCGCGCGTATTAAATCCGGTCCGATTTACTCCTGCGACCACTCTGAAAACCCATTCGAATACTGATTCAAAATTAGAGCCTAGAAACTTGTCAATGAGTGGCGGATCGATTCTACTAGTTCAAAAATTGACTTCCAGAACGTTAGTTCTATTATTAATTCTGTGTTATAGAACAAACTTGGAATGTGTCATTTAGTTTGCCAAGTTCATCATTTTGAACATAGCCGAAATAGCTCAGTTGGGAGAGCGTTAGACTGAAGATCTAAAGGTCCCCGGTTCAATCCCGGGTTTCGGCAATAAAATGTTTTTTGCACATAAAATATATAATATTTTTACATACATAATTTTTACATAAAAAGAGGTTAAGCCCAAACAATACCACTATATTTTACAGAGTGCTTTGATAGATATAAAGTTTTAAAGAGTAATGTAAAATTTTACACTAAGTGTAAATAACTCTTATTAGATCTCGATGGCGTGCAATTGGGGAGGCCTATGTCTAGTAGTGGACAAGCATAGGCTGATGATGATGATGATGATGATGTAAATAACTCTTTGCCCGCGGAGCAGAGGAACACATGTCCCAGTGGGCGTGAACATTATTAGCGCTTACGACGCAGTTCACTTGTATGGGTGACCGCAAGTGGCATAAAGTATCTCGAGCTCCTCCGCTTTGGAAGGCACGTTAAGCCATTAGTCCAGGCTGTCATCGATAATGGCAGTCAGCTATGTCAAATGTCTTTAGGCAGCTAAAAAAATCTGACACCAGTTTTGGGCAGGCACTTACACAAACGATAAAAAGGACCTATCTGTACGGGTCCCTGCTTAGGCTCCGTCAAAGGATGCAATGTCACTATGTCAGACAAACCCGGGTCGCAAAGACTGTTAATAAAAACGACGATCGAATTTGCCGAGTGCGTATAACACTAAATAAAAAACCGGCCAAGTGCGTGTCGGGCCACGCGCAGTGTAGGGTTCCGTAGTTGCGAATGACAACTTTGAGTTCTCACTGTTTAAACTCGCACCTCACAGTTTAACGATCAAAACCATCTAACAATAAAGATTGTATGAAATTTTACATTTTCCAGTACATTTTATAAGTTGGTTTCCCATAACTTTTTAGTTTGCACTTAGTACCCAGCTCTGATAGTTTTCCTTTGAACTTCAGTATATATACTACTGCTGTAATTTTTTTCACGTATCCATATATAACCGTTTAGCAGATAGAGGGGGGGTCACGTACCTCTAACAAAAATTTGCACTTTAAAACCAAATATTTTGGAAACGGATCCCTAAATCGAAAAATGGTGTTCTTAACCTCACAATATTTTTCAAAGACCTTTTTAACGATACCCCACACGATGGGTAAGTAGAGAAAAAAAAATACTGCCCCACTTTACTTGTATGGGAGCTACCCAAAAAAAAATTTTTTTTTCAAGATTTTTTTCTACGACTTTTTTGCCATGATTAATATACATACTCATACCAAATTACAGCTTTCGAGTACTTATAGTCTCTCCGCGGACGGACAGACAGACAGACAGACATGGCGAAACTATAAAAATGCTGTTATAAATGTGGTATAAAAAATGTAGATCGCGCGTAACGCTGTGTATGTAAAAATTGTATACTATGAAAATGTTCGGTTTACTTGAACAGTATCTATTGACTACTGTCCCGTTTCAGCTTTGATTGCCTGCCTATGGAGCACTCTGTTCACGCTCCTGCAGACTTTTCTCGCAGAAGTCTTGGTTCAGAATGAGTTGGACGGTGGCGAGGGGGCTCTGTCGTTCCTGCTTCACGTCATAATACCACCGCTGGGGCTGATCCATGGGTTTCACCAGTTCTCCTTGATGCAGACCGGTCAGACAGGGCGTGAGTCAAATTAACATTATATACCTAATAATGTATACTCATCATCAGGTCTTTTTAAGTCTCCACTGCTGGAGCACGACCCTCTTTGTATTACCAGAGCCGTATATTAGCCAGAGCAGTCAGAGGATTTGGCCTACACTCTCCACGCTGGCCAGACTGGTTGGAGAGGTCTCTTTGATGTTTATAAGCTTTGTTTAGCTTGTGTTTTATAAGTGTCCGTATACAACATCCACGGGAAGACTTGGAGTTGTCCTATTCCTCTCTGCCGGGAACCACACGGCATCCAGCTAACATATTATATAGGTAAATCGCATGAAAGACATAGGACGTGATCGCCGATGGTGGTGAATAAATATTACATAATCACTTTAAATGTGGTGCAGGTCAGTACAATGAAAAAAACTCTGCCATTTACACGATGCTGCTTTGGACCATCATGAACGTGCTGTACTTCGCGGTGCTCATGTTGCTGCAGAGAACCGTCGGCCAGGAGCGGGTTATCGGCGGCCAGGTGTCATGGAAGTCCATCATCTTTAAGAAAGTTGAGGTAATTCCTCCTCTTTTTTTTGGCTGTTATATCAGATGTAAAGTTACCCTTGAAGGAGTGTCATATTGGAACAACTTTCTACGAGATCAACGTTGGAAATCACTACATATAATAAAACATATTCCTCCGTCGCGTCTGTCTGTTCGCGATAAACTCAAAAACAACTGCATGGATTTATACCTAGGTATAGTCTGAATGAAATATTATGGCGGTTCGGATATTAGCTGCGCTGTGAGCTGCGCAGGACACGCCCCGCCTCCCCGTGCGCGCCCCGCTGAACCTAATATTGTGTACTGCGCATCGAAACGCGCTATGTTCCGAGGCGCAATAAAGATTGATTTGCACTGTATAAGTTTGACTTTCTCACATAAATTGCTAGGATGACTGATCATTTTGTACATGTCTTTTTTTCCAACTCCCCAGCTTTGGTTCGGCAGGGCTGAGGCTGATTAGGGCAGATTTAAAAATCAACACAGCGTTGGCTACTTACTCATATTAAAGCGGTAACTTACATAAGTTACCGCTTTTTTTCTTTTTTTCTATTCTTCTTTAGGATGAAACTGAACTACATTCTATCGAAACGCCTACCGGAAAAGAACGAGACCATTTGCAAGAGGTCGACGAGCTAGTTGCTAAGGCCATCAGTTTTAGAAACGTTTCTAAGGTGAGTGTAGATGTCGGAGAGTGGCTCGCAAAAGAAAAAATCCAGTGTAAAAATGTATTTGCACGTTTATTGCAAAATTTTCACAAAACAATAAAAAACAATAGACTGAACATAAAAGAGAAAAACAAAAGGCCGGGAAAAAACAATTGACAGTGACACATATATTTTTAAGATTGCCAGTGCTAACTACAGACATTTTCTTTTTCTATATTTTTTTAAAAAACCTTTTTACATACCTAACATTTCCCACCCCTAGTGCTGCCCTAGCAGCACTCATTGCTAATTGGAATTCGTAGTACACGCGTGGTTGATCTAGTAAGAGTACCAGCCTGGGTCTTAATGTTTACCATTCGAACCCGGCCATCCTTCCCAGGAAAAACTTCTACAACCAACCCTCTCGGCCAAGTGTTCCGTGGACTGTTAGGATCAGCAATCAGCACTAAATCTCCAACCTGAAGAGACCTTTCCTCGGTAAGCCACTTCGTTCTCCGTACCATCTCCGGCAACACTTCTCGTACCCACCTATGCCAAAACATATCCGCAAGTCTCTGAGATATACGCCACTGCTTCCTGAGAAGAATATCACGGTCAACGAAAACACCAACTTGTGGCAAGTTCGATGATGATCCTATTAAGAAATGATTTGGGGTAAGTGTCTCAGAACTACCCGGTTCAACTGAAACATGTGTTAAGGGACGGCTATTGACCATATTCTCCACTTCTGCTAACAGGGTTGCAAGGGTTTCTTCCTTGGGGGCGCGTTCTTTTAGGACAACTTTAAGTGATGTTTTCACACTGCGTATGAGCCGCTCCCAGGCCCCCCCCCCAATGTGGGCTAACAGGTGGAATGAACGTCCATTTCACTCCTCTATTTAGGGCTTCACCTTCAAGAGCCGCCTGGTCCAACTGAGCAATAGACCTTTTCAGTTCTTCGTCGGCGCCCCTAAAATTCGTCCCATTGTCTGAAAACAGCTGCAGCGGCCAACCGCGACGAGACGCCATCCGACGAAGAGCCATGATAAAGGAATCTGTGGTAAGTGAGGCCACCATTTCTATGTGGATTGCTCTTACCGTCATGCAAGTAAACAACACACCATACCTCTTCAAGCGATTTCTTCCTGCAGTTACCTCTAATGGCCCGAAAAGATCAACTCCACAAAAGATGAATGCGCGCTGATGATGTGCCATCCTAGCCTCTGGTAAGCAGCCCATCCTTGGAATTTCAGGTTTACCTTTCCTTATTCGACAGACCATACATTTAGAAACGACATTTTTTACAGTTGGTCGCAGCTTAATGATCCAGTATTTTTGCTTAAGTTCATTAACTACCAACTCTTGATTTCCGTGAGCCGCATTGACATGGTAAGCGCGTACTATCAGCCTAGCGATATAATCACCTCCATCTAATATGATAGGGTTTTTTGTTTCAGGTGCAACGCCGACAGCAGCATCTATCCGTCCACCAACTCGCAGAATCTCATGTGTATCTAAATATGGAGTCAAGGTAAGTAGCTTGCTGGTCTTAGATAATGGATGAGCATTTTTTATTTTCCAGATTTCTTCGCCAAATGTTCGCCCCTGCGAATAACGCAGCAATATGCGTTCAGCATTCTCCATCAGCCTCATGTCATCACTGGGACATATTTTCTTTAATTTCTCAATAAATTTTAGAATTGTAAACATAGCACGAACCAATCTCAGCCATGAAGAAAAACGAGTGGGATCCGGAACTGAAAACTGAGCTGTGTCCATAGAAACTGCACAAACACATTCCAACTGCGTTGTGTCTACCTCCGGTTGTGTGACATCTTTGGGCCAATCGTCCTTTGAGCCACAAAGAAAAGCAGGGCCGTGTAACCACTCACTTCTCAACGTAGACACGTCGTAGTTCTCCCGTGTTGCCATGTCAGCTATGTTCATCTTGGTAGGAACGTACCGCCACTCATCTGGTTTCGTTAGTTCATCTATTTCACCTAATCTATTTGCAACAAAGGTCTTGTAATTCTTCGAATTGTTTTTTATCCAATAAAGTACTGTGGTAGAATCACTCCAAAAAAATTTCTGTTGAGGTTTCATTCGATGCTCCCGTACTATTGTATCAGCTAAGCGCGCCGCAAGCACCCCAGCTTGTAACTCCAATCTTGGAATTGTTGTGGCCTTAAGCTTGGCTACACGGCTTTTACTTGCTATAAATGCCACAAACCAATTATTATCCTTTTCCTTCCAGCGCCAATAAGCTACCGCATTCATAGCCGTCGAAGATGCATCGCAAAACACATGCAGCTGTAGACATGAATAGGTGTTCTGATGATTTGTTTCCATCACGCTGTTACTCACGGCTGCTATACCATAGTAACGAGGTAGCCCCACACTTGACAAAGTGCTCAACACTTGTAACCATTGGCTGTGGATGTATGTGATGTCACGGACTAAGTCTATGGCTGTTTTTTCATCTACACTGTCTATGTAATCGTCACAGTAGTGAGAATGTACTATAGCATCAGCTGCTCGAGGCAAATCCTTCTGAAACCTTTCAGCATTTTTGTTCTTCACATACTGAGCTATAAAGGGTGAACAGTTGGCTCCAAAAATCAATGAGGTCATCACATTTGTTTTCAGTGATCCATCAGTATCTCGAAACAGGAAACGAAAAGCATCTTGGTCTTCAGGTCTTATTTTTACTCTTAAGAACATATCCTTAATATCCCCAGTTATACCAACCTGATTCTCCCTGAATCTCAACATGATACCAAACAAGGACTGGAGTAGGTCGGGTCCTTTGAGTAGATAGTCATTGAGTGACAGTCCATTGGTTTGAGCAGCAGCATCGAAAACTAGGCGCAGCTTCTTTTTGTTTGGATTGTCCACACCAAAATGCGGCAGGTACCATGTCTTGGGATTCTTAACAGATGTTCCAACTTCCTGGCTTGACAGTTGCCGGGCATACTTGTTCACAAACAGATGATGAATACGCTCTCGATATCGCTCAGCAAACTCTTCATTTTTCTTCATCTTCTGTTCAACACTTCGCAGTCTTGTTATGGCCATAGGAAATGTGTCAGGCATCTTGCAGTTTTCATCCTTCCAAGGTAAGCCAATGTACCATTTTTTGTCCTTCAGTGTTGAAGTTTGTTCTAGAATTTCCAGTGCGCGCAAATCTTCAACGTTTTGACGTGGCTTAGCAGAAATGCCTAAGGATTCGATGGAGAAGAAGTGACCCACTTGATCATGGAGAACACGAAGTTCGTTCTCCTCAGTGTCACCTGTTATCAGCAAAGATGAGTGCTGAACTTGCTTTCCAGTTGCGGCTGCCCGTCCATGTAAACACCAACCTAGAGGGGTATGAGTAGCACAAGGTTCATTCGCAGCACCTACTACGCATTCCAATGGCATTAACAAATGAGAATTATCCTGCCCAATTAATATTTCGGGCCTTAATTGACCTAATGGCAATCTATTTTTAATATTTTTTAAATGACTATAATAATTATAATTTACAACAGTTACATTTTGTACAGGCAAGTTAAGATTACCCACACTTCGTGCATTGAATTTAAAAATTTCACTTTGCTTATTATTACCATTACATACATATTTACTAGAAACAGAAACATTGACAATTTGAGATTCACATACCAGCGAAGTACTGTCCCAGGCGCCGCGTACGCGCAAACACTCCCGGCGACCATGCAGGCCTGCACGGGCTGCAAGCTCGGCGCTAATTAGAGACACACTGGAGCCGTCATCGAGTAAAGCTGCTGTACTTACTATTTGTCCATTAGCGCAGTGAACGTTTACAGGTACCACTTTCAATAAAACCGCACACTTGTCCATGTCTATATGGGTCACTGTTTCCACATGAGACACACTTGATACAGGTCCTGGTTCAGGTACTGTCACTGCACTGTCCTGGTTCTGACGAGGTATGTAATGCAGCCAGCGATGATGACTCTGCCCACAGCCTTCCGCATTGCAGGCAGGTGCAGGGCACGTCGCCCTGTCATGATGAGCAATCAGACACTTGTAGCATAATCCATGACGCTTTACATGCTGCCAGCGATCCTTGCGCAAAGCTCTCTTGAACTTCTTACACTCTGTTAATTTATGTGATGACAGCTTACAAAATTTACAGCTTTCTTCATCCATCTGCACTAAGACAGCCTCACTGTGTGTGTAATTCTTCTTGTCAGGTCTGCTGGCAGGCAAATACAGAAGATTGGCCCCTGACTGTGATAATTTTACAGCTTCTTCATGTAGAAACTCAGATAGCATACACAGCTTGCTAATTTTATCTTTATTCTCATGTAAGTAGCTAAAGTCATTCCATTTTGAGATTAAAACAGTAGGCATTTTACTCAGTATGACTGTAGTAACATTTACTCCTTGAAGATATTCACATTTATCAAGTGCTTGGACTGCTGTTACATAATTTGAGACTTTGATTGAGAACTTTGTAATTTCTTTGTGATATTCTAATGGTAATGGAGGTAATTTTTTCAATTCACCAATAATTTTCATTAAAATTATATCTGGGTTACCAAACATAAGCTTCAAAGTCTCCAAAACTTTATTTGGAGTAGTTGGAGTGATCAAAAGAGACGACACCGCTTCTCTGGCAGCTCCTCGTAAACATTTTCTTAGTCTCCACATCTTCTCTTTATCATTGAACTTACAAAGTTCATTTGATTCCTCATATGCTTGTACAAACTGTAAATATTCCATTGGATCACCAGAGAATATAGGTAGATCTCTGGATGTGCTGAGACGACTTATTAAGTTTTGATTTTGGTTATTTGAGACAGTAGAGGTAACCAATTGTTGGAGCGCAGCTGCTAATTGTTGAACTGTACCATCTGGGCTGGAGTGTACTTTCTCCGGGTTCAACAGTTCCTGTTTGATATCCATGTCGTGGACCTGTTGATTACGTAGTTCCTTTTGGCTGCGGTCCATCCACCTCTCGATGTCACTTCTAGTGCACTGACTTAAGTGCGTAGCCTCCGATAGTGAACTGTCGTCAAGGGCCGCGATGTCCGCGGCTAACTTTTTGTCTAGTAATTCCATTTGTATGCGAGCCTTTTCCTGCGCCACTTCCAATTCCAGCCTCTTTTTGCGGGCCGCGACGGATGAAACTTTTGATTTTACAGACTTCTGGCTTGTGACCGACTGTCGTCTTTTTTCTATACACGTAACCTCACTTTCCGAAGCAATATTGGCAACTGGTTGAGATGCGGTTGCGGTGAGATCATGAGGCGTTTCGTTTTTAGCCACAACTTTCCGGGCAGCACTTCTGGTTTGCACCATTTTCAAGCTGGGTTCTGGAGTACGTGCTAACATATTCTTGCGACTGCTTCAAATCCGGCGAGAGGACCACTTTGTAGATGTCGGAGAGTGGCTCGCAAAAGAAAAAATCCAGTGTAAAAATGTATTTGCACGTTTATTGCAAAATTTTCACAAAACAATAAAAAACAATAGACTGAACATAAAAGAGAAAAACAAAAGGCCGGGAAAAAACAATTGACAGTGACACATATATTTTTAAGATTGCCAGTGCTAACTACAGACATTTTCTTTTTCTATATTTTTTTAAAAAACCTTTTTACATACCTAACAGTGAGTGTTACCTGCTGGCATTTTGAAATTATAGATTTAACTCATTTCATACAATCATACATACATACTATAAAGTCTTTATCCCTTGCGGGGTAGATAGAGCCCAAGGTCATAAAACCGACAGGCCACGCGTAGCTTCGTAGTGGGCGTAAAGGTGCAAAGCGGAATCAAAATAGTGATGGGTTGCTAGCCGCATCGCCTATCAATGTGATTCCTTAGATTTTCGCCCAATCCCTTGACTGGCTTTTACGGTTTGCGCGGGAAGGTAAGCAGCTGGTATATTCCATGTTTTTTTAAATTTCTCCCAAACCAGCATGGAAGCACAATTCAAACAATTTTTAATTTTACTAGATTTCTTTATTTGACTAAGACTAGCGAGTAACATAGTCCAAAGTTTTTTGGCAGGAGCGTTGGAATTTTTTTTTTTTGGGAAAATACTCCTGATACTTGATAAACATTACAGAAGATTCATTGTCATAATGTTGTCGCAATTGTTACACTTTTAAATGAAATATACTTTAAGAAATACGATTTTATCGCCTTTATTACATTATTTATTTTATTTTTTTTAAACCTACAGTTTCTATGCGAATTTATTACATAATTTTGTTTAGATTCATTGTTAATTTAATTATTACAGAGCATAATGAACTGCAAAGTGTTGAATAAGATTACGTTAGATATTTACCGTGGCGAATACACTATGATATTCATCGAGAGGGTCCAGACGAGAATCGTCAACGCTCTGGAAGACCTACTTGTTGGTATGAATGCTGATGTATTTTTATTTGCTTTACATGCCCAGTGATACTGGTCTGTTAACTAAAGCTGGCACGTCCACAGTACTGACACTACAAATATATACGGACAAATCACACAGATTGAGCTAGCCCCAAAGTAAGTTCGAGACTTGTGTTATGGGATACTAACTCAACGATACTATATTTTATAATAGATACTTATATAGATAAACATCCAAGACCCAGGTCAATCTGAAAAAGTTCATTTTCCACCTTGACCTGACCGGGGATCGAACCCGGGACCATCCGTGTCGCAGGCAGGCGTGTTGACCGCTGCGCCACGGAGCTCGTCAGATGATGATTTTGTTTCAAAATCTCCACCATCACTTTTTTATTAAGTAATAAAATTGTATACTTTTTCACGAGATTGTCCTGTTTAAGTTTTTTCGGAACCAATTCTTGCAGAAGACATTTTATTCTTACCTCCAAATAGGCAAATTATCATACGCGTAACAAGTCGATCCCACGTGACTGACGCTTAAGACCACGCTGTATATATGAACAATAGCAAAAGCAAAACAATAATATTCCCTTTCACACTCATAAAATAGACCGCGCAAAAGAGAAACAGGCAAACTTGTCATGATGCGCATGCAGTGCGACGCGACGTCATGCCGCGCGCTTATGCATAGACACTATCAAAGACAATATAATACTAACGTAATAGACTGCCCACCTCATACAAAAATATTGGACCAAAGTAAGGTTGCGAAAAACAGGCGAATGTATGGCGCAGGAGAGTTGCTTGCTACTCGATACTAGATGGCGGTAATCTGCGTTAGCCTTAAACTTTCTATAACTAGGGTGTCAGTTTAAAAATATTATGCCTAAAATATTGCTTTAATTCTTAATAAAATATATTTTGTGAATGTTTTTATATTCTCATGAGTTGAGTTGAGAGTTGAGACCACATGACACTATACACAAGCGCAATGTGTTGAACGCGCCAGCTTTTGTTAACCGACCTGTATCATTACATTAACTATCTAAATCTTTCAAAAATAACAATGTTCGGTCAAGACTTACATCAAAAACTATTAAGTTTGTTCTAAGAGTGTTGACATAACTCAGTAATATCAATTACAATCATTTTTTGAGGTTAATATGCACATTTGTACGTCTTATGTTTTATTTGTACGGAAAGTCGACGCGATGCTGGCACGTGCTTACGCTGCGCGTAGAGTTATTAACAATCAACCGGATTTTTTTTGTAAAATCGGACCAATTATTGAATGTCGTAAAACAAACTTTGTAGTGTATGATGTTAGCTATCTACTCTTTTAATGTAACTGGTGTTTTTAAGTTTTAAGTGTTTTTAAGACTAAAAAACAATCCCAAAGTCGGTCAGTCTGATTTCATTCCCTTAATCTGTGAATGGATTTTTTTTTGCTCAATAATTATATGTGTTTACTGGTTCGCAAATTTTTTAATCTTCTAAAGTTTAAAAATCTCCTCCTTGACCTATATCGGTGACATACCGAGATGGATCAATGGGAACGAAGTAGGTACCTACTTTATTTTTTTACAGGTCTAGCGTTTCCTGATGAAGGCACTATAAATATTTTGGGCAAGAACGTGGAGCCTAACAGCCACCTGATGTCCGTTCCGAACATGATGGGCTACTGCCACCGCTCCAAGTTTTTGGTGGATGACTTGACTGTCCTGGAACATCTTAATTTGTTTATAAAAGTAAGATTATAAGTCGATTAAATAATTCTAACTGCGGAGGATTCAAACCGGCGACTTGGTCATTGTAAGACCAATGCTTTACCGATCAGGGTCTTCTGAAGTGGCGATAGCTCTGTGGTGTCTTTTCACCTATAATTTGCGCAGACAAATTCGCGGGAAAATTGCGAGTCTATACTAATATTATAAAGAATAAAGATTTGATTATTTTCATTGAGTAGGCTCCGATCTCATCCCAACTAATAATATAAATGCGTAAAGTGAGTTTGTTTGTTAGTTACGCTTTCACGCCCTATCTACTGAACCGGTCATGATATTTTGCATACACAACGGCTT
This sequence comes from Rhodophaea formosa, assembly GCA_963082605.1. Taxonomy (NCBI): domain Eukaryota; kingdom Metazoa; phylum Arthropoda; class Insecta; order Lepidoptera; family Pyralidae; genus Rhodophaea; species Rhodophaea formosa. The sequence goes on from OY720204.1 coordinate 22,396,515, forward strand.
CCTATCATTCCTGAGAAAAGTATTGTTCTTTAGGGATCGACAATAAACGCGAGCGGACCCGCGAGCTTAAGCTAGTTGCTGTTTGTTTTGTTGTTGTTGTTTGTTTTTCGTATGTGTAAGTGGCCAACACTGGTGTCAGATTTTTCAAGCTGCCTTAAGGCATCTGACATAGCTTAACGACTGCCATCAACGATGACAGCCGGGACCAACGGCTTAACGTGCCTTCCAAAGCACGGAGGAGCTCGAGATATTTTTATGCCACTTGCGGTCACCCATCCAAGTAATTTTCCTTGCATTACTTTTCCAGTTGTGTCTATGGAACGAATCGCACCATTTCGTGACACAATACAGCACTATTCGCCTGAAACGTCTCCTAATGGAATGTGACTTGGACCGCATCAAACACGAATACATCGAAAACCTGGACATGTACTACCGCGCCCAGCTGTGTTGGGCCATAGCTCTCCTGTTGGAACCAAGGGTAAGTAATGGAAGTTCTTTCACGCCTGTAGCACACAGCCGCGAATGCGAAACGCAAGCGTTCCGGAACGAAACATTGGCGAAACCGCGAAACGCTGGTGTATGATTCCGTTTAGGTTTCGTTCCGCTTGCGGTGTGAGACGCACCAAACAAAATCATACTAAACACCGTTTTACGGTTTCGCCATGAACGCTTCCGTTCCGCATTCGCGGTTGTGTGCTACAGGCGTCAAAGGAAGATTAAAACACGACAGCCCCATCAAAAAATAAGGCCCATGCCACTTGAAATAAAGCAATATACTCGTACTTCCAAATCTGTTAAGGCCCCACACTAGGCACACTAGCGACGCCAATAATTTTGTTTCTTATACTTTACAAAATAGAAAGAAATTCAAGAATGTAAATCATAAAAGCCTTAGTAAATAACCTTCCATTATATGACAATTCCAAACATACTTCAGGTTATTTACTGAGGCTTATATGATTTACATTCTTGAATTTCTTTCTATTTGTAAAGTATTCGGAATAAAACAATTGGCGTCGCTAGTGTGCCTAGTGTGGGGCCTTAAGGAATGTATAAATGTATAAGACTGCTAGTCTTGTAACTTATAAACCTTCCTCATGAATCATTATGTTTGGCTGAAAAATGCATTCAAATCCGTTGAGTAGTCCAAGCAAATAGACGGCGGAAGTGACTTTATTTTGTTCTATTTAATAAGGATAAGTAATAGTCCAAGAGCAGACAAAAAAATTATTGCCTTTCAGGCACCGTGAAATCTTTTATGATTATTTTCGAAGGACACCTAAATCGTATAATGAACTTTGACACTTTGCAATAGGGTATACATTATGTCCATAACGTAAGGCATACAATTAATAAAGCCGTATAACCACGGCTTTTCTACATCATCAAAAGACATTTCTACATCCCCAGTGTATTGCTATAAATTAGCAGGGTAAAGATTTTAATCATTTAAAGGAAAACCTTAAGCGTGCTTAAATATTTTTTTATTTTGCAGATAGTAATCATACCAAACTTCACTGATCCTCCTAATTACGTGGCTGTTATAAGGGACAAAATAATGGTAAGTTAAAAATTAAGCACAATTGAAACAAATGTTAATTACAAGTTATAATGAAATTGTATATTTTATACATATTGCAGCAATACAACAAATACATAACAATAGTAAAAATTAGCCACGCCACAATTCAAATGGAATACGCTGATCGAGTTTTTCTGTTCGACAACAAAATCTTGGTATTTGGCGGCACTCCGGCTTACATGTTTTTTAAATATGGTACGATGTCTCATTTTTTTTCTTAATACTTTGATAAGAACTGTTGTGAGCGTTCACACATTACACAATTATTTATATATCGTTAAGTGACATATTTTTTGTGAAAATATAAATGTTTTCGAGCATTCAGCAAAGAGCGAACGCTCTGGGCAAATGTTTGTTTGTTTTTTGTGTGTAAGTGGACTACTACACTAGCGTCAGATTTTTCAAGCTACCTCAAGGCATCTGACATAGCTTAACGACTGCCATCAATAATGACAGCCGGGACCAATGGCTTAAAGTGCCTTAAAGTGCCTTAAAGCTCGATAAATGTTTAAGCCTCTTGTGGTCACCCATCAAAGTAGGGACTGCACCCATGAGTAAAGATAGAACATCAACTTTGAAATCAAATTATTAGGACACAGAAAATTTTATCTTTATTAATATTCTACGAACAAGTAACTTATATTATAAGGATTTGATTGTTAGTTTGTTTAAATTGAATAGGCTTCGAAACTACTGGACTAATTTTCAAAATTCATTCACCTATAGAAGGCTGATTTATCTGCGTATGACATAGGCCATAATTTACGCGGATAAAGTTGCGGGAAAATCACTATTATTTAATATTTCCATAGGTAGGTTGATATTGAAAAGATGGCATTGCCACGTGTTTTATATTTAACCAGGTCGCGATTACCGCATCCGCATGACATTCCATGGAGGTGGTACATTCCATAACGAGCAAATATCGGAGTTTCTCGAGAATGCCGCTGCTCTGGGAGCCACTATCAGAGCCAACCTCGGCTCCCTACTGATCCTCCGCTTGCCCGTAAGCCCCACTGCTAACGTCGCAGCCCTAGTCAAAGATATCCACGAAAAGACAGGGTACTATGGCGTTACGTCTTTCTCCATTTCTCTCCCGGATACTGAAGAGGTTTCTAGAAGGTAAGTTTCTTTTTAACCGACTTCAAAAAAGGAGGAAGTTCTAAATTCGTCGTACCACTCTTTTTTTATGTATGGTCCCCTATTCCTCGAAGACGCCTAGACCGATTTAAGAAATTCCCTTTTGTTCGATAGGTAATACTTTACAGATGGTCCCATTAATCAAGACGTCGGGGGCTTTTTGAAAAAAAATACACGAAAACAAAAAAAAAACTTTACGTGAATGCCGTTCGGATTACACTTATTTCCATTTTATTCTTATGCTTAATAAAACAAATTTATTGGGTTGATGTCGGTTTTTTTTTGTTAAAAATATCTTAAATTATCCAGGACAGCAAACATTCGTTACAGGTTGGTTCCAAAAGATGATGTAATTCTCAACTAGTTAAATACAATAGTATATTAAGATGCAACAACGTTAAGCTGGATGTAAAAATAATCAAAAGATTTTATAGACACGAGGCGAAGTTGAGTGCTTGTAATGAACCGATAACTATATATAATAGCTAGCTTACTGATTACAAGTATCATACCATGTGTTTCAATACAATTTTATGATTACCATTAAATACATTGAGCAATTTGGTGTTAAGAAGAGGCCTTTTTAGTAAAATATATCATTACAAGTATTATGCGCAAATGTATTGAAAGGTAGTTTCAATTAGGTCCATCATGGATCTCTATGGTATATGCAAAGGTTGATAGATTCAGGAAAAAAATAAACAATATATTTATTTGATAACCTCAATGTTACCTACAACATCGGTTGCGTCAACCTTGCCGATATCAAATCGATTGAGTCATCGCCAATGGGTTGAGTCGTGGTTTGCGGAGGGGCTTGAGTTGTCATCAGCGAGGTTGACCGTAAAGTAGTACCGTAGTAGTAATAGTATCTCAACTAAAAAATAAATAATAATAAATAAATAAATATATACGGACAAATCACACAGATTGAACTAGCCCCAAAGTAAGTTCGAGACTTGTGTTATGGGATACTAACTCAACGACACTATATTTTATAATAGATACTTATATAGATAAACATCCAAGACCCAGGTCAATCTGAAAAAGATCATTTTCCATCTTGACCTAACCGGGGATCGAACCCGGGACCATCCGTGTCGCAGTCAGGCGTGTTGACCGCTGCGCCACGGAGCTCGTCTACTAACCGTTTATATTTGTTTCAGGGCTATAAACGACGTACGCGTCTTGCGGCCAGACCCTTATATTCGCCCGATGGCTGACCAAGCTTTAAAGAATATATCTGGTAATATCTCTGATTTTCGTAGTTCTTAATTATTATTAACAATTACCGTTAATTTGGACTAAAAACTCAGAGGTCGGACTGGGCGGGGATCAAACCCGAAATGTTTTGAGTCAATGAAACGATATGAAATAAAAAATAATTATTGTGAAACAATGGACACCAAAACAACAACACAGGACAATACAGAAGAAAACATGTGCCCACAGTATCACAAAAGGTGACGGCTCAGTGTTACGCTGGACTAGGGCAAAGACAATAACCTATATTATATTGTCTTTGACTAGGGGACCCTAGTGCAGCACTGATATTCAGCCGTCACCTTACGAGGCGTTACGAGCCGTCCCACGACACGCACACACAGACAATAATATACAATATAATAAATAGAAAAAAAAAACACAGACAATAAAATAAACAATTAAAAATGGTTTTCTAAAATGCTTACCACCAGATGACAACATTAAATCAGGTCTTGGAATGTAGAATGGAGGACTAGTTCAGGCAAATAATCGTATTATTGAGGTGACCAAATTTCAGTCTAGACAAATAGAGTCAAGCCAATAAGAGTAGTTTTAGCCATTTTGACTCAAAAAGAAGAGGAAGACTTGAGAATTAAAACAGAAAACCCTTATTTGCGACAGAACCGAACCCTTGGACGAGAACCCAGACGATATGTTGCAACGGGACCAGTCTGCGATGGATCGGATGGAAATACTTCTCATTTTTTATCCACTACAGATTTTACCTGATCGTAACGGTAGGTTAACCAATCGATATAGTAATTTTATTTAGATGCATTAAAATCCTATGGGTCAGCGCAGCGGAGAGCATTTTCTTAAGACACTCGAAAATAAACTTTAAAACTATTGCTATAAAGTACACCCATGCTGAACATGACTCGGGAGCTCAAACATGGAAGTAATTTATTGCAAAACCTGAAAAGTTTATTTTAAAGTGTCTTAAAAATATGCTCACCGCTGCTCTGCTTAACCAGCGATACGAAATTTGTTAATTTATTAGTTTGTTTGTTACGCTTTATAACCCTGCAAAAAATAAATCCTTTCAATATATTGGTATTAATAGCCGTTGGTTCCCGGCAGAGTAGAATAAGACCACTCCAAGTCTTGCCGTGGATGTCGTAGAAGGCGACTTAGGAAACACAAGCTAAACAAAGCTTATAGTCATCAAAGAGACCTCTCCAACTCGCCTGGCCAGCGTGGAGAGTGTAGGCCAAATCTTCTAACTGCTCAGGCTAATAATATGCCTCTGGTAGTACAGAGAGGGTCGTGCTCCTACAGTGGAGACTAATAAAGACCTGATAATGATGAATTTGTTAAATAGGCACGGATAAATATGTAAACCTGACAGTAAAATCATTACTCTTTGGAGCTTTTACTAGCCCATCGTAGCACCATGTAGCTTTGAATAAGACATCAACGACCTACAAGCTACGATCTTTGCTACGAGATTTTTTATTTGCTACGACGGACAAGTTATTGGGCAAAGAATCTTTTTTCTTCATTCTTTTTATTTAAATGGTTTTAAATCAAACATTTATTTATTTGAAAGAAATGTAAATCCGTATCCTAAGTCCTTTCTTCAGGGCTTGCTCGACTCGACTCAACCTCAGTCTAGCAAAATGTAAAGTCATAGGCAATAGCGATGGGTATTCAAAATTTTAACATAAACATGTTCCAAAAATACTAAATCTATGTATATTGAAATTGTAATTTGAAAACAGAAAAAAGAAAGAAAAAGACAATAAGAAATAAATATACGTAATCATATAAAGCCCTTCAGGCGAGTAGGCGACCAAAACTGTTGATAAGAGTTTCTTTCGGCGTTTCTTCTCTGCAGTGGTCGGTTCCAAAACGCTAGTAGTCTGTAGCTTTTGAACAATTAATAAATACATATTATCTAATAAGATAATTTTAAATATAATATGACGTGAAAAAGTGCCTGCAAAGGCCTATTTTCTGAATAAACGTTTTGTTTATTTAATGATATTCTGTTCCGTTGTTAAAGTAAAAGCGAAACAGACATCAATACTCTTCTGTAACAATGTATTTAGTAGACGATCAATAAACCGCAGCGTGGGTCGTCAATCTTTTATACACAACAAATTATTTAAAAAAAACTTTCACTACTTTCCTTTTTTAACTATGTACAGTTGAGGGCAGATAAAATTGACACCCCTACAAACAGATTTTAAATTGTCAGGATTATCTGCCCCCAACTGTACATCAGCGGATTGATTTATTGGTTTGGTTTTCATATTTCATGATTACTTCTTAGTCCACTGTATTTCTCATACAATACATTGCCTTTGAAAAAAAAACACAATTTTGATTCAAAGGCTGGATAATTGATTATTTTATCTCATACATAAGTACATTTTACGATCAACTTACTTAAATACTTGCAGGCAATAACAGCGATAATATCCGGGATTCTGATTGGCTTGTCGTTGTCTTCGATGTTGTCCAACTTTGAACGAGATCGCACTGCCATGAAGATGATTCACGGAGAGGTAACCTACGCGAAAACATCTACATGTTATCCTGAGGTTTCTTCCAAAATTGCCCACCAGCAAAGAACATATCGATTTTTTTTAATCAATGTAATATATACATACACTACACGAAAAGAAACGACACTTAAGCATGTGTGCACGTAAAACGCTTGCGGCTATATGTGGGTGTCTGGACGTGTGCGGGGGCAGCGAGAGGCGCACGGGGCGTGAACTGTCCGCCACGGCACTAGCTTGGTTGGGAGGGCTATCTATCTCGCACGCCTCGCACCGCAGGCACGAAATGAGAAGTGAGTGACTGCCTACGCGTTGTCAACCCTAGCGCAGTCCGGCTCAAGGTCACCGGTGCTCGAACACTAACGTACAGGGAGTGTCACCACTGTGCCACCGGCAGCGGCGCCCGCGCCTTGTCGTGAACGGACCCATACAAACGTAAATATTGTAAGACTTCCTTACTTTATCATATGTACGCTTCTAAGCAATGCATTTTTATTTTTTCTTTAAATCGTGAACAGTGCTTCAGAGGCAGGCGACTTAAGTTGAAACAAGATACTAAAATACTATTGACCTGACCGGGAATCGATCCCGTGCTCTTCGATTCAGAGACACGCTGAGCCACAGTGGTGTCTAAGTAAGGGTCGAATAAAGAACCTTGCTCACTTTCTTTAACACGCATAAACTAAAAAAACACTCTTTTTTGTTTTACTGTTTAAAAAGAGGTAAATCTTACGCCTGTAGCACACAGTCGCGAATACGGCACGGAAGCGTTCCGGAACAAAACATTGGCGGAACCGCGAAACGCCGGTGTATGATTCCGTTTCGGTTTCGTTCCGCTTGCGGTGTGAGACGCACCAAACAAAATTATACTTGACAGCGTTTCGCAATTTCGCCAATGTTTCGTTCCGGAACGCTTCCGTTCCGCAGTCGCGGCTGTGTGCTACAGGCGTTAAATACAATTTTACTGTTTCTTAGGTATTGACGGTCGAGGCGCTGGGACAGACGACAACTTTGATGGTTCGCGCCGACAACAGCCCTGGTGCGAGATCTATTGCAGCTTTGTAAGTTAATACACTTTTCTATATATAGCTCAAGGTCGCTCAAAACCGAGCATAGACCTCTCCATACCTCGGAGAGGTATATGCTCGGTTTTTCTCTGCGAGATCAAATCTGAAACGAGAAGATCCGTAGAAGAACAAAGGTCACCGACAGAGCCCAGCGGATTAGCTCTCTGAAGTAGTAGTGAGCGTGGCACATAGCGCGAAGAACCGAAGGCCGTACGAACCACGTACCGGCAAGCGCAGCGTTGGACACCCACGGTTGTCGGACGACCTAATAAGGATCGCAGGAAGGCGCTGGATGCAGGCCGCTTCCAACCGGTTGTATTGGAAATCCTTGGGGGAGGCCTATGTCCAGCAGTGGACTTCTTGCGGCTGAAATGATGATGATGATGACAATTTTCTACAGAATTTTTATGCATTCTGAAGGCTATTCTGATATATTCCTATTAAATTAAGACATAAGATATTGAAAGGATGGATTAAAGGAGAGTAACAAAGAATATATATAAAGCCAAAGTGTATGGGATAGTTGGCCAGGGTTGACCTGGACGAACGTACTGCGATCAGATTGCTGACTTGTTGGCAGATTGTTTTTTTTAAAGAAATGAGATGTAAGAAGTACCCGAAACCGAAGAGCATGCATGGGGATAGTGATGAGTGTAAATGAAGCTAGAGGGATTTGTCAGCATCGTAGCAAGTGGAGGCATACCCCTATGAGAAAAAGGCGTGATAATATGTATGTATAAGATATGGTATATATATGATAACTCTTCCATGCTGGTTTGGGAGAAAAGAAAAAACATAGAATATACCAGCTGCTTTTCTTCCCGCGCAGCCCGTAAAAGCCGGTCAAGGGATTGGGCAAAAATCTAAGGAATCACGACAAAAGACGATGCAGCTAGCAACCCGTCACTATTTTGATTACACTTTCCACCTTAACGCCCACTAACACGCTAAACGTGGCCTTTGGGTTTATGAAATTGGATTCTGTGTACCCCGCAAGGGATTAAGTCGTGATAATATCATATGATATATAAGTCTTTATACGAGTACACCTTACAAATTTGGCCACGGTTCAATCCTACACGTTGAATTTCTTCATCATTATATGCAATTCTTGTCTATCTTATGTCTTATATCTTGATATCTAACCACTCTAACATAACTAATTTTTTTTTATAGCTATGTATTATCAGAGACAAATTCTACGAAGGAACAAATACGAGGAATATCATACACAGCCTTGATGCGTAATGAGGTACCTTCTTTTTCTTCTTTTTGAGTCAAAATGGCATAATGTACACTAGTCATTTTAGCCATTTTCTGCATTTGAGGTACCTACTAGTTTTTCACTTCTGTTTCAGCCCTAAAACTATTTCGCTTTACCCCATAATTCATTAGCTTTCGGCCCTCACTGTTTTTTTTTCCGTAGCCGAATTGCAAAGAACAGATCCCTAATAGATTCGTCATGTCAAACTATCTGTCTGTTTTCTCAGCTATTAAAATTTGTTTGTTAGTTACCTAATAAAAAAAAAAATATTGGACACGTATTTTCTCTTTTGCGAAATAAATGATAAATAGCGCTTAAATTTCATAAGTATAACTTTGTACGAAACTGTAACGTCAGATGGAATTGAAACGAAAAAACACGTGTCCTATATTTTTGAATTATCTAACTGGCAGATTAATTAAGTATATGTTTTTAGGAATCTTGCCTACTGTGTTTGACTTTACCATGTGGTTCCAACCCCTGAATCGTACGATTTGTTCTCACAGACTCACATAGATGGCGCTACTTGTTGCTACACAACATTGTATCTTCCGTATTATATATTGTCATAATAATGACAATATATAATCATAATTCACAAAATATAGCTTATTAAAAATTATAACAATATTTTTGGCATAATATTTTAAAATTACATCTGAGTTTTAGTTAGTTTAGGCTGACGCAAATTACCGCCATCTAGTATCGAGTGGCAAGCAATTTCTGCAGCGCCATACATTCGCCCACCTTCATTAGGTCCAATATTTTTCTATGAGGTTGGCAGTCTATTACGTTAGTATTATACTTATATAAATAATATTGTCTTTGACTTTACTCAACAGAGTATGACGGAATTTTTGGTGACAAGGGCCATCGATTCTCCACAGCAATACGTTCATGCATGCGCCTATGGATTGCACGTCAGTACCACGAATAAAAAGCTTGAGGTGAGAATTGCAGTTACAATTATGCAGCGTGTTATCATCGTCATCCTCCGTGGTCTAGTGGTAAAGGCGTTTGCCTGTTGACCCGGGTGTCGTGGGTTCGATTCCTATGGGAAGCATACTTTGTTAAGTTTTTTCCAGTTTGGTTAGGACATTGCAGGCATGAAGCAGCTGATTTTCTGATAGTAAAGATGGTTCCGTGCTTCGGAAGGCACGGACGGCACGGACGGCAAACGGTAGTCGTTAAAGGAACCACGTCAGAGGCCGAGAGGTGATTCCGAAGACACCAGGTTCGGCATGGTCGACTGACCGTGTCACCTACACGAAATGATGATGATCATCATCATCAGGTCTTTTTTCTCCACTGCAGGAGCACGACCCTCTCTGTACTACTGGAGTCATATTAGCAAGAGTAATCAGAGGATTGGCCTACACTCCACGCTGACCAGACGGGTTGGAAGGGTCTCTTTGATGTTTATAAGCTTTGTTTAGCTTGTGTTTCCTAAGTCGCCTTCTACGACACCCAAGGGAGACTTGGAGTGGTCCTATTCTACTCTGCCGGGAACCACACGGCTGACAACTTTAAGGGCCGCGCTACACTGTATTGGCATGGATAGGATGGCTACGGAAAGCAACGCGTCATTTCAAAACAAGCTATATGTCTAGTGAAATAAGATGCAAAACGGTGGCTGCACGTTTGCGGGCATCTAGTCCGCGCGAGTACTCGCCAGGCCACCGGCCGGCTCGCCACGTTCAAGCAGTTATGCATCTTATGTCACTTAGTATAAAGGTTGTTTTGAAATAACGCGTCGCTTCCGATGCCATCCCATGCCAATCCAGTGTAGCGCGGCCCTAAATGATATAACTTTATTTGCCAGATTGAAGCCCTATATAGTCCTCTACACAAAGACAAGAGCGCCGCCTCTCGCTCTCTGGCCCGCGTGTACATGGCGCTCATACGATACTACACGAACACCAGCGACGCTTCCATTCACATCAGTGACGACCCTTTATCTCTGGACTTTACACCGGTTTGTATTTAATTATTATTTAACAGCCTCCGTGGTCCAGTGGTTAAGGCGTTTGCCTGCTGATCCGGGGGCCGTGGGTTCGATTCCCACGGGAAGCATACTTTGTCGTTTCCAAATTTGGTAAGGACATTGCAGGCATGAATCATCTGATTCTCTGGTAATAAAGATTATTCCGTGCTTTGGAAGACACGTTAAGCCGTTGGTTACACGTTAGAGGCCGAGAGGCGGTTCCGAAGAACTCTGACACCAGGGTGTGCATGATCGACTGACCGTGTCACCTACACGAAATGATGATAATGACTGGTTCTGTATAACCGTAGATATTATTATTATTCTACAGGAATAGATGCAAAATGGATGTCTCACCCAAAGGCACGTGTTCTAACAAACGCTCTGGCTAGCTAAGTTTTAAAAAGCCGCCGTTAGATGGCAGTAGGTCTAATGTGTTTAAGCGTAAAAGGATGGTACGGATTTTTGTAATAGATAAAAATGTTATGTGAATAAATGCAATAATCGAAAATGCTTTTTATAGTTAATTGTAACATGAATAATTCTATTAAAGCTAGTAGTGCAATTCTAGTTTGTATGAAATTTCGTGGACACTTTAAGATGAAACCACAATGGGATAGCGATTTCATCTTCCATGCTAATCTAGGAGAAAGTAGTACAATGTCTGGTACATTGTACTATTTTCTCCTAGTGCTTTTCGTTATGCGCAGACCCTATGGTATGCGCGGGAAGAAAAGCAGCCATACAACAGCATGTCATTAGATTTGTATGTTTCCTCAGAGTGTCATAAACAATGTATCATCAGCAAAAATCGATATGGCTTACGTAAATTGCCAAAAACAGCAATAGTTTTTTTTTTTATAATGCAACTTGTTCATTGCTTTTTCAATAATTTATTGTTCCAGTTTCTGGCGTACGCGGGAAAACCACCGCTTCTCATTCAGTTTCTTCTCATCGTCACCATGTCGCATGTCACGCTCATTCCGTCGAAAGAACATGGCTTGATAAGACACATGCAGGTAACGTCCGATTTTGTTAACTTTTAAGTCGACGATGGCGATGTGACCCAAGTAAAACTTTTAAGTTTTACTTGGGTCACATCGTCATCATTGGTCTGGGGCAGACCAGGCACTCGCTTGCCGTTTGGAATCCATTCAGTTACTCTTTATGCCCAATGACCCAAGTAAGTAAGTCGTATGGTTCCTGGCAGAGTAGAATAGGACCACTCCAAGTCTTCCCGTAGTTGTCGTAGAAGACGACTTCGGAAAGGCAAGCAAACAAAGCTTATAAACATCAAAGAGACATCTCCAACGCGTCTGGCCACCGTGGAGAGTGTAGGCCAAATCCTCTGACTGCTCTGGCTAATATTTGGCTCTGGTAGTTAGAGGGCCGTGCTCCTGCAGTGGAGACTAAAAAAGACCTGATGATGATGATAACTGTATACTGTAAAGCACCAAACTTTGTATCTCTTTAAGCAGGGCATTAGCAGAATCATTGTAAGCTCAGTGGCAGCCAAAATTAAAAAAAAAATAATAGTGGTTGGGACGAAATGGTCATGTTTTATATTTTTTGTTGTTCCACAGTGTCACGCGCTGAACTTCTCGCCGTTCCAGTACTGGATGACGCTGTACTTCTGCGACTTGATCCTGTACTGGTTCTTGGTGGGCTTCATGGCCATGACAGTGGTCGGCATCATGTTCCTCATGGTGCCCCTCAACCATTTCCGATATAGTGATCTTTGTTAGTATTTTTATCAAACCTTTATTATTTAGTAGCAATACACTTCCCGTTTCTGTTACAGATAATAAGTATGTAGGTACAGTCCGATGCAATGGATGCAAAAACTTTATGGCGGTTATACACAGTATCAGGTTCAGCGGTGCGCGCGCGGGGAGTCAGGGGGCGTACTGCGCTGCTAATATTCGAGCCACTATTCGAGATTCATTTGTGTGAATAAAAAAAAAAAAAACCATAAGGTTTAATTCGAATTTTACTAGCTATAAAGTAATGGCTCTTCTTTTAGCTAAGCGATTTGAGTACTTTCAAGAAATACTACATCAACCTACCTTTAACATTTTATAGGTGTTTTTTTTTGCATTTGCAATGCTATTCTTCTGTATTAAATTAAGCAAAAAATGCTCAGTTTCTGATACTGGACGCACCGGGCCCACCGGACGTTGCCGGGTAAGGCTGGGCTGTATGTAACGCGCATTAAGTAGCACTCGAAAACATATGCTGGAATAACATCCCACTTCCTATTAGAAAATCTATATAAAGCTTAATTAAATTCAAAGAATATGTTTTAAGTGTTCAAAAATTTTAAAATTGCAGCCGTTTTAATCCTGTTACTATTATTTTAATATTTATGTAGCACTTATATATCCAATTGTTATTAATATTATTACCTAAGTATTTTCTTTGCATGCGAATTTGTTTTCTCACAAATAGAATTAGAGATAGAATTAATATGGCGCCACCCTAGATTGCTTGTTTAAATTTTATGTATTTAAAATTATTTTGTTTAATTGCTATCTTCGGAAGTTCAACTTTGAGGTCAGAAGGCCACAATATTATGCTGAGACATTTTGACATTTTGATATAAGCACAAATATGCTATTTGCTGTTTAAACAAATTATTCTCGAATCAAACCATAATCTTTATACCTATTAAAGTTTTCAAAAATAGCACCTCAATGGTAACCTTTCCTGAGATATTTAATAAATTTTCCAGTGGTAATTCCATTCATGCTGGTCATCTACGGGATAAGCTGCATACCGCAAGCCTACTTGTTCAGTAGAGGTCCGCGCGCTGCCCTGAACGCTTTGACATTTATTATTGTCAATATCATTTTCGGTAAGTTCAAAAAAAATTCTGTCTGGCGTCCGAGAATGGGATATAGAAAACCGGGAAAACCGAGGACGCGTTGGGAGGATGATTTCGAAGGAGGCTGGCAAATTATGAAGAAGATACACACAAGACAAAAAGAGATGGAAGGAACTGGGAGAGGTCTTTGTCCAAATATGGGCTACTAATGGCTGACGATAATGATGAAGTTCATTCAAACGTTGTTGAGGTAAAGCTGATTTTTTCCGGGACAGTGCTGCACCCATTTGAAATTATTCTTTTGCAAGAAATAAAGACATAATTAACATTGTGTTCTGCGAAGCCCGAACACCTTTAAACTATTTTCAAAAAAGTCGAAATCAGCCGCTTTTGGCGGAAACACTAAGTAAAGCATCACATGATAACAAGTTAAATTTCTTATATGAATAAATAAACATAGCACGGATGGCACTGGTGGCCGCCACGCCATTCAAATATTAAGGCGAGGTGAGTTCACACACTAACGCCGCCCAGCATTTAATTCTATAAGTCCTAAATCATATCAAATTTAAAAAAATCTAATAGCTGAATGCCCTAGTAAATTACTTGTCTTATTGGTACAAGTTTTCACTATTTTTAATTTGATGAATTAAAAGATCGAATTTTTACCGCCAATAGCGGCCACTTTTGGCGGTAAAAATTCGTTGTCTTAAACTCAGATTGTAATATCTATGAAAACTAACAAAAAGAATACAAGTAATTTACTAGGGCAATCAGCTATTAGATTTTATAAAATTTTATTTGATTTAGGAGTAAATGATTTAATTGCTGGGTGGCGCTAGTATGTGAATTCACTTCACCGCTAAAAATAAGGTGTCACTTTCTTGCTGCATGCATAACATGCGCTCTGACGTTTTTTTTTTCTTATTTTTATAGACTTTCTTTTAATAGACTATGACCAAGTTCGCTCTCACTACTTGACTAGGCGTTTGAAGCGAGGTCAGAGTGCCCTCAACCTGTAAGACGATGGGCGAAGAGCTAAGTTGCCAGAAGGACCTATCTTGGGTGCAAGTTACCCGGGACGGCCACCAGTAATCGGAGCTAATCCTACTCTAAGTAGGTACTCTATTCTGGTGGCGAGTGTGACGGGCGAAGCTACGAGTAGTTACACCATCTTTAAGCCTATTTTATTACACGTTGTCTTAACATTTTCCATAAAACCTGTCATATTTTTTTACAGGCGAGGCGACAGTAGTAGCAAAGCTATTTTACGACTTTGAAAGTTCCGTCCTATATTTAATGAGAATGTGGCCGCAATTCAACATGGGATACGCCATTGTAAAAATTAAACAGATATTCCTCTACAATAGCGAGTGCGTCATTTTTAAGAACAAAAGGTTATGCTCGGCTCAGACCCTACATAAATGCTGTGGTAAGAATATTACATTGAACAGTTAAAAAAAATTTTGTTTGCAGTTAAAACTTACGTGAGATATAGACATAATTAAAATACGTAACAACGGGTTACTCACGTAAATTTTACCACCAAGTACAACCTCCGTGGTCCAGTGGTTAAGGCGTTTGCCTGTTGACCCGGGGGTCGTGGGTTAGATTACCACCAAGCATACTTAGTTAAGTTGTTTCCAGTTTGGGTAGGACGATGCAGGCTTGAATCACCTGATTGTCTGATAATAAAGATGATTCCGTGCTTCGGAAGGCACGTTAAACCGTTGATCCCGGCTGCCATCTGGTAGTCGTTAAAGGAACCACGTTGGTAGCCGAGAGGCGGTTCCGTAGAACTCTGACACCAGGGTAGGCATGGTCGACTGACCGTGTCACCTACACGAAATGATGATGACGGAGAGGATTTAATCCCAATCGTAAATACATTTTATGACGTGGTTACGTCATTTAAGGATAAAGAAATGATATTTTCTCATTTTTCGAATTCGAAGCGAGAATATATCATTTCTTTATCCTCACAAACAGTGTCAATAATCATTATGCACATAAAAATCTTAGTTCCTAATGTCCAACCGACGGAACTACGCGAATGTACTTAGCCTTTAAATCCAAAAATTTTCAATTGCGATATACTCGTATTTCAGAAAGATGCGGTATTCTCCAGCAATGTTACAAAGAGAGGCATTACCTCAATGCAACTTACGGAGTTATGAACGAAGTAACCTCGATGCTTACCATGGCCATCGTCTTCCTAATATTGATAATTTTTTGGGAGTATAAACTAATCCAGCATATCTGGCATTTTATAACTAATGCGTTCCAGAAAAGTGAGAAAATGGAACCACAGGACATATCAGCGGGGTTGATGAGGGAAAAGGTGGAGGTGGACGACAAGCTGAAAGAAATTAAAGGTGGACGGTGTAAGTTCAAGCTGATTTTTAATCATCAGATCTTATTGTGAGTCTCCACTGCAGGAGCACGACCCTCTCTGTACTACTAGAGTCGTATATTAAGTCCTTACCTATGAAATTGGCGTTTTCTATAGAGAATTTTTAGCAAAGTGAATTTTTCATACTAACGTTTTTATTATTATTTCTGGTTTGATTAATTCAACAAAAACGAAGTTTTGCTAAAATTTACAAAAAAAAATTAAAAATTATAGAAATATGACTTTATTTTTAATTAAAACGGACAAACCTTGAAACGAGTTCTTTTCATGAGCATTTTCCAATAATATTTAATGCATGCTGAATGTTTATAATATTATTATTTATTTATATTTATTAGAAACAAAATAGCAAGCGGAAAAAAAGCGCCCATTTCATAGGTAAGGACCCAATATTAGCTAGAGCAGTCACAGCATTTGGCTTACACTCTCCACGCTGGCCAGACAGTTCGGATAGGTCTCTTGCATAAGCTTTGTTAAGCTTGTGTTCCCTAAGTCGCCTTCTACGACGTCCACAGGAAGACGGAGTGGTTCTATTGTCCTCTGTCGGGAACCACACGGCAAGTTTTTTCTTACGACTCTCTATTATGTGATCGTGTAACTGGTTGCGTCTCTAGACTGTGGTGCAAGAACCAAAAGACCAAATCGTCCCATAAGAAAAGTCTTTTGTTTTTTTAAAGGCTGAGTCACCCCTTCTAGCGAATGTCGGTGATCAATTTACTTTCTATATATTGCACATCAAATAGAATACCTATATATATATATATACTATCACGTCTTTTTACCTTGCGGGGTAGATAAAGCCCAGGTCTGTAAAACCTTAAGGCCACGTTTAGCATATTGGTGGCCTTGTAGGTGAGAATCAAAATAGTGATGGGTTGCTAGCCGCATCGCCTATTGACATGATTCCTGACGCCCATTCCCTCGATCGGCTGTTACGATTTGCGCGGGGAAGAGAAGCAGCTGGTACATTCTACGTTTTTTCTTTTCTACCAGACGAGCGTGGAAGGGGTATGATGAAATAGGTTGACAAAATAGGAATTAAAACTCTTTTCACAGCTGAGCAGCAAAAAGTGAGCACTTTTGGGGAAAGTCTTCTATGTTCCAACGTAACGAAGAAACAAATGGGGGAGTATACTCTTCGGCACATTTACTTTGGGATCGGGAGGGGGGAAGCCCTGGCGCTGTCAGGCCTGAAGAGACACGGGCGAGTGCAACTCGCTGAGATGTTAGCAGGACTGAGCATGCCCAGCAGTGGACAATTGTGGACAAGAGGTGCTTACTGTCTGAACACGGAATCTCATCAGGTTATTATCTATTGATTATGACAGTTATTAAACATATTGGCTATTGGTATTTTAGTTTTTCCAACTTAAACATTTTATATTACTGAATGATTAAGTATATACCATCGGGACATAACAACCGGAAATGTGGTGCACTTGCACTCATTTCCGGGTGTTAAAGGTTTACCTACTCGCCTAAAGAATAATCCGGCTTTAGGCTAACTAACCCTAAGTACCTGCTGCAAGAGCTTTAATTTATTTGACCTATTGGATAGGACAGCTCCTCTCTTATAAAAAAACCTCTTATTTCAAAGTACTGCCGCCACACATCGCTGGCCAGCTTGCTAGACCCGCTGCCGCTGTGGATGACGGTCTTTGATGGGCTTGAACTTCTTGCTATCCTGCGAGGAGTTCCCAAGAGACATGTCGTCAAAGAGATTTGGAGCTATATTTATGCGCTTGGTAAGAATTACCATCTGAAATCATCTTAGCCGCCAGGAGTCCACTACCGGTTGGGGTTCTCCGAAGATAATTAAATACGACCGGTTGGAAGCGGCCTGCATCCAGTGTCTTCGTGTGAGATCGTCTGACCACCTGGTGGGTGAATGTCCGACGCTGCACTTTTCTGCCCAATCGTACAGCAACTCGCTTGTATAAGTTAATAAGTCGCATCGGCATTATCCGATGGCGCAGAATAGCGCAACCTACCGCCGACTCAAACCGAATGAAAACTGAAATAACAAACTTATTGCGACTACATAAGATTTGAAATCCAAAAACAACATGTCTCGTGCTATCTCGCTCACAATACTTGTACGCCTACCGAGAGTGGCCGAGACGCTGCATGGCGCGTACACATAAACCAATCATCATCATCATCATCAGCCTATACTTGTCCACTGTTGGACATAGGCCTCCCCAACTGCACGCCATCGAGATCTATCTAAACCAATAGCAAACGGGTATTTTTGTGCCATGCAAAAATTTTACTTCTGCACAGGTACATCGGCGTAACTTATAAAAGTGGTAGTACTGGTAGGTACTTGCCTATGATTTCAGAGTTATACGACCTAGCAGACACGCTAATTTGCCGCGTACCGCCGCACGCGCGGACTCGCGTCAACTTCGCTGCAGCAGTCATAGGCGCGCCCTTGGTTGTCATTGTTGACGAATGTACTACCTATCAGAACTACTCCGTCTGCCGAGCCATGTACTACATACTGTATCAACTGAAGAGGCGAGGCCATGCTATTTATATAAGTTCACACAGGTAAGTACTATTTTTACAAGGTGATTCTTTTATTATTATAGATTTTCGCCTGCCACGGATGTTCCCGGGTTCGATCCCCGGTTAGGTCAAGATGGAAAATGATCTTTTTCAGATTTATCTGGGTCTTGGATGTTTATCTTATACCTACCTAAGTAAGTATCTATTATAAAACATAGTATCGTTGAGCTAGTATCCCATAACACAAGTCTCGAACTTACTTTGGGGCTAGCTCAATCTGTGTGATTTGTCTGTATATATTTATATCTATTTATTATCTACGGTCCGGTATAACATCACGGGGCCTCGTGCTCCATTTCCATTGCACCCCGTGCACAAAACAACAATGATTGCTGCCCGCAGCCTCACAATGGTGGCCGCTGCTCAACTCCCGACCCCAGACTCCATAGCGCAATAGCAAAGAATTAATCAGCAAAGAGGTTAGATGAAGAAGTATTATAGCTAATACATGTGATGTATGACGCACGCCCTCATTATTGTTCTACTTAAACCTTGTAACCTTTTCTATCCTTTTCTATTTAGAACGCCTAGAATTACTTAACTCGATCTAGATAGCCATGACTACAACATATCAATTTACCTATGCCCTATTACTTGTACTGTATATAAACCCATCTTCTCAACAATAAAGATGCATTCAGTTTACGAACCTCATCGACCGTGTTTCTTTAGTACACTCCCGTCCGTACATCCCTCCATAACAACTTGTAAATTTTCCCTAGCATCGAAAGCCACATGCCAATCACAAACCGCCTCGGCATTTTGCTGGACGGCAGGATCTTCGACTTGGACCTGGTGGACAACCTGATAGCGCGGTACAGCAAGAAGGGCTTTACCGTGGTGGTACACTTGAAGGACGAGGTCAATGTGGAGGAGATGTTCAAGAAACACTTCAAGGACTTCGTTATTAACGACACGACTGATGTTAGTATTGAATGAACTTACCGTTTACTTCCGATATGTTCAGTATCTACAGGGTTAGGTACTTGAAAAACACCAGTAATCTCGTATGAGTAAATGGCTAACATCATAAACAACATTTGTTCTACGAGTTTTGACATAACTCAATACATTTTTCCATATTTTTCCTTTTTCTATCCCGTCATGACATTTGTAAGACTGTTTTAATTTTTCAGAAAATGTGTACATCCACCACTAGCGAAATGGGATGCCTCGAATCCTCGATGTATCTACATCGCACATTAGTGACGGCATTTTATAATTATTGTAATTCTACAGGAATAGCTGTCAAGCTATGTTTCAAAAATTCACCGTTAGATGGCAATAGGTCCTCTGCTAGTTAACTAGACTAATAATGTGTTAAAAGTGTAAAAAGGATAGTATTATTCATTTGAAAAATTAAAATGTAATCTGAACATAGGGAAAATGTTGAAAATATCTGTTACATGTAGCTCGTAGCGCCATCTATGTATAGTGAGAGCGCAGCTCTAGTTTGTATGAACTTTTGTGGACACGTACAATGAAAGATCATACCACCATGGTACAATATTCTAGAAATTTACGGTTCATCATCATCATCATTTCGTGTAGGTGACACAGTCCGTCGACCATGCACGCCCTGGTGTCAGAGTTCTTCGGAACCGCCTCTCGGCCTCTGACGTGGTTCCTTTAACGACTACCAGATGGCAGCTGGGACCAACGGCTTAACGTGCCTTCCGAAGCACGGAATCATCTTTCTTATCAGACAATCAGGTGATTCATTCCTGCAATGTCCTAACCAAACTGGAAGGAAACAACTTAACAAAATATGCTTCCCGTGGGAATCGAACCCACGGCCCTCGGGTCAACAAGGCAAACACCTTAATCACTGGACCACAGAGGCTGTTTATTAATTATTAATTTACGGTTAGAACTAGATAATTTGCCAAAAGTTTTTTTTTTATTTACAGGTGTTGGTAAACGTCCAAATCCAAGACACTGACGTCAAATGGGCGACAATGTTCGAGAAGATGGAAGAACTGCAGGCCCGCAACTCACAAGTGTACTCTTACATCATCACCTCAATTCCTATAGATTACATCTACAACTCCATCATTGTGAACGAAATGGGAAACCAGCCCACCGGCGACTTGTTCTCTGGTGCATTTTTGACGAGATTGTTCAGTGGGAAAACAAAAATTCAGCCAACGCAAGAGAAGCTGGACAATCTCATACCGTTCGTGTCGAAGTATGAGATCACTAAGCTGAAAGAGTTGCCTTGGTCGGTAATTTTTCATAGATAGATCCACACGCCAACCTTCAAGCCTTTGTCCGATACAGTCGTGATTAGTATTATGGTTGTACCTATGCAGAACATACCTAGATAAAAAATGCAACTTCTACTTCGATGATGTTGACCCATTAAAATTTAAATTTAGTGCTTAATTGTGTTATAAGATAACCAAAAAAAAGTTTTTATATTATTAGTATATTACGTATTGTACCTATATGTTTCATCATTGGTGTCCGAACCTTACGTCACGATGTGATATCACAACAAGTAACATAACATTAAAAAACATTTAAGCAACCGGCGACTTGAAATTCCCTCCCTCTTGTTAACGGCTGAACTGGTTTGAAGACACCACATCGAAATCGGTTGACCTGTTTTCCAGCTACAGTGACATCAGACACGCACACAGAGCGGTGAAACAGCTCTCTTCTTGCGACGGGGGCTAGACGGGGGTTAATAAAAATACCACATTTGTGTACTTGCACCGCCGCTAAAGATTGGGACTCAGATGATGGGACACATATGAAATTGAAAGTTTTGCAAGCCAGGATACATAGGTAGGTACATAAAGTCGAAATACATCGAAAGTGGAGTTACTTACAATTGAAATTTCTAATAAGCGTAACCCGCTAGCCTTTATTGTACCTGGTATAGTGAGTTTATTCCTTTAAATAAGTTATTATTTAGCATAATGATTATGGTGAAAATGTGAGTCCAATATTTAGTCTTAATTTAATTTTAATTAATGTCTGATTGTGATTGTGAGGTTATTGGCTAAATAATAAATTAATGTCATATTTAAGCACCTTTGGTAGATCACCCTTGGGGCAGATACCACGGTTAAAAGTAAATAGCCACCAACTACGCAAATTTTGGTTAGTGTTATCTAATTAGGTATACCCAGGTACGAGCACATTATGCTGGGCCGTATCGCAAAAATCCACATTCACTTCAATCCGCATACGCGCTCGTGTGTATTTTCATACAAAAAACACGAGCGATTAAGCGGATTGAAGGCGGCCCGTCATAATGTACCTACGCGTACCTTAATATGGCACCGTAAGCGACCGACAATCAAGGAGAGCGCACTGTTAGCATCATTATAACCCAGCTATAACTTGCCCTATTCCCTTTAGGAACGTCTCCACGAGCGAGTGGATCGCGGCGGTTTTATCGCCGTGCCACGTATTTCTTTTCTATACAATCTCTTATATCGTTTCTACACACGGCGATGTTATGGCGGTTGTCCGACGAATGACAATCGTATCGCCTATAGAATAGGTATATAATATAATAATAATATAAGATAGACGCGCTTACTTGCGGTATTCTCTCGCTCGCGGCTCCTTAGGCTATATTCACGGAAAGGCTGAGCGTCACACGGCGCGTGACGCGTTAAGTAGTGCGTGCTGCCAAAATCTCAAACGTACGACAAAGTATAAAGCTGTTTACGGAGAGACGTATATTCGTGCGTTTGCTTGAAAAATGACAATTGTTTGCGGGACGCACGCCGCGGAAGACGGTGCGTTGAACGCGGCAGTGCACACGGCATTGGTGACAAGACGAAGGAGTTGACAAAACATGACGAATGATACTAAATCAAATTTAACTAAGCAACGCAACTAAAAACCGACCTTAGACCAAAAATGATAAAATTGCTTTTAAGGTTGCGTACCGTTTAAGCGAAATTTAACGCAGACTCTACGGCAACTAATGACACGCTCAACGTAGGCACCGCACGCCGCGTCTCCGTAAACATAAGTATAAAGCTCCATATGTTGTGAAATTAAGCTTGCGACGTCGCGATCACCGCTGCGTGCTATGCCCCAGAGGACGCGAACACCACTCTGTAAACTTAAAACGCTCCGCGCAATGCCCGACGCACCGCGTACCGCGCGACGCACCGCGCACCTACACGCGCCTCCGTAAACGAGCCCTTATTCTCCAGGCGGGATGCAAGTCAAATGGCCTAGTTATAGTATAGGTATGTTTTAGAAGTATAATTATTTTGTTAATAAGCTTGCATGTTAAGAGTCGCCTGAAAGCGCATGTCTCCATACAAATGGAAAAAGGGAATTGTGGCAATATTTGATAATTTTGAAGTAAAATTAAGTATTGAATCAATTAATCTCATTATATTCTACGTACGTTCCTATATAGCTTGGTGAAAATACATGGTTTGAGAATTACAAGCCTTTTCAAATTTGTATGGAAATTTTGAGAGGCGTATAATTCTCAAACATTTGATAATTTAACCAAACTGTATAGGAACGTACGTAGATTATAGTGAGATTAATTGATTGGATGCTTAATTTTGCCCTAAAATTATCAAATATTGCCACAATTCCCTTTTTCCGTTTATATGGACACATGCGCGTCCAGGCGCCTCTTAAGTTTCAGAATTATGTTTGGTTTGATGCAATAAAAGTTATGTGGATTAGTAAATGTTTAATTTCTAAAGACTATACAAGAAGCAGGTTACATTCAAGCAGACACACATACACCAAGCATGTTAGCAAAGTTATATCTACTTAATTAAAATTAGTAATTGCTCTTTAAACTAGGTTAGATATTTGCTGCTGGTTTCAAGATGTATAGAAGGTAAATAAATGTCTCGCATAACAGAGAGCGTCTTGTTTTTAACTAAAAGTATTTTCTATTCACTGACATAGTAGAGGTTTTCAAGATTGCAAACTCTTATTATAGTTCTGTGCTCTTATAGCATTCTCCAGGATTTAAAAAAAATTGGCCCACAGACATCGATGCTTTTTTCTTGATTTGAAATTTCAACAATTGAAAACTAAGTTAAGTAGGTACTTCTGCATCAAATATGATTAATAAGGTTCATTTCATAATCTTGTTACTTCAGATATTTCATCTAGGTCTGTTTGTTGTTTATAACCTTACCGATAAGATAGAACAAATGACTAGACAATAAAATCCTACTACTTACTAATTAGTGTAATGTAGTGTGAGACCTATGTAACTCGGCCGTGGAGCCCCTAGCATGAGCCATCATGTTCTCTATCCTATTAGTGGTCTCACGGACCATAGAGAACTCTGACAAATCAGGGAGGTCAAGTACAATATGAGCAGAGAGACGTTTGTAAACAGAATCTTTATCTTTTTTATTTCTCCGTGTTTCCTCATATTTGAGCTGTTGTTTTAAAAATATAGACTGCTTCAACATATCTTGGATATTCTTGAAGCTGGTGGCAGCACCATCCATTGATTTGACAGCACTGAAATTTAGAAGAAAACCTAATTAGTAGAAATTAATGAGATAAAACTCGTCCATGCTGGTTTGGGAGCACTGACATACATTTTTAATCAATGTTCGGGAGATAAGGAACATCATAGAATATACCAGCTGCTTGTTGCTGCTGCAGTCTATTAAAGCCGGTCAAGGGATTCAACGGAAATCTTAGGAATCCCATTAATAGGCGATGCGGCTAGCAACCCATCACTATTTTGATTCCGCTTTCCATCTTAAAGCCCACTAAGACGGACTGAATGTTGTATAAGTCTTTGTTTATATTGCAGATAATTTCACTGAGAAAAGAGATCTTAACACTGTCATTGCAAAATCATAAAAGAAATAGTTCTGAATGATGTCTACACATAACAGTTTCTTCAAGAGTTTTAAATATAGACACACACAGGTCTGGCGGGAGGGTGCAGTAGTTCAAATAAGTGGATGTTTGGCTGAGCAACATTCAGATAATCAATGCTCCACTGTACTTGAGGCTCTGAAGACGGTTGATAGCATTATTACAATAATAATTTTATACATTTAAATCATATTTTAACATACAATAAGACAAGAACAAAGTAAGCAAACTGTTTTGACTGGATACCTTAATGCATATTCCACATCATAGCACCTGCCCTGCAGCTCATGCTGTAGCTTGGTGACCTCGACTCGTCGTTCCACCATCGGCGGCAGTGCCTTACGAACGTGTTCTTGTAATCTGTATAGTGCTAGAGACGGTTCATTCGCCACTATATGCATGTTTTCTGATATCCGTTCTGCAGCTATAGAACAAAATGAGGGTATTATGAGAAATGTATAAAGCTACGTTTATACCATTTGTAAATCACTGAATAAAGATTATTCTATTCTATATATAAGCAAAATAGGTAAAACATAAAAAACGATTTTAAAAGTGCATCGGGGTACCTTTCTTTGCCTTTGCTTCTAAATCTTGGTCCCCTTGGTAGACAAACGCCATTTTTGCTAGAGTGTTAGTTTGAATTAAAATAACATTATTAAAACATTTACTCTGATTTTTGTTGTGAAATATCAATGTCGTATTTAAATTTTACAAAAAAATACAAAACAATGTATAATAATTTAACTTGTCAGTCGATTGATTATCATTGTCAATGTCATGCCTGACAGAAGGGCAGAGTGACCAACATACAAAAAAAGATATAAAGACCTTAATAGACGATTAATTGATTTCCTCTCTATTGAAAAGAACAGACGTACGATAGCCGGACGGATGTCTGCTTGTCCGGTAGACAGATCGATCGAAGGTTTTTTGGCCGCACCGCACTCTGAATGGCCCGTTCAAGAATGTTGCCATTTTATAAATTTGTCAGTGTCACACTACATTTCATATTTCATTCATCCAACCAATTAATTATAACCTAATTTCGGAATCGGTATAAAATAAATATTTGGGATTTCAGTTTGGTATACGTATCGTAGTTTATCATTTCCTAAGAACCTATTTTTATTTACTATATTAACAAACGCAACCAAGGCTTACGGACAAAATTCGTATCTGAATTTCAAATATCAACAAGTTCTTATCAAATGACAAGAACTTGTTATCACTAACTTTTGATAAGTTATTGTTATCCATTAATCATTTTAATCGGCCACTAGTTCTCGGTCACGAAATATCGTCGAGACCTTTGTAACATCCGTAAAGTTGTGACGAAATTGTGACGAACACCGGCAAGGCAAGGTAACTAAGTATAACAACTTACCATATATTATTTTACCTTAGTTTTATGTGATAAACGTGGATGTTAGTTATATGTACAATGATTTGAATAATATGATAAACTTATTGGTAAGATTTTTACCATGTTTAATTTTATCTTTTTAATCTTTATGTACTAATACATTTTCCTAAAACTAATTAAAAACTAAAACTTAACTAAAAAACAAAAATTAAAACTATTAAATAAAAACCTAACTAGATACATATAAAACAAAGCTATAAATAAAAAATGTCCCGCATGTCGTTGTCACATTTACATTGGTAAGTAATTTCATTTTTGGGCTTTTTTACAGGTATTTTGATTCAAGCTTTTCAAAGAAAATTTCATGGTAAGCTTGTTTTTCTACTGTTTCATACTTTGTAACTTATAGGAAAATGTGTGATACTCTGCTATGGTAGAGAGGGAAGGCCTTATAAAATATAAGCTAGAGATGGGCCATTGTTTTTCAGAAACCTTGCAACCAGTTACATTTTTTTCATGGAACCTGTTGCAGCAATAGGTTGCTTTTGCAACAGGTTTCTTTTTAGGCAGAAAATTCAAAAATGTTGAAATGCCTTTGTAGTGAAATTTAAGTAATGAATATAAAGTCCAATAAAAAAGGGATAGAAAATACTTTGAGCGTTAGATTTTATACAAATCGAATAACAACTGGAAAGTAAACCATATTTTGTTAGTTGTAAGAATTAGTGCAAAGACGATGGGTTGCTATGGTGATAAAAAAAATATTGATAATACGATTATTTTCTATTCTTTCTTCTTTCTTCTTTAACACAGACGTTAAAAATATTTTTTTTATATAAAGTTTTGACATTTGTTGGAGTTGCGGAAACAACCTAATGCGGGATTTCTAGCAACAGCCCCCGTATTTACTAACTCGGATGACAGGTGTCGATGCCTGAGTGCATTTACGATTTCCAAAGGAATATGATCTTGGTGTACAATGTTTAAACTCTGTGATCGAATGTAATAAACACCAGAATTGGCTCTCGAGAACAACTGCAATGTCATTTAAATATAAGTTATATCTCCTGTCATAAAGGTCCAATTTCATTTGTTGCATTGTAAACGTGTTCAGACCTGACTTTATCAGTATGAATAGTCCATAACACATCTTATTTTAATTTGCAGGAATCCAAACTGTTAGACAATATCCTGGGGACATTAATGCATTTTATGTTCCCCATCAAGATGTTGCTCCGTTTATATTCACTTTGCATATTGATGGTTGATATAGTGTGGGTGGTGATGAATGCAATTTATGCAATAATGCAATCTGGCTACCAGTTGTTCAAACCACCACCTTTGAAGTCACTGAAAATGGAGACTGCTTTGGTAAGACACAATTATTTTTAAATCTCTTTTATGTTTAGGGTTTGGAGGGAGGGAAGTTAACCAACATTTTAAATGGTGTAAATAGGTTTTCTTTTGTCAAAACTACTGAATCAATTGTTTGCTTTCACATGCAATAATTTTACATACTCTGTGGCGGAGTGGTTAACACCCCAGCCGATAGAACAGGTCTCGGGTTTGATCCCGAGCCAAGTCATGATGGACGAGTCTTGATTGTTTATCTTTATCTATAAGTATGTATTATAAAATAAAGTATTGTTGAGTTAGTATCCTATACCACAAGTTAACAACTTACTGTGGGGCTAGCTCAATTTGTATGATTTGTCCTATATAACTATATTTATTTTATTTTATAGAAAGCTACATAAAAACTGTTTAGTATTTTATGAAGGAAACTGGAGAGAAGCTTCTATTATATGGTAGTTTGTATGAAATAGGAATAAAATTTATCTCAGCATTCAAAAGTGTAGTTAAGATTTTGTCCAAAAAAAATCTTCAGGATCTGCATGTAATTTCTCTTATCACTATTTCTTTAATCATATCTTTTGTGCAAGTAATCCTTTCATTAATACTGTTTGCATTATAAATCAAAAGTTTATTCCGACTTTAAGATAATTTGGTCAAGGTCATTTCAAAGTTATACATTAATGTTTATGAATTTTCAGGTCATAGGTGCTGGAAGAGGAATAGGCCGTGAAATAGCCATACAGTTATCAGAATTGGGAGCAATAGTTCTTTGTGTCGACAAAAACCAAGCTAACAACGAAGACACCGTAGAGATTATCAAGCGCAAAGGAGGATCAGCAGCGGGCTTCACCAGTGATATCACTAAAAGAGAGAATGTCAAAAAGTTAGCTGCTGAAGTGAAGAAAGATCTGGGCTTTGCCAGTATGTTGTTCTACTGCTGTGGGATACCAAGCCCGAGGTCTTTGCTGACGCAGCCGCCGCAAGATATTCACGACACTTTGAATCTCACATTGACGTCTTACTTTTGGGTAAGATATTTTTAATTATTTAGTTGTGGTGGAGCCACGCTACTGGCAAAATTCACTTTTGTCACTAGTAGCATGTCTGGGCTGGCTCGTCCGGGAAGTACCACACTCTCACAGTGAATCGACCTTTACATAGTAGCTTTACCGCTTCTATCGGCAACGCAAGGTCTTGGATAGTAAACACGTTAAAGACATAATGCATGATAAATTCATCTATGTGCTATACTAGATCACTTTAGTAGAATGCAATTAAAATAACAGTCAAAAAACATAATATATGCAGTTGAGGTAGTAACCCATAACCACAACAACAAGTTCACCACTTACTCTTGGGCTAGCTCAATCTGTGTGATTGATTTTATTTTTATTGAAGAAACAAAAATAGTATGAATATCATAATAATATACAAATTATTTAATATTCCAGCTTATTGATTGCTTTCTGCCTGACATGAAAGCCAAGAACCACGGGCACATAGTGGCGTTGACCTCAGTAGCCGGTCTTAGCTACATCAAGGATCAAATGCCTCTCAGCGTTGCTCAGTTTGCCGTCCAGGGGCTTGCGGAGTCTCTCATGGAGGACCTCAGGATAAACAAGATTGATGGTGTCCATGTTACTTTGACTCATATTTATCCGTTCATCGTTGAGGAGACATCAGATTTAAGACTGAAGTAAGTAAAATAGATGTTAAATCTTACTTTTCTAAGCATATTTTTGGTTGCACTTTCTTATTTTCGTAGTGATGGCCATGATGTCAGCTAGCACAATGTAAGATTCTTCAAGCTGACATCAGACTGAAGTAAGTAAAATAAGCCTTATATTTTACTTATTAAAGCATAATTTTGGTTGCACTTTCTCATTATCGTGTAACCAATACTGACGCCAGATTCTTCAAGCTGCCTTAAGACATATAAGTATAGGAAATGCCACTCAGCTTCCATGTTACTTAGACACATACTTATCCTTTCATCGTTGAGGAGACGTCAGTTAAAAGACTGAAGTAAGTAAAATAAACCTTATATCTTACGTATTTTAGCATATTATTGGTTGCACATTCTCATTTACGTGCTGAAGGTATTTTACTAATTCAAGTATATTTTTGGTTGAACTTTCTCATTAACGAGTTGATGGCCAATACTGACGCCAGATTCTTCAAGCTGCCTTAAGACATATAAGTAAATCAAATGCCACTCAGCTTGGCCCAGTTTGCCGTCCAGGGGCTTGCGGAGATCTCATGGAAGATCTCAGGATAAACAAGACTGATGGTATCCATGTTACTTTGACACATATTTATCCGTTCTTCGTTGAGGAGACATTAGATTTAACACTGAAGTAAGTAAAATAAACCTTTTGTTTAACTCATTTAAGCATATTTTTGGTTGCACTTCTCATTTTCGTGGTGATGGCCAATACTGGTGTTGGCTAGCACGACGTAAGATTCTTCAAGCTGACATCAGACTGAAGTAAGTAAAATAAGCCTTATATGTAACTCATTAAATCATATTTTTGGTTGCACTTTCTCATTTTCGTGGTGATGGCCAGTACTCATGTCTGATTCTTCAAGCTGCCTTAAGACATATAATTAGATGAAATGCCTCTCAGCGTTGCCCAGTTTGCCGTCCAGGGGCTTGCGGAGTCACTCATGGAAGATCTCAGGATAAACAAGACTGATGGTATCCATGTTACTTTGACACATATTTATCCGTTCTTCGTAGAAAACAGCAGGCTGCTACCCGAGACTTAAGTAAGCCAGTTTGTAGTCCGAGCTTAATTTTTGAACTGCTAAAATGGATCCGCCTTTCATTAAGCTTCTGCATAGTAAATCTTAATTGGTTGTATTTCTTAACCTATATGCGAATGGGTTTTCTAAATGGTCACACAATCTCGATTGGATTTAAAGAATTGTAAAAAAAGATATATCAAGTTTGACTTGAGGGCCTTGCCAAGTCTTTTATGTCTCAGGATAGTATAGATTATTCTGTAAATTTTCAGAATACCTTCGTACTTCGGCACGACGACACCAGCCGCGGCCGCTCGCAGCCTGCTGGACAGCGTGCGCCGCAACTACCCCGAAGCCTCTGTGCCCAAGCACCTGCTACTGCTCGCACACATACTGAGAATACTGCCACGGAACGCCACCGTGCTCATCAGGGAATTACTTGATACTGGAGTGGACTTTGCGTAGTGAGGTGTATTAATGTGGAGAGCGTAGTGGACTTTGCATAGTGTCTGTGAATATGGAGTGCGGCAGGAAACAATACGACCCTCAAGACCATAGGAGAAAGTATGGAGCCTCTCTTCCTCTTTTGGTGCTTCACAATATCTTGCAAGTACAACCTAGAAACCAACTACCCTGAGGTCTCCGTGCCCAAGCACCTGCTGCTACTCGCACACATACTGAAAGTACTGCCTCGAACGCCACCATGCTTATCAGGGAATTGCTCAATGCTGGAGTGGACTTTGCATAGTGTCTGTGAATATGGAGTATGGCAGGAGACAATACTGCCCTCAAGGGAAAAGGAAGGTATGAAGCCTATCGTCTTCCCCTTGGTGCTTTACAAGATAAATAAATAAATAAATATATACGGACAAATCACACAGATTGAGCTAGCCCCAAAGTAAGTTCTTATGAAAGACTTGTGTTATGGGATACTAACTCAACGATACTATATTTTATAACAAATACATATACAAGGCGACTTGTAAAAGCTATATAAAGCCGTGACAAGGCCATACCCCGAGGGTTATGAAAATCATATGGCGGTGAAAAGAAACGAAAATCTTGTTAAGATATTTTCCATACAAAAGTAGAAAAACATATTTTTTTTGTTTTGGTCACACCCCTAATTATGCATAATATTAGAAAGAAAAGAAAGACTCATTGATAAATTTCGTTACTTGCGGCAAAGCCCTTGTATGTCATATGTTCCTAGTACTTTTGTAGACACATCCTAATAATAGCAATTTATTTCTAAACACAAACACAGCTGAGATCATTTCGAACTCTTGCTATGTTCTGCCAGCCTAGTACAATTCAGACACCTACCTCTTTGTTGACACCGCGCCGGCCGCCGCGCCGCTCTTTCGAAGAAGCCGCCTTTCCTTTGCGGCATACGCTTTGCGGAACTTAGCAACAACATTGTTTCACAAATTTGACACTTATGTACTTCTATCGAAGGTTGTAAATCTGTTGCGTTCAAAAAAAACACTGATCTCGAGTTTTAAACCAGGGACCGGAACCGCTTACCTTAACCGCGGTTTCTGATAGGGTTTTTCATTGAATTGTTTTCTAAAACCCCATCGATATGGTAAGCGTATTAATATTGTAACCCTATCGATACGGTAACCCTATCAATACGGTGAGCATATCATCGGGTTAACTTGATGAAAGAAACCCCATCGATACGGTTAGCACACAGGGTTAGTATTAACAATGTTGTAACCCTATCAAAACAATAACCTCATTAATACGGTAAACATTTCATTGGGTTAACTTGATGAAAGGCTAACCAAAAGAATACGGTTATTGAATGGTACGCGCTAACCCGATACTAAAAACCCTATCAAGGGGTTTTGGAACACTATCGAGCCATCTCGATCTTTATTGACAAAGGCATTCAGCCTATTGCAAGACCTAGCAAGACAGCACACGCGGCGCGGGGAGGAGGGGGATTATAGGTAGGGCCCCACGCTGCATGAGTTCAGACAATAATGGACCTTTTATTGATTTGGATTATGCACAAAATACAAAAACTTTGTTTATATTCGCGAAATCGTTTCGGCATCTGGCGCGTGCGGAAGGTTCGGGTGCGGAGTGTTAAACACTTCATGTGTTGTTTTTATGCATGCGAACCTTGAGTGTAATGCGCTTCTTTTAAACAAACTTAACTAAGTGTTAATTAATTTGTGTAATAAATGGCACCACCGAGAACAACCGCCGCTCATATAATGAAAAAAGTGATCTAGTTTATCCCGTGGTTCGGTTTATTACGGGTGTGTCTCTTCCACTTTGTATAATAATTCAAATATTATTTTGGTACCAAACTGTATTTTTTACAATTTTACCGCGACGTCGTCCGCGTAAATTAAAGCCAATGTCACTCACTTGCAATTGAAAATCATTCGTGTAGTTCCGGAGCCTATTCAATGCAAACAAACTATCAAAGTTTTTCTCTTTATAATATTAGTAAAGATAAAAAATATATGATTAATTATACAGTCACAATATGACTACGTAGGTAGGCAATATCCAATCAAAAACATAAATGTGAAATGAGAGCCAAGTTCAATATTCTTCTTCTTCTTAGTCGTAGGTACGCTCTAGACAGAGTGGTCGCGCGTGACTAAAGTCTGACCAACAAAAGCTGAACCTCACAAAACGCGGGAAGTTTAAAAATTCACGGGCGAGCCATACAGTCTATAGTAGGAAAAATATTTTTGATACTTATTACATGACTGCCCAAAACATGTAAGTTAATTTGTTTCATACTTACTTCTAAGGACTCAATTCAATATAATTATATAAATACCATACACTTTTAATATAGGGTATTTGGGATATTCGTGATGAAGCCACTGCGGCCGTAGCCCATGCTAAATACCTACCTTCACTGTATT
This sequence comes from Rhodophaea formosa, assembly GCA_963082605.1. NCBI lineage: Eukaryota > Metazoa > Arthropoda > Insecta > Lepidoptera > Pyralidae > Rhodophaea > Rhodophaea formosa. The sequence continues at coordinate 22,429,344 of OY720204.1, forward strand.
CCGAAATTAAGCAAGGTTTGTTTGTTTAAAAGTAAGCAATAAATACTATAAACATTTAGTAGTAATTCATAAATCATAATTGAAGACATGCTAAAACGTTACATCAAAAAAGTGTTTTACCAATTCATCGATACGTACAATTTTTCTACGGAAAGATCAAAAATATATAAAAGAACAGTGTCCAGTGCCGGGAGATTTATTTATTTTAGATTCCTTTACTTTTTTTCTTCTTTATTCAAAGTCTTGTTTATGAGTATCAAAAACACATGGGTGAATGAATGAATAAAATCAGGCATTGACAACTGTAATGTCAAAGTCATCTGTATCAGTTGACGAGCTCCGTGGCGCAGCGGTCATCACGCCTGCCTGCAACACGGATGGTCCCGGGTTCGATCCCCGGTCAGGTCAAGATGGAAAACGATCTTTTTCAGATTGACCTGGGTCTTGGATGTTTATCTATATAGGTATGTATTTGTTATAAAATATAGTATCGTTGAGTTAGTATCCCATAACACAAGTCTTTCATTAGAACTTACTTTGGGGCTAGCTCAATCTGTGTGATTTGTCCGTATATATTTATATTTATTTTTATTATCAGTGTTGCAACTCAAAAAATGACGAGGTTCAGCTTTCATTAGCCAGACTATATGGATTGGGTTGTTGGTCCATGGCCGCTGCTCTTGCGATTTTTCTTCACATGTCTCTATCTGCAGCCGTCTTGGTGCATTCCGTTGCTGGTACTTTGTTACAGCTTGACAAGATCTAGCCACCTCGTTGGAGACCGACCACGTGAACGTTTGCCCTCATTACGACCCTGAAACACTAAACGCTCCATAGAGTTTTCTTTGAGGGTGACACGACCGAAGAAGTTAAGGATTCGTAACTGCACAATCGACGAGAGCCTTTTCTTTATTCGTAATTCTTTCGATATGGAGATGTTACTGCGGTGGGCGGTCCAACTTATTCTGAGAAGCCGTCGCCAGCACCACATAGTTCAATATTATGATATACTTATGCCTTGGTTGCTAACTTCGACGACAAATGAAGTGAGATCTAAATGGGTGCCAAGTTCAATGGTCGGTCCTGAAATTTATTTATTTACAACATAAAATATCATTTCTTCTTATAACTTAGGATAATATATTGTAGCCTAAGGTCTGACTTGGCTAGTTCTCATATACGAATCATGGATGCGTAACATGACAAATATTGATCATGAAAAGTTAAGTGATGCAGCTAAGTTGGACTTTTCAGAAGTTATCGAGACAACAACCATAGATAATAAGTTGAAAAATTTTATTCCACCATAACTAGTCTTTATGATGTTCATGCTCCATTGAAAGCCATCAAAATCTAGCGTCCACCCTCTCTTGCTCCTCTTTTAATTTCTCTCCTAATGATTTCAACAATCACTTCTCTTCATCAAGTTTCCTCGATCATATTATCAAATGTTCTATCATTTCTAAAATGTCTTCCATGGCCAAACCTTCGATATGACTTTTCTCTTTTCCTCCAGCTACTGAGGATGAGATTTGTAAAATTGTCATGTCAATTAAATCCAAAGCAGTTGGGTGTGACGATGTGAGTCGGCACATGATAAATAACATACTGCATTTAGTTATACCTATTTTAGCTCACATTATTAATTTTTCTTTAGCCACTGGGACTTTGCCGTCTTTATGGCGAAAGGCTTACATAATAATACCTCTGCCCAAAGTTTCCTCTCCTCAAGTTTTAAATAATTTCAGACCTATTTCAATCCTTTCCTTCCTCTCCAAAATCCTCGAGGCAGTCGTGCATGACCAGTACTGCACTTCTCAAAATTTCTGAAGACATCCGCTTGGTTATTGGAATACCTTGGTTACCACTCTTGTTCTAATCGATTTCTCTTACACCTTCAATATGGTTGATTATGATATTCTCCTTGCCATTCTCCATCATCTGCAATTGTCGTCCTCAGTGGTGGATTGGTTTTCAGCGTACCTCCGAGACCGACAGCAAGCGGTTCGTGTGGATCGTGATCCGTCGGCATGGAGATTTGTCTACTGGCGTACCTCTAGGTGGAATCTTACCACCATTGTTCTTCTGTCTTTTTATTAATCTCTTGTCTTCTTCAATTGGTTGCTCTTATCATTTCTACGCAGACGATCTTCAAATCTATGCACAGTCGTCAGTCGAGGACTTGGAGTCGAATATATTTATTGTTTACAGCCTTTTCATCGATATTATCTTGGTGAAATTATTATGGCATACAAGTCAACCCATCAAAGTGCCAGGCTAAATTGTGGGAAGCATAAGACAAGTAAATAAATTTAACTTTGATGCTCTCTCACTGGTAATGTTTGATAATAACGCTATCCCCTTTTGTAAATCCGTGAAGAACCTTGGCTTGCTCATTGACTCCACACTTAGCTGGGTCACTCATATAACAGAAAGCAATCGTTCTGTTACAGCCACTCTCCAACAACTCAACCGTCTCAGGAACTTTATGCCTTTATAGACGAAGATCTTACTTGTGAAAACTTTATTTTTTCCTATTATGGATTATGCTGATGTGTGTTGCCCCGATGTTAACATACATCTTCTCAATAAGTTCGATCGTTTCGTCAACAATTATATCCGTTTCATTTTCTGCCTTCGTAAGTACTATCGTTTCTGCATATCGTTCTGAGATTTAACATTATCGTTCTAAAATGGCTTCCAATTCGTCAACGTAGGCACCTACAACTTCTTTGTACTTTATTTTCTATTCTGAATTGAACTGAAACCACTCTCCCGATTACTTAAAATCTAAATTTAAATTTCTCTCTGACACATGATTGACATGTTTAGTTGTGGTAGAGCCAGGCTACCGGCGAAAATCAGCTTTTGCGGGTAGCATGAATGGCCCGGCTCGTCCGGGGAAGTACCACACTCTCACAGAAAATCGACGTTTGAGTAGTAGCTTTACAGCTTCTATGCTTCGTTCGGTGAGTGAGAGCGCCGGAGGCCTATCCCCCCTCCCCTCTGGAGAGGGGAAATAAAAGGCCGGCAACGGTTTTGTAATACCCCTGGTGTTACATTAGTCCATGGGCAGCGGTGATCACTTACCATCAGGTGACCCGCTTGCTCGTTTGCCGCCCTATGACATAAAAAAAAACATGACTGGCAGCCGCGTTCTTGTCCAAAAAAGGGTTATGGAGAGTAGACACTCTCATACCCTCATACCCCTTTTTTGGACAAATTTTATGTCAAATTTATTTACTCCCCTAACTTCACGACTCTGGAATCTAGAATGAATTGCCTGTTGACATAAAAAGACTTTCATTCGGAACCTTCTGATCTCTTCCAAATTCCATCTGTCACTATCTATCATCTTAAAAAAAAATCTAGATTTTTTTCTACCACTCTTTTGCCATGATAAAAATACATACCTATACCAAATTACAGCTTTCTAGTACTTATAGTCTCTGAGGAAAATCGCAGACGGACAGACAGACATGGCGAAACTATAAGGGTTCCTTGTTTACTACGGAACCCTAAAAATTACACTGTAGCAAAAGTTGTTCAGCCTGATTAGTATTTTTGTAGAGGTATAAAAATCGAAGATTTAGAACATCTGATACAGAACCATGTCAAATTTTATATGGACAATTTTACAGAATCACGCTCTCCACGGGGATAGAGTGCGAAGAGTACGATTAACTCATATTTCTGGTGACCGCCCAGCGGTCCCAGGTCACTCGCAACTAGGATATGCCCTTTTGGCAACATAGCTTTCAGCATGTACGGCAAAACGTAAGAGTTGCTGTCTCTCCAAGCCCACCCGAAGCCGAGGTCCGTCTCTCCCGAAGGCCTTTTAGAGATGTGCGCTTTGTAGGTTGAGCGGAGCAGCATGTCAGCAGGTCAAATTTACAGCGGAACAAATGGAAATATTTGATTTGATTTGTTGGTGCGAAGTGAAATGGAATGAAAACCATCATTGCTGAAATCAGGCGCCAAAATAAACTAACCCAATTTTTGTGTTAAACATACAACTTTTTATATTAAACATACAACACTGCTGCAAGTATTTTCTTATGAATCGACATTAGTTAGTATTGAGGTATATTAATGCTCCGGAGTCATAAAGTTCACGCGAAAGAAGTCGGGGGCTTCAGCTAGTGTGTAATAAGTACTAATTATTTAGAAACACAAATCGAATTCCAATAAATTAAAACTTTTAAACGAAAAACTGTTAAATTTCAACAATCGACAGAGTATACCTAAGCGAAGCCGTCCGCGTGTTTTCAATTCCGAACATTTATGACAAATGCCGGAGCTTTGAATAAAACCATTGAAATGCGCAAAAAAGACAGGCAACACAGTTGATAGAAACCTTTTTTAAAGCGATTGATACGGTTAACTAACTAACTTAACCCAATGATGGGGTTAATACACTGATAGGGTAAACCTAATAATAGGGTTAACCCCATGAAAGGGTTAAGCTAATGATAGAGTTACCCCAATGATAAGGTTAACCCAATGATAGGGTTAACTCAATGATAGGGTTAACTCAATGATAGGGTTAACTCAATGATAGGGTTAACTCAATGATAGGATTGACCAAATGATAGGGTTAACCCAATGAAGGGGTTAACCATATCATAGGGTTTCTTTATTAATCATATTAGGCCCGAAACAGGTTTTCCGGTCCCTGTTTTAAACTGGATTAAATGAAAATTTAAGAATCATACACGAGCACGACATGTATCACCACTTAGATTTAGGTACACAATTCAGGTAATTTCCGGCTCAAAGTGTCCTCCACCACGATCTCTGCACAATTGCGCCCTCTTTTGGATTGAGCTTACGACGTTCAAAAGCATATCCGCCGGGACAGATTGAAACGCCGCAAGTATCAGCCCACGCATTTCTTCCGGGCTCTCACATTCCACGGCATACACTTTTGTTTTTATGTAACCCCACAAGAAGAAATCGAGTGGGGTTAAATCAGGTGATCGTGGCGGCCACGCCACGGGACCGCTCCGACCTATCCACACGTCGAACCGCCGGTCCAGGTACGCTCGGCACTCGCGGGCGAAGTGAGCGGGAGCGCCGTCATGTTGGAAAATCATTCTCCTGTAGGCTGCTACTGGAAGATCTTCCAACATCTCTTCCAGCTCAGTTCTTAAAAATAATAAATAATTTTCGGCATTAAGGGATTCCGGCAAAAAAATTGGACCAATGAGCCTGTCTCCAATAATGCCTGCCCACACATTAATCCGCCACCTATGCTGGAAACTTGCCACGCGGGAAGCCTTCGGGTTCTCGTGCGCCCAGACGTGCTCGTTGTGGCAGTTAAAGAGGCCCCTTCTTGTGAAAGACGCCTCGTCTGTCCACAGAATGTTCATGGCCACCGTCGGGTCCCTCGTGACTTCGTGATCGTACCACGTGCAGAACTGAACACGCGAGGCAAAATCCCAAGTCAGGAGCTCCTGGGTCTTCCGGTAGTGGTAAGGGTGTTGCCCATCAGTGTTCAGTGTCTTCCACACTTTCCACTGTGACACTCCTAATACTGCTCCACAGCGACGTGTGCTGGTCGTGGGGTCCGCCGAAAAATGGTCCAGGATCTGGTCTTCCAAGTCACTTCGCCCGCGCGGTGGGCCCTCGCCAGGGCTCGGTTGTAGCCTGCCGGTGGTGTGCAGCCGGTTCACGAGGTTCCTGAAGCACGCGTAGGAAGGAAGCTGACGGGCGTCGGGCCTACCCAACACGTAGCGATCCTCATACAAACGACGAGCAGCCGCCAGGTTGCCGTCGCATGACCCCACACACATAACCATATCATAATACTCCGAATTTGAGTAGTTCATGTTCGAAAAAGTCGATAGTAATGATGACACGAACGCGTGAGATAATCACTCTTTTCGCTAAGAATGTTACCGATCGACTGACTTCCTTCCGAGTTCCGATACAAGCGCAAGCGGCGACATCAAAGTGACCTCTTTCATCTATCCTGTATGCCTAGTACCTACTTAATCATGGTTCCGCAATGCAATAAGGAAAAACCTTTTTTAAAGTATTTTTTCTTCATTTCGTGTAGGTAAGTTAGGTAAGGTCTTACGACCCCACATACCCTGGTGTCAGAGTTTCTAAACCGCCACAAGTGCGTTTGACGTGGATAAAGTAATTTATTTAATTAGACAAAAGACTTCCAGTCTAACTGACCGTCGTGTTTACCGAAGTTTTTGGACAGCAGCTGCGATATCAAAAATCTTTTGAAGATGTGAAAAATCTTACAACTTCTTTACGCATTTTTTTGTATCTGAGGTATCTGTTGTTATTTATGAATCGGTATTCTCTTTAGTGCAAAACAAATCCTATTAAAAAAAATGTTTTTATGTGAAGAGCGAAAAACTAAAAATAATAATTCGTGATAACTGCTTTTTCTGGTCAGTGGGATTCCAACATTGCGCTTGGCGGTACGTGGTCGTTATGAGAGAACTTTATTACCCCAATGGCTGTCAGTCTTGCGCGTTAGTGCCTCGCCCACTGCCACTTCAAGGATTTTAATTAATTCAATTCATGTACGAATAATGTTTTACAAAGCTAAGTTAACATTTAGTTCATCGTTCCAGTAACAGTTAAAGAAAACTTATTTATCTGATAGCAAAAAACGGTATTTAAAAAATTTTATACGGAACCAAGCCTAAAATATCATAAAATAAAGCGAATAATGAGAGAGCGAGACAGAAAATTACGTGCATGAAGATGAATAATATTCGCAGAAGAGATAATGCATTGCATCTCGGTAAATTGTTTCTACTTTCGAAATTACATGAATGTTTTTTTGTCTTTTGAAATTTAATTTTAAGTCGATAGAATTTAATTGTTTATTGTTAATTCAAGCATTAATTTATGTCAAGAGTTTACATACCTACGATTTGATATCAGCTGTTTTTACTTTTAATGATGGGCTTCTACTCTGTAAGAAGATTTAACTTTACCCGTAATACCAGTGACATTATGAGGATTTTTTTATTATTATTGTTATTGATATGTAATAAAAATCAAAACCAACTAGCAAGTTTGTCAGAAATCCACGCATAATTAAATCCATTTGTTTGATTCGCCGTTAAATTATTTTTAAAAATTACGATGCTGTTTGCTGATTATGGTTTACGTAAGTAAATTATTTCATTTAGTGATAATCACTAATTGACAGATTTTAAATTTTAGTGATTGAACTACCACTTAAATTAAAAATCTGTCTCTCAGAGACACAAGGATCTTAGGCAATGATTATTCGTTATGGTCGTTGTTTAGTCTTTGTAATTGTAATTTCTTAGCTCCTGGTATTCTAGGTCATTGGTCAAATAATAGTAAAAATTGTAGATTTTCGTAATGATGAATGACAACAGCTGATGTAGGGTTGGTACCTTAAGATTTTTGTCTAATTATGAAATGTTAATTAACTCGGTATTGTGACGCTTTTCTTACAAGATGTTATTTTATCTAGCATGTCGATATGAAACCTTACATACCACTTTTCGCTTTATATAGCTCTTACCAGTCACCTTGTATAGATAAACATCCAAGACCCGGGTCAATCTGAAAAAGATCGTTTTCCATCTTGACCTGACCGGGGATCGAACCCGGGACCATCCGTGTCGCAGGCAGGCGTGATGACCGCTGCGCCACGGAGCTCGTCAAATCTTGATCATGAGTCAAATGAATCAAGATCTTGCGATTACTTCCCGAGGCCTCCGTGCCCAAGCACCTGCTGCTGCTCGCGCACATACTAAAGGTACTACCACAGAACGCTACCGTGCTCATCGAGAATTACTTGATACAGGAGTGGACTTAACGTGGTGTGTATCAATGTGGATAGCAGAAGAAATTATTTCCCCCATGGGAACATGAGAAAGTATGGAACCTCCCCTTGGTGCCATTCAATCACCTATGTGTCCGGCCCATTGCCACTTCAAACATGCAACCCTGCAAGCTATGTCCTTGCTTCTACTGCGGATGTCCTCATTTCTGATTTATAGTGCATTTAAACCTAGCATGGCTTGCTCCATTGCACGTTGAGTACCTCTGAGCTGTCTAATAAGTCCCATTGTGAACGCCCACATCTCGGATCCATAAGTCATCACTGGCTACACACACTGTTCGAAGACTTTTGTCTTCAGGCACTGAGGAATATTGAAAGAGAAGATGTGACGCACTTTCCCGGACGTTGCCCAGGAAAGGAGTCTGTATAGAATGTTATTCATAGTAAAATGAATTAGATTTTTTATTTTTATATAAACAGGATTTAGTTCGAACCTTTAATTTATTTGTTTCTGCTGACGTTTCAATGGAATTCATCCATCGCAGTCGCCCTGAGGTTCTTGCTAAGTCCTGTTTATATACATTATTATGTCTAAGCGTGAAAGTTTAAAGGAGAACATGAATTCGGTATTCTGGAATAAACGGTAGCAGCAATAAGGCGTCGGGTCTAGTAAGTTACTTTTAAACTTTCGCATTGAATGATAATTAAATGCAATATCGGGAATTATAGCGAAACATACCGTTTTTCTCCAGACGTTTCGGCCAGGTTACACCGACCGTAGTCACTGGATGACTGATGCAGCGGTGGTTGTTATTGAGCAACAAAGTGTCAGTCGTTGCTGCTGTTATCCAAGAATATAAAATTTCAGCGGCTCTTCGGACCCTACTTTTCAGTGCTGCCATCTGGTGATAGCACTGGAGGAAAAAATAGATTCCGAAAACTCTACTTTTATAACGTATGTTGCGTCTTAAGCACTACGTTCCTTCTAAAACCAGTTTCTTTGTATTAATTTAGGATATGGTTATCTAACTTATAGTAAGTACAAATGGCTGTCTGTATAATGTGTTCATCTATAAGTATATAATTACTAAAATAAAATTTATATTTATGTACCAATCCTATTTGTTACTATAATGATCTTGTATGTAGTATTAAAATAGAAAAATGTATTTTTATGCCAAGAACTTACTTATATTTTCACTAGTTTGCTAGTTATGTTTAAGTATAATACTTAATTGTGTTTCAAGGAATAGTAGTACATGTTGTTTCCTATATATGTCTGTGATCATAATCAATGGCTATATTGGTTTGAAGAAATAAGTTTTCGACTTAGACTGATTGATTTATAATAAAAGTCCGTCTAGAAAAATTGTCTTATATTTGCCAAAGAAAATATAGGTTTAACATATTGTTATATTTTCTATAAACTTTTTTGTCAATAAAATGTTTATAATATTTGAACTTTATTTCCGTACAAATCGAAATGTCCATCCCATGGTCACTCGCAGATTTTCTTTTTTTAGGGTGTCGGTGTCAAAGGCCGACCGACCTTTGGCTCTGTCTACCCCGCTAGGGATAAAGACGTGATAATATGTAGGTATGTATGTACTCAAAGGGTAAAAACGGGACTCTATTTCTGAGACTTCGATGTCCGTCTACCTGTCTATCACCAGGCAGTATCCCATAAACCTGGATAGCTACAAAGTCGAAATTTTCACAGATGTATTTCTGTTGCCGCTATAATAACAAACACTGTCAGAATAAAATAAATGTTTAAGTCCCATAAAACATGACTTTTTTGTGTTGTTTAGATAATGGTTCGAAACCCTTTGTGGCTGATACCGATTTGCACTTGGCCGATATTTAGGGCCTAGTAGATATCAATATTTCAAACGATATCTCCGTTTTCTTTCAAATGTAGTTCAAATAATCAATTTCAAATGGAGGCAACACTGGACCCCGAGAAATTAATGTATCGTCTAGTCATTGATGGCTGTCATTAATCATTATGCTATGCCAGATGCCTTTAAGCAGCTTGAAAAATCTGACACCAGTCTTGGCCTCCCCTTCATCATCAAGTCTTTTTTATTCTCCGCTGTAGGAGCGTGACCCTCTCCAGTGCCGCCGCCTTGCGCCTCCAACACTATTTTCGAATCGCCTCGCCAGTAGTCGCCAGAAGTGCCAGAACCAGCACCATCGGGCGGTCGTCCTACCCTAACGCCGCTACTGACTCTGACTCTTGACGCTTAGATCGAATCGTTTACTACTCACGTATTATAAACTCATGGTTGACGCAGAGCCATATATACCTACCTACTATAATAGCCAGAGCAGTCAGGGGATTTGGACTACAGTCTCCACGCTGGCCAGACGGGTTAGAGAGAAGTTTGAGTCGATGTCAGGATAATTTTAAAGGATGTAATAACGATAGGTTTAGAACCTATCGTTATCACATATTACAGCAAGTTGATGTAGTATAGCCGCAAGCCCGCAAGCCAAAAGTTTAATAAAATATATAATCCACGAACGAGTTTTTAGTTATGGTAGCACTGTACTAAATGTCATTGTTCCGCACCGCAGCGCCATCTCCACTCCTGTCATATTGTTTTCTTTCATGTTTGCGATTTGTTTCCGTGAATTTTTTGTGAAAGAAAATTTTGGACAGTAAATTATTTTCCTTCCAGTGGTTTGTGTATTGATTGAGTGTTTTCAACAGTTATTGGAGACATTTTAATTGTGACGGAAAACATTGCTGTACTTCGTGGGCTGTCGACACCAGGCAAGTGAAACGAAGGCTGTTATTCTGTCGCATGCACAGAAACATAGCCGATCGATATTAGAAAACTAATGTTTTATTGGTTAGTTTACTAAATATTTACGAAAGAATGTAATGATAGAAGCTTTGACTTCAATATGCATGCGGCAGAAAGCGGTGACCCATTTATAAAATGAGCTTGCAGGACAACTTTCTATACGAACCTACCAACTACCTTTGCTGTCTGATCGAACGGTAATGTTATGCGTTGCAGAGTTTCAACAAAACACACATTTGCATTTAATATATAACCTAGTTGATGCTCAGACAAGCTACCTTTATTGATTTACATTTTTACACTGTAAGTGGTAGGTACATATTAAAAGTTTATAAGATCCTATAAAAAAAAATAGATTGCTTGACAGTGCAAGCATTATGTTTTATTTAATTTCAATGTTAAATACAGGCTCTAAAATTACTATCATTGTACAGTGATAGGATTTCCTCAATTTTACCTTTCCTTTTTTTCCCCAGACTCCATCTATTCCTGTTTCCTGAAACCCTTGCTGCATATTGCTATACCATCTGTCATTCATGTATCCTGCTTGAAGATAAACATTTTGTCCTTATGTTAATTTGTAATTCAATAATACACTTTTACATAATAACTGTTAAATTTGTTTATATTTATGTCTGAAATTACTACATAAAAGAACTACATCAATGGTTTAGTGAGACTATGCATAAATTTAACGAGTTTTAGTGCCAATGCCAAGGCCATTGACTTCATGGGTGGTTTGTGAAAGTGTGAATAGGACTATCAAAATTCACTGCAAACAATACTCAAAATAAATTCGACACTTTTTTAGTCAATCTGAAAATATAACAATCAAGAAATTTTGTTCAGAAAATAGGCCCATTTTTCGGGTTCAGGGCAGGCAATTCTTCAGGTCCAAATCTCATAAAAAATTATCTTATTAATTATGTATTTTATAATATATTGTTTAAAAGCTACAGACTGCTAGCATCCAAATTTTTCTTTCATCATTATGCTATAAGCCAAGTGCTTGATGATTCAAGATTTATTTGTTTATTTAATATAGGTTTCTTTGAATACTTATTAATTGTCATATTTGTGTTTACAATTTTTACAACAAAAAATTTTTGTTGACGTCAATAATTACTTATGGCTAAGTTAAGGCCGCTTCCAAAGCGGAGTGCAGAAGAAACGGCAACAAACTGCACATTGCATTTTCTCCAAGCGACGTCAACTCACAATTCTAGTTAGTATATAACTACTTATATATATATATATATATATATGTGGACTGAGTGTCATCATCAGGTCTTTCTAGTCTCCACTGCAGGAGCACGACCCTCTCTGTACTACCAGAGCCATATACTAGCCTGAGTAGTCAGAGGATTTGGCCTACACTCTCCACGCTGGCCAGACGGGTTGGAGAGGTCTCTTTGATGTTAATAAGCTTTGTTTAGCTTGTGTTTCCTTAGTCGCCTTTTACGACATCCACGGAATGACTTGGAGTGGTCCTATTCTACTCTGCCGGGAACCACACGGCTGAGTGTGCATTGTTTTAATTAAATGTCATGATAAAAATTGAATTGGAAAAAAATTATGTTATCATTGAAATGTTAAATGATGATGAAACTTCTTATGCAGATCATTAAAATGAATTAACATTGTTAACAGTTATCTACCTAAATAAGTAGCTTATGCAGATTGTAATTACATTGACCACTCATTGAACGGAGGTACTTAGTATTATTTATCCCACACCACTCTTTGATTGGCTATCCATGAATTCGTTTCTGCAATATGATACATTTTGTCAGCACTGCTAAATAAAAATTGTCCAGGGTGTACTAAATAATTATAATAATAAAATTGTGAACAATAATTATTCATTTTATATTTGTATAAATTATCTAACTGCATGTCATAAAACTCGCTTGCCGTTCCACTTTTTGTTTTGCGATGCAGGGTTCATAGTGTACCTATTATAAAACAATGACTTTTAGTAGTAAGAACTGAACTGTACATTATGAAACGCAATAAATAAATTCAAATAAATTGAAATTGAAGTATCCAAGGGGTACCTAGTGGAAAGGGGAAACATGTCGTTCCATTTGTCATAGCCCTACAAGTTGCAGGCACAATCCTTTCTTTTTCAAAATAGGTCAAGAAAACACCTTGGTAAACTTAACTTACTTTTTTTCATATAGGTAGGTATAAAGCTTATAAACATCAAAGAGACCTCTCCAACCCGTCTGGCCAGCGTGGAGAGTGTAGGCCAAATCCTCTGACTGCTCTGGCAGTACAGAGAGGGTCGTGCTCCTGCAGTGTAGACTAATAAAGACCTGATGATGATGATGATGAGGTAGGTATGAATAAATGTGTTTGGTAAAATTCAATTAGTAAGCATACTTTTTGTTTGAAATTTATGTCTTAAACTAATGTTGTTGTTATCATTTGTTGGTATGAAATTGGAAATGTTGGTATTTCTGCTGTATAACATTGATATTTTTTATTAAGACCAACTTCAATGGGTATCTTTTATTTATAACTGTTTACATTTTTAACAAATGAATACATATTATTTATGGTAGAGAAAAGGAAAATGTTAGGTGCACCTTTCATCCTGGATAAAAAGTGCTACTAAACATGAACATAAGCAAAGCCGTGGACGAATGCAAGTATATCTGCATTCAAGCATATGTGACAGTTCGTTCTTTAACAATTGTTTATATATCTTAATTATTATGTTCTACTAACAATTTTCCCGCAACTTCGTCCGCGTAAATTATACCCGCAAATAAATTAGTTTTCTATTGGGGAAAGAATTTTGAAAATGGGTCCAGTACTCGGAGCCTGTTCAATGCAAACAAATTATGAAATATTTTCTAAAAAAAAAAATTAAAAATTAAAAAAGCATCTTATTGCCATACATTACAAGGTACTCGTAAGTTATATTACCATTCATTAAAAATATGTACGCAGGCAAAGGAATGCCTCAGCTTGTGCTGCCTCAGACAGGTGTCTTAGGTAGCGCTGATTCTCAGGCACCCCTTCTCCCTAAGATGTTATGCGGGAGACATTGATATGAGGGCTAAGACTCTACAGTTATCGCTAATAGTTCTCTTTATAATATTAGTAGATAATGTTCACTAGCAAAGTTTAAATCAATGCCAGGTTTTTTAGTTTGTTAGATTACTCCTATTAAGTAGGTATTGGGTGACTAAAGAAGAACAAAATAATTTAATTTGAGATTACTGCCTCCGTGGTCCAGTGGTTAAGGCGTTTGCTTTGTTGACCCGGGGGTCGTGGGTTCGATTCCCACGGGAAGCATACTTTGTTAAGTTGTTTCCAGTTTGGTTAGGACATTGCAGGCATGAATCACCTGACTGTCTGATAAGAAAGATGATTCCGTGCTTCGGAAGGCACGTAAAGCCGGTGGTCCCGGCTGCCATCTGGCAGTCGTTAAAGGAACCACGTCAGAGGCCGAGAGGCGGATCCGAAGAACTCTGACACCAGGGTGTGCATGGTCGACTGACCGTGTCACCTACACGAAATGATGATGATGATGAATTTGAGATTATTTTTTCTTCTCTTTTTCTTTGCCTTATCTCATTATTTGGGGTCGGCTCTCCTCGTTTTCTTGCGCCAGGACTGCCTGTACTGGGTTGTCGTTGTAGATATTTGGGCTTGCTCCAAATCCTTGGACAGCGTGGTGTGGACCACCAAGCAGCAGGTGGGCGTCCAACTCCTCTTTTCGTATCGGGAAGGTCCAATGCCTTTCTCACCACATGGTTATGGTCACGCCTCATAATATATCCATACCATCTCACGTTCTGTGAGTTTTTCTGTGATAGGCGCGACTTACAAACTGCCTCTGATGTGTTCTTTTCGCACTTTATCAAGTCTAGTTACCCCAGCTGCATCTTAACGTCTTCATCTCGTTGGTATGAAATTTTTACTCTTGAACTTTTTTGACCGCCCAACACTCAGTACCATACGTTAAGGCAGGTCTTATAGCCGTGTTGCACATTTTCCCTTTAGTGTTAATATTCGTGGATCGCACAGAATTTTTAAACCAATTAATACCTCTATAAGCATTTCGTAATGAGACCAACCCATTTTCAATCCCTTTTCATGTTACAATTTTACTCAGCACATCTTATGCTACTCATTCACCATTTATTTTCCTTAAGACGAATGCTTTAAAAGATTGCTGATTCGAAGCTCAGTGAAAAGCTTTCGTATTTGTACAGCTTTATAGCGAGTTTAACGATGTTATCATTCAATCGTATTTTTGAGGGTTTCATTCCTCTGATTAATTACTTCTTAATGACACAACGCATTAGCGGTTCTAATTCATTGTTAATTCGGCGGGGACGCCATCGGTGTTGCTCAGGTTATAAGGGGTACAGAAGTGGAATCACTAACTTCCTTTACCAAGTCTTATTCTTAGCGTGTCAACTCGGGCAAATAGGGAGTATGAACGTAATTTTTTTTATTTGCTTAGTATAATCCTTAATAACCACAGTAAAAAAATATGAAAGAACTTTTAAAATATCTTAATTAACGATGAAGATGTGAAACTTTAAAGTTTAAATAAGAAAGAGAAGTCCGATATGGACTAGTGACGTCATAGTCTATGTCATGCATATGTCGCAGTCATCTGGTTAAATCTGCTATTTGATTGAATGACTAGCGCGTTCACTGAATCACCACGTTTAATTGAATGACTAGGCCGAACGTTGAACAAATAAGCGTCGCTCAACGTCCAACTAGTTAGCGGATTGTAACATAGCAGTGGCGTGCAGTTCATAAAGACAAAAAGACACTGCCTACCCTAAGATTTGCATTAATATCTATTTTTTTTTATTATTATGAAATAAAATATTTTTATTTCATCACTACAACTCCATCTGTTGAGTGTCGCTGATATCATGATACAAATGCGTGCGTAGCTTGCTGAGTTGCTGCTCCATGCGACTACGCGCAATTTCACGTACATTGCATTTCTCTCTCCAGCCAGCTTCCACTGCGCGCTGCTATGGGATGGAAAAGACACAAACTATTCACGTCTCAATGTTTGCTTGTGTGCCTCGTAGTCACACGGATATAGAATAGTGTGCAGTCATATAAATACGTGGCACACAAGGACATCGTAACGCACACATACGCACAGGAAAGACAGTGTCTTTTGCCACCGAGCGCCGAGTGGCGTTCGGGAATTAACGAAGTTTACCGATCTTCGTCCGTACACTGAATAAGTAACTTTTTTTAAAAGTAGCATTGTTTCATATAATTAGCGCATAGTACTATACCATCTCCTTTTGGTCGTTTGTTTTCTATGACGAAATTTCACTGAACCGCGCCATTGTTTGTTTGATTGCGTTTGTTTTGGTTTGGTTGCTTGCAGTAAAAAAAAGATTTTAACGTTGTTTAGTGTAAAATATGGAAGTTGTTCGCTGTGAGAGTTGTTCAGGTGGTGTGTGTATAGAAAAAATAAAAAAATGATGTGTTTACAAGATTGTCTTTTGCTGAAAAAAGCCAAGTTGTAGAAAAAGGTCGTTGTACACCGAATTTGCAAATAATTCAAACAAAAGGTAAAGTTAATCGTAAATTTAATGCAAAACAATATGATTCATATTATTGGCTCACAGGTTGTATACATAGCAATCGTATATATACTGTTTTATTTGTCTACTGTTTTCATGTAATAAAACCGTGTGGAATGACGCCGGTTACAACGATATTCATAATTTTAACACAGCAGCTAAAAAGCACCTATAGCTCAAATCCATCAAGCTTTTTAGGTAACAGAGCGTGCCAAAGAAAATACACACTACATAGACGTACTTCATAATACACACGAAAAACATAACCGTCATTATGGCGCAGTCGGAAAAAAAAATCTGCCTACCCTGTCTAAGAACTTTGTGCACGCCACTGTAACATAGCCCTTTGGAAAGAGCGGACATAGAATCAAATTCAGTTCATTTTCCCACTGCGGCGCTAGTAGTCACCAAAACAAATATGGCGTCAAACAGCTCGAACAGATGGCACGATGTTGATATTTTTTTCTATTAAATTTACTTAAAAGTGCGTTATTTGTAATAAAATAGTATGACATTATGGATTTACCTATTATAACGCCGCCGCCGGCTACTTTAAAAACTAAGAAAAATGAAATCATGCTACCACCAAATATTACAAAGTCGGCTAAGATTCAACGACTTCGCTAAATGACATTCATTCAGTCAAGACGTTGAACGTTACATTCAACGACTTGACGACCTGTCCTTCAGTCATTCAATTGAACGTCGCCATTCAATGAACGCGCTAGTCATTCAATCAAATAGCAAATTCAACCAGATGACTGCGACACATACATTTGCCATCAGTGGCGGCTCCCCCTTAAGTGCACTCGTGCGGTGCACTACCAGTTTAAGCTTAAATATATACTAAAAAATAACATTGATATAAAAAATAAATAAGCAGTTTAACGTAAAATATATTAATTTTGTGTCAAATGATAATCAGTCGTGTCATTAACAAAATAAGTATTATTTTCGCTTGACAAAATAGTTTGCCGTGCGCCCGCTCCCAGTGCACGCAACGCGCCTATACAGCTGCTATGGAAAAGGCGACGAAACGCCTGGCGCGTGAGACGGAAGATTAGTATGGAAGTTTAGGGAAATCTGGTGCGCCGCACGGGGACAGTTTTCGTGTAAATTGTCTTACGTTTGTATTTGTTCGTGTTTTACTTTCCCTGTTTTTATGTTTTGTTTTACTTATCAATCTTATTATTATACTTTGTATATGTAAATAGAAAAATGCCTATCTAAATAAGAGAATTATTTCTGCTGTTAGGAAATTGGAATCCAAACAATTTTAGGCATGTTTTATGATGTGCACCACCAGGTCTTTGAGTCACGAGCCGCCACTGTTTGCCATATAAAATAGTGTTTTCGCGAGTGAGATAGACATATTTTCGTAAAATCATTTTATCTCGTTCGTTTTTAAACCAAATTTTATTCTGTTTTCATCTTCAATACTTTTTTTTTTTACCTAGCCTATCGATGTTATATCCCACTGCTGGGCAAAGGTCTTAAAATATTCAATACTTTACTATTTAATATTTTTGGATATACTGGTAAGATAACAGATATTTTTTTCATGCCTATTCCCTAGTATATTTGTGTTAACTAGAACTTTGACACTGACAAAGCATTATCAGTAGCATTGTAAAAGTTACCTACTTTACCAAGTGTTAAACTTAGTAAAGCAGGTAGAGCGTCCACAGCTTGAATCTTACTTGATCGGCCATGCCTGGCGTTCACGAGTTAAAAGTTTGTGCTTTTGCACGTGCATTGTCATATTTTTTTTATAAATTCATTAACTTGTATCACTTATTTTTAGGCGAAAGATTGAAGTAGAGGTGATAGCGACAACTTTTTTATAGTTAGCACTTAGTTTATCGAATCTTTCTTTTTCATCTGAGCATATTTCCGGGTGCATCCTAAGATGCTTCGGAGACATCATCATCATTTCGAGTAGGTGACACGGTCAGTCGACCATGCACACCTTGGTATCAGAGTTCTTTGGAACCGCCTCTCGGCCTCTGATGTGGTTCCTTTAACGACTACCAGATGGCAGCCGGGACCAACGGTTTAATGTGTATTCCTAAGCACGGAATCATCTTTCTTATTAGTCAATCAGGTGATTCATGCCTGCAATGTCCTAACCAAACTTGAAACAACTTAATTAAGTATGCTTCCCACGAGAATCGAACCCACGACCCCCGGGTCAGTAAAGCAAACGCCTTAACCACTGGACCACAGAGGCTTCGGAGACTATGGTCGGTTATCAAGGCTTGGGGACAGAGCTCTAGCTTGAAAACTTACTTAAGTAGGTACTTGCTCGCAGCTCAGCGACCAGTTCCCTATTCTGCAACATCTACAAACTTGATTTGAAATTTAATGTTCCAAGGTCGGTAACTACAACAAGTTTCAAAGGATACCAATAAGGCAGCAGTGGAAGGTGCTTGCTTTGGCAAAAGTCTATGAGGATGGGTGTAAATTAGGTACCTATAATATCTATAATACTATATGTGTTACGCTTATTGAAACGAACTCTTAGTAGCTGATTGGTCCGTCGCGTGAGTGTACATCTCATGGGCCAACTTCTGTTATATTTTTATGTTGGTTCTTTGGGCTTCGCCCTATTTGTCGGCCATCGACAAGAGACGCGCTCCATTTATGGCCGAATCGGTTCGTTGTCGCTTAATCATCCACAACTCGACTAAATCCTTTAATTGTTTAATGGAGCCTTTAATTGAAGACATCGTGATCATTGGTTAATCTCGACCTCGTGGGTCACTCTGTAAATAAATCCAATGAACGCTATACCCAAAATTGACAAAACTGTTGAATCCATCAGGAATTATAAACATTGACCATAGTTAGCTTCTACTATAACTTCAGATTTCAATTTTAAAAACAATACCTATACAAAATTACAGCGAGTTGAAGTTTCGTATCGAAAACTTGTACTCGCTGTAATTTTGTATATGTATTGTTTTTAAAATTGAAATCTGATTATAAACATCAATATGCCTTATCCCGTCGTATGTACGAAATTTGGTTGAGATTGGCTTAACTGTTGTAAAACTAAAACCAAACTACGTTTGTATGGGATTGCGGCTTTACGTGGAACTCTTAATGAATGTACCTATCTTGGGTGAGGTGTCCTGTAACTAAGACATTATATTTTGAATTCAATACACAAACTTAAGGAGGTAGGCGACTCAGCCCATCAACATGAACAACTTTTGTTATGGGACCAAAGCTGAAAATTTAATTTTATGTTTACCTTGTCCATACATTTGGTCCGATCAGCTGGACACTGTTGTATGGGTATGTCAATTTCTTTTGAGTATCCAGGTTGGTTTCTGTAAAGTAGAAGTACGCTGTATATGTTTAAAAGCACAAATGACTAGAATAGCTTCCTGTAAAAAAATGTTTTCTATATAGCGACATCGTTTGCCTCAAACTACGCTATATACAGTGTAACAACGTTTAGGAACTATCATCGCGGCAATTTCCAGGAAAATGAAGTCGCGTGCGACGGCAGCGTAACTTGTTTACATATTTTCTCAAACCCATCCCAGGCGTAGTTTACTCTTACAATTTGTAGTAAATAGTGAGTGACAGGGTTTTTTCTTGATACATTTAAACGCATTCAAAATACTCGTACTGTACCTGATTATAACTATTATGAAGGTAAACGTTCGCCGTTTGATGAGCTTCAAATACGATATTGTATATACATATAGGGTAACACTGCTTAGTCGACGACGAGTGACGACACCGTAAATACAGTGTAACAAACTATCATCGCGCGGCAATTCATTATACTGTACCTGATTTTATTTATATACTATAGGTACGCTATATAATAGAATAGCACAAATGACTCGAATTGCTTCCTGTAAAGATTTGTTTTCTATGTAGCGACATCGTTAACTTTATACTACGATACTCGTAGATACAGTATAACAACGTTTAGGTACTATCATCGCGGCTATTTCCAGGCAAATGAAGTCGGGCGTGCGCCGCCACCGTAACTTGTTTACATATTTTCTCTAACCCATCCCAGGTGTAGTTTACTCTTACAATTTGGAGCAAATAGTGAGTGACAGGGTTTTTTTCTTGATATATTTAAACGCATTCAATATACTCGTACTGTAGTTTGATGAGCTTCAAATACGATATTGTATATACATATAGTGTAACAATGCTTAGTCGACGACGACACCGTATATACAGTGTAACAAACTACCATCGCGCGGTAATTCATTATACTGTACCTGATTTTATATACTATAGTTACGCTATATGATAGAATAGCACACATGACTAAAATTGCTTCCTGTAAAGATTTGTTTTCTATGTAGCGACATCGTTAACTTCATACTACGATACTCGTAGATACAGTGTAACAACGTTTACGTACTATCATCGCGGCAATTTCAAGGCAAACGAAGTCGGGCGTGCGCCGGCACCGTAACTCGTTTACATATTTTCTCAATTTTACTCTTACAATTTGGAGCATATAGAAAGAGCCCTGGTGGGTCGACTTGCCCAGGAATCAAAAACTGCAACGACAGCGGTTGATCTCTATCCCCATCCCATCCTATCCCAATAATATTATACAAATGTGAAAGTTGGTGATGTTTGTTTGTTGAACTATTGTGTAGGTTTTTTTTTTGTTAAATTTGTCACTTACTCCAGAAACTATGAATTATATTTTGTTTGTAACACAATGTAATGATTTATCTAGAGCTTCATATACCAAAATAAATTCTCTGTTTTTCGTGAAGTAATTTATTCCAAATGGGAGCAGCACTAAACATCGAAAACAGGTATCCCCTTTACATTAATTTTCAAAGCCATAACAGGTACATAATTTAACTGATTTAATTTAAAAGACGGATTTATATTTCTTATGTTAATCCAAGAGTGGCCATAAAAATGGAGTTTAAACTTACCTAACTCTCTACTACACTAACTAGTAAATTTTATTTTGAATATTGAAGCGTTTATTTAATAGTTCTTGTTCAAATCGTTGATTGTACAAACGCCGGATTCCAGATTCTGCGAGTCCTGTTTACATTATTTCTCAAAACCATCCCAGGTACATAATTCGGTTCAAGCGAATCACAAGAGGGATTTATGTTTTATGAGTTATATTCAGGAGTGGTCGTAAAAGTTGCTGCAGCCGCTGTCTGTGTATCATTAAAATTCTTTCTGCGTACACCCTGTATTTCGTATGTTTCGTGAAAACATTCCCCTGGTGTCACTGGGTAACCTTAATGGGCCTTAATTTTATTACCGAATTGTATTTATTTTATATTTATCTTTCACGCTGGTCTGGTAGAAAGGGAAAACGTAGAATGTACCAGCTGCTTCATTTCTCGCCCAGATCGTAAAAGCCCATCGAGGGAATGGGTGAAAATCTAAGGAATCATGGCAATAGGCGATGCGGCTAGCAACCCGTCACTATTTTGATTCCGTTTTCCATCTCCATGGCCACCACCATGCTAAACGTGGCTTTAGGTCTTATAGACCTGGGCTTGGTCTACCCCGCAACGGAAATAGACGTGACAGTATGTATGTAGGTATTTTCAAGATTCAATCGTTTATTTAATATAGGTTTCTTTGAACACTTATTAATTGTCATATTTGTGTTTACAATTTTTACAACAAAAAAAAATTGTTGACTTCAATAATTACTTATGGCTAAGTTTAGGCCGCTTTCAAAGCGAAGTGCAGAAGATGTGCGGATTTATTTTGCGAACATGCGAATATAACACTTACAACTTTCTAACGTAATGAAGCTGTCTAGAAAGTTCTAGAACATTGCAAAAACTAAAGTAGTTTTAAGAAAAATAAATGTGTGTTTATCTGAATACTAAATTGTCTTAAGGCGAACCTGAGCGTGTACATTTCCATAGTTTCGTAAGTTTTAAAATATAGTATTCCTTGGGGATTTTGTATATTTTTGTCGTTAAAGTCCGTCCAAAATAAGACACGTTAGTGAAAACATTACAAAGTTTGTCAAAAAAATCTTTCAAACGTATAAAAATACTGGAAGCTATGGCCTAAAGTAAGTAGGCCGTAAATATTTGAAGCGCTTACGCACTACATATTTTACGTATTACTTTACGCATGTAAAACTACTCCGTCCCACCTGGGACTGGTGACCAGAAGTGGCATCAAAATATCTCTAGTTCCTCCAAAGCAAAATTTTTATTAAAAATAAGTTCTATATCAAATGATATGGTATTTTATTCATTATCCCACGCTGGTCTGGGAGAAAAGAAATCACGTAGAATGTACCAGCTGCTTCATTTCCCGCTCAGATCGTAAAACCCGATCGAGGGAATGGGCGTGACGAATCATATCAATAGGCGATGCGGCTAGCGACCCATCACTATTTTGATTTCGTTCTCCAACTACCAGCCCACCAACATACTAAACGTGGCCTGTTTTTTGTTCAAAAGTTACGGACTATTAGCCTACGTGCCGCTTAATAGCCAAACAAAAAAAAAACTGCCAGTTTGTAATTTTCTTTCTTCATTTAAATATAGTAATGGCGCATGTACTAGTAAGACCTTAAAAAGGTTGGGGTAGCAGATGTTCGCTGTCGGCGTCGATCGGTAGCCGAAATGCGGTTTTTCCGCCGTTTCATTTAAATAAATCGTTTTCTCGAACGGTTTTCTTATTGTGCTACCGCGCAGTTTTGTAACAAGTTACTATTGGAGTACTTGATCATTTAGGAGCTGTAATTTAAGGGGGCACACTAGGCACAGTAGCGACTCAACCATGATAGCCCGACACTTGAAATTTTCACAGATGATGTATTTCTATTGCCGCTATGAGGAGCCCGATGTCCTAGTGGGCGTGACCATTATTGATGCTTCCGCATGTTAAGCAATCCCGGGCGCAGTCGCCTCTTGGATAGGTGACCGCAAGTGGCATAAAAATATCTCGAGCTCCTCCGTGCTTCGGAAGGCAAGTTAAGCCGTTAGTGCCGGCTGCTACCATGAATAGTGGTCGTTAAGCTATGTCAGATGCCTTTAGGCATCTTGAAAATCTGACACCAGTGTTGCCCACTTACACACACGAAAAACAAACAATTTCCGATATAACAAAAATACTAACAACAGAATAAAATTAATATTTAATGGGGCTACACAACAAACATATTGTTCTTTTTTTGCCGTTTTTGCTCGATAGTGTATGATACGGATCCTTCGTGCGTTGATAGTAAGTGCGTGTTCACACCAAAGGTATAGTCAGCCGCCGATTGTGAGCAGGTACAATTGGCCCATATAATAGTAATGGCGTATTGTCGGTTTTTGGTGTGAACGAAAAAGCAAATATGTCATCATCATCCTCCTTACCTTATCCCATTATCTGGGGTCGGCGCAGTATGTCTTATCTTTCCATGTTTCTCTATTTCCCGTCATACTCACTTCCACTCCCGCCACCCTCATGTCCTGCCTTACACATTCTATCCATCTCTTTTTTGGTCTCCCCCTCCCTCGGTTTCCACTTACTTCCATGCTCAGTGCTTTTCTTGTTATATGCCGATCTTCTCTCCTCATTACATGACCAAACCAACCTAATCTATTACTTCTTATCTTATCGTTTACCGGCGCTACTTTTAAACTTCCCCTTACATAAATATTTCTAATCCTATCCATCCGCGTCACGCCGCACATCCACCTATATAAATATGTATGGAATTACAATACACTGCGTAACGCTCGTTCATTGTCGGCGGCTGACAGTCAGTTTGGTCTGAACACGGCCTTACATTAGGTACTGTATTAATTTTTTCCAGACATACATACAAATATTCCCGCACGCAGTCAGCGTAGTGGAAAAGACCCCAAATTCTTTCCGCTTGATTAATGGCCGGCCCTCGCCGCTATGAGGCGTTTATGGCTTTTTTAAGGGTCCATGCAATTTTTCAGGATCTACAGTAACTAAGTCGTAACAGTATTGGTGGAAATATGTAAGTAAAAGTTCATTTTTTAGGGTTGCTTACTTAAAAATATACTTTATTTTGACTTATACTAATTAGTTAAAAACGAGCTCCGTGGCGCAGCGGTCAACACGCTGGCCTGTGACACGGATGGTCCCGGGTTCGATCCCCGGTCAGGTCAAGATGTAAAACGATCTTTTCAGATTGACCTGGGTCTTGGATGTTTATCTATATATGTATTTGTTATAAAATATAGTATCGTTGAGTTAGTATCCCATAACACAAGTCTTACTTAAGAACTTACTTTGGGGCTAGCTCAATCTGTGTGGTTTGTCCGTATACATTTTACGGTTAGACAACACTAGTTTTTATTTCCACAGCATTATCTTAGCATTATGACTAAGAAGACAATTGAAAAGGGAAGGCAAATTCACAGAATTGAGAAGTTTTCATCATCATCAGCATCATCAGGTACTATAACCAGAGCCATAATTAGCCAGAGCAATCAGAGGATTTGGCCTACACTCTCCACGCAGGCCAGGTCAATCTGAAAAAGGTCATTTTTCATCTTGACCTGACCGGGGATCGAACCCGGCAACTTCCATGTCGGCGTGTTGACCGCTGCGCCACGGAGCTCGACAAAAATATTGTTCAAATTGTAAACCACGTATGTATACCCCTATGGTCAAGATACTTCTACAATAGGTATTTCTCAGTAGGGAGGCTTGACTCTCGACCGCAGCAGTGGCTGACCTAGATTACGTCATTGTTTTATCTCGGCGTCCCTGTAATTAAACCGAGGTTTATCCCTGGATTTCTTCCTTTATTTTTTATTGGTATTGGCACTATCTTATGTGTAAGCCTTGCATTAGCCAAAAGTATCACGTATATTAAGTATGCCGCCTAAGATTGTGCATAGGTAATTCTCAGTAGGGGGCTTGGTTCTCGACCGCGGCGGTGGCTGACCTGGATTACGTCATTGTTTTATTATTATTTTTATTTTGCTTCGTAGTATAAAAGACTGATTTTCAGATCCTCGTGCCCCACCAATTTTGTCCCACTAGACCCATCCCATTTGTCCCAAGTCGCCGCCGTCAAAAAAGGTTTCTTCCTAATATTTTAATTGTCCAAGTATTTATGTTTGCTACTTGTTTCTCAACCAAATCACGACTTAAACCTCTCTTAGGACTCTGTTAGGACTTGCTAGAAGGTTTTCCAAGGGATCTACCTACACGGATTAAGTTACATTAGCTAACTGGTTTCAACCGTTCGGATGCATCCGAAAATTTAATAAAAATCCTCCTCCATTAACACCACACGTAATTTATGGTTAGGCCCTTGCACTATTCCCGTGCGCCTGGTTCAGGAAATGAGGCGTCAGGTGCAAAGCATCCCAAGGGAGCTATTAAGCGAGCTGGTTACCTTTATTTAGAGCGTGATAATTTATTTTGATTGAAACAAATGAGCGCAGACCACAGTGGGTCATGTAATAAATAACTATCCTGAAGTGCTCTTAACGCTAAAATGATCTCTCCATTTTCTTTTAAATTAATAATTAAAATGGGGGGCAGGATACGGAACGAGTGAACTTCAGTGAAGAGCGCTTAAAACAGAACTGGAAAAAGAAATAGAAGTTATGATGACTTAGGGGTTTTACGTTTTTTAGGTTACTAATATCTTTGAGCAACAGTGATCCGGTTGAGATCCTTAACTCGGTCATGACGGAAAAGATTTTTTAAGGGTTCCGCCTGCTTTTTTTCTTTTTGAGGTACAAAGGAAAAAAAGCACCTAGAATCGAGGTGATACTCGGTCCCGCGGAACACAGAATTTTGTGTTCTGTGCTCGTTCCCCTAGGATAACTCGTTTGACCGTTTGTCATCTGTGTGTAGCGGAACCCGGGGTCCAACGCATCTGGGCTGAGGATGCAACCGGGAAAAACGCTCGGATAAAGAAGATACATACATATTATGACGTCTTTACCTCTTGCGGGGTAGATAGAGCCCAAGATTATAAAAGCCTAAGGCCACGTTTAGCGTGTAAGTGGGCGTTAGGTGAAAAAGATAGTGGGTTGCTTTGCATCGCCTTTAACATGATTCCTTAGAATTTCGCCCAATCTCTTGACCTCAGTCTGCGCGGGAAGAAAAACAGCTAGTATGTTCTATGTTTTTCCTTTTCTTCCAAACCAGCATGGAAGAGATGAAGATCTACTTATTACAGTTTCAAGGATAGAGCCCTTTGACTCTTAGTAGGGGCTCTGCTCGCACCCTTTGGGTACAGACCCCTATCAAAAAACAGTGCGGACTGGGACGACTTCGTGCGCGCGTCTCGGTTCACATTCGCCCTGAGGAAGACCTCCGGATGAGGTTGAAACATGTCGGCCTGTAGCTGACTTCATACGTGAGTGACCCGTATTTTACATATTAATAATGTTAACATCTCACGTTAGTTTTAATAAAAAAAAAACAGTACTAACTTCTTAATTACAATAAAAGCTAGTCCTAAAAATTATTTTTTAATAAATTTCACCATTTTACACCGAATCTCTCGAAATCGTCAGATGGTAGCAGAATTACAATCGTACGCAAAAATTCTGTTTTACATAAAATGGCGCAAATGAAAAAAACACTCCAGTGAAGTTTGTCGAATAATTTGGTTCCGCTGGACGGTCGGTATGCGCGGATCGCGCCCTCTGCCGCTTTCGTGTGAAATTTTTATCCTTGTGAGAGTTTTATGTACCCTTGCTGCGAACGAACTGTACATCTCGATACTCATACTGCACTTCCAGAATAATATGTTTCCGTTTTTTTTAGTTCTTCATCTTCATCAGGTTTTTAGTTTCCACTGCAGGAGCACGACTCTCTCTGTTCTACCAGAGCCATGTATTAGCTACAGCAGTCAGAGGATTAAATAAATAAATAAATATATACGGACAAATCGCCGTGTGGTTGCCGGCAGAGTAGAATAGGACTACTCCAAGTCATCCCGTGGAGGTCGTAAAAGGCGACTAAGGAAACAAGCTAAACAAAGCTTAATAACATCAAAGAGACCTCTCCAACCCGTCTGGCCAGCGTGGAGAGTGTAGGCCACATCCTCTGACTACTCAGGCTAGTATATGGCTCTGGTAGTACAGAGAGGGTCGTGCTCCTGCAGTGGAGACTAGAAAGACCTGATGATGATACGGACAAATCACACAGATTGAGCTAGCCCCAAAGTAAGTTCTTAGAGCTTACACTGGAGAGTGGCCTACGCTGGCCAGACGGGAGAGGTATTTTTGATGTTTATAAGCTTTGTTTAGCTTGTGTTTCCTAAAGTCGCCTTCTACGACATCCACGGGAAGACTTGGAGTAGTCTATTCTACTCAGCCAGATATCATACGGCACGGTTACGTACTTTAAAATGTAAAAAAGGAACCCCTAATATAAGGGTAACTAAGGGTTTATTGCAATAAAAACGTAAGCTCTAACTTGAAACTAGGTAAGCTTGCATAACCCACAATTTAAGAGCATCAGGTGTTTCACAAGTCATTGGGAGATCCCGCAGATAATAAATGAGGAGTGATAAAGCTAAAAGCTAAACATTTAAGAATGACCGAACTGCGTTAATTTACTTGAGAACTTAAGAGCATCGTTTAGCACGTGTCGAGTGCTGAACTATTAATCTTGGTGCTCGACAATTTATAACAAAGGCTTGCAAATTGGGACGTGGAGATTAGACGGGTCCACGTAGCTAACAAATGATCAAATACAACGTTTGGTATTGTGCGCCAACAATGGTTTTTGAAGGAGGCTGACGGCAGGTTAGGCGACTCATGGCAGCGCTGAGCAATAAGCTAAATAGACACGATTAGTTCTCGTCGTCCACACGGATCCCCCAGATCGATCCCCCAGGGGATCGCCGTGAATTTGGTGTTAGCAATAGGCACATTATTGCCAATGAAACATCCTTACATCGGAGATAATAGTTATTAGAAACGTGGGCTAGGAAGCTATAAATGAGAAGATTTTGAAAATGTTGCATGGTTTTTACTGACTAAATAGGGTCATGTTAATGAGCTTATAGAAGTAGTGAGTTGATTGTCTTTGTTTATCGGCCCTATTCGTCATTCATTTGCGGTGTGTGCAAGTAGAATCTGGACTACCTCAAGGTGTACTAAAGTCCAAAAGACTGATCGTAAAGGTTTGAGTGTTTTATTTGCGACGAGAAAATAGACCTTTTCATCAAATATAGCACTTCTGACATTATGGCAGGCGCCCATGGCCCTGGCCCATTTACGGGTCAGCATATTTGTGTTACCCATTCGACTTTACATCTGTGCGCAGCAAATCCATTGGTTATTTTCGCCAGTCATGTGTGCGTAATTAAAGTTGGTACAAGTTTAGTCACTCGAGGATCCGGATAATAGTTTATGGGCGCTCTGTTCATCATCCAGTTAATGACTTTAAAGCTCGCCTCGTTAGTTATAATTAGTTTGTGTGCCGAAGTTTTTACCTCTGTGGCGGTAGCCTTATGAATAAATATGTGGAAATTAACGTTGTGAAATATAGATTTATGCCATAAGATCTTAGGTTTTGTACACAAGTTCGAACGGTAAAAAGACAATGTTTCCTTCCCAATTTACAAAGCTGTCTACTTTGATTATCATCCTAATCCAAAAATGTAATGCCGCACATTACGACGGGCCGCATCACAAAAATCCGCTTACTTATATGCAGCGGCGTAATGGAATGGCGGGAATCACTAGTTGTCTTATTGACTGATTCTCATAATGTTAAAACATGATTCCAAAAATCCTTCAGGTTATTTATTAAGGCGTATATGATTTACATTCTTGAATTTCTTTCTATTTGTAAAGTATCACTACATATATATATATATATATATATATATATATATATATATATATATATATATATTATAAAACAAAGTCCTCCGCCGCGTCTGTCTGTCTGTCTGTCTGTTCGCGATAAACTCAAAAACTACTCCACGGATTTTCATACGGTTTTCACTAATAGATAGAGTGATTCACGAGGAAGGTTTTAAGGTATAATACATGCCCGGGCGCAGACGGGCAGGGCTGCTAGTTAAGAATAAAATTATTGGCGTCGCTAGTGTGCCTAGTGTGAGCCTTAAGGCATATTATTTGTGTTGCAAAAGCAGCCTTTATAGCATTACTCATTTTGATAGAATTTGTATTACATTTGCTTAGTTAGAATTGTTAAATTGATATGGCATGAGGCAAAATAAAGATTTAATTTTATGTTTGGTAAAGAAGACATTTATAAACAACAACCATGAAACTGCATATATGAGTATTTTTCGTCTAATACATGTACATATTATGTTTTAGCAACAATAGGTGTTGTAATTTACACAAACCATCTAGGGTCAGCTGTACACTGTACTGTCAACTGCGTAATACATGACTTCCATCTCAATAATTTCCTGAAAAATATGTAACTTGCACACATTTTTGTTCGTTGTGCTATGAAAAGAGAAAGAGACTCTTAATATGAAAAAATAATACTTTTCTAACCCAAAAACTCTTTGAGATATGTATAAAGGTTACAAAGTTTCAAGTTTTCTCTCGGCATAAACGTCTCTAACAAAAATCAACGAGCAAGTGACTCTCACTCACACAAATCACTCCTTTAGTAGATTGTATGGGTGCTGTGAGAACTTTGTTCGGCAGCAATGTCAAATATTGCGTTTATGGAAATAACCTTAAAACAATAGGTGATATATATTTTAAAGGGTATCTTATAGAAATATCAGATTTTAAAATTTTCATACTTTTGAAATTGACTTTTTCAACCAATTTTAACCAAACTTCATCATCATCAGGTCTTTTTTAATCTCCACTGCAGGTGCACGACCCTCTCTCATCACCAGAGCCATTATAATTAGCCAAAGCAATCAGAAGATTTAAGTTAACCAAACTTAATGTATCGATATTAAACTTAAAGTGTCCTTAACAGTTTTTTAGAGTTAGATGCTTACATAATCAGACATGCCGGGTGGTTCCCGGCAGAGTAGAATAGGATCACTCCAAGTCATCCCGTGGATGTCGTAGTTAAAAGGCGACTAAGGAAACACAAGCTAAACA
Organism: Rhodophaea formosa; assembly: GCA_963082605.1. Classification (NCBI taxonomy): domain Eukaryota; kingdom Metazoa; phylum Arthropoda; class Insecta; order Lepidoptera; family Pyralidae; genus Rhodophaea; species Rhodophaea formosa. The sequence continues at coordinate 22,459,576 of OY720204.1, forward strand.
AAGCTTATTAACATCAAAGAGACCTCTCCAACCTGTCTGGCCAGCGTGGAGAGTGTAGGCCAAATCCTCTGACTACTCAGGCTAGTATATGGCTCTGGTAGCACAGAGAGGGTCGTGCTCCTGCAGTGGAGACTAGAAAGACCTGATGATGATGATGATAATCAAACATATTTTTCAAAATGAATTCTTTACGCAATTTCCCATTCGGTTATGGTGCGACCACTGTGAACAGGTTACTGAGATAAAGCATGGACGTTATCTACTCAGTTTAACACGATGAAGCCCCCTTCAATCAATTGGAAGAGGGTAGACAGCGATATGTGCCGATGGACAATTTGATATAGGATCTGACCAAAACTGCCGCTTTAATTGCAATGGTTAATTTGATTAATAAAGTAGATGTACAAATAAATTCAGTATTCATATAAGCCGTAGTCGTATATAAACTACACTTTCAAATTCAGCGGTATTTAAAAAAAAAAAATATTTCTGGGTTATGTCTATCATTTTATCGAAATCAATCTTCATTATGACATTTAATTAGAACAATGCATACTCAGTCCATCCGCATATCTGTGTGTGTAGGTTTTAACAAAAGTTGTGAGTTAACGTCGCTTGCAGAGAATGCGCTGTGCAGTTTGTTTCCGCTTCTTCTGCACTTCGCTTTGGAAGCGGCACTGAACTTAGCCATTGGTAAATTACTGACCTTAACAATTGTCAGTTGTGAAATGAAATATGACATTTAAGAAGTGTTATTAATAAGCGTTGCTGTGTGGTTCCCGGCAGACTAGAATAGGACCACTCCAAGTCTTCCCGTGGATGTCGTAGAAGGCGACTTAGGAAACACAAGCTAAACAAAGCTTATAAACATCAAAGAGTCCTCTCCAACCCGTCTGGCCAGCGTGGAGAGTATAGACCAAATCCTCTGACTGCTCTGGCTAATATTTGGCTCTGGTAGTACAGAGAGGGTCGTGCTCCTGCAGTGGAGACTAATAAAAACCTGATCAAGATGAAGAAGATTAATAAGCGTCTTTAATCTATGAATGACGTGATCTAAGTCTCGTCCACGTACACTTTTACCTTCCTGTTAACCTGAGCACTAAGCTTTTAAAACAAATTTGCACGTCTTGAGCCAGACCTATTAGGGCTATTTCCTATTAGGGCTTATTTGTTCAAATATTTTGTAGTCTTCAAGGAATATATTAAATGTTCATCAAACAAAAACCATCGAAAGTTACTAACAAAACGAGCAATCTTCCAGCTTGTGAATCCGAGCTTTTGTATTAAAGTTAAAGAGGACTTTATCGAGAACAAAGCTGATACAAATTGAGTTGATTCTACAGCCGATAGGCAAGCAACTGCGAACTATGTCATTTTGAGTTGACAACTTCCAAAGCCTACATTAATTGTTCAGCTTCTACAAGTTCTCTTTTATTGTCAAAACGATTTCGATACCTAGCCATTCATAAAAATGTTTCTTGATTGAAATGATTAATAAGGATCAAGATAATTAACTCATACCGATTCCTTTCATTGATTTCATACATAAAATTACCGAGAAACATTTGGTTTTCTAAAAAATAGCATGCATGACACATGCAGTACAGCAATTAAATAAAAATTTTAGAAAAATGTAAGTTTTGAAAGATTTCTTCGTGGCCTACTACGTTAAATCCTTTGCATGTGCCGCTTCTCCCTAGGATTAAAAACGATGCCATATTAAGTTACCAAGAATTTTAAGTTTGCGAGTCATTACAGTGACCTCATGGTAAAAAATCGGTGTAATTAACGAACTTGCTCATTAAATTTCACGAGAATCATTGAGAAATGCGACCTGTAGAGGACTAGAGGAGAACATCCGGGCATGTTTCAATACTAACTTTTTAGCCTAGGACTCCGACCGCAAAAAATAAGTTTAGGATATGGTCTACTTATGCGGCTGACAGCTGGAAGCAATGATTGCGTCTTCCAAAGCACGGAGAATTTATTTTACATGTTGTTTTAGAGTTATGTTTCTCGTAGCCATCACACGTAACAGAAATAAAATCCTTACAAACTGCGCTCAACAACCCGTCTGCCAAGCGTTGTGAGTATGGCAAGCTACCCCTTATTGGGGGAGGCCAATGTCTAGCAGACTTCTTGCGGCAGAGATGAAACATCAGAAAATTTGAGGCTGATGATTTAATGGTGGCCTTATATTGCGCCGTTATCATTTTAATGGCGTTTAGAGATTTTGCGATTAAATGCTGTTAAAAGCTTTTATGTTTTCCGGGCACCGCCTCCTGAATGAAGTACAGCATACAATTATTGCCAGCGATAAGTACTTATTGCCTCAGTAAATATGTTTTATTTCTTCTATTATGTTGCCGCTTTAAAAGGTTTTTATCTTCGAGCAACACGGCCTCCGTACCGGACGGAGGGAGTGGGCAAAGCGACAATTTACTATGACAATTTTTCTGGCGTTTTTTGCGGGGGGAAATGTGCACACAAGTTTAGTTCCGCACACCTACATACAAAACTTAAACTGTCACTTGATAGTAATTATGACATTGTCACAAAAAATGACATAAAAAAGAAAAAATAATTTGTGTACAGATGAGTCACACAACTAACACATAGACATGCATATGCCTAATTTTGGCTTGTACCTTGACAGAGGGGAATGCAGCGTATGGCTACTCCCAAGGTTTTTATTCATGATGAGATTTTTAATTTTGTCATTTGTCACCGTATGCTGTGTGGGCTAACTGAATAATATCAAATATTTTTTCAAAGCGGATGTTTACGCCTACATATGTTTAAAAGTTATCAACAATATTTGGTTGTCTATATTTTTGAGAAAGTTAGGTTGCTGTGCATTGATCTAAATCAGGGCAAATATTTTTGTAAGCATACTCATATTGGCTCATGACAGAATTAAACTCAGCTTCTAAAAACAAACATAAAATCGATGCAATATGCATAGTTATAGGTGACCCCTTAAACGAACCAAGGTCTTGTCACGCATACATAACCGTGACTAAGCGCATCGATATATTTACAGTACAAAATAATATACATCTCAGTAAGATTTCGATCACGTATCATTTAAATGGGGCTCCGCCGGCAGGATATGAAGAGCCATCTGCTTTATTAGTGGCTGAATACGTCTGTGTGCCATTGCGAGAGATTTACGTGTCGTTCTCGAGGCCGCGAACAATATCCTCTGGAATAATATTAACCCTTCGGGACCGTATTATGTACGGGAATTTATGCGTAATTTGAGAGACACCTTTGTATATTGCCTCTGAAATGGTAGAATTACCGAATTACCAATAGTTCCTGCTTGCAGCGGGTCTGTTAGATAACTTTTTGTATGTGGTTTTACATTCGTGACGACATTATCATTATCACTTATCATATCTAGTAAAAACAATTAGCTTTCTGGATCCCATTCGAGCCTATTTCTGTGGTGCTATAAAAGTAACGTAATCAACGGAGACATAGTAAGTAAGTAAGTAAGTAAAGTAAGTAAAAAATTTATTTGAGGAACACAAAAAGATAAAATATTCACATAAACAAACACAATTTTATAAAAAATAATCTTGCTTGTGTTCTCAAAATGGGTCCAATTCAGCATATGCTGGCCGTACGGAACTGCCAGCGCTGGTCTTCCATTGGATCCATTGTGACGTCACGGAACAGATTGAACTAACAAAAAACATATTTACATTTACAACCAGGGTGCCACTCTTGAACAGGCGATCGCTCAAAAAGAACGATTAAGTCGCCTATTCAAGAATAGCACACTCAACAACAAAAACAATACCAACCACCATAACACAAAAATTGAGAAAAAAAAAAAAAAAAAAAATTTAATTATAACAAACAAAAAACAAAAAAAGAGTGACAATAACAGAAGTGTGACATCTTTGTATACTGCCTCTGAAATGGTAGAATGGCTAATAGTTCCTTCCTACAGCGGTCCTGTTAGATAAGTTTTTGTATGTGGTTAAGCATTCGTGACGACATCATCATCTTCACTCATCGTAGCTATTAATAACAATTAGCTTTCTCTATCATGATAGATAGATAGATAAAAGCTTTATTGTTTTCGAAAAGACACACATACATTTACACAAAAACATAATATTGAAACGGTAAACGAATAAGATCCAGCATGTGTGCCACAACGACAACAAAAGGTAGGCTCAGCGATGCGTTTACTCGTAGAGCAAACCACTGATTTTCAGCTCCACCACTGAGACTCACAGGGACACGTACAACAATACCATCCGTATTAAGTAAATTGGAATAAAAAATGACCTGTCCTACTTTGTTAAGCACAATAATTTTAGAGATCTGACAACAAGAAAATAACATGATTATTAAAAAATAAGAATTAGTATCATTTAATTAATTTTGATTAGATTTTTAGTTTGGCTTTTAATTATTTATGGCATTAATTTTATTATTTAAATGTGCATTAATTTTGATGCTTTCCAATAATAATTTATAATATGTAACAAATAAATAAAATTGTGATTAAATTTATTTAACCATTTGAATTAAAATATAATATACTATCACATTCGAGCCTATTTCTGTGGTGATACAGAAGTAACGTAGTCAACGGAACATTGTATTGCCCTGAAATTGTGGAAGTACTAATAGTTCCTTCCTAGCGGCCTTGTTAGATAAGTTTTTGTATGAGTATTTGCCATACTCACCACACTTGGCAGACGGGTTGGTGTTCGGCTTATCTCGGTTCCGACGCTGCTGCCCATCGAAACCATTTTTTATAGGACGGAAGAGTAGGAGTCTGTTGGAGTAGGGAACGCGATGAAGGTATCTGGGATGTTACTTGCTCGGATAGATTGGGGATGAGGAAGTAGCAGTCGGGCGCGCGTATACCCGTTACCATACCTGCAACCACTGGAAGGCAGTTCGGGATGACGCCCCCGACCTTACTGCGGAATAGTGTCTTAGTCTATTCATGTAGTAAATTGGTTTGACGCGAAGCTTCCATATGTCATAGTTTGCATTACATGTAATTTGTTTATTTTAGCAAGATTAATTCACTGGGTCCGTGGGGTCCATCGGCTCATAAACTTTTCAAGCTCATAAGCAAAAGGCTGGTCGAGGTGTCCAATGACCAGGGCTGGTAGCTATTTCGCACAAAGAATAAGCATTGCTATTCAGCGTGGCAATGTTGCCAGTCTTCTGGGCTCATTACTGCAGGGCAATGACCTGCGGGACATTTTTTATTTATAAGTAGGTTTTTGTTTTTATAGGTAAGGTTTGTTTCAGATAGGAATATTTTTTTTAAGGGGAATTTAGTTTTAATCAATTATATTATATTTTAATTTAGTTGTTAATATTTTTGTTGTAATATTTTATTTAAAATTGGCTATTTACTTAAGCACATTTGCGTAGAAGTTTTCTTATCTGAAATAAATTATAATTGCGTACATATTCTTAATGAATGGTAATATTACTAGTACCTTGTAATGTATGGCAACATTTTTTTTTTATTTATTTAAATTTTCACTGTCCTCAAAATAAACCTCTTTTTCCTTTCATTTACCAAAATGAACCTTCAATTGATTTCGTTTATTATAACAAGTGGTCAGCGGCTCAAAATCTATTTGAGCCCGATCTCTCGAACCTGTCAGCCCGTCATCGACACTGACACGCCGACAAATCCCACACAATTTATCCTCTGCCTCCAATAATATCGTATACATCTTTAAGGCTACAATATTTAGGTACTTCGGCTTGTTTGCCAACCCCACTTGTTGCGTGAGTAATTCTAGAAGTTTATTATTTGCACATTTTCCCGTATTATGTTTAGGTCAATATTTGGATCAGAAAGCCGGGCATAGTTTCGCAATAAACGCAACATTTTCTTGGGTGCTTGCATTGTTTGTGAAATTATCTACATACAATATTAAACTATTGTTATTGAAAAAAAGAATGGAAGAGTAGTGGAATTAAAAGTTGAAATCAATCAAAGACTGATACAAAATTAATTGTGATAAGCATAATATCTTTAAAGAGTCGTTATATTATTGCTTTATCTGTATTATCACATATATTTATTTTCCTACAGCCTAGCAAAACTATTAGAACTTTGATTTTAAGTGCTGCTTTTCAGGCAAGTAAGTAAATAGCATTATTATAACAATACTACTTAATAATTTCAGTACAACCTGAGAAATTCATTATTAATGCTACCTTGTCTTCCATTAAGAAAAGGTTGTGAAAAGAATCCCTAAAGAAAATGGAAGGGACCTATCAAACGATCTAGACCCTGAGTTTAATACCTATACCTTCAAAAGAACCTAAAACTGAAACACTTTCCGAGTCACGTAGCGTTTTACTCCGAAGTGAATTTATTAAATGAAAACTAGTGTTGTCGAAATATCACAGACTTGTAGATTTCTGAGTATTATTAATTAACACTGTCATCGTAAACACTTGAAACGACTCGAGACGATAGTAATTAAACGTCTTTAATAAATGCCTTTTTCGGTTAAAGGACAAATCTTAGGTTAAAGATTTGTTATTACCTAGACTTACATAATGAAGAGAAGAGATTTGTGTTTTCTTTTAAATCGATATACATACTCAAAAACTAGTCGATTATATCACCAATACAAAGCTGCACTATCAGCACTAGCTGATAGCAAAACGACGGTACTAATCAAAATAGGAAAAAAATCATTACATTTATACAATGAGCAGAATGCGTGGCAGTTCCTTGTTCATGATCTCATATTGTTCATCACTATTCGGTTAAATAAATTAATTACCTTTATAACAAAAAACATAAAATTAGATGTTCATCAAAAGTAGATCTATTCTGAAGAACTGAAACTCAGAGAACGCTTACAGGATGCCAAACACACAAGCACATTAACATCAAAGTTCCTCACGGCGTCTTTCATAAGCACGCTAAACAGGCATAAGACTAAATTTTCGAAAACCTTGAAGTATCTCGGGTCTCGAGACTCGATGCGAGTCTTAAAACAAAGTCTAAAAGACTCGACTTTTCACCACACTAATGAAAAACCCGCCGCACTTAGCTGTCGTTCCTTTCCAATCTGGGGATTTTAACAATATCCTGTCAGAGTTCGTTAGGCTATGACTAATAGGGAGATGGGGATAAAAATCAGCCTAATCTAATCCCCTTTGTACCGTTCCGCTTCGTTAATCCGGGAACAAAGTTTGCAGTTAACAAATGAACTTGTAAACAAAAACAAGTTAAACCGAGAGATTATAGCTAACGTTCAGCAAACGCTTGAGGGTAACAATGATATTTTATATCATATTTATTTGTTCTGTCTTTATTTGCAGCCTTTGATACGATTACGTAATACTTATTTCTTTTTGTGCTACGCACTAACAAGAATAAGAAATGTTTAATTAAAAAATTTAAATCTTATGCTATTGTGTTAATAGCCAACACCAGCTTGCGACACGATGGGGGTCCCGGTTCAAAACTCGGCGAGGTCATGATAGAAAACGATATTTGTAAGATAGGGTCTTAGATTTTTATCTGCATAAGTATATATTATAAAATAATAAAATACAGTGTGCATATCTAACAATCCCTAACCGGAAGCAATTAATGGTAGATGAAAATAAGTCCAAGATACTATTGGCTGAGGCTGAACCTCTTATTCGCTTTCAATTTTTGCCTTAGTTTAAATTCTATTTTATTATTTATAAGCTGTTGGTTTCCTTATCACTTAAATAAAAAAAAAATATTGAAATATAAATTAACTAGCATCAAGTATCGAAACACCTAAATATCTTCAATTTGCTTGAATCGTATAATTTGTAACTCGTAAGACGTTTATTTCGTATTATTTATTGCCCACCTAGCGTCACCTGCTACCGTATTCCTTCCCAATTACCTCAGCTTAAGTATTCACTGTTTGGGAAACGTGAATCGAGAAATAAAATGTTTACACGTATCGGGATATTTACGGCAATCGCGTATACTTACCTATAAATATATTGTTGTTTTAAGACGTAAAGACGAAAGTAAGATTCACGAAATTATATTTTTGTAAGCTTTCCTTCACTGAAGTTAGAATGAAAAATATGGCATCTGTAACTTAGTACAAAAAGTAAAAAATAAAAAAAAACTTCAGACGTTAAAATTTTTTGTACTTTCTATATTATTTAGTTGTTCACATGTTTTTGTATATGTCGTTTCAAGCTGAATTTATAGAACAGATTTTACAAATAAGCATACCTGAGTGAATCTACCTCATCAGAGCGCTCTCGGTTGCATCCTCTGTTGATAGGGATGCCACCTTTCTTTTTTGTAAATAAAGTACATTAGTTATTATAGGTACAGAAAAAAAGGACATAGTATCAAAATAAAGTACAATTTATTTTTCTTTTTTATTATATTTAAAACATATTTTTTATTGCTTTTTGCAGATTGTATCAAATTAGGATCTCGACTAAACAATTGCACAGCATCTTTAAAATCTATATTTAAATTAAAATAAATAAGGCATTCATTTTTTAACTATAAATTCTTCATCAACTTTTCAAAATCATCATCATCATCATCAGCCTATACTCGTCCACTGCTGGACATAGGCCTCCCCAATTGCACGCCATCGAGATCTATCTTCGGCTTTTCAAAATCGAATCATGCGAAATAAAGTACTTTCGTGTACTTTATTGTTCTCATAAAGTACAGAGTGCAATTGCATGAAATAACGTACAATACTTTATTATAAAGTACGGGTGGCAAGATGATGATGATGATATCCAACATGATAGTTTATACTGTTCATGCTGTGATACTTGTTTTAATCGAAATCATCCTCATCATCAAGTCTCCACTACAGTAGCCTGACCCTTTGTGTACTACCAGAGCTATATCTGGCTGAGCCACGCTGGCGTGATGGGTCGAAAGGTCTCTTTGATGTTTCAATACTCAATATTTAATGTTTATAAGCTGTTTAGATTGTGTTTCCTAAGTCGTATTCTACGACATCAACGGGAGAGGAGACAAGACTGGAGTGGTCCTATTCTACTCTGCCGGGAACCACACGAAATATTATCACAAGTTATACTTGTTTTGCGGACGTCATATTTTGTAAAAGGAAACTAAAATTCAATGCTAACATCATAAGATTGTCTACCTATTAGCTTGCTAATTTAAGTTAGTTAAAACGTATCATAACGTCGATGTTTTACGTCGATATCATCGGTGGTCGCTCGCAGCAGACAATTTTGCGGAAACATCGACCTTCCAACTCCAACAACCGCGTCATTACCGGCCTACGAATCAGTTTACCGTCTCACAAACTTTTGATAGCAACTGATAGCCGATGTTTAACACGCTTGAGAATTATTCTCGTTTACAGAGTTGCTGTGTTTTCAACTTACATAAAATTTCATGGTTAATATCCTTGAAGTTGTCTTTAACCTCTTGTAATATTTCTCATTATAATCCCGCTTATAGGTATTCATTGACCGTTCAAGTAAATAGTTAATAATGTAAATAGAATATTTTAAATTTACAAGTTCGGTTTTTACACTAGAAACACTACTGTTTAATGTTTCTTTTATACTAACGTCTTCAATTTAAAGTTCTAGTGCAAACTGGTACAGCGTACTTTCACTTTAATGTCGAACAAGAAACCACTCACTATCATGTCCAAATACTTAAAGTCTTTAAACTTGTGGTAAAAGAAAAACAAATTCTATGCTGACTGCTTTAGACTACACCAATTAGCTTGCGAACTTCTGTTATTTAGTTAAAACTTAAAACATATCGAGTCGATATCGTCGGCATTCGCGGCAGGCAATTTCGCTGAAACATCGACAACTCCGGCAACCCGCGTCATTACCGGCTCAAAACTTTGGATAGCAACTGATGGCCGATGTTCCACACGCTTTAACATGCCAGAGTATTTATCGTTTTACAGAGTTTGATGCTTCGTTAAGTTTTACCTTTAAATGAATAGTGTTGACTTTTGGTTACGTACAGCTACATTCCACCATTGATGTGCAGCTTAGTCAGGCGGTGTTTGGACATTAAATCCACTAATAGGATCACTTTGTTTTCTTCAACCGAATAGCCACCGACCAGCAAGCATTTTTCAAAATTTTGTACACCGTAGTTGTTTAAAGTTAGCAAATAGGCCTGCAGACTTTACGGAGGCCGTGTTGCTCGAAGCCTGCAGATGGACTGACGATCTGACAATGTTCGCAGGGAAACGCCAGATGCAGTCCGCTTCCAGTCGGACATTTTGAATCCTTGGGAAAAGATATCCAACAGTGGATTGCTTGCGGCTAAAATGCTGATAATAAATTATTTTCCTCGCCTCATTTAGCACAATTCTGGTAAAAACAGAAACATCGGCCTTGCAACTTCCTACGTCATTATCAGCTCAAATCTTTAGATAGCTACTGATAGCTTTATAAATTGCAATAAGCATTTGAGAGTTAATCTCGTTTACTGAGTTTTTAGGTGTACCTGCCAACCTTTAAGTTGATCTTTCGTTTAGTTTTAAGATTTGTATGCTAACTAGCATCTTTGAACAGCTTCATCGACTCTTCTTTACTTATTTGAATACATATCTGCCGTGTGGCTCCCGGCAGAATAGAATACGACCACTCCAAGTCTTACCGTGGATGTCGTAGAAGGCGACTTAGGAAACTCAAGCTTAACAAAGCTTACAAACATCTAAGACACCTCTCCAACCCGTCTGGCCAGCGTGGAGAGTGTAGGCCAAATCCTCTAACTGCTCTGGCTAATATATGGCTTATGGGTAGTACAGAGAGGGTCGTGCTCCTGCAGTGGAGACTAAAAAGACTTGATGATGATACATATCTAAGTTACATAATATTTTAAAATTTATTTCAATTTTAACAATTCTGTTGTTAAGAATGCCTTAAAAAGGCAAGTTGATATTCTCCCTTTTTTTGAAGACGGTGGACAATGTTCATTATGTAAACCAATTGTATAACTTTATTTTGAAATAACAAACGATATCAAGCACGCCCGCCCCATAGAATTTCAGTCGACCTTGGACTCGAAACCTTTGAAAACTAGCACGAAAAAGGTATTTCGAAAGAGATCGCGAGTAAATGAAACGTGAAGTAGAAACGTGGAAAATATTGAATTCTTGGAAATAAGAGGGCTTGCACGTGTTGTTTGCCTGAGTGATTTTCCCGGTTTCTACATCACTTGAACTGTTGTTGTTTAATGTCGTGTTTTATAAGAGTTCCATTTCCAAGTACTTATGATGTTCTTTGTTTTTATAACGTAAACTGGCCAGTAATTTTACGAGAAAATAAAGAAGTTATTGCTTGCTTATGTTTTCTTCAGGCACAAGAGAACTAGTACATATATCTTCATGAAGAGAACATAGCAAGCGATCAACGAAAAGACCATAGACAAATATTAAAGTTTGACAAGCTCCGTGGCGCAGCGGTCAACACTGAGGGTCAACACCGTCACTGAGGAACAATCATCCGTGTCGCAGGCCGGCGCCTGCAACACGGATGTTCCCGGGTTCGATCCCCGGTCACGTTAAGATGGAAATTTATCTTTTTCAGATTGACCTGGATCTTGGATGTTTATCTATATACTCGTATGTATTTGTAATAAAATATAGTATCGTTGAGTTAGTAACCCATAACACAAGTGTCAAACTTACTTTGGGGCTAGCTCAATCTGTGTGATTTGTGCCTATTGTTTTTTATTTAAAGTAACTCTAAGATGATACAAACAAACTCTTCAACTTTATAATATTAAGTACAGATATGACAAATTTCACACTTGCATTTCAAACGCTATTACAACTGACTTCGTCAATTATTTCCGAAAACTCATCTATGTGGAGCGACCGCACTTCAGGCGTTGTTTAAATAAATGCGTATCAGTTACGCCAAAGAGTTCGGCCATATTAATCATTCTCGGCTGAGTGCGGAACAATGTCGTCAGTACTCACAGACCCACGAAAATCCGCGTATAACGTTACTGGGTTACTCTGAAAGAAAAAGGCCGATTCAGACTAGAAAAAATATTTGGATTTGATGTGTTTTAGGCATTTCCATGAAACTAGAAGTTTGGTACGAGTATGTAAATATTTTTAAGTGGCCAGCGCTGATATTCCCCTTCGAAAAACAAGGTCACTGCCTTTCCTTTGGTCATTGTAGGGTGCCATCGGCTTTGATTCCCGGTGCAGGCAAATACTTGTACTTCATTTTCACAGGTAACTTATATGTGATGCTACCCAAGGAATGTACCCAAGCGGCGATCGGCCTTACAAAACTTGCGCCAGATTATATTATATTATGCTGTCATATAGCAGTTACCTGGCTCATACCCATCACGCATGATGCAACCAGGAAAACGCTAAGACGAGGAGAGGAGGGCCTTAAACATAACTAACCACAACGTATCGACGTTCACTTTTTCAAAACGCTTCACTTCACTCATTCTTTTTGTCACGTTTCCGTTACAAAATGATTAATATTCCTTCATCGATATAATTTGGAAGCTCCACGAGCAGTTCTCAATTCCAAAGCAGTACAAAAGCAATTGACACGAGATTAACGAAGCGACGATGTAATGGCGAAGATTGTTGTGACGATGCAGAGTTAAGAATCTCATTTTGTAAGGAATTGTTAGAAAATGTTTACAGATACTTACAAAATCGACTTTGATTTTAATTTGCTGCTGGACGACAATAGATGGAATAAAATAGGTTCGCAATAAAGGCGTCGTAATGGCGACGCGATTATTGTGATGTCGGGTATTTGTATGTGTTATTGTGGATTACGACAAAGGGTATTTAGTCTTGCCTACTGCCACTTCAAAGAGCTAATCTGCTGAGCTCCGTCAGTCTTTTGTTCTTCTACGGATATCCTCTGTTTGATTCGATCTCGTAAGGAAACACCAAGCATAGCCTTAGGCCTTCGGGCCTTATTAGAAAAGGTCAAGGTCGCTCAAAGAGCTATAGAAAGGTAGGGGCCACGTGAAGTGGTAGTAGTGAAAGGGACACATATCCGATTGGAGAGAAAGGTTTTCGAATGGCAACCACGTACTGGAGAGTGCAGCGTCAGACACCTATGACCAGATGGTCAGACGACCTGACCAAATTCGCAGGAAAACGCTGAAAGCAGGCCGCTTTCAAAAGGTTATTTTGGAAATCCTTAGGTGAGGCCCTTGTCCAGCAGTGGACATCTTGCGGTTGAAATGATGTTGGTTTGAGATTTTCCTAGGTGAACGAAAACTTTTACTAAATCTGCCTCGGTAGTAAACTAGTTATAGACAAGTTTTATGAAAAACGAACTGCAAACTTTTGTCTGAAAACGCGCTATTATTAATGTTTTCGCGATTGTTACACATTTAAATACAATTTATTTTACACTGTATTTTTTTCCAGAAACTTCATTGAAACTAAACTTATTTAGGTAATCGTGTGATGGTGTAAGAAAATGTGACTTGGACAAACTATAAAATGACTGCATTCCTTCATACATAATTCCTTTATTCAAGCTGGAATCAAAAGACTAACAGAATGGAGTTCTGCGTACTCCCGATTAAACTTCGGCTTCACAATTTCCGGGCGAGCCGATGCCTCTATTGTAAATATAATTTTAGTAAATTAAATAAGTCGATTAATAATTAAAAGACGCTATTGATTGTTCGAGTTTTATCTTATTATTTATTCTTATTTCTCGTCACATAACATAAAGTATGACACGACGGATTATAAAATTCGTCGTGTTATACTTTATGTTATGTTACGTTTATTTGTATATGTTTCTTTAAAAATGGTAATAAAGTATAATAATAATATAATAATGACAAATCATTTAATAATTTTACGTGATATTTGTGATAGTTTTACTGCTTTCTTTGTATTTATTAAGTATTCGCTCATTGCAAAATAAGTAAGTATCGAGTTTTCACGTAGATTCTAGCATCAACATATACTTTTGTAGTAAAAAACCTATTTGTTACTTACAAAATGAGTTAGTATTAAAGTTAAACTAGTGAAATGCTGGTTTATCTTTTGACCTAGGATCATGTATGACTTAAGCGATAAACCTTTTTTTATAATACGGTTTTCCTTTGTACTTGACTTGAGAACCGACTTAGAGATGGTTTAATAGTTAGTCCGCTTTTTATAATAAGACGGTTTATGTTTTGTAGTATAGTTTTATATTTTACTTTTTATGTCAATTTTATAAAAACCTAAATCTAAGATTAAAGAAATAAATAAAGAGAATAATAATGAATACCATACAACGCCATTTTGAACAAATTTCAAATTCAATATCAAATTGAACTTGGAAGTACAATTAGATACCCGTGTTTTTAACCCTGGACGCTAAAAGAAAGGGAATGTTAAAAGTTTAACTCTGTGTATCTGTCTGTGGTATCGTAGCTCCCGAACGGATGAACTGATTTTTGTTTAGTTTTTTTGTCATAGATAATTTTATCCTGAGTGTTTTTAGCCATGTTTCATAAAAATCTGTTGAGTCCTTCATCAGCTCTTTTTTTAGTTGATAAACTAACTTCATTATTTCTATAAGAGAAGCGAGAATCGAACAACCGTGTTTAATTTGATACAATAATAATCTTGATGGATACTCTGCTCTTCAGCTGCTGTTTTATTATCGGCCATATTTTCTAAGCACATATGAAAACATATCCTTTGCCAAGTGACCTTTGAATATGAAATCCGAGGCATGCGCCGTTCAAAACCCGGTGGTAATCTGACCCGGATGCATCGAGATTAAGTTTGTTAACTGGGTTTATCGCATTTGTTATTATCCGTGCCGGATCATCGGATTATCGCGGCAATCGAGCCGGCTCTACGTAGCTATAAAGCGTGTTCGTTGCATTTTAACATTGCCGGCAGTAGATAAGTCTATGTCAACCATTTTACACGACTGGCAAAGAAGGAGTGTATTGTGCATCGAGATTAAGTTTGTTGACTGTTTTTTCAGTGTTCATGTATGTATGCGAGATTTTTATCTAAATATGTATCACAGCTGAAACTAAAATACCTAAAATTTTGAAAGATACAGGGGTTCGTTTCATGAAATAAATAAGCACTAGGAAATGATTTTTAAGGAAATTCAACCCGGGGGTGATATGGGGGGTGAAGTTTTACGCAGACGAAGTTGCGCAAAAATTGCTAACACCAAATTGCCCTTCAAATGGCTCAACAGAATTAGTATCGTGAGTATCATTACATCCTTTTAAGTTAGATGTGTTTTATTAGGGCTGTCGGCTGTGTTATATTTATTTGTCCTTGACAAAAATTTGTTTTTAATCTAAACGTCGAGTAAACTTCGTGTGGTTATTTATACCACACGGATGTGTTTTTGGTAACTGTTGGTAACCATTTTCCTACGTACTCTAGTTCTTCCAACTTTATTCGGTCTCGGCCTCTTCCACACTTTTTCTCCACTTGACACGGTTACGCGCCTCCTTTCTCCAGTTGGTGTACTTGCCCATTTTGCTGAGGCCTCTACCACACAATTAATCCATCGCTTCTTTTGCCTGCCTTCTTTTGTTTGCAACAAACAATGAAATCATTCCATACGCTCGCATCGATTAGTTTTTAGAAGGATAATACGGAAAAAATGAGACCGAGATTATTTTTTCCTATGACCTATGTATTATCCTTCTAAATAAAAACCAATCGATACGAAAAGGGTATCGATTGATTGATTATGTTTGTAATTGACCGAGCGAGCGTGAGCTTCTCTGCCTTAGTTTGGGCAAACATTTTATGTAAGTATGTCTATTTGGTCAACAGAGCATGGAAAATGTCGCCTGCACCCTCGAGCGACAGTCACATTTCTTGCTCTGTGATTTGGATGATACCTGTTTGCCAAATTAGTAGTATATAAAAAAAAAACACCATGGTCTTACTTAGTACATAATCAGGCTTTTTTAGGGTTCCGTAGTAAACAAGGAACCCTTATCGTTTCGCCATGTATGTCTGTCTGTCTGTCTGTCCGTCCGCGGTTTTACGCAGAGACTATAAGTATTAGAAAGCTGAAATTTGGTATGGGTATGTACATTAATCATGGCAAAAAAGTGGTAGAAAAAAACCTTGAAAAAAAATTTTTTTTAGGGTAGCTCCCATACTAGTAAAGTAATTTTTTTTTCTCTATTTACCCATCGTGTGGGGTATCGTTAAATAGGTCTTTAAAAAATATTGTGAGGTTGAGAACACCACTTTTCGATTTAGGGATCCGTTTCCGAAATATTTGGTTTTAAAGTGCAAATTTTTGTTAGACGTACGTGTCCCCCCCCTCTATCTGCTAAACGGTAATATATGGATACGTGAAAAAAATTACAGCAGTAGTATATATACTGAAGTTGAAAGGAAAACTATCAGAGCTGAGCACTAAGTACAAACTCAAAAGTTATAGGTAACCAACTTATAAAATGTACTCGAAAATGTAAAATTTCATACAATTTTGATTATTTTATGTTTTTGGTCGGTAAACTGTGAGGTGTGAGTGTGAACAGTGTGAAGTTAAAGTTGTCTTTCGCAACTACGGAACCCTACACTGCGCGTGGCCCGACACGCACTTGGCCGGTTTTTTGTTTCTACTGCAGGAGCACGACCCTCTATGTACTATCAGAGCAATATATTAGCCAGAGCAGTCAGATGATTTGGCCGTCACTCTCCACCCTAGCCAGACGGGTTAGAGAGTTCTCTATGATGTGTATAAGCTTTGTTCAGCTTGTGTTTCTTAAGTTGCCTTCTATGGCATCCACGGGAAGACTTGAATTAGCCCTATTCTACTCTGCCGGGACCCACACGGCTTAGTACACTCGACCACAATTTATTTAGTTGCCCTGCCTTAAATAACATGGTTTAACGCTCTACTTAACAAAAACTAAGAAACAAAAGTTTTTCAGCGACCGTTGCTCAGCAGTCACAAGTTTGTAACTCGTTAACTTCATGCATCTTGTTGCTAGCAGTTTGTGAAAATGCTCTTTCAGTTTGTTCGAAAACAGCTGTAGAAGTAGTAGCATGAGATTTATGCGAGCTTTCACATTAAAATCACACCAAGAATTTAGAATTTAATATTAAAAATTGACGTACATATTTGAATTCACAACTAAAAATTACTTAAAACTAACTTAAGTGCCGCTTCCATAGTGGAGCGCAGATGAAGCGTCAAAAAACTGCACAGAGTATTTTCTCCAAACGACGTCAACTTACAATTTTAGCAAACTTTATCAACTAGATATTTGGAATACCTTGTCTTGATTGATGTCAATTAAATTCGAAAAAAGATTTCATATGAAACTATATTTATTCAAGTAATCGTGTATTCATATCAGGGAGGCGGCTGGCCTATTTTTGATAAATCATATCAATTAAAGTATTACATACAAATGCTTTTATCACTACAGATTATAAAAAACAAAATCCTCCTCCGCGTCTGTATGTCTGTTCATGTGGTTTTCGCCGATAGATAGAGTGATTAATAAGGAAAGTTTATAGGTAAAATAAATGCCCGGGCGCAGCCGGGGAAGCAGCTAGTCCCATCCCAATCTCAACTAATATTATAAATGCGAAAGTGAGTTTGTTTGTTTGTTACGCTTTCACGCCGTATCTACTTAACCGATCATCATGAAATTTCGCATATACATAGGTTAAGGTACCGAGAAGGACATAGGCTTATATATTTTACGCTGGCGAAGCCGTGGGTAACAGCTAGTTAAATATAAAAACAAAATCTTACAATAGCAGTTTCCCAAAGTTAAGTAAGAAAAAAAGTTAAATTGCCTACATCGTTGTTGAGCAGTCACAAGTTAATTGTATGCAGTTTGTTCATCCTCATCCATTTTGCTCAAGAAAGCTGCCAGATGTTGTACAAGTTGAGATTTTCGCAACTACAACTACCTAATTCAAGTAACTCGCGAGTTAATTGTATGCAGTTTATTCATCCTCATTTTATTCATCCTCATCAGAGATTTATGCGAACTTCGAATTTGCAACTACAACTACCTCATTCAAATAATTCAGGAGTTAATTTCATGCAGTCTATTCAGTATCATTTTTGCTCTAGAAAGCTGCCTGATGTTGTACAACTTGAGATTTATACGAACAGCACAACGAATGTGCAACTACACAAACTAGTAGTTCCCCAAAGTTTAGTAAGAAATAAAGTTAAATTATATCCTTGTTGAGCAATCACAAGTTAATTGTATGCAGTTTGTTCATCCTCATCCATTTTGCTCAAGAAAGCTGCCAGATGTTGTACAAGTTGAGATTTATGCGCTCGAATATGCAACTACAACTACCTAATTCAAGTAACTCGGGAGTTAATTTCAGGCAGTTTGTGCAAACTACAGAGCAAGGAGAGTTTTAGCTATGGTAGAGCCACGGTACCGGCAAAATTCAGTTTTGCTTCAGCATGAATGAGCCGGCTCGTCCGGGTAAGTACCACACTTTCCCAGAAAATCTACGTTTATTCGCTATACTATATACTTTACCGCTTCTATGTTTCGTTCGGTGAGTTAGAGAGCCCATCCCCCATTCCCCGCTGGGGAGGGAAAAATAAAGGCCGGCAACGGTCTTGTAACACCCCTGGTGTTGCAGTTGCCTGCAGCGGTGATCACTTACCATCTGGTGACCCGCGTGCATAAAAAAAAGGCATTTCAAAATTGCTCGGTAGGTCGTAAGCGAAAAGATATTCCTTGCTCTGTGGTGCTAAAACTCTTTCATTTTGTCCAAGAAAACAACTCGAGATTTATTCGAATAACGAATGTACATCTACAACCAATTCAAGACAATAGTTGAGTTAGACTTTTAAGGTGATAATTTGAACAACTTATTGATTTCTAGTACACTAGGTTTGTATTGTGTGGCGCAAATAAAAATTCTCAAATACGATTTTCTATTCTTATAAAAATAATAGCCATTGTTTGCTTTCTAATAGTTATAATATGACTTATAAATGATC
This sequence comes from Rhodophaea formosa, assembly GCA_963082605.1. NCBI lineage: Eukaryota > Metazoa > Arthropoda > Insecta > Lepidoptera > Pyralidae > Rhodophaea > Rhodophaea formosa. Next base: position 22,478,554 of record OY720204.1, read on the forward strand.
GATGCAGAACTCTATTTTATTATTGACCCATAGAAAGAGGGAAATGTTTTTCGCGTGAATATATGTATATGTTACGGTAACAGTGATTAATTGAAAATTATTAATAATTGTCAATCATTATTAATAATAACCGAGAGTCGAGGTAAAAGTGAGAAATTAATCACACTTGTCGGTGATTATTAATAATGTAACCTTAATACCGATAAATGTAATAATTTTTTAAAAACAAACGTAAGCACTCTGGCTAATATATGGCTTTGGTAGTACAGAGAGTAGTACTCCAGCAGTGGAGACTTAAAAAGACCTGGAGCTCAATTTTTAAACCGGTAGAATCGATCCGCCACTCTTTGTGACGTCAGCAATCATTTCGTATTCACTCGTTCTTGGCTCTGTGGATGGTGCCAAAATGGAACCCAATGGTACTGATGGGACCTAATGGGATCCAATCGGACCCATGGAACCCAATGAGATACATGGAACCCAGTGGGTTCCAATGTGATTTTATGGTTCCCAATGAGACCCATGGAACCCATGACACTCAACGGGACCTAAGAGACCCATGGAACCCAATGGGACCCATGAGACCCAATGGGACCCATGGAATCCAATTGGACCCATGGAAACCAATGGGATCTTTGGAAGCTAATGGGACCCTTAGGAACCGATAAGACCCTGGGTTAAATGGTACCGTTTGGACCCATTGTAACCCTCGGGTACTGCCGGAACCCTTTGGCTGATGACCCATTGATTGATGAAATCCATAGGCATCGAGCTCCGTGGCGCAGCGGTCAACACGCTAGCCTGCGACACGGGGGTCCCGGGTTCGATCCCCGGTCAGGTCACTATGGAAAAAGATCTTTTTCATATTGACCTGGGTCTTGGATGTTTATCTATATAAGTATATATTAGTAAATATATTAGTAAGTATAAAATAGAGATGTAAGTATGTTTCAGCTATTAGAAAAAAATTGCAGTCGGTTTAATTATTTAAAATTACAACTTGTTGAGTAAAAACGCGAATGATATAATATCTCTAGTTTTTTAAACAAGTACAAGTGGGTCCTTGTTTTAAAACAAGTTTTAACATTAACTGAACACAAACAAGTGTTTATTTGTGTGATCTGAGACAAGTACAATTGTAAGAATGTGTGTGATATTATAAGAAAATCCCTGCTGGACAACAAAACTTGGGGTCTTATTTAATTTTATTACTTTTACCAATGTTTGTAGTTAATTATTAATAATAACTACAAAAAGTAATTAATTTCAATGAATTATTCACATTTCACAAAACACTAGGTTATTATTAATAATGTAAGAAAATTATTAATAATTTTTAATTAATCAAATTTACCGTAACATATACACACGAAAAACTTACCTGTAGCCTAAACGGCTTGAACAATCTTGAAGTGAGAGGTGTCATTAAATTCGTATTCTTCCGCGGAATGCCATAGGCTATATGACATCAGCAAAAATCAATACGGCGTACGTTTACTTTCAGAAAGGCACACGGGGTTTTTTTTTAAATATACACTTGTTTATTAGAATGCAAGTAAAAATATGAGAACCGGCAGATATGAAGCGTCATAGCAAAGTGTACATGATGCAAACCAATCGCCCAATCCCTCACATATCGGCGAGACGGAAGACATCCATCAAGCAATTAATGAATCCAATTAAGATATGCACTAATGCAATAAGGCGGGTGCTAAGTTAATCGAACATCACAGCTAAACCTTTCAATTTACCGCCCTACAATGTTTTTCTCTGTATTTCCTCAAGTTCATATTTACCAAGAGGTAGGTCGTCATTCATTACACTAACAAATGGGTAGGAATTCAGGTAAGTAAACAAACTAATGTTAAAGAACGTTAAAGGTGCAATTTGTTCAGAAAAATAATTAAGCCCAAGAAATTAAAACCGGCGTATATCTCCGCCCACTTTTTAACTTAACGGAGCAAGTTCCCTTTTAATGGACACATAATTCATACAAAGTAATTTATATTTATTGTTAAGGCCTACAGAGAGGGGATTAAAATTTATCGCTATACAAAATTGCAATCGCTTTAAAGAAATAGTCTTTTTCTAAATTTAAGAGAATGACTATCATTTGTTGTTGAAGTCGTTTCCTTGGACGATACCTACGCAGTAAGATTTTTTTTTAATTAATACAGTATGATTTTCTCAAATACTTCAGACACTTTTTAATCCGATACGTTTTTGGCTATTGGACATATAATGTATTATTTAAATTCTTCCATTAGTTTTAGCGAATAAAATGTTTATACATACAATACATAATAATGTTTTATGAATTCCAATCCAAAAATATCGAACTGGCATGAAAAGTGGGTTCCAGCGAATGTTTATTTTCAAAACTTTACAGTTGAACTTTTATCCCTTAAACAAATAGAATGGAAGGTTCTAGACAGGAGATATTGTAAAAGTTTGAGTTGTATATTCAAACTTTTGTAAATATTATTAATCGCGACAAGCAATATTTTGCACCACAATATCTCCTGTCTAGAAGTTTCTAAGACGCTTAAGCACCGAGAGCATCTACTTAAACAAATGTAAAACTCTAATTTGCATCTGCCAGGTAGGGATCGGGTGATACTAAAACTTTAATTATAAAATGAAAGTTGGGAAAATTAATATCTTTCAAGTTTTTGTCTGGCAAGACGCTATTATGCCACAAACAAATGTTTTAATACTACCTACATAGATTTTGATACGTCAGCCGTCTAGTTTAACTTAGACATGATAATCTCATTTAGTTAATAATACCCTCCGATCCTTATAGGGACTTCGTCTGTCAATATGAACAACCTTTCCTATGGGACTAATGCTGGAATTTCTATAACTAAATACTAATTATTTGACCTATATGTGTTGGAATTAGATCTGTCAAAAGATTTGTCATGTGCTTGCTTTAATATTAGACGTCTTGGATTTAATCTGAGAAACTGTACAATCCTTATCTCTCAAGGGAATTAAAATAAAAAAGTTGTACGTTAAATCAGTGAGACCATTGTAACCTATATACAAACAGTCACGCACAGCAGACGACAAATAGAATCCAGTCAGTATCGATATTCGTATCGCAGTAAATGGAGCACGAATAACTGAGAGCTGTCGCAGGCACTGGCTCAGGAAAGACAGATTCAGAACGACGCTATAACGTAGCTATTTACTGCATTCGCATTCTAAAATCTCTATGTAAGTTGTTACGATTACGATGCTTGACGGGTTAATATATTTGATTCGGTAAGCCAGGGAATTTGTCAGCAAATTTATTTTAAGCGTTATGTCACGGAAAGTAGCTGAAAAATTTAATCCAGTCAGTATCGATATTCGTTCGCATTAAATGGAGCACGAACGACTGGGAGCTGTCTCAGGCACCGGCTCAGGACAGATTCAGGACGCCGCTATGTACAGCATTTACATTCTGATATCGATATGCAAGTGGGTAGTTACTTATTTAATATATTTTATTCGACAAGTAATGCAATTCATCAGAAAAGTTATTCGTATTGTTACGGAAAGCATCTCACAAATAGAATCCAGTCAGTATCGATACTCGTATCGCAGATAATGGAGCACGAACGACTGCGCTGTCTCTGAGCCTTTTAAAGTTTATAAGTTAGAAAAAAATGGATATAGGGGGTAGATGTAATTTGCATCGTTGCTGGTCAGGCGTCTACCTTCTTCCGTCTGATATTTGAGTTAGAATATTTGAAGATTCTTAAACAAAAAAGATGATTGAGCAGTAGTCTACGTACAGATGTTATAATGACGATACAAAAGTTTTTGAAGGAACATATTTCTTATACTTTTGAGGCCACTAGAAGAAAATAGTTGGACTAAGTATATAAAATAGTTATAGAACTAGAATAGTTAAAGCCCAGGGCCTAGACTCGTGCACATAGTTCTCATAACATAACGCTAACGTAGAAGTTAGCTCACAAAGCGGCAAGGCCTGCAGCAAGGAACTCGGACAACTATGAGAGAGGACAAAGTTGAGAGCTAGGAGTATGTTGTAAAGTACTTAGCATAAGAAAAGTTTATAAATGAGGAAAAATGGCAAACAGGCGTACAGATGTAACTCGCCTGTGTTGCTGCCAGTCAAGCGTCTCCTTTCCCCTTTCCGATATTTGAGCTAGATTCTCTAGAGATTTTTAAACAAAAAAGCTGATTGAGTTTTAGTCTTCGTACCTATATATGTTTTATAAATTCGATAGAAAAGTTTTAAAAGGTATATACTCGTAGATATTCCTTATATTTTTGAGGCCACTGTTAGGAAATAGTTGCACTAAGTATAATAAACTGGTTCTAGATCTAGAATAGTTTAAGCTCAGGCTCGTGCACATACTTCTCATCGCAACGCTAACGTAGGAGTTAGCTCACAAGCGGCAAGGCCTGCAGCAAGGAACTCGGACAACTATGAGAGAGGACAAACTTGAGAGCTAGGAGTATGTTGTAAAGTACTTAGCATGCGGAGCCTTTTAAAGTCTATAAGTTAGGGAAAAAAATGACAAACGGGCGTACAGATGTAACCTGCCATTGTTAGTGCTGGTCAGGCGTCTCCCTCCCTCTGTCTAATATTCGAGCTAGATTCTCTCAAGTTTCTTAAGTTTTGGAAGTTTCATATTTATCATACTTTTGAGGCCACTATAAGGAAATAGTTGTACTTACTTATTATAGTAAAATGGTTTTAGAACTAGAATAGTAACTAGAATACTCATAACATAACGCTAACGTAGGAGTTAGCTCACAAAGCGGAGTAATTCCACTACTCGTCCCACATACCTACGGCCCATTCGGGACGAATTGCAGAAAATCAAAATTTACAATATTTTCATTATGTAACTCGTCCCATAATTTTTTCGTAAGGAATTTTAAACCTGACCAATGCTTTGTACAGTCAGTGAGACAAGACAAATATATCTATGTATGTTTTTTTAGAATTGTTACATTACGCTGTGGTTTCTTACACTTTTTCTACTGATTGTACCATTTAAAACATGGGACGAGTTGCAGAATGAATTTCTAATTTTTGATTTTCTACAATTCGTTCCAAATGGGCCGTAGGCACGTGGGACGAGTTGTGGAATTACTCACAAACCGGCAAGGCCTGGAGCTAAGAACTCAGACAACTATGAGAGACGGCAAAGTTAAGAGCGAGAAGTATGTTGTAAAGTACTTAGCATACGGAGCTTTTTGAAGTTTAAAAGTGAGAAAAAATGGCAAACAGGTGTATAGTTGTAATGTAACTCGTTATTGCTTGCTGTGGTACCGACAGCGGTCTCCATCTCTCATCTACTAAGGATTTTGGCTGGGCAGTCGGGATTCTAGTTTTCTTAAAAAAAGACTTGTGGTTTTTTCCTAATGTTGGATTAGATGGCATTAGATATACACATTGTGTAAATTTCCCGTCTGTCTTAGTGCTGTACCTATCTACTGAACCATAATATTTCAGTAGATACATTATGTTATGAGTAACGGGCGGACGGACATCGGAGGTTCAGTAATAAGGTCTCGTTTTACCCTTTGGGTACGGAACCCTTAAACTGAACCTCTGATAAAAATCATTGTCGTATCGACCACATTAAACGAATAAAACCCACATTACTTGCATACGAAATTTACTTGCAAAGAAACAGTCTGGTTTCTCGCGAAACAATTTGAGATCCCTTCCTATTCCCTTCCATATAATGCGATATCGACTTTCACGCCATTCCGGTAAGTAGAATTGGCAATTTTGACCATCGTAGCCACTTTCGGCCAGATAAGTGGACGGCAAATATATTTTTACGGAGGACAGAAATTAGATAGTGGCGGTTATTATTTTATTAGCTGACGCCTGCGGCTTCCTTCGCCTAAGAGTAGATCCCTAGGGAACAGTATTTTTATCCGGGATGAAAAGTAGCCTATGTCCTTCTCCGTTCCAGACAACGTGTATGCCAAATTTCATGATGACCGGTTCAGTAGATAGTGCGTGAAAGCGTAACAAACAAATAATCAAACTCACTTTCGCCTTTATAATATTAGTTGCGATTAGGATGGGATTAACTTTCGCCTGCGGCTTCGCTCGCGTTATTAAAACATCCTTCGGAAACAGTACGTTTGTGGATGAAGATCATTTTCATTTCAAATTTTAATCGCTTTGGATTTAAAGGGGGTGATTCAGCCAGTCGATATAAACAACTTTTCTTATGGTACTAAAGCCTGAAACAGGAAAAATAATGAATTTGTATGTAAAAATATTCAGTTAACAAATACTGAGTGTCAGGCATTGGTTCGTCTGTTAAAATTTCGCCATGTATATACCTACTTACAGCACGCGGCGTATAAGTAGAACTAAGTGTGAGCGAGACACACCTATATTAATCAGTGGCAATGATTGCGGTGTCCTACTCACACTTAGTTCAACTTATTTGCCGGGCACTGTACTAACTGTTAACCGCTTTTTCGCCCGCTTGATATATAGCCTATGTCCTTCTCAGTACCCTAATCTTTGTGTATGCAAAATTTCATAATATCATTTCAGTACAAACTCACTTTTGCATTTATAATATCCCAACTAGGATGTAATTTAACACAGGATCATTTACTGGTCATCAGGTGACCCGCTCGCTTAATTTCAGCCTGAAAATAAAAAATCGATAAAGCGTAACAGACGAATGTGTAGTTTAGTAAAATCGAAAACGTTAATAGCCCCTGTCTGGGACTCCTTTTATTTTCATCCATCAGAAACCTGATAGTCGCTTCGTATTCGGGCTGTGCGATTTCTAGACCAGTTTTTTATCTATTTTGAGGGCTCCGTGCCCAAATAGAAACGGGACCCTATTACTTACACTTCGATGTCCGTCGGTCTGTCTGTCCGTCTGTCACCAAGCTGGATCTCTTAAACCGTGATAGCTGGACAGAGAAATTTTCACTCATGATGTATTTCTGTTATCGATATTACAAGAAGTTTTTTTTGATTAAAACTAACGTGAGATAAGGACATTATTAAAATACGTAACAACGGGTTACTCACGTAAATAGTCAGCTACTGGCACAAGTACAAGAAGTACTTTAAAAACCGGCCAAGTGTGAGTCAAACTCGCGCAATGAGGGTTCCGTACAATATGCTTCGTGAACACACACACAATGTGCAAAAAATGTTTTATTCAATTGACTAGCGCCATCTAGTGGTGTTTTAGTGAACTATTTCCCTAGATGAACTTATTATTGTGTTTACCACTTAATTTTCAAGTGATAGAATTCTTATTATTTTTCCTGTAATCTTCAAAGAATGAACTATATTTTGTAATTTTTTCAAAATTTTCGGCTCAGTAGTTTCGGAGATCAGGGGGGGGGGGAATGGTCAATTTTTGCCTTTTTTCGTGAATAAAATCAAAAGTATTGATTTTACCGAACAAAAAAAAATATTTTTTGAGGTCCTCATAATGAGCCCTTTCATTTGATATATGACACAGTAAGGTTTGCAAAACTTTTTTTTAAAATTTTGTAATTGGGCCCCTCAAAATCACCCTTATTTCAAGAAAATCTTTATTTACTTTGCACATCCGTGTTTGGGTCGTAGGATTACACTATCTTACCAAATTTCATCTAATTTGGTTCAGTAGATTCGGAGAAAATCGGCTGTGACAGACGGACGGACGGACAGACAGACGCTCGAGTCATCCTATAAGGGTTCCGATTTTCAACTTTTGTACGGAACCCTAAAAAAGAATAAAAACATATTTAAGGGCGCTCCCATACAACTAACATGATTTTTTTGCGTCTTTTGCTTGATATTAATAACGGCAAAAGGTAGACTTCTGCAATATTCATAGAATATCAAGTTGTATATTCACTTCAAAGATCAAAATAACATAAATATTCCATGCAACAAACATATTTTTTGCCGTTTTTTGTCGAGTGTCTAATATTATCTAGAGAATGGTACGGATTCCTTCGTGGGCGAGTCCGACTCGCACTTGGCCGATTTTTATAGCTAGCGATCCGGTTTCGTATTAGAATATATCAGTAAACTAAAAATAACGTTCATGGTATCCACTAATCGAACACACTGACGTATTCATCGTACGTCACCATTATCAATTATTTGAACAATAGCGACGATTTTGGTAAGCACCCGCCGCCGACTAAAATAATTAGGATGGCGTGCGTCTGTCCCGAAATAACTGTAGCGTCGGCGATGATGAGTTCTTGAATAAGTCATGAAGGCCAGGCTATGAGGCCTACCCCGACATACTTAGTGAATTTTCCTTTACCAACTCTTTACTTTATGCATAATAGTAAGAAAGTTTTCGATGTGATTATGTATGAAAACGGGTCATCGCACGTCAACAAGATGTCAATTATTTGAACAATAACGACGAATTTGGTAAGCAGCCGACGCCGACTAAAATAATTGGGATGGCGTGCGTCTGTCCCGAAATAACTGTATGGTCGGCGATGATGGGTTCCTGAATTGAAGGCCAGGCAACGAGACCTACCCCGACATGCTTAGTGAGTTTTCCTTCACCAACCCTTTACTTTCTATACACTGGTAAGAATGTTTTTCATGTAACTGTGTATAAAAACGAGTCATCGTATGTCACCAAAATATCAATTATTTAAACAATAGCGATCATTTTCGTAAGCACTCGGCGCCGACTAAAATAATTAGGATGGCGTACGTCTGTCCCGAAATAACTGTAGCGTCGGCGATGATGGGTTCCTGAATAAGTCATGAAGGACAGGCAACGAGACCTACCCCGACATGCTTAGTGAGTTTTCCTTTACCAACTCTTTACTTTCTATACACTGGTAAGAATGTTTTTCATGTGACAGTGTATAAAAACGAGTCATCGTATGTCACCAAAATATCAATTATTTAAACAATAGCGATCATTTTCGTAAGCACTCGGCGCCGACTAAAATAATTAGGATGGCGTGCGTCTGTCCCGAAATATCTGTAGCGTCGGCGATGATGGATTCCTGAATAAGTCATGAAGGACAGGCAACGAGACCTACCTCGACATGCTTAGTGAGTTTTCCTTTACCAACTCTTTACTTTCTATTCACTGGTAAAATGTTTTTCATGTAACTGTGTATAAAAACGGGTCATAGTAAGTCACCAGTATATCAATTATTTAAACAATAGCGACGATTTTGGTAACCACCCGACGCCGACTAAAATAATTAGGATGGCGTGCGTCTGTCCCGAAATAACTTTAGCGTCGGCGATGATGAGTTCCTGAATAAGTCATGAAGGCCAGGTTATGAGGGCCATGCTTAGTGAGTTTTCCTTTAGTTTCTATACACTGGTAAGAATGTTTTCGATGCTATTAAGTATTGCCGACTTTAGTTGTCGCTCTGTCCCTCTGTCCATATGTATGCTTATCTTTAAAACTACTCAACGGATTTCGATGCGTTTTTTTAATAGATAGTAATTCAAGAGGAAGAGGCAGCCGGGGAGTGCTGCTAGTGACTTGATTAAAAGTCGGGGCTAGGTATACTGCCTCGAATATAAGCTCAGTCAAGGCAGTACTATCATTGACGTTTTCGGACACCGGTCAGCTGTGGGCATTATCAATGCATACCCGCAAGTATTATATTTCGACAGCCACTCCGGCCGAGTGCCGATACTGATAAGATAGCATTGGTGTATTAAGCACCGTGAAATTGTTATCTTTTGGCTTTGCTTGACGTAATTGACGTTTTGTTTCTCTTACTACGATGAGTTACGATATATTATGACTTAAATATCAATTAGACCCGTATGTATGTAATATTGTCAGAATTACACAGTTTTGGTATATATGTTCGTCTATAACAGCTTCTAAACATAAGTGCCAGATTACATTACCAAAAAGATAAGTTGGTTGATCAGTTATTATTTTTAGTTGAACTTCGTATACTCCAACTTAGTGAACAGTGCAAGTATCATCGAAATCGGTTCACTATTTTTGAGATAGAGAGTTAAGTGTCTTTCAGGCGTTAGGAAAAATTTAAGTCGGTTTACTTTTTTAATTAACTATTTCTTCCAAGTTAGGAATGAGAGTCGTTTACGTTTAGGTTTTCAGTCTCATCATCATCCTCCTTAAGTACCTTATCCCATTATCTGAGGTCGGCGCAGTAAATTCTATCCTTCCATATTTCTCAATTCTTGTCATACTCACGTCCACTTCCACCACCCTCATGTCCTGCCGTCGCATCCTATCCATCTTCTTTTTGGTCTCCCCCTTCCTCGGTATCAACTTAGTTCCATGCTCTTCAGTATTGCTACTTTGTGGTTTGATTTGCCTCGCGAATGAGCATAACACAACATTTAAAAATTAACACGTTTTACTATCCATTTTGTATAAAACCCGTATCTCGCAAACCAAAAGGAATTTGCTATTTTTCTTGGTATATCGTAGATATACAATTTGTAAGCCTTAACGCTATCTCCTCGGATGTAGGTCCCATCCGGTCCTTTTACGATTCCGGCTGCTCTCTTAAATATATTCAGGATTCGCTGTGACTCTAGCTTTAGCTGTTTCGGAAGGATGTTTACTTTATATTGCACGCTATGCTACAATTTTGAGAGCATATCTATATATATACGAAAGACTCTAAATAAAAGTAAAAATTATATAATAAAATATTTTTTTTATTTAACAAATAAATATCGTGCAAACTTGCCTCCGTGGTCCAGTGGTTAAGGCGTTTGCTTTGATGACCCGGGGGTCGTGGGTTCGATTCCCACGGGAAGCCTACTTTGTTAAGTTGTTTCCAGTTTGGTTAGGACATTGCAGGCATGAATCACCTGATTGTCTGATAAGAATGATGATTCCGTGCTTCGGAAGGCACGTTAAGCCGGTGGTCCGACGGTACGACGAGATGGCAGCCGGGAGGCTGCCATCTCGTCGTCAAAGGAACCACGTCAGAGGCCGAGAGGCGGTTCCGAAGAACTCTGACACCAGGGTGTGCAAGGTCGATTGACCGTGTCACCTACACGAAATGATGATGATGATATTGTAACAATGTTATAATTTGTCGCAAAAGACCTTTCGTAAAAATATAGCACTTACCTATTGCTATATTGAACCTATGGACTTTGTAATTAAACCTAATCAAAAATAAAGGATTTTCGTATAATTTGGTACTGAAAATTAATAGAGCACTGTTATATTGCCTTATTATGTTTTTACTCCCTTAGATAAGTTTGAGAAATCTCAGACACTGGGTGAACAACCCGATAAAAGTATATAACTAGTATAACGCTTAGTATTTTCGCGCCGCTTCATTAATTTCGACCCTTCGAAATAATAGATTTTAAATTGTATTATTATCGATTCAGTAGTTAAAGCTAGAGAGAGCAAAGGAACTTCATTTCGCTTATTTATATTAGTTATAAGATTTATTTTCGGCGTAAATATGTAAATTATTAAGTTGGTAAAACTAACTGACCTTATTCTCATTGTTACAGGCAACCTGCGGTTTTCGTGTTTGGCAGTACTACATTCATTCACATTCTATGAGATTCATGTAAGTACTCGCGTGCTTTACGTCGATAAAAGTTTAATTTTAACATTGTGCCGTGAAAATCATAATTATATTTAAGTAGGCGGATAATTTATTACAATTATTGCACTATTATACTCAAAGAACCTCTGGTTGGTGGAAAAGAATTAATATATCGTAAAATAATTTTTACATTTATTAATTTATTGACTTTTATCATCATCATCATCATCAGGTCTTTTTCAGTCTCCACTGCAGGAGCACGACCCTCTCTGACTACTAGAGCCGTATATAAGCCAGGGCAGTCAGAGGATTTGGCCTACACTCTCCACGCTGGCCAGACGGGTTGGATAGGTGTCTTTGATATTTAAAAGCTTTGTTAAGCTTATGTTCCCTAAGTCGCCTTTTACGACATCCGCGGGAAGACTTGGAGTGGTCCTATTCTACTCTGCCGGGGACCACACGGCACATTCTTATCACTTAGAATTATGTTATTGTACTTTTTCCTTTATTTGTAATTCGGTATCTGTACAAATGTTTTCATACCAATGTTGCTTGCTATTGACTTAGCAACAAAGTTATAAGATATGCGTAATAATTTCTTTGTATTGAAATTAAACAGTAGCAAGAAAAGGTTATAATCTTTCTTGGAAGTTCCCGTAATCGCTTTAATTAAGTTTAGAAGTCCTATTTCAGTAATTCTCCTGAACAGGCGAACTGGCGATTAGGCTCCAATGAACCTGCAATTAACTCAAAAGTATTAAAAACTGGTACACACACAGGACTGCCTATCAAGGGTAAAAATCGACTTTTTCATCGGCCTTATTCTGTTGATAATAGAGTTTGTTTACCAATGTTATCATTATCAGGAGGTCTTTCTAAGTCTCTACTGCAGGATTACGTACGACCCTCTCTGTACTACCAGAGCCATATATTAACCAGAACAGACTAAGGATTTGGCCTACACTCTCCACGCTGGCGAGACGGTTTTACGAGGTCTCTTATGGATCTCTTTGATGTTTATAAGCTTTGTTCATGTTTTCTTGAACGACATCCTCGGGAAGTCTTGGAGTGATCCTTTCTTCTCTGCCGGGAACCGCATGGCATACGCTTTACCAATGTAACGGGCCCCAAACGTTGCTTGCCTTCGTGAGCGAAGATAAATTGTTTTGGTTGTCATGACATGAATTTTGAGCTCTGTAAGATAAGGTTCCAAAATCCGATTAGTCAAAAATTAGGTTAAAAGATAAAAAAAATCGGGTTGTAGGGTTATGTAGGAAGATAGGGAAAAACAAGAAAATAAGGTTTAATTAGACGAATTATTTTTTAATCTTTGGTTTAATTTATTGCTTTTTACCACTAATTTTAATACTAGTAAATCTTATTTAAATCGTTCAATAATAACTGACTTGCTGGACTGGAGAAATAACAATTTTATGTAATGTTTTATTACAATTGACCCTGCTTTATGTCGCAGTCGACATGTTAACTAATTTGAAACGCAATTTATATCTTTTTTATCTGGTTTTAAATATATTGTTTAATCGGGAAATTTAGCGTCCCGATCAAACAAAAATCAAATCGGGATGCGTCCCCGATCCCTATCCCCTGAAATCGCAAACACCTAAAAATCAGGACATCCCTTACAAATCGGGAAACCTGGCCTGGCAACATTATGGACCAGGCAGAAGATAATGGTTTCAGGTTATGTTAGGCGTACCACTCATGGTTTACGCTCATTACTACACTCAGAGCATTGAGACGGTTTCTGAGATTGCATATGTTGTGTAGTTGGTGGGTTTCCGATTACAAACAACCGCGACACATGTTACTTCACTTGATCCTTTGTTGGCATAGGTATTAGATTACACTTAAAGTTCCTATTTAATTGCAAAAGGTTTACCTTTGTGATTCATCATTACCATCCTCTCAGCCGCAAGAAGTCCACTGCTGGACGTAGGCCTTCCCCATGGAATTCCAATAGAACTGGTTCGAAGCGGCCTGCATCCAGTGCTTTCCTGCGACCTTAGTCAGGTCGACCGGCCACCTTGTCGGTGAGTTTCCAACGCTGCGCTTGCCGGTACGTGGTTGCCATTCAAGAACCTTTCTCCCCATTGGCCATCGGTTTCTCGCGCTATGTGCCCTGCCCACTGCCACTTCAACGAGTTAATCCGCTGAGCTATTTCGGTGACCTTTGTAATTATTGTCTTCTATAAAACGGGAACGCGGAAAGCCTAGGAAAGAGATGGAAAGACGAGCTTCAATCCTACCGGAATGACTGGATTTCAGTAGCCTTAGACCGCAATAGTTGGAATGATGAAAGGGAGGCCTTTGTCCTGCAGAGTGGGACAGTATAGGTTAGCAGTAGGAATAGAATATCTACTAGGTTTTCCCTAATTTTGGTAATGGAGATGGGACTGGGCCAGCCTTGGCCGAACGAAGAGTCTAGGCTCTTCGTAACCCAGTCCAGTTGTATTTATTTGCGTCATGGCGAGGCGCCTATCGTGCAGCTAAAAGTTAATATCTTCTTGAATTTATAAAGTTTGAGGCACGGTGATGACGCACTAAGTCGTTTGACGAGTCAGAAATATCTCGGATCTTTAGCAATTTTATATAGGTACTTTATTTCATAAGATTGTTATTCTTAATAGGGAAAAGTAGTGGAAAGCAGGCTTATATCCTATGTCGTAGGTATTGATCTAACTGTCACAACGATTACCTGCAATGTTGAATACATCACTCAAATCTAATGTTCAGAGATGAGAATCGAGGCTGTCTCCCGGAGGAAATCAAATCTTGGTGAATATGCCTAGATCTTAACAGACGAAACTGCCAAAGAAGTATTAATATCCGTTATCCAGGAAATTTTTGTTTGTATTTTTTATATATTTTATTTCTAACTTTATGCACAACTAGCTATTTATCAAATCAATAACAATACATTGATAAAAAAAACACACCAGTACCCGGTTCAAAGGTACACATAATGCTAGCTGCATTTCCCCTTTGTATTGCTATGGAAATTCTTTGAACCAGGTACCATCCGGAGCGCTCGTCATATTTTAAATTCCTTAACCGACGTCCAATCTCACTAATAAACGCTTTGGCTTCTGGGTACCATGGCCCAGCTGTCTCAACGGCGATCGGCACGAATTCATAGTTGGTCGATAAAACTGAATATTTTGCAATTTTTTGTGTAGCCGCCATCCACGCCGCAGACCCCGCCGATCGGGCAGTATTAGTGAGATAGGACGCCGCATACGTACTAATTATATTACTACTTATTATATAATATTCATTATTAGTATAGACTAAACATGTAAAGGTGGTCTCAAAGCCTATGGCTCTTTCTCCAGTCAACCAAACAGAGAGGGCGAGAGTAGAGCGAAGACGTAAAAAAAACAAAAAAAAAACAAGATAGCCTATATTGCTTAATTATAGCAATGTAAGTGTTACAATTAGAACGCTGATCAACTTTCTAGGGAAAATTGGAGTCGGGTTTATTTAATATCTGAAATATTGCTTCTTGTTTTACTTTCAGTTAGATGTTAATTTATCACCCGGCTGATACTTAGAAGGAAAGTAATGTTCTTCGCTCGTATGTATGTATTTCTGTTCCATTGTTGCCTCCTGTAACTAAACGGCTTGACCGATTTTGAAGTGAGAGGTGTCATTAGATTCATTTTCTTCCCCGGAGTGTTATGTGACGTATGGACCTATTCTATATATTTTTTTTTTTGAAAAAAAAAAATGCAACTTGTTTCTATTTAGTTGTTTAAAAAAACTGTTTAGCCAGTATCCATCAGATATTTACTTTTACGTCAATTACACGACTTGTAAAGTATTAACCTCTTTGTAGCTAGTACCTCAATGACTAACTTTACAAAGGTTGCTCAAGGGGCCACTAAGACAGGTTGTTTAGTGTACTTTAGCCCTTTGCGGCGAGGTGAATGACATCATTTGATCCAAATTCTTACTCTCATATTGCTGTCTTAGGAGAGTAAGAAAGTTAAATTACTGAGGTTTGCAAGTCTTTGTCGTTATATGAGTAGAATTCATAACTCTAGAGACTAACTTACGGTGTCTGATGAGATTAAGACAATGAAGCCCTTAAAATTTACATTTAGAAAAGTTTTCTGAGATTTGATGTGGCTTCTGGTTAAGCACGTTAATTTATCACCGACATTCCCATAGACGGGCGACTCAGACCGTATGTATGAGCAACCTTGGGACCAATGTCGCTCCTTCAAGAGAAAATCGAGGGATTGAATACCCAATATGTCCCAATCCCTTGCGTACTAGTCGAAAGACTGTATGGAAATGCAATTATACGAGTAAGTTTGTTGCAGTGGATATGGGCATGAATTGAGTTTCGTAAGAAGTTGTGTCGAAACTATCAAACTATCTACTTTTCGTTCGTATAATGGCCAACCCCACAGCGTCGTCACTGTTTAGGGTTAGCCATAATGTAAGATAGAGGTCGTCTTCTAACAGCCTGCTGGTAAATCTACTAATGTTGGAGATGCTGGGAACACGCTTGCGTTAAAAGTGTGCCTGATCGGTCACTAACCCAAGTTTGATTCGGTCCCACTTCCAGGGTTGCTTAACACGTGTAATTAATGCGCTTTGTGCATTGGAAATGAAGGTACTTTGATTTCGAGCGTATAGTGGCTCGAATTGGTGTCATATTTTAACAAAGGCATCTGACGTTGTTAACAACTGTTGCCAGGTAACACCAGCTAGTAACAATGTATGTATGTTCATCCAAGAAATAATCTAGACTACTAATTGAACCGAACTACCAGCTACTACTATCAAACTACTATTAAGGTCAAGGTAAGCCATTCTGAAAAACAATATCAAAAGTTGGGACGCTTTTAAAAACGGATGATAAGGTAAAGAATGGAAAGGAAAATCTAGTCTGTCAGTTAGATAATAAAAAAATATCAGAGGCATTTATTTGCTTTGTCATAATAAGCAGAAATCACTTACTTAATCATATTAAGGAGTGGAAGCTCACTACGTCACGCCAACGTCACGCCGTTGTACAAAATATTCTAAGATGCTACGTCATGCGACATTTCAAATAAATGAAGTACGGTAAGTTTTTAAATGGGGAAAATAAATAAATGAAAAATAATATTAATTTTAGCCATTAATAATGACCTCTTATTGAACAGAACCTTTTTTGATAAAATTTGATAGGACTTATTCAAAAGTATAACCCTTCGAAGTAAAAAATCAAATCAATTCATACACAAACATTAAAAAATACAATAAAGAAACACACAGCCGTATTAAGAACCTTCTTTTTCGGTCATCATCATCATTTCGTGTAGGTGACACGGTCAGTAGACCATGCACACCCTGGTGTCAGAATTCCTCGGAACCGCCTCTCGGCCTCTGAATTGGTTTCTTTTTCGGTTATGAGATACCATCCGTTCCGTTTTTCCAATGTCAATATTACAGGTACTTACAGGGTTGTTTTAGATAGGATTTCAAATTGGACGAGAAATTGTCAAACATAGCCAGTCCGAATTCTAGATGAAGCCCTGAGGGCACTAAGTGCTCGATATCTGAGGCATTGTTCACATTGTTCACTGAATTTATAGTCGCCGTGTGTGGGCAAGCTCTAGTTAAATTACAGGTCTTGTCAGTTCATTGAAGTTATGTAGCTGTGACTGTAGTTGTGACTTCACGTTGATATGTGACCCTGAGAAATAAGTAAACAAATCTGTACTGTACTATTTGTTAAGTGAATATGATAGATACTTTGTCTAATAACGGGAGTAGTGTTATGAAGAAGATTTATTGATTTTGATCTACATTCTCTGTCACTTTGTTCTCTCTTTGATGACATTTTGTACATGTCTGTCTGTACAATATCTGCCTTATTAAGAATCTATCGTAACGAGAATCTGTCCAAACCAGAATCTGTCCTAAACCGAATAAGCGGTTAGAAACTAGGCGACCGATCTTAAATCCAAAGAGTCCTCTAGGGATGAAAATTAACTAGATCTATTTTTCATTCTGAAACCCTTTATTTATAAAATCGATAGAGCTATTTCCGAAAGGTAATAAATTAAATTTTCGTTTGTTGATGATTAGTTAATTGGATAGTTTTGTTTAGTATCTGTAAATCAGTTATTCATCCTCAAAATATATTAGCACTAGCTGTTACCCGCGGCTTCGCCCGCGTGATATATAGTCTATGTCCTTCTCGGTACCTTAACCTATGTGTATGCAAAATTTCATGATAATTGGTTCAGTAGATACGGCGTGAAAGCGTAACAAACAAACAAATAAACAAACAAACACACAAACTCACTTTCGCATTTATAATATTAGTTGGGATTGGGATTTTAATTAATAGCTTGATAAATAAATAGATAATATCAATAAGCAGTTCAGTCGACTTCAGCCATCGTAAATATTTCCCTAAAACACGAAAAGCCTGCAATGTAACCATTTTTTCCTCCGCGCTGCTACCAACAAGGACTGGATAATATATTTCGGATTTGCATCGGACTTTTTGTTACGTACGCTATCGGAGCGTTTTAACATATGACAACGCGGCCATTTCAGGTCGCGGCAGCCTGTATGACATGCTTTGGCCTGTAGGGTGCTACTGATATGAATCAGATTATAAAGCCAGTGCCAATCGTTGAAAACTTTGGTTGTAGGTTTGAAAGAGTTGCATTGAACCTCGGACTTTTTGTTACGTCCGCTAGCGGAGCGTTAAACATATGGCCGGGGCTGACAGTTCGGCCATTTCGGGTCGCGGCAGCCTGTATGATGTGATTTGGCCTGTAGTTAGGTGCTGATATTCAAATTGTTTAAACAATGTGTTTGTTATTAAACTAGCGATAATTTAAATATACGTTCTCAACATAAATACGAACAACTTTTGTTCTGTGACCAAGATTGAAATCGTCTGAAAACACATTGCACTGCACCACATTACTCATTTTTGTAGGAAAAAAAAAATAAAGTTTTCGTTTCTTAATTTATAATAATCATGTATTTATCACACTGAATAAAACTATAGAAAATGATAGCAATTAAGCTATAAAAAATACCACTTATGTAGTTCGAAAATTCATTGTTGTCGAAGCCACCAGAAAAATAGGTAGAATGAAAAAAGAGAGAATACAAACACGCAGTTCAGCAATCGTAAATATCCCGCAAGCCTGCAACTAACAAGAACTGGATAATGTATTTCGGATTTACATCGGACTTTTTGAAACGCCTGAACTAGCGGAGCGTTTTAACATATGGCCGGGCGGGGCTGACAGGCCGGCCATTTCGGGTCGCGGCAGCCTGTATGACATGCTTTGGCCTCTGGGGCAACCGCTGTTATTGGAATTGGATTATTTTGTCTTCAGCCTATTGACTTTTTGTTTTAAGGTTTCATATTTCAGCATTCAGGAAGTAATATGACTTGCATGCATATGTGTATTGTTCAACGTCACAGAATACATATCTACGTATAGATTATGCTCTTTTATTTTTGGGATCAAAGATAAAGTAAAAAATAAATTTATTTTCGCCATTAATCAAAAACAGAAATAAAGAGTAGCTGATATACAAATTGGTTAGTTACACTATAGATTAAAAGAGACTGGAGCCTGAAGAAGGCCGGGCCTGTGTCATAGTGCTCCAGTACTCCCACGTTCTCCAAAGTGACTTTATCGAAAACTAAATGTGTTGTCAGAAGAACTTAGTTATTAGAACTTGCATTAATTCTTGACGTAGATGTGTCGCTTATGAACAAAGAATCTCCATAATTGATTTTTCAATTGATAAGACAGCCAAGTAAAGAGTCCTACAAAAGACTCTTTATTTTAAGAAGACCTATAATATTTTTTCTAAGAAAATGTTTTCAAATACGTTTCCAATTACCGATCACCTCAAAACGCGACTGACATTATCAATAATATCACAAAGAAACCCGTGAAGTGTGAACGAATTTATCAATGGAAAATCATCGGTTTTGGGTCAGGAAGGGGAGCAAATGCCTGGCAATTACATCGCGTGCCGACCTATCCGATTCTTTCGAAATTATTCGAATGTAGTGCTGCGGTTTCACAGCTAGTTACTTCGTAATTCGGAACGTTGGGGAAAAAGGCGGAAACGGAACGGCCGCGTCGCGTCGGGCGCGTGTTGTTTCGGTTTACGATAATTGACCACTGCGGCTTTTATTATAATTTCGTGACGCCATAGTGTTACCGTTGTTAAATATTAATAACCCAGATATAATCTCTCGTTTAAAATATACAACAAATTCCCCGAACAATTTTCCGCTCACAAAAATCGCTTAATATAACCACTTGCGTCATAAAAGAGTTTCCTGCCGCCTCTCTCGCTGAGAGGGGACGCTATTCCCCTCATTATGACCGCGATGTCTTAGCAATTTTAAAGACACCTTTTAAGGGTGTACTCGGGGCTGCTATTTTTGGCAACATGGCGATCGATCCCCTTTGTCCCAATTGTCTTTCTTGGTCGCGTGGTAGTGCCATTTGTCAGGGTGATCTTGACGGTGCCCTCGTCTTTTTGTCTCTCATGCGGTTACCTTATATTGCCTGCTTTCCTACAGCCATTGTGTGATTTATCGTTTTTGCGTTCACTCTAATACCTTGCCCAGGATATTTATTATCGGCTATTCCGAAGCGGCAGCTGTTTTTGTTTTATCCACACGATTCGTATCGTAAATAATCTTCGCAATCGTCTCTATATATTCCATATTTTATTCATGCGATATCGTCTGGAGTACTCTGACGTTTTTTGATCGGAAAATATTTTACGTTATGATCTGTGGATAAAGTGAAATGGAGGACTATTCTCGAGTAGTTTGAATTTTGAGTTGGATATATTTTTATGAGCGTCGTTACATCAATGGAGCGATGGTGTGAATAAAATATTTGTTCAGTTTATTTTATTCCTTTGAGAAATTGTCTGTGTTCTCAACTTTGCCAAACGGCATAACTTCAAAAGAAGATTTATTTTCTTAGTACATGAATACTGTATCCCGCCGACAGACAGATTGACGCCATAAAAATTCCAAGAAGCCGCGAGAAGTGAGCATTCTTGTTTTACTTTTGTAGGAAAATAAAAGCAACCCCAGTGCCAACCATACGGGGGTGAGTCACGGGTGACAGCTGACTAATACGCCCCCGACGTAAATACAATTCACCCCAAATTCGGATGTGCTTACAACTGGCGAAGACTTTTATCATGGTCAGATAAGTTTTTCTATACCTTTTATATGGGTGTTTATCACAGAGGAGAGGTCGAGCAATAATGCTGATATAGGTTTTATGTGAAGGAATTTATTATCTTGCGATCTGAATCTTTGACTTTGTTTCATTCATTAGGGTAATATGGAAATAGGCGATGTAAGCGTGGATGGATGGAATCGAGGATAACATAACGTTGCCTATTTAATTAATTGGTAAATAGGTAATGTATATGTTACATGTAGATTTTAAAATTGCTTGAGTTAGAGTCATAACATCTCAGCACTTGCATTAAGTCATGGCTTGTGGGAGCAAAGGACATAAATATGAATAAAATTATTGAGCGTCACAAGACGAACTGATAAAATCTAGGCCCTTTCATCTAATAACTTGCACAAAAAATTAAGATATTCATATTTTTATTAGAAAAAATCGTATGCAGTGACATCAGCTTTGCGTTGACATCCCTATTTCAACTATAACTGTCGCTTAATAAAAGAGTAAATATCCACAAAGATCTTGTACTACTAGCTTGTACTAGCTTCACAAAGCGCGTTTTGTTTGTTTCCCCAAAATCCCGCGTCTGCAGTTTCACAGAAATGACGAAACTTCACGAGATGGCGAAGCAAGAATCTCAAAACCGGAGTACACAAAGCCGTTCTTTTCTCCCGGCGCCTTTCTTTTAGTTTAGTTATGCGGAAATTTCTGCTTTATGAAGTGTCGGTTAACCAACAGTTAACTTACTTAAATTTCGGGCTGCTTCTTGACTGATGTTCATCGTCGTTACTGGGGTTGTTATTTTTGTTTTTATATTAAGCTACTTACTACTATTGTCTGTGTATTTCATAATATTGTGAGTTAGGAGATGAGCTCCGTGGCGAGTAGTTAACACGCCAGCCTGCGATGCGAGGGATCTCGACTTCAATCGCCGTCGTCGTGATGGAAAACGATATTTTTCAGATTGACCTAAGTCTTGGATGTTTATTTATATATGTATTTATTGTAAAATATGGTATCGTTAAGTTAGTATCCCATAACTTCAGTCTCGAATTTACTTTGAGGCTAGCTCAATCTGTATGATTTGTCCGTACATTTTTATTAGTTAGCACTGATTCATCCGATTTAAGTATTATGTTTGTTGTCATTTATTAGTATTTTATGTTATTATTAAGAAAATTTGTGTTTTTCAAACTCTACAGACAGATTCATTTAGAAGCCTTTCGGTAGTTTCATTAGGTGTATTTCAAGACTCAAAACATACACATATAGAGATCTTTCTTCCTTCCTGTAGAGGAAAGGTTTGATTATATGTTTGATTTTGTTTGCATTGAAAAGGCTCCGAAATTAGTGGACTGATTTTCCAAAATCTTTCCACCTATAAAAAGCAAATTTATTTGTGACATAGGCTATAATTTACGTGGATAAAGTCGCGGAGAAATTGCTAGTTTGTCATAATCTTGAAGAACTTTGTAGCAATAATTTCAGTTGCGCTACTATATATACCACAGAACACAGAAAGACATGTCTTTCTGTGTTCTGTGATATATACCCCATCGTCAATTCAATTTGTATTGGAGAAATTTAATTCAGTGTGGCTGCAATTTCTCGAAGAAGCTGCACTATTAAATTCATTTATCAGGAGCTGGCGGGGTGTCGCTGCAAAGGTCTCAGTTAACACTATTTTAGCTCCAAGGAGAATTTATAGCGACTTCTAGCTGTCGATAGCGTCTCTGAAGAGTGGGATTTCTTTTATATTATTTTTTTTTTTAACTTGCCCTGTAATGTAAGTCTGTCAATAGTACAGCACAACCTTCCCGTGCCCAGTCCATATTTCTTAGTAGTAACTTGAAATTAAATTTTTATGTTGTCTGTGTGGTTCCCGGCAGAGTAGAATAGGACCACTCCAAGTCTTCCCGTGGATGTCGTAGAAGTCGACTAAGGAAACACAAGCTAAACAAAGCTATAAACATCAAAGAGACCTCTCCAACCCGTCTGGCCAGCGTGGAGAGTGTAGGCCAAATCCTCTGACTGTCCTGGCTAATACATGGCTGTGGTAGCAGAGAGGGTCGTGCTCCTGCAGTGGAGACTAACAAAGACCTGCCGATGATGATGTTGTCTGTGTGGTTCAAATCGTGGAAGCTAAATGAAATGTGGTAGGTGATACTGATAACACAAAATTATATGGTCAGGGGTGTCACTGTCTTCCTCAACTGCCTGTCCGGTGGTTGCAGATATGTCATCGAGGACGCGCGCCCGGCTTCCCGAACTGCTATTTTCTCCATCCAAGCAAGTAGCATCCCTAATTACTCTATCCTGTTCCCCGAGTCCAAGAAATTTAGAAACATTACTATGATGTCTTCTGAATCCATCATCAATAGTTCTCGACTTCATAATATTTTAATATCGTCGTCTCAGGCGCAAGAAGCTTACTGCTCGACACCCCTAACCACAATAGTATAATTATGTAAAATACATGTCTAGTTGGATCTACATCTTTGTACACACAATTATGATTTATTATTATTATTAATAAGTACAAAAAAAAGAATACAATAGAAGTCGACTATATGAACAATGTAACATAATCTCATTTGAGATTTACCGTACATTACCGTTGCCACCAAACCCGTGTATTCATGCAAGGTAATCCTAAACACCTTTCTGTTGCCGTCGCATTACAACTCACTGTCATGTGTACCTGCATTAATTATGCTATCGCTAACTTGTAAACAACTAAGAACAGTGTGATTATTTTTATCCATTTGGGATTAAACTTATGTGTGTTCCATAATTAGTATTTATTTATGCTTTATTTATGGTATTTATATATTTCATGTTATATAATAGTATACATGTATTTGCCTGTTGTCTTCTCATACCAACCGTCTTTATCACATGAAAAGTTAATGTACTCGTAAGTCGTAATAATAACCAACAATAACATTCAATGGCAACTTCGATTCACTTCTACGAACCTGCATATTTTATAGCAGAGCATTACTACAATTATTGCAGCATTATAGCAGAGCATTACACGTAAATTCTGAAGAAAGCTATCGATGTTAGTTATCTTTCAGATTTTCATGGCGGTAGCAGCAAAGAAACATTGAACACGTTGAACATTTCTCCACCTACGAGGCCTACAATGAGAAAATATCGTCAATTTAGATAAGTGGCTCAGGCAAAAAGCGGTCACTGATCAATCATGCTTATTTTCCTGTCTCTAGGGCAACAATATATTTTTATCGATGGTATTCTAGCTCTTTGGAACGTCGCCTTAAAAATGGTAACTGACAAATATGAAACTACGAGTATAGTCGGCAATCCCGAAAAAATAACACTTGAGTGACCCGTTTTTAAATTAGTTTAGTACCTATCACCTTTTTGGAACGTGTGGTTCCCGGCAGAGTAGAATAGGACCACTCCAAGTCATGCCGTGGATGTCGTAAAAGGCGACTAAGGAAACACAAGCTAAACAAAGCTTATTAACATCAAAGAGACCTCTCCAACCCGTCTGGCTAGCGTGGAGAGTGTAGGCCAAATCCTCTGACTACTCAGGCTAGTATATAGCTCTGGTAGTACAGAGAGGGTCGTGCTCCTGCAGTGTAGACTAGAAAGACCTGATGACGATGATGATGACCTTTTTGGAACGAAGACGTGAGACTATCCAATATCCAACCTAACTAATATTATAAATGCGAAAGTGAGTTTGTTTATTTTTTATGTGTTACGCTTTCACGCCCTATATGAATCGATCATCATGAAATTTTGCATAAAAGTTGTCTGGAGTATGGAGAAAGACAGGCTTTTCACCCCGGAGAAAAGTACTGTTCCCGAGGTATCGACACTAACGCGAGCGGAGCCGCGGGCGAAGGATAGTGTATTTATAAAACACTAGATGTTACCCGTGGCTTCGACCGCGTAATATATACCCAATGTCTTCGGTACCCTTATTTATGTGTATGTAAAATTTAATGATAATTGGTTTGGACAAACAAATAAACAAACAAACTCACTTTCGCATTTATAATATTAGTTGGGAAGTTGGGACTAGATGTTACCCGTGGCTTCGCCCGCGTGATACATAGCCTATGTCCTTTTCAGTACCCTAAACTATGTGTATGCAAAATTTTATCACGATCGGTTCAGTAGGTTGAGCGTGAAAACCTAAAAAAAACAAACAAACTCACTTTCGCATTAATAATATTAGTTAGGATTAGGATAGGATGAACACGAGGAGGTTACATCCAAGTTAATTTACTATCTTTCTCAAATAACTAAACGATTCTTTTCAGAAGCAGTCATTATATCATGTCTGATGTCTTATATAACGTTACAACGGCTACAAATGTTAATGCCACCTCGGGACCCGCAGAGAGACATATATCTCCCGAACAAACTAACCCGCCTGTAATATATCTATGACATTACCTTGTTTACATCTTGCTTTTATTTTCAGGTTATTTTGTGGCGTCTTTTTTCGTAAATTGTAGTAGCAAATTACTTTTGCCAGTTGCTTCGTGGCCTTTTTTCTTGTGATTAAGTGGCCAACACTTGTGTTAAATTTTCCATGCTGCATAACGGTATACGATTTTTTCAGTATAGTTTCCAACAATATTTCTCTATTTTCTCGCTGAAAACTGCTTCTAGAGGCACAATCTTTTAACATAAAATTAAAAAAAAATTTACTAAACAGTTTTTTAGAAAAAGAATAAATCATAGGGCCATACCTATTTTAGATATAGATTTTATGAAAAATAATTGTGCCTCTGCTTGACGTGCCTTCCGAAGCACGGAGGAACCGAGATATTTTTATGCCCCTTGCGGTCACCCATCCAAGTTCGGACGGCGCCCAGGATTGCTTAACATGCGTAAGCGCTAATAAGTCTCACGCTCACTGGATCATGGGCTCATGGTTCATCAATGGTTTTGAATCCTCGTCTCCCTTTTAATGCCATTGTATTTTGGTTTTATTTTATTTTATTTTTCATAATTTTGGTATCAATTTTATTTTGCGAGGCTTCCAACAAGGGAATTAGGAGTACCCAGGAATCTTTCCCATAGGTGACGCCTGACAACATTACATAATAAATCTCCAGCTACCTATCTTAAAACTAGTCTTATACCTGCTGCTGTTTAGGAGACGAAAACTGCTTGCCTTTTTTCCTACGTAGGAAATATCCAATGTACATACTGGTAACATGAAAAAAATAAATTGTTTTAAGTGTTACAGTCGGTAGTATTTGCTTGCTCATGACGCCTTAATCTTGAGCAAACTCTCTGACTTCAATACTTAACTATTGTATGAGCATAGCTCCGTACAGTATTTGATAAGTCAGCATTTGCAGTGTTTCACCCTCAGGTTTCACCTCATTACAATAAAATTGTCAGTTCGCTACCTACGGCCGACAAGAGTGCCACGCGACTCATATATCATTTTGCATCAAGTTATTTTATAGTTAATTACTTATAATATATCTCGGTATTATCAGTTTATCAGTGACTTTCATTTGATCAGAACTCTAAGTTTCGGTCTAAACCTGAACAACTATTAATATTCTTCAATGTTCACTAAATATTAGAAATATCAATTTTCTTTTGAATTAAATCTCTAATATCGTGTTAAATTGTGTGCTGGGTGTGCCCATCCAATTTTCCGCCCTTGCTCGGTATTGCAGATACTTTTGCTCAAGAATTTATCAGCTTATCGTTTTATTTACATCTCCGATGGTATCAGATTTTGACAAACGAAGCTGAGATCTTTTGTTTTACAACGCAAGTATATTGTAAGTTTTAACACAGTCTAAAACAAATAATTAAAGTAAATTTCATAGTAATTTCAAATTACGGTATGTATTCTGATTCATTGAAAATTTAACATTTCTTTTTAAGTACACTGCTAAAACTTGAGACATTTTCCACATCTGTTTTCTTCCGTGTTGGTTTGGGAGAAAAGGGTAAGACGTAGATTACACTGACTGTTTTCTGCCCGAAAAAAAAACAAGGGATTGTGTAAATTTCTAAAGAATCACGTCATTAGACAGTGCGGCTAGCAACTTATCACTATTTTTATTCCGCTTTCAAACTTTACGCCAACTTACACGCTAAACGTGGCCTTTGGGTTGATATGTGTCGACGTGTTAATATGTATTATGTTTTAAAAGGTGCTTATGCAGTGTAGTAATATGTATAAAGAAAAATCCCACCAAATTATATTCCTTTTTAATATGATATTAAAATAGAAACCTGATTCTAATAGTAATTGAGGTCAATTCAATTTTCGATAAAACCTTGTCAAACAAAGATCAAATATTTTCTTTTGATAACAATTCAACTTCCATTTATTATCCTTATTGGTTCGCTACCATTTTAATATCCTTTGTAAGGTAATTTTTATTAAAGTACCGTTTGTGTTAGACAAATGACGATTCAGCGAAACTTATCTGTTTTTATTACTCTCAATTCGAGAGGGAAACATTTCCAAAGGCAATTGTGCAAAGTAATCTGGTTACACCAGGGCCGTGTCCGGCGTCTCCAGTCTCATTTATATCTAGGACCCTTCCGATTTCTCCCCTGTTTGAATTGGTTTCTTTAATTGCGATTCTAGGCATATTTCTACGCAATCAAAGTCCAATTTGCATTGACAGTGCTTCGTCTGAAATTATTACGGCATTTCTGTATCTGTGAGCGTTGTCAGCGCGTTTTGTTTTGACCCAACTTTTCATTTGATTGCCTTTTCGTTTTGTTTATTGGCTGTGTTGTTTTAGGATGGACGCTCAGTTTATTTGATATTTGTTTGTAGCTTGTAGCGCGATGGATTTATGAAGTTATGGCGATACGAGAGAGTCTATTTATCTTGTAATTCAAGACATGTTTACGCGTTATATTTGTCTTGATAGTTATTGTACCTTTTAAGTAAATATTGACTATAACTTTCATTATTAAATTTGCGTTAGCATATATTTTTTGTTATGTTTTTTTTTTGGATGATTTTTAAGCTAGAATATATCGAATTGTTGGCATAAACAAAGTGTAAGATAAGTCAATAACCGTATACACTGTTAAGAACTGTGTCTGTCTGTGGTCACCGGCAGAGTAAAATAGCCCTATTCTACTATGCAGGGAACCACACGTCACCACACTTCCAAGTCCTCCTGTGGATGTCGTAGAAGGTGACTTAGAAAACACAAGCTAAGCAACTCTTATAAACATCAAACAGACATTTGCAATCCAGCGTTGAAAGTGTAGTTCAAATCCTGCTGACTGAAATGCTGCTCTGGCTGTCCAGAGAGGCTCTGATAGTACAGAGAGGGTCGTGCAGTGCTCCTGGAGAAGAGACTAAAAAGACCTGATGTTGTTGTTGCCAAGAACTTACCTAGTCCCATTAATCTTATTAAGAGGGTATACTAGCAGTGCGTTTTCCATACAAATGTATTTCTCTATTTTCTCGCTGAAAACTGCTTCTAGAGGCACAATTCTTTTTACATACTATCTATTACTAAAATAAGTATGTCCCTATGTTTTATTTTTTACTAAAAACCTGTTTGAAAGAAAAAAACCGGCCAAGAGTGAGTTAAACTCACGCAATGAGGGTTCCGTACAAACACACACACACAAACACACACACAATGTGCAAAAAATGTTTCATTCAATTGACTAGCGCCATCTAGTGGTGTTTTAGTGAACTATTTCCCTAGATGAACTTATTATTGTGAGTTTACCACTTAATTTTCAAGTGATAGAATTCTTATTATTTTTCCTGTTATCTTCAAGGAATGAACTACATTTTGTAATTTTTTCAAAATTTTCGGCCCAGTAGTTTCGGAGATCAGGGGGGGGGAATGGTCAATTTTTGCCTTCTTTCGTGAATAAAATCAAAAGTATTGATTTTACCCGAACAAAAAAAAATCTTTTTGAGATCCTCATAATGAGCCCTTTCATTTGATATATGACACAGTAAGGTTTGCAAAACTTTCTTTTAAAATTTTTTAATTGGGCCCCTCAAAATGACCCTTATTTCAAAAAAATCTTTATTTACTTTGCACATCCGTGTTTGGGTCATAGGATTACACTATCTTACCAAATTTCATCTAATTTGGTTCAGTAGATTCGGAGAAAATCGGCTGTGACAGACGGACGGACGGACAGACAGACGCTCGAGTGATCCTATAAGGGTTCCGTTTTTCAACTTTTGTACGGAACCCTAAAAAAATTGTACAAAATCAGTATTTTTGGAAAAAATAAAAAATAGGGGCATTCCTATTTTAGTACTAGATTTTATAAAAAAAGAATTGTGGCTCTAGAATTAGTTTTCATCGAGAAAATAGAGAACTACATTTATATGGAAACCATATTGAAAAAATACTGCTAGTATACGCTCTTAAAATTAGTTTCTTTAAAATTAAATGTTGGTAACTATGACGAACAAACCTTACTTCAAAGTTCACGTAGATTCAGCTTTGTTTTTATAAATGAGCCTATACCATATTTACTTCAAAGAAAGCAAGTATACAAGTATATTTATTGCTTTTTTGTTAGAGACAAGTAAGTATATCTCGATTCTCCAGTCAGTAATTCAATCCGAGCTATCTGTCACCGATACTTGGCGTGGCCTCAGTCAGCCACTCTAGAACCACTGCATTAGGAAAGCAGACTTGCACTCTAATTGCATATTCAAACGTAATGTTCAGTTGCCCTGTGTTTGTGTGCGGTGCGGCTGAGTGTCGACTGTCGATTTATGCGATGAACTGTTTCACTAATTTAGTTATTCTGTGGAAATGAACTGTTTTTAGTGTATTTTATTCCATATTTTGTGGAAGAAAACTGTTTTTAGTGTATTTTCTTCAAATGTCATTGTTCAGTTGCTCTGTGTTTGTGTGCGGTGCGGCTGAGTGTCGACTGTCGATTTATGCGATGAACTGTTTCACTAATTTAGTTATTCTGTGGAAATGAACTGTTTTTAGTGTATTTTATTCCATATTTTGTGGAAGAAAACTGTTTTTAGTGTATTTTCTTCAAATGTCATTGTTCAGTTGCTCTGTGTTTGTGTGCGGTGCGGCTGAGTGTCGACTGTCGATTTATGCGATGAACTGTTTCACTAATTTAGTTATTCTGTGGAAATGAACTGTTTTTAGTGTATTTTATTCCATATTTTGTGGAAGAAAACTGTTTTTAGTGTATTTTCTTCAAATGTCATTGTTCAGTTGCTCTGTGTTTGTGTGCGGTGCGGCTGAGTGTCGACTGTCGATTTATGCGATGAACTGTTTCACTAATTTAGTTATTCTGTGGAAATGAACTGTTTTTAGTGTATTTTATTCCATATTTTGTGGAAGAAAACTGTTTTTAGTGTATTTTCTTCAAATGTCATTGTTCAGTTGCTCTGTGTTTGTGTGCGGTGCGGCTGAGTGTCGACTGTCGATTTATGCGATGAACTGTTTCACTAATTTAGTTATTCTGTGGAAATGAACTGTTTTTAGTGTATTTTATTCCATATTTTGTGGAAGAAAACTGTTTTTAGTGTATTTTCTTCAAATGTCATTGTTCAGTTGCTCTGTGTTTGTGTGCGATGCGGCTGAGTGTCGACTGTCGATTTATGCGATGAACTGTTTCACTAATTTAGTTATTCTGTGGAAATGAACTGTTTTTAGTGTATTTTATTCCATATTTTGTGGAAGAAAACTGTTTTTAGTGTATTTTCTTTAAATGTCATTGTTCAGTTGCACTGTGTTTGTGTGCGGTGCGGCTGAGTGCCGACTGCCGATTTATGCGATGAACTGTATCACTAATTTAGTGATTCTATGGAAATGAACTGTTTTTGAATTTTATTGAAATGTAGTTGCTCTGTGTTCATGTGTAGTGTGGCCGAGTGTCGATTATGATCATGAACTAAACAACTGAATTAGTTATTCTGTAAAATATACTGAGTATATTTAGTTAAAGCACTTTATTATTAAAGCGTAAACTCATGCAGTGCCGTCGCTTTGATAAAGAGAGTTTTTTTTTGCCATCGAAAGTGCCAATCCCTACAATGATTTGCTTTGGGAACATACACAGGTAACATATTATTAACCATCAAACATTTCCATGTTCGTACACCTGGGAAGGTAAATATTTTCATTCTGCGTGATATTTTTTTTCACTCCGGCAATAGGTACTATAGTTTGCATCGCATGAATGTTCAATACACTACGTAGGATTCATTTATTAACAAATAAGTAATTTCGCATCGTTGTTGTTCAAATTATCCTCTTGCTCATCTGAGCATGTTTACAATTGCATATATTTAATATTTATATTTGTGTGTGATGATTATGAGCCTAGATCTGATCTCTATCGCTTTTTTCTCCAAATCACACAATACTTGGAAGCTGGTTCGAAACCATTGGCATACACATCATGTCAGTCAACCTGATGTCAGCATTTTTGGTAGGTGAACCAAGAATTCTTTTTTTCATCCCTGGCGGAAGCTAGCTACTTGTCTGTCTATTCAAATATTTTAAAATGGAAAGACGATTGTTTGCATTGCATAGGCTCCAAAACTTCTGGACCGATTTTCATTCTTTCACCTGTAGATAGCTAATTTATCTGCGGGTGATATAGGCTATAATTTACGCGGACGAAGTCGCGGAAAAATTGTTAGTTTCCTATAAAAAAACAATGTACCATTTACACAGTCAGGCTATTCTGCGTAACGCAACTGCAACATGAAGCATTTTGCCCCTTGTCAAGTTTGATGCATTCGCTCGTTCGTTTACTACGGTAATTTGTCTAATGAGCTGAAGCCTGCACTTCAAGCTATATTCAGTGTTATAATCAACACATAAGAGTGCTTACCGCATAAACTTGCCGCAGAAGAGTGGACAGGCATACTGCAGTGTGTGCGATACTAATTTATTAGTATCAGGTCATCGGTTCGCTCAGTTCCGCGAACAACACTGTCATTT
The DNA here is from genome assembly GCA_963082605.1 of Rhodophaea formosa. Classification (NCBI taxonomy): domain Eukaryota; kingdom Metazoa; phylum Arthropoda; class Insecta; order Lepidoptera; family Pyralidae; genus Rhodophaea; species Rhodophaea formosa. The sequence goes on from OY720204.1 coordinate 22,510,241, forward strand.
TCCGATAAAGCACTTGTACTTTATGGCATTTGAAATAAAGGAAATATTTCAATGACAACTTATTAAGCTTAGATTATGCGTCGTTTACTTGTAGATAGATATGTTATATTACAGCGTTCATGAGCAGCAAAAGCTATTCAAGCTAACAGTGAAAAACTTGCACTTAAAATTATAACTTAACAGCTTTCCAATTATAATAATTTCGGAAGTAATATATTAAGGTTATTTACAGCCCCATCATACAACATGCATGCATAGTACAAACCGCGGTTTTTAGTTTATTTTCTAATTTTCAACCCCTAAAATGACCCTGTCTGTTAAATTAATTGACCTTGGACCTACTATATCTAGTGTACCAAATTTCAATCAAATTGGTTTAGTAGATAAGAGTACTTTGACTGTGTCATACGGACAGAGTGACACACAAGTGATCCTATGAGGGTTACGTGTTGTCACAAGCGGTACTCCAAAAATGAAACAAATAATAATAGATAAACAAACATTCAGTGTACAGAAATATACCTTTCATTTTCCCAATCTCATTAAATTAAAACCCGGTACTCAAGAAAAACCTGACAATCGCCCATAGATTTAACAAAATAAAGAAGGGACGCCGATACAATAAATGCCGAGATTATCCATTGTTGTTTACATACAACAATTGGATTTAGGATTTCCGCTGTGAAAATAGCGCATGCGAAATGGTTTCCATCAGCCAACTTTGTGATTCGCCGTGCCTACCAGCCGTTTTGTAAAATCCTACTAGCACATCTGCCCGCGCTAGATAACTGCTTTTGTGCCTTCTATTTGTTTTTAGGGCAATTGTGCTTATGAGTTTTCTTTGCTATTTTGTGACCCTTTGTTTCCTGTTGTTGGATTTTCATTTCGGTAGCTTAAATAGGAAAGGATTTAGACCTTCAGCTTTTGGAACACATTTTTGAATACTGAGAAATAGTTTCTGTTATAAATGAAAGATCAAAGTATTAACGAAAAAAGCTTTTTGAGACCTTACTGGATATTGTTCGTTTTTCGTGTGTGTTGTGTGATCAAACACTGGTGTCAGATTTTTCAAGTTAGATGTCTGATTCAGATTGAAGACCCTCATTTAGTGATGAAAGCCAAGCCTAACGTTAAGCCGTTGGATATGACTAAGCAAGGAATATTTGTAGTTAGGAATTTCAACTTTTTCGTCAAATCAGCTGCTGGATATATCTTGAGTTGGATCTAAAACTGCTAATTTAAAACCCCACTAAGGATATTTCCCATGGAGTGTCAACTTCATGATGATGTTTGATGGTCAGTGGGCACTTTTTTCCTTGCGTTATTATCTACTTATTGAGGAACGTTTTCCATCTGGCCACGTTAGCCTGTAGTCAAACCTTTTCAACGACTTCTAAGAAAACTAAATACACAAAGTCTGTCTGAACTAACTACATGCTACACTAGCTCATTATCACTGACATGGAGCCCGTAATCGGGTTACGGAGCGCATACGGCGCAAACTTTCTCACGGTACTATCGCGTACTCGCTGTAATTTGTTCCTGACTCTTATTAAATTCATAAGTATGCGTCGCCAAAGCGTGGCGAACTGCAGGGCAGAGTTATGGGCGAATTCAGAAAATGTCGTGAATTAACGTGCAAATAAAAATAAATTACAACGTCTTCTAACGACGAATTTCTAGGAAAATCAAACGCTAAGTTCTAGTTAGAAACACAAAGTCTGACTGAGGACTGAGCTAACCACACTAGCTGACTATCACTTGGCGTGGAGTCCGTAATCGTATTACGGAGCGCACGCGGCGACATAATTTGCAAACTTTCTCTCCGTACTATCGCCTACTCGCTGTAATTTGTTCCCGACTCTTATTAAATTCATAAGTATGCGTCGCCAGTCAGAGGCGTGGAGTAAGGCCGAGCTATGAGCGAATGTAGGTCATTTTTAGGGTTCCGTAGTAAACTAGGAACCCTTATAGTTTCGCCATGTCTGTCTGTCTGTCTGTCCGTCCGCGGTTTCACTCAGAGACTATAAGTACTAGAAAGCTGAAATTTGGTATGGGTATGTATATTAGTCATGGCAAAAAAGTGGTAGAAGAAAATCTTGAAAAAAATTTTTTTTAAGTGTAGCTCCCATACAAGTAAAGAGGGAGAAATATTTTTTTTTTCTATGTAAACCCATCGTGTTGGGTATTGTTAGATAGGTCTTTAAAAAATATTGTGAGGTTGAGAACACCATTTTTCGATTTAGGGATCCGTTTCCGATGTGGTTTTAAAGTGCAAATTTTTGTTAGACGCAAGTGTCCCCTCCCTCTATCTACTAAACGGTTATTTATGGATACGTGAAAAAAATTACAGCAGTAGTATATATACTGAAGTTGAAAGGAAAACTATCAGAGCTAAGTACTAAGTACAATATAAAAAGTTATAGGCAACCAATTTATAAAATGTACTCGAAAATGTAAAATTTCATACATTTTCATTGTTACATGTTTTTGGTCGTTAAACTGTGAGGTGCGAGTGTGAACGGTGTGAAATCAAAGTTGTGATTCGCACCTACGGAACACTACACTGCGCGTGGCCCGACACGCACTAGGCCGGTTTTTTGAATTAACCTTCGACTCTTCACTCTTTCGTTCATCAAATTTAGATCTTAAGATGTATTTAAGTCAGACAGCTGTTTCACGGGACTTTGTCCGCGTGGTTTTTGGTTTTATCAGCATCGCAGATAAGAATTTAACCTGGAATAGGCTTAGATGTCAGAGACATTAAAAGTTTTCGTAGCGCTCGTCCAATAGTGATGTTTATAGGCAAATTTTTGATACCTTTATTTAATTTCTTTATTTTAGTTTTAGCAAGTTTACGCTCACGCAAACTTACACCATCTAGTGACGATTGGAAAACAACTCTGCAACATCGTCGTCTAACTATGATCGCCTACCTTGTAGCAGGTCTTCATTTGATTGAATATTTTTGTATGAGGTTGGCAGTGATACGATAGCGTTATATTGTCGTTACCAATTCAGTCTATGACTTTGCTTTTCTGTTACTGTCTTGACTTTTATACTTCCCCTTGTACAAATATACTAACCTACGTAAAATATCATGAATCACTTTAAAATATCGCAATATAAACAGCAGATTTTACACGACGATTGGGTTTGTAATCGCCATCTCGGGATCATTTAATCAACTTGTCCCACTGAATCTCCCAGGTGCCTAGTGACAGATCGCGTCTCGCTCGTGCCTTAATCTTGGCGACAATAAATCAGCTAAGACTCGGTAGTGTCTGCCAACGTGCCAACTCTTCGCATGCAAATCGTGTTTGCAGCCTTTTTAATGACTGCAAACTTTGGATGGATTTGGGAGACGTGATGTGCATCCACAAGTTTCACAGCAATGAATTAGATGAAATTCATTATGAAGTATAATTTGATGAAAACCTTGTACTTACTTTGGTACCTCAAACAATTTTAGGCGGTCAAAATGAACAACTATTCCTATGGGACAAAAGCTGGAACCTTAAAAAATTTCGATATATTTTTCCGAATTGCCGGGCCGGCCGAGCACTTTTGTATTGTTTTTTGATTATTTATGAATTATGACGAAAACGGTACACCATTTATACAATCATCACACATGGAAACTGAACTGCCTCCGTGGTCCAGTGGTTAAGGCGTTTGCTTTGTTGACCCGGGGGTCGTGGGTCCGATTCCCACGGGAAGCATACTTTGTTAAGTTGTTTCCAGTTTGGTTAGGACATTGCAGGCATGAATCACCTGATTGTCTGATAAGAAAGATGATGACTTACGCATTGTTGCTAATACTTAAATAAATAATACCATAGATTAAGTACATATTGTTCCTAACAAAAATGGACTATGTAGTCTAAAATAAAGAAATAATTTATCTTTTGGAGTCACGGGTGTTACCCCTGTCCTTTGGAAGGCTTGCGTGGGGAATAAAGATCCAACACGTAGAGGCCTTTTTGAGAATTTAATGTAATGTAGGTCTCAAGACAGCGCGTTCTTTGAAATACAAATGTATGGTATGACCTTAATCTCAGATCTTGGCTGGAGAAGGAAATATTGAGTTTTATAAGTGGGTTATGGGATTTAAATGTAGGTGGACATGTGCTAGGTTATTGCAAAAGATCGGAAACCGATCATAATCATGATAACTAACACAAATTGGCACGTGGTGTCTTGCCGCCCACTAGACGGGCCCACCGCTGGCGATCGTGCTTGTGTTATGCCCTTTAACACTTCTAGCCCTAGAGCAACAGCTCTAACGACTTCTCTCTGGACTGCCAAATTAAGCAAGCCAGAACCGAGTCCTGCGAGCCCTCTGGGATTTCTACCCCGACCGGTGAAGACCTGTCGGGGCGAGGGCTCTGACCGACTCTCTGGAGCACTCGGATCCGCCAACAGCTCGTCACGGGCTGCCCTGCGGGAAGACCTGTCGGGGCGAGGGCTCTGACCGACTCTCTGGAGCACTCGGATCCGCCAACAGCTCGTCACGGGCTGCCCTGCGGACTTATTTTTATTTTATGCAAGATGAAAAATAATCATTCAACTCAACTCAGTTTCAACATTCTTCTTCTTCTTCCTTTACCTTATCCCACTTTTTATGTGGGGTCGGCACAGTATGTCAGCTCTCTCCACCTTGATCTATCATCTACCATAGCCTTTGTCACTCCCTTCCTGTTCATACTCTCCTTGACACCATCGATCCATCGTTTCTTAGGTCTTCCTCTGTTCCGCGTACCATCCACTTTCAAATCTAATGCCTTTCTTGTGATATGAGTTTCTTCTCTCCTCATCACATGTCCATACCAACTCAGTCTATAACTATAGAGCTTTTCTGTTACTGGCGCGACTTTCATACTTCCTCTTATATACTCATTCCGTATTTTATCCATTCGTGTCACTCCACACATCCATCTCAACATTCGCATCTCTGTTACATGCAATTTTCTTTCTTTCATCCCTTTTGTGACCCACCGTTCCGATCCAAACAATAATACAGGCCTGATTACAGTCTAAAGGAAGAAAACATTCATTCGGCAAAAAAAAAAACTATTACAACAACAAAAAACTAGCAATACTTATGAACTAATACAATTATTATCCTTGTCCTATGTAGTAGTATCCATCAAAAATCAAAAGAGCAGAGTTTATAACCACATTTGTAAAAAAGATGTGCTTCGTAATTTAGTTAGATACTTACCATAGGAATACTGGTAAGTTTTTAAGGATGCGGTTGTTCATTTCAAATTGTTACATAGTAGAACCCCGATCTCTTTTATTCATGGGCTTCTTGCAATAGTTTCGAGGACATTTACATTTATTTCCAAGGCTTTATAGCCGAAGCACCGCCGCTGATCACCCCTCGGGGGTCACTCGCCGGGTACATTTGCACTTTGTCAGGATAACCTGTTAACAATTGCACTAGTGGGTGCAACGGGTGTACATTCTACATTATTGAATCATGTAATGATAAATAATTGACTTGATTTTAGAAGCTTATCTTTTTTTTAATAGTAATCACGGCATCATTTAATCTATATCAATATTAAACAAGGAAACATGTGATGTAAAAACTGTTAAAACTACTAGTAGTAATGGATAAAACACGGGGATAAAACTACTAAGTCTATACTTAAAATTCTTTCACCAATAGAACGCTTCATTGTCGGCGCGTAACATAGGCTATAATGTGAGCAGAGGAAGTCGCGGGGACAAGGTTTACATAATAATCATCAGTCGTAGGAACAAGTACGCTTCATTAACTGTATACTGCCTGTAGCACCATTGCGCAGAAAAAAAAATTGGAGGGAGTCGAATTCCAACAGTAACACATGGACCCCCAGAGACCAGTCTACGTCTAATGCCTAATTCAGCTTCAGCACAGACGGGCATGTCGCTCATAAAACAGTGGCTAAGCAAGTGGCATTAACATTCGTGTACTCTCTCTGGATATGAAATGAAATTTTTTATTTGCTAGCAAACACGGTACAAGTACACTGATAAAAGGCATGTCAAAATTAGACCTTATTGAATTGAACATACGTGTTGCGCCAACAATCGGCATGCAAATATTTAAATAATGAAAGTAATTTATAATTTAAAAAAAAATAATGGTAGCCATAAACTTAGCATTGAGCACTCTTCATAACCGGCCGAATTCATAAAATATAAAAAGCAGAGCTGCTAATGCACGTTTTAGTAATCACGTCGCAGAAATAAAAAAATGAGTAATTAAATTCTGATCTACTCTACTTTTGAGGGATCCAATCGCAATAATAACTACGAATATTCATAGATTCTCTAGAGTGACCTAAATTGGCCACAGCTATGCAAGTGACATTAACACTAGTGTACTATCTGGATGGCCATAAACTGCGAGTACTAAGCACTCATCATAACCGGATATAATCACAGAGTATTAAAGGCAGGGCTGCTTACGTAACGCTTTTACGTAATTACTGAAACGTGCATTCAGTAATTACGTCGCAAAATGTAAAAGAAATAAGTTAAAGTTTAAGTAAGATATAAAGTTCTTAATTATTTTATTTTTGAGGAATTCAATTGCAATAATAACGACGTTTATCTATATTAATGCGCTCCCCAGACCGACCTAAGCATGCAACGGGTATGCAAGTGACATTAACATTCGTGTACTCTCTTGATGGCCACTAAGCACTCTTCATAACCGGCCATATCCACAGAGTATTTAAAGTAGGGCTGCTAATGCATGTGTTTGTACTAATTCGTGTAAAAACTAATAAATACGACGCCAAAAAGTTAAAATCCAAATATAAAATTCTGTTTTACACCATTTTCGGGAGGCCCAACTGCAATAGTAAATTCACGGATCCCCCAGAACGAATTAAACAGGCCCCGACAATGCAAGTGACACTATCACTACTGTATTCTCTCTCGATGGCCACAAATTGTGAGCACTAAGCACTCTTCATAACCAGCAGATTTCACAGAGTATTTAAAGCAGGGCTGCTCATGCACGTTTTAAATCAGGTGACAAAAATTAAAAAATGAGTAATTAATTCTGATCTACTCTACTTTTGAGGGGATCCAATTGCAATAATAACTACAAATATTCATGAACTCCCTATACTGATCTAAACTGGCCACAGCTATGCAAGTGACATTAACATTAGCAAAGACAATATAATACTAACGTAATAGACTGCCCACCTCATACAAAAATATTGGACCAAATTAAGGTTGCGAAAAGCAGGCGAATGTATGGCGCTGGAGAGTTGCTTGCTACTCGATACTAGATGGCGGTAATCTGCGTTAGCCTTTAACTTACTAAATATACGGTGTCATTTTAAAATACTATGCCTAAAATATTGTTTTGATTTTTAATAAGATATATATTGTGAATCATGTTTTTATATTCTCATAATACGGTAGATACAATGTTGTGTAGTTTCGAGTGGCGCCATTTATGCGAGTCTCTGAGAACAAATCGTACGATTAAGATGTTGACACCACATGACATTAATATACTATCTGGATGGCTATAAACTGTGAGCACTAAGCACTCATCATAACCAGCAGATTTCACGGAGTATTTAAATTAGGGCTGCTAATCCACGATTTTTTTATTACGTCGCAAAAAGTTAAACATGAGATATAATATAATCTGATTCACTCTTTTTTGGAGGGGTCCAATTGCAATAGTAACAATTCAAGAGCTGTCTACGCTGGAGAGTTGCTTGCTACTCGATACTAGATGGCGGTAATCTGCGTTATCCTTTAACTTACTAAATATACGGTGTCATTTTAAAATACTATGCCTAAAATATTGTTTTGATTTTTGATAAGATATATTTTGTGAATCATGTTTTTATATTCTCATAATACGGTAGATACAATAATAATAATAATAATAATAATCCTTTATTTCAGGCAATAATATTGTACCTACAATTACGTACAATATCAGAGGCCCATATCATATATACCTTAGACTAACATACATATAATACAATATAACTTAAAACTAGGTCACACGTTGTGTCGGCGACGTGAGGCGCGGGGCTTCAGCAGGTAACCGTCCTCGGAATTTCCGGTACACGACTCCCTGCGGCCAGAAGTCCTCCTTCATGAAGGTCTCGAGATGTTGGGTCGGCACTCCTACCACAAAGGAACTAAAATTTACTCTATGGCGAGATGCCAACCGTTCGACCCTCAATGTCAATTTGGATTTCTTCAGCACGTAGGTTACGACGTCTTGAACCGTCGTATTCCAGTGCAGTCGGGACACATACAGTTGCGTACACTTGACCTCTGAACGCAACTGATTGGGTCCAGTCGGTGCGGTGCCAAGATGGTTACGGCTGGCAGGCTTCGTTTTCCTCCGCTTAGCTAAAGTGAAGCCCTCCTTATCGCACTGATCTTTATGTTGACCCGACGTCACAGGCTTGCGAGAGCTTGCCTGTTTATTCCCCTTCAAGGCAGGTCGCTGCGCTGGCGCAGCAACAGGGACGGCGGCTACGGCTGCGTAGGCACGTGTCGGGGTTGACGTGCTCGGCAGTGATGTCAGCTCATTGCGGGGGGAAGAGCGGGCGGCGGGGCGCGGTGTATCGCTTGTGACGACAGCTGATGGCGTTGTGTCCAATTTTGCTGACTCAAAACTGCATACCGATGTATTCTGCGCTCCGCGACGTGTGTTGACGTTCGCGGCCTCGGATGACCTACATACCGAATTGTTACCTTTTATTGATAACAATTCGGTACGCAACTCGGTGATCGTATTTTCCGAGGCCTCCAATCTCCACTGCACCTGTGCCAGGCTGGTTTTCAGGGCTGTGATGTCTTTCAGCAGCCTGGTCACATCGACATGATCGAACGAAACCGGGGGCAGTTTCGCTAGATTCGCAGCGCATAGCGCTGGCATGTCGTCCGGATCGGTCACCTTCATCAGGGCGATAACATCCTGGAGACTTCGCTCGCCGTTCTCATCTCTCCGGCGAGATGGCATCTGCGCGGACTTGCCGAGCACCTCATAGAGCAGCACCTTGCCGCTGCAAATCTCCTCCATGCTGAAGTTTGACTTGCATATCTGCATGATGCTGATCTCGTCCATCGTGTCTATGGCATGATACACGAATGCCAACAGCTCGTTAACTATGACTTGCTTGGAAGCCATAGTGACAAAATCGTGCAGCGGCTAAAGCCGCGCAAATCGCGAATATAAATATTCGAAAAGTGCAGTGTGTACTGGGGCGCGTGCGTTACGGATCGCGCATCGCACTACACTATGTGTTGTGTAGTTTCGAGTGGCGCCATTTATGCGAGTCTCTGAGAACAAATCGTACGATTAAGATGTTGAGACCACATGACATTAATATACTATCTGGATGGCTATAAACTGTGAGCACTAAGCACTCATCATAACTAGCAGATTTCACGGAGTATTTAAATTAGGGCTGCTAATCCACGATTTTTTTATTACGTCGCAAAAAGTTAAACATGAGATATAATATAATCTGATTCACTCTTTTTTGGAGGGGTCCAATTGCAATAGTAACAATTCAAGAGCTGTCTACACTGGCCTCGTTTATGGAACTGTGATAACATAACAAGTCATGTACTCACTCTGGATGGCATAAAACTATGAGCACTCATTACTTTTCATAACCGACTGGTTTTAAGGAGTATTTTAAGCAAAGCTTTGATGATGTGTACGTTTTAGAAATTACGCCAACTCAGGGAACAATGCAAGTTTCATGAAAATCGGTTTATAATAGAGAGTTAAAAGTGCAGGAGTCACTAAATTAGAGTTTTTAAATTTGTATGCATGCTAAAGTTACAAAGTGTTCCCCTTTTAATGTAATTTAATATTGTTATGTTATACTTTTTGTTTCAGGTAAGTCAATGATCAATGCGGTCTGAGTGATTGGATTGGTATGTACAGTACTGGTATCTACTCGTAACATACGGTCTTAATGGCGGTCTTAAAAACCACATTGACGGTGCTTTCGAGAAAATGTGCGGTTCGAAAGTCTGCATGGCGGATTGCTGAGCCACGTGGTTCAATTTCCGACGCAGTACGCAAGTACTTACTGATATTCATTTTCACTGGTATTTATCAGTGGTTTGTTCATGTATTTCAAGTGGTTTTTGTGTCCATTGGATCCATGATACAAACTCAGTGCCTCTTGTAAAGTTGAGTCATTAAGTGTTGTTCCGTACCTCGAAGGGCAGAAATAAACCTGAATTGAATTACTGTCTCTTCTTTTCAGAAACGCGAGGACATATCTAACTAAATTTAATATCACATATAAGGATCTGCTGTCCTTAAAACTATAAAAAATAAACTTGTAATTCAATACGATTCAAATATATCGTTGTATATTACATATTTTGGTAATTTGTTCAAACTTGCAAGGGAATCAAAACCAATAGGGTACACGACACAGAAATATTCTGATATCTATGGTACACGATGACCTAGTATCATGAATGAGTAGTGTATAAATAATGTAATAAACGCGATAAAAACCGTATTAAAATAATTTTATTTAAATGTGTAACAATCGCGAAAACATAAGAAAACATCATGAAAAAGTCTTACAGCACAAGTTTATTTTACAAAAATATCTGCACTGCAAGCAACCCTGTTTGAAGGCTCCTTCCTGTAGACCGTGCCAAATGGGGCGGAACGCACAAATCTGTACTCGTAGTCGCGATCTACAGCAGATGCGTTGCGCTGACAGATATCTTTAGCAGAATTTACGTCGCAATAGATACCTCTAAATAGGTCGCTATGTGATCGCTTACGTAAATAGAGCCTTCGATTAAGTTTCCTGTTCATACGTCTTTATATATATGGGAAACTCATTCGCTGCTTTGGCTTAAAAATTCATCGTGCTCTGAAAGGTACGTTAAGTCGTTGGTCCTGGTTGTCATTATTGATGACAGTCGTTATAGCTTAGTGTAAAATCTGACACTAGTGGTGGCTACTTACAGAAGCGGAAAACAAACAAATTATTTTAATTAAAATGGCATCTAATATTTATAAGCTAAACATAGCCTAAAGGATTTAAAAATTACGCGGCAACCCTGCTTGAAGGCTCCGGCCTGTAGACCGCGCCAAATGGGGCGGAACGCACAAATCTGTACTCGTAGTCGCGATCTACAGCAGATGCGTTGCGCTGACAGATATCTCTAGCAGAATTTACGTCGCAATAGATACCTCTAAATAGGTCGCTATGTGATCGCTTACGTAAATAGAGCCTTCGATTAAGTTTCCTGCTCATACGTCTTTATATATATGGGAAACTCATTCGCTGCTTTGGCTTAAAAATTCATCGTGCTCTGAAAGGTACGTTAAGTCGTTGGTCCTGGTTGTCATTATTGATGACAGTCGTTATAGCTTAGTGTAAAAATACTAGTGGTGGCTACTTACAGAAGCGGAAAACAAACACTTATTTTAATTTAAATGGCATCTAATATATATAACTTAAACATAGCCTAAAGGATTTAAAAATTACGCGGCAACCCTGCTTGAAGCCTCCGGCCTGTAGACCGCGCCAAATGGGGCGGAACGCACAAATCTGTACTCGTAGTCGCGATCTACAGCAGATGCGTTGCGCTGACAGATAACTCTAGCGGAATTTACGTCGCAATAGATGCCTCTAAATAGGTCGCTATGGGATCGCTTACGTAAATAAAGCCTTCGATTAAGTTTCCTGCTCATACGTCTTTATATATATGGGAAACTCATTTGCTGCTTTGGCTTAAAAATTCATCGTGCTCCGAAAGGTACGTTAAGTCGTTGGTCCTGGTTGTCATTATTGATGACAGTCGTTATAGCTTAGTGTAAAAATACTAGTGGTGGCTACTTACAGAAGCGGAAAACAAATAACTTATTTTAAATGGCACCTAATATATATAACCAAACATAACCCTAAAGGATTTAAAAATTACGCGGCAACCCTGCTTGAAGCCTCCGGCCTGTAGACCGCGCCAAATGGGGCGGAACGCACAAATCTGTACTCGTAGTCGCGATCTACAGCAGATGCGTTGCGCTGACAGATATCCCTAGCGGAATTTAGGTCGCAATAGATGCCTGTAAATAGGTCGCTACGGGAGTCGCTTACGTAAATAGCCTTCGATAATGTCGCTTTTATTGTTTTATTGCACTATTAGTTATCTGATCGGCAGATACTTGGAACTAGCTGTTTCCCGCGACTTTTTTCGTTATAAGCAAATGCGTTCGATAATAGATATCTCTAGTGGAATTTAGGTCGCAATAGATGCCTTTAAATAGGTCGCTTCGGGAGTCGCTTACGTGAATAGAGCCTGCGATAATGTTGCTTTTATTGTTTTATTAGACTATAAGTTATCTGATTGGTATATACTTGGAACTAGCTGTTGCCCGCGACTTGTTAGGCTATAATCAGATGCGTTCGATAATATTAAGATATCTTTTGCGGAATTTAGGTCGCAATAGATACCTCTAAATAGGTCGCTATGGGAGTCGCTTACTTAAATAGAACTTTCGATAATGTTGCCTTTATATCCAACTATGTTTTATTAGACTGTAAGTTATCTGCCGGATATAAACTTGGAACTACCTGTTGCCTGCAACTTTGCCCACTACAAGCAAATGCGTTCGATGATGGAATTTATGTCGCTACGGGAGTCGCCTTTGTAAATATAGCCACTGATAATGTTGCCCGTACGTACAGCAGCGCCGAACGGGTAAGTATATACTTAAAGTTATAAGAGGGATAATCACTGACAATATAAATAAATAAATATATAAGGACAAATCACACAGATTGAGTTAGCCCCCAAGTAAGTTCTTAAGAAAGACTTGTATTATGGGATACTAACTCAACGATACTAAATTTTATAACAAATACATATATAGATAAACATCCAAGACCCAGGTCAATCTGAAAAAGATCATTTTCCATCTTGACCTGACCGGGGATCGAACCCGGGACCATCCGTGTCACAGGCCGGCCGTGTTGACCGCTGCGCCACGGAGCTCGTCTATTTCTAATATCTATTTATTTTTGCTTTATTAGTAAACTGTGGTTCGAATACCACAGAAGGAGACTACCAAATTAACGTAAAACAAATAATTTACGCAAAAAAAGTAGCAACTATTCTGTCAATCACGCTCAATCATAATAAAATTCACTTCAAAAGCAAAATATTCCGGATTGGGCCGGCCGGCCTGAACAAAAATTCGGTTTCGGTTAAAATTGGGCCGATAACTGAAATAACTTCTCAAACTAAAAAGAGTAAGTTTATAATTCAAATTCGGCTTCAGAAATACTTACTTCCAAGCGGAATTTTCGGTTACGATGTCACAGGTACCTTTATTAGGTCAGGTGTTTCATCATCTTCATATAGTAGAACTTTGTTCTTGTCGGTTGTGTATTTTCCATCTCTTCCTATCCTTCGCTATCTCTTTGACTTCTCTGTACGACACGACTGGTGTTCACAAGTCTTTAATTGCTATGTTTTAAGCTTTTTTAGGGTTCCGTACAAAAGTTGAAAAACGGAACCCTTATAGGATCACTCGAGCGTCTGTCTGTCCGTCCGTCCGTCTGTCACAGCCGATTTTCTCCGAATCTACTGAACCAAATTTGATGAAATTTGGTAAGATAGTGTAATCCTTTGACCCAAACACGGATGTGCAAAGTAAATAAAGATTTTTTGAAATAAGGGTCATTTTGAAGGGCCCAATTACAAAATTTTAAAAGAAAGTTTTGCAAACCTTACTGTGTCATATATCAAATGAAAGGGCTCATTATGAGGATCTCAAAAATATCTTTTTTTGTTCGGGTAAAATCAATACTTTTGATTTTATTCACGAAAGAAGGCAAAATTTGACCATTCCCCCCCCCCCCCCCCCCTGATCTCCGAAACTACTGGGCCGAAAATTATGAAAAAATTACAAAATGTAGTTCATTCCTTGAAGATTGCAGGAAAAATAATAAGAATTCTATCACTTGAAAATTAAGTGGTAAACTCACAATAATAAGTTCATCTAGGGAAATAGTTCACTAAAACACCACTAGATGGCGCTAGTCAATTGAATAAAACATTTTTTGCACATTGTGTGTGTGTTCACGAAGCATATTGTAGGTACGGAACCCTCATTGCGTGAGTTTGACTCACACTTGGCCGGTTTTTCTTTTCATTTATTCAGTTTCTTTTATTTAGCTATTTCCAAGGGTCAGCGTTGTCATCTGTTGAATATTTATAATACAATTCCGCGGCGTTTCTTTGGGTGACACAACAGGCACTTCTTTCATTTGCAGAGACAGGCCGTGTTGGGGTGCGCCGGGAAGGGGAGGGAACTTAGAATATTAAGAAATATGTCTCGAGAAATTTCGTTTCCAAACTGTGAATTTTTAATTCTTTGAGCATTCTTAATTTAAATTAGGACAATAACCTTTTTTGTTTCATTTTACGTTCCTAGATTAACAGCTAAAAATTGGGTCCACCATGCAAAACTGTTAATAAGCTGATCGATTTAATATGAGAAGTACATTTCTTTTCATATTACGACCTATTTCGATTCAGTATGATCAGTATCTATTGGTACGTTGGAGAATATTACACGGTTACAGATTTGCACTGGGTGAATGTAGGTAGTATGTATGCAAAGTAAGTCGATGTTGTACTTTATTACACTGTACATTTAGTAAAGAACATATAGGTCTTAAATGGGCACATACTGCGATAAATTGTGGATAAATAGAAGATAATTTCATTATAAAATTTATTCGTAATTTCATTGTTGAGTAAATTTTTTTGTTAAATTTTTACTGTCCTACTACTATTGTCTTCGGTCAACTGTTACTAAAGTAAATTTCGTTCATACATTACCTCTTTTCTTAGAACCCTCCATATCCTTTCCAACTAAACTTTCTATAATACAGAACGTAGATATAGCTCCCATACATATATCTTCCGACAGTTTTATGTGTACGTTGACCATTACGACGTGACATTCCGCGCCATACATCTAGCCCTGAATGTAGGGACTGGGTCACACGTCAGTCTATTATTTATTTCTTCTAAAAAACTCCTTTAGTGGCGCTGTGCACTTTTTGTGATGGGGAAAAATGTTAAACTCACGACAGATCACGTGACCGACAGATTCGTCAGATTAAATATTCGTAAGATGGACACTTGTCCTGATCGAAAAACTACGGTAATATTCAAGTTTTCACTTCGGCACTCCCGGAGTGAAACCCGTTCTTTTTTTATTAAATACTAGCTGACCCGGCGAACTTCGTACCGCCTAACAGACAATGATTAAGTATTCATTACACATATCGAGTTTTCATTGTTTTTAAGATGTATTCTGCTATTCGGGACGGAGACAAATCCAACGAATCAATAACCATGAAAATTGGTTTAGCAGATCTCGAGTTATAAGTGTTGTAACAAACCCGTCTTTGTTTTATGTATATATATAGATATAGATAATAGATATAGATATATAGAAGATTTGATTGTTTTGAGATTTTTTTAGGTACTATTTACATTTACCACTTTGTGCCAAGTATTGGTCCTAATTCTAAATGATTTTCCAATGTGTTAAAAATAAAACTAACGTGTAATTTGAATGTACGATCCCGCAAACTTCAAAATCTCATGTATCAAGGGACTGGGCACAAACACGCTAAACGTTGCTTTTGGGTTTTATGACATTAGGCTTTGTCCACCCCGCGAGGGATAAAGACGTAATATGTATGTATAAAAATTATAGATAGGCTGGGGGATGGAAGCCCTTATTCCGATACAAACATTTGAATATAGCTACGAGTACAGTCATCCTGTATACGTAAACGTGTTTTGCGCCGCTTTATCTATTTGTTGTATTATTTACTAACCATTCACTACCGCTCTACCATTTTTGTGTCCAATGTCCAAAAAGCCTCCCTCCGACGTATATCATCAGCACGAACTGCTATTCCCGTCGCTGTGATTGACTACCGCTCTACAATTCAGTTTTGTGTCCAAAATATGTACAAAACAACCTCCCACGTATCATCGGCAGGAACTGCTATTCCCGTCGCAGTGTGCCGCCGCCTTACCCGATAAATTGTATTGGCCATAAATCGGCCACCAATACCGCGACCTGGCGCAAACTGCCGCCCTAATGGCAGCTCTAATGAAACTTTCTCATGAACTCTTTCCTTCTAACCGAGGAGTAGAGTGTGTTTGTTTACATGGGTTTGATACAAATTATAGTGACAAAATCGCTTGAAAGTGGTGCTACCTTTATCATCGGAGATATCAACTACCAGAGTAACCTTAAAAATGCGTCAAATACCGCGGCCTTGCACAAACTGCCGCCCTAATGGCAGGTCTAATGAAACTTTCTCATGAACTCTTTCCTTCTTACCAAGCAGTGGAACGTGTTTGTTTTGATGGATTTGATACGAAACAAGTATGAATTTTAAAAAATTAAACCACACTTAACTCTCTATCTCAAAAACTACGATTTCGATGAAACTTGTTATTATTAATTAAAATTATAAATTCTATTTCATACATTTTGTAGACTTGACGAATCCGAACTAAAAATAGGCTTGATGAATCGAAATATATTAACGTTTGACAAATCGAAACTACCAATAGATTTGAAAAATTGGAAACTTTGAATGGTTGGCAAAACGAAACCTTATAAACATTTGACGAACTTAAACAAAAATGGGTGATAAAAACTCACTTGACGAATCAAAACAAGGGTTTCAGGGTTGACCAATCATACCCTAACTCAAATTCTAGTTAAGCAATAAACATCGAATTTTAGTAGTTCAAAACAAAGAAACTTTGCGCAAATCCTTTTTATATCAAATCAATGTCTGGAGCGGGACTCCATACATCGTGAAGCCGCGTTTGTAGAGCGCGGGCAAATAACCCGATGGAGTACATCCATCTTCCCGAACCTCGGACGACGTGGGAAAACTAATAAATCTATGGCCGGCGTGAACTGGTTACAGTTGGCATCTATTGTTTATTTTGCATAGAAAGAGGATAGTAATTTTTATTCGTATGTTCTGTAGATTGCTTTCAATGTCTTAAAATTGTTATTTAATAAATGCTCAAAGACGTCTTTAACATTTATTAATCAACTTTCTCCTTCTTCTTCTTCGAAGACTATTCTTCTTCTTTAAAACTATTCTTCCTGAAGCGTAAAAATAGCTGTACCTCACTAGTCTTCTCCAGAATTCGACCAACTCAACGGCACGATCGTTATTCTCAAAACTATTGTGATTATTCGACTACCGGTTCTAAGTTTTCATTGCAATAGTTTTGCCGTAATTTGACAATAGTTAAACTGTGACTTTAATGTCATGAAAGCAAGAAGATAATTCTACATATATACCCGGTGAAATAAAGATCGTATCGGACCCTTTAAGGGGTGATTCAGCCCGCCAATTTGAACATTAAACAGACAGAAGTTACGGCGAAAGACAGAAACTCTTTCTATTCTTTTTATGTTTGCAGAGCTGATGCCTGATAGGTTCGAATTACACGAGCTGTAAAGTTGTTCGGCGCTCTAATTGCAGGTAGGACCGTGTTCAGGGATCCTCAAACTTTATTAGTTCGCGGCGCACTTAAAGGTTTACTAATTTATCGCTATTATGCAATCAAAATAGGAGAGAGTAACACACACACACACACAAGGTTCTATTTTTATGTTTATATGGCAACCAAAGCTAAACCACAAAAATTTATTCATTGCAACTAAAAAATATGCAACTTAGTTAATGCGGACTGGCGACCATGATGATCCCGCTTCACCTTATCTCGGTTCAGCTCATTAGTGTCACACCGTTGGATAAGATTTGACACTACTCTACTATTCTCATTTCTTCCGATCCATACATTTCACGGATCGATTGGATCGATATCATGATCGTCTTTTCCAAAGTGCATCGAAATCCATTCAGTAAACAATGAAAAGATAAAAAAGGACACTTCACGGTGCCCCTTTTCTTTGAATGATGCGTAAAGGAGCTTGTACACCTTCACCGACAGAGAAGAAATTTCCAGTAATACTACGGGTATCACTAGAGCAGAAAATCAGCGACCACCACACCACCACCCTCCGTACTGTCAAGTTGCGCCCAGCGGGTCGCGGACCATGCCGCCTGCACGGGCCCCGCGCCGCTGAAGCTGCCGAGCGCTAACATAGTGTGGACTGCGTCTAACTTCAGCGAGGAAAACCTCCGGATGTAGTCGTAACATGACGGCCTGTAGCCGACTTCATACGTGAGTGACTCTGAAGTATTTTACATATTAATAGAGCTTGTACACTTTGGGAACTCCTGGTGTAATCAATTACGGCGAGCAAATGCATGGAAAGGAACGCAATTAGACGGGTTGTGAAAGCCCGATGAAACTTTCGATGTTACACAGACATGCATGTCTACGGGCACGAAGTTTATGATAGTGATAAGGGATAGAGTTGTGGTAAGAAATGAATTAATTAATGCGGGTAGTTCGGATTTACGTTGTCAAACATGCTGTAGGTAATACGAGAAAGTGGTGCACACTTGTACAGGGTTTCTATAAAGACAAGTTCCATGGCGCAGCGATCAACACGCCTGCCTGCGACACGGACGGTTCAGGGTTCGATCCTCGGTCAGCTTAGGATTGAAAATGATGTTTTTGAGATTGACCTGGGTATCTATATATATATATACCTATATTTATTTGTATATTATAATGTATTGCATATATGTATGTTATAATGTATTTGTCATAAAATATAGTATCGTTGAGTTATGTAGTTTAGTTATATCTCGAACTTAATTTGAGGCTAGCTCAATCTGTGTGAATCATTTGTCCGTATATATTTATTTATTTAAAGCCCATGCAACTTAAAATCTTAACTTGAGAAGCATTTAGCGAAAAAACAAATGCTAAAAAAAAATTTATGATTTACGTAATTTCGTAAGTCGAAAAGTTGTTCAATTACACGGACTGAACTAGCCCTTAAAAGATACTTGTGTTGTAATGGTACCCCTTTAGATATCTGAAGCTAGTAGTAGATTAGGCGAGTTCATATTTTTGACCCTCTGAAAATCAAGTTGTATCCCAGAAAGAGTATCCCACAGTGCTATCCAAGAAATGGAAAACGATGCAGACCCCCGGTAGCTAGGTGGCTACCTAATGATAGGCAAATCGCTGGGAAGAAGTGGATAGTGAGAGACTGAGAGGGATGGCGCGGACAAAATGAGGCTTATACCAAGCAGTGGGTCGTAAAAAGGTCATCATCTTCTTCTTGTAGAGTCGAAATGGTTTCCTTTAGATATTATTACCTAATATATTATTAAGATAATGAAAATCAAAAGTAAGATAGATACAATTTGATTGTTGACGTTTTTATTAGTGGCTTCATCAATCATATTGCTATGAAAAGATTACGAAATAAACTCAACCAACAAAATAAAGGCTTACGATATTCCTTTAAATGCCTTCCAAATTATTTTCGAGTCAATCCTCCCAAATATACAATGTCACATTCACAACAATAAAATTATATCATGCAAAATTAATTCTCGACGTTTCATTTCTCGGGGTCTGTTGTGTTGTCGTTTAAAATTCTATCTGAGATATAAATTCAAAATTTGCATACACATGTCCGTATATTTGTCGAGGGCCGGGTGAAACCACAAAAGCGTCGCAGTAATCCGGTTAACCGGTTTGGCGCGTTGCCGGCGCCAAACGATGTCTGCCGGTGACAGGGGAAGGACTGCAGGCAGGTTAAATATCACAATATTCATCATTCAGGCTGAATGTGAGTTAAGTCATAAACATTTTTGTTTTAGCTTTTAGTCGCGGCTGAGTCCGCTTTGTTGTGAATCCTACGTGCGTTGCTATGTTCTATACTATATATTACTTTTAAATCTTGTTTCTAATCAATGACAGTTTTTTCGAAAGTTCGATTGAAACTTTGTGGCAGTTTGGGACATCGCGTGTATTGATGCGCGCGGTGAGGCGGGGCGCGTACTGCGCAGTGAGCTACAAAGCAAAAACTTTGGTGGCAATAAGTGCATTTTTATTAAGTTGGACAATGTTTTTTCCATCTCATTCGTGAACTCATTTCATGCAAGCAGTTTGTAAACAAGATTTTAAATTAAATGTTTAGAGGGTATCCCAGCAGTACGTTTTCTATACAAATGTATTTCTCTATTTTCTCGCTGAAAACTGCTTCTAGAGGCACATATTTTTTTTTCATAAAATCTATTACTAAAATATTTTAATTTTAATTTTGGCTCTAGATTCAGTTTTGAGCGAGAAAATAGAGAAATACATTTATATGGAAACCATACTGAAAAAATACTGCTAGGATATAACGCTCTTAAGATTTAAGAAAATGAGAAGCATGTACAGCTTATTTCGAATATAGCAAACACAAATATAGTAAACATTATATTATATAGTCGAGCTCCGTGGCGCAGCGGTCAACACGCTAGCCTGCGACACGGGGGTCCCGGGTTCGATCCCCGGTCAGGTCAAGATGGAAAAAGATCTTTTTCATATTGACCTGGGTCTTGGATGTTTATCTATATAAGTATATATTATAAAATATAGTATCGTTGAGTTAGTATCCTGCGACACAAGTTCACAACTTACTGTGGGGCTAGCTCAATTTGTGTGATATGTCCCTATATATTTATTTCAAATATTGTTATGTTTATTATAGTTCAAAATTTTTTTATAGATTGACTGTGATCCTTCGAGTAATTTGAAATTTGTATAACTTCAAAGGCTTAAAGTTCGGGTTATTGAAATTTTGCAGAAAAGGTTGTTCGGAGAGGATTGTGCGATTTTAGGTCAGTTGGGTATAACCGCAATCGTAATCCGGATAACCGGTTTTGTGTGTCCGCCATTTTGACCGGATATGACAGACGCTTCATTTCACTCTGGCTGACAAATATTATTATGTTCTATTTATTTATCTTTTAGGGCTGAGCCACACGCGCGCATTTTTTGAGTTGTATGTTGCGTAGGATGCACGTGACCAAATATCAAAAGGTAATAGATAGGCTAAACGTGGCCTGTAAGTTTTATGACCTTGGGTTCTGTCTACCCCGCAAGGAATAAAGACGTGATAGTATGTATGTATGTATGTAATAGATAGAACATAAAGCACGTATCAACACGACTAGGTTTTCTTTCATTACTAAATTACATTTTATATTAAGTTTTCTGTAGCCGAGCGAAAACAGTCCTTCAAATAAAAAAATTAACCATAACTCATAAATTTGAAATTTGTGGTGAATCGACGGGACGCGGGGGTGTTATATTGTAAAACACTATTTGGTGTGTGCTGGTTTCCCAACAGTACTCTGAACTTAACTCCTTTATTGTGGATTTTACAGATGAGTGTTTACGTAAATAGATACGTCACATGACCTTTACTTAGTCTAGTACATATTTTAGAAGATTACATTTGGAGACATCTTGACGAGCCAGTGACGCGTGACGTCACATGCTACGTCGTGCACTATGTAGGAGGATCGAAGTGATGGCAGCTGTGATAGTTGCGTGTCGGCATACACTACAAATTCTTATCTGTAGTTTTTATATCTCGAACCTTGTTAGAAGTCTGATTAAAATGTAAAATGGACTTTGAGAATGCCTGAACCTGTTCCAGCAAGCCAAAGCCTCTTTACCGCCCGCTGCAACCAATCTTGGAATTATCCGCAATTCACTTAAACTTCTGACAGGGTTTTATGTCAGGACTTGTTTGCCTTCGCTTTAATCAAATTTGCTTTGAATTATCATAGACAACGGTAAAGGATTCTGCTGAAACTTTTCACTTCTATTTAACCAATGACAAAAGACTGGGGATGTTTCAGTTTTTACAAGTTTTTCCTAAAACATATTGGGGTGTGTTTGAAGCATCGTAGCGGTAGGATTTACTCGGTTTTCTTTACTTGAAACTAGCATGATGAACTAGACGGAATTTATGTTAACTGTTTGTTTTTGTTGTGCAATAAAGGGTAATGTATTGTGTATTGTATAAAAATTTTCCGCAAGTTCCTTTCGCCGTTTTTATGGAGATATTCCAGTGCACTCCTAGAAAACATCTAAACGTCAACTGTTTAAATAATTAAAAACGCCTTTAAAAGTAAATTAAATGCGGAGAGCAAAAAGAAGGGAGATAGGCAGACGTTCTGCAGACGTATAAGTAAAAGTTAGAGACGCTCTTATCCCAAGGATCAACCAAGGATTACATAAACGTTGGTATCATATACAAAAAAAGGTAAAGGAATTTTTTTAATGTCTTGACGATATAAGGTACGCGCACTTTATGACGGGCCTCATCGCAAATATCCGCATCCGCTTAAATCCGCTGAAGCGCTCCTGTGTATTTTCATACAAAATAATCGCGCATACCACGATGCGAACCCCCCAGTCTTCAACGTTTTTATAAAAAGCCAAGCCTAGACACCGACCTGCCCCCGTAGCATGGCTCCCGCGACGCCGTTTATATCGCGCGATAAACTATTTACTTCTCGCTCTTCAGTATTGCGTAAAACAAGATGGCGATAGTCGATAAACGTTGTCGCGCGTGCCATGCTACGGGGGCTGCTTTCGTTGCTTACCTATTTGAATGACCCCTTTATTACGTAATCAATACATGAAACAGTATTTACTTACAGCAAGGTTCAAAGCCCGCTTGATGTTTTCGTGGGCCGTCGATAGCTACCGCCGATTCGTTGTAATGGCTGCCATCATGCAAGCGGTTCAGCGCAAAATTATGCAACAGGAATCAACCGCTCGGCCGAAATAAAACGAAATTCGAAAGGATGTTTTACGTGAGCAATAGAAATATATTATGTTTATGTTTGTATAAGTTTTGTCAGATTTTTCAACGAAAAAGAAAACTTCTTTTTCGTTAAAAATCTTTTTTGGCTATCTTGGACGTCGTGATATTTCATAAACTACTGATTCAGGATGCATACTTGAAAAATCAATTCATTAATTTGACCTTACGTCACAAAATGTATTAAACTCTTATTTGTTCTCATTTAACAACAGATTTTTGCTTACATGAAAATATGTTTATTTGTTATACAATAAATATGCCAACATGGCGGAAACTGGGTTATATAAACATTAATCGTTTATTTTACGTTATTTGGTCAGATTGTGTAGAAAAATATTTTTAAAGTTAAAAGCCGTTGGACAACTAGTTCTAGAGTTATCAGAACATGCATACCTACTCGTAAAATAACAAAATATGTGTCCGCTCAATTCGATTTAAAAAATTAATTGGTATGAATCAACCATAAGTTAAAAAAATAGTTGTTTACAAACAAATTTTTTATGTAGTATAAAACCTCGCAATAGTTGTTGCCAGGGTTGCTCTTTACAACATCAAATGGGGCTCAAAAGCTTTAACATACTGAATCAATACCGTTAAGGATACACGAGCATCATATTACATACATATCAGAAACAGCCTTCGCTCAAACTTGCTGTAGTCCTTTGTGTTCATGTAAAAGTCTTTATACACCAAGCCTTGTTCCATAAAAGCTATTTCGTAAAATGAAATTATCCTATTCATGATTTCTCATCCACTATTAAGATAAACTTAGTTATAATTCCAGCCTAAGAGAGGATTTACAATGTCGACTTCGCGGCGATGTATATGTTAAATAAAAAAACCGGCCAAGTGCGAGTCGGACTCGCGCACGAAGGGTTCCGTGCAAAAATACTTTTGTTGTATGGAAGCCCCCTTAATTATTATTATTATTTTAATTTTAGTATTTGTTGTTGTAGCCACAATAAAAATACATCATCATCATCAACAGGTCTTTGTTAGTCTCCACTGGAGGAGCACATAATAAAAATACATAATCTGTGCAAATTTAAACTGTCTAGCTATTACGGTTCTTGAGATCTAGCTCGGCGAATGGTAGCCGTGAAAAAGGGCTAAAATATCACGTTTATTGTATGGGAGCCCCCCTTAATTATTATTTTGTTTTGTTGTTATAGCGGCAACAGAAATACACAATCTGTGAAAATTTCAACTGTCTAGCTATTACGGTTCTTGAGATACAGCCTGGTGACGGACGGACGGACGGACATCGAAGTCTCATGAATAGGGCCCCGTTTTTACCCTTTGGGTACGGATCCCTAAAAGGAAATTAATATTTCTTTACAATACTTACATGATTATAAAACCGTATGATAGTATTTGGGTTATGATGTATACCACCGTGCTCGACATTTATATCCTTTAGATAACCTTATCTATGCTTACCATATGCAGGAAAGGAATTTATACCGGTATTAGTATTGGCATGTTGCCTAAAAATTTTTTCGTGTTGCTATGTAAAGACCAGCCAAAAATAAACACAATAGTGACAGTAATACATTTCTAAGCAAAAAACTCTTTCAGATATTAAAGTTTTAAAGACACATGTTTTTAGACGTTAATTTTTAGACGTGAAAACGCGCTGCAGATTTGCCAACATATTTGTGACGTCACAACTTTGTATTTTGTATGGGTGGCGTGAGAACTTTGTTTGGTAGCTATACTAAATATTTCGTTTGTGGTAATGGTTTCATAATAAAAATTGCTATAAATTTAGCGGACTACAAAACAGTATAATTGTAACGAAAGATTTTCATACTTTTAAAAATGGTCCTATTCACCCAACTTTAAAGAAGCTTTAACATCACTTAACGAATCGTTATCAAATAAAAAGTGTTCTTTATGGTGTTTTTAGATAGAAATTAGTATAATTGGAAATAAATTTTATATAATCTTAACATTAGGCAACTACCGAATTGCTGCATGTCGGTCGTCAGCAATGGAATTTCCGCGAAAGATGTGCAAGGAAAATTCCACTAGTATTCCACTAGTGGAATTTTCCTTGCACATCTTTCGCGGAAATTCCATTGCTGACGACCGACTGCCTCCGTGGTCCAGTGGTTAAGGCGTTTGCCTTGTTGACCCGGGGGTCGTGGATTCGATTCCCACGGGAAGCATACTTTGTTAAGTTGTTTCCAGTTTGGTTAGGATATTGCAGGCATGAATCACCTGATTGTCTGATAAGAAAGATGATTCCGTGCTTCGGAAGGCACGTTAAGCCGTTGGTCCCGGCTGCCATCTGGTAGTCGTTAAAGGAACCACGTCAGAGGCCGAGAGGCGGTTCCGCAGAACTCTGACACCGGGGTGTGCATGGTCGACTGACCGTGTCACACCTACACGAAATGATGATGATGAGAAGAACCTGACATCCTCGCTACATACAGTTTCACAGCTTCGCCATACATTTCAAACCACTTAGATAGCTTTGGTGGAAACAGTTTCACTTAACCTCAACCAACGAGCCTAAATATACACCTAGTAAATCTGTAAACCTTGCCGTTCTATATCTATCTATATATTTATCCCTCTATATATATTAATTCTTTAACGTCCTAATACACTGATAGAGTGATTCATGTGGAATGTTTGTAAGTACACACATAACGTACCCGTACATGCCCGGGCATAACCAGGGAGGACTCTAGTCAATAATATTTGTGAGGTTTTAAACTCGTTTCGCTATACAGCACTTGGTGAAACGCATCCTAATGCATTTGCATATTAATCATACCAAACTCCACAAAGAAACGGGATACCCGTACGTCTTCACATTTCTTCGCTCGAGAAGTTTCTTTGCTGTCAAATGCAAAACTACTTGAATCGGGTCGCGCACCGAATGCGATAAAGAACTGCTTGTAGAATTGATATCGATTCACATGGTAAGTACTGAGACTTGTTTACTTCAAATTCATCTTTGTATACAGACTGAGTGATTCAGAACCTACCTGGCAATATTTTATCGTCGGAATCAGAAACCAAATAGAATATAGACCGGGCAAAAAATGAGAATAGAGAAATATGAAAAAAAAAAATATTACCTCTCCCATTACAAATTCACCAATCAGCTTGGTCTAATTTTTCGCATCGCTTGTTTCCTCAGATTGTCGCCCATTTATTCGATCGGCTTTTACAATTTGCGTTTGAAAACAAGCAGCTGGTTTATACCCAGACCTGTTTTTAAGAGATTAATTTATGGCAAAACATTATTCCAAAGAAGAAACAATATACTTGCTACGATGACCCACTTGTAACATTAGAGGTTGGCAAAAACACATCATTGAATCCATGCGTAATTCATTTGTATTCAGGCCGTAACTTTATTACCGAATGCCCATCACAGCACTCATTCCACGGCTATAACGAGGATATGTGTGATATATATCACTCTGCATTATCATAGGAGCAATAGCTGCGCAAAGCTAATTGTAGATGTCTCTGTGTACGATCTTTTTTAACAAAAATATGAATATCTTTATTATATCTTTATTTATGCCTTTGAAACAATTTATTAGTGCGTAAGAATAAAGATAAAACATTTAACCTTTCGTTAACAAATGTGTAACACTCAAAAGATTATAAAGTATTCTGCAAACATAACCTGTAAAAATACCATTTGTTTATACAATAAATATATCAATTTCTCGGAAACTAGGTATGAACATTTCAATAGTTTGTTTCACGAGATTTGGTCAAAATAAGAAGAAAAGTATTTTGTATCACAAAAGTCCATTAAATTTACAGTTTGTTTCAGAACAACCGTAAACAACGCCACTCTTGACAGTTGCCGGCAATCACAACCTCTATAAGTGGCTACTTTCTATTGACCGGCTATTACGATTTGCGCGGGAAGAGATTTCTTTCTTTTAGTTATGGTAGAGCCACGCTGCCGGCAAAAAACACTTTTGCTAGTAGCATGAATGGGCCGGCTCGTCTGGGGAAGTTACACACTATCACAGAAAATCGACTTTTGAGTAATCGCGGTGAAGCTACTTTACCGCTTCTGTGCTTCGTTCGGTGAGTGAGGGAGGCCCAGGGGGGATGGGCATCCGGCGCTCTGGGGAGGGAAAAAAGGCCGTCAACGCTCTAGTCACACTCCTGGTGTTCATCACCGCTGCCCATGGACTAAGGGTCCATCGGCAGCGGTGATCACTTACCATCAGGTGACCCGCTTGCTCGTTAGCCGACCTACGCTATAAAAAAAACCAGCAGGGAAAGTCTTAAACAAATAACGAAATCGAAATACTGTTACAGAATTTGTAAAATCGAATCAGTTCCGGGATTCAATTTAGCTAGCTATATTGAGCTATATCGAACGCAGCCTGCTAGAGTATAATTGATGTCGAATTTGCATATTATCACACGCGAAATTAAACAATATTCCGAGGGCCTATAGCAGTGTGCGAAGGCAGGAAAATTAATTTGGATGTAGGTACTGCAGATTAATGCTTTTACAATATTTTTTGTTTGCATTAATTTCTTTTACTTTTCTTACTATAATTTAGGCATTATTATAGTTACGATAGTTTTATTATTAGTGGCTCTGTAAGATGTAGCGAAATCACAATGGTCGTAAGTACCATAGAACCCAATGGCGCTATATTTATTATACTTGTTTTCTTTCCAGTAATTTGCACAGCTGTTTACTTGGAAAAATTTGCTATATAAATGCTCAATTTATTTCTAAGAAACAAAAAAGATGGGAGCACGGTAGTATCCCGCAAGACGAGACAACGTAAGTGCTGGTTCTACCTTTTCTCGAAGTGTTTCTTTGTATTTTTGTACCTTTCTTTGCTAGAAAGTCTTTTATTTTCCGAATATGATATAAAATAAAGTAGCTATTTATGAAAACTAAACATGCCAAGTTTCAAATGTCTATTGATTATTCATATCTGAAATACCTGATTTAATCTCTCACGGACTGGTTATTAAAAACTGTTAGGGTAGGTACTTCCTAAAGTTTTTCATGTAAAGTAACTTATTAACACGAGTATATATTGATTGCACTATAAAAAATCCTATTGGCAGTGGCAGAAAATTTACGCCTTGTGAATTATTTTCTGTTCATAAGCTGTGACTATGTCACTCTTATGAAACAGCCAGGCCACACATTTTGATTAGGGTTTGTAAAGATTCACGCGGAACGAAACACGCTAAGAGTTATTTTGAGTTGAATTAGGAGCTTGCCTCTCCATTAGATCTGATATTTTTTACAGTGCAAGCAATATAAACTCGTCTTGGCGTTACTTTACATGAAAATGTATTTGGTCGGATTCAATTTTAAGCTCCAAGTAAATCGTTCTTTTAACCGAAAAAATCCTTTGAGACTTTCCAACATATGTTTTAGAAAAAACAAAGTTCTTAAAGCACTGATTAAAATGTCTAGACGTTCTTTGTTCCAAAACACACATTTTATAAGGGAAAATAAAATAAACCGAACGAAAATCAATTAATCTTCGTCTACCGTTCGAGGAACGCTCAGAACTCACTTGAGTGATATGGGCTTTTGTGTTTTAGCAATTCTATGAATGGCTTTAGATCTCCAGATTTCGGAATATAATAGTCATTCTCTTTAAATATTGAAACAGTAATTCATTTTGAACAAAAAAGATGTCTCAAAAGAAACTAGCCCTGTAAAAGCTTTTAGAATGGTCGAACTGACACCCTCTATTCAGTAAAATAATATTGTCAGCATCTAAGGTCTTAGCTGAAGTTTTCTTTACATTGTTTGAGTAATTTGCACAAGGTAACTTATTTGATATTCTGACAATCATAGCGAAACAGGCCAAACAGGTAAAATAATGAATATACCAGCACAAATTAAGTACTGTCGGTATACTGAATTTCCTATTGATTCACGTAACATCAGTTCCATTACCCGCAAAAGAGGTTCATGGCATGAATACGAAGGCACTAGGATAATCTACCTCTATACAAAATGTCTATACCGCAACTAAGTAATTTGTTTGTGCGTACGTCTGCCGCCTGGCGTTACTTTCGTTAGAAACGACAACTTCATCCGGTAATCCTCTTGAGATGTGTGGATTTTATCACTACAATGTGACTCATTCACATTATCACTGCAACCTATAAAGTCAATTTATTCACTACGACGAACATAAGTGTAGCATACTCCGGTTATGTTACACAATGCACTGGCTCGATAACACACTATGCACGTAAAGACCCCCACAGTGTGCGTGAAACAGTGTACACGTACGTAACGTACGAGTAGACTACAGTATGCATGGGTTTCATCCTCCATGTTCAAAATGATCGAGCCTTTTGAGCGACAATGGCATTATTTAAATCAAATATCAGTTGACGCGCGTCCGAGGCTGACGTTCGCAAACGAAGCCAGCCAGCGGATACACACTCCGGTCTGCTCGGGATGGGACGATTTGTCACACTTTTTGCTAAATGTAAATACGTAATTTGTATTTGTATACACGCCTACCGTTAATTTTATTACAGATGACAACTTCCTCCTATATCCAGACAAACGTATGCATCTATGGGTTCATCTTCCGCGTTCAAAATGAACGAGCCTTTTGAGCGACAATGGCATTATTTAAATCGAATATCAGTTGGCGCGCGTCCGAGGCTGACGTTCGCAAACGAAGCCAATCAGCGGATACACACGCCGGTCTGCACGGGATGGGATGATCTTGATTTTGCTAATCGAAGGGCTTTTCGATTGTTTGGCATTGTGACAAGTAAGGACGATGATTTTTGTAATAAGTTTATTGCAAAAGACTATTGTTTCAAAAAAATCCTGATCGAATGATAGGTATTAATACGATTCGGGGTTTATTCGTCAGTGTTACTCGTACCCTCGACATATCCTTTAAGGAGTGACACACCCTACCAGTATAAACGATTTTGGAATAAAACGGCTGTGATAGAAAGACATTACGAATCTATTAGGGTTCCGTTTTGTCCCTATAAATGGAATCCTAAAAATGTGCAGTGCTTATACCTACATTAATAATAGTGTTAGTCAATATCAGTTATTAATCAATAAAAATCTCAAATATTCGTACAAATACGAAATTCCAGCAAATACGTATGAAGCTATAAGTTTTAAACGTAAGTCTGGTGCTTTGCCTTTACATATATATATTCAGTCAAATTTTGGCTTGTATGTTACATACCACAATGTTCTTTGTTTCATATTCTGACATATTAATAACTTGAGGCGTGGTTATGCACATTTTTACAGAATGCAAGCTTCTGTCTTACATCAAAGATTTTCCAAATATATAAAAGAACAAACTGAGTGTGCAATTACATTTACAGTAAAAAAGCAAGATCAAATAAGTGCTACAGGTCCTTTCATATTTCTTAACTGAATTCATATATGCAGCGAGATGTTACCACACATTTTACTTACGTTTGACTTTATCTTGAGTCCTAACGAAAGATTCTTAACAATAAAATTTTCACCAGATCTGATCAAACTGTATAAAAGTGTCTCACATAGTTTCAAGACCAGCGTCTACAAACAGCAGCCAAGACCGGCATCAACAGGTCGATGAAAATCACAGTCATCATCATCATCCGAACGCGGTGTCCCGGTTGCTTCTTGAGCCGCTTGGCTTTAAAGCCCGGAGTACTGATCTGGTTAATAAAGTGAAGCGACTGTCGTCTGACCTCCATAATCTTTCAACAGGGGAACCCGACCTAAAAGATCATTGAAGGGACCCTCGGCTTAACGTGCCTTTTAAAGCAAGGAATTATCTTTCGTTCAGACATTTAAGTGATTCAAGCCTGCAATATCCTAATCACACCGGAAACATCTAATTAAATTTATGCTTCCCGTGGGATTCGAACTCACGACCTTCGGATCTTAAGGCGATCGCCTTAACCATTGAACCACGAAGGCAGTAATTCACAGTATCAGATTGAAATACAAACAAGAGGTATAAGTGCATCTTTATGTCGTTTAACATGTTTCATCGTAGCAACTGCACTTTTTAATAAACAAGTTTATAGCCATAACTTTCGCACTCAAAATGTTATACGATTAAACAAATAACAGTTACTCCAACGAGTTTACAGCATTCTACAGTTTGCTACATTGTAATAGCTGCCAGAATAGCTTGCGCGCCTCCACGTAACGCTCACCTTATTAAATTCCGCATTTGAGCATTGCAATAAATTAGCGAACGTCCCGACTCCACTCGTAATGAAAATATATTGGAGGATAAAGATAACCAGGACGTGACGAGATAGCTCTGTAATTATAACGCTGTAAATTACGTTAAATACACACTGCCAGTATTCATGATAGCGCGATCTATTATCAAAATAAATTGAGAGACAAAATGGCATCACACTCATTACAACTTGTGTCGATATTGCTTGACTAATACTAATTAATTATACTTTTAAATATTAGTAAAAGAAAATGTAACGTATTATTATTGCTCTAGTAAAATTGTGTATTTTCTGAGTAAAATAAATTATAGTGACTATCATCAAACGAGCAACTCGTTTGCCCATGAATACACGATACAAGATTTTTTTTCTTTGGACGTAGCATTTTCTCCACAGTAAAATATATTAAGTACTATTGTTTTGATAGGCTGAGTAGACACACTCAAAGATATATTAACATATTGTTAGTAACGAGTAACGAGAAATCACGATAAAGCTTTATAAGTAAGTATGTATTTGAGACTACATCTCTAATACTATAAGTTGAAGAGTTTGTTTTTTTTTTTGGTTGAATGGGCTAAACGCAGGAACTCTGGACCGGTTTCAAAAAATCTCTCACCGTTGAATAGGTGGGTGCGTCAACACCGAGTGTCCTAGGCTTTGTATGTACCAAGAGCGAAGCCGGGGCGGACTGCTAGTAGGTAAGTACATATAGGTAAGTATGTCATTCTGCCAAAAATCCGACTGTAGGAACCACAGAAAACAAATATTCATGTTTTTAGGACTTCTTTTTTAGGGTTCCGTAGTAAACTAGGAACCCTTATAGTTTCGCCATGTCTGTCTGTCTGTCTGTCTGTCTGTCTGTCTGTCTGTCTGTCTGTCTGTCTGTCTGTCCGTCCGCGGTTTTACTCAGAGACTATAAGTACTAGAAAGCTGTAATTTGGTGTGAGTGTGTATATTAATCATGGCAAAAAAGTCGTAGAAAAAAACCTTGAAAAAATATTTTTTTTTGGGTAGCTCCCATACAAGTAAAGTGGGGGAGTAATTTTTTTTTCTCTATTTACCCATCGTGTGGGGTATCGTTAAAAAGGTCTTTCAAAAATATTGTGAGGTTAAGAACACCATTTTTCGATTTAGGGATCCGTTTCCGAAATATTTGGTTTTAAAGTGCAAAATTTTGTTAGAGGTACGTGTCCCCTCCCCTCTATCTGCTAAACGGTTATATATGGATACGTGAAAAAAATTACAGCAATAGTATATATACTGAATTTGAAAGGAAAACTATCAGAGCTGGGTACTAAGTGCAAACTAAAAAGTTATAGGCAACCAACTTATAAAATGTACTGGAAAATGTAAAATTTCATACAATCTTCATTGTTAGATGTTTTTGGTCGTTAGACTGTGAGGTGTGAGTGTAAACAGTGTGAACTCAAAGTTGTCATTCGCAACTACGGAACCCTACACTGCGCGTGGCCCGACACGCACTTGGCCGGATTTTTTTATCAATAGTAATCAAACAATGCTCTTTGCTGTTAAAATAAATATTTTAAAACCACGCACACCACGCACCACCTGCGCAGTTTAAAAATCAATTGTTCAGAGTGAAATTTGTTCAGGGATTTTTTTTGAAATAAAATTGGATATTGGATCTCGTCGATGTTCTTTTGCTATTGTGTGATGGTAACTTTAACCCGAGTTTTTTCTATTTAAATATCTGGGGTATCTTATCTTACTAATATCATAAATGTATAAGTTACTTACATTATGTGGCATGCTTAGCTTAGCATGTATGTGGGATGTGTTACTCTTTCACGCAAAGACAGATGTTGATTATACTATAATTATTATAAGTGAGACTTTCTCACTAAATTTGTCCGTTTAAAAGCAGAAAGGGATATTCAGTAAACAACTTAGTTAAATAATATTACTTTAGACCATTGAATTATCCTCATATAAATAAATCCCAAATAATCGAAAACACCTTCGATTAAGATAAATTAGAAGCCAATGAGATCTTATTGAGATGCAGTATGATTTTATTGCACTCTGGGTGAATTCACAAAGGTATCTTTAATGATAATTTGCTCTAGATTGTACCTAGGCAAAAATGTATTCTTTTAGCTACTCTATCGCAATAGGTTGGCCTGTAATGATAGATGTAAGATTTAAATAAATATAAAGACAAACGAATAAACCCCATTCCATATAGCTTCGTGACTTTTGTTCCGGTGTATTTTTTCCATTAAAAAGTCTATCGTAATAAACGTATACGACAAATAGATCATCGTCCTTACTTGTCCCAACGCCAAACATTCGAAAAGCCCTTCGATTGGCAAAAAGTTTGACAAATCATCCCATCCCGTGCAGACCGGCGTGTGTATCCGCTGATTGGCTTCGTTTGCGAACGTCAGCCTCGGACGCGCGCCAACTGATATTCGATTTAAATAATGCCATTGTCGCTCAAAAGGCTCGATCATTTTGAACGCGGAGGATGAAACCCATTCATACGTTTGTCCTAGTGAATAAATTAACTTTAAAAGTAAATTTTAGTGATAAAATCCACTCACCAGGGGATCACCGATGGAGGTGATTTTGGGTCGGTACAGTCAGAATCAAACTTGATGGTGGTTTGGAACATCGCGCGAGTCGTTGCGCAGAACACCATATTAGGTTCAGCGGGGCGCGTACTGCGCAGTTTGCAGCTCATATCCGGGCTGCCATAACTGCAGACTGTACACAGCAAAGCTTTTTTTGTGGACGCCAGTGAATTCGATAACATCCTGTATAGGTACGAGTCACAAACTAAGACGAAGATTGTAAGTATTACGTAGAACATCCTCGTCTTCATCGTCACTTACCTTCAGGTGAGATGGGACACAAATGCCTAATTAAAGAAATGAATCAATAAATAAATAAATAATTCAATAATTAATTTAAAAACAATAGATTATCTCACATATCAGATGACCAACTGCCTTATGTTTCTCCAGGCATTAGAGTCCATAGACATTGGATCGAGGTAACGATGATTTCATACTCAATTGACGCGTGTTCTATGCCTTAATATTCATTCGGCAGTACGCGATGTGAAATTGTAGGAGCTATTACATGTTGTTCCTTTGCTGTAAATGTAATTGGACACTCTGTCTGTTCTTTTGCATATTTGGCCAATTTTTGATGTAATACAGGCTCGTCGTGTTCGGCGAAGACATAAAACACGCGTCACGTTTTTAATATATCAAAAATGAAACAAAGAATATGTAATATGGAGTGAGGCATGACTGACGAAACCGTGAAGTTACTCTTTTTATGTTATGTACCAAATTTTATGTGAAAAGATTGGAACACGTTATGACGTTTGGGATCCAGTGCCAGAATATTCTAATATCTATGAGTGCCAGTGCAATTTGCATAAAACTATTCTTAGCAAAGCAACTGACATCATCATCATCATCATCAGGTCTTTCTAGTCTCCACTGCAGGAGCACGACCCTCTCTGTACTGCCAGAGCCATATACTAGTCTGAGTAGTCAGAGGATTTGGCCTACACTCTCCACGCTGACCAGACGGGTTGGAGAGGTCTCTTTGATGTTTATAAGCTTTGTTTAGCTTGTGTTTCCTAAGTCGCCTTTTACGACATCCACGGGATGACTTGGAGTGGTCCTATTCTACTCTGCAAAACACACGGCAAAACTGACAACAATACATCAAAATCCTTGTTTATATAAAACAATGTATACGAACATGCTACCAAAAGCAATTTAATTACTAATTCTCATGTGAAACTATCAACGCAGTGCATAATACGAATACATCTGCAAATACACTTGTAATGCACTCACGAAACCGAGGGAGTCTATAGTTTGTACATAGATGTTCTGTTATTAAAATGTTCATTTAGAATTTCAGTAGTTTAAAATTTTTTAAGTCTTATTGTTTGAAGTCAAAATTCTTGTTTATATAAAATAATGTGATACGAACATGCTTCCAAAAGCAATTTAATTACTAACTCTCATGTGAAACCATCAACGCAGCGCATAACTGGCATACAACTGCAAATAAACTTGTAATACTCTCACGGAACCAAGAGAGTTTGTAGTTTGTACATAGAGGTTCTGGTATTAAAATGTTCATTTTACATGTTTGGTAAAGACAGCGTTAACTGAAAATGTAGTGTAAAAAGGTACTATCCTAATCCTAACTAATATTATAATGCGAAAGTGAGTATTTGTTTGTTTGTTTGTTACTCTTTCACGCCGTATCTACTGAACCGATCATCATGAAATTTTGCATACACATAGGTTAGGGTACTAAGAAGGACAAAGGCAGTCTAGGGCCTCGTAGCACAAAATTTAAAATGATGTCTCAGTTTTGTTTAAAACGATTTATTTACAATGGGGCAGCACTGGACCATGTGTCCCCCTAAAGTGTGGGAGTATCAGACCCTCAACTGTGGGAGCATATTGCATGTAGTATAATGCAGTTTTTTAAAGCTGGGGACGCAATAATCTTATAATCTCTCAATGTGACTACATCTCACGCTCTACCGACCATTACAGGTAGGGTTGCCAGGTCTTCAGTGAATAGCCGAGCCGGACAGAGCAGCCAGCTTAGCCGGACATTTGGGTAACAAAGGCTATATTTAAGTCGTAGACGTAGTCGCGTAACACACATTTTTTGATGCGAATAAGGCAGTGGTTTGTGACCAAAAAATATTCCTAAAGTATATCAATCTCCATAAAAATGGTCAAATTTAAGAAGCCTTACCAAAGCCGGACAAGTTGGACTCCGACTAATTTGGCCGTACACACAACCAAAAAGTATAGCTTTGTCCGGCTTTACCCGGACACCTGGCAACCCTAATCACAAGACATGCTAAGAGTGAGTCATTCACCGATACTTCCTTTTTAGTACAGAGAGAAGAGAGATGGGCAACTTAATTTATTATATTACATATGTGTATGATTTAATGATCTATCGAGATTGATGAGCATTGAGCACAGTCAAAAATACTGCGTACATTTATTAATTAGCAATTCGTAGGTGCGAAAAACGAAGCGACGAGCTATAGGTTACCTATATAACGCAAGAATATGCAAAGCTATGCTCGTGAGATACAGCCTGGTGACAGACAGACGAGCGTACCTTTTGGGTACGGAACCCTAATTAAAAAAATTGACGTTTATTTTGTTGCCTTATCATGATAAACACGGTCTCAAAGTCCTCAACAGTTCTTAGTACCGTCAAAAAAAAATCAAAATCACTTTATTGTAGAACACAGGTAAGAAATAAGATGTTACAATATACATATAGGCCACCATGTTCTGCCCATATTGGACGTACAATAGTTTTAGAAAATAAAATTATCAATACAAATCCTATAAATTATTATCATTTAACTGAATTTTTAAAAATTACATTAATTGGTCAAAATTAGTCAACAAATTTATCATTTAAAAAATCGTCAATATAATAATAACATTTTTCAGTCAGAAATAATCTTAATATATGTTTCACCGTTCACATTGTTAGCGACACTGACTGTTATCATATTCATTTATTTCTGGACGACTGTAACGAATGAAATTGGTATGTAAAGCTACTTAAAAAACAAAGATTTAAATAAATCTGTTATACCTAGCCGACTCTAATGTTATAGGTACGATTCGTGTCTGAGAAGTTTAAACCTGTAAGTGGTGATCACGTTAGAGCCGTCTCAGCTGCAGTGTTTACGGATCAGGCTGTTTGCTTACTGGAATTGCAGTTCTATAGAATGAACTAAGTATCTACTATGTTTCCGTAAAGGCACCTTAACTACCGTACAAGCTTTACGGTAAGGCAAGAGTAGTCAGTGTTATATGTACGTCCTTTTATTCCATCAGTTGGACCATTCAATTTAATAAACCCATATTTTCCTGACACGTAGATTAACTGATAGGTCTCTCATACATAGGTATATGAAAAACTTAGCTATTTTCTTGACTTATGTCTCAATTCTGTACTTCATCATCATCATCATCAGGTCTTTTAGTCTCCACTGCAGGAGCACGACCCTCTCTGTACTACCAGAGCCATATATTAGCCGGAGCAGTCAGAGGATTTGGCCTACACCCTCCACGCTGGCCAGACGGGTTGGAGAGGTCTCTTTGATGTTTAAAAGCTTTGTTCAGCTTGTGTATCCTGAGTCGCCGTCTACGACATCCACGGGAAGACTTAGAGTGGTCCTATTCTACTCTGCCGGGAACCTCACGGCTGTTCTTATTTTCGCCAATATATTTATTGATTGGTGTGTAACCTCAAGCAAAGTCACTCGATAAGCAAAAAATAAGTCAATTCTCGGTGACGCACCCACAGCCTCTGATGCATATAAAATATTCCAAATATCCATTTTATTAATAAAATTACTTATGACGGATTAGCGTTTATTACATAAAACCTCATATCTTTGCAAAATTTAACGGATATATTCCAAGAATTCTTCGTGAATTGTTTAAATGTGTAACAATCGCAAATACATTTTGTTCCAGATTTTGATATACTTCAACCTTCAGCTATTTGCAATGAAAAAAATTGCATAAGAACAGTTGGGGGGAAATAAAGCTTTAAATAAATGAATATATACGGACAAATCACAGAGATTGAGCTAGTCCCAGAGTAAGTTCGAGACTTGTGTTATGGGATACTAATTTTATAACATATACTTATTAAGATACACATCAAGACCCAGGTCAATCTGGAAAAGATCATTTTCTATCTTGACCTAACCGGGGATCGAACCCGGGACCATCCGTCACATCACTGCGCCACGGAGCACCTTTAAAACATAAAATCTGTTCGTAGTTGGGGCAGGCGTATCTGCCTCTGACTGTACCTGCTCTTTCCATGACCGAGTCAATGGGCAGCAGTTCAACTAATATTTTACACGGCCTTTTAGCTCTCGGTTTATGATTTGCCCTAGTCTACATTCACTAAAAATAAACACAGTAACCATACGACTTATCGAATATCTAAATCTAATAAAAAAATTGACGTTTATTTTGTTGCCTTATCAATCATGATAAACACGGTCTCAAAGTCCTCAACAGTACTTAGTACCGTCAAAAAAAAATCAAAATCACTTTATTGTAGAACACAGGTAAGGAATAAGATGTTACAATATACATATAGGCCGCCATGTTCTGCCCATATTGGACGTACAATAGTTTTAGAAAATAAAATTATCAATACAAATCCTATAAATTATTATCATTTAACTGAATTTTTAAAAATCACATTAATTGGTCAAAATTAGTCAACAAATTTATCATTTAAAAAATCGTCAATATAATCATAAAATTTTTCAGTCAGAAATAATTTTAATTTATGTTTCACCGTTCACATTGTTAGCGACACTGACTGTTATCATATTCATTTATTTCTGGACGACTGTAACAAATGAAATTGGTATGTAATGCTACTTAAAAAACAAAGATTTAAATAAATCTGTTATACCTAGCCGACTCTAATGTTATAGGTACGATTCGTGTCTGAGAAGTTTAAACCTGTAAGTGGTGATCACGTTAGAGCCGTCTCAGCTGCAGTGTTTACGGATCAGGCTGTTTGCTTACTGGAATTGCAGTTCTATAGAATGAACTAAGTATCTACTATGTTTCCGTAAAGGCACCTTAACTACCGTACAAGCTTTACGGTAAGGCAAGAGTAGTCAGTGTTATATGTACGTCCTTTTATTCCATCAGTTGGACCATTCAATTTAATAAACCCATATTTTCCTGACACATAGATGAACTGATAGGTCTCTCACGTACATAGGTATATGAAAAACTTAGCTATTTTCTTGACTTATGTCTCAATTCTGTACTTCATCATCATCATCATCAGGTCTTTTAGTCTCCACTGCAGGAGCACGACCCACTCTGTACTACCAGAGCCATATATTAGCCGGAGCAGTCAGAGGATTTGGCCTACACCCTCCACGCTGGCCAGACGGGTTGGAGAGGTCTCTTTGATGTTTAAAAGCTTTGTTCAGCTTGTGTATCCTGAGTCGCCTTCTACGACATCCACGGGAAGACTTAGAGTGGTCCTATTCTACTC
Organism: Rhodophaea formosa; assembly: GCA_963082605.1. Classification (NCBI taxonomy): domain Eukaryota; kingdom Metazoa; phylum Arthropoda; class Insecta; order Lepidoptera; family Pyralidae; genus Rhodophaea; species Rhodophaea formosa. The sequence continues at coordinate 22,549,404 of OY720204.1, forward strand.
TGCCGGGAACCACACGGCTGTTCTTATTTTCGCCAAAATATTTATTGATTGGTGTGTAACCTCAGGCAAAGTCACTCGATAAGCAAAAAATGATAAGTCAATTCTCGGTGACGAACCCACACCCTCTGATGCATATGAAATATTCCAAATATTAATTTTATTAATACAATTTCTTATTACGGATTAGCGTTTATTACATAAAACCTCATATCTTTGCAAAATAAAACGGATATATTCCAAGAATTCTTCGTGAATTGTTTAAATGTGTAACAATCGCGAATACAATTTGTTCCAGATTTTGATATATTTCAGCTATTTGCAATGAAAAAAATTGTATAAGAACAGTTGGGTGGAAATAAAGCTTTAAATAAATAAATATATACGGACAAATCACAGAGATTGAGCTAGTCCCAGAGTAAGTTCGAGACTTGTGTTATGGGATACTAACTCAACGATACTATATTTTATAACATATACTTATTAAGATACACATCAAAGACCCAGGTCAATCTGAAAAAAGATCATTTTCTATCTTGACCTAACCGGGGATCGAACCCGGGACCATCCGTGTCGCAGGGTGGCGTGTTGACCACTGCGCCACGGAGCACCTTTAAAACATAAAATCTGTTCGTAGTTGGGTCAGGCGTATCTGCCTCTGACTGTACCTGCTCTTTCCATGACCGAATCAATGGGCAGCAGTTCAACTCATATTTTACAAGGCCTTTTAGCTCTCGGTTTATGATTTGCCCTAGTCTACATTCACTAAAAATAAACACAGTAACCATACGACTTAACGAATATCTAAATGAAGGCGTAACTCTTAGCTCGGTACACTCCAATTCCCGTCAGTAATTATAAACGAGAAAGTTGCGTGTGTAAGCCCTAGTCAACCGTTGGAGGCCGACGTAGAATATAATGACCAATTGTTTATTTTACAAAAGTAATGAAAAATACGATTTATTTATCCATTGTGGACGTTTGAAATTATTACCGCGAAAGATATCAATGAAACAAGCACAGAACCGTAGAAAATGGCGGGAAAAATTGCAGTCCTGGATCCATGGACCTATTTATAATATCGACCGGGCGCGGGGAAGTCTCAAGTGACGTCCACTTTTAACGTTACATGTGTGCGTTGCACCATAAGTATACTAATTGACATTTGAAAAGTTTGACATTCGAACAGGGGGAAATGTAGTAAAAATAACATGCATTATTAATGTTGATGTGTTTGTGATCTTGTGCCGCGACACGGTTGCATCCGTCAACTGTTACCGTTTAATATTCCCAAACCCATTATTCTTAGATCCATGGCAGCACGCCGCTGACGTGGGCTGAGAATGATGATGATGATTGTTTAAGATGATCACGAAGTACACTTTTAAAACTTAGTCACGTGTTTGCGCTAAGGACTGTACGAATAGCGATCTTCGCGTTCACGTATCAAGAAAACGCGTTCCGCCCACAGTACGATCTCGAACACACGGTAATTCGCCCCGAGCAAACATAACCTTCTATTGTTTTACGAGCCACCATTTAACAGTCAATTTTTATAAAGACCCCTTCTCACGACACCGCGGCATAAATATCACATGCGTTCGGCGTGCCCTTGGGAAATCTGGATGAAACCCATCCGTTCGATTCACTACTGACTGTGTAAGTGGGCCTTTGTAATTTTGAGTAATTCCTTTTAGCATTGATGTATGGATAGAGGAATGATATTAGCAAAAGGGCATGTGAAGTGTTTTAGGGGATAATGCTTGTTTATAAATCTTAATTTATAAAATAACCCTTGGGGATGGCCTGTCCCTATTTTTTATTAAAATAAATTTTGTTCTTTTGTTACGTAAAATTAAAATTTTTCATAGGTATTTTGTATATGTTTTTTTTTTAATAAAACAATCTAGAGAAAATCTAGAAATAAGTAAATGTGATTTATATTTTTATATTACTGTAAGAAAAAGTATTTCATTTCAGCCTATGACTTCCGTGTTCCTTTTTAGGGTTCCGTACAAAAATTGAAAAACGGAACCCTTATAGGATCACTCGAGCGTCTGTCTGTCCGTCCGTCCGTCTGTCACAGCCGATTTTCTCCGAATCTACTGAACCAAATTAGGTGAAATTTGGTAAGATGGTGTAATCCTATGACCCAAACACGGATGTGCAAAGTAAATAAAGATTTTTTTGAAATAAGGGTCATTTTCAGGGGCCCAATAACAAAATTAAAAAAAAAGTTCTGCAAACCTTACTGTGTCATATATCAAATGAAAGGGCTCATTATGAGGATCTCAAAAATATTTTCGTCCGGGTAAAATCAATACTTTTGATTTTATTCACGAAAGAAGGCAAAAATTGCCCCCCCCCCCCCCCCTGATCTCCGAAACTATTGGGCCGAAAATTTTGAAAAAATTACAAAATGTTGTTCATTTCTTGAAGATTACAGGAAAAATAATAAGAATTCTATCACTTGAAAATAAAGTGGTAAACTCACTATAATAAGTTCATAGGGAAATAGTTCACTAAAACACCACTAGATAGCGCTAGTCAATTGAATAAAAGATTTTTGCACATTGTGTGTGTGTACACGAAGCATATTGTACGGAACCCTCATTGCGCGAGTTTGACTCACACTTGGTCGGTTTTTTATTTGTTTTAAAGCTATAGTTTTGGAGAAAATATGGTTGATGAAGCGGCAAAGAAGAGTAAGTCAATGCGGTAACTTACTAACGTAACTATGCTGTCCTCCTTTCCTTTGACACAGAGAGAATTTCCTGCCTTTGTGAAGTCATACGACTAAATGCATTTATGAATGGTAATTTTCAAAGAATTTTCTTTAGATGTGCAAAAAAAGTCATCAAAAATGTAATGTGTGACAGAAAACAGTAATGAAAAGGAGGTGTATGCGATAAACCTTGCCCATCATCATCATATAATTTGTGACATAAAATGGAGTACCCGGGAACTTTACAACAATACTGTCCTTATTATACTGTTTAAAAGAGTTTTTTTGGGTGTTTCTTTTCTGCAGTGGTCAGTTCCGAAACGCTTAGCTAGCTAGCTGTAGCTTTAGAACACTAATTAATAATTAATAATATAAACGTATGTCTAAGTAAATGAAAAATATTTAAATTACGAAATGACGTAAAAAAGGTGCCTGAAAAGGCCTATTCTCTGATTAAAATTAATAATATAAATAAACGTATGTCTAGGTTAATTAGTCCAGTGGTTAAGGCGTTTGCCTTGTTGATCCGGGGGTCGTGGGTTCGATTCCCACGGGAAGCATACTTTGTTAAGTTGTTTCCAGTTTGGTTAGGACATTGCAGGCATGAATCACCTGATTGTCTGATAGGAAAGATGATTCCGTGCTTCGGAAGGCACGTTAAGCCGGTGGTCCCGGCTGCCATCTGGTAGTCGTTAAAGGAACCACGTCAGAGGCCGAGAGGCGGTTCCGAAGAACTCTGACACCAGGGTCTGCATGGTCGACTGACCGTGTCACCTACACGAAATGATGATGATGAATTATAAAATGACGTGAAAAAGGCCTATTTTCTGAATGACATCTTTGAATCTAATACAGAAATAGTTTCCTGGGTTTATGACGTCGCACGACTAAAAGCGTTTATGGAAGGATTCTGATATCTATGGGTATTATTTAAAAGAGTTTTCGTTAGAGCAGGCAAAAAATAGATTTTAATTCAATATTATGCGGCCGAGTGCTTTGAGCGCGACCATTATTTTGCATTCCAATGACGCGTAGTGCAGTGCGGTGTGACCGTATTAAGGTGGCCCTTCCCCGACCGACTATCGTCAACGCGAGCATGGTCGAAAAGCTTGTTCCGTCCAGCGCAATGTCAGATAAAGAGGCAAAGCGAAAAGAGCCCCTTGCCCTCGTCTCCCGCACACCTCTTACTGCCACATGGAGACAAGCTAGTGAGTACGCAAAGACATTGAATGAAAAATAATGTGCGGAAATTTCATTAAACTTGTTTCAAGAAATACGTGTTTATTGGTAAGCCTTACAAGTTTATGAAAAATACCTTGTACATCTAGAATCTCCATTACATTTGCAAGGTTTCTAAAGAAATATTTTCTTTACTGTTACAATTAATGAGTACATTATAAACGCCCAAAGTTCACATAAAATTTTTGCAAAAAAGCGGATTTTTGGAGGCTAATACTGAAGTTGTTTCTCCAAATTTAGATTTTTCGTTTTGATAGAAACCTAGATAAAGTGCAAAAGATACCTATTAGTGGAAAATCTTCAAAGTAAGATTTGTCACACCACCATAATCACGTACGAGCGTTTGTATGAAAAGATAGACGGGTTGGCCGCCCTTAAACGTAAAGTCCGAACCATATGCTTTTCTACATATTTTAGCTTATATAGCTTTGTTTTGTTTGTAACAAATACGAGATAATTTAATCATGATCTACGCAAGTGTTTACTTAAGTGAAAATGTAATGTCATCATTTTGTGTAGGTGACACGGTCAGTCGACCACACACACCCTGGTGTCAGAGTTCTTTGGAATCACCTCTCGGCCTCTGACGTGGTTCCTTTTACGACTACCAGATGGCAACCGGGACCAACGGCTTAACGTGCCTTCCGAAGCACAATGTAATGTAATAAGCATAAAAATTACAATACTTACACAATCAATGTCCTTTGTGATGTCGTAAAACTAAATGTGTTTATGGAAGGGTTTTATTTAAAAGACTTTTCTTTAGAACAGGCAAGAAATCCATTCTAATTCAATACGTTTATATTATAATACGATGCGGTAGAGTGCTTTGAGCGCGACCATTATTTTGCATTCCAGTGACGCGCAGTGCAGTGTGACCGCACTGAACGTAAATTCCTAACCGTATGGTTTTCTACATACTTTAGCTTATATAGCTTTGTTTTGTTTGTATCAAATCCAAATCCTAACTTTCTAACTAATTTTATAAATGCGTAGGTTTGTTTGTTTATTTGTTTTTTACGCCTTCACACCGTATCTACTAAACCGATCATCATGAAATTTTGCATACACATAGTTTAGGGTTGAGAAGGACATAGGCTATATATCACGCGGGCGGAGCCGCGGGTAACAGCTAGTATTAGATAAAATAATCTTGATTTCTAATCTACTCAAGTGTTGACTTAAGTGAAAATGTAATGTAATAAACATAAAATATACAATACTAACACAATCAATGTCCTTTTTGATGTCGTACGACTAAATGCGTTTATGAAAGGTATTATTTGAAAGACTTTTCTTTAGAACAAGCAAGAAATCGATTCTATTTAATACGTTGCGGCAGAGTGCTTTGAGTGCGACCATTATTTTGCATTCCAGATACGCGTAGTGCAGTGCGGTGTGACTGCACTGAACGTAAAGTCCTAACTGGATGCCTTTGTACATACTTTAGCTTTTACAGCTTGAATAAAGTTTTGTTTTTAAGAGGTACGAGATAAAATAATCTTATTTTCTGTTTTACCCATGTGTTAAACATTACTATCAATCACTATAGTATAAAACAAAGTCGCTTACTGATGCCTGGCTGTCCCTATGTATGCTTAGATCTTTAAAACGAAATCTGACAGATTCAGATTTCTCTTCGTCCTTAAATCATATTGTCGCTGACCGACTATAATATGATCCTTCATGTTCCTTTACCTTTTCCCACTTTTTATGTGGGGTCGGCACAGTATGTCAGTTCTCTCCTTTTTTTCTGTCCTCTACTTGACTTGATACTGTTTAAATTAATTTATTTTGCGGCGTTTTCGGTAATTCAATCCTGTTTTAGTTTTTGTATTTTTTTATCTTAAATAAGGGTCAGTTCACACCGAAACGCGACGCGACGCGCACTTTTTACACTGTGATAAGATTTTAACCCTTATACGCATAATCAAAACGACCAATTTCGCATCAAAAATTCGCCTCCTCCTCTGGTATCTTGCGGCCACTGTCTATCAAGTTTTTCTAGCAATTTTAGTCTTATAAGTCTGCAAATAAGAGTTAAAATCCTATCACAGTGTAAAAAGTGCGCATCGCGTCGCGTTTCGGTGTGAACTGACCCTAACGGCCTCTTTATTGCCAAATGGATGGCAATTAATTCAAAAACATTCTGTATTAAACTATACTATCATATCTTACTTCCTCTCCATCTCTTTGTCTAAGAAACAATTTCCTTTGTGACGTCTCCGTACTAAATGCATTTATGAAAGGTATTATTAAAAAACACTTTCTTTAGAGAGGACTCCAGGAAATACTATTCCGATCCTACACGAGCTGCACAATACGGTTTTAAGTGTGTTATTTTAAATTCAAGTGATGCTCGGTGCATCTACACTGAACATTGCATATCTAAAATGTTGGCCTCTATCAAAACGCTTGCGGCATTTTTTAAAAATATTCTCAAATTTGAAAATGTAGAATTCTAATTTACTTAAAAGTAGTATTATATTGGTTTGACTCATGGGTGTGGTTTTTATTTTAAAGGATGCCAATGAATTCAAAACACCTTGCATTAAACTATCATATCTTACTTCCTTTGCCACAGAAACAATTTCCTTTGTGGCGTCCCCCGACTAAATGCATTTATGAAAGGTATTATTAAAAAACCATTTTCTTTAGAAAGGACTGCAGGAAATACGATTTCGATTCTGCACAAGCTGCACAAGACGATTTTAAGTGCGTTATTTTAAAGTCAAGTGACCTGCGGTATAACTGCACCGAACATTGCATATCTTACGGGATATTTAAGTTGGTAATGTTCGTTTACATTACAAACATATTTTATTACGAGCTCCGTGGCGCAGCGGTCAACACGCCTGCCTGCGACACGGATGGTCCCGGGTTCGATCCCCGGTCAGGTCAAGATTGAAAATGATCTTTATCAGATTGTAACCTGGGTCTTGGATGTTTATCTATATAAGTAGCTATAGTCTATATAAGCGGCCTGCGCGGGAAGAAAAGCAAATGGTATATTCTATGTTTTTTTCTTTTTTTCCCAAATCAGTCTGGAAATGTTTGCTTTATAGAGCATATAAAGAAGTTACATGCGATTTCAATTCTAAACGACCTACAGTCAATTTAGTGTGCCTCCTGTTATTGCATTATTGCATTCTACAGACGGAGTGCGACTGCACTGAACATTGCATATCTTAAAGGATATATAGAGCAATGTTTACTTTATTCTAAAAAGCAGTCTCTAAACAAAAAAAGCCGTTCCAATTCTACACGACCTGAAGACGGTTTAGAATGCGTCCTATCATTTTGCATTCTACAGACTCAGTATAACTGCACTGAATATTGCATATCTTAGAGGATTTTAAACGAGTAATGTTTGCTTTATTCTAAAAAATATTCTCTAAATAAATAGAAGAAACATTCGGTTCCAATTCTAAACGACTTGCAGACGGGTTAGTGTGCGTCCTGTTATTTTGCATTCTACAGACGGACTGCGACTGCACTGAACATTGCATATCTTTGAGGATTTTTAAGCGGGAAATGTTTGCTTTATTCTAAAAGTATTCTCTAAATAAATAGAAGTTACATGCGGATCCAATTCTAAACGACCTGCAGACGTACACTTGACGATTTAGTGTGCGTCCTGTTATTTTGCATTCTACAGACGCAGTGCGATTGCACTGAACATTGCATTTCTTAGTGAATATTTAAGCCACAAATATTGGTTTCATATTCTGAAAGCATCACTAATCTGAAAGAGGAAAGATTTGATTGTTTGTTTGCATTGACTAGCTTACTAGACCGATTTTCAAAATTCTTTTACCTCTAGAAAGCTAATTAATCAGTGCGTATCATAGGGTATAAGTTACGCAGACGAAGTCGCTGGAAATTTGCTAGTAAAGAATAAATCGAAAATACGATTCCTTCTAAGAGCTGCTGGAGTCTGTTTAGTTTATCGTGTTATTTTGCATTCTACAGACTCAGTACAACTGCACTGAACATTGCATATCTTAGAGCATATTTAAGCAGGAAATATTTGCTTTATTCTAAAAGTATTCTCTAAATAAATAGAAGTTACATGCGGTTCCAATTCTAAACGACCTGCAGACGGTTTAGTGTGCATCCTGGTATTTTGTATTCTCCAGACGGCGTGCGACTGCACTGTACATTGCATATCTTAGAGGATATTTAAGCAGGAAATTTTGAAAGAATTCTCTAAATAAATAATAGAAGTACAAGCGGTCTAAATTCTAAACGACCTGCAGACGGCTTAGTGTGCGTCCTGTTATTTTCATTCCAGAGACGGAGTGCAACTGCACTGAACCTTGCATATCTTAGAGTATTTTTAAGCGGGAAATGTTTGCTTTATTCTAAAAGTATTCTCTAAATAAATAGAAGTTACAGGCGGATCCAATTCTAAACGACCTGCAGACGCACACTAGACGATTTAGTGTGCGTCCTGTTATTTTGCTTTCTACAGACGTAGTGCGATTGCACTGAACATTGTATTTCTTAGTGAATATTTAAGCCACAAATATTGGTTTCATATTATCTGAAAGTATCACTAATCTAAAAGAGGAAAGATTTGATTGTTTGTTTGCATTGACTAGCCTCCGTAACTACTTGACCGATTTTCAAAATTCTTTTACCTATAGTAAGCTAATAAATCAGTGGGTATCATAGGCTATAATTTACGCGGACGAAGTCGCTGGAAATTTGCTAGTAAAGAATAAATCGAAAATACGATTCCTTCTAATAGCTGCTGGAGTCTGTTTAGTTTATCGTGTTATTTTGCATTCTACAGACTCAATACAACTGCACTGAACATTGCATATCTTAGAGCATATTTAAGCAGGAAATGTTTGCTTTATTTTAGAAAGAATTCTCTAAATAAATAATAGAATTACAAACGGTTCCAACTCTAAGCGACCTGCAGACGGTTTAGTGTGCGTCCTGTTAATTTCATTCCAGAGACGGAGTGCGACTGCACTGAACCTTGCATATCTTAGAGGATATTTAAGCAGGAAATATTTGCTTTATTCTAAAAGTAGTCTCTAAATAAATAGAAGTTACATGCGGTTCCAATTCTAAACGACCTGCAGACGGTTTAGTGTGCGTCCTGGTATTTTGCATTCTCCAGACGGAGTGCGACTGCACTGGACATTGCATATCTTAGAGGAAATTTTGAAAGAATTCTCTAAATAAATAATTACAAGCGGTTCCAATTCTAAACGACCTGCAGACAGACGGTTTAGAATGCGTCTTGTTATTTTGCATTCTACAGACGCAGTGCGACTGCACTGAACATTGCATATCTTAGTGGATATTTAAGCTAGAAATATTGGTATCACTTTCTGAAAACATCTACTAATCTATACTTATGTTATAAAGAGGTAAATAAACAATCTAATCTGATTGTTTATTTGCAACCATAGGCTCTGAAACTACAGGACCGATTTTATAAAATTCTTTTGCCTATAGAAACCTAATTTATCTGCGGGTGTCATAAGCTATAATTTACTCAAACGAACTCGCAGGAAAATTACGAGTAAAGAATAAAACAAAAATGCGATTCTAATAAAGAGCTGCAGAAGTCAGTTTAGAGTGCATTTTTGCATTCAAGTGACGTGGGTTGAAACTGCACTGATCATTGCATATCTGAGAGCATAATTTGAGTAGGAACAGACTGCTTTATTGTCAAGCATTAACTAGGTAAAGAATAGAAGGAAAATGAGATTCCAATTATATATTCTGCAAGCGACGGGTGTCGTCTGTCGTGTTATTTCGCATTCTAGTCAATCGGTGCAACTGCACTTAACATTGCATGGCTTACTGCATATTTAAAGGGGAAATGTTTTCTTTAATCTAGAAACCATTCTCTAAATAAATATTACAAGGAAAATGCAATTCCAATCATATACGGGCTGCTGGAAACGAGTTAGAGTCCCTGGTGTGATATCCTCGGATAGCTCCTGACCCGCAAACAAATACCTGTTAAAATAAAGTACTATTTACGAACTATGTATGTACTTTCCAGTGCCAGCAATTGAACACGGAGTTAGTCAAAGAATTTCTCAGAATGAAATGTAGAAAATGTTATACTCCTACCATGGAGTGCGTTACCTAATTTCGAAAAACGCAACGCAGTGAATGCTAAGAAGAAATTAGAAATAATATGGACGAGGCGCGGGGACGTCACACACATGTGACGCCAACTTTTAACGGTACATTACATTATGTGCAACAAAGGAGGTACTAATTTAACATTTGAAAGTGTTTGAATTTCGAACACGGAAAATTTACGAAAAAATTGCATGCATCATTATGTCGATGTGTGCGTGAGCTTGTGCTGCGACAAGTTTGCTTGCATTGGTATGTGCCGTATGTGCGTCAATGTTACGTTTCTTATAGGCCTACTGATTATTCTTAGACGACTCAAATTTTCCATGCTGGTTTGAAGGGAAAAAAACCTTAAAATATATCAGCTCCTTTTCTCCCCGCGCAGACCGTAAAAGCCGATCAAGGGATTGTCTGAAAATCTATGGAATCACGTTATATGCGATGCGGCTCGCATCCTATCACTACTATGATTCCGTTCGTTTAGTTTTTTACCACCTTACTAACACGCTTAACGTGGCCTTTGGGTTTCTACCTTGGGCTCTGTCTACCCGCAGGGGATAAAGATGTGATAATATGAATGTATGTGTGTAGGACTCGTACGTGTCAGCCGGGTTATTTAAAGTGCCTGCTTCATTATATTGTATTCTATATTTAAGAGACGTGCGGTGTGGTGCGGTAGGAGGACGAGCGCTCTGCATGTCTTTGTTCATATTTAAACGAAATGCTGCTTCGTCTGTAGAAACTGTGCTTTGATAAGTCTGACAACAAAGAAACAAATTTACTTCTACATTGTGTGTATGAACTGAACACAAATGTCAAAGGGAAATCAGAAAAAATTAACAATATCATTTATATATTACCATGCCTCATGTACTAATTATCCATGTATGTATTACTAGTATTAAAAAGAAACTAGTTTGTTTGTTGCTTTGTTTGTAATGACTCAAACTCAAAAATAACTTCAATAAAAAACTCTTCCAGCTTTACAAAAATGCTATATCAGCGGGTAACATAGACTTTAATTTTCGCGGACTGCGTTTCGATAAAAAAGTCTATAATATCTATTTATATTATCCTTGGGGGAGTATATCAGAATAGCACTAATCCTTGAGGAGGCCTATGTCCAGCTGTGGACTTCCTGTGGCTGATATGATGATGATGACTGCTAGGTTCATTTTTAGTAATTAAGTAGTGCATTAATTGCTGGGTAGCGCTAGTTTCGCACTTACCACAGCGCCTTACGCCATCCACCCAAAATATTCCTAAGGTTATAAATTATTTGTTGACGTAAAATCGCTACACATTTATTACATAATATTGGATACTCAGAATCAGAATCAGTGACACGTCTCCGACTGTATTCTATTTTTACTGAACATTGAAATATCTGAAAATGTACATTTCAATTTAATGAAAATATTTTTCTGAATAAACGTACCTACTTGTTTATTTGGGCTGAATACATATAAATGTAGCATTTTATTTTTTTGCCAGATGTTTTGCTTATTCTGTTCAATATTGAACAAATTATATTTTTAGGTATAGCATATTTTGCTTTGTTGTTTACCAGAATTATTAAATGACTGGCAATTTTCCTGCAACTTATCTGCGTAAATTATAGCCTATGTCACCTTCAGATTAATTATCTATCTATAGATTAAAGAATTTTGAAAATTGGTCCAGTAGTTTAAGAGCATATTCAATGTAAACCAAAGGCCGGCAACGCACTTGTCACACTCCTGGTGTTGCAGTTTTCCATTGACAACGGTGATCACTTACCATCAAGTGACCCGCTTGCTCGTTTGCCCTTCCATATCAGAAAAAAATGTAAACAAGCAATCAAATCTCTCCTCTTTATAATATAAGTATAGATTAAGGCAAAAATTGAACTTTTATCATCAGAAAAACTAACTTGAATTTAAAACTCAAGCGTTCAAAGGAGGTACATCTGTGGCTGTCTCGACGAGTTTTTCTTTCCCTCTGAACCCGACCCGTAATGATATCGCTGAAACTTTGCAATCCCGATTCAAAATAACGCAAATACAGAAGTATTACACACCTATAGTATTGACATACTCACATACCCAACTGTCTAAAAAATCATAATAAAAGCATTAAGTTTTCTGGAGTAAAAGGCATTTATTTATAAAATAATTAATACTTAATCTCACAGTTATACATTTTATTTTTTTAATTCCAACTCAAAGTTGGACCCACCCAGTAGGAGGGTAATGTTTTTAGCGCATATGTATTTATGTAAGTATGTCTGTTCTATTGTTGCCTCTTGTAGCTTAAACGTCTTTTGAAGTGAGAGGTGTCATTGCATTCGTATTCTTTGCCGGAGTGTTAAAAGAAACGTCAGTAATAAATCAATATGGCGGACGTAAACTGACAAAAATGGCAGTCGGGTTTTATATTTTGTTATTAATACAACTTGTTTGCAGGCCGCCCTGGCTGCGCTCGTGGTACATATTTAGTACTTAGCATATGGCACTCAAGGATAACGTACCTATCCAACGGTGAAAGAATTTTTGAAATCGGTCCAGTAGTTCCTGAGATTATCGCGTTCAAACAAACAAACAAACAAACTCAACAGCTTTATAATATTAGATAGATTAGATAGATAGATTTTTCTGAACATGCTTCTTAAGAGTCGCCTGGGCGCGCATGTCTCCATACAAACGGAAAAAGGGATTGTGACTCTCTCCTCTCAAAATTTCCATACAATCAGTGGCGTAGCTAGGGGGCAAGGGCCCTGGTGCATAGGGAGAGAATCGGGCCCTCCTCCCCTCTTTCCGCGTAGTTTGAACTTATATCGGCCTTCAAAATTATTGAGAGGGAATGAGAATAGGAAACAGTGGGGATGATTCATCCCTAGTAGGCTAAATCCATACGTCGTCCGTAGTAAAGTTCTTCTAAGCGTTGTCTTTGGGTTGTGTTATTTGTGAGTATAGATTACATGAAGCTCAACAAAAAAGAACCATAAAACAGCTTGTTTGGTAATGATGCGGTAAAATCAATACTAACTCGTAAGAAGATATTATAGTTTCTATAGTAGCTCGTTCGTCAATGTGAACTTGAGTTTAGAAAAACGTTGCTTATTTTTTATTGCCGATCAGCAGCAACAACAACCTGTATCATACATATCTTGTCACCGGTTTTTTTTTTTGCGAAAATGAGATTTTCCAGAATTTGGTGCCAGATGGATGGATGTGCGGAATAGAAATCATAGCATTAGTGGTGACACTTGATGAAATAAGGCTGGTAGTAGGGAATTACGAATTACAACGGTCAGCGGCAAACCTAGCATCAACTACTGTAGTACGTCCCAGACCCCAGAAAGTTGAAAACATCGCCACAAATATCATAAATAAGAACTGATGCAAGGCAAGAGCGAATGAAAACTTCATTAAAAAGTTGATGGGCGGATGGTGAATTGATCTCACGACCGTCAAGCACGTCGGCTGATCCAATGTGCTACGGGCATACTCATCCAAACTACCATATAACTGAAAAAACGATAACAAACAAACAAACAGCACATGCTTATCGAGGACGCTTGGCGCATGTGAAAATGTTAAATAAGGAGTTTTATCATTGGTGATGTTGATTTGATTTAAAAAAAAATAGAATTTCTAAAAAAATTCTTTTTTTTTCAAAGCTGAGGCTAGAGGGCCCCCTGAGCTCCGGGGCCCTGGTGCACTGCACCACCTGGCCATATGATAGCTACGCCACTGCATACAATTTTGAAAAGGCTTGTAATTCTCAAACCATTGGTATTTTAACCAAGCTGTATAAGAACGTACGTAGTAGATTATAAAGAGATTAATTGATTAAATGCTTAATTTTACTCCAAAATTATCAAATATTGCCACAATTCCCTTTTTCCGTTTGTATGGAGACATGCGCATCCAGGCGACTCTTAAGTTTTAAAAAGAGTCCTTGTTACTCTATCTTTATTTTGTGATCCCGATGTGGGGTCGCTTTAAAGCCGAAAAAATACGCTCCGTGCATATGAATGTCGCCATCGCACTTTTAATTATGAGTCGCTAAGGACTTAGAATAAATTGAGTTTTTTAATGAAAATCCTTTTAAAATCGTTTGCATTTTGGAGCAATGTTTTATATTTAACTTGATTTTTTCTCGACTATATTAAAAGAGGTGAATTGTTTTTCGAGTTCATGTACGTATAAAACATGTTAATGAAAAAACGCAAAACCTGACTTAGTTTGTTCAAAATCGAGAGTAGATTCGATTCCACAAATAAAAACCAACTTACTTAACTCCATCATACGGCGGTACGCGAAGCGGCAACGTCGCACTAAATCGCGCGTAATTACCATAGACTTTTGAATTCGCAACAAACAAAGAAAACAAATAAAACCTAAGAACTTCGTGAATTTTACGCGAAAATTTAATTTGATTGTTTATATAACTCTTTTATAATAAAAATTTGTTGGGGTGTCTGTGGTTTTGCACTTTTTCATTGACGCATGTATATGTACGTATGTATTTATGTAAGTAAGTATGTTTGTAAGTTTATACCACCATAACTTTGCCTGTTTTCACCAACATCCTCTTTTACAGTGGCGTTAGTTAGAAATACACGTATGTTTCCCTTCTATGAACACATTGTCAAATCCAACACGTGCTCCTAAGATATTCATAATAACGTAACGTGTCAAATACGTTGGCAGCGGGAATGTGCTGATGAGATCCGGCCGACGGTGACGCCAGAGAACTGTTTAAACTTCGATTAACGAGCTCCGTGGCGCAGCGGTCAATACGCCAGGCTGTGACACGGATGGTCCCGGATTCGATCCCCGGTCAGGTCAAGATGAAAAACGATCTTTTCAGATTGACCTGGGCCTTGGATGTTTATTTATATATGTATTTGTTATAAAATATAGTATCGTTGAGTTAGTATCCCATAACACAAGTCTCGAACTTACTTTGGGGCTAGCTCAATCTGTGTGATTTGTCCGTATATATATATTTATTTATTTATTTCTACAAACCCATTGTCAAATCCAACACGTGCTCATAAAATATTCATAATAAAGTAACGTGTCAAATACGTTGGCAGCGGGAATGTGCTGATGAGATCCGGCCGACGGTGACGCCAGAGAACTGTTTAAACTTCGATTACAGGAGAGTAGGTACTATCAAAAAGATTAGAACCAAGATACACTCGGTTGGTTTTTTTGGTAGGAAGTCAAGAGGTTCAGTGTAGGGGTTTGCCGTTTTATGTGGACTTCATAAAAATGGTATCGTTTTGTGTTATAAATGCTCGTGCTTATGATCAATGTGCGAAATAGTTAAAGTTGAATGTCATACGCCTCGTATAAATTTGTCTCCTGAAACTCTCATAAAACAATCAAAGTACCTACGCCATCTTTGATTGCTACTTGTTAAGGGTGCACACTAGGCACAGTAGCGACGCCAATCATTTTATTCCTAATACTTTACAAATAGAAAGAAATTTAAGAATGTAATTCATATAAGCATTAGTAAATATATATAACGTGACCTGTCGCGAGTTTGTCATTTTTTCCCCATCACAAAAAGTGCACAGCGCCGCTAAAGAAGTTTTCACTTCAAAATATTGGTCACGTATTTTTTCTTTTGTCAATAATTGTCTTTTGTCTTTAAAACCCAAGTTTCCTTTGAGATAGTTGTTCAAGAAAAGGGAGAGACAGGTTTTTAATTTTTGAAATAATACTAGGTACTTGTTATCTGGCGCACCTTGTTAGTAAAATCAAGCTCCCTTATGTCATTAGGTATTTGATATCTGCCGGGCGTGCAAAGTCTATTATATTTTTGATTCTACTCCTTTTACGAGTCGAGTGACCTGTAAAAAATTAAAAGAATCATGAGCGTTGAATTCCTATAGAATTTTAGCTGTCTGTACCTATGTATCAATTTTACTACGGCATAAACTGGAGAGACTGGCGCGTTTAAAACCAATTAAAACTTGTGAACAACATTACCGTTCTCATAACATTTCACACGTCGCGGTCGGCTATAAAAGTAAATCTCAAGTTGATCGCCCGTCACGGAGGGTAATGAACAGGATGTGACGGAGGGGGGTGAATCGGTGAATCTTAGGTGACAGGTATGTAAAGTAATTATAATTTATAAAACAGAGAAACGGCTTGATGGAATTCTCCTTAGAAACTCAACAGATCTATATCTAGACCACAACGATAAATTTGTCAAATCTATACATATAATAAAACAGTAAAAATATTTTGTCTGTACATTTAGTATTTTTGACTGAAATGGATAGAGGAACACTTAAAAGGAATAATAGAAAGCAAAAAAAAAATTATTTAGAATTTCTTGTCTGTCTGTCTGTCTGTCTGTATGTATGATCGAGTTTATCTCCGGAAATATTGGACGGATTCGAGTGAACCTTTTTTTGCCATATGGGTATTAAACCGGGGCTACATATGAGGTAGAAATAATTTCGAAAAATGGAACACCTGATGCAGCATCATAATGTTCAAGCTGAACTATAAGAACATGCTGAACACTTCATGCAGAACCATAATGGTCCAGGTAAACTATAGGAAATATAAAAATGACGCTGTAGCAAAAGTTGTTCAGCTAGATTAGTATTTTTTGTTGAGGTAAAAAAAATCGGAGATTTAGAACATTTGATACATTACCATGCAAATATTATATCGACAATTTTACAGAGTCACTCTCGCCACTGGGATAGAGTGCGTAGAGTACGATTAGGTCATATTACTGGTGACCGCCCAGTTTTTGGCAACGTAGTTTTCAGCCCATACGGCAAAACATGAGAGTTTGCTGTGTCTCCAAGCCTTGAACACACAGGCAACACCTAAAGCCGAGGTCTGTCCCTCGCGAAGACCCATTGGAAATGTGTGGAGACGTCTAACTAACATTATAAATACGAAAGTGAGTTTGTTTGTAACGCTTTCATGCCCTATCATACACATCGGTTAGGGTACTGAGGATATATATCACGCAGGCAAAGCCACGGAGAGGGCACTCTGCCCATACTTACCACAAAGTTTGGTGAAGTAGCTCAAGCTCACTTGGAGCTAGCTTAAAGTCTTCTTCTTATTGTGTCGGTGGCTCAAAAAGTCTAAAAGAATCCTATATTTTATCCCTCCAGTATTTAGCAATGCATTGCCATACAATTTTATAATACTGCTACAAGTATTTTCTTATGTACGTTTAGTTCGTATTAAGGTATTTTAATATGCCGGAGACATAAAGTCCATGCGAACGAAGTCGCGGGCATCAGCTAGTTGATTATAATAAATAAATAAAATCTTAAGTGGATCGCCTGTCACGAAGGGTAATGAACAGGGTGTCTACGAAGGGGGCAAATCGGTGAATCTTAGGTGACACAGGAAAATATATATTTTTTGTAAGACTGGGAAACGATTTGAGGGTATTCTTCTTATAAACTTACATAACTCTATATCTTCTCTACACCACAACGATATATTTGTCAATCTATACTTATATTATAAAGACGAAAGATTTGTTTGTCCGCAATGAATAGGCACCGAAATACTGCACAGATTTTCAAAATTATTTCACCTATAGTAAGCTTATTTTCGGGCTGAGTCGTCCCTATAAGGATCGGTCAGGGTTTTATAGTTATAGTTTTATCCGAAGCCTTTCTAATTTTATTTCTTTCTTTTTTTCAGGTAAGTGACATCATCCACGAAAAATGTTAATCCTGATCTTAACATCGATACGTAAGTGACTATGTATAGGTTTACTCGAATTCATGTGCAATTTTTTTTTATAGTGACATATCACACAAATTGAGCTAGCCCCACAGTAAGTTGTGAACTTGTGTCGTGGGATACTAACTCAACGATACTATATTTTATAATAAATACTTTATAGATAAACATCCAAGACCCAGGCCAATCTGAAGAAGATCGTTTCCCATCTTGACCTGGCCGGGGATCGAACCCGGACCTCCGTGTCGCAGGCTGGCGTGTTGACCACTGCGCCACGGAGCTCGAAAACATACATCGAATTTTCAGTCGCGTACAATCCGTGGCTGTGACTGTTTTACGACGAGCTTCAGTGAGCTGAGAGAGTAGAATGAGCATACCTTTGAGATTAATTCGTCAGCTTATCTTGTAATTTTGAACAGTAATAAATAACTTTCTAACGATTGCGGTGTTCTTAACTTCGTATCAGTCTTCAACTTACTAATATTTTAAATGTGAAAGTGAGTTTGTTTGTGTGTTATGCTTCATCATCGTTTACATGTACCTTAGCTATGGAACCGATCATCATGAAATGCATATGCATTGTTTGTGGTACAGAGAAGGACTATAAATATAAATAAAGAAATATATAGGGACATATCACACAAATTGAGCTAGCCCCGCAGTAAGTTGTGAACTTGTGTCGTGGGATATTAACTCAACGATACTATATATACTTAAATAGAAAAACATCCAAGACTAACATTGGCTATAATTTTTTGGAAGTTGTATTTTATTTTTCTTTTATTTGTTTCTCATTTTGTCGTTTATGGCTTAATTTTTATAAAATGTTTTTTTAAATAAATAAGAATAAGAAGTTGCATTAAACCATACTCAACCGCAAGAACACCACAGTATTGACTTAAACCTCGTTAAGAAAATACATAATATGGAAATTACCTCACCCGTAACCGGTAACCGCTGTAACGCAATAACTACTTAGTGTACAAACTCGAGGCCATGGACGTAGCGAGGTACGGGCAAGGGGGGGGGGGGGGGGGGAGCCTCTTCTAAAAGGCCTCTGGTAGCCTTAAATTCTTACTAAGTAGCTCTAAACAACAAAGCTAGTTCTGGTAATAATCGATTTTTGGGTAAATTCTTATAACAATAACATTAAAATTAGTCCGTTAGAGAGATAATCAAAAAAATATTGGACAATGGTAAAGCGCATCAAAGTTCATGTGATGGGGCTCGTGACATCATAGCTTTCTATAAAGTGTACCAAACTGTGACGTCACACAGAATTTTATTGCTTTTTTTGTAAATTGAACCAAAAATGTAAGGAATAATTTTTGATCAATTAACAAAGAAAAAAAAATGTCTCCTTAATTTTTTGACTAACTTACTGGCGGACTATTTTTTAGGAGTCTAGCCTATTATTTATGTTTTCTTCGCCTGAACCTCTACTAACGTGCGGATTTATATATAAGTACTAGGTTTTCTTAGCGCCTCCAAATATAATCCTGGCTACGCGCTTGCTCGAGGCTCTCGACTAACTCTGAGCATCCACAGAACTTTGTCGAAAATATGTACAGAGGACCTTAGTGGTCGTGTTTGAATAACTTTGGACCTTTGCTGAGTTATACACTCTAACTAGCTAAACATGAACACCCTCGATATTGTAATAACTCATACACAAATACATATTATCACGTTTTTTTTCCTTGCGGGGTAGACAGAACCCAAAATCATAAAACCCAAGACCACGTTCAGCATATTAGTGGACGTTAAGGTGGAAAGCGGAATCAAAATAGTGATGGGTTGCTAGCCGCATCGCCTATTGACGTGATTCCTTAGATTTTCTCCCAATACCTTGACCGGCTTTTACGATCTGCGCGCTAATCATTAAGCTGGTATATTCTGTTTCTCTTTTCTCCCAAACCAGCATAGAAGAGCATAACTCATATTTAAGATTTAATCCGTTACAGGTATCTTCCTTCTCATTGTTTTTTTTTTTTTTATAGCCCATATCCTTTTCCACAGCTGGGCAATGGCATCCTCTTACTTTTGGCACGTCACAATCCAAGGCTACTTGCTGCCATTTGGTTCCTCCCCCAATTATCATTTCCTTGCTGTTTAGGGTGTAAAAAATGTACCAACTGCTGCTCAATAGGACTTTCTTTCCAAAACAGTTCATAAATATCTGAGTTACGGAAACACGCATACAAAACATGAAACTGAATGTATAACCTTTGTAGACGACGCGAACAACCGCTGCATCCCCCGGCCGCCCCTGTGAACATACTAAAAATATAAATAAAATAAATAAATGATATTAGGGTTAGAAAAAGTAAATAAATAAGATCTTACCAATTACTGTTGTGTATGTAGATTTCATTGTGTTCAATAAACGCACGCCGTAAGGAGTACGCATGTGTGTGTAAGTGTCACACAACAATTAGTTGATCAAGCAGTTGGCCGCTACAAACGGACGCAACTACACGCATGCGCACTTCCCGAAAGCATTTTTGCAAAATATATCGTCTGTGTTCTCATTCTCAAAATCCTGGACACCGCACCTAACATACATCACCAACAACCTCCTTCTTTTGAAGACGGTTCCAAAAGCTTTAATATTAAAGATACTAACCATAGTTTTATATCTCCTCTTAAATTTTTTAATGCTCCTACTAATCAGATCTATTCAACAAATTTCACTTGTACTTCGTTAGTAAATTTCTTGTCGTAATATTTTCATCAATAAAAGAACCACTTGTTGTTGTTGTTTCGTATGTGTAAGTGGCCAACACTGGTGTCAGATTTTTCAAGCTGCCTTAAGGCATCTGACATAGCTTAACGACTGCCATCAACGATGACAGCCGGGACCAACGGCTTAACGTGCCTTAAACCACTGATTACTGTTTAAAGTGGCCACTTTTGGGGGTAATAAGTGGTTGTGGCTCAGTTTCTGCATCTAAGCCTCTCTAGAGACTTACATAAAAAAAAAACTCTTTTTACTCCAAAATCAGATCAAATTGAAAAATATTAACAATTACTCCGCTATTCAATTTCTTGTAGTATTTTTGATATTACTTTAGATGTATTACTTTTGAGACGGTAGTTTCGCTCGTCTAAGCCCCTTAAAAGGGGTTAGCATGCACAAGACAATGGAAGTGCCGCATAAAAAATGCGAATTTTAATTCTACAATCATATTTAACATCATTCAATTTCAACTAATTTCATTTTAATCAAATTAGACTAAAACTTCGCTGTAAAATAAAACAAAACATTTAGGCCAATGATAGGATATTAAGCTAGTAACAGCCGTCACAACGAGATCTTAACCCCATTTTTACTCAGTTATCGCCTCCGCGGGTGGTGGCGCCGAGTCACCGACGTCATTACTTGTCACTGGTATCTACTAGTTGCGCTTGTAGAAATATCACAGCTCATGAGGAAATAGGTGGTTCTGGACTTATAATTGGTAACTAAAAGAGTATTGTGTATTCTGTGGTTGCACTTGACAATATTTTATTTGTACAAGTGATATGGTGGGCCGGTGGTTCCCCGCAGAGTGAGTAGAATAGGACTACTCCAAGTCTTCCAGTGGGTGTCGTAGAAGGCGAGTTAGGAAACACTAGCTAAACAAATCTTATAAACATCAAAGATCATCCAACCCGTCTGGCCAGCGTGGAGAGTGTAGGCCAAATCCTCTGACTACTCTGACTAATATATGGCTCTGGTAGTACAGAGAGGGTCGCGCTCCTGCAGTGGAGACTAAAATAGACCTGAATATGATGATGATAAAGACGGTGTTAATCTTTAAATTTGAAAAAATCACCATAATTGTTCACCGAGCCGGCTTTAGTTCCATAAGAAAAGTTGTTCATATTATAATAGTTTATATGGGATTTATTTTTCATTCACAATGCTATTTTACCTTATTTATTAAATAAAGAAACACCGGCGCCGGGGCTTGAAGCGCGGTGGCGTAATTGGCAACGCATAGATCGTACAGAGATCTAAGACGCAGGTTCTCCTGCCCGCGTGAAGTTTTTTCACAATTTCTTATTTTCTTTATTTAATAAATAAAGTTGTTCATATTGACGGTCTGAGTCGCCCCTTAATGGATCGGACGGTGTTTTATGAACCTATAGTATAGGTATACGAATTCATCTCAATTACGCAACTGGTTTTTCATGAGTCACTAGACATTGTTTGTCCAATAAATAAAATATTATGTGTCGGCGAAATACACAGAATCACGTCAATTTATCTGGAATAGAAAATTCTAATAAATACACAATCTTACGAAGCCCAATGATCGAACGTCAGGTCTAAGCAACGAAATATGTATACTTTTTCAAATCCATAAGCATATTGGGTTTGCTAGGTAAATTATTACGGAAAAATTTATTTTCAATGCGATGTCGAGCTCCGTGGCGCAGCAGTCAACACGCCAGGCTGCGACACGGGGGTCCCGGGTTCGATCCCCGGTCAGGGCAAGATGAAAAATTATCTTTTTCAGATTGACCTGGGTCTTGGATGTTTATCTATATAAGTATCTATTATAAAATATAGTATCGTTGAGTTAGTATCCCATAACACAAGTCTTACTTAATAACTTACTATGGGGCTAGCTCAATCTGTGTGATTTGTAAAAAAAAAAAACAAAAAAAATGATTTCTTCGAAAGTATCGGTTCAAGTATGTACTGAAAGAGCTTATGCAAATGTCAACCCAAATGCGGGATTTTTTCCAAACTAAACGTATATCCAATCTAGCTTTTACCCGCGGCTTCGCCTGCATGATATATAGCCTATGTCCTTCCCAGTACCCTAACCTATGTGTATGCAAAATTTCATGCTGATCGGTTTAGTAGATAGAGCGTCAAAGCGTAACAAACAAACAAACTCACTTTCGCATTTATAATATTAGTTAGTATTAGGATAGTAAGGATGAATAAATAACATCTCTTTTAGAAGTTTATCATAAATTGTAGTCCGAAAAATATATTTTGTTAGTGCTAGTTAAATTATTTCACTACTTTGTCCTTAAATTGCCAGAAAATTGTTTATTTTGTTAGTAGTTTGCGTATGAGTTTATTTATCCGTCAACTGTTGCCCTAATCCCTTTTAGGTTATGTCACCGCAAACTTTCGTTTGTATAGGACCGCGGCCTTGCTATTTATGTTGCGCACATATTTAAAGCACTTCATTACCCGCATGTTTATAATTACGAACACACTTAAAGCTGCAGGGCTGAAGACCTTTTCGGGGATCAGCTAGGTGCTTTATCATGGATAATCCTAATGAATCCAGCGAAATTCCCACGCTGCCTTGTCGTTACAGCAAAACATTGCGTTTTTCGTTTTCCTTAACATGAGGATCATGAATTTTACGGGGACCAGGGCTGCCTCACATTTGAAAGGAAATGGAGGCCCTAGAAAATTATTTTTCTCAAACATGCTCGGAAATGTAGGCATTACTGTAGTAAAAAGAAGACCGGAAGTTTGTAATTCTTGGCTCATTCATCGCATTGCCGGCCTAGGCCAGGAAATAAGTATGAAAATTACTTCCCGGCCGCTGCTCAAAACTTTTTAATTAATCTATGTAACGTAAATTATGTCACTTGTCATACAGCCAGTTTACTACCACTGCATTTTTAAAAAATGCATATAATACGTGAATATAACTACAATTTCATTAAAATATCGATATGTGATCATACGAAAATATGCTTAATTTTCGTTGCGAGAGAAGAAAACAATAATCTATGATCTATTAAATTTTTTGTGAAAAATATGACTGGGCTCTATGGGCATTGTTTCCTTTGCTGGAATTGACAACTGAAAATAAAAAAATTAAAAACTCGGGAGATCTGTTATTTTCACTATACCCGTAGTGATTAACGCCACTGCCGAAAAACTGCCTTTACGGATTTTAGGGCATAGAACACACGTCAATTGACCTTGAATTTATGGCCCCCCATAGAAACTCAAAAGGAATTGTATGGCATTTTTTTCATTTTCACCCTCACTCCATTATTTGTCTATGATCCTTATTGCCTAGAGAAAACATATGGCAGTCGGTCGTCTGATACTAGTAATAGTATCTTCTTCGTAGTTTGTGATTAACGCTTTGCAGTAATTGATTGACATTGATTGTTTTCGGTAAATATGTGCAAAGTTGGTTATTTATTCGAAATGAAACGGTTCAAAATGAGTTTTAGTGATGAAAGCAACACTGCAATGGATTTTAAGTACCTACTTCGCCTAATTTGAAACTTGAAAGTGGAAAAATTACTACCGGCAAATACCTAGTAAGGGGAAATATTTAAGGCATGTAAGTTTATGTGTAACTTTAAGTTAAATTTCCTCACATTTATTGAGAAAATCTCTATACTTTCCTCGGCGGGAAAGGGATTGCCGGACTCGTAACTATTGTCAAGGCCTCGCTGACGCTCGGCCTTGAAAACTATACTCGTCCGGCAATCCCTTACTTCCCGGCCTCTGCAGTAATGTACTATTTCCGTTTACGTCATAAATGGCCATTTTTGACAAAAACGCTTAGAAAAGATACATGTCAATCATTTAAAATTGTTTGTAAAATATTTTAAAGGTTTATCTAGGAGTTCGCAGACACACATACATACATATTATCAGTTATCACGTCTGCTTGTTGTCATGAGAGAATTTATAATGACAGTGGTCTCTTCACATTTAAGTTATTATTTCTTATTCATCATTATCAGGCTTTTTTAGTCTCCTCTGCAGGAGCACGACCCTCTCTGTACTAACAGAGCCAAGTATTAGACAAGGCAGTCAAAGGATTTGGCCTTCACTCTCCACGCTGGCTAGACGGGTTGGAGAGGTTTCTTTAATGTTTATAGCTTTGTTTAGCTTGTGTTTCCTAAGTCGCCTTCTACGACATCCACGGTAAGATTTGGAGTGGTCCTATTCTACTCTGCCGGGAACCACACGGCTGATTATATTGATCGGCTCTTATTATTGAAAATAAAAAGACTTGTCAATTTTTTTTTCTTTATAGTTTGATATTGAGCATCGTTTTACCTCGGTCTTTCGGTAGACTTCAGTGGGTTTATGGAACAGGTACAAGACAAGTACAGAATGCGACTACGTGCCTTATCGAGATAATCATAATTAATTCAGCGGAACCTCGGCTGTCATTTGAGGGTACAAATCATGGTGTTTTCAACATTTTTCCCAAGCACTGACACTCATGTCGGTCAGCTGTGCTCTATTGTTGACACAAGCCATTTTTTAAGGCCACGCGGCAATGCCCTCCTCTCATAATGCTATGCTTATTTTATTACTGATTTTTGTTTAGTGGTTACAAAAAAGAAACAAATTAATTTGTTAAATAAGTCTTACTCCTTAAATATAAGACGGTCTTTCTCCTGCTAGGTTAATTTAAACAGAACGAGACTTATGAACGTTTTTGATAAGATGCATCTAAGATGTGTTTGAGTATTCGGGCGGATTATTCTTAATATTGTATTAATTTATATGAATATAAAGTGGCCTTATAAATTTATGTGTAATCTGAATTATAACGTCTTTTTTTATCAAAAGAGAAAATGAATGAAATTATTCCATAACAACGTTTATTATTCATATTTAATAAAGTCTCGTTTAACAGTGTAATTGTGTAACAGAACTACAAAGAACTGTCTGGCTTTCTGCGAAATAATTTACTTAGTCAAAACGTCCCTCATTCTACCTAGAACTTTCTATGTAATGAAACACAAAGCGTAATATATTTGTTCGTTTGAATTAAAACATAAAATCTTTGAGACAAGTTCTTGTTTCGTTTGAAATAAGAAAAATGCCGTTTAGGTGAGTAAGCGACTGATATTGTTTTGAGTTTCTCTCAATGTTTCTTCAGAGCAATAGATGCGAAAAAATATCATAGCTGGTTAGATATTAATCTTTTAATACATTTATTTTTGATACGTTTATTATGAAATCGAAACGTTCACCAGAATGTTGTATGTTACGGGCTAGGCACTTTTTTTCACTAAGCACAATTACTTACTCAATTTATTTTAAGTTATTCGCGAATGTATTGATATACGTCGTATGATTCTCATTATCAGAAGGCGGTTATTAAGGTGGCTATAATTATCATCGGTTTATTATTAGCACTCGGCTTCGCCTCATGTCTAAAAGCATCTCTACTATAATATCTAGCCTACAGTACTTGTATCATCACTATATTATCGATCTATTATTATAGTCTTTATTTTATTTCATGATTGTGGACTTTGACTTTTTCTAGCGATTTTCTAGCGTTTTATGAAAATGGGTCCAGCCGTTAACAAGACAGCAGGGTTTTTGTGCTAGGGGTTTGCCTTAAATTAATTTTAATTAATTTGTTAGTAATAATTTAACGGCCGACACTAGTTTGTCACGAAAACAACACTGGCTAAAATGTTCCACCGAAAAGCCTCGGCACTAGAACAACACGTAAAAGCAATTTTGACATGTAATGGCCTCACAGCTGGGATGAGAGACAAATAATCCCTCGTCGAGCAAAAAATAACGAGATACGAAGTGGGCAAAGTGTGAGTTTTGTCAAACTTTAGGGTAGAAAATATGGGTGTGAAAGGATCGGAGAAAATTTTGATTTAGGTAATAAATTCAAAATACGCCATAACTTATGCACCGATTTAAAAATAGTACATTACTGCAGAGGCCGGGAAGTAAGGGATTGCCGGACGAGTATAGTTTTCAAGGCCGAGCGTCAGCGAGGCCTTGACAATAGTTACGAGTCCGGCAATCCCTTTCCCGCCGAGGAAAGTATAGAGATTTTCTCAATAAATGTGAGGAAATTTAACTTAAAGTTACACATAAACTTACATGCCTTAAATATTTCCCCTTACTAGGTATTTGCCGGTAGTAATTTTTCCACTTTCAAGTTTCAAATTAGGCGAAGTAGGTACTTAAAATCCATTGCAGTGTTGCTTTCATCACTAAAACTCATTTTGAACCGTTTCATTTCGAATAAATAACCAACTTTGCACATATTTACCGAAAACAATCAATGTCAATCAATTACTGCAAAGCGTTAATCACAAACTACGAAGAAGATACTATTACTAGTATCAGACGACCGACTGCCATATGTTATAAAAAAATAAAAAAATAAAAAATAAAAATGCCATTTATTGCCGTATTTACACATTTAAAGGTAAGTTACCTAAATTACCATTAATTATAATAGGCAAAGGAATGCCTCAGCTTGTGCTGCCTCAGACAGGCGTCTTAGGTAGCGCTGGTTTTCAGGCACCCCTTCTCCCTGAGATGTTATGCGGGAGACATTGGTATGAGGGCTAAAACTTTACTTTTATAAGAAAAATTAAACATTAAAAAATTCTAAATTAACATGACACATTAATAAATTGCTGGCAATATGCAGCATAATACAAAAAGTACCGAAATAACAGTGGGGACGGATGTGCTGTGATGTTCGTGTGCTGTTTTGTGTATGTGTGTTTGTTTTCTCTAGGCAATAAGGATCATAGACAAATAATGGAGTGAGGGTGAAAATGAAAAAAATGCCATACAATTCCTTTTGAGTTTCTATGGGGGGCCATAAATTCAAAGTCAATTGACGTGTGTTCTATGCCCTAAAATCCGTAAAGGCAGTTTTTCGGCAGTGGCGTTAATCACTACGGGTATAGTGAAAATAACAGATCTCCCGAGTTTTTAATTTTTTTATTTTCAGTTGTCAATTCCAGCAAAGGAAACAATGCCCTGCCCATAGAGCCCAGTCATATTTTTCACAAAAAATTTAATAGATCATAGATTATTGTTTTCTTCTCTCGCAACGAAAATTAAGCATATTTTCGTATGATCACATATCGATATTTTAATGAAATTGTAGTTATATTCACGTATTATATGCATTTTTTAAAAATGCAGTGGTAGTAAACTGGCTGTATGACAAGTGACATAATTTACGTTACATAGATTAATTAAAAAGTTTTGAGCAGCGGCCGGGAAGTAATTTTCATACTTATTTCCTGGCCTAGGCCGGCAATGCGATGAATGAGCCAAGAATTACAAACTTCCGGTCTTCTTTTTACTACAGTAATGCCTACATTTCCGAGCATGTTTGAGAAAAATACCTTTCATATTAAAAACTGACTTTAGCCAAACTACTGAAAAGTTGTACATGAAATAGATTTCTTTTTTCAAATCTGTACAGGAATGGCGGAGTGATCCGGTAACTAACATTATATAAAAACATACAACTGAAGTGAGGACTTACTCCTTTTCTTGAAATCGGTCAAAAAAGCGAATATTTTTTGTACACTTAAGTAAACATGGAATCCTTAAACTTGCTATTTCCTATTTGTGACACGGAACCCCAAAAATCAATTACCGTCCAGAGCTCTAAGTCTTGTTCGCAAAAGTCAGACTTTGATTTAAAGATTTCAAACGCTTATTTAACACAGGTTTCTTTGAACACTTATTAATTGTCATATTTGATTTTACAATTGAAAATTGTTGACGTCAGTAACTTAATAATTAATCAGGGGGTCATTATATTTTGTCATATCGGTATTGCGTGCGTTTTCAAAGCTTAAAATATTGCGAAATTAGCTACGCTAACTCGACCGCTCATAATGCTAAGGCGCTGTGGTATGTATGAAACATTAGCGCCACCCAGCAATTAATGGGGAACTTGCATGAAGAGTACATTTTGAAAACTATTTCTGATTATATAAGCATCTAGCTGGAAAATCTGTTAAGGACACTTTCAGTCCGATATCGATACATTAACTTTGGTAAAGATTGGTTAGAAAAGTCCGTTTAAAAAAATATGAAACTTTCAAAAATCTTATATAACTATGAAATAGCTCTTTAAATTTATAGCAATTTTTGTTATCAAGCCATTTCCCTAAACGCAATATTTAACATAGCTGACAAACAAAGTCCTCACATCGTGCATACAAATTGCTTAAGGAGTGACGTCACTAGTCAGTTGTTTTTTCTTAGAGACGTTTAGGCCGAGACGAAAAATGGAATTTTCAAACCCTTATATCTCAATGAGTTGTTGGGTTATCAAGATGATTTTTTCACTGTTATTTCTATTTTTGATAGCTCTTTTCATAGGACACTGAAAAAATTGTGTGCAAGTTAGTTAATTATTTGTAGAATATTAGTAGGTACAACTTTTCCCTATTTTTAATTATGATTGTTGACTATTGATGAATTAAGGGAACTACTCATTACCGCCAGAAGTGGCCTGACTTAAGTCAGGACGGCAATCGTGTCCTAAACTCGGGGCCCAGTAATGGGATCCATCATGGACGTAATTAGGCCGTAGGCAGCACTTTCACGTATTGCTGTGTTTTGTTTTATTATAGTAATTATGATTACCGCTCGTCTGTTCGGCAAAGCGATGGTGTAAGCGTAATCTTGGATAGTGTTTTAGGGGCGTCTGTACGCTATCCTTTGTTATTTGTCGTTGAACTGTCCCACAAGCTAGCAATATATTAGGAAAATGATATCCGTTGCTATCTGCATCATAATATCATATTAATACACAGGAAATATTGAACGCTTCCATGTTGGTCTGGCTGCTTCTCTTCCCGCGCAGGCCTTAGAAACCGGCCTAATGGACGCAAATCTAAGGAATCATTTAAATCGGTGCGGCTAGCAACCCATCATTATGTTGATTCCGTATTCTATATTTAAGCCCATCAACATGCTAAACGTGGCCTTTTGGTCTTATGGGCTTAGGGCTGTGTACCCCGTAAAGGATAAAGACATGATACTACGTAATATATGTTTTTTGTTTACAATGAAATATGGCGTGATGAGCTAAACAAATTTAACAAAGAGTGGTAGGAAATAACGCTAGACCGGACTGAATGGAAGAAGTGGAGGGAGGCCTTTGCCCAGCAGTGGTACATGTGATGGCTCGAAATAATAATAAATAAATGAAATATTGATCGTTTTGAACCCTATAACGAGTGATTCAGTCTATCTTAAACAACTTTTCAACTTGAAAAGTTGTTGAAGTGTGAGTTGTCCCTGTATTTCTTATTTATTTTAATTAGATCATCCTGGTCACTCAGATCGAAGTCATCAAAATAGCACCTAAAAAGTAATTTTGACTATGTTAAATCGAGAAAAAGAAGTCAGATATTCCAAGCCGTTTATTTTCACAAGATTTAAGTTTTTCTAAAGAATAATATCAGAAACCATATTTAGTCCTCGTAATATTTTTATTTAATTCGAAAAGTCTGGAATACTGAGAGTTCGTTAGTGTTTTTGCGAATGAACCAAACTACGTAATTACAAGAAGAAATTGCTTTTAGGTTGTGCGTCCTACGTTTCTCGTTAACCAAATATTAACTTAAGTTTGTACTGCTCTGCTTTTACTCTTTTTAGGGTTCTGTAGTCATTATCATCATCTGAGCCACAAAAAGAGGCCTCAAGGATTTTCATATTTCTATTTTCATTTATAAGATTAAAGTCTTTTATAAATTGAAAGCAAACAGGTAACATAGGCTGTGCTAAAAGTGGCTGTGACTTCAACATGGGTCCCTACGGAAGACCAGGGTTGGCTTTATAATGAAGTTGGATCTATTCGCAGACGGACTCACGGACTGCTTTTAAATTTGTCATTATTTTTCAAATTTATTTTATTTTATTGTACTTTGTGCGTGTTTGTTTACGAATAAATCATTCATTCCATTCCTTCATTCCTATAATTAACGCGGAAAAAGTCTAGAAAAACATAGTAATCGGTAAGCCTTTAATACAACAAGCTAAAATTCGCAAGCTGTAAACTATACTGCTATTTGAAAGAACACTACGCCATTAATGTCATCAACATAGAAATACTCCAAGAAAGGAAATAGTTCGCTGAGAGCGGATGCATATTTTTCTGCTACATTTCAAAAGACCTGCTCCGGTTCATTATTATAGTACAGAGAAGTGTGCACAAAGGACATTTCGAAATTAAAAACCCTGCTAAGCGACCTAGAGGGACGCTAGAGGTTTATTAACTTTTTCTTTATAAAAGGCTGCAAATTCATTTTGAGAGAGTGGTAATACCGTTATGGAAAAGTACTGCGTAGTATACCCTGCTGTACTTTTGTCCTAAAATAACTGGTTTGGAGATAAGATATAAAAAGTAACAAACATATCACTCATATAAGACAATTGTCATAATATCGACAACTCGTAAAAATGCATCTTTTCACAGCAGTATACTCATTGTATTGCGAGCAATTTGCAAAATATTCGACGATTTTAAATATTACGCTGTTTGTCTATGAAAACTTTGACCAATCCACTCGTTAAAGAATATTAATTTATACACCATATCGGTATCGTAATCAATATAACTATAAACTATGTGAAAACCAGCGTACGAACGTACTTGTGAAAACGAATTTGTGTCTAGTATCTGTGATCTTATAAGAAAAATGCGATTTAAAAGCTAGAAAAACTACAATTAGTTAATTGAAGATGTAATCATTAGTTCGAAGAAATAAGAGTTGCCTGCGTTATTTTTTAACTAAACATTTATCACGTTAAAAAGAGCTCGAACTACTCCAATCAACAAATTGAAACTGTTAAGTACTTTAGTTAATTTACCAAAATTTTTTAGGAGCTTGATGGCCCAATGGGTTTCAGCTTATTAGTGTTTACACTTTTAACGTATCTAATATCAATGTGATGGGTGACCTGACCACTTATAATAAATATATCTCAATCTCCACCGTGCTCAAGAAGGCATGTTAAGCCGTTGATCCTGGCTGTCATGATTGATGGATTAAGCTATATTAGATGTCTTCAGACAGGTTGCAAAATCTAACTCAATTGTTGGCCACTTACACCCACGTAAACCAACACAACAACAAACGTCACTGCGGGTGGGGTGCGTTGCGCGAGGGGGGTCATTCTGGTGTTGTACGCAGTGTTGCCACGTGAATGTTTTCTACCCTTCGAGGGGAAAACGGTTTTCTTATATTTTATTTCATTCTGTCGCAGCATCCAAACTGTCTCTGTAGGTCCCTATGGTTGACTGTCAGAGAATGCCATATAAATAAATATAAATAAATAAATATATACGGACAAATCACACAGATTGAGCTAGCCCCAAAGTAAGTTCTTATGTAAGACTTGTGTTATGGGATACTAACTCAACGATACTATATTTTATAACAAATACATATATAGATAAACATCCAAGACCCAGGTCAATCTGAAAAAGATCATTTTTCATCTTGACCTGACCGGGGATCGAACCCGGGACCATCCGTGTCACAGACCGGCGTGTTGACCGCTGCGCCACGGAGCTCGTCAAAATTGGCATTAAGCCCACCTTTTGTACTCTTTTTTAATGTGCAATTAAGTTGAAATAAATTAATTAATCACCAACGCATCGTTTTCAATAATTTTACTCGTTAATCAGTAAATCTTTGTGATTGTGGACGACATGTTCCGTGTAGTGTATAAAACAATGCAGGGGTGGAAACAGGGTGGCCACTGCCCGCGGGCAGGGAAGGGGAACGCGTTCATTAGGGGACAAATAAACTGGGGCTAATTTCGTAGGACTACTTCTTATTTTTGACCTGCCGCCTTTGTTTTGTTTTGTTTTATTCAAAGGGGTGGCGTGCTTTTCGATATGCACCGAATCGGGACATAGGAGTTTCGCGGCGCTTCAGCTATGAGTAATATTATTAGTGTGAAAGATTTTGAGAACGGATGTGTGTATTATAACCACTTCTCCACACAAAACCTACTCGACGAAAGTTTGTTAATATACCAAACTTTAGATACAAATCTATCTAAAGTTTGATAACTATATACAAAACTTTAGATACAATAACTTACTAGTAAAGAACAGTTCTCGTGCAGTTAATAAATAAATTTTCAATAAAAAGTTTGAAATATATATTTTTATGTCAAAAATATATTTTCATGATACAATTTATGCACATGCTACATGTAGATACTAATAGAAAGTACTATGTGAAAGCCCAAACCTACAGGTCTGAAAGATCTTCAGTAAAGTGTATCACACACAACAATGCATATACAGGGTGTAACAAAATAGATGTAATTGTACGAGCCTCAGTTTGAAACCCGTACGGTGAAGTTAACTTATTGTTATGTTTGTTAGTTTGAGTGCACTAGTTAGAGTTACTATAAATCAAAGATACGTGTTGACGTCTATGCGTTTATTTTGTACACTAAAGTTACAAGTACAGATGCGACGGCCGTGGCCAAAAGTAGGTTGCATGCGTTGCATTTTTATATGTACAGCCTTGGCTCGTACAGTAATCATATCGAATACACGGAAGCAGTCACCGGTAACGATCAGTCTGGTGCCCTGTTAAACCTTGAGAGTTAATTAATTACATAGTTTTATTTTTTGAAATTTGTTAAAACATATTCATTTATTTAAACTTGCACATCACTATGGCAGTAAACAGCTGTGAGGTCAAAATCCTACAACAACGCACACTAGCATCCATTTTCCACCTGTAGATTTTGGGATTGAGTTAAAGCTTGCTTCACTTACCCAGATTTTTTTTGTGATGTATTAATAATTCTGCTTATCAATTAATTATGCATAATTATTTTCAACCAAAAATCTTAATATGTTCCACGCTCATCTGAAAGAAATAAAAAAAAGTAGAAGGTACCAGCTTCTTCTCTTCCCCCGCAGATCGTAAAAGCCGATCGAGGGAATTGGCGAATATCTGAGGAATCCTGTCAATAAGCGATTCGACTCGCAACCCATCACTTTTTTGATTCCATTTTCCACTTACAAGCCTACCAACATAAACATGGACTTTCGGTCTTATGGCTAAGGCTCCAAAGGTTTAAAAGATATGTATGTATGTAATGTATTTCAGTCCTGTCCTGTGTGATAGGTAAGACAAGGTCTAAATTGATAAATAAATATAAAGTGAGTTTAGAAGCAACATTGAGGACCAACTACCTTACTAGGTCTCATTGCCTTGTTTTCGACAAGCAGGAGTAATCTTCTTTACAAGTATTTTCGGGACTTTATTACGGTTATTTTTAAACGGCATTTCCTTATCACTCCGATCTATTTCGTCACTTAGGTGCAGAATCACGTCACGATCCTGTAAATGTCCCGATGGATGCCGTTATACTAAATTTGTCCAATATGAGATCGCAGTGATTCACGTAGAGTACGCTGTTAGGTTTTATGAGCGAGATATCGAGCGTACGGAGAAATAACTGAGTTCGGTATATGTTTCATGACGGTGGTTAATTAATTTAGTATATGATTTAGCAAAGGAAATGGGTTTCACTTTGTGACAATGGAGCCGCTTTTAAACTTGGTTGATGAGGTCCGTGGCACAGTGGTTAAAACTCCAGCCTGCGCCTGCGACACGAGGGGTTCTATCCGCGGTCAGGTTATGATGTAAAACGATCTTTTTCAGATTGACCTGGGTCTTGGATGTGCATTTATATAAGTATCTAAAATATTTATAGATAAAAATAATATAAATTATAGTATCTTTGATCCTACGACACAAGTTCACAACTTATTGAGGGGCTGGATAGAAAACAATCAGGGGTCGAACCACTAGTGTCGCAGACTGGCTTGTTAATCACTGCGCCACGCAGGTCGTCTCAGTACTTCTTTTTAAGTCGGTGGTCAATCTTTAATAATATTTTACAATATATTTCGCTCTGTCATTATCTTCCTTCCTGGATGATGTATCTATATTTAGCATCTAATAATCACCGTTGCAGGTGTTAAGGCACTTTTACCAGGCAGTAAATAAATAAATATATAC
Organism: Rhodophaea formosa; assembly: GCA_963082605.1. Classification (NCBI taxonomy): domain Eukaryota; kingdom Metazoa; phylum Arthropoda; class Insecta; order Lepidoptera; family Pyralidae; genus Rhodophaea; species Rhodophaea formosa. The sequence continues at coordinate 22,584,018 of OY720204.1, forward strand.
GGACAAATCACACAGATTGAGCTAGCCCCAAAGTAAGTTCGAGACTTGTGTTATGGGATACTAACTCAAAGATATACTATATTTTATAATAGATACTTATATAGATAAACATCCAAGACCCAGGTCAATCTGAAAAAGATCGTTTTCCATCTTGACCTGACCGGGGATCGAACCCGGGACCATCCGTGTCGCAGGCAGGCATGTTGACCGCTGCGCCACGGAGCTCGTGGCAGTGGAGAGAGGCAGTGGCTCATTATATCTACGGACCAGCGGGTTTCTGTGTACTTTATTGTCTATTTATTTAACAGTTTACGTATACGGGAAAAAATAATACAGAAAAAGAAAACTTAATAGTACATTATGTTACAAGTACGGTAAGCTGGATATTGTAGTCGAGGTTTTTATATGCACGAGGCGAAGCCGAGTGCTTATAATAAACCGACGACTAAAATAGACAGCTTGCCGTACGAGTATCATACGACGTTTTTCAATACATTTGCGATTACCATAAACTACTCGTAAAACAAGATTGCAATTTAGCAAAAAAAGAATTTATAAAAGTTAGGAACTAAAGCAGTTTGTAAAAATACATTTATAATAATCAGGTACATTTACTCAGGTTTATTTTCTCCAAAAAAAGTAGATGGATAGCCTTCTCCTTTTTGAAGTCTGTTAAAAAATCACATATCACGAGTCAGAAAAAAGTTTTCATGCTGAACTTGAAACTCTTTGCTCGGATTCTATGAAGAAGTTTAAATTTTGCATCTGTGGCATTGGGCTATTGAGCGGTTGTGATGGGTGTAAAGTAAAAAACACTAGTGCCGTAAATACATCATTACGATACAGATTTCAATGTCATAAGAACCGTATTATTAGCAAATGTATTGAGAAAGTAGTAACAAGTACACAGTTGCTGCTTATTTCATATGAAGTCTTTTACAGCAAACCTGTGAGAGGAAAGTATAATATTAGAGGCAGACAGGCGTGTACATACTATATAACATGGAATGAATACAAAACATGGATATTAGCGTTTGTTGCTTGAATGCTGAATTCCAGACCGACTTTAAATGGCTGTAAATAGCTGTTTGTACTACCTCGTAGTTGGGTAATTGCGGCAGTACGAAAACGTTGGCACGAATTCGTTGGCGTCCCAAGAGGCAGGTAACCACACCTCCCAGTTAATTCGAGAGTACTACTTTATATATAAGAACTTGTACTACATACATATGTACGAATATAACTTAACACTAAGTAGGAAAGCGTAGAGACGTTTCAATATTCAATAGGATCAGATCCACGTATGTCATTTACCAAGTTGTTTTCCCTCGTTTTCATGTGAATTGCAGTTTACTTCAAATGTATCACTACCATTACATATTATAGAGCAAAGTCCTCCGCCCTGTCTGCGCCTCCTCCCGTCTGTTTAAACTCCCCGATAAACTCATATGTGCACGGATTTTCATGCGGTTTTCACCATTAGATACAGTGATTCATGAGGAAGTTAGAATACATTCCCGGGCGCAACCGGCGAGGTCTGCTAGATAATCTATACAATATATTTGCAAGAGTTCCGTATTAAATTTCATCATCATTCGAGCGCGTATTCTTAGCGCTTACGCTTCAGAGCCTGATGGAGTCCGCTACCTATCCTAGATGATCTGATAAAGATCAATCAATGCTAAGTTTCTTTGGGTTGCGGAGTTAAAGTAAAAAAAAAAAAGATTTTAGGAAAGGGGGTTTTTTATAAAATTTTATTAGAAATTATTATAAGTGGATAGGAATTACTAATTTACTATGAACGATTCAGATTGGGTAACAGTCTGGGTTTGTTATGTGGTCAAGTACGTACTATTATAAACGAAAGGAAGTTCAATAAAATTAATACAATAACAAATAAAAAGCCTTTATTTATCCCATTCTCATTGTTTTGTGTTTTATTAAATAATTATGTTAGTTAAAAGACTAGTAGTACTCGTATGTATTATATTTGATTTTAAGGGCGGGGCAAAAGCTAGTATAAGTAAAGCAGCTTACAATGAACCCCAGTTAACCCTATAAATCGTGAGTTGAACAATGGTGGACGCCATGGCATGAAAGCTTGTATGGAACATAGGCCAGGCGTCGTCTTTCATTCGATGTGAGAGTTCATTTTAGATTAACATTCTTCTTCCTTATCTCACTTTTTCATGTGGGATCGGTACATTATGTTAGTTATCTCCATTTTGTCTGTCACCTAGTCTTCTGGTCACACCTTCCCTACTTAACGACCTTGAGTTTATCATGTGCTTAAAGTATTAATTCTATTAAAAGAAGAACTAGTCAAATGCTAGTACAAATATAAAGCAAATACCTTTACAATGAACCCAGCTAACCCTATAAATCGTGAGTTGAACAATGGTGGGCGCCATGGCATGTGAGCTTGTATGGAAGTAGGGCAGGCGTCGTCTTTTATTTGAAGTGAGAGTTCTTTTGTGCTATATAAACATTTTGATGCCGCCGCTCTTCTTAGATTATCTCATTTTTTCATGTGGGGACGGCTCAGTTATCTCCCGTTTAACATTTCATCAAACCTATACGTGCCGGGAGACTATAGATAGTTCTTCAAATATGGCAAAGCGGTTTCTAAAACCATTTTTTCAATCGTTTGAAAGATAGACACTTCTAAAATGGTAAAATGAGTGTAACGCTCTTTTAAAATAAAAAAGTATAAAATGACAAAAAAATGTTGTAGAATTGAATGTATACTTTTACTGATAATTCGTTTTCACGAGATATAATACATTTTCATAAACCGCAAATATATGAAAAACAAAGTGTTGTTTGCTGACGTAAAACGTTAGTGGTATTTTGTTTGACTGATGTTACGTTACTCTCGCACACTCCTAAACGCTATCCATTCATCTCTTCTTAGGTCGTTCTCTGTTCCGGGTTTTATCTATTTCAAATCTGATAGTGGCTAGATTTGACACTAGACTAAGTAGTACACTAGAATTTTATTTGTTTTTCTGTCCACTAAAGTTGGTCTTTTTTTATTTATTATAATCGTTTTAGGTTCTTTATAAACTTATGTATTTTAAGTATGTATTAAATAGCGAGCGTGAACAATGGCCGGTGCCATGGCGTGCGAGGGTTTGGTAAGTAGGGCAGGCTGTGTCTTGCATTCGTAGTTTTTAGTTCTTTTAAACCAGACTAGCATTTTTAAAGCTTCTCTTTCTTCGTTACCGTATCTTACTATAACATGACATTTCGCTTCATTTTATTCTGTGGCCTTTATCACACGTCTCTTCGTCTCTCGTACACTTCTTAACACTATCTATTCATCTCTCAGTTCGTTCTCTGTTTCGGGTTCCATCTATTTTTAATCTGCCACCGTCCACTCGAGTTACACTTGTTTTTTTACGTAACTATGGTTTTGGATTCTATATAAACTTATTCTAAGTCTGTATTAAATGGCGAGCGTGAACAATGGCCGGTGCCATGGCGTGCGAAGGTTTGGTAAGTAGGGCAGGCTGTGTCTTGCAGTCGTAGTTAGTTCTTTTAAACGAGACTAGCATTTTAAAAGGTTCTTCTTCTTCGTTACAGTAGATTTTTAAAAAAAATCATCTTCGCCGTATCTCACTTTTAGATGTGCGGTCGGCACAGAGTGACTTTTCTCTCCATTTTGCTCTGTCGCCTTTGTCACACGTTTTCTTGTCACTTCTTATCACTATTTATTCATCTCTTCTTATTTCGTTCTTAGTTCCGGGTTCTAACTACTTTCAAGACTTTGAAGATTGTCCACTACTACGTAACACTTGTTTTATTTATTTTTTTGTTTACGTAACTATGGTTTTGGCTTTGACTATATCATACCGTTATACCTTTATGTCAATGATTAAAAAACTGGCAAATTTTTCAATGCTTGTGTGCGTGATAGCCTTGTGTTACCACACGCGTCCTGTCAATTTATGCCCTCAAAATCCGTCAAATTGGTAGCTATGTGTTGGATGTTTTGGTTGTTGTTGCATGTTTTGGATTCTATATAAACTTATTCTAAGTCTAAATGGCGAGCGTGAACAATAGCCGGTGCCATGGCGTGCGAGGGTTTGGTAAGTAGGGCAGGCTGCGTCTTGCAGTCGTAGTTAGTTCTTTTAAACGAGACTAGCGTTTTAAAAGCTGGTAGACGTTTAGCACTAGACTGCGAATCGGAACGACATCGAGCTTTCATCTGAGTCTGGGACCTGAGCTTCTTTATCTTACTCTTACTTTTTACTAATATAAACGCGAAAGTTTGTGTTTGAATGTTATTTACTCAATCACGCCCAAACGGCCTAAGGGATTTGATGAAATTTTGCAAACAGAGTTATTACCCAGATGAATACATTTATGGGATAACAAACTTGACAACATAAATTTCATGTTCTACATTTTCTGTAGTTAATATCGATAAAACGAAACACACATGCTTGCGTCCCGATATTCAAGGTACAAGATCATTGGTTATCATGTATAGAGTTACATTAATACCTGTCCCCCAATGAGTCCTTCTATGAAGTGCGATTTTCCGGGTATGACCCCTCGAATTGACAGTTCCAGCTGTATTTCTCGCTCAGACAATATAACCTATCGGAAACCCAAAAAGGTTTGACACCACCATTATGCGAATCCATCCCTTACGCAGTTGCAATGCGCAGGCGCGAACCGACGCGCCTCCCGCCGCCGCAGTCTGCCTTCAAACCTCGTAGAGTTCGTAGCGCTACGCCGTAGCCTCGTAGCGACCGCGTAGCAACCCCTGCAGTGACGTTAACAACTATTTTTAATAACGTTTTACAATAACGCTTTTATAATAACAGTTTTGTGAAGTGACCGTGCAAGAAGCTGTGATTGTTTTTACGTATGGATTTCGCCGTGTGTGATTTTTTATAGGCTGGTTTGTGATGTAAGTTGACACCGTTGTTTCCGATATGAGTTTATTGTGTCCAACTACGAGTATTGTTTCACAAACTCAATATCCTCTTGTTACGGAGTATTGCGTATTGAGTTATATTAGCTTGTTAGTTCTAGTTGTTACAAACAAGAATATTATCAATATGTTTCGTTGTAATAATGTTTTTTGACGTATTTTTTTATTCTATCGCCTCATTCTTATACATATTGGTCGGCAATGATGTAGCAAACGTGTTTTATGTTCGGTCGTATCGAATGATTGATGGGTTCAAAGTCCTAACGGCAGGAAGAAAGATAGCAGCCCTTTAGTTCCTCGTAACCTTAAAAAAGATGCCGAAAGCTTATTATATAAGAAGTCCGGGCAAAAAATATCTTATGTAAGAAGATCCTTGAAAGAGTTTACGAGTGCCGTTTCGTAAGACATGCGTATGTAACGCAATTACACGAAATATGGCATTGAAATGTTCAAAGCGTTTTATTTAGCTTCACGCTGCGTTTTGTTATTCAAATCACACGAGTTTTTATCCTGTTTATCTTGGTATTTTGCATAGACTTATTTTGAATGATGATGTTTGAAATACAGTCCAAGAAACTTTCCCCGCAGTATTTAAGGAAAGCTTTTGAACTCTCTAAAGAGAGTCTAAGAAAAAGTTACCGTCCAAAGAAGATTTTTTTAATTTGCTATGACACTGGGTCTTACTTATGAGCCAGAGGGTTCCGGGTTCGATCCAAATTGGTTTTAATATGTACAATGATAACTGTTGCGTCCATTACAAAGATTTAAGAACTTTTTTGATCTATTCACTTACTTATTTAAAAGATACAATTTTGATAAATTGAATATAGTATCGTAAACGTTTTTTTACGAATATTTAAATTAAGATTTTACTACCAAGATTGCATAGTACCTACTTGAAGCATATAGCTACTCAAATTGGTGGTGTATCTTACGCTGTAGATATAGGCACCTTACGCTTCAAATATCTGTTAATTAAGCGTCGCTTATGCAATAACAGGCCAAACGTTGCTACATATAGTATAGTTATATTGCATATATTAATACTGCCCGAAGTAGGTTCGTTGTTTTAACAAGCATTGGAGCCAAAATTGTAGTTCATTTTGCATGTAACATAGACATCTGTAATGTAATAGAACTGCTTTGTTAACATTTACAGTATAAGCAGCTTCTATTCACGATTCTTCATTTGTTTATTCGTTTGGACCCTAATTTTAAGAACACATTATATGCACTTAGCTAAATAACTTTGTGTTCTTCCGCCACTTCCGGTCACTAGTTCAACTAGCTTTTTTCGCCCGCAGCTCCGCTCGCGTTATTGTCGATCTGTCATCCCAATCCCAATACCAATCCCAACTATCCCAATCCCTACTATCCCAATCCCTACTATCCCATCCCAACTAATATTATAAATGCGAAAGTGAGTTTGTTTGTTTGTTACGCTTTCACGCCCTAGCTACTTAACCGATCATCATGAAATTTTGCACACATATAGGTATGGGTACTGAGAAGGACATAGGATATTTAACACGCGGGCGAAGCCGCGGGTAACAGCTAGTTTCATATAAAATGCACGACACTTGCCGCTGCCACTCAACTTCAAAGTCAACTTTTAAAAGCTTTTATTTATTTTATATATACAGACAAGAATACCATTATAATAGTTTTCAGCTGTACAACAGCTACAAAAACGAATACAAAAAAAACATGTGGAAACTGTCAGTGCTTTACAATAATAGATGTGTTTAGTAAATTCCACGTATTAATACAAAGATGTATATAATATAATATAAATGTAATATATACGGACAAATCACACATATTGAGTCAGCCCCAAAGTAAGTTCGAGACTTGTATTATAGGATACTAACTCAACGATACTATACTTTATGACAAATACATATATAAATAAACATCCAAGACCCAGGTCAATCTGAAAAAGATCGTTTTCTATCTTGACCTGACCGGGGATCGAACCCGGGACCATCCGTGTCGCAGGCAGACGTGTTGACCGCTGCGCCACGGAGCGTAGTTGTATATGTAGTGAATTCCACGTACTAAAACCTAGTTACCTACTTCAAGCCTTGGGCTGAAATTCTACTTCACTATAATCTTACACCGCCCTGTAATGTAATAATACTTTGATGACATCGTTTGTAATTAACGCATTAGGGACATATTCGATCCACCGGGCTGGAGTAAATAGTAGTGCTATATTTTCGAGATTCAATTCTATTGTTTTTTTCAAAATTCTCGATAGTGAACTAATAGCGATAGTACAACTGTACATCACTCAGCATTAAAACAGATTGCAATAATGCTATGATGACATGGTTTGTAATTAACACGTTATATACGATCCGTCGGATTGGAGTAGTTGATATTGCTATATTTTCAAGAATCGATTCTGTTATTATTTTTAAAACTCGATAGCGGCTACACTATTGTATAATAATATTAAAAACTTACGCGATATAAATTTCTAATAGAAAGTTCTTTGAGGGAAGCGTAACTGTCGTGCCGCCACCCTTAACACTCGCCCCGATGATAGTCTTTGTAACAGACCCAAACTAGTTGGTGCATCCGACAAATTATAAAACTTGAATAAAGCCGGGTTTCTGTAATGAACACAATTGTAGCTCACTCTATATTAACACAGGCATAATGTTACGATGCTTTGATAACATGGTTTGTAATTAACGCATTATATCCGATCCATCGGTCGGAGCTTATTCAAGGTCTAATCATACAAAGGTATTACTATATTATCAAGTTATTTTTAAAACTCGATAGTGGAGCAGTTATCGGCAACACTAATTGTAGTTCTCTATGCATTAACACAGACGTACTGTTACCACCTATAATGCTTTAATGACATGGTTTGTAATTAACGTGTTATATTCGACCTGACGGGTTGGAGGCTATTCAAGGTTGAAATCTTACTATGATATTACTACAGTTTAATTATTTTGTTATTTTTAAACTCTCTTCATTAGACTAATAGGGGAACACTATTTTAGTTCACTTCGAATGAAACACAGGCGTACTATATTAATTATTAGACGACATGGTTTGTAATTACCACGTTGTACACGAACCGCCAGGTCGAGGGTATTCAAGGTTGTAATCTAATTATAGTATTGTTATATTTTCAAGAATAGATTTTATTTTTTATGGTACCGTAGTCGAATGGTTATACATGGTTATACGAGTAGATTCGTCATGTCTGCCTGCCTGTCCGTCCATATGTCACAGCCATTTATTCCGAAACTATTGAGAATACACAGTTGTAACTTGGTAGGTAGATGTGTGAAGCGCTTTACGAATTTTATACAAAAAGTTAAAGAACTCCCTTTCATGAATCCACGGCCAGGTTATGATGTAAAACGAACTAATATATGATAAAAAGTAATTATTACAAAATATAGTATCGTTGAATTAGTACGACAAAAGTACAAAACTGTGGGGAAACTCTATCTATCTGTATAATTTGTCCCTATATATTTATACATTTGAGTCACATCGCTCGAGGTTGCCAGACCGGCAGCCATTTCCCACCCGTCTGTACCCGTGCTTCCCGCACCTTAATGATCCCTCCCCACATGAATCGGGCCCCATAAGAGTCTAGACGTTACGCCACTACGACTCTGGAAAGTTTATTTGTCAGTTAGATCTATCTAGTTCAATTTGTGTGATCTCTAAATATTTATTTATTTGAGTCACGTAGCTCAAAGTTTTCAGACCTTTAGCTCAATTTGTATGATTTATCCTTATACATTTGAGTCACGTTACTCAAGGTTGTCAGACCCGCAGCCATTTCCCACCCGTCTGTACCCGTGCTTCCCGCACCTTAATGATCCCTCCCCACACGAAGCGGGCCCGATAAGAGTTTAGACGTTACGCCGCTACGACGCTGGAATAGTACATTACTGCAGAGGCCGGGAAGTTAGGGATTGACGGACTAGAAGAGTTTTCAAGGCCGAGTGCCAGCGAGGCAGACACTTTTTCTTTCCTTTTGAAATTTTTGGTATTACACTTGTTATGCTTGATTTTAATTCGGTTTACGCTACCTTCATTGGATATAAAAGAGGCTATGTATAGCCCGTTGACTATATAATCTCCATGATTAAAATATGTATTTGGCAATTGTTCAACGCTTGTGTGCACACAAAGCTATCACGCACACAAGTTGTGTGTGTTGTGTGCACATGCGTCATATCAACTTATGTCATCAAATCGGTAGCTATGTGTTTGCACCGTAGTCTAAGAGTTGGACACAATTTTCTTCTATGCTTTTAGGCTAATATAGCATATCTAGACTTTATATATTCTAAGGTATAGTTAACCTAGTTAAAAATTGTTGAGAAAGTCGACGGTTTATGAGTTGAGCACAATTTTCTTCTACGCTTTTAGGTTAATATAATCTATCTCGACTTTATATAATCTAAGGTATAGTTAACCTAGTTATAAACTGTTGAAAAACTCGACGGTATATGAGTAAAACACAATTTTCTTCTACGCTTTAGGCTTGTATAGCTTATATATTATGTGTCCGAATTGCGCACGTACATTCGCAGCGGAGATAGGGTACATAAGCCATATGATGACAAACCAACCTAGTTCCTGATTTTATATTTATTTAAGACTTTGCCAGTCACTGAAGCCGAAAACGGCCATGGATATTATTATTATAGATCTAGTAGAAGATCGCACAATTTGGCGTGCCCTTGGGGAGGCTTATGTCCAGCAGTGGACTGCAATAGGCTGATGATGATGATAGTCTATCTAGACTTTATGTAATCTAAGGTATACCCTAGTTATAAACTGCTAGAAACTCGACAAGAAGCGAACCTGATAAGAAAAGTCTAGACGCAAGACGTTCCGGCACTACGCCGCTGGAATGCTTATTTGTCGGGTTGCTTGTATTGATTTTACTTTCAAGTTTTCGTTCGTTCGTTTTTCTCTTTAGTTATTTTAGGGGAGTTAATCCTTCCTTTTGCCTTTGAGTCAGAGTAAAAATAAGAGATTACTAAACTAAAACTAATAAACTAAAAGTAGTTTAGTTTAGTTCATTCAATAGCGGATTTCATGACACTGACATTATTTACATACATACATACATACTATCACGCCTCTTTCCCATGGGGGTAGGCAGAGACCAAGGATCGCCACTTGCTACGATCCTTACAAAACTCTTTCGCTTCATCTACATCCATCACTCTTTTCATACATGCTCGCCGGTTTCGGGTACTCCTGACTTGCCCCTTGACAAGAATGTCCGCAATCTGGTCACGGTATGTGCGTCTAGGCCGGCCCTGACTTACTCTTCCGGTCACATCTGCCTTATAGAGTTTCTTTGCGAGACTTCTTTCGTCCATCCTTTCTACATGTCCAAACCACCTTAACATTCCTTTCTCAATTTTTGTCACTACATCTCTTTCACTCCACATCGCTCCCGCACTACATCGTTTCTCACTCGATCTCTCAAATTTACACCACACATGCTCCTAAGCGCACGCATTTCTACCGCATTTATCCTACTTTCATGCTTCTTCTGCCATACCCAACTTTCACTTCCATACATAAGGGTGGGCAACAACACTCCCCGATGAACAGCAAGAAGTGCTTTAATGGACACCATTAAAGCACTTCATTATTTAGTTTTTGAAATGCGCGTAAGTAAGGGTAAGCACGCACCGCGACGTTTAGTTTATTAGTTTTATTTATTGATAGTAGGTATAAGTGTTTTTTTATTTATCACATGTATATATCATTATTATTTTCTAATAAACTTTGATTAAAGCATTTAAGTGACTTCCTTTTTCCTTAAAAAAAGGGGTTCTCAATTTGTTGGAATTTTTTTCCCTTTGTATGCATGTTCCCCTGCCCAAACACGCCTAGACGAATTTTGAAAATTCTTCTTTGTTTGAAAGGGTACGTATACTTTCCAAAAAAATCCATTCAAAAATAAATCGGCCCAGTCGTTTGGTGGGAACCTTGTCTCGGATCCCGAAAAACAGAAGACTATGTGGCGCCAGTATTTCCAGCAACTTCTTAATAGCCCACCGGTCACCAACCAAACCCCGATAGACTCAGGCACTGGTCAAGACCAGGATCACGACCATCATGAGGAAACACCGGACTTTGAAGAGGTTCGCAAAGCAATAAGGAGGCTTAAAAACTATAAATCCCCTGGCATAGATGGTATAACGGGTGAACTGTGGAAATGTGGGGGAGCAATGCAATCTCGACTGTATGAAATAATACGTAGAATCTGGCAAGAAGAACTACAACCTATAGAGTGGAATGTGGGTATTATTTGCCCGATACATAAGAAGGGATGCAGGAAGAAATGCGGAAACTACAGAGGGATTGCACTGCTTCCAACGGCATATAAAGTACTCTCGTACGTTATCCTCGCCCGCTTAGAACCGTATGCAGAGCAAATACTCGGGGACTATCAATGTGGATTCCGTAGAAACCGCAGCACAGTGGACCAAATGTTTCTCCTGAAACAAATTATGGAAAAACGGTGGGAGTATGCCCAAAGTGTTCATTGTCTTTTTGTGGATTTCACCAAAGCATACGATAGTATCGACCGAGAGACACTCTTCCAGATAATAACATCTTTCCAAGTACCGAAAAAGCTTGTTAGAATGATCAAGATAGCCACGGGAACAAGTAAAATGCGAGTTAGAGTTGAAGGAGAACTGACTGAGGAGTTTGAAGTGCTAACAGGACTCAAGCAAGGGGACGCCCTTTCACCTGTTCTGTTCAATTTGGCTCTCGAACACATCATCCGAAAAGTCCTACTGGTAGATGGGGGAGTAGAGTTGAACGGAAAGCACAAAATTGTAGGGTATGCTGATGACCTTGCGATCCTTGGGAAATGTGAACAGGAAGTAGTCAAAATGACGGAGATACTGGAGGAAGAGGGAAAGCGTGTGGGTCTTAGAATCAGCCGTGAGAAGACTGAATATCTTCACATGAAACGGTACAAAGACCCCAGAGCCAGGAGAAAAGACCTTCATGTGAACAACATAACCTATAAGGGTGCCGACAAGTTCAAATATCTCGGGTGTACGATAACTGACACAAATCAGAGGGAGGACGAAATCGACATCCGCATAGTCAACGCTTTAAGATGTACAGCAGCCCTTCACAAGGTGTTAGTGTCCAAGCTGATAAGCAGAACTACTAAAATTCGGATCTACAAAACAGTCGTTAGGCCGATTTTAATGTACGGGTGTGAAACTTGGACGCTAACTTTGAAGGAGGAGAACAAACTCTTAGTAGCGGAACGAAAGATATTGCGGAAGATTCTAGGACCAACAAGAGGAGAGGATGGGGCATGGAGGCGTAGGTACAACCGGGAGATAGAAGAGCTAGTGTCCGAGCCGAACATCATAGGAGAAATAAAATCCTCCCGACTTCGCTGGCTAGGACATGTGGAGAGGATGGGAGAGGATCGAGCCGTAAAGAAAGCGTATCATGGTCAACCTTCCGGGCGTCGTCCGGTGGGGCGTCCAAGATACCGCTGGAAGGATGAAGTCGCCAAAGACCTGAAAGAGCTGAAAGTGTCCGACTGGTCAGATTTGGCACAAAATAGAGAAGAATGGCGCACTTTAATGTCGGAGGCCAAGATCCACTTCGGGTCGCTGAGCCAGCGAAGTAAGTAAGTAAGTAAGTAAGTCGTTTGGTGGAAGAAAAACTGAAAGATTATTTATTGGATATTAAGTGATTTTTTATTTAATTTGAGTGATTCAACAAAAGATTGGTTGCAGACTTGGGAAATTCTTTTAGAGCAATAAACTCATTTTCTTACTAAACGACTTGATACGTAGCGTTCCTGAGATTGCCAGTCAGACAGACAGACAAATGAGTGATCCGATACGGATTATATTTACCTATTGAAGTGCAGAATCCTAAAAATGAAGTAGAAAGTAATATGAATAATTATATCTAAGTACTCGCCACACTAACGAGTATGAAAATCCGATTTTACACAATACAACCTCTGCCTCGTTATTCGTTTTTCACATTTTCTCTCACATTACGCCGCCGTGGTAACTTTTAATGCAGTTTTTAATTAATCAACAGCGCGGGCATAGTCTGTGAAGATTAAATTCGTAAACAAACCGCACATTAACTAAAAACGCTGTATTTTGGCTCGCGTGGCTTTGGAAACGAAAATAATAACTTAGGAAACAGTAGGGCATAAAATGATGAGGGTACAGAATTGTGACTTGACGCAATGGAATAGTTGCAGCAATAGATGAATGTCGTTTATCTGTATGAGGAACTTGATAGCCTAGTTGGCGCTGCTCGCGCGCTGATGCCTATACTTGGCAGTTTGGCCCCACCTGGTTGATTCCGTTGAATGACTGTGAAATCAAACACTGGCGAAATAATGGTAGGTACTTTTACTTTGGAATTTGTAAATTCTTCAGACTGACATGTTTATCTTTCGATTGAATAACTAGGTAGAGGTAGAGTGGTAAGAAGTTATAAGTAACCATGGATTGAAGAATAATCAGGATAGACCTTGGGAAATGTAACAGTGACACAAGAAAATCTATACAAACTTGTCTCGAAATTAGCTCAGAAACCTGTTTGCCAAGCGTGCTGAGTATGTATGGCCAAATAGAAATGCTTGGGAGAGCCCATGTCCTGCTGAGGACTTTTTGCGGTTGTAGTGACGTGAGTGTTGTGATATGTAGCTTTTGAACACAACGGACGGGTTTACTAGTTGTAAATAACAACTTGTATCTGAGCCGGTCAGGTCAAGATGGAAAATGATCTTTTTCAGATTGACCTGGGTCTTGGCTGTTTATCTATATAAGTATCTATTATAATATATAGTATAGTTGAGTTAGTATCCTATAACACAAGTCTCGAACTTACTTTGGGGCTAGCTCAATCTGTGTGATTTGTCCGTATATATTTATTTATTTATTTAGCTATAATTCTATACTCTGTTTATTTTTTGATGGGGTGTGGAATGTAATCGCGAGTCGTGACAGCGAGCGAGCCAAAGAGGTTATTTTTAGTCGTCGTCGCCGAAGCATTGTGTTATGTAGCGGTATATATTGTTTATTTAGCGTTCTGTAGCCTACGGAGGTTTTGGTGATTTTATATGCCTTCAATAAATGTTAGAAATTATTTTCAAACACGTGGGTCACTGCAACTGGGCCCCATAACCTGTTGAGTTTTGAGGATAGGAAATCTATAGATATTATTGGTACGAATGGTTGAATGATTTATATTCGTGATTTTTGGGTGTATGTTACTCAATTTCAATTGCTGGATGGATTTAGAAAAAAGTTGGCACGTAATTAGACTTTGTCCGAACTAAACATAAAATTTTAATTCAGATTCTCGAGTGATGCAACATGCAAATCAGACGAAATCTAATATGAAAATTGACAAATTTTAAGTTAAAGCTGAATAATTTTACCTAAAATCACGCTGCAAACAGTACGACTTATTATCTGTGTAAATATTTAAAAATGTTATATTTTTGTAGTAGGTGCTCAGACACTTTAAGAGGTATATCACGCCGTTTTGGAATATACAGGATTTCTTTTCTATTAGCATCAAACAAAGTTGGTCTTTCTTCTGTTGTGCATTGTACCTTTTTATAATCAATTTTAGAAATCACCTTTTCTAAGCATTAATTTTTTATACTGTAAACGTACAATACAATAATACAAAAGCGTTAACAATGGACTCTAATAACTGAAAATAAGAGGGTTTCACCCCACAGCAATCTAAACAAAATTGCGTTCAGATGAATTATGACGTACAAAAATGATATATCACATGTCCCCATATTCAATAATTGCTCGATCTGATCCCTCTAACGAATGCTAGCTCAGTAATCTGAGATATTGAGGGATTACGCGCAGAACGTGCGTTTCGCAAAATGTGCACTTGAATAAAAACGTGCACTTCGCAATGGATACTATTATCAGAACTAGCGTAATACAAAATGTGTATTTTAGGAAACTGCCTTGTAAATATTCTTAATTGTGATTATGACCCTATGATTCAAAGTTGAAGGTTATTGCGTTTATTAAAGAAATATAATAAAACTAGCTGTTACCCGCGGCTTCGCCCGTGTGGTATATAGCCTATGTTCTTCTCGGCAAAATTTCATGATGATTGGTTCAGTAGATTTGGCGTGAAAGCGTAACAAACAAACAAACTCACTTTCGCATTTATAATATTAGTTAGGATAGTTAGGATTAGGATAAGGATAGTTAGGATTAGGATTAGGATTATTTTTAATTTATAATAAAACAATTTTTTAATTAAATAAAAGAAAAATATTCCGAGAGCATTTAACATAGAATGGCATGCCAATTTCGTACATTTTGCGAAAATCTCATTTTGTGCAGTATATTTTTCGAGTGAACATTTTGCTAAAAGCCCGTTCTGCGCATAACGCATATTGGAGGAGGGGACGGTGGAACGAGGAGAGCATTGTTGATTCAATGGGGATTTTCATGGCGCAGTTACTATGAGTGGATATTGATTAAAGTTATTAATGATGTTGAAAGATTTTTTTATGTAGCTATCGGCGGACAATAGAGGCTTTACCAATACTCAATATCTATTATACTCATTTAATAGAGATATTAAGTTATTTTACTGCAGCGAGTTTGGTACTTTAAAGTGCTTTTTATTTTTACTCTTCATCGATTTTTATATGAAAGCGAACTTTATATGGCCGTATAAAACGTGCCTTTAGTTTGTTTTACTATTCGTTCTCTGTATGGTATTACTGGTACTATCTCTTATTTGAAAGCCTTAAAGTGTTACCTTTCTGAGATATATTTATAACTCTTTCGTATTTACAACAATGTACAAGTAGACATGAACGAAAAAAAATTTTTTTTCACGTTTTTTTTCTACGACTTTTTTGCCATGATGAATATACATACTCATACCAAATTACAGCTTTCTAGTACTTATAGTCTCTGAGTAAAACCGCGGACAGACAGACATATTGAAAATATAAGGGTTCTTAGTTTACAACGGAACCCTAAAAACAATACATTAAGCATTTACTTTGAACTTTATACAAGATGTTATTGTTTAAAACAGCTGCCTCTAACAAAGTACCAATTACAGTATAAATAACGAGCCGCTTCTCTTCCAAATAAATAATACTAACGGGCGTTCCACATATTTTCGCAACTTCCTCTTAGTTTGGTACATGTTTTCGTACTTAATTTATTTCTTGTTACCCCGCTTGAGTTGCGTGAAGTTTATTTATGTGTCTGTAAGCTTACTAACTAGCTAAATACGAGTATATCTATACAATTACGTGAAATGGGTATACAAAAGTGAAAAGAGCTAAAAGTAGACGTTCTGTGTTCTGGTAAGTGCACGTTCAATCGTTAAAGGTTAGCACTTTCAATTGTTATTCCCGGCTGCCGTCATTACGTGTTAGCTGTTCAACAATGTAGTTTCTAAGATATGTCTCAAGAGTTGAACAATATTTTTCAAATGAAAATTTAGATTTTGATGCTGCAATAGAACTGAATTAAATATTCTCCTTTAAAGTTACAACAATTAAATAAAGGTCTTTGTTAGGGGTGATCGTCGGCATAGAAGGGATTTGTTTAATCAATTACCCAAGTACGAGTATACGTGCGTATATATTCATGTTACATATTTCTCTCCCCGATTATTCGTTTATTTGAATAAATTCCTGCCGGCGGGGTATTGCCACAAAATAAATATTGAGTAGAATTGAATCTTCACGCAATATGGTATCTAGTTTTATTTTATAGTCGTTTACTGGCGAAAAAACTTATGCTTATTAAGTTACTCGCCGCTTGTTTTTTTATAAAGATGTAAATTGGATATATTTTTTGTCTATTTACATACAGAAAGTGGGTACAGCAAGGAATTATATATGAAAACAAGGAATTTCGTCGAGTAATATAAGTGTGTGGCAAATAGCTTGTTCTTATTAGACTGATAAAACTCTGGTCACTGATTTATGACAACTTTGTCGCTCTGGCGGCGAGACTTTTCTATTTAGGTATTATATCAGATGTTTTGTTTTTTGTTTTTCGTGTGTGATTATATCAGAGTATTATCATCAGTATTATCAGAGTTACACTTTTGTCCTACATCTGTTCTCTTATTATTTTTCTCGTATTGCCTCGGCAGCCATTTTAAATTGAGCTGAAATGTGGCTATCGGTCGTTACCTGAGATTTTTAGAATTCTGCCATGTAACGTTTATTAAAGGTTATGTTTTACGCTACAGCGGATTCTGTGGTATTTATGAGCGGCGGGTATTTTGTGTTCAGTTCGTGTTGGCAAATAATTGGAGTTTCGGTGGGTGGGGGTGGAGACGCTAAGGAAAGGAGAAAAAAACAATTTTGACCAAACAATCGTTAACGATATTGATTGACGAGCTCCGTGGCACAGCGGTCATCAAGCCTGCCTGCGACACGGATGGTCCCGGGTTCGATCCCCGGTCAGGCCAAGATGGAAAACGATCTTTTTCAGATTGACCTGGGTCTTGGATGTTTATCTATATATGCATTTGTTATAAAATATAGTATCGTTGAGTTAGTATCCCATAACACAAGTCTTTCATAAGAACTTACTTTGGGGCTAGCTCAATCTGTGTGATTTGTCCGTATATATTTATTTATTTAGCTCTTTGTCAAAATTAGGAGTTGATCTTGTTGTTACTTTTGTCAGTATTTTAATTAAAATAAATAAATATATGGGGACATATCACACAAATTAAGTTAGCCCCACATTAATTTGAGAACTTGTGTCGTGGGATACTAACTCAACGACACTATATTTTATAATAGATACTTATATATATGTCACCGGAAATAACAAGAATCGTAATCGAGTTAACAAACATTTAGATCTGTTATTTTAATATTGTTATTTTTCATATAACTAGCTTTCGCCCGCGCCTCCGCTCGCGTTAGTGTCGATCCCTCAGGAGCAGCGTATACCTCACCTTCGTCGAATCATTTTAACTGCAAGAGGCCGTAAATTAATCATTTTTCTAAAATTAATATGTTACTACACTTTAACAAAAAAAAAACAAAACGGAAAATCATAATCGTCCGTTTATGATTTTCCGAAAGTTGATCAAATAACTCAAAAATTGATCAATTACGGTTCTTTTGTTATTTTCCGGTGACATATAGATAAACATCCAAGACCTAGGCCAATCTAAAAAAGATCGTTTTCCATCATAACCATAACCTGGCCGGAAATCGAACCCCTCGTGTCGCAGGCTGGCCTGTTAACCGCTGTGCCACGGAGCTCGTCAAATTACATTATTTTGCCGCTAGTTTCTATAAAAAGTAAAAGGACGATAGATCGACAAATAAATGTACAATTACCTGTCATATGAGCGACAAATAAATGTACAATTTTACTTGTCACAATGGTAGCGTCAACTTGCTCATTTTTATTCACAGAGCAGGGAATGTCAAAGTCTCTCGCGCGCTGCTATAGGCGCCTTTACGACACATTTCATACGAAACAAGCGGGTACCATTTATTAAGATTTTGGGTTTTAAGGTAATTGTAGAAATGCAAAAATCTGCCGTTTTCTAGTTTCTTGTGAATTTGATTTATTTATTTATTTGTTTATTCAGGAATAACAAACAGTTACAAAATAAATTCTTACAAACTATATCGGCTTAAAGTTAAACATTTTATTAATTTTGTAACCAACTGCGTTATCCACAGTTTGATTATTTGCACGTTTTTTAAACAGTTGCTACTAGAGGGCTAAAATAAAACTTACTAATAAAATAGTTATAAATATGGTCAAATATAGGTCCAAAAAATAAAATATATATAAAAATTACGGTTCACATCATACATTACAATTTTAAAATGATAATATGACGAGATAAAAATACAAATCTTAAGAAAAAAATAATAATGAGTAAACAGAATAATAACAATAATCATACGGGTACACATTAAATTATGGTGAATGTGTGATTTATTAACCTTTTTACTGTAAACAATCATCATCATTTCGTGTCGGTCGAGTCGACCCGACCATGCACACCCTTGTGTGAAAGTTCTTCGGAACCGCCTCTCGGCCTCTGGCATGGTTCCTTTAACGACTACCAGATGGCAGCCGGGACCAACGGCTTATCGTGCCTTCCGAAACACGGAATTATCTTTCTTATCAGACAATCAGGTGATTCATGGCTGCAATGTACTAACCAAACTGGAAACAACAAAGTATGCTTCCCGTGGGAATCGAACCACGACCCAGGTCAACAAGACAAACGCCTTAACCACTGGACCACGGAGGCTGTTGACTGTAAATAATATACCATATCACAGCACATTGGCGCATTTTTACTTTTTTGAGCACGAATTGACAGGCCGAGTATGTGACTTTTGCTAACTAGCCGGGTGCGGGTTGATACGCGGTATTCTCGGCGTCTCTACGTAAGATTTCGGGCACCTTGAGCCGGGCCGTGTTAGCGCTAGGGTAGACAACGCGTAGGTTACCCACTTCATGCCTGCGGTGCAAGACGTGCGAGAGACGCAAACACAACACAGATAGCCCTTGACGAAGCCAGTTCCGAGGCGGCCCGTCCACGCCCAGCGCGCCTCTTGCTGCCCCCGTAGACGTCTACTAGACCCACACATAGCCGCAAGCACACATTACGTGCACACGCGCTTAAATGTCGTTTCTTTTTGCGTAGTGTACAAAATTTCGTGCTCTGTGTTTTTATCATTCAACGTTCTTTCAAAGTCCAGCCTTTCTCTGCGACTGACGTCCTTTGTTCAGGCTTGAATGGTGGCGTTATTCGGACACCTTTTCCACTATTTAGGTCAGTATTTTGGAAGTAAAATTCATCCATTTAACGCGGGTAAAAGGTAAAATGGAATTATTCGTTTTGATTAAACCTGTTCAGGGACTAAAAAGTTATAAAAGGTATTCAATATACCAGATTGCGGATCGATTTGCTTCTGACCTGGCTTATATTCAAGTAACAAAGAAGTGTTATCATTAATATGTGAAATATAGGACTCATAAAGTCCGGCCTGTTTCGACCTCATGCGGAAGTCTTCCTGAGTGTTACTCAGTATTGACATTATCATCATCATCATTAGGTCTTTTTATTAGTCTCCACTCCTGGAGCAAGCCCGATGGTCCAGTGGGTGTGAGCTCTATGAGCGCTTACGTATGTTAAGCAACCCCTGGTGCAGTCCCTACTTGGATGGGTGACCGCAAGTGGCATAAAAATATCTCGAGCTCCTCCGTGCTTCGGAAGGCACGTTAAGCCGTTGGTCCCGGCTGTCATCGTTGATGGCAGTCGTTAAGATATGTCAGATGCATTTAAATAAAATTATTTTAATACGGTTTTTATCGCGTTTATTACATTATTTATACACCTAACGTTTCGAGCACTTTACAGTGTTCGTGGTCGCAGGTAGACTAAGTTGACATTTGTCTAGTATTTTATAAGAACTGCAAAATCTACCGCCTAAAATATTTATTGAATTATCAATAAATATTTTAGGCGGTAGATTTTGCAGTTCTTATAAAATACTAGACAAATGTCAACTTAGTCTACCTGCGACCACGAACACTGTAAAGTGCTCGAAACGTTAGGTGTATAAATAATGTAATAAACGCGATAAAAACCGTATTAAAATAATTTTATTTAAATGTGTAACAATCGCGAAAACATAAGAAAACATTATGTCAGATGCCTTAAGGTAGCTTGAAAAATCTGACACCAGTGTTGGCCACTTACACATACGAAAAACAAACACTCCTGGAACACGACCGTCTCTCTCTGTACTACCAGAGGCGTATATTAGCCAGAGCAGTCAGAGGATTTGTCCTACACTCTCCACGCTGGCCAGACGGGTTGGAGAGGTCTCTTTGATGTTTATAGCTTTGTTTAGCCTGTGTTTCTTAAGTCGCCTTCTACGACATCCATTGACATTATACATCTTGCGATTTTTTGTTTTGTAACTGGAGTATTTATTTTCAAGGAAGTTAGATTAAAAAAGACCAGCTATCATAGAAATACGAATACGAGACGCATAACTTTTTCAATCTATGCCAGCAATAGAGTTACGTGGAAGGAAGGAGATGTGGCATTTGTCCAACAGATATATAAATAAATGGCTACCCAAAAAATCTTAACCGTAGTGTATACGAGTATGTTTTTTGGCGTAACCAAGCTGTATTTCTAGCATTTGTCCCATAAGAAATGGTTTTCATGTGAACGAGCTGTGTCGCTCCTTTAAAGATCGGAAATGGTTTTATTAACATATTGTATATCATGAATAGTGAGCTTTGAGAACTGGCAACACGCTGGGATGACTGCATGTAACATCCTCGTCTCTATCGACAATTACCATCACGTGAGATGGGAGACAGCTGCCTAATTTAATAGATAATTAATAAAAAATGAGGTGAGAGGAACTGATTACAACAAGCGTTATTAATATATACGTAGAAATAATACTAATTGTGACCGAATAAATACATCTCATATCGATGCGTAAATCGAATCTTCTATCTTCTTCTTCTTTTTCTTTCTTCTATCTTCTTCTAAATATATATAACTCAAAGGTGACTGACTGACATAGTGATCTATCAACGCACAGCCCAAACCACTAGACGGATCGGGCTGAAATTTGGCATGCAGGTAGATGTTGACGTAGGTATCCGCTAAGAAAGTATTTTCATCAATTCTACCCCCAAGGGGAAATAGGGGATGAAAGTTTGTATGAAACTTTGTCAATTTGAAACTGATCGGGCTGAGACTTTGCATGCATAAAGCTACTATGACGTAGGCATTCTCTTAGAACGGATTTTGATAAATTCCACCCCTAAGGGGATATTAATTCAGTGTATAAAGAAGTTTTGTAGGCCCTAATCATTTTTTACACACGCTAAACAAAAGTTAAGCCGGAAAAACTATACTTCTTAACGCGAGCGAATCCGCGGGCAAAAGCTAGTAATTAATAAATGTGAACGGGCTATTATAATCGGCTTTGTTTTGTTACTATGTACAGTAACAATAAAGGTACAGGCACTAAAGGTACTTCCAATGGTAAGTTGAAGGTTAAAGGGTGATATTTATTCCAACAGTCGATTGAACTTCCATTGTGATATCGACAATAGGGCCTAGTTCTTTGTCATCCGGTTGAAACATCAAATCGGGAAGCCATTCTCTTGAAATGTTGAGTACATTTCAGTTTCTACCGAATTTCAGTTGTACAATCACAAACATTAGTATGCATATAATTGTATCCTATTTTAGACCTTATCACATTTACTTAAGAACCGATGATTTTTTGTTTTTCGTATGTGTAAGTGGCCAACACTGGTGTCAGATTTTTCAAGCTGCCTTAAGGCATCTGACATAGCTTAACGACTGCCATCAACGATGACAGCCGGGACCAACGGCTTAACGTGCCTTCCGAAGCACGGAGGAGCTCGAGATATTTTTATGCCACTTGCGGTCACCCATCCAAGTAGGGACTGCACCAAGGGTTGCTTAACAAACGTAAGCGCTCATAGAGCTCACACCCACTGGACCATCGGGCTCCTCAACCGAAGAACCGATGTGTATACATAACCTATTGTTCAAGATTCAATCGTTTATTTAATATAGGTTTCTTTGAACACTTATTAATTGTCATATTTGTGTTTACAATTTTTACAACAAAAAATTTTTGTTGACGTCAATAATTACTTTAATATTCGTCAATAGTTCGTGATTGTAATTAGTTAAAAGTACCTTTTGGTGTTATGGAAACCGACTAGAAATGCATGATTATGTGGGAAAATCTTTTAGGAAAAGTTTAAATAGGTAAAAAAGAAGTTTGGGGAATTAAGCGAATGTTAATTAAAATAATAGAAAAAATAATTTCGGGGACTCCGACTCTACAGTCACGCGGTGGGAGCTACGAAGGGGAAGATGTAGTATGATAGAGTTTGTTTTCAAACTCTTATTGTCTTTGATGTCAATAAAGGGTCCAAATTAATCAATATTTCACCAGGTACTTATGCACCAGTTAATCTTTGCTCTGCCAACGATTTTACGTATCAAAGAAAACGGCGAAGATCGCCAAAAGGAGCGCCAAATCAGGTATACCGAAAAACAAAGTTATTCATACAACGGTAACGGAAAGTAATTACGTAATAACAAGCTTTTCTTCGAATTCGTTCGATAAATACGGCTGTAAAGAGCTGTTCACACTTTATTTGGCACACTTATTATCTTGCCCTGCGTGTCCTACCACCTGTACCCGCGAGAACCTATACAATACTACTGATAACGCTATATCAGTAGCATTGTATAGGTCCTCGCGTGCCAAATAAAGTGTGAACAGCTCTTTACAGAGTTTTGGTCAACACAAATATAATTTGCCCGAGTCGATAGAAGAAGAAGACTTTATTTGGAAGACATACAGACCAGTTTTGACGACCTCCGCGAAGGGTAACACGCCGGTCTGGGCCACGAATGGACCTGAGTTCGATCCCCGGTCAGGTTTTGATGTAAAGTACCTGTAGAATATTACTGAAATTACTTTTACATCGTTCGCCTGTCGCGGCTACGTAGTTTTCTACGAATTAATCGTAATTGATCTAATTTCTTTACAATAGGTCATACCTGTGATTCCATCTATTCCCGGCCCCTATCTGGAAATGGCTTAAAGGCCAAGAAACTCGTCCGAATATGGCCAGTGGCATATAAATACGATTGAAAAGGAATCGGAGACAGCAGACAGTTACTGAAATAATTTTGATATCGTTCGACTGTCGCGGCTACTTGATTACAAAATATCATCGCAAATTGATTGAATTCCATGAAATTTCTTCACAATAGGTCATGCCTGTGACACCATATATATAATCCCGGCCCCTATCTGGAAAGAACTTTACCTCGTGAAACTCTTTCGAATACGGCCGGCGGCGCATAAATACGATAATACTCGTAAAAGAATCGGAGACTAGAAAGTTACTTCAATATCGGTCGCCTGCTTCAGCTACGTGATTTCTCCGAGTTCGTCGCAATTTGATTGAATTCTATCGAAATTCTTTGTTTTTGTAGATGCATTTTTGTTTACAGATACTTCTTCTTGTAAAAAAAATCGCAGTAATTATTCAACAGATATATAACGATATTTTTCGATGTATGAAATAATTTCATTTTATTTTATGTAATTATGCAAACCATAGGATCGTACAAATCATATTAATAATTGTTTCATTTGACGAGGTCAGAACTTTACTCGTGACAAATTTAAAGTTACTGTTGTTTAAAACTGTTTATTTTATTATCAACCTATCCATTGGGAGTGTACATATTCATTTATTTTGTTTACGCGACTACCATGAGAAAACAGTTCTCTAAACTTTGATAAAATCATAGGTAAATTACAGTGAATCACTCATGTTATACACTAACAGGCATGTTCCCCTTTCGCTACATTTTTGTTTGTCCAAGCCAAATATAGTTTGCAATTAATGGTTTTAAAACATCTTGCTTTCTTACTCTCTTCGATTAAAACTTTACTCTTTTGTTTAAAAATAATTGATATAAACGTGCAATTTTTATGGTGGTTTTATACATACAATATCGTTTACATAAAGTCAATACAGAATAAATTAGATGGAATAAATATGAGCCTAAATTATGATCATGGTGGTCATGGAACCTCATTTAGAAGTGAACACCGGCAACATTAATATCTCTTATGTTCTTCCGTCAGTCTTCTTATTTTGATAGTGTTTTTGATTCAGACAATAGCGTATCAATGTGTTGGTAAAGCATCATATACATACAGAAATGAAGATAAATATTACAACAATTATTTAAGGAGAATCGAAACTGCGGCGAATCAGGAAGAGGTTCGCTAATGGCATTGAAATAGGACAGTGGCACAAGGGTTGATGCACTGTATAGCGTGCAGCCACTTTTGCAAAGCGGAGATTTTGATAGTGTTTTTGATTCAGAAAATAGAGAGTAACAATCTGTTACTTAAGCGTCATATACATACAGAAATGAAGATAAATATTACAACAATTATTTAAGAAGAATAGAAACTGCGGCGAATCAGAAAGAGGTTCGCGAATGGCATTGAAATAGGGCAGTGGCACAAGGGTTGATGCACTGTTTAGCGTGCAGCCAATTATGCAAAGCGGACTTCTTCAGAGTGACGTGCCAAGGCATAAAGTTGAAGTGGTCAGGCTTTTATTTCTAGTTTAACTTCAGATTAAACTGGCGAGAACTGGATTGCTAGAGGGCTTATAATCAAATCAACGTGTGTTTTGTGATAACATAATATACTGGGTTTTCAATAAGATGGAAGCGCATGTCTCCATACAAACGGAAAAAGGGAATTGTGGCAATATTTGATAATTTAGGAGTAAAATTAAGCATCCAATCAATTAATCTCATTATAATCTACGTACGTTCCTATACAGTTTGGTTAGATTATCGATAGTTTGAGAATTATACGCCTCTCAAGATTTCCAAACAAATTTTAAAAGGCTTGTAATTCTCAAACCATTGGTATTTTAACCAAGCTGTATAGGAACGTACGCAGATTATAATGAGATTAATTGATTAAATGCTTAACTTTACTCCAAAATTATCAAATATTGCCACAATTCCCTTTTTCCGTTTGTAAGAAGACGGTGACTCTTAAGTTTGATGTGCCAAGTTATATACAGTTAAAATTAAAAGTTAGAGATCAGGCGTTTTATTGATTTGGGAATAAAAAACAAGTCACAGATTATTTTTTGCCTACGACATACTACCTCTAATTTTTAAACTAAGCCACGGGAAAAGCAGAAAGCTTTCAATAAATAAATATAAAGGGACAAATCACACAGACTGAGCTAGCCCCACAGTAAGTTGTTAACTTGTGCCGTGGTGGCGCAGCGGTCAACACACCAGCCTGCGACACGGGGGTCCCGGGTTCGATCCCCGGTCAGGTCATGATGGAAAACGATCTTTTCCAGAATGACCTGGGTCTTGGATGTTTATTTATATAAGTATATGTTATAAAATATAGTATCGTTGAGTTAGTATCCCGCGACACAAGTTCACAACTTACTGTGGGGCTAGCTCAATTTGTGTGATATGTCCCTATATATTTATTTATTTATAATATTATCACAACGATTAAATATTTGATTATAGTAGATAATTATTTATCCAAAACCCCGGCCAATATGTAATAGATCGTTTTTTATAATGACCGTGCCGAGAACCTAAGGATATTTACCTTTTTTAAAATGCCACGCGACCAATAAAAAGAAAATACTTCCTTAAATGTAGCCATTGTTTTTCGTGGTTATGAATAAGGATTCAAATAAAACTTGTTTATTTTAAAGAAACTTTCTTCCTCGTACGACTAAATTGTGGAACAAAATCCAAGCCATGGGTTTCCCGAAAAAAAGCAACATGAGATTCCTCAAGAATTGCGTGAAAAGATTTCTTCAGGGTCGGCAAGGACACGCGCGAGCGTTGCAGGCTTCGGTAACTGCTTTTTATCAGGTTGGCCATACGCCTACTTGCCTACTTAGTTGTTAAAAAAACATCACATACGAAAGCTCTTTTTACGGACAGTCGTGTAAAACAATTTGATCTACCCACGTTCAGTTTATCACACGTACTGGGCTTGTAAATCCAGCCGGCGCCAGTTTGCGGGTGCTTAGTGAGGCGTTGCTCCACTGCACAATGCACATTGCATACTGCACCCTATGAGCAACCCTAGTGTTGCAGGCTTCCATAGGCTACAGTAACAGCTTTCTATCAAGTTAGCTGTATGCTTGTTTGCCTACTACGAGTAAGTTGTTAAAAGAACCACATGAAACTTCTTTTAACGGGCAGTCGTGTAAAATAATTTGATCTACCCACGTTCAGTTTATCGCACGTACCGGGCTTGTTAGGCCAGCCGGCACCAGTTTGCGGGTGCTTAGTGAGGCGTTGCTCCACTACACAATGCACATTGCGTACTGCACCGGGAATACCGGGATACTTGACTCATGTCACGTCGAGAACAGACTGCATGGCTACTACTATTATCGGACAACAAAACTGTTGACCATTACACTTCTGCGTGTAAATGTTCAATATTTTTTGACGAGCTCCGTGATGCACCGGTCAATTATCTTTTTCATATTGACCTGAGTCTTGGATGTTTATCTATATATGTATCTATTATAAAATATAGTATCGTTAAGTTAGTATCCCATAACACAAGTCTCGAACTTACTTTGGGGCTAGCTCAATCTGTGTGATTTGTCTGATATTTATATTTTATCAGATATTTATAACGACTTGAACTCGTAATCAGGTGCTGATATCCTGACTAGCTGACATGTTCTTCCGAACATGTCAGCTCGGCCACTGCATTGTACATCTCTAACGAACGATAACATAACATCTTCCAAATATATCATTTTTTTATCTATCACTTAACAAAATAAAAAAAGAAAAGAAAAATAAAATCATAAAAAGCCCTTTAGGCGGGCAGAGGAAAAATACTGTTGATTGAAAAGAGATTTATTACGGCGTTTCTTCTCTGAAGTGGTCAGTTCCGGAATGCTAGTAGTCTGTAGATTTTAAACATAATGATTAATGTAAATAATACTTAATTAGATCCTTAAAAATGTTATTTGACCTATTTTCTAAATAAACGCTTTGACAACGAGCTATTTATTAAACATTTACCCTTAAAATGCTTTAGACAACTTAAAAAAATGCACTAGTATTGGTCTCTAACTTATGTGTTAGGGAGCAATACTAGTGCATTTTTTAATAAATATAAGAAAGGAAATTTAGTATGGCAATGTGCATTCAGATAATGTACAATGTAAACAATAAAATTCATATGCTGAATTGAAACCATGCTTTGACTCCATTAACGGATTGGCACTGAAATACCTAATGAAGTCCAACTAGCATTGTCGGTTGTTCCGCAGTGAAATAGGCTTGAATTATCGTGTGTCGGGCTCCGTCTGATCAGAATACAGTTAGCCAATGTTTGCTCTGTTTGACGCTACATTGATGCACTCTAACGACGATGACGTTAACTGAAAACTACTAAAACTTAGAGATTTTACAGAAGTGTGTATGTTGTATGTGACAGATAGATAATAATGTGCAATGTACTTAAACCATACTTGATGACTATAAAGTCATCAAGTTTGTTGATAAATCAGCGAATTATATCAGCTGCTAACATTGTGCTCCTCGGATTGAAATATTTATATATGAAATAGAATTAGTAGCCAACGTTTGTCTATTCTTGACGCTACATAGCTGCACCCTACCAACTATAAATGTGGCAAAGACAATGAAGAGCAGCGCACTTTTTTTTTTAATTTAGTTAGCTATATGCGTATTTAGTAAGCTAAATGCGGAATGTAAGTGTGATTTAATGTTCATGAACTAACAGCACTTCTCGGATTAATATAATTTAATGGTCATGTATTTGGCAAACAGATAAAATGTGTTATGAACTATAAACAACGCTTGATGATTCCATTACCGAATTGGCACTGGCTTCATGATTGCATTAGCAAATGGCACTGTGATAGTGTAGTGCAGCTCATTGTCGGATATGTCCATGTGCCTGGCTCCGGTTAGTCTGAATGCAGTAAGCCAACGTTTGATTTGTTTGACGCTACATTGCTGCCCTCTACCGACTGCGAGTATGTCGCTGACTGAAAACTACTAAGACTTAGAGATCGTAGAGCAGTTGTGTGTGGCAGAGAGATAATAGTCTGCAATGTACTAAAACCCTACTTGATGACTTTATAAAGTCGTCAAGTTCGCTGATAGCGAATTCTATTAGCTGCTAATATTGTGTTAAAATAGGCTTAAATGATCGTGTGTCGGACTCTGGCTGGTCTGAATACAATTAGTAGCCAAGGTTTGTCTCTTTTTAACAATACATAGCTGCACCCTACCGACTATAACTGTGATAAAGAAAATGAAGAGCAACATACTTTTTTTCAAGATTTGAAATGGTCCTATTTTCCTCTGCCGGGAACCACACGGCGGCATTGTATTTTCATATTTAGTGCTATATCCCATTTGTTTTATAAATCATTAAATAAATAAATAAAATATATATATACGGACAAATCACACAGATTGAGCTAACCCCAAAGTAAGTTCTTAAGTAAGACTTGTGTTATGGGATGGTAACTCAACGATACTATATTTTATAACAAATACATATATAGATAAACATCCAAGACCCAGGTCAATCTGAAAAAGATCATTTTCCATCTTGACCTGACCGGGGATCGAACCCGGGACCATCCGTGTCACAGGCCGACCGCTGCGCCACGGAGCTCGTCAATCAATCATTCAATAATACATTGACTGCTTGGGCTGGGATAGAACTTCTACTCGATTTGCGTAGCCGACTTACTTAGTATTACTTGCAATAAATACCTGCACCATAAACCGCAGGCGGGCTAGGATCGCGTGCCGGCCACAGTCGATATTTCGTTTCACCCTCCAGCCACGGTATACTCGATGAAGGTTAGAAATGTGAAACAATATTACGCTTACAAGCATTGCCTTCTAGATTTCTGTATTGAATGTTTCATGTTAAGGTGAATGTTTGAGAGTTTAAAAGAAATATTCCACGAGAATTAAAGCATTTTTAAGGTATTCGTGTTAAAAAGCGGCTGATCGTAAAAACGATTTGACATCATTTTACAGCACTAATATTATAAAGAGATGCTTCTTGAAAGTCTTTAATCGTTTTTGCATTTATGTGTGAGTAAATAAATCGAAAGATGTATTAAATACAAAGAGGCCACCCAGCTATTATAATAAAGTCGATCTATTGATACAAGCTTTATCTGTATATTGCGTAATACAAACAAACTGAGTTAATCCTTTCAATTAACATGGGCCAATTCACAGTAATCGATGAATTATAATTATCCAATCATTTACTGAGAAAACATCATATTGGATTGCTACAGAATGTTTATAAAAAGTGGTGTTCCACAAGGAGCAGTGTTAGGTTCATTAGGCTTTACAAAATTTAACTCGGTTAAATCTACTTTTTTTGAAGATTGGTGACAAACACATGAAAGTCATTTTAGATATTAGTATTATATGCCACACAGGTTATGTGGTATAAACAATGACAAGGTGACGTTATTGTAGCACCCAATGATGAAGACAAGATTATCAGCGTATCTTAAGTTATTTTAAACTTTGCAGTGGAGTTGTCTGTTTGTATATTTCTTGTCAGCTATGAAGACAATCCTACAATCGGCTTATCGATACTTACATTGTTTTAAATTCCAATGAAAAATCTAAGTCACGATATTTCTCATGGAATAACGTATAAATAATGTTACATTGCGACATTTCTTATCGCGCAGAATCTAGGCTGTGTAGCGCTGCCTAAGTCCCGGGATAAGCTAAATAGTCGCTTGTGCTGCTAAATAAATTAATGCCGCCCATTTGATTGTTCCTCTTTCTTATTTTTACCGTAGATTTTTTTATCTTCTGTTGTGCGTTCTTCGTACCATGGTTTACTAATTTTGACGACCTCTGTGTGGCAGTGGATAACACCCGCGAGGTAAATACAAATTTGTACGTAAGTATCTAATTTACACGAATATTTGCTGTTGCCGAGTTGAGATATCTGCGGTTGCGGTCCGATAGACGACTGGTTTAAAAAAAACTTAACGAAATCACATAATGACATGACTAGCATAAATCACGTAATTATAATAGCACACTACGAGCTTCAAAGCACCACAAGAGAAGATACAACGAGAGACATAGTCTGATCATAAGAAGAAGGATTCTTCTTACCAAAGAAAATGTTATCTAGGTTAATTACACAGGTGAACAACAGTTTTAGATGGAAAGCAGATAAATTTGCCTGTGTCTAACTTTCCGCGTACTAGTTAGTTTCTCGTAACAGAAACTTTTGTTATGAACTTTCTACTACGTCTACGCTATAAGTTAATGATCTGGGAGCAATTCAATAATCTCCTTTGTTCGCGTTTATCCCTCAGGTGGCCGGGATTAAAATGAGAGTTGGCTTTAAGTCTGTTACTAAAGCTGCGTCCCTTGGTAGTTGGTCAAACTGGCTAGATTTATCTTTGGTTATATTAACTAGCATTAATTACTTAAGGGGGCACACTAGGCACAGTAGCGACGCCAATCATTTTATTCCTAATACTTCACAAAGAGAAAGAAATTTAAGAATGTAAATCATATAAGCCTTACTAAATAACTTGAAGTATTTTTGGAATCATGTTGTAATATTATGAGAATTAGTCATTAAGAGAAAACTGATTCTCATAATTCTTTATGATTCCTTATTTACTAGTGCTTATATGATTTACATTCTTGAATTTCTTTCTATTTGTAAAGTATTAAGAATAAAATGATTGGCGTCGCTACTGTGCCTAGTGTTTTTAGTTTTTGATTGAATTGCGTTTCACTCATGTTTTACTTCAATTTTCTATAAGAAGTATTTAATTCGTTGCGTACATTTTATAGCGCTGATTTTTATATTACATTAATTGTTTTGGATAGTTTATGGAATCGATTTGGCAGTGTTTTTTACCAAAAACATCTAAGCTTCATATTAAGGTGGCCCTTCCCCGACTGACTATCGTCAACGCAAGCATGGTCGAAAAGCTTGTTCCGTCCAGCGCAATGTCAGATAAAGAGGCAAAGCGAAAAGAGCCCCTTGCCCTCGTCTCCCACACACCTCTTACTGCCACATGGAAACAACCTAGTGAGTACGCAAAGACATTGAACGAAAAATTGTGTGCGGAAATTTCATTAAACTTGTTTCAAGAAATACGTGTTTATTGGTAAGCCTTACAAGTTTATGAAAAAAACCTTGTACATCTAGAATCTCCATTACATTTGCGAGGTTTCTAAATAAATATTTTTTTTACTGTTACAATTAATGAGTACATTATAAACGCCCAAAGTTCACATAACATTTGTGCAAAAAAGCGGATTTTTGGAGGCTAATACTGAAGTTGTTTTTCCAAATTTTGATTTTTCATTTTGATAGAAACTTAGATATAGTGCACAAGATACCTATTAGTGAAAAATCTTCAAAGAATGATTTGTCACATCGCCATAATCACGTACGAGCGTTTGTATGAAAAGATAGACGGGTTGGCCGCCCTTAAGTGTGTTATTTTTGTCATTTACGTTGCCATTGCTTTTCGATTGTTATGAATTATGATTATAGTCATATCAATACTGTCGTTATTTGATATATGACATTTATACTTTATTATATTTATTACTTTTTAAACAAGAAAGTCCAGTGTTTCTTTGGGTAGAGTATTAAAATTATTCTATTTAGTATACTATTAGGTTATGCATATCATAGACATACACAGAAATATTGATCGTTTCGGACCCTTTGAGGGGTGATTCAGCCCTGCCAGCTAGTAACTCCCCTTGAGTTCCCAGCATTAGTCCAGTCATCCCTCAAAGTGTCCAATGCATATAATTAAATCAAAGTATCCATATTTCACAGTGTATTTCATTTACTACAAACCATGTCTAAAGATAAACACTTCAGAAGAAAATAACACTTACTCTTGCAAATATAAGTCCAAGATACGGAATACCATCGCACAATGACACATAACATAACGCAGAAGTCGCCTGCATTATTTATCCCCATCGATTGGCACCCTAGCCTCGCTCGGCGAGCCGCGCGTCCGTGAGTCACCGGCCTACGATCGTTAGCGGTCATTGACTCTACTAACCATGGACTAGTCCAAGCTTAGTGTGAGCACTGCCAAGTCATGTTTCCAATTTTGATAAATGTGATTCTCATACTAGAAATATGTTCTTTACTTTCTTTTAAGTTGGATAAGTTAGCTTAAGTACGCGTTACATTTTTTTTTATTTTGTTAGCAGTCTTTAACTCCGACCATGGACTAGTTCATTGCTTGTGTGAACAGTAAAAAGTCATATTCTCAATTTTGACAGAGGTAATTATCAATAAATAAATAAATATACACGGACAAATCAATCACACAGATTGAGCCCCAAAGTAAGTTCGAGACTTGTGTTATGGGATACCAACGCAACGATACTATATGTTATAATAGGTACTTATATAGATAAACATCCAAGACCCAGGTCAATCTGAAAAAGATCATTTTCCGTCTTGACCTGACTAGGGATCGAACCCGGGACCATCCGTGTCACAGGCAGGCGTGTTGACCGCTGCGCCACGGAGCTCGTCGTCAATCTAGAAAAGTTTTAGTTACGTCAGCTTAAAACCTCACTTCAATAAATATACGAATTATTCTTTACTTACGTTTAAGTTAAAAAGTTAGATGTAGTAGTCGGTACTTTGTTTTATCAGCGGTCATTGACTCTAACCATGGACTAGACCATGCTTAGTGAGAGCAGTGCAAAGAATATGTATTCTCATAGAAGGAGCTTCGAAGAAACAAAACGTACACGGTCGTAGACAATAGAGTTTTTACTAGGGATGCGACAGTCATGTAATAGATGCCGATATCGATTCTAGTCTTTTTGTCTATGGTGTAATACAGTCAGCTTATGATATGATGCCTGAAAAAAATAATCAATTAATTAATATCTACATGATAATTACGCACGAGTAACATGAAACGTAGAACAGTCAAAATATAAATGGAGAAGAATGACAATGAAAATAGTTGGATATTGCTAAATATTCTGTAGTAAATAGTTAATACTTAGTTATCTCACAGTCATCATCACCATCATCAGTTCTTTTTTAATCTCCACTGCAGGTGCCCGTCCCTCTCTGTACTATGAGAGCCATATATTTTATATTGCCAGAACAGTCAGAGGATTTATCCTACTTTCTCCACACTGGCCAGACGGGTTGGAAAGGTATCTTTGATGCTTAAGCTTTGTTTAGCTTGTATTTTCTAAGACGCCTTCTACTACATCCACGGAAAGACTTGGAGTGGCCCTATTCTATTCTGCTGGGAACCCCACGGCGGTATTTATAAATCTCACAGTGATATCCTACAATAGCGCACTTATTAACTTGGTTTCATACAAAATTTGAGTTTCAAGACGCAATTTTTTTTACTTTTTATCATCATCATCATTAGGTCTTATTAGTCTCCACTGCAGAAGCACGACTCTCTCTGTACTACCAGAGCCATATATTAGCAAGAGCAGTCAGAGGATTTGGCCTTCACTCTCCACGCTGTACGCTTACCTTTTGTATTTCACCGTAATTACGTGACTCACAAACCTCATGTTGTGAGTTACGTATTCTCGATAAAGTATTACTAACAAATACCAATAAAAAAAACTTGTTACGGTTCTTTGACAAAGTGAACTTTTGCAGAAGAAATTGACAGCTACCTGCTTGGATATCGGTAATATCACGCTAGCTAAGAAAAAAAATCGATAAAGAAATAATACAACGTATTAATTCAGGTAAAAAAAACTCTATGCACCAAATTTTATCCAAATCAATCATATAGTTTCAACGAGATTAAGTAACAAACATACAAAACTTTGCTTTTATAATACAATGTGGGATTAAATAATACAACAATAATATTTTAAATATAATTTATTCGAATTCAAAATATTTCATCTCAGGTTTTGAGTTCCAATCGCAATAAGTATAACAACGGTGAAAATATATTTATTGATTGACTTCCAATTGCAATGTCACAGATTTGCTATAATAAACTTCACTATATAATGTATGTTATCCCGCAGATGTAGTGTATTCTATTTCAGCCCGTGCCGTGCCCGTGCGTATTCAACAATAATTATAATGTCATCTGTCAAATGTCTGGAACAAACACTGTGATACTTTTTCCACTCTCAATTGCAACGTCGATCCATTTTTGCCTTGATGTCCGTGGGAAATCTGTAATCAATCAAATCCAGTCGTAAACAACAACGATTTAAAAATGAACACATAAATATAACTACTAAACCAATTATGATGAAACTTAAATTGTTCCTTAAATTGGACAATACCTAGTTCAAGATTTTTTGCAAACTGATTTATGATTTTTAAGATATGTGCGGAAGAACATACAATCATACAAGTATACATACTCTAATGAAATTGTGTACACATGTTTAGAAGCTGTAAAAGACTAACATATTCACAAACTGGGTAATATTACTTATTACAT
This sequence comes from Rhodophaea formosa, assembly GCA_963082605.1. Lineage (NCBI taxonomy): Eukaryota > Metazoa > Arthropoda > Insecta > Lepidoptera > Pyralidae > Rhodophaea > Rhodophaea formosa. Next base: position 22,619,172 of record OY720204.1, read on the forward strand.
GCCGAATTGATGACATTCTTTTTTTTTAAGTCGGTTGAAAAATAAAGCATAACCACAAAATACCAACAGACAAGGAAAAAAAAATTGCATACCATAGTACTTTACAACGTTCTGAAGGCCTAAAAGGGCAAAGCCGTCCGATTTTTCCATCCGACAATCGGACGGCTTTGCCGTTTTAGGCCCAGGTACGTAGGTACCCCAAACCCAACTTAATGGTCGTTAATTATCGATAATCTATAAAGTCGATACAAATTTCACAACACTAGTGTCAAAATTTAAATTTTAATCTTTGTACAACAATATTTCAGTTTTATTGCTTTAAAATAGCCAAAAAACATTTGATGTAGACACATCCTTAGATTTTACAGTAATATAATAAAAGACATCAATGTCTATCACTGGAAAATCGTGTATAAATACATGAAACGTGACCTACCGGTGAATCCTTGTGTTTTCGGAGTTGATATCTTTACCAGCATAGCGTGATTCCCATTGCACCGTAGTCCAGGACATTGTCCATTTAATATAGTTTCTGGTTTACACTTTCACACTGCGAAAGTATCTTTAATTCCCAGCGAAAATTTAATTTTATCACTGCACCTCCAACTCAGACGAGTCAACATTTTATACGAACGATTTAAGATGAACATAGTAATTGACACTTACCCTTTCAAAACTGTCTTTTCAAATTGGTCGCTTAACGATATCAAGATATCAAAAGTGACATTTCTCAAGTGTATCATTAGCACTTATTGATAAACCTATATTTGTCTCTTTTTGATATACTCTAAAAAGAAAGAGACGAATATATAGCTGAGAACTAGGCGGTCTCTATTCTATTTAATACTCTAAGGAGCAGTGTCAAGTCATGTTCGCAATTTTGACAGAGGCAATTCGCTGTATAAGAAAAGTTTAAGTCGGCTTTAAAAACTGGACTCGCACTTGACCAGTTTATTTTACTAGTATATAAGGACAAATCACACACATTTCATTAAATAAACGGATTATTCTATAAGTTTTTAAGTTGAATAAGTAAGCTTTAGTATTTTATTTAATTTTTGCTTGTATAAGCGGTCATTGACTCCAACCATGGACTAGTCCATGCTTAGTGTAAGCAGTGACAAGTCATGTTCGCAATTTACCCAGGGGTAATTCTAGACAAGCATTAGTTATCTGGGCTGAAGTAAACCAGACTAACTTAGCTTTAATATTCCTTAATTTTTTTGTTGTAATCGTATCGTATCGTATCGAGAGTTGACATATAGAGCCGACCTCAAATAGGGAAAAGGCGAGGAAAAATATGAAGAAGAAGAAGATCGTTACCTGTCATTGATTCCAATTCTGTACTAGTCCATGTTTATTGTAAGCCATAACGAGTCTTGGTTGCTATTTCGCCTCGGTTAATTCTCAGTCTTGAAGAACTTTAATGATCTTAGCTTAAAAATCCTCAATTCTATAAAAATACGTGTCATTCTTCTTAGTTTTAAGCTAAATTGTTAGCTTTGATGTGTTTTAAATTATATTTTGCTATCGTTAGCCAAGTTATTGACTCCACATGAACATTGACGAGTCATGTTCGCAATTTCGCCAGGGATCATTCTCGTTTAGTCTACATATGCTTTTCTCAGATTGTACTTGTATTGTACAGTTTACTTCGAAATACTATTAAAACGCCTTTGTATAAAACAAAGGTTTACCTTTGGCTTCCATTAAACTATTAGAATTAATATAAGCTAAATAAATACATTCTACAAGTTTTTGATTGCTTTTCCCTGGTGCAAATAATGACGAGTGTTCTAAATGTTGTAATGCTACTAGCATTTTGCTCAGAATATAGGGAGCTATAGCACTTGTCATGGCCGAATAAATTCCATTTACATTTTTTAATATTAAACTATCAAAATTAGATTTCTTTGTTTCAGTACAAAATAAATAAACCCTCTGATTTCTTTTTTCAATTACACAATAGAAGACAGTTTAGTTGTAAGGTTGATTGTGTTGCTAGGAGTAGCGGACCGAGTTCATTATTCACAGTGACTCGTCATATTTCTTATAGATTGGTCGGTTCGGGTCTATAGAAAACCTTATGAAAAATAAATTTGTGATGTCTGAATGTCAAATACAATGGGATTATCACCACCTTATTTTTGTTTATTTTTTATTTTATTTAGCGTTTTATTTCCAAACGTTCATCATCATGTCTTTTTTAGTCTCCACTGCAGGAGCACGACCTTCTCTGTACTCCCAGAGCAGTCAGGGATTTGGCCTACACTTTTTACTCTAGCCAGGCGGGTTGGAGAGGTCTCTTTGATGTTTAAAAGATTTAGATTTAGCTTGTGTTTCGTAAGTCGCCTTCTACGACATCCAAGGGAAGACTTAGAGTGGTCCTATTCTACTCTGCCGGGAACCACACGGCATCGTCGGCAAACGTTCAAATAGTAGCATTTGATTCGGTTGGCCCAATTATATTCGCAGTGATTCGTCATGTTCATAATGGAGTGCGGTCTCCGGATCTATGGATCTCCGGATATAGAAGGTATATGTGGTCGCCACAAGTTGTTAATTTATTGGGATTTCTCAACATATGTCGCAGTTGCATTAATATTATAGGGTTTATTCGTAGGTTTACTTTCTTCACTATTAAAGTTAGCACACTATGTTATCTACCAATCGGATACTTTTTAAAATAGCGTAATAAATTACTAGAAATTATTGTACCTAGAAATAAAAGTACTTGTTCTTTTTTATTTAACTTGATATTCATTTTGAATTTTCCCTGGCATTAATTTTCTTTTCAACAACAGCAGAGGTGATTTAGTTGAGTCCATGCTTATTATCCGCGGTGACTTGTCATATTCCTAATAGAAATGTCAGGACCTTTGGAAATATAACTACAATATATCCTACTGAAAATGTAGCCGCAACGCGACATGTTGTTAACTTATTGTGATGTCTTATCATACGGCGGGGTTATTTTATGGGAATTTTATTCAAGTTTTGCTCAATGTGTAATACTTTTAATATATTGTCAAAACCGTCTAGACGATTCAATTATTTATAGAACAATTTTCATTACAATTTAACTCATGTTATTTTGACTACATCAATATTAACGTAGTCGCCACACGTTATCTTAACTAAAAATGGGATTCTTTTTAAATTGCGTGATAAATTACTATAAATTGTTCTACTTAGAAATACAGGTACTCGTTTTTTTATTCAACTTGACATTACTTTTGAATATTCCCTTGCATTCATTTTCAATTCAGGTTTTTCTTTCATTTAGTTGAGTATATTGAACGCAGTGACTTGACATATTCCTAATGGAAGTGTCCGGGTTATTGGAAATGTAACTAATATCCTTCTAAAAATGTAGCCGCGACGCGACTTGTTGTTAACTTATTGGGACGTCTCGTCATCCAACGGTTATTTTTATGGGAATTTTATTCAAGTTTTGCTCAATGTGTAATACTTTTAACATCTTGTCAAAACCGTCTAGACAATTTGTATTATTTATATGGCAATTTGCGTTATTACTTAGCTCATTTGATTTACTCTTTCTTTTGAAAGCATTATTAAGGTTTGAAAATATCCGTCAAACATATTTATAAAAATAAAGACACTTTCGTCTCGATGGCCTAATATTGGTCCTTATTTAAAAACGGCAGTCGGTTTTTTTCTTAAATTTGAACATTTATGCTTAAAATGGCAATATTTTCATTTGTTTATCTATACCAATATTGTAAAAAGGTAAGATTTGATTATTTCTGATTTCAAAATTCTATCACCTATAGAAAGCTTACTTATCAGCGGTTAACGTAGGCTATAATTTACCCGGACGAAGTCAAGGCAAAATATTTTATTATTGCTAGTATTATATGAATGAACTTGTATGAAATACTTTGTATGAAAAGTCCCAAAAAATAATTCCGAATACGAGGGGCAATCTGGGGGACGCGGGAAGGGGGAAAATGGTCCTATTCCGATCTTGAATGGACCTTTCGGCAAATTGACAAAAATGATATTTCGGCATTTTTGTCAATTTTGTAATATGTATTTACACCTTTGCAGAAAATGTTTACCTCGATTGATTTTATCGTTAGAGCAGTTACATAATCAGGCCTTTGGTAGTCTCCACTGCAGGAGCACGACCCTCTCTGTACTACCAGAGCCATGTATTAGCCAGAGCAGTCAGAGAATTTGGCCTACACTCTCCACGCTGGCCAGAATGAATGAATGAATGAATGAATGAATGTCCTTTATTTGCTTTTGTATAGGGTATACAGAGGATGGTCTACAAACAACAGACGGGTTGGAAAGGTCTCTTTGAAATTTATAAGCTTGTGTTTCTTAAGTCGCCTTCTACGACATCCACGGGAAGACTTGGAGTGGTCCTATTCTACTCCGCCGGGAACCATATAACAATTACTTATGCTCCTGTGCTCCTGCAGTGGAGATTAACTAAGACCAGTACGATGATGATGATATGATAGTGTTGTTTGATAAACACAATGTACTTTGCTATTAAATGTGACCATTTCCTGAATGCAGTATGAAACGTGTCATTAACGTTAAAATGTTCTGCAACTGCGTCTAGCTTTGTGCCGACTCCATATGCACGTACTCTCAACTAATAATAATATTCCTTTGTTTCAGGTAAGTTATTCTGCCTCGCCGTTCTTCAAGCATGCAATATCTGGTGGAGAACATGGAACACGTTATATAGTTTACGTCTTTATGATTCAAATTTTATTGTTTAGGGCTGAAGAGTAGTGTTCCGTTTTTGATGTAAGTACTCATTTAAAACGTCTCTTTGATAAATATATGTTTAGTTTCATAGATATTGAAATAAAAATGATAAAGATATTGAAACAACAAAAGTCCGAAGGTCCTTAATTATGTGAACTGATCTACTCTTGACTGAGCCACTTATGACTACATATCACTATATTTCCGCCGCGTCTGTCTGTTCGTGTTAAACTCAAAAACTACTGCACGGAATTTCATGTGGTTTCCACTAATAGATAGTGGGATTCATGAGGAAGGTTTAAAGGTATAATACATGTCCGGGAACAGCCGGGGAGGGCTGTTAGTTAAATATATATTGGCGTAAGCTGAAAATATTGTCAGGCATACTCTCGACACTTAACTGACTGACAGATAGATGAAAAAAATGGCGGCTGCTTTCGGAGCGTATTATTCAAAGACAGAAATATTGCGCACTAGCTCAATCATAATAAATAAGCAATCATAATTATTTTATTTAATAAATAACTCAATAATAAGAAATAATTAAAACTTTTATTTATTTAATACACAAAATATTAAAAAAATAATTGATTGAATATTTAAGTATTTATTTATTATTATTAAGAGCGCGCAGCCAAATTTGTGCAAGTCAAACTATGAGCGGGAGTCGATATTAACTCACACAGACGTAAAACTGTACAGGATGTCATTGTGTGTGTTAGCGCTAGATTGAGCGTAGTCGGACAAGTAATTTTGATACTAGTAATTAATTTTAAAATTACTCACCATTTCAATACTTGTATAAATATGAATGTTATAAGATACTAGCTGATGCCCGCGACTTCATTCACGTGGACTTTATAACTCCGGTGAATTAATATACCTTAATATGAACTAAAGTCGATACATAAGAGTAATCTGTGAATTTGACCTGCTGTCATGCTGCTCAACTTAAAAAGCGCACAGGTCGAATAACTTTTGCTAAGGCGTCATTTTTATATTTCCTATTTTTTACCTAGACTATAATGGTACTGCGTCAGGTGTTCCAAATCTTCAATTTAAATATCTCAACAAAGAATGCTCCTGAGGTTGAATAACTTTTGCTAAGGCGTCATTTATATATTCTTATAGTTTACCTGGACCTTTATGGTTCTGCTCTCCAAATCTCAGATATTTAATACCTCAACAAAAATGCTCATCAGGCTCAATAACTTTGGTAAGGCTCCACTTTTATATTTCTTATAGTTCAGCAGGACCATTATGATGCTGCATCAGGTGTTCCATTTTTTGAAATCATTTTCACCTTTTATGTTGCCCAGATTTAGTAGCTATATAGCAAAAAAAGTTTCATTCGAATCCGTCCAATATTTCCGGAGATATACGCGATCATACATACAGACAGACAAGAAATTCTAAAAATATATTTTTCCTTTCTATTATTCTTTTAGTGTCCCTCTATCTATTTCAGTTAAAAATACTAAATGTACTGACAATATATTTTTACTGTTTCATTTTATGTATAGATGAGGTACAAATTATACATATAATATAAGACCTACAAATTAAAGTGTAGAATAAATGTAAGGATAAAACAATTCAACAATTTGAATATTTTTTAAAATTAAAAGCCGGTTTCTTTTATAATGGTATTGCTGGCTCTAATTCTAATAAAATAAAATAAATTATCAATTCTATTAGTAAAGCTTGGGATATTTGCAATGTACTTATAATCCTAGTAGTTATAAACCAAATCATGCTCTTCAATACTATTCGTTTCTTCCAGGGTACTTATTTGTTCCCCTCCATTTGATTTTTCTATATCGGATATAAGTGCATCATATACTTCCTTAAAGACATAATAAGTGTATATTATTATTGTAAAGCTTGTATTAATTATTTCTATCTTTTTAATTTTTCCATATAAATATTACACAAATGTCTGTTTTATAAAGCGTCTTTTTATTTGATCAAAGTATACAGTATTTAACAAGACAAGCCTTTTATAGTCCCGACTTATTCACCTTTCAGACAAAATAAATCAAAATCTTCTGTCGATTTGGGAGCTATGATCAGACAAATACACACACAAGCTCCTGCCCCTAGTAGTTGTTTTTGTTCTTCTTTCAAGCAAAAACAAACTAAACTGAACTAATCGGATGAAACTTCATACTCGTACTAGATATTGGTAGTGAAGAATTTGGTGAGTAACATAGGCTACATTTTATTTCACATTTCAACCAAAATTCACGCGGGCGGTCGATTATCAAAATCATAGCATTAAAAAATACCTTTTCGCTGGCATTTAGTACAGTTTTTTTTTTGCAACTGTATTTTTTGCGTTTCTTTTCCATTACTGAAACATAATTAAATTTTACCAGTTTTTTTTTCAAATTTCTGTGTAAATTGCTTTAAGTCTGGTCGTCGTGTCTTTTGTATATAGGATGACATTAAAAACAACAAAAGCCTCGAAAACGATAGCTATATCAAAAGTTTAATAATATTCGACATCCGCCATCTTGGATTGCAAAATAGACGTCATATCATCATTTGCACCCCGAAAAACCTCGATAGCGATAGCCATATCAAAATTTTCATAGCATTTAACATCCGCCATCTTAGATTAAAAAAATGTCGTCATATCCATTAGAGAACCCCCATAAACTACGAAAACGATGGCCTAGAAAATTTTACCAGTTTTAATGTCACCTTGTGTATAATAAGGACGTGCCCTGTCTCACATATTTTTTTAACTCCTATTGCCAGTAGTCCGAATTTTGTTTTTATACAATTTTACATCATAATAATAAAAAAAAATAATATTAATAAGATTTTTATGCGAGTCAAAATGGACACATATAATAGTTACTCAAAAACAATCGAAAATTATTAATACTTAGTAAACGATCAACCCGCTCGGGTCACACTATACGTGTCTACACACAGTAGATCGATGACCTTGTAGGTGTCGATTGGCGAGCGACGAGCGATACGTCCACCCGTCAGGAAGGCTTGGCGCGTACTAAATTTTCATAACACGGGCGCTTGGTTTTATAGGCGATTTAAAAAAATTCATATAAAATTATAAACATCCGATATTAATTAAATTAAAAATTAGATCTGCTTGTAAACAGTATGTTTATTAGTAATAAATAGAATATCAAAGAAAAAAATAAGTATTTATCGTGGAAAAGCAGCGCTATAAAACGTAAATTATGACATTTTTTAACGAATTTTTATCAGTATATAGATAAATAATTTATCATATTTTCCTCTGAGGTGCACTAAAAGACAATATAATCTGCGTTCTTAAAATATTAAATTAGTTACATTAACATGATTTAACTTTTATTTCATATTTCAAAGTGAGCTTTAACCGGCATTTTTGCAATTCGGCGTTACGAAAACCTCATAGTAATAAAAGTGAACACCTATAAACGGTAATTTTACGTTGCAGTGCACCAAAAAAAGAGTTTATCTTTATGTATTCATGAATTATTTTATTTCATTTGGTTAATTTAGGCGTAAATAAGGCGGTCGAAAACACCAAAAAACTGAAATTTCGCCGTAGATTGACTACTCGCTCTTAAGGGGGCAACAGTTTTTTACCTTCTTGCATTGAACAAAATGTTGTTCCCTCCCAAAGCTTCGCTGGTGCCAAGGCATGACATTTACATAATTACTTTCTTATTAAATGTTAAAAGTTAACGTTTCTAAGTTTTCAAATTCTTCCTGAATTTGTGAGTCTAGTAATAGTAATTTAAACAAATGTCCGATGTGGAAGCGATCTCCATCTATCGCTACTGCCCCCATGGGCAGCGTCGAACGAGGCCAATAGACCGTAATGCTCCATTAAATTTTTGGGCAACGATAGCTTCTGGTTGGAATTGCCTTTCTGATGATATTACATCGGGACTTGTACTTCTAAAAACAATAAGTATTACTACATTTAACTTGTAAAACAATATTAAATCAAGTATTACTTATACTTTTCTTATGAGGAAATATAGAGTAATATTTCGACTGCTCGACGTTTTATTACTCTCGTTTAGTTTTCTCGATATTTTTAGTCTAACGAGTCTCCATTCATTTTTTGGGCAACGATAGCTTCTGTCTGGAATTGCCTTGTTGGTGAAATTGACAACAGTACTTCTGAAAAACAATAATAATAATTTATGAATATAAATATAAAGCAGTATATAGGATAATCGATGTTTCTTTACTCGTTAAGTTTTCTCCAAACTTTTTAGTAATATTAATTAAATAATAGCTATGTCAAGTAATAAGTTTTGCTATGTTATAGGGCCAACACTGGCCAGATTCTCAAGCATTTAATTTACCTTACGGCAGTGGCGGCCTTAGGGGGCGGCGATCCGGGTAGCCGCCCTGGGCTTTTCGCTTCATGGTTCACTAATAGCAGATTCAAGCGTCTTGTAGGTACACATTAACGCCAATGCAGCTCAGAGCCGTACCCTGGCTTCTATTTGATACACAGCTAAAGTCAATTTGCAGTTGCTCTATAAATCAGATGACTGCAATCCTTGATTACGTGGTGCAACTTGTAACTAGCTAAGGACCTGGCCAACATAATCTTGTTTCAAACAAAGAAACCGCTTCATCCTCCATCCGTTCGACTGTTTCGATGCCAGACAGACAATCACATCCCCGTAAATACATATAGAGACAGACTAGCTTATTTCTGTTCTCTTTGGTCTGGGGTTAAAACTCCCTTTTTTGGAATGAATAATTCGTTTAGATGATGGACGAAACAATAAAGGAATTAAAAGGAAACAGGTCATCCCTTTTGTAATTAATATAAATCGACTGCGAGAACAAAGGGTACAATAAACAAAGATCCCAAGTTGATTCCCTCTCGAAAATATTTATCGCGGACGGCTTTTTCGCACCAGTCGGCTGGCAAATAAAGAGTAGGCAGAAAAATCACTTTTTACAATTTCGTACCCAAAGGGTAAAAACCGGCCAAGTGCGTGTCGGGCCACGCGCAGTGTAGGGTTCCGTAGTAGCGAATGACAACTTTGAGTTCACACTGTTCACACTCGCACCTTACAGTTTAACGACCAAAATCATCTAACAATGAAAATTGTATGAAATTTTACATTTTCGAGTACATTTTATAAGTTGGTTGCCTATAACTTTTTAGTTTGTACTTAGTACTCAGCTCTGATAGTTTTACTTTCAACTTCAGTATATATCCTAGATAGATTTTTTTCTACCTCTTTTTTGGCATGATTAATAGACATACCTATACCAAATGACAGCTTTCTAGTAAATATAGTCTCTGAGTAAAACTGCGGACGGACAGACAGACAGACGGACAGACAGACAGACAGACAGACAGACAAAACGGCGAAACTATAAGGGTTCCTAGTTTAATACGGAACCCTAAAAACGGGACCATATTAATTACCTCAATCCATCGTGACAGGGCTGTATCTATTGGATCATAATAGGTAGTGTTCTGAGGTAGAGATAGACTTGAAATTTTCTCAGAATATGTATACCGATTGCCGGTGTTGATTTAACAGCAAATAAAAAACAATAAAATTCAAAATAAGACAGGGGTCAAAAATTGTGTTTTGAGCGTTTCCATAGTGAAATATTGTTTTCTGGCCAAAAACCTCCCTTTCCGTTCTCAACCTAGTCCTATCCAGTGCCATGTCTTGCCATTCCTCATAAAATGTACACAATTTTCGTCTTTCCATCTCATTTTTGACTTCCATCTTGAACGCTTTTCATTAGTAGGAAGAAACTAGGAACGCATATAAAAGAGTAATAATTATTCTTCTATTACCTCAATATTTTATTGGTTAAGGCACTCGGACGTTGGATTGTAAAAATAATATCAAACAAAGGGTGGCAGGGATTAGGGCGGGCGAGCACAGTCAGATCAAGTTGCGATTTTGACACGATTATCGAGACTGGAAACTTTAGTTGAAGTTTATTTCATTTTATTCCTTCGAGAGCTTGATAAATGACACGAACTTTCTACCCGGGTACGCTAACGTAAGGGACGCAGGTTCGCCTCCTAACTTTGGTGTACTTTGTTCAAAACATATTTTTATATTATAAACAGACCGAGTTTTCCTACAAAAATTTGTAAACAACTTTATTTTAAACAATTTCAATTGTTGGCTTTCATCAAATATTAACTGCTATGAAATAAGCTCTCATTAATATGGTTTCAGTTAATTTTACTTCCTTAATTTTTGTATTTAATGTAATTACAAAGTTCGATAAATTTGTTTATTACATTTTTAACGGAAATGGAATCTTAAAGTAAATACAAGTTTTACTTAAAATAAAATTACAAATAGTTTAAATCAATTTATTTACCACGAAAACCGTCTTTGTTTCGAGTCGACGGTATGAAACGCAAGACGAGAACGTATTGCAGAGTAAACACTCCTTGTGTATTCTTCCGAATCGAATCAGCACTGGCAAACAAAATCGAGCTAACAGAAGCTGGAGTTTGCAGCAGTCTCGTCTGCTTGCAAATCTGAAGTCGGTGACCTAAAGCTGAATCATGCTTACTAGGCGGAGCAGGCTAATTGCTAGATCGAAAAGCCTTTACGAATACGAATCTAATCAGCTCTCGCAAACAACATGAGCTTACAGATGCTGGAGTTTGCAGCAATCTTGTCTGCTTGCAAATACTGCGAAGCCGGCGACCTGGAACTGTGATTCATGCTTACTAGGTGGAGCAGAATATTTTCTAATCACATAGCCTTTACGAGGACGAATCGAATCAGCTCTCGCAAACAACATGAGCTTACAGATGCTGGAGTTTGAAGCAGTCTCGTCTGCTTGCAAATCTGAAGCCGGTGATCTAGAACTGTGATTCTTGCTTACTAGGAGGAGCAGGCTAATCGCCAGATCACATAGCCTTTACGAAGACGAATCGAATCAGCATTCGCAAACAACATCGAGCTAAAAGATGCTGGAGTTTGCAGCAGTCTCGTCTGCTTGCAAATCTGAAGCCGGTGACCTGGAACTGTGATTCATGCTTACTAGGCGGAGCAGGCTAATCGCCAGATCACATAGCCTTTACGAATACGAATCTAATCAGCTCTCGCAAACAACATGAGCTTACAGATGCTGGAGTTTGAAGCAGTCTCGTCTGCTTGCAAATCTGAAGCCGGTGATCTAGAACTGTGATTCTTGCTTACTAGGAGGAGCAGGCTAATCGCCAGATCACATAGCCTTTACGAAGACGAATCGAATCAGCATTCGCAAACAACATCGAGCTAAAAGATGCTGGAGTTTGAAGCAGTCTTGTCTGCTTGCAAATCTGAAGCCGGTGACCTGGAACTGTGATTCATGCTTACTAGGCGGAGCAGGCTAATCGCCAGATCACATAGCCTTTACGAAGGCGAATCGAATCGACACTCGCAAACAACATCGAACAGATACTGGAGTTAGAAGCAGTCTCGTCTGCTTGCGAAAACTGCCGGTGACCTGGAACTGTGATTTATGCTTACTAGGCGGAGGGAGCTAATTGCTAGATCAAATAGCCTTTACGAAGACGAAAGTTACAACCGAATCAGCACTAGCAAACAAAATCGAGCTAACAGATGCTGGAGTTTGCAGCAGTCTCGTCTGTTTTCAAAGTCTGCAAAGCCAGTGACCTGGAACTGTGATTCATGCTTACTAGGCGGAGGGAGCTAATTGCTAGATCACATAGCCTTTACGAAGACGAAAGTTACAACCGAATCAGCACTAGCAAACAAAATCGAGCTAACAGATGCTGGAGTTTGCAGCAGTCTCGTCTGTTTTCAAAGTCTGCAAAGCCAGTGACCTGGAACTGTGATTCATGCTTACTAGGCGGAGGGAGCTAATTGCTAGATCACATAGCCTTTACGAAGACGAAAGTTACAACCGAATCAGCACTAGCAAACAAAATCGAGCGAACAGATGCTGGAGTTTGCAGCAGTCTCGTCTGTTTTCAAATTCTGGAAAGCCAGTGACCTGGAACTGTGATTCATGCTTACTAGGCGGAGCAAGCTAATTGCTAGATCACATAGCCTTTACTCCATTCCGTCTGTACCCGACATGACTTGAAGGGGGATTATGTGTATAATATTTGAATGTTCTATGCTCTGAGCTTAAAACAGAGTCATGTCATCCATGATGGAACTCGAAGCCCGGATGTAATGCTAAGAAAATGCAGGCAAAGACCAGCAATTCTCCCGCGACTTCGTCCGCGTAAAACTTCACCCCCCTATTGCACCCCCTAAAGAGTTAAATTTCTAAAAATCCTTTTTAGGGTTCCGTAGTAAACTAGGAACCCTTATAGTTTCGCCATGTCTGTCTGTCTGTCTGTCTGTCTGTCCGTCCGCGGTTTTACTCAGAGACTATAAGTACTAAAAAGCTGTAATTTGGTATGAGTGTGTATATTAATCATGGCAAAAAAGTCGTAGAAAAAAACCTTGAAAAAATATTTTTTTTTGGGTAGCTCCCATACAAGTAAAGTGGGGGAGTAATTTTTTTTTCTCTATTTACCCATCGTGTGGGGTATCGTTAAAAAGGTCTTTCAAAAATATTGTGAGGTTAAGAACACCATTTTTCGATTTAGGGATCCGTTTCCGAAATATTTGGTTTTAAAGTGCAAAATTTTGTTAGAGGTACGTGTCCCCCCCCCCCCCCCCCCCCCTCTATCTGCTAAACGGTTATATATGGATACGTGAAAAAAATTACAGCAATAGTATATATACTGAAGTTGAAAGGAAAACTATCAGAGCTGGGTACTAAATGCAAACTAAAAAGTTATAGGCAACCAACTTATAAAATGTACTGGAAAATGTAAAATTTCATACAATCTTCATTGTTAGATGTTTTTGGTCGTTAAACTGTGAGGTGTGAGTGTAAACAGCTAGCCCCAAAGGAAGTTCTTAAGTAAGACTTGTGTTATGGGATACTAACTCAACCATACTATATTTTTATAAAAAAATACATATATAGATAATCATCCAAGACCCAGGTCAATCTGAAAAAGATCATTTTCCATCTTGACCTGACCGTGGATTGAACCCGGGACCATCCGTGTCACAAGCCGGCGTGTTGACCGCTGCGCCACGGAGCTCGTCAACCAGAGTTGTCTTTTAAATAACTAGATAGATATGAGAGCCATGCGATCAATTTATTTATATAATTTCAAACATATCTCTCATCTTAGATATACACGCTATTCCGTGAAAGGCTTTGGCTTTACTTGTAGCTATGCGTACGAATTTGGTCTAGCAATTGTGCTAGATCAAATTCGTAGGCATAGCCACAAGTAACGTATACATTACATCTCGACGGAAAACATGTATTTTATTTTTCGCATTAGCAGAGAACTTGAGTCTGCATGCAATAAGTTTTTATTAGATTGAACTAAGAACATATTAAAAGTAAACAGTACTCCTGTCGAGGACGAATCATAGCGTAGCACTTGCAAACACCGTGAGCAAACAGTTTGCAGTTTGTATACCTGCAAATTCTGTGCAGCCGGTGACCTGGAACTGAAAATCTGATTCATGTATAGGAGTCAAAGGCTAATTACTATGTCTAATACCCAGGCTTAATTGCTAGGCGGAGGCAAGAGCTAATTGCTAGACCACATTTCTGGTATCCTTTGTTGCTGAAGGAACTAATACTGAATGTTGCGACGCAAACAAATGAAATCTAGGAGTTTGAGTGGTCTGATTGCGTAATGAATTCAAGCATAATTTGCTTTCCCCATCAAATGAAAACTGGTAGATTTTCAATATTTTTAAATATTTATCCTTTTGCATTTTTGTAGACAACTAGCAGAGCATCTTTTTTTACTGCATTAAACTTATAACAAATTGCAAAGTAAATGCTACTATTAGAATCAGCATTTGTAAACAACATCATGTCTGGAGACACTGTGAAGCCGGTGACCTGGATGGAACTGGACATACAATGCGTTGGAAAAGGCTAATTGCTAGACAACATAGCCTATTGTATTGTTTCTTTTCCTGCCGAAGGACTTACAGCTGAATGTTTCGCTTAATGCAAACAAAGGGATGCTGCTAGTATTTTTAGTGTTAATTAACTATGATAACAAACGACCTAAATAGTTTAAGCATTTTCCTTTCTTTATACCTGAAAAGTTTATTTCTATTTGCTCATTTATTATTGGTAGCAAGGAATACGATATATGGGTTTCTATATCAAATTTTGAACAGATTGCAAAGTAAACACTACTCATTCCGAGGACGGTTTGCATCAGCACGTGCAAACAACATACGAGCATACAGATGCTGTGAGTTGGCAGTTTCATGTACCTGCAGATTCTATGAGGCCAGTGACCTGTAACTGTAAATCTGATTCACGCTTACAACGCGCAGGCAAAGGCAATTATTTATTGCAAAGTAAACACTACTGCTTCTGAGGACGAATCGAATCAGGACTCGCAAACACCATACTAGTAAACAGACGCTAGTTTCAAGTTGTCTTGTAGGGTCCAGCTCACCCAGCTCTTGTTAGAGCGGGCCTCAAATAAAATAGATGAGATAAAGAAGGTGTTGCTCAGACAAGAAAGAGTTAAGGCAGGCAGGAAATTAAGACAGAAGAGCACACAGAACACAACATATATTCAGGTATATTCACTGTTTCACAATACTTATTTTATTATAGAGCATTATACAGCATATTTGCAAAGAGATTTTAGGTAAAAATGTAACAGTAGTTCAGTAAACGAGCCCCTACGAGCAAAGGTAGACATGAAGTGTGACAGATGATGAGAAAGGTCTGTGCAGAAGGTTATAAAATGGACTTATAAATTTAAAATACAATTTAATCTAAATAAAGGTGGACAGGATGATGGTGATTGAGAAATGAGGTGAAAAGCTACATGCAGTATGTAGGTACGTATCATGCAGCATCGTTATAGTCTCGTGTATGTGTGTGCAGATCCTGTATATCCGGTGACCTGGAACCTGGAACTGTAAATCTTATTCACGCTTACGACGCGCAGGCAAAGGCTAATTGCTAGGAAGTATTGGTGCACCTCTTCGTGTATTCCATCTATGTGTATATAACTATCGTACTGCCTCAGCTTTGCAGGAGAAATTATTTGGGTGAAATTTCATCCGAAAAACTTTTATCTGAAGTTAAAACGTCACCCTCTTTTAAAAAATTGGGTACCACACTTAGGTCAAAAATTAATAACCTTACCTATGCTGTTTTGTAAAATATTACACAAAGATTACACAGTTATAGCTAAGTTTTTCTTTGGTATATAAAATAATACTATCGCTTTCAAGAAATGTTAGCAACATCATTATTGATCCAACTTATGTACCCAACTCGTCCCAATGCATATCGGGTGTATGACTGTATGTAGACTTATTTTTGAATAATTTTGGGTTTATATTTGATTAGAAGACATAAGAAACTTACGTATTGTGAAAAAGTATGAGTTTAGTCTAAACCTCATACTTTTTCACAATACGTAAGTTTAAAGTTTTAAATTAACTTAAAGAACCTAAATTTAATATAATTTAAGCTCTATAAGACTTCGTCTTTTGCTCTCTCTTCAACTGAAAACTGAAAGTATATTTCGTTAATGATGTACATACTTTATTATTCTCAACTCCGTTCATTAGTAAAGTTGGCAATTTTCTTTGAACTTCCCTTCGATGATCTCGCAAACAATTATGCATTATTAATAAAAATTCTAAAGAGGTAGACAAAGCAGTATACTTAGCAGTTTTTCGTTAAAGTAATAAATAAAATAAATATAAATATATAGGGACATATCACACAGTTGCTATATGGAACAGGGTAAGAGACGCCATCCCTAGCGGCAAAACTTCGCGAAGGCTCGTTAGTAGGTATAAAAATGTAAGGCATAAAGTAACTAGGCGTAAATATTCTTGACATAATTTTCATCACAAAATGCTTATATAAAAACCGGCCAAGTGTGAGTCAAACTCGCGCAATGAGGGTTCCGTACAATATGCTTCGTGAACACACACTCAATGTGCAAAAAATGTTTTATTCAATTGACTAGCGCCATCTAGTGGTGTTTTAGTGAACTATTTCCCTAGATGAACTTATTATTGTAAGTTTACCACTTAATTTTCAAGTGATAGAATTCTTATTATTTTTCCTGTAATCTTCAGGGAATGAACTATATTTTGTAATTTTTTCAAAATTTTCGGCCCAGTAGTTTCGGAGATCAGGGGGGGGGGAATGGTCAATTTTTGCCTTCTTTCGTGAATAAAATCAAAAGTATTGATTTTACCCGAACAAAAAAAAATATTTTTGAGTTCCTCATAATGAGCCCTTTCATTTGATATATGACACAGTAAGGTTTGCACAACTTTTTTTTTAAATTTTGTAATTGGGCCCCCCAAAATGACCCTTATTTCAAAAAAATCTTTATTTGCTTTGCACATCCGTGTTTGGGTCATAGAATTACACTATCTTACCAAATTTCATCTTATTTGGTTCAGTAGATTTGGAGAAAACGGCTGTGACAGACGGACGGACGGACAGACAGACGCTCGAGTGATCCTATAAGGGTTCCGTTTTTCAACTTTTGTACGGAACCCTAAAAATTATACATTTTTTAAATTCAATCTTTTTAAGTCTTGATTTTAATTTCCATTCATAAAATCATTGTGTATACAATCATTGACTTTATTACGCTATAGTCAAAACATGTCATTATCGTTATATCTAGTGAAATTATTACTAACAATTTTATGCGTTATGGATGACTAAGATCGAAGTTTAGAAAAACTTAACATTTCCACAAAATTATGATGTTTCCTGATGGAATTGTTTTACGTTATGCTCGTTGTTACTTAATAAATTTGGCCTTTATAAAATGTATTAAACCTCGAATTAGGCTTTCTTTGTGCCCATCACTCGCTTTCAAAAACTCCAGCAAACTTTTTAATGGCGAGGTCGCATTAAAATTGCAAATTTACATTTTAAGGCGGAAAAATGAGGTTTTATGGATTACATAAAATTGGATTGAAATGTTTCGGAAGATCAAACAACTTTGTTTTAATTTTCGTGTTGAATAAACTGTTTAATGGAAAAAATTCTTGAGTATCGAAGTTTGTTATAAGAATAAACAATGATTTTGGGTAAAGGAGAATCAGAGATGGGTACCTAATATTTGATAAATATAAATTATAAATAAATTATACTAAACAATTCTTAGATTATATTCTGTTTATAAAAAGGTTAGGCATTACGTATCGTTGAAAATTAAATGTACTGAGAGCAAACAATTGCTTTAGTCCTGATCTACGAATAGAAAAAAACTGTACTCGTATATACTCAAAACATTTCTATTAGTGCATTTTTAATTCTTCATAAGGAGTTTTTATATGATTGGATTAAGCGCAACCAAGTGTTATCACAAATTTGCGTAACCAAATTGAAAAGGCTTCAGTTAGGCCTTTCATTAATATGTTATCTTTGGGTTGACTGGCCGTACATAATAGTTTTTTGCTTGACTTGAGCCGGGTCTAGTGGTCTCTTGGGAGTTCCGTGCGACTGTGCTCATACAAAATATTATTTCGGGAATCGTTGCGTAACCCCTTGTATATAGGTGAAGGGTAGATTGGCGTTCTATTGAACGATATTTCCCTCTTTTGCGATTTAATATTGCCAGGACATACCTGGTGTTGTACTATTATAACGTCTGGTACATATGTGTATTACCTCGTATAAATTTACAATGTCCAAACGAAGATAAAACTTTATTGTGACTTTAAAATAATGGATTGTGTTATATTTAAAAACGGGTCACTCACGTGCTATTCTGTCCGGATTGCAGACTATAGTTTCGGACTCATCAGGAGTCCATTTTCAAGGCGAGTTCGGGATGCGCGACGCCGAAGTATCCCGGGCCCTTACTGCGTTTTCGCGGCGCGCCGCACGCAGCGCTGCTCGCTGGCTCCTCGTGGTGGGGATAGGGGGCTGGGCGGGCGGGGGATGTGGATTATGTGACGTCAGGGTGGCACCCGCATTGGTCACCGTTTCGTCATCTTCCGTGTCCAATGATGGTGCTTGTGTGTGGAAAGAGCTAATTGTGTCAATCTCTATTGGCTCTGTGTGCTCCAAATTATCTTTCACTTGAAGAATCGGTCTGGTAAAGTCCATCCTATATCTCTATTGAAGTTTGGCCGACGACTGATCTCTATGGCCTCTCTTATTTTTCGGGGGAAGAAAGAAAGAAAGTCTTTGCAATGATATAATGGATTGTGTGTTGTTTTTTGTGTCCATAAGTGGCCATTACTGTTGTCAGACTTTACAAACTGACTAGAGGCGTCTGATATAGCTTAACGATTGCGATAAATGATAACAGCTGCAACCAACGGCTTAACGTGCCTTCCGAAGCACGTTTGAACATAACTAAAATTATGTATATAAAGGGGACTTAACACGAACCTTTTCTTAGTCAGTTAGTTAAATTGTTTTTTTAATGTAGTGAATTGGATAAACATAAGACTAATATCAGATGATTTTAGGACTCCTTAAAAAACAGAGAATATTACTTACTTATGTAAATATATTTACCTTTTTAAAAATCAAAATAATTAATTTTCTCAATAAGTAATAATTGTATAATTTATTATATTGAATGGATGAATATCATAAAATAATTCGAAAAAAAAAGACGAAGGATTAGAATTCACCACCTGTGTACTGTAAGTGTTCTGACTCAACTGGCTACTGTGACTCTGTGTTCTGTGACTTTGAATTTAGAGTGTAAGTGAATTCATTATGAAAACCTGGCTTTGCTCACGTTTTATTTCGTCGGATCGAGTGTTTTGAGGAAGCGTAACGGTCGTGTCGCCATCCCTAGTACTCGCCCCGATTACGGTCTTCGTAACAGACCGAAACTAATCGGCGAAACTAACGAAATAAAATGTGAGTTAAGCCTTAGAGGGTTTCCATAATGAATTTATCTCGCGTAAGATTTTTTATATTTTGCATCTAAGCATTATTGTAATCGAGTCCTAAGCTCCTTTGAATTACTAATTGACTATTTACAGACCCAAACTGCGATTATAAATTAACAAACCTCAGTGTACTTAACCTTTAATATATGCGGCTTGTAACACAAATTATTCATAATGGACTCGCCTTTGTAATCAATACGCAAATGAGCCCACCTCAACCAGAGAGATGACATCGTCTTCTTATCTCCTTCTAATTGCGTCGGAGTGAAATCTTTGAATATCTTATTAGTTGTTATCATTTACATAATACAACTTAATAAGTTTCGTAACATTTCAGTTTCAGAAATTGCGAACTTGCTATTCCAACGCACAATATAAGATCTTCTGATGTGTGCCTTTGTATATTCAATTTTGATCATGGCTTATGAGGAACACCTCATTGAGAGAAAAGACATCGCGTCGTTCATCATCATCATCTCAGCTATGAGAGCTTCACTACTGGACATAGGCCTCCCCTAAGGATTTCAATCATTGAGTGGTTTTAGCCATACTCACCAGTGGTGAGTCACCACGCTCGGCAAACGGATTGGCGGGCTTATTTTTTTTTAAGCGAGAGAAGGATAGGAGTTTATTGATCTGGGGGAAGCAGGATAAGTGTGTTGGGATACTACTTGCTTGGATGGTTTGAGGTTGAAAGTGCTTGAGAGTCCGGGCGAGTGTACCTACTTGCAACCACCGGACAGACAGTTGGGGATGACACTCCTGACAACTGACAATGTAAGTTCGATTTAGATCCTTATGTAAATCTTACTTACAATACAACCCGGATTTTAAATAAAATACAACCTCCTTTCAGAGTAAGGGGGCACACTAGGCACTTTTCCCGGTATACTTTACCTGTGTTTCAAAGTATACATTGTTACCAACTTGGTCCTTGGTACCAAGTTTGATTTATATGTGTGAATGTCGTAACTGATTGAAAGTACGTACACGTACTTGTCAACCAGTGTTGTTTTACCAAAGCAAAACTTTTAATAGAATCTCATATATTCTTGTAAAACGAACAAATTTCGGTGTCGTCTTCCGGTCCCATGGTGGTAATAACAATAATAAGTTCACCTTTTGTCTCGTTTGTTCAAAGCGATGCGAGAGAGAGAATTGATTTATGTCGAAAGTTAGACACTTCTGCGGTCACCTCCTGAATAAGCTGAACCTCTTGAGATTCAAGGATAACCAGGAGTTTAATGTTAGCAGTAGAATTGAATGTCTCTGTTCTATGAAAATATACCTAAATATTAATTACGTCCTTCTTCTTTAAGGGGTCTTAAAACCCAATGGCTATGTTGACTGTAATGGTGGTTTTCTTTTCTTTGTTGTTTTTTTTCTTTGGCGAGCTCCGTGGCGCAGCGGTCAACACGCCTGCCTGCGACACGGATGGCCCGGGTTCGATCCCCGGTCAGGTCAAGATGGAAAGTCATCTTTTTCAGATTGACCTGGGTCTTGGATGTTTATCTATTTATGTATCTATTATAAAATATATATCGTTGAGTTAGTATCCCATAACACAAGTCTCGAACTTACTTTGGGGCTAGCTCAATCTGTGTGATTTGTCCGTTTATATTTATTTTATTTATTTGTTTCACCTGACTTTTTATTGACATTAAATACGTCTTACGTTTAAAGTCTAGAAAAACCCTTAAATAAATGAAAAATACGAAAGTTCTTTTCTCTCTATGATATCAAAATAGAAGCACGAATTAGATAGTTTTGTGTTGTATCCAAGTACATAATAGTAATTTCAGCCCGTTCTTTTTAAACAAAACAAAATTTCAAATAAAATTTGCATGCTCGTATTTCACAGCCGAATTCTAGGTTTTTCGTTTTGACAGTGCCATAGAATTTGCCGGTCGCTGATTTTGTATTCCAAATGCATCGCGATCGCTCGTTTGACTTTTATTTCTTTAAAATAAAAGAGACGAGTAACATTTTCTGTAAGTATTCTCAAAAATGTGGTGGCTGTGGGGATAGAATGCAATTTTGTATTTTTACAGTTGTCGTCAGTAAGTTTGTCAGATTCTCGAATGGACCTTAGCTCTCAAGACTTGAACTGATACAATATTCGTAAAAAATAAAATATATCTTCCATAACTTTTATGTAGACTCCCATGTAAGTAAAGGACATAATATACTGATTTGAAAAGAGTTTATTCTTCTCTGCAGTGGTTGGTTTTTAAAACGGTTAGTAGACAGAAGTTTTAAAACCTTAATCAGCCTATTACAGTCCACAGTTGGACATGGGCCTCCCAAAGGGCACATTAAAATATTAAAAACATTTAATACTTTAAATATTATCATAAAATAGATCCTTTAAAATGTGATTTGACGTGGAAAGGAGCCTGAAAAAAACTTTTTTTCTGAATAAGAATAGTATTAATTGATATGGTTTTCAGAAAAGTATGTACCAATTACATGAACATAAAAATTGCAGTTATTCAGAGGACCTCATTTTGAGATATTGACTTGTAGATGGATCACTCTTTGCAGTGGTAACCATGAGTAGCAAAAACTTGAGATCCCCGTGATTTATACGGAACTTTTCTTGGTCTATACCTGGATTTTGCTGCTATTTGTGGTTGTTCTTCAGCTCAGTTAGATGTTTCATCTTGTAAAAGCCGACAAAATTGTAGAGCACACTCACACGTATCTAACAGAAGTTGGTTACACATATAGATCTTTACAAGATTTATACGATTTTTTAAACCGAATTCAAAAAATGGAGGTTCTCAGTTGACCCGTATGTTTTTATGTTTGTCCTCGTTTGGCCGAACCAATTTAGAAGCGTTTTAAAAAAATTATTTAACGGTCGGTAGAAGATTTCGGTATACAACATGTTGGTGTTTGGAAGGCGGTTCCTTTTTTAAAAAAGGTTTACAAAATTCTACCGCGTAACTCAGGACTTTAAGGCCCTATATCACCTCGCACAATAAATCTACCACATAACGCAGGCTATCAATGAAACCCCAATGAATGCAGATAAGGGAGAGCCTTATTCCAAATACTCGTAAAACCCGAATAAATATTCGACGAGACGTGGCATTCCCTTTTTTCTTAGGGTTCCGCGTCTTGGAAGTCAAATCCTTTAGTACGTCACGTCCGACTGGTCCCCCATTTTTGACGCTGCATTCTTCAAATAGGTATTTACTTCTGTTGTACGTGCATAAACTAGAAATTGACTTACGGCTCTTAGGTCTCAGGTTTTAAGGTCTTTTAGGACCTTGCCAAGAGATATAGGCAATAATGACGTATTTATTTTATACCAAAAGCAGAGCAGAAATGGCAAGATGCTTAAATAGATCTTTCAGATAATCTAAAATCAGTGCCTGGCCTAATACCTATATTATAGGAATTTTTATTTGTGTACAGATGTGATTTATTAATTATTCAATGATAAAATTTGAGTTAGTGTTTGATACATACGTGTTAATACATGTACATTTAAGAAAGCTTTAACTATTCATACTTGATTTAGAGTCTAATTTCAGAAAAAGAACCATTTAATATGAAGTAATAAATGTAGATAAAACGTTGATACATTATGAAATGTTTCAGTTTAAAGTCGTTTCAAAATAAAACTCTTGAAACTGAGTCAATCTACCTACAGAACACCCAAACTCTAACACGACTCGCTCTGTGAGGTACACGCAACCCGTGTTTTTATTTCCCGCGGTGTGCATGCTCAGAGGTGAGATCTCAACTTATCACCACCTCCGAGGTCTGTACACCTCTATGTGCAAACATCCAGCTTTGCCGGATCAAAGTCTCTGAATCAAGAGAGGCTCTCAACGTCTCTTTATTTTATTATAACGCGTTGGGTGAGGATTTGGAAAAATATGAGTCTTGTTTTTATTTCAAGCTTTTACTTGCAATGTTTGTTCTTTTGAAAGTTGGTCAAATCTTTTGAAATTTCCGTGAACCTTTTCGAGTTGTAGCAGACATTAATTTTGCTTTTAGAATCAATAATCAGCTGAGACTGCCTTAATGGTCCAGTGGTCAAGGCGTTAGCCTTTATGATCCCTAGGCCATGGGTTCACTGGGAAGCATACTGTCCAGTCTAATTAGGATATTTTATGCTTGAATCACCTAATTATCCGATAAGGAAGATGATCACGTCATCTAGCTTTTGTTCTAGTCTACCCTTTGGGTTGCGGAGGTTAGACTTCATTCGCTCTGTGTAAAAACTAGTAACCTCGTCGAAACACCTTGGATTGGTAGCGGAGCCCGGGCTCGGACGCGTTACCGTTTAGGATGCTACCGGGAAAAATGCATACGAATGACGATAAAAAAAACGTATTATAATTTATTGACTTAAATAAATCAGAATAGAAAAATAATGAATTGAATAGAAAAATAGTAAAAATGGTAAAATAAAAAAATAAAAATAAAAATGCCATTTATTGCCGTATTTACACATTTAAAGGTAAGTTACCTAAATTACCATTAATTATAATAGGCAAAGGAATGCCTCAGCTTGTGCTGCCTCAGACAGGCGTCTTAGGTAGCGCTGGTTTTCAGGCACTCCTTCTCCCTGAGATGTTATGCGGGAGACATTGGTATGAGGGCTAAAACTTTACTTTTATAAGAAAAATTAACAAAAATTAAACATTAAAAAATTCTAAATTAACATGACACATTAATAAATTGCTGGCAATATGCAGCATAATACAAAAAGTACCGAAATAACAGTGAGGACGGATGTGCTGTGATGTTCGTGTGGTACAGTATCTTCTTCTTCTTCCTCACCTTATCCCACTTTATGTGGGGTCGGGACAGCATGTAAGTTTCTTCCATTTTGCTCTATCTTGAGCCATATCCTTCGTTACCTTCTTTTTCCCCATATCCTCCTTCACACACTCCATCCATCTTTTCTTAGGCCTGCCTCTATTCTGGTTTCCAGTAACTTTCATATTCAGCACTTTTCTAGTAATATGGTCCTCTTCCCTCCGCATAACATGGCCGTACCATCCCAATCTATTACTTTTAAGCTTTTCTATTATTGGGGCTACTTTTGTGCTACCTCTCACATACTCATTCCTTATCCTATCCCTTCTAGTCACCCCATTCATCCACCTTAACATTCTCATCTCCGCTGCATGCAATCGTCTTTCATCCGTTACCTTGGTGGCCCAACACTCCGAACCATACAAAACAACCGGTCTTACGACGGTTTTATAAATTTTTCCTTTGAGCTTAAGGGGCATGCGTGGATCACAAATAACCCCAGTAACTTGTCGCCACTTTGCCCAACCGGCGTTAATGCGACTTTTAATGTCCCGGTCTATGTTGCCATCGCTCTGTAAGAGAGAACCAAGGTATCGAAAATCTGAGCAGACAGGCAGGGATACACCATCTAAGGCAACTGGTATGAAACGGGTGGTACCGCCGAAATCAACAAAAAGTTGTTGAGTTTTGGTTCTGCTTATTTTGAAGCCGAACCCCTCCAGTTTGTTCTGCCATTTTACCAGTCGACTCTGGATCTCTCTTCCATTTTCACCGACGAAGACAATGTCATCGGCGAACAGCATACACCAGGGTGCCTCTTCTTGAATATCTGACGTCAAAGCGTCCATTACCAGAAGGAATAGATAGGGACTTAAAGCTGATCCCTGGTGCAACCCTACTGCCACACTGAACTCGTCGGTGACGCCAGCTTCGGACCGGACACATGTACTAGCTCCCCTGTACATTGCTTGTATAAGCCTAAGGTATTTCTCTGACACCCTCTTATCTCTTAAAGCCCACCATAACACTTCTCTTGGAACGCTATCGTACGCCTTCTCTAAATCTACGAATACCATATGCAAGTTCTTATTGGCCAGTCGGTATTTCCCACAAAGTTGGCGAGTTGCAAATATGGCATCCGTCGTACTACGGCCAGGCATAAACCCAAACTGATTTTGGGCAATTTCACTCTCTTCTCTCATTCTTTTCTCTATCACTCTTTCCCATACTTTCATGCTATGTGACATGAGCTTTATTCCCCGATAGTTGTTGCAGTTCTGTACATCACCCTTATTCTTAAAAATAGGCACCAATAAACTGGCACACCATTCATCAGGGATCACCTCTTCCTGCAACAACTTATTGAAGAGTAGAGTCAGCCACTTCCATCCATCCACCTTTAACAACTTCCATACTTCTACAGGTATTCTATCAGGACCTACAGCTTTTCCGTTTTTCATACTTTTTACTGCATTTTGTACTTCCTCAATACACACTTCATTTACTAATCCTATGTTAACTGGGATGCTTTCAAGTTCTCCACTCCATTCATTTTCTGCATTCATTAATTTACTAAAATACTCCTTCCAGCGCTTTTTAATTTCATCGTCGTTCGTCAGTACTTTTCCTTCCTCATCTTTAATGCATTTAATATATTTAATATCTTTTGAATTTCTTTCTCTCATTTTTGTTAACCTATATAATTTTTTCTGTCTAAGGGGTTTTTCTAGTTCCTTATAAAGTTTGTCCTGTTCTCTAGCCCTTGCAATAGCAACCCGTCCTTTTGGCTCTCTTTTTGTACTCTTTATACGTAAGCTTTTTCCTTTCTTTCGTACTTTCATCTCTTTCATCCACACTTTGCCACTCTTTGAATGCAACTTTCTTTTCCCTCAAAACTTCTTGTACCTCTTTACTCCACCACCAGGTTTCTTTATCAATTTTATTTTTGCCCTTTGATTCTCCTAAAATACACTTTGCAGCATTTCTGATTTCATTTGCCATATCATTCCATATATTATTTACACTTCTACCTTCCATTTCTTCCATTTCAATCATTTTATCTACTATTCTTTTTCTGAAGATTTCTGCTTTTTCATTGTTTTGCAAAAGATGCCATTTTATTGTTGGTACGGATTTTACTTTGGTTTGAGGTTTACGAGTTTTAAATTTTAGATCCAGAATCAGTAATTTATGCTGTAACGTTAAACTTTCACTGGGTATTACTTTACAATGTTTGACTAAATTTAATTTATTTCTACGTAAAAGAAAATAATCTATTTGTGTTGTATGGCCTCCGCTATTGTAGGTTATCAAATGTTGGTCACGTTTTTTGAAATGTGTATTAGCAATAGCAAAATCAAAAGCAGAAGCTGCTTGCAGAAGCGATTCACCTTCATTATTTTGTTCGCCAAAGCCCCACCCCCCGTGCACTCTCTCGTACCCTAAATTGTCCCGTCCTACGTGTCCATTAAAATCCCCTCCAATATATACTTCTTCGCTGTCTGGAATATTCATCATCATTCGATCAAAGTCCTCCCAAAATTTTTCCTTCACTCTGTCATCACAACCCACCTGCGGTGCGTACACGCTTATCACATTCATAGTTATGTCATTCATTAAAATTTTAATCGTTATCATTCTGTCATTTATCCTTACAACCTCTATTACACCGTCCTTAAGTTTACTATCTAAGACTATCCCCACGCCGTTATTTTTCCCACTACTTCCACAATAGTAAAATTTATACCCTTCCCCAATCTCCTTAGCCTTTGTCCCTTTCCACCTAGTTTCTTGCAAACACGCCACATTTACCTTCCTTCTCTTTAAAACTTCCGCCAATTCCCTTCCCTGACCAGTCATAGTTCCGATGTTCCAACTTCCGAATCACCTAACTTCTTGGACTCGCTTCTTACGTTGCACCCGTCCTTGGTGCAACAACCCTGACATACTTCCCACAGGCGCCGGGTGCTGCGCCTGCGCGTCGCCTCGGGGGTACGCCCTAGTCCGATCGCAATCCGAATGTATACTTTCCATGCTGTAAAAGTTTTGGCTAGTTTTATGACTGGCCGCCTGCCTAACATCAACCCTCCTTGGGAATGCTATTGATTTGTTGCGGTTTTATGACCGGCCGCCGCCCGACGTCAACCCTCCTTGGGAATGCTCACGTAGCACGGGATGTATGTGCTTTTCCCTTTAGTCGCCTCTTACGACATCCATGGGACGGGATGGAGTGGTTCTATATTCTAGGCCGGAAACCACACGGCACAGTATATTTCCATGAAAAAAGCTTAAAAATGGTACAGTATATTTCCATGAAAAAAGCTTATTTTTGACAGTTTAACTGCAGTTCAAAAAGAGGATGACACGAATATTTCAATCATGAGATTGCCAATAATTTTTTACTATTCCAAAGAGATTGGAACATTGGAATAGGGGAGCAGAATTATTCCGAGTATAGAAAATATTGTTGAAGGTATTAAGTTTAATGAAGAAGAATATATACTCTTAAATCAGTTTAATAGTAACATCTATTGTTATATTGATTGATACAAGGAAAGAAAATAGGTTTATTCTATGTTTATTATGCAATAATAAAAGCTCTATATATAGATTTATTTCGACCATACGTATTGCAACAATTAGTACTGCATCGTATTGTGCTATATCTCAATATTCTATCTTGGAGGCCATTTGTATTGCATTGTTATGCAACCAAATGTGGACTGTACATGAATGCGTGTAATGACTTAATCAGATATTTATTAATGGTTTTGAAAGCTTTGTATTATGGATACTTAAGAGTGCGCTAGTCAGGTGTTTCGCCATACAAATTCTGTAGGGTGATGACTCCGTTGTTAGGTATCGTCTGTTTAAAGTTTTTAATTCTATCGATTTGTTTTGTCGTTATCTATGCTTGTATGGAATCATAATTGTAACATTATAAGTACTTTAAAAGTTATGAGTCTCAAAACATTCCGTTTTAACACGTAATTTTAACGCAACTTTGGGCACAATTAAATACCGGAAGGAGTATAAAATCTCTAAAACAAAATTCATACAAGCATAGTTTGGTTATTAAAAAATATAAATTATTTTACTTTTAATTAAAACATTCAGCTGTTTTATCACAAGAACACTTCTCCCAAACGCATACTCGCGAATGTTTAGACTACGAAGATTTAGATTTTCAACAATATTTGTGTTTGCACACACTAGACTGTTGTTCCGATGTGCTTATACATCAGTGTAAATAGTTCCGCACCGTTCAAAACCGAGTCTATCCCTTTCTCAGCGAAATAGCACGCATTTTAGCCACGTGCGCTGACGAGTTCGAGTTCCCGACTAGCGCATCCTTAAGAGGCCTATCACATTTTGACCGCGATTTTGGCATTCAAATTCTAAGAAACTGAAAGACTTTGACAACTTAAATCTATTTAACAATGGAGAATAGTTATTAGTAAAGTTCATAGCGGCTTCACTTTTTGCATTTTTATCTAATCAATTAAAATAAAGCCAAAATTCCGAAGCATGTTTTACACAAAAAGAGGGCGAGGCCCTTGTTCGTGCTCAAAACTGAACAACTGTACAGACGGAATTTTAACGAAAAAAATATATTAATATCTCTTTAATAGTGGTAAAGTTCATAGCGGAATCGGAATTTTAAAATATGTATGGAATATTTAGTAAAAAATATCCATTCAAAACCGTAAAACCACGAAATTTCTAAAACATCAACTGCAAATTTCTCCTTACTACAGTAATATTATTACATGAAATATGTACTAGAATAAACGTAAGTTCATAAGGAATTTAAATTTTGTACTTTAAAATAATAATAATTAAAGATATGACTATAAAAAACGTAATTGCAACCTCCAAATTACTATATATTTCGATGCGTCGACCGCTCAAACTCAGTACTGCGCGAGAGCTTGTCGACGGCGGACCTATGCCGAATTTTTCTTCGTCAAACGATTGAGTGCAAAGCGTATAGTGCGACTAACTAAGCCAGATACATGCCACTGAGGCACATAGTATTCCAATTTATTTTTATTAAGTAAAATTGTAATTAATGATTATGACGACGAGCTCCGTGGCGCAGCGGTCAACACCACACGGCCTGTGACACGGATGGTCCCGGGTTCGCTCCGCGGTCACTCTGGTCAGGTCATGATGAAAAATTATCTTTTTCAGATTGACCTAGGACTTGGATGTTTGTCTATATACATATGTAATTATGTATGTGTTATAAAATCTAGCTCAATCTGTGTGATTTGTCCGTATATATTTATATTTAATTATTTAGGTCAGCCAAAAAAACAATTCCTGCTAGTCAAATAATAAATATCATGTTTGTAAAAATGTCTTATTTGTTTTATTGAATTAATTTGATCAAATACTTTCCAACTTATTTGTTATATAAATCGTCAA
This sequence comes from Rhodophaea formosa, assembly GCA_963082605.1. Taxonomy (NCBI): domain Eukaryota; kingdom Metazoa; phylum Arthropoda; class Insecta; order Lepidoptera; family Pyralidae; genus Rhodophaea; species Rhodophaea formosa. The sequence goes on from OY720204.1 coordinate 22,649,081, forward strand.
CAGACATATGTATACGATTACAATATATTTTTTGTAAATATCTAATTTACCAATAAAGTACATTACTGCAACGGCCGGCAAAAGAGGTATTGATGGACGAACGTGTGAATGTGGGCCGAGGCGGAGCCGAGGCACACATACGTGAGTCCATCAATGCCTGATTGCGGCCAAGGCTTGTGTAGTACTTTTATCAAATATTGCACGGAAATTAAAAAAAATAGTATATAGACAAACAAATATACATATATTATCACGTGTTTACCCTTACAGGTGAGACGGACCTCAAAAGCCATGTTTAGGGTATTAGTGGATTTTAATGTAGAAAATGCAATTAAAATAGTGATGGGTTGCTAGTCGCATCACCTATTGACATATTCTTCTGCATAGGTTTTCGCCCTCTGGCCTGCTTTTACAGATTGTACGGGAAGAGAAGCACCTGGTATATTCTATGATTTTTCTTTTATCCTAGACCATCATGAAATATTGATGTAAATATGTCAATTCATATTCATAAAATGTTCATAAACAACAATATGTAGAAAATATCGCGCCAAAATCTTAAGTTTTTTAATTTCTTTTTTCTTACTAGCCTGGTAAAATTTTAAATTCGAATTTGTAACCTCCATACTTGAATTATTTCGCAGCAAACGCGTCGTTCCATTTTTAAATAACATGACAGATATGAATTTTCATAGTTACTTTAAGACACGACAGATATAGATTTTCTTGGGATTTTCATACATACTTTGCTGCCGTGTATTGGCCAGTACAGCAATATTGATTTATCCCAAACAAGGTTGTCAAAATAATGTGAACATTTCCAAGCATGTTTGAGAAAAATATTATACACGTAATACTCTTTTGATCTCTCATCTTCGGGTTACAGACTTATATAAGTATCGAATTTCAACTTAATCAGTTCAGTAGTTTCGTAGCAAATGGTTATGACAGGGTGACACCAACGTTACGTTTCGTTTTTACGTACTAAACCCTAAAAAAATATTCCAAAATTACACGCAGGTTGTAAATAAAATGTTGGCAAAAACTTAAAGAGCTTAAGGCGCTTAGACCAGTGAACTAGCGCTATCCCTCATTTTATTTCTTTTACTGCTGCCTCCGTGGTCCAGTGGTTAAGGCGTTCGCCTTGTTGACCCGAGGGTCGTGGTTCGATTCCTACGGGAAGCACAATTTGTTAAGTTGTTTCCAGTTTGGTTAGGACATTGCAGGCATGAATCACCTGATTGTCTGATAAGAAAGATGATTCCGTACTTCGGAAGGCACGTTAAGCCGGTGATCCCGGCTGCCATCTGGTAGTCGTTAAAGAAACCACGTCAGAGGCCGAGAGGCGGTTCCGAAGAACTCTGACACCAGGGTGTGCATGGTCGACTGACCGTGTCACCTACACGAAATGATGATATGACTGCTAAATAGAGGCAAATTGTAAAAATCTACGTAAGTACTTCTTCAGTAAATGACTTGTAGTATTTTTGGTATAACTTTTTATTATTTTTCATTCAGTAAATATAAGATAGTAAATGTAAATACTAGAACTACTAATTACCGCCAAAAGCGGCCACTTTTAGCGGTAATGAGTAGATCTCTCAATCTCAAATGATGATTTTGATGAAAATTTATACTAAAAATACTAAATGTACTTTGCTAGGGAATACTTACATAGATTTTTTCAATGTGTTCTTATTTCAGAGTACAAGAATTTAATAACGGGTATCGCTAGTTTCGCTGATATAAGTATCTTTAGCCAACAAAAATGAACGTATGTGGGAATTTCTTGTCATGATTAACAATATTACAAAATAAAAAAATCCAATATCAAAAAATTAAAGAATATGAAAAGTATCAAAATCGTGCAGTTGTAGCAACAGCATTAGCATCGTGAACTCGTGACCCCAACCGTGTGGTCGCCGTGCGTAAAAGCCTAATCTTTCAGAGCACTATTTTGTGATAAGCCTCTTAAGATATAGAATAGCATAAAATTAACTTTTTTGCACCAATCAATTTCATCAGTTCTTTTGTTGTCTACGCTGCAGGAGCACGACCCTCTTTGTACTACCGGAGCCATATATGCCAGGGCAGTCAGGGGATTTGGCCTACACTCTCCACGCTGGCCAGATGGGATAGAGAGGTCTCTTCGATGTTTATAAGCTTTGTTTAGCTTGTGTTTCATTAGTCGCCTCCTACGACATCCACGTGAAGACTTGGAGTGGCCCTATTCTACGCTGCCGGGAACCACACGGCATGCACCAATACATTTTATCACGTCTATATCCCTTGCGGGGTAGACAGAGGCCGAAGGGCATACAATCAAAAGGCCACGTTTAGCATATTAATAGGCGTTAAGGTGGAAAGAGGAATCAACATAGCTAGCCGCATCGCCCATTGACGTGATGACTAAAATTTTCGCCTCCATCCATCCATCAGGTCTTTTTTAGTCTCCACTGCAAGAGCACGACCCTCTCTGTACTACCACAGCAACAGAGGATTTGGCCTACACTCTGCACGCTGGCCAGACGGTTTAGAGAGGTCTCCTTGATGTTTATAAGCTGTGTTTAGCTTGTGTTTCCTAAGTCGCCTTTTACGACATCCACGGGAAGACTTGGAGTGGTCCTATTCTACTCTGCCGGGAACCACACGGCAAAATTTTTGCCTGATCCTTTATTATTAAGAAATACAAATTAAAATATGGCAAAAAACAAAGTTGGTACAACGCGGACTTATTGCTGTTGATAATGTTAACTACAAATGTTGCATCTATCATTAGCAATGCAATGAGCAAAGCTACAGTGCCCGGCAAATAAGTTGAACTAAGTGTGAGTAGGACACCGATTTATATAGGTGTGTCTCGCTCACACTTAGTTCAACTTATACGTCGCGTGTTGTATATATCTTAACACTCCATCTCAAACGGCCATTTGTCTAGGATTGTGATCACCTTATGTGGATTCTGTGCATCTGCAGCTAATGTGTTATCATTATTATTGTATCGATTGATACTGATCAAATACCTAAATGTAGATTTGTAAGATTGTAGTTACTTGATATTATCTGGCACAGAATTGGAAACAAATAGTAGTTTAATATTACACAGTGAGCAAACTCCACTTTGCAAGCCGTTTTTGTAGCATTGTTATCATCTGATGCGAAGTCTGGTATACATGCTTAATTACATATTGATGAAATTATGAAGGATAGGGTTAACTTAATCCTAAACTTCCTAACTAATATTATTGTAAAATATATGCGAAAATGAGTTTGTTTGTTACGCTTTCGCCCCTTCGTTTCTGAATCGATCATCAATCAAGAAAAGCACCTGGTATATTCTATGTTTTTTCTTTTCTCTCAAACCAGCATGGTTGAAACATGTTTTAATAATTTACATTAATAAATGTAAATTATATAAAAATTTATTGTTTGCGTTATTTTATACACACACTCAGTCTTCATAATTTCCATTGAATTTCATTTTCGGTAGATCTCTGACTAGCACAAAATGACAACTTTCCCTTGGTGCTGAAACGTTACATTACATTTTTATCTTATATTGGAATTCAATAAGTTTACAGAATCCCAGCAACAATTTTCTCCGCAATACGGCTGGAACCTATTCAAAGCATTTGCTGGTGGTATTCAACACACGCCACATGCGATTAAGGATCTCATGTGGAATGTGTTGAAAGCATTTGCCGGCGGCATTCAATAAAGACTGCAGATTAATATGTCTCGCGCGCAGCGGGTCAAGGGCCTCTCCAGTCGGGGACCTCGAGGCGCCTCGAAGCAAGCAGCCTGCCAAATGCAATTTTAGATTTTATCCCATTCGTAATTAGTTACATTTTGCAATGGAATATATTGCAAGCTTTTGCTGGCGGCATTCAATAAAGACTGCAGATAAATATGTCTCGCGCACAGCGGGTCAAGGGACTCTCAAGTCGAGGACCTCGAGGCGCCTCGGAGCGAGCAGCCAAATGCAATTTTAGATTTTATCCCACTCGTAATTAGTTAAATTTTGCAACGGAGTATATTGAAAGTGTTTACTGGGGGTATTCAATAAAGACTGCAGTTTATATATCTCGCGCGCAGCGGGTCAAGGGCCTCTCCAGTCGAGGACCTCGAGGTGCCTCGCATCGAACAGCCTGACAAATGCAATTTTAAATTCTATCCGACTTGTAATTAGTTTCATTTTGCAATGGAGTATATTGAAAGCGTTTGCTGGTGGCATTCAATAAAGACTGCGGATTAATATGTCTCGCGCGCAGCGGGTCAAGGACATCTCCAGTCGAGGACCTCGAGGCGCTTTGGAGAGAGCAGCCAAATGCAATTTTAAATTTAATCCCCCTCGTAATTAGTTACATTTTGCAGTGGAATATATTGAAAATGTTACTGGCGGCATTCAATAAAGACTCAGATTGATATGTCACGCGCGCAGGGAATCCGTTGCCTCTGCAGTCGAGGACTTCAAGGCAAGGCGCCTTGAAGTCCTTGACTGCACAGGCAAAGCGAGCAGGATGCATCATATGCGATTTAGAGTCTTGTGTAGCTTGTGATTAAATGCATTTTTTGATGAAAGCGTTTGCTGGGGGCATTCAATAAGACTGCAGATTAATATGCTTTGCGTGCAGCGAATCCAGAGCCTCGGCAGTCGAGGACATCAAAGCAAGCACGTGATTTAGGATCTTAATATGTAGCTTGTAATCAGATGCACTTAGCCATAGAACGTGGAGGTAAATGATCTGATTATTCCTCTTTCAAATATTTGCTAGTATATTGGCTGTAATAATTAAAAATACATTTGAGGTACAAGTTAACTCCTAGAAATCCGTATGGCATTTTAAGAAATTCTCTGGCTCTCAAGGTCGTCTAATGCATTAATAAGGTCTTAAACAGTTAAGAGACTCATTTCTGTAACTTGGTGTATCTTCTCATTACAGCATGAATGTGTTAAAAGCGTTTGCTGGCGGCATTCAATAAAGACTGCAGATTAATATGTCTCGCGCGCAGCGGGTCAAGGGCCTCTCCAGTCGAGAACGTCGAGGCGCCTGGGAGCGAGCAGCCAAATGCAATTTTAGATTTTATCCCGGTCATAATTTGATTCATTTTCCAACGGACGCCTTCATAAATGATCTCATTTGGTTCTCTTTTAAAAATTTGTTGTATATATTGATTTTAAAATTTTGAAAAGCTTGTTGCTTTGTCTTCTTGTAAGAATTCTGTACCATTGTTTGCGAATAATAATGCGACTAAGATACGCATTATAAAGTGTGCATCTGTGTGATTTGACCGTATATATTTATTTATTTATATAAAAGTTAGCGTGGCTGCTAATAGAAAATACACAACAACGCAATATTGTAGCCTATTTTCACTGTCATCTTACAACACCAAAAACCGTCACTGCCCTTTGAAGTATACAAAATGCATCAGCTGAGGTGTTCCATTTATTTTACGACATTACATCCCTCTTGCCCGCAGACCGTACGTGTCGAAAAGCATCTTGCTAGGCACCCCTAGTGTTACCCCTATCACATCAAAATGAACCCTATTCCTCAACAATAAGGACGATCGTGCTAAAAATTGTTACGCTTGATCTGCCACCCGCTGTACTTCCCTTGCAAATAAAAAAGGCCATCAGTTAACTCTATTTACTCTACGACGTTTACAACCTGAAGTGCCTTAATAAAAACGCATTATTTCTCTCACTGTCGCTTAATTATAAGGGTGACTTTACGCACACCTAATTCGTATTAACGGCTTTAATGCCGGCTAAACGACTGTTTGGGCAGGCGCGTAATGGCCCGGCGACTTGCCCGAAAAAATATTGTTTAGGACCACACGAAATACCATTCAGATTTAATGTTCCGGCAAACGGTTACTGTTCGGCACAATTTAAATCGCCCTCTGTCGAGGCTGTTTTTATTCAACTGATTTCTAACGAGGGTAAAAGTCTTTGACTTACAGACCTTTATATTGCCTTTAATTTAACTTATAAGTTGGTGTTATTGATATCAATTCCACCAACATACATATCGGATTATCGGATTCTAGTACAGAATATAATCATGTTAAATTATGGAAAAAAAACCGGCCAAGTGCGTGTCGGGCCACGCGCAGTGTAGGGGTCCGTAGTTGCGAATGTCAACTTTGAGTTCACACTATTCACACTCGCACCTTATAGTTTAACGACCAAAAACATCTAACAATGAAAATAGTTTTTAAATAGCATTACAATGCTCGGTATATTATTAATATATTATTTATATTTTATTTATATTATTTCATCACATATTTTCAATTTTAATGAAAATAGTATGAAATTTTACAGTTTATAAGTTGGTTGCCTATAACTTTTTAGTTTGTTCTTAGTACTCAGTTCTGATAGTTTTCCTTTCAGCTTCAGTATATATACTACTGCTGTAATTTTTTTCACGTATCTATATATAACCGTTTAGCAGATAGAGGGGGGGGGGGGGGGGGGCACTTACGTCTCACAAAAATTCGCACTTTAAAACCAAATATTTCGGAAACGGATCCCTAAATCGAAAAACGGTGTTCTCAACCCCACAATATTTTTGAAAGACCTATTCAACGATACCCCACACGATGGGTAAATAGAGAAAAAAAAATTACTCCCTCACTTTACTCGTATGGGAGCTACCCTAAAAAATTTTTTTTTTCAAGATTTATTCTTCCACTTTTTTGCCATGATTAATATACATACCCATACCAAATTACAGCTTTCTAGTACTTATAGTCTCTGCGTAAAACCGCGGACGGACAGACAGACAGACAGACAGACATGGCGAAACTATAAGGGTTCCTTGTTTACTACGGAACCCTAAAAAGGTAACATAAATAAAAACTACTCTCTTAATTTTATGAACGAATTTTTTTCAACCTTAAGATACTATAATTAATGTAAAGAAGGAATGAATACCAAGCAAACAAAATGTCAATCCTATTCGTATTCTTCGATATTATAAGTCAAATATTATTACTCTGAAATTCAAAAATACATCTTTTTAGATGTTTTTGGTTCTTAAATAACGTATTTTACAATTTTGTGGTTACAAATTTGTAATATCTGAAGTATCAATAAATTATTTTTGTCTTTATTTCTTTCAACTTCTTTGTAAAATAAACTCGCTTTGAAAGTGTCGTAGACAAAAAATAACGAGTTAAATTAAACATTAGGATTGTCAGTGGAATGGCACCCCAAAGAACTGCAAAGAAATTTGGAAGATACCCCCGATGTCACCTGATTAAAAATTTTTGGTGGCTCCAAGACGCACCCCGAGGGACGCCGGCGGGGAAGATAGGAATGCACTGCAAATATTCTTCTATTGGAGGTGGAAATTTAATGTAAATAATGCAGCGTTTGATGTTAAAAACGATTTACAAATTGAAACAAAACAGTTTTATCTACAAGCTGAAATCGTATTTATCTATAGTGTTATACTAATATTGTAAAGTAAGATATTAAATAGAGGTAAGATATAATTGTTATAAAAGCCTATTGTTTCCATGCAAACAATAGGCAAATTTACTGGATTCATTTCAAAATTCTTTCACCTATAAAAAGCTTCTTTATCTGCGGGTGTCATAGTTATACAATTTAAGCGGACGAAGTCGCGGAAAATTGCTTGTCTGTATAACTTACTGCCGAAGAATGTATGTACTGCCAATTTCTATTATCAATAAGTGGGCGTTAGGACGTGGCATTGTTTAATAATATATCGTTGGAGCAGGGTTAGTGTGACTTTTAACAATTATATAATTTAAAAAGGAATTTTTTTTTAGAAGGTTTAACCCACTTTGTTAACATTTACAAAGACATACACTGCAAAGATTATTCCATTTGACGTGGAAAGGCCGGATACAATTGGGAGATAATGTGGTGGAACGAATTGAATCGTGTATGCCTTATACTATATGAAGACAGCACAGAATAGTAACAAACGACTTGACAGTATAGAATCGCGACAGGAAGTTATTGCGACAAGCGATTGAGCGACAGAATTTAATATCACGAGATATTTTAGCTTTTATCCTTTATTTAATCACCGCTTGTCTTGAGGGTAGAAGGAAACGACTCTGCACCTAGCATTGGCCACAAACACATGCAGAATGTCAACAAAGAAAGAACTAACATTAATTTGCAAACCAAATTGATGTGGCTTCATTATAATTTACGTCGAGTATATTTATGCGTCAAATATTGTAATGGCTGCCATTAATCAAAGTCATTCCGCGCAGCCATTAAAAACCGATGACAGTAACGACTGGACACGAGTTAATGTAGCTGCGGTTAATAATTATACCGACATCAAATAAGGAGACATGGTTGTACTTTTAAATAATTAAACAGCAATTAGTTTTTTGGTTATAAACATTGCCTTCAAAAATAATATACATAGAAATATACAAAGACAGAATAAACATACAAAATATTTTTTTATTAATAACTAGCAGTTCGCCCCGGCTTCGCCCGTGGTACATACCTAGCCTATGGCAAACAGGGAACCTATGGTACCTATCCAACGGTAAAAGATTTTTTAAAATCTGTTGTGTAGTTCCTAATTTCGAAGACCAATAGTATACCTACCTACCCCGAAGAGTGCTCAAACGTACCCATCACACCAGTCGTTGCTTCGCTGGAATGAAAGTGGGATGTGTTGAGCCAGGTACCCTCCATAGCGGGGGTCGCAGCCATTGTCTTGGAAACGTCACCCCAGATCGCAAAAAAAAACCTACGTTTAAGCCGCAAACTCCACTGCTGGATGTGGGCCTCTTTCAAGGATTTGCATACTCAGCACGTTTGGCAGTCGGGTTTCTAAGAACAGTATAATTGGTTTATCTCGGTTCCACAACGCTGCTGCCCATCGAAAGCGTTTTGTAAGCGAGGGCAGGGCAGGAGTTTTTTTGGACTGAGGGACGGGATAAAAGTATTTGGGAGGCCCGAGGAGGCCGGGCGGGCGCACCCGATGCCTTGCCTGCAACCATCGGACAGAGATTTGAGGATGACACCCCTGGCCATAATGGGCATGTTGACTAAAATTTTTTTCGTGTTGCTATGTAAAGACCTGCCAAAAATAAACACAATAGTGACAGAAATACATTTCTAAACAAAAAACTCTTTCAGATATAAAAGTTTTAAAGACACATGTTTTTAGACGTTAATTTTTAGACGTGAACGTGACTGAAATGCCTACATATTTGTGACGTCACAAGCTTGTATTTTGTATGGGTGGCGTGAGAACTTTGTTTGGTAGCTATACGAAATATTTCGTTTGTGGTTATGGTTTCATAATAAAAGTTGCTATAAATTTAACGGACTACAATACAGTATAATTGTAATTAAACATTTTCATACTTTAGAAAATGGTCCCATTCACCGAACTTTAAAGAAGCATTAAGATCACTTAACGAATCTATATCAAATTCAAAGTGTTCTTTATAGTGTTTTTAGATAGAAATTAGTATGATTGGAAACAAATTTTATATAATCTTAACATTAGGCAACTACCGTATTCAAAGACTTGTTGTAGTAACTAAGCATAGCGCTTTACTTACAGCAATGAGCGTCGTCAATGCGACATACGCAAGCTTTATCAAAAACTGGCAATTTTCCTGTGATTTCGTTCGTAAATTATAGCCTATGTCACCCGCAGATAAATAAGCTGTTTCTATGGGTGAATGATTTGGAAAATCAGTCTAGTAGTTTCGGAGCCTAATCAACGTAAACAATCAAATCTCTCCCCTTTAAAGTATAGATAATCGACATCTTCGAACTAAATTTTAATGAGAGTAAAATCAATTTGGTTTGCCAATAAACCAAATTTATATCGTAAATCGAGCTTAGTCGGCCAAATATTCCAAATCTAGATTGTCATTTTGTTTATAGCAGAAATGTAATGCCCAGCATTTATTTGAGATGCTAATTGTTCTACTTCACTTTAATCTTGATTTAAAATTGAATTTGATAAATATTTGCGTAACTGAAGCAATTTGTCCTTCACGACGATAAAATGAAATGTAAAGTCGGTGAATTTCTGTAGTTAATTGTAAAAGGGGAAAAGGTCTATAAAGGTTACATAGATAAAACAATGTGTTTCGTATTTAGCTAACGATAATTTAAATTCAAGTTCTCAACATGAAAACGAAAAGCTTTTGTTGTGTGAAGAAGTCTGAAATTGAGAATAAAATATCAGTTGGTCCATACATTTAGATCAGTAAGGCTTTCAACGCGTGTATGTAAATCTCATGACCCGTGTGGTTCCCGGTATAGTAAAATAGGACCACTCCAAGTCTTCCCTTGGATGTCGTAAAAGTTGACTTAGGAGGGACAAGCCAAACAAAGCTTATATAAACATCAAAGAGACCTCTCCACCAACCGTCTAGCCAGTGTGGAGAGTGTAGGCCAAATTCTCTGACTGCTCTGGCTAATACAGGGCTCTGGTGGTGCAGAGAGGGTCGTGCTCCTGCAGTGGAGACTAGATGTAAAGCTCATTCATTTTTTCCCATTTCAGACTTTGTCACAGAACAAATTTTGTTAGTTTTCATGATGAGTGCGTGAATTTTAATTATTGCAAATTCAATACCAAACACATTGTAGAAGCCTACAGTCGTTTTCGGCACAACCGCGATAATAAAGCCACAGTTGTGATTGCGGCGCAGTACAATCGATTGCCGTCTGTTATTACATCTAACAGGGCGCTGGATTGCATTCATTACCGAAACTAATCACAAAGGAGTTGTCTGAATACTATTACTAGAGGCTTTGTGAGCTGTAGACTTCGCGAGTATAAGAACATTCATGCGCCTTTTGAAAAAAAATCTGAACCTGAATGGATAAAAAATGGTGTATTATTTATTAGAAACTCGCTCACAAACTTTCTTCGTTTGTTGTTTCGGAGCCTATTTAATGTAAATAAACAATCAAGTCCTTCCTCTTTAAAATATTAATATAGGAAGGCCGTGTGGTTCCCGGCAGAGTAGAATAGGACTACTTCAAGTCTTCCCGTGGATGTTGTAAAAGGCGACTTAGGAAACACAAGCTTACAAACATCAAAAATACCTCTCCAACACGTCTGGCCAGCGTGGAGAGTGTAGGCCGAATCGTCTGACTACTATGGCTAATATATTGCTCTGGTAGTACAGAGAGGGTCGTGCTCCTGCAGTGGAGACTAAAAAAGACTTGATGGATGATGGATAGGAAAGTCATTATTTCAAAATCTGGTCAATCAAAATGAATGTTGCAAAGGGAAAGTTGTTCATTGACGTGAATATTTTCACATCCTTAATATTACACTATTTCACTTTTTACATGACATTTGCACCTTTCAGGTGTTTTTTGTATCCAGTTAATTATCAGGTATTCATTGTTTGCAAGATTAGCAATCAACTGCGGCAAATTATTTTATTCCTTATTCGTAATTTTCATTATTTGTTGGTTAACACTTTATCCTCATAATGAACATCACTGCCAAAGAAAATTTACTTATATATAAAGTTATTTTAGCCTCCTATTATTATTACATCATAACGATATTGGCGAATAGTGTTTTATTTAGTTAAACAGAATCTCAGCAAAACAATAAAAAATACGATAGAAAATTTTATTTTTCCGTGAAAGCAAAAAGGACTCGTCTCGTCCATATATCCGAAGTTCCCACTTCGCAGTGGTTACACGATCTCGCTACGCGTCTACAAAGTGTGTTAAAACTCTGCGAGCGACAAAGTATAAAGTTGCTCGGGAATGGCCCCTCAGTTTTATACGTGAAAACTAGATGGATTCGAGTACTAATACATACTTTTTATTTATTTTCGTATGTGTAAGTGGCCAACACTGGTGTCAGATTTTTCAAGCTGCCTTAGGGCATCTGACATAGCTTAACGATTACCATCAACGATGACAGCCGGGACCAACGGCTTAACGTGCCTTCCGAAGCACGGAGGAGCTCGAGATATTTTTTTTATGCCACTTGCGGTCACCCATCCAAGTAGGGACTGCACCAGAGGTTGCTTAACATACGTAAGCGCTCATAGAGCTCACACCCACTGGACCATCGGGCTACATACATACTATTACGTTTTTTCCCTTGCGGGGTTGCCAGAGGGTCTATAAAATCTAAAGGCCATGTGTAGCATGCTAGTGGGCTTGTAGGTGGAGAAATCAAAATAGTGATGGGTTGGTACTCGATCGGCTTTTATGATATTCGAGTATTTACGCCTTTATTCCCATACTAGCTTTCAAGTTAGCTTTCGTTGGCGTTATTTAGATGAAATACAGTCTTATGACAGGTCCCTGTGTGTCTATAGGTATGGTATCAAAAATTTCATACTTGTCAATGGGTGAAAGGGTAAGACATGAATATACAAAAATCGTCTTTCGCATTTTAAAGTAATCATATGAATCAGATTTGTTTTAAAGTAATTAAAAAAATTTACAGTGAGATATTTGGCAACTATCTGTACCATACTTTGGCATATTACATTTAATAGATAAATACTTTCAACGATTTATTATACAAACATTCCTCATAAAACAGAATTAAGAAAATTTTTTGATTAAAACTAACGTGAGATGTTATCATTATTAATATGTAAAATACGGGTCACTCACGTATGGAGTGACTAACATTCGCCCTGAGAAAGACCTCCGGATGAGGTTGAAACATGTCGGCCTGTAGCTGACTCCATACGTGAGTGACCCGTATTTATACCATAAAATTAAGAAATAATATACTATTTAATAGTAATATAATTTCAACGATTATAATACTATACGAGCATTACAAATAAACCAGAATTTATAAATAACATACTATTTAATAGTAACATATTTTCGAAGATTTAAATACTATAGGAGCAGTCCACACACATAATTTTCTTATTCTATTTAAAGAACCAAACGAAGCGTGCAATCATTCAGTTCAGTTGTTACATTTGAAATTGTTTGCTCATAATGAAACTCCGTATTCCGGCGAAACATAATTTCAAACAAAACAGCGTTATTTATTATAACGATGACACTCGCGAGACTACGTACAAAGAAAGGGAAAGTAAACAAAGCGAGCGTCCTTTGCAAATCCTTATTATTTTACTTACACCCTTTATGTAATTTCTCTAGAGAAACACTTTCACAGCCTTCGCTTCCGGGCGCGGGATATTTTACCCCGGTTGCATCCCCAGGCGTCTGATCCCGGGGTCCGCTTTCAGGACAGTAAATGTGCCGTAATATCCTCTTAGTCGTATGGTTCCTGGCAGAGTAGAATAGGACCACTCCAAGTCATACCGTGGATGTCGTAAAAGGCGACTAAGGAAACACAAGCTAAACAAAGCTTATTAACATCAAAGAGACCTCTCCAACCCGTCTGGCCAGCGTGGAGAGTGTAGGCCAAATCCTCTGACTACTCAGGCTACCATATATGGCTCTGGTAGTACAGAGAGGGTCGTGCTCCTGCAGTGGAGACTAGAAAGACCTGATGATGATCCTCTCGGCTATGATATCCTATATATTATTTCCTAATTTAGTAAGCGTACTCGTATATCAGAATAGCATTGGAATGCATGACAATACCTATAAAAATGCTGTAATATGATGTAAGTGCAGACCAAAGTTTTTATTGATAGCCCTAGACTTTAGGGCCTTGAGCCTTAGACAAATACCTAAAATAAAGTAAGCTCGACGCCGCAGTTCATTTAATACATTTTAAATAGACAATAATACAGCTGAAAAATGGCGGGAAAATGTTTTATATCATTATAGCTTTGACTATATAATTTTGTCTTAAAAACTGTACCTTTCTTATGGTATCAAATCCATCGAGGTAAGTACATACAACATAAACAAAGATATTTTAATACAACTTTACACATACAAAATACGGAATGACTTTTTCTCCGACCTAATACGTTGTCCAATGTTGTCAGAAAGGAGTTTATTAAATGTACTAAGTAAATAAATAAAATAGGGTTGACAATTTGTAGGCGATATTATGTTTCTGCAGCTGCGTAGTTTTGTACTGATTCCATGTCCACGTAATCCCAACTAATAGTAAAATTTATTTTGTTCCAGGTAAGTTATCCTGTCTCGCCGGACTTCAAGTATTCAATATTTGACTGAGTGGTACCCGTATACTGGCACATGTTTTTTTATTCCTCGTAAGTAAGGTTTCTTTTAAAATACAGAGTTACTGGTTTTACAAGAAACCTTGCAGGATTATATTTTATATATGTATGCAAAGTCAGTCGGAAACTTTTTTTTATTGTATGCAATCTAAAACTTTTGGAGACAATAAATATATTTTATTATTATTAATCTCATACTCCATGATTTATGTAATGAACCTTCCCAGCATTGGTCCCATATGAAAAGTTGTTCATTTAGGCGGACTGATTTGGTGAGTCGAAGAACAACAGTGTTTGTCCTAACACTTAGTATTAACACACACAAAATATACATTTCACGTCTCACCGTACATAAACATGGTACATACCATGAACCTCGTCTGCAATCTAATAGCATTTTAATTATTTACGTTTGACCCCAGGGAAACCTGTTTATAATGAAAAATTGTAGCTGGAAAATGGATATTGCGTCAGACATCTTGATAATATTATACAGTATTTGTCTAAGAGTATATTTCAGCTAAGGAAATTTTCGCATCGAAAACCTTTTTATTAATAAAACATAAAACTTTTAAATAAATCAATCATCCCATTTTTTTCTACCCTTGGGGTTGGCTTTTTCTTTCCATATTTATATGGTACCAACTTCGGGGTGTACCCTAATCAAACCCCATTTTTTTTTAATCGGACTTCTCTGTAACAAGTTATGCGTGGTCCTACATAAAAAATATATACCCGTCGACTAGACAACTTCGATAATACGACAAAATCTGTCAATAAAATGTGTGTTAGTCTTTTGTTTGAATATAAGAAAAAAACTATTCTTTTTATATTCCTGTGCTCTACGAAAGACAATATAATACTAACGTAATAGACTGCCCACCTCATACAAAAATATTGGACTAAATAATGTATGGCGCAGGAGAGTTGCTTGCTACTCAATACTAGATGGCGGTAATCTGCGTTAGCCTTTAACTAACTAAATATACGGTGTCATTTTAAAATATTATGCCTAAAATATTGTTTAGATTTTTATTAAGATATATTTTGTGAATCATGTTTTTATATTCTCATACGGTAGATACAATGTTGTGAAGTTTCGAGTGGCGCCATCTATGCGAGTCTCTGAGAACAAATCGTACGATTAAGGCGTTGAGACCACATGGCTCTACCTAGACGTCCACTTTGCATGTGTGCGGCTATCTCCCACGATAGCACATCATTATTTCCACTGAAAGCCCATCCAAAATACCATAATTTTATTTTATAAGCATATACATGATAAGAGAAAAACAGAGAGGCAGCTTGCTTGGCAGTCGGGTAAAAAGCCAGTATACTAAAATAATGCTCTTGTAAGTACAAATTTAGTGTGAGTATTCGCCAGATACCGTGGTACTTATTCCCTTTGATAAGCGAATATGTTGTGAAGTGCTTCTGCTCTTTGATCTAATAAGCTTTGTTGATCTAATACGTGCACTCGTACGTTAGCAGTAATAAATAAATATATACGGACAAATCACACAGATTGAGCTAGCCCCAAAGTAAGTTGTTATGTAAGACTTGTGTATGGGATACTAACTCAACGATACTATATTTTATAACAAATACATATATAGATAAACATCCAAGACACAGGTCAATCTGAAAAAGATCATTTTTCATCTAGACCTGACCGGGGATCGAACCCGGGACCATCCGTGTCACAGACCGGCGTGTTGACCGCTGCGCCACGGAGCTCGTCAAATGAGTAAATAGAGGTAAACATAATTTGGGAAATCTCATAACTGATGAGTGTCTCTGCCTTATTGAACTTCGAAGTTTTGAATGACGATGTATAGAATTCATAGATAGTGATAGTGTGAATTACGTGGCACACTACACAGATGGCATTCGGTTAAAATTTATTTCTTTCTTAAATCAAGACAAGTTGATAAAACGTTGCCCCTTTGTTATGTTTGAACTTAAATCTTTGAAGTTCAAAAAACACAAGTTGATAAAACGTTGCTCCTTTGTTTTGATTGAACTTAAATCTTTGAAGTTCAATCAAGACATGTTTATGAGATCATTGCTCCTTTGTTTTGATTGAACTTAAAGATTGAACTTAAGTTCAATCAAAACAGAGGAGGTATTTTGACTTTGACACGCGGATATGTTGCGAAGTGCTTCAGTGCTTTGATCTAATAAGCTTTGATACGTGTTCTCGTCTTCGAGCAACACGGAAGGGAGTAGCCATACGCTGCATTCCCCTCTGTCAAGGTACAAGCCAAAATTAGGCATATGCATGTCTATGTGTTAGTTGTGTGACTCATCTGTACACAAATTATTTTTTCTTTTTTATGTCATTTTTTGTGACAATGTCATAATTACTATCAAGTGACAGTTTAAGTTTTGTATGTAGTTGTGCGGAACTAAACTTGTGTGCACATTTCCCCCCGCAAAAAACGCCAGAAAATTTGTCATAGTAAATTGTCGCTTTGCCCACTCCCTCCGTCCGGTACGGAGGCCGTGTTGCTCGAAGGTTCTCGTACATATACATACGTAAGCAATAAATAGAGGTAAATACGTTTAGGGAAATCTCATAACTGTCGAGTGTCTCTCTAAAGGTGTGTTATTGAACTTCGAAGTTTTGAATGCCGATGTATGGAATTCATAGCACATGTGGCACAGTACACGGATGCCGTTCGGTTCAAACTTATTTCTATTTGATTCTTTCTTGAGTCAAGATATGTTGATGAGTACGTTGCACCTTTGTTTGATATAACTTAACTCTCATTTTTTTCGATATGTATGTTGCGCTTTTTGGAAAAATCACCAAAAGCCTAAAAAATATGTACTTGGGTGTCCTTCGCCGCATCTGTCTGTCTGTCTACGATAAACTCAACGACTGCATGGATTTTTATGTGGATTTCACCAATAGAGTGATTCATGAGGAAGGTTTATATGTATAAATACATGCCCGGGTGCAGCCGTCAAGGGCTGTATTATAATTTCAATATACTATAGTGATTTAGAATAGGCCGTTGTTTGAATTATTATGCAAATATTGTATCCACTCCCTGTATAATAATAATAACAACTCTACAAAAGGACGTGAACGTAATCATGCGTTCTTGAGACGAAAAACAATGGTATTGTTTTCCTCAATTACGTTATTGTTTGTATCAGTATCATGTCTTTATCCCTTACGAGGTGAATAGAGCCTAAATGTTAAATATAGTTTGGTCAAATTAACTTGTGAAGTGAAATAAAGATTATTATTATATATATATTATATTAAACCTTCATAGCTAGACAAAAAAAACCGGCCAAGTGCGTGTCGGGCCACGCGCAGTGTAGGGTTCCGTAGTTGCGAATGACAACTTTGAGTTCACACTGTTTACACTCGCACCTCACAGTTTAACGACCAAAAACAGCTAACAATAAAGATTGTATGAAATTTTACATTTTCCAGTACATTTTATAAGTTGGTTGCCTATAACTTTTTAGTTTGCACTTAGTACCCAGCTCTGATAGTTTTCCTTTCAACTTCAGTATATATACTACTGCTATAATTTTTTTCACGTATCCATATATAACCGTTTAGCAGTTAGAGTGGGGGGACACGTACCTCTAACAAAAATTTGCACTTTAAAACCAAATATTTCGGAAACTGATCCCTAAATCGAAAAATGGTGTCCTCAACCTCACAATATTTTTGAAAGACCTATTTAACGATACCCCACACGATGGGTAAGTAGAGAAAAAAACATTACTCCCGCACTTTACTTGTATGGAAGCTACGCAAAAAAAAAAATTTTTTCAATATTTTTTTCTACGACTTTTTTGCCATGATTAATATACATACTCATACCAAATTACAGCTTTCTAGTACTTATAGTCTCTGAGTAAAACCGCGGACGGACAGACAGACAGACAGACAGACAGACAGACAGACATGGCGAAACTATAAGGGTTCCTAGTTTACTACGGAACGGAACCCTAAAAAAGAACCCAGGTCTATAAAACCTAAAGGCCACGTTTAGCGTAGAGTAACCTACTCCTTACTATTTTAATTTTTTTTTATTATTTTTGTTTTGTGAAAGCTTCAACATTTAATATGACCTATCTGCACCAAACGCTAGCCTAATTCAGAAACCTATTATCAGTTGCTATGTATGTTTGTATGTTCCAATTATTCAATCACTGTTTTGGATTGTAAAAAAAAAAAAAATTGGCGCAGGCTAAGAATACGTTTTGTCAGCACTGAATAGATTTAGTTGAAAATGCAGGGAAAATGTATGAAGATAGTTTGAGGCCTGGTGGACCTAGGGTACTTTTCATCCAGAAAAAGGCACTATTCCCGAGAGATCTCAATTCACGCAAACGGAGCTGGGGCGTATGCTACTCTTAAATTACCGGTTGTCCGATTTTAATTTTAAATTTCTGGTTTTTAGGGTTCCTTAGTAAACTAGGAACCCTTATAGTTTCGCCATGTCTGTCTGTCTGTCTGTCTGTCCGTCCGCGGTTTTACTCAGAGACTATAAGTACCAGAAAGCTGAAATTTGGTATGGGTATGTATATTAATCATGTCAAAAAAGTGATAGAAGAAAAACATGAAAAAAAAATTTTTTTAGAGTATCTCCCATACAAGTAAAGAGGGAGTAATATTTTTTTTTCTATACAAACCCATCGTGTTGGGTATTGTTAGATAGGTATTTAAAATAAATTGTGAGGTTGCGAACACCATTTTTGATTTAGGGATCCGTTTCAGAAATATTTGGTTTTAAAGTGCAAATTTTTGTTAGAGGTAAGTGTCCCCCCCTCTATCTACTAAACGTTTATATATGGATACGTGAAAAAAATTACAGCAGTAGTATATATACTGAAGTTGAAAGGAAAACTATAAGAGCTGAGTACTAAGTACAAACTAAAAAGTTATGGGCAACCAACTTATAAAATGTACTCGTAAATGTAAAATTTCATACATTTTCATTGTTACATGTTTTTGGTCGTTAAACTGTGATGTGCGAGTGTGAACAATGTGAACTCAAAGTTGTCAGTCGCAACTTTGGAACCCTACACTGCGCGTGGCCCGACACGCACTTGGCCAGTTTTTTTTATTAAATAAAAAATATACAATTTGGTCAACTCATCACCAATATAAACCACTTTTGCTATGGGACAGAAGCTGGAAACTTAACTTTTTTTTTGTCATTTTCATACAAAAAATGTTCACCCTTGCGTCATGTTCCATCCAATGTGCCAATGTATTTTTTTTTATTTCCCATCTTTGGTCCAATAGGAAAAGTTGTTGATTTTATCAGACTGAGTTGCCCTTATAAGGATCTGACAGGGTTTTCTTAACTTATTTGTATTGGGACAAATGACAAATCACACAGATTGAGTAGTGAACTTGTGTCTTGCGTGGGGTACTAACTCAATGATACCATATATATTTTATAGTTGATTCAAATGTTTTAGATAAACATTCTAGCCCAGGCCAATCTGAAAGATCATTTTTCTTCTTGATCCGACCGGGTATCGAACCCGGGACTATTCCATTCAAAGACGCAATGCCTCTAAGCCAAAGAGGCCGTGAAAATCCTTATAAATAATAAATAAATAAATATAAATAAATATATAGGGACATATCACACAAATTGAGCTAGCCCCACAGTAAGTTGTGAACTTGTGTCGCAGGATACTAACTCAACGATACTAATTTTATAATATATACTTATATAGATAAACATCCAAGACCCAGGTCAATATGAAAAAGATTTTTTTCCATCCTGACCTGGCCAGGGATCGAACCCGAGACCCCCGTCACAGAATTAATAATTGCCCCCGTGTCGCAGGCTAGCGTGTTGACCGCTGCGCCACGGAGCTCGACAATAAATCTTGTTCGTTATCATAAGCTCTGCCTGGAAGGTGGTTCAATCGACACCTATTCTAGTCAGCTGTGATTTATCGGGGTAAGCACCGTCACCCCAGCGCCGTTTGTAGATTTACCGTGATTGAAAGACAACACATTTATATTCATCGATGTCCGCGCCCGTAATATAGATTGATCGGGAATCTATGAGAAATTCTAAATAAACGACCGAATTATTCATAAGAAAAATGTAAAAAATTTGGCCATGAGATATTAGGATTTTCTGTAGATGGCATGAAGTTTATTTCAAAACTGAAGACGTCAGATGTATCTTTTATTTTTGTTTATTTTGTATGTATGTTATGAAGAATGGAAGCGATTGCTCTGGTACAAAGTTAGCGTTATTAATTATTTTTACGTAACAATTATATTTTATTCATTTAATCACATTCAACCAAACTCTAAACTTTTCCAACTAACCAAATAAAAGGGTAGCATATCAAAACGAATGTTTTTTTTTAATTTATCTTGTGTTAGATATAAATCCATTAAAACTATTTTATTAGTTACACAATACCTAGAGGCTGACGTAAGTCAACTAGCGGTACCTATCATTTTATTTCTTTTATTCCTTACTAGCTGTTACCCGCGGCTTCACCCGCGTAATATATAGCCTATGTCCTTCTCAGTACCCTAACCCATATGTATGCAAATTTCATGATAATCGTTTCAGTAGATAGAGCGTGAAAGCGTAACAAACAAATAAACAAACAAACAAACTCACTTTCGCATTTATAATATTAGTTAGGATTAGGATTCAGATCAAATGTAAAAATCTAAAACTTGACGACAGAATTATATTTATCGAATGCAAAATGATAACAAGTTATACCAAAAATACCACAAGTAATTGACTAGCAAATAGTGTATTCTTCATGGTTTATGGTGAAGTTTAGTTTTAGTGGGTATGTTAGCCTATAAATGGCAATTTTTAACTTTTAGTACACGTTTTCTATCCTTTTCTTTCCGGCAATGACGGTTTTTTATTTCGAGTTCAAAAGTTCTAGTATTCATGTGCCGCGGCGGCTGTGCAGTTTGCATAATTGAGCGGCCACACTTCCTTCGCCAGATACCTTGTTTTCACGCTCGCAAAAGCTTTTTTGGGAATTTTTAACATGCAATTTGTGGGTTTCTGCACATCACTTATGATTATGAACTATGGTTTTTATTCTCATATTCACCAGCTAGTTGTGGATAAAGTTCATCATAACATTTCTTTTCTTTTTAAGTACGAGTATTTACATAGGTAACGGAATAACCTGTCAAAGGTTTACACTCTTAAAAACCTATTTGATTTTTCTAATGCAAGTGCTTCTTGTTTGCTTGCCTGCAGAGTTACCAATGAACTTAATTTTTGCTATTTCCATACTATGTTTTTAAATAAAATTATTTTAATACGGTTTTTATCGCGTTTATTACATTATTTATACACCTAACGTTTCGAGCACTTTACAGTGTTCGTGGTCGCAGGTAGACTAAGTTGACATTTGTCTAGTATTTTATAAGAACTGCAAAATCTACCGCCTAAAATATTTATTGATAACGTTCCGGATGTACGCAGTATTGGCTCACGGTGTCTGAAGGTCTTGCAGTCTTCTGCTTAGCTTGAGATTTGATTAAATTGATGACTGGATCCCAAGCTGGTGGTAACTGCCAACCATCCTCTCTATTGAAATTAGGATGTTTTTTAATTTCAATAGCCTCACGAAGTATTCTTGGAATGTATCTGTTTTCTTTTGCAAGGACTTGAGGATTATCAAAACGCATATAGTGGTTGGGTTTGTCTAGGGCATGTTCACAGACTGCAGACTTCGTTGAGCGCCTATGCTTCATGTCAGCAATATGTTCTTTTATAATGTAATAAACGCGATAAAAACCGTATTAAAATAATTTTATTTAAATGTGTAACAATCGCGAAAACATAAGAAATCCATACTATGTTACCTATTTTGATACTTACCCTAATAAACATCTGTCATCCTTTTTTCCTTCATTGTTCTTTCCTCATAGTTAAAACGAATAATATCTATTGCAGACAAATGATGGAATAATCGCTTTCAATCTTATAAAAAAAAATTCGCGATGCGACGGCTTAAACTTCAAAATTTCTATGGTTTAGGCATTGTTGTTATCAAATCTCAAGGTACCTATGGTTTTTACAGCGAGACACAAAATAATATTAAGGCTCTAACATAGCTAATATGGCTGATAGCGACTGTACTAACGCTAGTAACGTCCCTCGTCATTAAGAATAATGCTATGTATAACACGAAAATTGTAAATTACTTTGTCTATCTTCATCCGACTTCGTTTACATACTCGAGACGCGAGGTAATTATGTGTTCATAACGCGGGAAGTACCTAAAATGTTTGCCAACAAACACCGTGCCAGTGTAATTAACACATAGGCACTGGTACTTATATCCTATTTAAAAGCAAGATGTAAGGATGGCATCATTTAGGCAGCCGACCGAAAAATCTTTGCCAAAAAGTATCTTCTTCTTCTTTTTTATAAAATGGCTTCCACCGAGATTTCAGTGATTCTGCCAATGTCCAGTAAATTGAGATACTAAGTATCGGTGTTGTACGGTAAAGTTGTAACAAGTAGCATCAAAGATGGCGTATGTTCTTCGATGCCTCGTGGTCGGGAGGTTATGGTAACAAGTCTATACGAGTCCATATAACAGTCCACTTTAACTATTTCACAAATTGTTCCATGAGCACGAGCATTTATAACACCAAACTACACCAATTTCATATTATAAAGTCCACCAAAATCAATTTGCAAAATCGTCCAAGGTAGACCCCAACTGCACCCCTTGACTTCCCACCACAAACTCCAAAAAGTATCTAAACAACTATAAGTTTTTTTTTTTCGCAAATGAAATTGTGAAAGGCTTGTATGACCAGCGGTTGATGTTATAATGGTTCTGTGGTTGATACTGTAAAGTACTTGTCAAGACAAATCTAATGAGTAATTTCTATAAGAGTTTTTATGCATTCAAAATTCTATTCTGATATTTCTTTGCAGGCTTTCTATGGTTTAAATCTTATTTTCTTAATTTAATAAGAATAGAATAGAATAAGTTTATTTGCATATGAGTAGGGTACAAAGAAAGGTGTTACAAGGTTATTTCACTCCTAATCAGCCATTAGGGATAGCATGCAAATTTATAATCATCAACTTATAATTAAATTATTATTACAATGCATTTCATTCAATCAATTCATGTTTGGTAATGTCACAAAATATTATTTATGTATTGTCAAGCTTACAATTATCTTTTTTAAACATCACTATGCACAAACCTATATAAATTTTGTATAATATTTATTGCTGTAAGTCGAGAAATTCCTTAACTGTGTAAAAACCTTTGTCCAAGAGCCAGCTAAACAAGGTTTTTTTGAACGATTTAAATGTCGTATGTTTTATGTCATTAGGTATTTTATTGAATATTGATATACACATATAGTAGCAATTTTTTTGAACCTTTTTGCTTCTAGGTACCGTATCATAAACTAATCTGTGGCCATTCCTTGTATTTCTCGAAAAAAATTCTGTTGCTTTTGTAAATAAATTGCTATTGAGTTTTACAAATTTAGCAATTTCAAAAATGTATAAGCTAGGTAGAGGCAGTATGTTTACTAATTTAAAAAGCGGCTTACACGAATTTTTAGGAGTAACTCCACAAATTGCTCTGATACATTTTTTTTGTGCGACGAAGGCTCGTTGGATATCCGCGCTGTTACCCCAAGTAACGAGACCATAACGCAACACTGATTCGACGTATGCATGGTAAGCCGTGAGAGCTGCCTGTCTGGAAACAGTTTTAGAAAGCTTGTATAAAGCGAATGAAAATCTATTAATTTTATTACAGACATTCTCCACCTGTCCTTTCCAATCCAATTTTTGGTCAATAGTTAATCCTAGAAAGCGTCCATTACATGTATTATTTAGATTATGTCCATTATATATTACATTCAAATCAGTTAGATTATTAAAATTTATAAAATATGTTTTGTCAATATTGATTTGTAAATTATTATTTGTGAGCCAATTAATTATATTATTTATAGAACTTAGTATGTCATTTCGATGGTCATCAATTCCAAGGTTTTTGCTAGTTGTCACAGCAACTGATATGTCATCAGCGAATAAAAAACTTTTGTGATTGATCATATTTGGTAGATCATTTATATAGACCAGGAATAGCAATGGCCCAAGGACACTTCCTTGGGGGACACCATATTTATTTTCTTTATAATCGGATCTATAGTCCTTACAAAACCTGTTGTGTTCAAGTTGAGTTATTTCAACACATTGTTTTCTATCATTTAAGTATGATTTAATCCATCTTAGGGCATTGCCCCTAATGCCATAACGCTCTAGTTTGTCTAATAGAAGGGGATGTGAAACGAGGTCAAATGCGCTAGACATGTCAAAAAACAGCGCAGTGGAAATTTTGTTTTCATTTAAACTAAGGCAGGAATAAATCTAATGAGCCCAAAAACGATCAATAACTATTCTTTTTTAGTTTTGAAGTTATACCACCTTCGGATTCGATCATCAGATCAGATTTATGGTCTTACAAAACATATCAGCTCAATTGGCTGAGGATAAGTGCTTCAAAATTGTACTGATTTTTGATTTAGCCTGATTGTTTCCGTTTTGAAAAATGTGGCTCGCCTTTAGCTTCGTTTACAACGTAATAAAAAGATTTTATTTTTTATTTGCCACATTTTAAATTAAATGATAGCAGTTAAGGCATTTAACTCTAATATAATATGATGTTACAGAGCGAGGACAAAAATAGCACACCCGAATTCCATCTGGAACTCCACGTCCAAACTAGTCTCGCGCCTGTATCTATTAGTACTTTTAAAAGACATGGTAGACATGTAGCATATTCTATGTTATTGTTGATAAGACGCAACTTATTGATTACTTTAACTATCCTCATCCGACTTTGTTTACATACTTGTGACGCGAGGTAATTACGAGTGCGCTCGTAAAGCGGGAGTGCCTAAAATGTTTGCGAGTAAACACCGTGCAGGCAGTGTGATTAACACATAGGTGGTACTAGTACCTGTAATAGTGCGTATATATAATTTTTTTAATTAGCTGTGACATCTGTATGACTCTAAGAAGAAGCGTCTTCGATCCAGCTTGGCCCAAAATTATTTCGTATGTTCTAGCTGTTCGATTTTCTTTTACCAATCTTGAAAAATTTTGATAGCCTTTAGCTTCGTTTACAATGTAATGAAAAGTAGAAATTACGAGTAAAAGTTTTCTATTTGCAATATTTTAAATTTAATTATAGCAGTTAAGGCACTTAACTCGATGTACATAGTATTATGATAAGCGTCTTCGATTCAGCTTGGGCCAAAAAGTATTTCGTATGTCCCGCTGTTACTCACTACAGGTCACATTTCTCAATGAATCGTCGAAAAATTTTATGAGGAGGTTCGATAATTACATATAAGATCCAGATTTAGCTATTTTAAAATGGTCGAAATGCGCATAAATAACTTTGGTCGATATTGTTATGTTGTATAGATAATGGACCGGAACCTTTTGTGCGCGAGTAAAACTTTGCACTTTGCAGATTTATCTTTGACAAAATCCATTTTATTCCTTTACTTTTATTTGGTTTCAGTGAACTTTAATGAAAATAGTTTATCGGTAGAGATAGAGGTACTTTTTAGTTAAAACAGAATGTATATAATATACCTCCTACTTAGTTACTCTCTTCATTCCCTAAAACACGGTTTCATATATTTCACTCTAGAAACTCTAGTGCTATGTTTACCATCCATTCATCCCAGTGCCAGCTCTCAAGACATACTTATTTACCCATGTCATCTCTCTTACAAGGATTCCCTTTTAACTCATAACACGTGTTAACATTGTTACACACAGGGCTATGATCATCAGAATAAATGAGGATTCACACAAGACACCCAGCTTTAATATATTCGGCGAAATTAATTAATTTTGTTGAAACAAGTGAGATGCGTTGTGTTAATCCGAGACATGGTTAATCAGACGTGAGATGGAACTAGTATAAACCAGTGTATATATGTATATACTCGTATATACATATATACTACCTAGTATATGTTATACCTAAAAGGTTTTACCGTTAATCCTTCGAACTGAGTTCTTCGTTTTGATAAATTAAAGTTGTTTAATATTTAAGAATTTATAGCAGAGTTTAAATGAATTTGGTAACCACATGCATTTTAAATGTTATATGAACGAGTATTTAAAAGTACATGCCATTAATAAAAGCTTACTCTTTATCCATTTTGCATTGCAACAGAGATTTCGTTTTGTTTTCTTTAAACTTGACTTGAGGTTTTCTGCGGTATGTTATTTTCCGATTTACAGTACGGTCAGGAAATTTAAGTCATATCTCATGCTTGTGTTTATTTTATTTATTTTATTTTATTTTATTTTATTGTCTATAAGTACACAAAACAGCAAGTTAGGTGGGTACATGAATAAAAGCTATACATTTTTTATAATAAAATTAACCTAACCGGCCAAAAAATATGCGTACATAACTTGCATTAATAAGCTCAAATTAAGTTCACGTTTAAGTAAAAGTGTAAATTAGACGGATACAATACAATTGTGCATTACAACGAAACAAAATACAGTTGTTTAAGAATGATTATTGATAAAAAGTAGCAAGCATTTCTTTTTGAAAGTTATGCATGAAGTTGATTAAAAGTTAAAAGCAAATGATTGTGGTTTTGCGTTAATATACATTCTCTCCTTTCAGTTTCCTTTCAGAATAGACTCTATAATACCTTTATTGTGATCGAAGCCTTATTTCAGTTTGTTAATGCTTGTGTGCGTGACAGCTTTGTGTTATTACAATGCGTCATGTCAACTTATGCCACCAAATGGGTAGCTTTGTTGCATCATAGTTTCTGAGTAAGACAAGATTCCATTATCATCCATTCATATTCTCGGTTACATCCTAAGCGGTAACGCTTCAGTGATTGGACGAGGTTACTGGTTTTAAGTGTCAGAGAGCGACTGCTAACTGACGTCCGCAAGGGTAGACAGGGTCGACCACCAATCCGAGGATAAGTTTAAACAAACGCTAGATAGCGTTCGGGATCCACAGTCCACAGCTTTCCGATGCACAGAATCATGTTTCTTTTTCGGATAATCAGTTGATTCAAGCCTGCTATATCCTAACCAGACTGAAAACAAGTTTCTCAAAGTATGCTTCCCTGTGGGATTTGAACCACGTCCACGTCTTCCGGGTCATTAAGGCAAATGCCTTGACCACTGCACCACATATGCAGCCACATTATGTACCTATATTACACGTGACGTGTGTATTTATTTAGCTTTGCTTAATTAAGGTTTTCCTAAAAATGAGCCAGTACATTTTAGTGAAAAAGAAAATTTTATTTATGAAATAAAGAGGATTTATTAAATAAAAAGAAGAAGCATTGTGAATGCAAAACAAATCCCATATAAACTATGAAAAAGAAAATATCACGATTTAGTCCAATATACAAAGTATAGGCAATTGAAGTGCCTTGGCGTGGCTGTCTGTCTGAATAGGCAAACCTAGGAAAGATGCTGAGCAAATCTCAGAGAAGGTTTACTCGTGTGAAAAAATAGATACCTAAGAGCAACCATGGTGGGCATCCTAGTTTTTTCGGAAATTTCATAATTATTTATCTAGGATAATTTTGTTTTAAAAATAAGATTGAATTCTAGACTGCTAGATGTTTGGAAAAAAAATCAGTCGGTAATCAACTCCGACCTTACCAAAAACATAAAGTAGCGAATAAAAGCCGGACCTCCATTAGCGGAACCCGTAAAGATAAAATATTTTACAACTTATTACATTAGCCAGAACGGTTCACCGGCGCGTGGGGATCCCTATTTGTTTTAATACCTCCCTGGTATGATTTGAAGATTTTACAGTCCGCAATACCTCCCTGTGAAATTGTTAAATCCCTGACACAATTAACGGGCCTGAGTACGCTCAGTCTATTTGTACTGTCGGCAGCAATATTTTTTTTAACATAGATTTAAATAGGCTGTTAGTTTATCTGTCTGTCAGTCTGTCTCTGGCATCGTAGCCGACAGTGCCACCAGACGGATGGAATAATTTCATTGCAGGTTTATTTATTTGTAATTGTATATAATATATTCCTTATTTGTTTTAATACCTCCCTGGTATGATTTGAAGATACTGTCCGCGATGGCTCCCTGTGAAATTGTTAAATCCCTGACACAATTAACGGGCCTGAGAACGCTCAGTCGATTGGTACTGTCAGCAGTAATATTTTTGTAAAACATCGATTAAATGAGGCTATTATTTTGTCTGTGCGTCAGTGTCTCTGGTATTGTAGCCGACAGTACTGCCAAAAGGGTGGAAGAATTTTATTGCGGTTTTCTTTATTTGAAATTTTATTTAACTTCTTCTTTTTCACAGCATGGAAGCAGAAGGTTAGGAACTGGAACATGGGTAAATATCTGAGGAATCATGTCGATAGACGTTGCTAGCAACTCATCACTATTTTGATTACGTTTTCTGCCTACAAGACCAATATGCTATAAATGACCTTTACGATTTATAGACCTAGAAATAGATTTTAAAAAATCCTGTTCTTTGTTTGTTTTCTTAATTAAGAAAGCAAACAAGGAAACCCTGACGTTTATTTATACTTCTATACTAATATGATAAATTGGAAAGATTTGATTGTTTGTTTGCAGTAAGCTCTGAAACTGCTGGTCCTATTTCCAAAATTCTATCTCCTATAGAAATCTAATTTGTCTGCGGGTGACTAATATTATAATTTACACAGACGAAGTCACGGCAAAATTGCTTAAAAATAAGGCATTACCGTGCCGACTGTACACCAACGACATTGTTTCGCGTGTGTACCCACCCGGGCGTTTATTGCTTCATTTGAAGGGTTTAAAACAGATAAGTGCTTTTAGCGGGCCCTTATTAGTAACACGGGGGGCCCTGGTTCACTTTTGACCTCTCGTTTTTGTGGGCTGATTGACATGACTTTTCTACCAGTATCTACCTTAGATAGTCCTAAATACATACATACATACTTCTTTTAATTTTTTGATGCTATTATTTATACTCGTAATATCTGTGGTTGGATTATTGCAGATAAATAAGTGCGTGTAGCAGGCTCGTATTAGTGACACATCAATATTTACAAATATATACTTCTACCTTCATTATTTTCTTCATTGAAAGTAGTTCTAGTTTGTTATATCTATGGTAACTTCTGAAGTCAGATTGGATTGATAAGTTTGTTTTGAATTACTGCAGATAAGCGCTTTTAGCGTGCACTTGTTAGAAATGGGGGGGACCCTCCAGCGGGTTTACCTTTGTCGTCTTATTTCTATTGCCTTTTGATTTTTATTAATATTAAAACAGAAGATAGTTATAACAATTTAATACTCATAATAAAGTTATAACGTAAGTTATTTCTGATCGCTTATAGACTTTAAAAAGGCAGGTTGATGAAAAAAGATTTGGGTCAATGCAATAGAACGGTGGCTAGATAAATACAGCCGTGTAACAAACGGACAGAAGGACGGACGAAATGCGAAAGGGACTAGGGTCTCGTTTTACACTTTGGTTATGGACACCACGAAACTAAACAGAGTTCTTTTTTTTGATTAAAACTAACGTGAGATAAAGACATTATTAAAATACGTAACAACGGGTTACTCACGTAAAAAGTCAGCTACTGGCCGACATGTTTGGACAGTGCGGATTGGGACGACACCGTGCGCGGGTCTCAATTCACATTCGCCCTGAGGAAGACCACCGGATGAGGTTGAAACATGTCGGCCAGTAGCTGACTATTTACGTGAGTAACCCGTTGTTACGTATTTTAATAAACAGAGTTCTTATTTGTAGAACAAGTATTTCATCTCATCAACTCATTCATGTACCTGTTAAAATTTATTTTGAAGCTTTTCGCAAAAACAGTTTTTGTTTTACGCCATACGCGCGAGAAATAATCAGTTATTATGCAAATGTAGAGAATTTTTCTGTTAGTTTTTCGCCTACTAATGAAGGAATACGAAAAATAAAACCTTGATTTTGTCGTCAAAATTTGCATAATAAGCGCTAGCGAGTATAATTTTGCATTGTTTGCCTTTGTTTCATTCAGGATTCTCTCTGAATATGTTTGTCAATGCTTAATATTAATGGGAGTTTTGGAAAGTCAACGAGGCCGTTAGAATCAGTGGTAAAAAAAAATTGACAGTCAAACCTTGTTAGATCTAATGTTTATTATGTATGTTACTGCTACTTTCTGAACTCGCTCCTGCTAAGCTGATACCTACCTAATACCTACACTACACTGTATCTCAACATCTATGCCAGGCCAATCGCCGGGATTGCTACAGTTGCCTTACCTGACAAAACTTCTCTATTATTATGAAAGTTATGCGATAAACTATTTATTTTTATCCAACTGAAGGAGGGTAATTTTTTTCGCGCATATGTATTATTGTCTGTTCTATTGTCCTGTAGCCTAATTTACGGCACAGATCTGTATAATTTTCTAAACGGCTTGACCAAGTTTGAAGTGCGAGGTGTCATTGGATTCATATTCTTCTCCGGAGGGTCTTAGGCTATGTAAAGTCAGCAAAATATCAATATGGCGAACGTAACCTGTCAAAAACGGCAGCCGTTTTTTTTTTTAAGTAATGCAACTTATTAGAAAACGCAACTGTATTTCTAAAGTAAATGATAATTGCGTGTGTACATTAATTTTTGGCATAGATTAAAAAATCAGTGTCACGTAAATCGGCCGCGTAAGGACACGTTTGCGTGACGCCGCCGCCCTACTTCCGTGCCCTTGGCAGCGTGCCGCGACGTGACGCGCCACTTGAAGGTCCTGCTTTTAGAGGGCCCTTGGATACTGATAGGAAAAATTAAATATATATGGCTATTGTTTAAGAATTTTATGTACCCATTGATACTTGTGCCGACTAGACAAATGTAATAAATTAAAAATCGGTATATAAGTTAGTAGTGGTACAAGTGACCGGACTTACCTTTCTTCTCACCAGTGGTCATTACGAAACGCTAGTAGTTTTTCGATTTTGCATATTAAAAATTAAAAATAATAAGAAAGTAAAAAATATGACGTTCAAAATGAGATACAATTATCCAATTTTGAATAAAAATCTTTGACTTTGACTTTGACTTAGGCATATAGTCGTCCATAATAAATAATCTTACTACCGCTTCTAACTTGTTAACGGCTCAACCGGTTTTAGTATTTTTTTTTTTTTTGTTAGTAAATGATACTTCAATTCCTTACATTGTCTAGTCGGCGCAGGTATCACTGATTACATAACATTCATCATCAAACATATTTTATTTAATTACGCTGCAGTAACGTAAAATCAAATGTTGTTTATAGAATAAAAATATATCTTTTATTTTTTAAACAGGTTAAGTATAAACCTAGTACCTGGGTAAGTAATTGTAAACTTTTAATAACTGTCGCAGACGTCCTCTGTTATCGATTAGGCCGTCTAGACACGGGTGGTTGGCCCACTAACTTTCTGATGGAATTACGTGTGTCAATGCTATTCATATTTTATTGTTTTTTGGGTTCCGTACAAAAGGTCGAGAAGTGTGCCAAGGAGAGTATGAATGAGAAATGAGTGACAAAGGCTATTTATGGTAGGCGACAGAACAAAATAGAGAGAACTGACATACTTCTTTTTCTTGGCGTGTCGATGGTACAAGTTAAATTTTAGCGTTCCAATACTGGGCCACTTCCATAACTCTATCACTGACATACTGTGGCGACCTCACATAAAAAAGCGGGATAAGGTAAAAGATGAAGGGTTCCGTAAAAAAGGAATCAGTATAGAGTCGCTGTCTGACTATCCGACTGTCGCAGTCATATCTTAGCACATGAATTGTCGCTTGAAGATTTTGACGCCGCCATAATTCAATGGAAAATTACATTCATTTTCTAGAAAATATAATTCCCAACATTCAAGTTACTTTTTTGTAAGGGAGGTTTAAATATCAAGAGTTTATATTTCAAAACTAAGTATTTATTTCTAAACATTTATGAGTTATAGATGACAAAGACTATAAATACAATATCCATTATAATCACGGTTTTTATTCAAGTTTATAATATTCCGTACGATGATGGTGTTCACTTCGTAACAGAGTAAAACTACTGTGTCAATAATTGATGATCATTGCTTTTTTATTGTATTGGGTTATGTACCTCCAAAAATAGAATAAGGTAATTAAAGAATAAACTAGTCGGCGATACCGACTGAATCACTGTGAGTTGAAACCGTGATTCTATAATTTATTTATTTCGCGTAAGTTTTTATATACTTATAAAAACTTACGCGAAATAATATTATAATAGTATACTTGATTAGCTCTATAAATTGTGTGCAAACTATTGCTTGGTTTAGAAGGAAAAATAGACTGACTTATGGATGAAGGTAGTTAAAAATACTTGTGGGTGTGTGCAGGCTTGAGCTTTAATATGTATACAAATCGGTTCTTATTTCAATGTGATAAGGTTTTACATGGAAGAACATTATATTAATGCTTGTGACTTCTGCACTTGCTGTACAAACATTAATAAGGTATCGAGGTAACTTTTCACAAGTACACAGCCGTAATTGAGAAATGCGAAGAAAAATAAAATCAGAACATGTTTCCGAGAATTTCGCAAAAAATCTCGTAAAGAAACTGGTTGGTAAGTTATTGTGCAAGCGTTTTTCCAGCAGTTGGTGCGAAAGTGCGAGAAATATGACCTGAACCACGAAACTTTATTCTGCGAATGGTAGTTTCAACTCTTTCTTATCGTTTCGGTCTTGGAATTTAGATTTTACTCAACTAACAAGAAAAGGAATTATGTTTTCAGAGCACATGTTTTGAGTGTGAGCATTTATGTAAGTTAATATAAATTTAGTCTCGTTTGTGACTTTCCTTGTTTCATCACAAATTTCAAAAGTCTGAAAAGATTTTGATGTGTAATATTTAATTAGAATACTTGCCTAAAACGTAGTGACAATCAAGGCTATAAGTTTTTTTAATAATCTCGTTACAAAGAGGCGGTCTCGCGAATTTGAAAAATGTATTGTTAATTTCATTTGTAAGAAAACATGTTGTCTACCACAGTTTTTGGATTTCTCCAAAGACGTCTAAATTCCTATTTAAAGTTTTTCTCAGGTACATATTTTAAGTCTGGATTTTCTTAACTGGGTTTTCTCCAAAAATACGTCTGAAGATTTGTTAAAAGTCTCGTCAAGGTTTTTCTGGGATTCCTTATTGACCGTCAGGCTTTAAGTGTACCGGGTTGTTTTTTGAAAAATCACGTTTAGATGTGGTTTTTTTTATGGCAAAGGACGGCAAACGAGCAAGCGGGTCACATGATGGTAAGTGATCACTGCTGCCCATGAACTAATGCAACAACAGGGGTGTGACAAGAGCCTTGCCGGCCTTTGATTTTTCCCTCCTCAGAGGTTGGTGCAAAAGTCCGGTTTCCGGTTTCGGTTCCGGTTAGGCCTAGGTTTTCTCAGGGATCTTTTAATGGGCATGTTGACTAAAATTTTTTTCGTGTTGCTATGTAAAGACCTGGCAAAAATAAACACAATAGTGACAGATGTACATTTCTAAACAAAAAACTCCTTTAGATGTAAATGTTTTAAAGTCACATGTTTTTAGACGTGAAAACGCGCCGCTGAAATGCCTACATATTTGTGACGTCACAAGCTTGTATCAATTCAAATTCATAATAAAAGTTGCTATAAATTTAGCGGACCATTTTTTAAAGTATGAAAATCTTTAATTACAATTATACTGTATTGTAACAGTATAATTGCAATTAAAGATTTTCATACTTTAAAAATGGTCTTAAAAAATGGCTTTAAGGAAGCTTCAGGATCACTTAACGAATCAATATCAAATTTAAAGTGTTCTTTAAAGTGTTTTTAGATAGAAATTAGTATCATTGGAAACAAATTTTATATAATCTTAACATTAGGCAACTACCGTATTATTGACGTGCGGATTTTGCATCAGTTTCTTACAAAATCCATTTTAGTTTTGGTTGCCCCATTGGTAGCTTAAACTTTGAGAATAGACTCGAACTGAGGTATTCCATTATTATACAGCAATTTTAACTTTAAATTGTGGATCAGAAGTTTCTGACACGTGCCAATTGAACGGAGCCGCGATTTCGGAGACGTCCATGAATCTTTTGAGTTGTTGGAGATTCAGAAATCAGGTGGAATTAAACGAAATGAAGGCGTAATTTTTACATCTATACTCATATTATAAAGATAAAGATTTTATTGATTGCTTGTTTGTCAGCATTGAATAGGCTTAGACACTACGAGACCCATTTTTATATAATTTATTTTCGGGTGACATAGGCAATAACTTACGTGAATAAAGTCGCGGAAAAATTGTTAGTGTCTCATTTATATTTTTCGTGATTCGTGTATGTGAGTTTCTGCATTCCACTAATCGTCGGTATGCCTCTTGAACAGATTTGTATGGATTTATACGATAGAACCTGTTAAAGTGAATAAAAGTAGCCAGTATTTCGATTTTATGGAAAGGTTTTAGAACCTTAACATAAAATCGATATATGCTGGCTTTTATGGCAGGGCAGTAAAATTTCTGATTGTGAATTTTTTTTTACCTACAAATTGCCTGGAAACTTCCGTTGAGAAGCTGTTAGAACTGGCCATTATGAATTCTAAGATCATGAATTGTAACCGTATATATTCGCAGGCGGACCCTTATTACCGGGTTTGTATCACAATCTGATTTATTAAGGGGGAACAGTAGGCACAGTAGCGACGCCAATCATTTTATTCCTAATACTTTACAAATAGAAAGTAATTCAAGAATATAAACAATACAAGCCTTAGTAAATAACCTGAAGTATTTTTGGAATCATGTTTTGATATTATGAGAATCAGTCATTGAGAGAAAAAGTGATAACCGGAACCGGTAATCAGATTCTCATAATTCTCACTGATTCCGATAATAAAAAACATGATTCCAAAAATACTTCAGGTTATTTACTAAGGCTTGTATTGTTTATATTCTTGAATTTCTTTCTATTTGTAAAGTATTAGGAATAAAATGATTGGCGTCGCTACTGTGCCTACTGTTCCCCCTTAATTGGAAGAATCAGTTTCTCTCTTTTCTCTGATCGACCCTTATTCAGTTTAAATTTATTTGAAGAGCCCGATGGTCTAGTGGGTGTAAGAATTATTAGCGCTTTCGCATGTAAAACAACCCCGGGCGCAGTCCCCACTTGGATTGGTGACCGCAAGTGGCATAAAAATATCTCGAGCTCCTCCGTGCTTCGGAAGGCACGTTTAGCCGGCTGTCATCATTGATGGCAATCGCTAAGCTATGTCAGATGCCTTTAGGCAGCTTAAAAAACGAACACCAGTAGTGTCGGCCTCCTACACACGCGAAAAACTAATCTAAATATTGGGTTTAAACAGACTCCCTTGAATGTCAAATCATCATCATCAATCTGGTCTTTTTTAGTCTCCACTGCAGGAGCACGACCCTTTAATTGTACTACTAGAGCCATATATTAGCCAAAGCAGCCAGAGGATTTGGCCTACACTCTCCACGCTGGCCAGACGGGTTGGAGAGGTCTCTTTGATATTTATAAGCTTTGTCTAGCTTGTGTTTCCTAAGTCGCCTTCTACGACATCCACGGGAAGTCTTGGAGTGGTCCTATTCTGCTCTGCCGGGAACCACACGACAATGTCAAATACCTACTTAAACTAAAAATAAATATGTACATATCTCTTGACAATTGCAGTTCAGTTTTATCTTTATAATACCTTAAATTCTCTTTTGAAAGCGCTCAAATCCTTTAAAAAGAAAGAAAGTCTCTTTTAACAACGATTTAACACGGTCTGAAATCTCCATAGTGATTCATGTGGTAGCAATCGTGGCCGAATGAAATATTCGCCATCGAACGAGCCATGCCTTAATAAATCCAAACTATTCGACTTCGAACGAGGAATGCCTTAATAAATCCATAGGTATTGCCAGTATTGCCCAAAAAAATTTAGTGTTTTAAATTGTAAGGGTATGCGTGCTCGGTTTTCAGTTTTATGTATGTAAATGAAATTAAATGATGAAAATATAGGTAGCCTAAATTATGTTTTTTTAGTTCCGAGTCATTAGGTTGCATGTAAATTCAAGGTGTAAAGAAACATTGGGGAAATTAATGTTTTACACCTGAAATGGCAAAGGGTAGGGAGAAGTGGAAATGCTTAAATGCTGTTCACATAATTTGGAATAAATAGAGTAAAAAGAAAAATATCAGTTCGTTCATGTAAATTTATAATCATCATCATCATCATCAGGTCTTTGTAAGTCTCCACTGCAGGAGCACGACCCTCTCTGTACTACCATCAGAGCCATATATTAGCTAGAGCAGTAAGAGGATTTGGCCTTCACTCTCCACGCTGGCCAGACGGGTTGGAGAGGTCTTCCCGGCAGAGTAGAATAGGATCACTCCAAGTCTTCCTGTGGATGTCGTACAAGGTGACTTAGGAAACTCAAGCTAAACAAAGCTTATAAACCTCAAATTTATAATATATCCGTTAATATATTTTTATTAACCGACTTCAAAAAAAGGAGGAGGTTTACAATTCGTCGTAATCTTTATTTTTTTTATGTATGTTCCCCGATTTCTCGAAGACGCCTGAACCGATTTAAAAAAATCTTTTTTTGTTCGATAGGTAATACTTTATAGATGGTCCCATTAAATTTTTATCAAAACCGGTCGAGCGCTTTTTTAAAAATACACAAAAACCAAAAAAAATTTTACAAGTATGCCGTTTGGATTACACTTAGGTATTTCCATTTTTTCTTATGCTTATTAAAAAAATTGATAGGGTTGAAGTCGGTTTTTGTTTTTTGTTAAAAATATCTTAAATTATTTATGATATACTCGTTAACACATAGAATAACCTCACCAGCGCCACTGTACGCTTTTTAATGGCGCCCTTTTTCCATATTTTGAAATCGGCACCTCCCCCGTGTAACCTCACGATCAAATAAAATATTTCTTGGATATTTGTCTCTACAACAAACACGGGCATTGACACATAAGTATCACAAACAGAATCTGTTGTAAGCCATCGCTATAATGATAATATGAGCGTCATCAAAGGCGTTCCCGAAGGATCACAGCGTTATATTACTCGGGAACGGGAAAAACGGATGCCTGTGTGCGGAGCATTTTTATGAAATTCATTTCACTGGATCGCTGAGGTGTATTTCTGGTGTACCTCGGCTCGTGGCCTATATTCATTATTTACGTGAAAAATGTGAAAAAGTTTTCTACTTTTATTTGAGTCGATAGCTAAAATCAACTTATCTTGCCGCCTCTACAAGTATAATTCTTTCTATACTATGGCTGTGATTTTGATTAATTCCTCATATTGTAGATTGCTAGTGCCCGGTTTGTGAGGTATGATTTTTGTTAACCACTTCCCCATCCATTCTTTCATAATAGAGAGCGGTAGAAGCGACCACATTAGTAAATTGATTTAAATGGGGCTCACTATATCTTCGGGACCCTGAGCTTGCCTAAAAAGACTTTGGGTAGATCCATCTCTGGAAGAAGTTAATAATATTGCGCCAGAGCTAGTATAGTTCTTAGTTGCAGTAACTAACACACCTGTAGCTAAACGGCTGTACGAGGGCTACAAAGTGCTACGACGCTACAAAGTGCTACGATGCTACAAAATGCTACGACCGTACACACGTCTCTAGTCAAGCTTGTACTACATGCACTGTATTTTGATGACCTCTATGGCCTAGTGGTCATCATGCTAGGCAGTCAGACCGGGTTCGATCTCCGGTCTGGTCAAGATGAAAAATTATCTTTTCCACATTACTATAGGGCTTGGATGTTTAGCTATAAAAGTATTTTTTTTTTTAATTAAAATATAATACCGTTGAGTTTGTATACTTACTTTGGAGCTCTGTGTGATCTGTCCGTATATTAGTTATTTTCTAAAATATGTTAAGTAATTATGGAATGTTGTGCTACAAATGTTATAGACCCGGCGTTTATACTAAGATTACAATAATACGAGCGCTGGAACTGAAACGCTTTGCGGCTTAACATCGCGTGACGGCAGTGACACTCGCGGCAAGAGCTGTACAGACTACTGAATGACTAGCGAATGTGAACGAGTAGAAGTAAATATTTTAAATTATTTCCACATATTTTGTCAATCCTATCCTAACTAATATTATAAATGCGAAAGTGAGTTTGTTTTTTTGTTTGTTTGTTTGTTACGCTTTCACGCCGTATCTACGATCTTGGGATGGGATATTTTGAAAATAGTCAGTTTCAACTGGGCATAAAAACGGCAACCAACTAATAAACTGCGACATTTAAACTAGTTTAAATTATAGTTACTACATGTACAGAAACGTTTTGCGGCTTAACATCGCGGGACGGCGACACTCGTGGCAAGAGCTGTATAAACGGACACTGCTGAATGAATATTTTTTTACTAAAAAATATTCATATAACGGTTTAGTATTTTTTCTATATGAAAACGTGTGACAAAAATTGCCCCGTAGAGTTTTATTCCCCACGTCGTGCCGTTTGGAATGAATACCTAGTAACACTCCATTAATCATTCAAAACTCACCCAGCTATTACAAGTCTATTATACAGGAACGTGATAAGTGATAACACAGCGGGCGATTTTTAACTGCTTTTACATTAAAGAAACCCAAAAACTTTTCACATTCTGATTGCAAGACTAGTAAAATAGGCAAATGAGTTTGGAATTTGAAATTTTAAAATTGGAATTTCGAATTTTAACTAAAGTTTTATAGTAAAAGTGGAGGGACACCATAGAGAAAACATGAGCATTGTTAAAAGTTTAAACCACCTCATAAAATATACTATTTTAGATTTGTAATGCTTTGTAAGATTTTATATGGCGCGGTAAGCACTTACGAGTATAAGACAGAAAGAACCGGCCAAATGCGTGTCGGGCCACGCGCAGTGTAGGGTTCTGTAGTTGCAAATGACAACTTTGAGTTCACACTGTCCACACTCGCACGTCACAGTTTAATGACCAAAAACATCTTACAATGAAAATTGTAATAAAATTTTACATTTTCGAGTACATTTTATAGGTTGGTTGCCTATAACTTTTTAGTTTGTACTTAGTACTCAGCTCTGATAGTTTTCCTTTCAACTTCAGAATATATACTACTGCTATAATTTTTTTCACGTATCCATATATAACCGTTTAGCAGATAGAGGGGGCGGGGACACTTAACTCTAACAAAAATTCGCACTTTAAAACCAAATATTTCGGAAACGGATCCCTTAATCGAAAAGTGGTGTTCTTAACCTCACAATATTTTTTTAAGACCTATTTAACGATACCTCACACGATGGGTAAATAGAGAAAAAAATTAGTCCCCCACATTATTTGTATGGGAGCTACCCTAAAAAAAATTTTTTTAAGATTTTTTTCTACCGCTTTTTTGGCATGATTAATATATACATACCCATACCAAATTATAGCTTTCTAGTACTTATAGTCTCTGCGTAAAACGCGGACGGACAGACAGACATGGCGAAACTATAAGGATTCCTTGTTTACTACGGAACCCTAAAAAGTCTTAATACAATTTGGTTTGTTATATGGAAAATAACAAAATGGAATTACGAGGGAAGGAAACACCTATTATCGTGTTATTTTTCTTTTCAAGTTACGGGAACCAGCGTGAGCGGAATATTATAGTTTCAAAAACATTTTGTCGTAAAAATTTCTATTTCTTTCAAAAGTCTAGGCGTAACGTTTAGGCATATACAAATAATATTGAATAGAATGAATAAATAGTTATGTGACAAAGTACTATTTATTTATAGTAACAAAATATACTCAAGCATTCATCTCAAAACTATTTTATTTTTTTGTTTTCGTCGCATAAATACAGTAGATCCACATATTTCTATTTTTTTATAAACATAGGCTTAACGCTTTGAATTATGCAAGTAATGTGGAAAAGGATTAATGTTACACATCAATATTTGTTCATATATACACAAGCTCCTAAATTCTTAATTATTTTCATTCTTGCTTGGAATTAAGTTCAAAATTGTCTTTAAAATTAATATCAAGATATATACGTATATAAATCTTTTACAGAATTAAACGCTATTAACGCTTTTAAAGAATTATAATAGCTTAATACTTTCAAGGACGCTTATATAGAAACTATATATGCCAGATTTAAATAAAATTACATTTAATACGGATTTAACTCGTTTATTATATTATTCATAAACCTAACCTGCGAACATGAATACTGTAAGGTGTTCGAATCGTTAGGGGTACGTATAAATAATGTAATAAACGAGATAAAACAGTATTAAAAGAAATTTTATTTAAATGTGTAACAATCACGAAAATATTAGAAAACATTAATAAATGTCAGAGTACAAGAAAGTGTTAAGATTCCCTTTCTAATATGTTCTTCAATCGTCGTTTCCTTATGGCTTGTCCTACGACCCCGTAATTCCCCGGAGTCCCGTACAAACCATCTCGTAGGCCCAACACGGCTTTACGAGATTTGCCGCGAATTCTTTAATATTTTCCACTGTAAGGATGATACTGCTGCTTTGTAATAAGGCTGTACGGTGGGTTGCACGGCACCTTTTTCCTTTTTACCATAGATTGAAATAAGAATCATCTATGCTTTTTATTAATATTACAAATGTTTGTAAGTATTATGTTATGGTCGCTTCTTACAGTCTCGCACAAATTGGTACGACTTTTTTTATTCTACTGGGTAGGTGGTAGTGGTACAAAGTGGTAGAGCCTCGCTACCGGTGAAAAACACTTTTGCTAGTAGCATGAATTTCCGGCCGGCTCGTCCGGGGAATTACCACACTCTCACAGAAAATCGTCGTTCGAGTAGTAGCTTTACCGCTGCTATGCTTCGTTCGAGAGCCGGAGGCCCATCTCCCTCTCCCTTCTGGGGAGGGAAAAATAAAAGGCCGGCAACGCTCCTGTGACACCCGTGGTGTTGCAGTTGTCCATGGGCAGCGGTGATCACTTCCCATCAGGTGACCCGCTTGCTAGTGTGCCGTCCTGTGACATAAAAAAAAAGGCAAACGGTCATATGTTTCTGATGGAAAGCGGTTACCGTAGCCTATGGACGTCTGCAACCGCAACCACAAACAAAACCACAAGACATATTTTCTGTTGTTATTGTTTTTTTATGGACTCGCCGCACATTTTGACATCGATGGTTGCCTGCCACCGCTATTTCAGTTTTTTTTTATACACCTAAGTTGGCTAACAGGCATACGGCCCACGTGATGAAAAGCGGTTACCGTAGCCTATGGACGCCTGCAACACCAGGCAGATGGCAGCGGTTGTGGCTTGTGTGCAGCGACCCGTAAACTGAACAAGAGCTAGTGGTAAGATGAGAAGCAAAATAATAATAATGGCTCTCTTCATTCGATATAATTAACTTTTATCTACTCCACACGCATTACAACAAGTATACAACTAACAAAATTTTCTCTCTTCTTCTGCTGGTTCGACGTATCTTACGTACTTCTAGGTGAATTGGCTTAGAAAATAGATGTATCTTTTTAAATTGTTTTCTGTGTGCATGGACTGAAGAACATTTTTTATGAAAAGCTTCAGAACAAGACTGAACCATTACACCCAATGACGGGCCTTTTCTTGGAGATTTCCCAAAAGGGAAAGGCGTCAAATCTAATGGATAGGAGAAATCAATGGACGCGCCGGGACCGGCCGGTCGGATCGGAAGCAATCTGACCCAATCGCCGCCGCCGGCTCACTCCCGATAATAGTAACATGTTATATTTTTCATGTAAATTGGTAAAGCATGCCAAATGCGAGTCGGACTCTCGCACCCGTGCTCGCACCGAGGGTTGATTGTTCAGGGAGGCACAATAAGAATTTTTTACATTTAAATTCTTTTAGTTAGTCGTTTTGCATCATAAACGATTGACATGATTACTCAGATTTTTGAACTGTGGTTCGCACAGTGCAAAAATCTGAGGAGTCATGTCATATGACGGACCTCAGATTTTTGAACTGTGCGAACCACAGTTCAAAGCTATAAAAGTTTCCTAGCTGCATCGTCTAGTGACATGACTCCTCAGATTTTTGAACTGTGCGAACCACAGTTCAAAAATCTGAGGAGTCATGTCAATAGACGATGCAGCTAGGAAACTTTTATAGCTTCTAGACCTAGACTCTGTTCACCCTGCAAGGAAGACAGACCTGACCTGACCAGACATAATAAACTCATAAATACATATATTGTCATACAATATATGTATTTATGAGTTTATTATGTACTAGCAATGATGGGCCTTTTTTGGAGATTTCCCAAAAGGAAAAAGCGTCAAATCTAATGGATAGGAGAAATCAATGGGCGCGCCGGGACCGGCCGGTCGGAAGCAATCTGACCCGATCGCCGCCGCCGGCTCACTCCCGATAATACTAAAATGTTATATGTTTCATGTAAATTGGTAAAGCAGGCCAAGTGCGAGTCGGACTCGTGCCCCGAGGGTTGATTGTTCACGGATT
Organism: Rhodophaea formosa; assembly: GCA_963082605.1. NCBI lineage: Eukaryota > Metazoa > Arthropoda > Insecta > Lepidoptera > Pyralidae > Rhodophaea > Rhodophaea formosa. Next base: position 22,691,812 of record OY720204.1, read on the forward strand.
TACGAAAAGATTTTTCTTTGCGATTTAAGTACTCTTCATGGAGATATATGTACTCTATTCTTTCGTGATGCTCTTCCATGCTAGTTTGAGAAAGTAAAATATAGAATTTACCAGCAGCTTTTCTTTCTGCGCAGACTGTAAAAGCCGATAAAGGGATTGGGGAAAATCTAAGAAATCACGTCAATTGGCGATATGTCTAGCTACCCATCACTATTTTGATTCCGTTTGAGTTACCTTTTGCCCTGTCTACCCCGCAAGGGATAAAGGCATGATAATATATACATATGTATGTCATCATCATCATCATCATCATCATCAAGAGGTCTTTGTTAGTCTTCACTGCGGGAGCACGACCCTCTCTGTACTACCAGAGCAATATATGCAGGGGAGTCAGGGGATTTGGCCTACACTCTCCACGCTGGCCAGATGGGATGGAGAGGTCTCTTTGATGTTTATAAGCTTTGTTCAGCTTGTGATTCCTAAGTCGCCTTGTACGACATCCACGGGAAGACTTGGAGTGGTCCTATTCTACTCTGCCTGAAACCACACAGCGCACATATGTATGTATATTTTGTTAATTGAATGTAGGTTTTAGGTATAGTAAAAAGTTTTCAAATTTTTGAATGAAATGTTGGGCGCTTCTTGTCTACATAGATATTTTTGTTTTTTCCTCTGCATGGAATACTCGATATCCATATTTACAAAATAACTCTTTAATCGCTTTACGTGAGTAAAATATACAGTACACACTTTTACCATACACGTTTTCATGTAAATTTTAGAGTAACACTAACATTTTATGAATATTCATTTTTGTGAGCACCTCGAAATAAACATTTACCGCTAAGCCTTTTAAAGTGCAGGATTTTACCTGACGTTGTACTTGTATTTGCCGCAGTAATGTTTAGTTTATGAACGTGCTTTATATTTTTATAATTCACTAGCATTTTTAATCGACTTTATCCATGTAAATTATAGTCTTCTAGCTGTTACCCGCAGCTTCGCCCGCGTGATTTATGGCCTATGTCCTTCTCAGTATCCTAACCTATGAGTATGCAAAATTTCGTGATGATCGGTTCAGAAGATACGGCGTGAAAGCGTAACAAACAAACAAACGAACTCACTTTCGCATTTGTAATATTAGTTGGGAAGTTGGGATTGGGATGGAATTAGTCGGGATGTCAGCCGCAGAAGGCCGCAGATAAAAAAAATTGAAAATGAGTCCAGTATTTTCTCAGTCTATTCAATGCGAATAAACAAGCAAACAAAGAATAAAATCATTCCTCTTTATAATATTATTAAAGATTTAATTAAACTCGCCAAGTGCGAGTCGCACACCAAGGGTTCCTTTCAATACATAACTACGAAAACCACGCTTCATGTTTTTTGGATTTTAATGTAGTTAAAAAATTTACTTAAGGACGCATGAAACCTCCTGTATGCCATAGTAGTATCTTCTTCGTAGTTTATGATTATGAAAGAGATGGCGCGATGAGTATTCTTTCTTTGAAGTCGGGCTTCAAAAACCCTTGATCGCGAGTGTTAGTCGAAAAGGAGTCCTTTGCCAAAAGAAACTGTGAAACGATGATATAGAAACTTTATTACACATCAAACATAACTGACAGTAAAATCAGTAACAATCATCCCAAACTCATTTCCCTCTCGACGCGACTCAAAGGAACTCCCGGATGATCGGGAAACGGGTATTTTTAGCATCCCTTTCGCTGGAATGTCTCGAACATCAATCATAAGCAACGATAGAATCTACTTATTATAATGTACTTACTTGCCAAGTGGAAACATTTGAGATGGCGTAATCATGTGTCTTCAATTTACATAAAGACAATTAAGAATGTAGAGGTGTGCTACCATAACGATTAAAGGCATTTGCATTTGAAACCACTAACCTTTTTTTATACAATGAAGTTGGCAAATCGGCATACACCTGATGGAAAGCGGTTACCTTAGCCTATGGACGCCTGCAACACCAGGGGTGTCACTCGCGCGCTTCCGACCCTGAAGAAATCTTTAAACGCCCTTTTTGAAGAACCTCATTCTAAAGTATCTCGGACAAACTATAGCAGGGAGTTCATGCCACAATTTTAGCGTACGTGGAAGAAAGTCTCCCCCCTTGTGCGAGACATTCGTCAAGCCTCATTGTTATATTTAAAAATCATTATTAGGTTCATTTCCTGAAGATGCCTCGTGTAGAGGCGAAACTCGTTGTCACGAGATCGACGGCCGATGCTGCTGCAACCTCAACTGAAGCAGCAGTATCGGCCGTGAAGGTGCCACATCAGCAAGGGTCGCTTGCGTCAACTTGTCGGGTCCTACTCACCCAGCTAGTTAGAGCAGGCCCAACATGAATATGAAGAAAGGTATGTTGTGCATTTAATGCTCAGCGGAGAGAGAGAGAGTTCAAGAACACAACACAACACAGATAACGGATTTTCAATAAGTTTCACACATGCGTTAAACGGTTAGTAATTTAAAATACAATTAGTAAAATAATATTGTAGGCTTACAGGAAGCTAGGGTCGAGAGATCACGACCAAACTTAGGAGAGGAATTGAATGGAATGAATGAGTGATGAGGAAGGACTGCGAAGAAGATTTGAAAATAGAATTTGGAATTTAAAATAGAATTCAATTTGAAGTTTAAAATTAATTTCGAAATAAAAGTGGACAGGATGATGATGATTGGGAAATGAGGTGAAAAGCAAGATGCAGCATGAAGGTTATCATGCGCATCGTTACAAACTATTGGTGGCGGGCATTATAGGACTAACAGCGTGGCCCGGGCGCTGGCCAAAGTAGTTTGCATGAACTAACTGGTGGCGGAAGCACACAAATTAAAGTTACGTGCATGTAACTTTGACTTCTGCAAATTAACGACAAAATCGAATCAAAAATATGTTTTTGGGTGTCTGGAAAACAATTGCCTTAAATTGTAAGTAACGGAATAAAAATACACATACCTAAATTAATATTTATCAACCGACATATTTAATAATACATTCAACTGTTAGCAAAAATGAATTTGAACTTACGAAAAATAAATCACATTTCCGTGCAACGATATAACATACTATGTTAATATGTTATTTTGCGAAGCTTTACTCTCACTTTATTCCAATATCGCTCTATTGTTTGAAACTTTAGGGAGAATATCAACCAGCTTGCGAGACAATTGGGCCCTGGCGTCATAAATTATTTATATTAGGGTTCCGTACGTCCGAGTGACAGAATAAAAACCCTTACCTATGTGATCTCTCATGCGGTGTTATGTTTGCCAAAGCAAGTTGCTTTAAAAATATTTTGTGATTGAAACTCGAATGTGTTATGTAAATAAATGAATTTGTACTTCGATCTAATCGGAAAATTAAAAGCTTTGCGAAGTGTATCGTATGGCATGAAAATCTTAAATTCACACAATACATGCGTAAATATTCGGTGAACCGCTTTACAAATTTTATACAAAAATAAAAAATATATAAAGTCAAGGTCAATCATTTTATTCATCAAAAGATATTTCAATATCATTTAGTGAACGTCAATTTTTTTCATAATTACAATTAGTTTACAAAAATATATTATTGTTGACGTCAATAATTTACTTACTGCTAAGTTTACACCGCTTCCAAGGCGGAGTGCAGAAGATGCGGCAACAAACTGCACAGCGCATTTTCTCCAAACGACGTCAACTTACAATCTACGACATACCTATTTAAAATCACTTAAGTGATTAAAGGATATAAGATTAAAGGACTCCGTATTCATGGAACAGAAACAAGAAAAAAATTCGTCAATCCTTTTCGTGCAGGGTGTCTTCTCTATAAATAGGTACTTAAAATCACATTGAGTTTCTCAAAGTCAATCGTTTAAAAGGAAGGTTAGCTCTAAAGCCTAAAATAAGAATAATTTATAATTAAAAAAACTATGCCGTAGATCTCAATGAAAAATTTCAACGAAAATTGGTTAGAACGAGATAGAGTGAGTTGTTTTTGAAATGTAGTCCAGTTTCATAAACTGCAAATATAACTTTGACGTTCTTACAAACACTATAAGAAACAAAGTAATTTTTGCTGGCGAAAAGTAAAAGAGGTATTTATTTATTTAGGCTTAGCTGTGCTTGCTACTAAGGAACCCTTCATGTGCGAGTCCGACTCGAACTTGGCCACTTTTTATTTTATTTATTCTGCTGTCCTGACGCACACGGTACGGAATGGGAACTCATACATGTGAAATAGTTCGCTGAATATTGTATAAGTAGTGCCTCATGCGAGTATGATATTATATTTTGTTTATGGTCACGATAAATCATATAAAATTGTTGATCTTATCTTGCATGCTACCTTCCTACATAAAGTTCAACAGGTTCATATGATTTTAAATAATAGTAGTATATCACACGTTTCTATACTTTATATTTCGTGTGTGTAAGTAGCCAACATTGGTTGTTAATCCAATCCCAGTTGTTTTCCACGCTTGGGATTGCTTAACATTCGTAAGCGCAACATTCATACATATTATCGTGTCTTTATCCCTTACAGTTGGTACATTCTAAATTTTTTTCTAACCTTCCAGACCACCATGGAAGAAACATTTTTAATTACATAAAAAATTACAGTGTTACAGTTAGCCGTATTTAAAATGTTATGTTTATGCACAGAAATACAGGTAATAAATTTGTAACTAGAAGATTCTGAGATTACAAAAACATCATTATTAACATTACAATATTTAAAGGGATATGCTTTAATTAACTTCACCCACTTCCCTAGTATACAAGTACGTAATTTGATATATGTCAGCTTAAACCGACTAAATATGAAATGTATGTCAAATGCAAAGTGAAGTTCAAAGTTTCACCGCCGACGCGTTTGTTATTCAACATTTCAAGTTGGCAGGGCAGGCATTATTATATTCATATTAATAATTGTCGAGCAAGCGATAACTTATTCTGAATATTATCACGTACCTAATTTATGTATCTTAAATAGTAAAAATTTGTTGGCTTTAGAAGTTCAGTAAATTCCTGTTTCTTCAGCAAAATTTGAGTCAGTAGAGAGATATTTCTGTTGAAAACCCTTACACGTTGCTTATTAACTTAGACGAGTTTATCCCATATAGTAAGCGTTTTCTCCTTAGAACCCTGATATAACTTTTCAACTTTTGATAATTGATTATAACTCTTAATTAGCTTATATAAGAGAGCATAATTCTGTGCAAAGGTCACGACTCAGATTTATGGTTTACCGTTAGACGGAAATACTACAGGTTGTCTCGCACGCACATATGCGATTGTGTAAAAAAATATTACTATAGTTATATATCACTACAGTTGATATAAGTAGTTAATAAGGTCTAACTAAAATTGTGAGCGCTTTGGAAGCGCCTTAAACTTAGCCATAAGTTATTATTTTATTGACGTCAACAAAAAATTTTTGTTGTAAATATTGTAAACATAAAATATGACAATTAATAAGTGTTCAATGAAACATATATTAAATAAACGATGGAATCTTGAATCTTGAATCTTGATCACCCTAGATAAAAATAATATAGAATTACGAAGTTCCTTCTCTTTCTATGCCAATATTCACTATGACTACTCAGTCCTACTAATATATAAGGTCCTTGGTTTATCCCATCTATATAGTAAGCGTTTTCTCCGTAGATTTATGCACACAGGCATCGAAAAAAATTTTTTTTTAATCTATGCACACAGGCCACACACGTCCCGGAAAGTTGACAGCAATGAAGATGTGCTAAAATGGCTGCCAATTTGTCAGTTCTATGTACATACATCTCCATGGTTCTATCGAGGTTCTAAGGAGAAAACGCTTACTATATAAATTATTTGTCTATACATTATTCCAAATTTGAAATTTACTAATGTATGTTTTTTCTTGTTGCAGGACTAAGGCAGAAGCAATGTTAACGAAAGGTTGGTATCTTTTTTAAATATTTGATTTCTTAGTATAGTAGTTTAATCATTTTTGAATATTTGAAAAGGCAAACCACTCGGTTCATTCAGTCGTTAAAATATGTTTCTTCTTATTTTTTTTTTAAGAACGAAGGATATCCAACAGAATAAATTTACGTTTTGTGACCTCATTCCATTCAGGGTTCCGTACCATTATCTATACCTATACAACATTTGGATATCGAGCAAAAACGCCATAAAATCATGTTTTCTATGATAGACCGTAAAATATTTATTTTATTATGATTGAATTATTTATTTTTTAAGAATATAAATCACTATGTATTCTGTGAATATATCAAGCGTCTACCTGTTGCTGTTATTAATATCGTGCGAAAGATGGCAAAAAAAAACCCTTGGCGTATGGGAGCCCCCCTTAAATATTTATTTTATTCTATTTTTATTATTTGTTGTTATAGCGGCAACAGAAATACATCATCTGTAAAAATTTCAACTGTTGAACTATCATGGTTTATGAGATATAGCGTGGTGACACACAGACAGACATCGAAGTCTCTTGAATCATCATCATCAAATTTAAGAGCTGGGCTCTTGTCGGTGGAGCTTCTTCCATTCCTCTCTTTCTTCCGCCAGTCTCTTGAATAGGGTCCCCCTATTACTCTTTGGGCACGAAACCCTTAAAATTACGTCACTGTCAGAAAATTTGCAAGGTCAGAATGAAGACTTTCATTAATTGCACTAATAACAAATTCAGTTTCTAAAAGTAATGTTTTCTTTTAAATTAAATTGTTAATCGATATAATTGTTTATCTATAAGTATTTATTATAAAATATAGTATCGTTGAGTTAGCATCCTGCGACACAAGTTCACAACTTACTGTGGGGCTTGCTCAATTTGTGTGACATGTCTAAAAAAAAATCATATGAGGGGCGACAACAACTGATACTCGTATATAACTGTAAGGAATATTTAAAAACCGGCCAAGTGCGTGTCGGCCCATGCGCAGTGTAGGGTTCCGTAGTTGCGAATGACAACTTTGAGTTCACACTCGCACCTCACAGTTTAAAGACCAAAATCATCTAACAATGAAAATTGTATGAAATTTTACATTTTCGAGTACATTTTATAAGTTGTTTGCCTATAACTTTATATATTGTACTTAGTACTTAGCTCCGATAGTTTTCCTTTCAACTTCAGTTTATATACTACTGCTGTAATTTTTTTAACGTATCCATATGTAACCGTTTAGCAGATAGAGGGGGGGGGGGACACGTACCTGTAACAAAAATTTGCACTTTAACTTGTTGTAAATTGTAAAATGTTCTAAACCTCGCAATATTTTTTAAAAACCTATTTAACGATACCCCACGCGATGGGTAAGTAGAGAAAAAAAAATACTCCGCCACTTTACTTGTATGGGAGCTACCCTAAAAAAAATTTTTTTTCAAGATTTTTTTCTACCACTTTTTTGCCATGATTAATATACAATATACATGCCTGTACCTAATTACAGCTTTCTAGTACTTTTAGTCTCTGAGTAAAACCGCGGACGGACAGACAGACAGACAGACATGGCGAAACTATAAGGGTTCCTAGTTTACTACGGAACCCTAAAAATAAAATTACTGTTTTATAAAGGCAGTTATGTAACTACTTAAAATCTTTAATTAGCTTACCTAATATGAATCCTTTTTACTTACTCATCCACATACGAAATCCTGCTTTATACAACTATCGTCTTGAAGTTAACTTATGCTTTAAGGTTTTATTTTATGCGTTTACAATGCTATTTCGCTATACTCTTATTAATTGAAGTGACCTCCGTATTTCTAAAGAAACTTCAAAATTCCCCTGAATTCACGCCTCAATTTTTCCATCCTTTCATGTCCGGGAAGTAATTATAATTTCCTCAGAAGGGTTTCGTCGTACCAACTCGTTAAACATCGGATGCCGAACTCTAGCAAACACTGCCACTTGAAAGGTACACGAAGCTGTATAATGTACGAAAACTTGGTTCGTTGTTTCGGGATTTTTCCTTAAATATTTGTCTTTTCCGGTTTTAAATTACACGTTTTATTGTGTGAGGTACAGAAGTAAATCCTTTAAGAGATTAATATATTTAAAAGCTTCAAAAATATTCGAAATTTCTAAAATGTAATTTTATGCGTTTTTAATGCTTTTTCGCTATACTCTTATTAATTGAAGTTATCTCCGTATTTCTTAAAAAGCTTGCAAAATCCCTGGAATACACGCCTCAATTTTTCAATCCTTTCATGTCCGGGAAGTAATTATAATTTCCTCAGAAGGGTTTCGTCATACCAACTCATTTAATATCGGATGCCGAACTCTAGCAAACACTGCCAACGACTTTTGATTAGAAGAAACGTCTAAAGAAACTTTTGAAAGCCTATAAAAAAGGCATTTTGATGTAAAATAACATCCAAAAACTAATAATTGGAGAAATAAGGTATCGAAACAAGGTGCTCGATGTTTACAAACATCGAACAAAGAGCCTGTCGCAGTATCGAGACATCGCTGGAGGAAGGTTTCGCTGTCAGGTTGGCGATGTATCAATTTACGAAGAAAAGTGATTCGTAGACACGTAGGGTTGACTTGCCACTTGAAAGGTACACGAAGCTGTGTAATGTTAAATGAAAACTTTGTTCGTTGTTTCAGGATTTTTTCTTAAATGTTTGTCTTTTGGGGTTCTTATTACAAGTTTTATTTGTGAGGTAGAGTATAGTAGTATAGTAGTAGGAGTAGAGTATATTTAAAAGCTCCAAAAAAACTTGTAGATTTCTAAAATATCATTTTATGCGTTCACAATGCTATTTCGCTATACTCTTATTAATTGAAGTAACCTCCGTATTTCTAAAGAAACTTCAAAATTCCTGGAATTCACGCCTCAATTTTTCCAACCTTTCATGTCCGGGAAGTAATTATAATTTCCTCAGAAGGGTTCCGTCGTACCAACTCGTTAAACATCGGACGCCGAACTCTAGCAAACACTGCCACTTGAAAGGTACACGAAGCTGTATAATGTTAAACGAAAACTTTGTTCGTTGTTTCGGGATTTTTCCTTAAATGTTTGTCTTTTCGTAAATCTTTTGAGTGATTAATATATTTAAAATCTTGAAAAATCTTCTTAATCTCTAAAATCTAAAAATATTGCTGTCTCATATCTCCTATAATTATTTTAGTTAGTACGTTGTGCTCTTCTAATTTTGTGGTTCCCAGCAAAGTAGAATAGGACTACTCTAAGTCCGTGGATGTCCTAAAAGTCGACTTAGGAAACATTACAATCTAAACAAAGCTTATAAACATCAAAGAGACCTGTCTGGCTAGCGTGCAGAGTGTAGGCCAAATCCTCTGGCTTATATATGGCTTTGGTAGTACAGATAGGGTAGTGCTACTGAAGTAGAGTCTAAAACAGACCTAAATGATGATGATGAATCTTTACCCAAAATTTATTGCGGAGGTTGCTGCGGTGGCTGCTGCGGAGGCTGTTGCTGCCCAAGCATCACAATCTACACCTGCTGTAACAAGATCTGCCAGTTTCGTGGCTGCCTTGGCCCGCGGAGAGCTATGAGTTTCCCCGCGTTGCCAGGGTGCCCCAACATCCTCGATCGTCGTCGATACTATTGTCTTCTGGTGAAATAAAGTGATATGTAGGTAGAGAGCTGAGGAGTTTCCGTCATCATACGAGTTTGATGACAAACTTCGTTTCACTATCTTTCGATTTATATGGTTATGGAAAATATACAAAGCCCTTCAGGTGAGTATTGGCCTCCTACCAATAAATAAAATAAATATATACGGACAAATCACACAGATTGAGCTAGCCCCAAAGTAAGTTCGACTTCATAAAGCGTCGATGAGTATATTCAGCAAATATAATATTCGAGACTACAAAAGGCAGCCGGTCACCTTCAATGTGCTGACTCGTTAAGCTATAGTGATTTGATGTGAGTTCAAAACGACTTTAAATTTTAAGACGATGGAGTACAAATCAATTTTATTTACTTACCGGAGTTTGGTGTCTTCATCCACATGATATTTTTTATAATTTTGCATGCTCTCAATTCCTTTTGCGAATTATCTAACTTACTAACAAGAGACGAAATTACAGAGGAAAATTGTGGGTCTATTAAGTTGTTAATCTTCATGTCTCAGTGAATCTTGTTTACTAATAAGTATTTATTTTTCGATTTCTGCGTGAAATAATCTATTTTTTGCTCCATCGTAGGTAGTTTTTTTTTTGTTTTCTCTAGATTTCGCCTCAAATGATTCACAGTGGTAATAATTGAGTTGCGATTTTATGCAAACTTCATGTTAACATATTAATGTGATGCAGATTCTACGGGACCAATGCGAGACACTCAAAATAAAAAAAAAAAATTAATAAGTTTCGCTTGTGACTTTGGAAAAAGCGCTTAAAACTCGTTTTTGGAATTCTCTTTATCTAGGCTAATAGAGTCTAGCTATGCTCTACAATCTATGGTAAATACCTACGTTTTATTAGTAACTGGTTTGTAATAAGAAATCTTTTGTTTAAATTTTCCTATTATATTATCCCGATGACTTCGTATTAGAATGAAAGCAATATTCAAAATTCCACAAATTCCTCCCTTCGTACAGTACTTACCTATATTATTTTCCGCAATTTCCTGACGATAATTAAATTTCCTATTCTCTCATTAATTAAAGGAAAAATGTTTAAGCATTAACGAAAGACATTAGGTAAATGGATATTTTGTTTCGGTGCGATAAGGCCATATTAAGCAGTTTGTAAAGAAGCCCTGGAAACGTTTCAGGATGCCGAAGTTTGATGAGGTATTGAGAAATCGATGCAAAAACGAGAGGTTGCGTAGAAGGGCGAACTCTGAGGTTAATTTCACAATGTTTCGATTTTCAACACGAAATCATCTGTCAGAAATCCAAAGTCGTGGATATAATCCAGAAGCGAGCAAGCTGAAGTAGCAGTGAGGTTGGCTTGGCTTCATGATGGACTCCGATGAGCGCTGGAGCAGGTGGCTTTATGAATGGAGACCACGTCTTGGCAAACGCTATCTGGGACGTCCCTCTGCTAAGTAGACCGATGACCTGAGAAAGGTCGCTGGTAGTGACTGGATGCGGAAAGCGGAAGATTTTGCTCGTGTCATTTAACCCAACTCGATTTGAAGGACCTCTTGTTTGCTTCGTTTTTCAGCAATAAATCCTAACTTCCTAACTAATATTATAAATTAAATGCAAAAGTGAGTTTGTTTGTTTAGTAATTTGTTTGTTTGTTTGTTACGCTTTCACGCCGTATCTACTGAATCGATCATCATGAAATTTTGCATACACATAGGTTAAGGTACTGAGAAGGAAGGCTATATATCACGCGGGCGGAGCCGTGGGTAACAGCTAGTTTTGTATAAGTACACTGCCATTATTTTCGCTCCATCTTATAACGAGTAAAAAGATATCACAGCAGTCTCGTAAACAGAAGAACATAGTAACCGACACTCGAAACAAAGGCAGTTTACGACGCAACGTGACGAGACGAACGCTGCTCAGATCGCGACGTGAGATGCTACATACCAGGTGCTCGTAAACATGCATGTCCTTGTTGACACATTTCCTTCTAAATATATGTTCTCTACAGCATTTAAAGGCAGTGCTGTGAAAATTTCATGAATACTAGATTATATGCGGGTTTTTGTAAGTTTAAAAATTTGTTGTGAAAAATGTGATCCTTTTTATAATACTTGTTTTAAAAACTAACTGATAATCAAACTAATCACATTGCACACTTACGTTATGTGTAGCAATATTCTCGTATTCGAAGTCTTTCATGCTGGCCTGGGATAAAGGCAAAAAAACCCCATTTTACCAGCTTCTTCTCATCCAGTTAAGAGGATGGGCGAAAATATAAGCAATCATCAGCTTGACTCTACGATTGAATTGCTATCCTTCGATAGCTCCAGAACCGCGGACCTAAGACAACTGATGGGACAACTGCAACCTACAGCTGCCCAATCTAGAATTAATTTTAAACTGATGATTTATGCATCAAATCTACTACTTTATACTCATATTGTGTAAAAATATCATAACGGTACAGTACTACCACTTTTATAAGTTACACCGATGTACCTGCGCAGAAGTCGATTTTTTGCATGGCGCGAAAAAACCCGTCCTCTATTGGCTGATGTGTACGGCGCCATGCGGCGTCTCGACCACTCACGGCAGTAGTATTGCGAGCGAGATAGCACGAGTCCTGTTGTTTTTGGATTTCAAATCTTATTTTGTAGCAATAAGTTCGTTATTTGATTGATGTTTTTATTCGGCTTGAGTCGGCGGTAGGTTGCGCTATTCTGCACCATCGAACAATGCCGATGTAACTTATTAAAGTAGTAGTACTGACTGTACGCACCTGTAGGGGGCTTATTGACCTACTTCCTTTACGACATAAAAATCTGTTCCTTATTTATTTTGCAATAACTTGTTAGTACCTGTGTAAGTTCATGAACTGTGTTATCCACGAGAGCTGCCGACAAACTGTCTTGCTGTTTGGCAGATTGTGTAATTATTGATTGCACTGTATAAATATAAAATAAATAATTTAAAATAAAAATAAGTACAAGTTTTTGCCCACGCCGGTAAATAAAGATTCACGTCGTCAAAACTGTAAGCAGTAGTACCTGATAAAATATTTTAAGGGTTTTCTAGAGCCACGCCACACAACATGGTAAATAATATCTATCATCGTCTTCTTATTTTTCAACTGGACTATACTTTACCCCGAAAAATTCATGAGCACTAAGAAAGGATTTATAGAAATTCAACAATTCGCGTAAAAATTACTAGTAGTTTATATAATAACCAAGCAAGTCGTTGTACGTACTTTAATCCAAATAATGATCACGAGATTCAGCAACGAAGAAAACGTCAAAGAAATAAAGCGAGCGAAAAACACTCAAGAAACAACATTTTTCAAAACCAAACAATTCTTATTCGTAGGCAAACCGGCATTAATATTGCGTATCAAACATACATTTTCCATATTTCTACAACAGAGCACGAAATGTCGTTTGCGCCCTACTGGAGACGAAAGTAATAAAAATACGTCGTGTCAACCCGCGCCCAAATAGTAGGCGAAAGTTGCTTACTCTGCCTGTCAGTTAGTGCACAAAAAAATGCTCCAGTGTGCTGTGTTATCCCAATCCTAACTAATATTATAAATGCGAAAGTGAGTTTGTTTGTTTGTTACGCTTTCACGCCGTATCTACTGAACCGATCATCATGAAATTTTGCATACACATAGGTTAGGGTACCGAGAAGGACATAGGCTATATATTAAGCGGGCGAAGCCGCGGGTAACAGCTAGTGGTTTCATGATTACAATAAAAAGGTTAATAAACAAAATCCTGATTTAACCTATATCATAAGTACCTATGTAAGTAGAATAGTAGGTTTTTGAGAAGCTCGATGGCCCAGTGGTGAGCAATGAGCATTATTAGCGCTTACGCATGTAAAGCAACCGTAGGCGCAGTCCTCACTTGGATGGGTGACCGCAAGTGGCGTAAAAATATCTCGAGCTTCTCCGTGCTTTGGAATGCACGTTAAGCCGGTGGTCCCGGCTATCGTCATTGATGGCAGTAGTTAAATGTTAGATGCCTTGAGGCAGTTTAAAAGATCTAACACCAGTATTGGCCACTTACACACACGAAAAAGTGGATGTCGTAGAAGGCGACTTAGGGAACACAAGCTAAACAAAGCTTATAAACATCAAAGAGACCTTTCCAACCCGTCTGGCCAGCGTGGAGAGAGTAGGCCAAATCCTCCGACTGCCCTGGCTAATATATGGCTCTGGTGGTGCAGAGAGGGTCATGCTCCTGCAGTGAAGACTAACGAAGACGATGATAATGACAAACGAAAAACAAACAAACATCACTCGACTTATTCACCACGTCTATACCTGCGGCACGGCGTCGAATCAGTGAAGGTTTTTTTTGACTAGCTTCGCGATATATGTTCTAAATATGTAACTCATTACTATCAACAAATTAACTTAATTTTAGTATTTAATTTTTATTTCAATCATATGATAGTTGTTACTGTAAATATCGTATATCACTGGCTGTTGTGTTCTTGCTTCTATTTTACTTCTACATCTGGAGACTCTTTATTGGCTCTTCATTTCTTATTATTTTTTTCTAATATGTATTTTTAGCTGTAAATCTTCCTAAAATGTAATAAATAAATTATCAGATATTTGCATTTCTTAATCTTAACTTGAAACCCAAAACCTTGATAAACGGTACCGCCCCCTGACACTTGTTTCGTATGAAATGTGTTGAAGAGGCGTCTCTAGCAGCGCGCGAGTGAGTCACAATTTCCTGCTCTGTGCATTTCCATATGTTTCCACGAACATTACAGCGAGAGCTTCCTCCGAACCATTGACCTTTCTTTTATAGCTTTTAAATGCCGCCGCCTTCGATATTTAGCCCATAAATTTCGAAATAATACAGTGACATTTGTGAATTAAGGGCGGGCAACCCGTCTATTTGGTTATACAAACGCTCGTACGTGATTATGGCGGTGTTACAAATCTTTCTTTGAAGCTTTTCAACTAATAGGTATCTTGTGCACTATATCTAGGTTTCTATCAACAAGAAAAATGAAATTTAAAGAAACAACTTCAGTAGTAGCCTCCAAAAATGCGCATTTTTGCACAAATTTTATGTAAACTTTAGGCGTTTATAAAGTACTCATTAATTGTAACAGTCAAAAAGATATTATACAGAGTGTAATTAAGAAGGCCTCTAAAATGTTGGGATTTGTTTTGCGTAACATTAAAGAATTCAAAAGAGCTAAAACTAAAATCACTATTTTCAATAGTTTAGTGAGAAGTGTTTTGGAGTATGGTGCTGTTGTTTGGAGACCTCACTATGCAACACATATGCTAAGGATTGAGAGAATCCAAAAGCGCTTCTTGTATCACCTTGTATATTCCGAGGGTATGGCCAAAAAACTCAAATCTTATGATGACAGACTTAAGCAGTATCAGATGATCAGTCTAGATAAACGTCGTGATCTTATAGACCTTACCTTCTTCGCCAAACTTTGGACAAATAAAATAGACTGTTCATCATTGCTGAGTACTATAAAAATTAAAATACCATATCGCTACCCTCGTAAAAGGATCGGATCTCTTTTCTCTCCTCCTCTCCGTAAAACAAAGATGGGACAGAATTCGCCAATCCCACGTCTATGCAACCTCTATAACAAATACAGCAATTTAATTGATTTTACAAATTCCGTCGCTCTAATTCGTAAACTGTTTTATTCTTAATTTATTTACTTAAACACTTATGTGGATATTAGGTTAATTTCTGTTTGAGTGGTTGATAAACTTTCTTTTTATGTTTTTGTTGGCGTAGTTAAGGCGTTACACTTACTCAATCTGTGTTTGTGCATGCAGTGTTTGTCTATAAAAGATTGTACAATTAGTTAACTTTTTACTAGGTTTGTTTTATTTGAATGTTATATTGTAACAATTGTTGACGAACCAAATAAATAAAATAAAAAAATAAAAAGATATTTATTTAGAAACCTTGCAAATGTAATGGAGATTCTAGATGTACAACGTTTTTTTCATAAACTTTTAAGGCTTACTTATTAAACACGTATTTCTTGAAACAAGTTTAATGAAATTTCCGCACACTTATTTTTCGTTCAATGTCTTCGTGTACTCACTAGCTTAATGTGGCAGTAACAAGTGTGCGGGAGACGAGAGCAAGGGGCTCTTTTCGCTTTGCCTCTTTATCTGACATTGCGCTGGACGGAACAAGCTTTTCGACCATGCTCGCGTTGACGTTAGTCGGTCGGGGAAGGGCCCTCTTAAGGAGAAATGAAAACATTTATGATTGTTGTAAATTATTAATGTCCATTTTGTGGAGCTATTAAAATCAGGGAGGCGGCTGGGTTTAGTTATTAATGATGATTTTTTTAATATACTTGTCTGCTTATTTGGGATTATGATACATCTTTCTGAAATAAAATTATATATACACATACACGACCAAAAAAAAAAAACATTTACTTTCCTTACAAAGATTAATAGCTTGGTGACTTTGTATGGGAGGTCCAAAATTATAATTTAAGTTGCTTTAAGGGACTCTGATTCCGACCTTAGAATATTACCAGGTAGGTTGGTCAGAATAATCGTCATCTGTTCATTGGCAACGTTGATTAAGCCGAATTGAATTTGTGCCGTGGGATGCTATTTTTACGTATTCTATATTATAATAGATATACATAAACATCCAAAACCCAGATGAATCTAAAAGATTCTCCTGACCTTGTCGGGGATCGAACCCGGGACCCTGCCATTCAAACGCACTTGATACCACTGAGCCAGAAATCATCATCATCAGGTCTTTTTTAGTCTCCACTGCAGGAGCACGTCCCTCTCTGTACTGTCTATAGCTATAAAAAAATAATATATAGCACAGCTGCTGCAAAAAAAGAATCACCAAATTTCAGTATTGTTTGCTTTTTATGTTTCAAAAATGCTTTGCTTAATTTTATTTGGCTGTTACAAACATACAGTAGTACAGAGAGGGTCGTGCTCCTGCAGTGGAGACTAGAAAGACCCGATGATGATGTTACAAACAACAAAACCTTTATCAGAAATCACTACAAAAGAGTTAAGATTAAATTTATTGTACTACAGAACAGATGACGTTAAATTAAATTGGGTTAAAAATTATTAACATCTTTATGGGCTTCAAAGGTCATTCTCCAACGCAATATTGTTACGCCCAAACGTTTTTTCCTCGGCCCATTTATTTTATACTTAATTACTGCGAAGAGGTCCGTCTTCCCTAGATTTACAGGGCCGTTGTGTAAAATGTTCTGTGACGAGGCCGGTTTAGCCACAAACATACCTTTTGTAATTCGGTTTAAGGGAGGGTTTTATGTTTTTACCGCCCTGAAGTATAGGTATAAGTAAATTGCGTACATTTCTAGAAGAAATGTAAAGTACCTACGTATTGATCATAGAGGTATAATAATATTAAGTTTATTTTAAGTATTCAGAACCGCATCAAAGTGTTTAAAAGTTTCGTCACGGAAAATAATAAGCTTAGCTGGCACTGTGATCCGAGCGATTTTTTAGCAAATTATATATAGCAGCTGCTGTAAAACAGAATCACCGAATTTCAGTAATGTTTGCTTTTTATGTTTCAAAAAATGCTTTGCTTAATTTTATTTGGCATCATCAAATTTACAATCATCAAAACCTTTCTCAGTAAACACTTCAAAAGAGTTAAGATTAATTTAATATACTACAGAACAGATGACGAGAAATAAAATTGGGTCAAAAATTATTAACATCTTTATGAGCTCCAAAGGTCATTTCCAATGCAATATTGTTACGCCCAAACGTTTTTTCCTCGGCTCATTTATTTTATGCTTAATTACTGCGAAGAGGTCCGTTCGTCTTCCCTAGGTTTACAGGGCCGTTGTGTAAAATGTACTGTAACTAGGCCGGTTTAGCCACAAACATACTTTTGCAATTCGTTCAAACATTAGGCTGGTACTGTGATACCCGAGCGGTTTTAGCAAATTATATATAGCAGGTGCTGCAAAAAATAATCACCGAATTTCTTTAATGTTTGCTTTTAATGTTACAAAAATATGCTTTGCTTAATTTTATTTGGCGGTTACAAACATCAAAACCTTTAAAAGAAAACACTTCAAAAGAGTTAAGATTAAATTTATTGTACTACAGAACAGATGACGTTAAATTAAATTGGTTTAAAAATTATTAACATCTTTATGAGCTCCAAAGGTCATTTCCAACGCAATATTGTTACGCCCAAACGTTTTTTCCTCGGCCCATTTATTTTATGCTTAATTACTGCGAAGAGGTCCGTCTTCCTTAGGTTTACAGGGCCGTTGTTTAAATGTACTGTAACTAGGCCGGCTTAGCCACAAACATACCTTTGGTAATTTGTTTTATGGGAGGGTTTTATCTTTTTAACGCTCTGAAATATAGGTAGAAATAAATTGAGTACATTTCTAGCGGCCAGTCTTTACTTTTCAACATGTATATATATATAAAGCATTTAAATATTCTAGAACAAAAGTAAGTATGTATCTACATGTTATTGAACATAAAGGTATGTGAATATTATTTTATTATGTTATCTTACCTCTATGATGAGCTTAACATACGCTTTGACACATCAAAATGTCACAGGAAATTTCTACATTATTCTTTATTTATTTTCAGAAAGAGATTTAGCGTTGGAGCGGCGTATTGATGCGTTGGTTCCCTTGGTCCCTTTAGGTCTACAAGTGATATCAAATTCAATATGAAAGTGTTGAGAGTTCTATCCTACATGCTTAAATATAAAACCATTTTCATTTAAATGCTAGCCAGATTTCCACGATCTATTTTGAAACAGCGCAGTGGAAACATAATTACGTAATTGCTTCCAATTGCGTCGAAAATGATTTAACATCATAAAACTCCGCCGTTGCGATGAAAATGGAAATTTAGCGCTAAAAGGTTCCCTGCGTTGATGAATCGCCCAGGACACTTCCCTTTATGTATTCAAATAATATATTAATTCTCAGTCAGAGCACTGAGGATGTCCCGGCGGCCCATTCTCCAAATGGGGGTTTAATTACAGTGGGACTGGCGGCCATTCTTTCACGAAATTCATTAAATATCTAAAGTCGAGTCCCGCGTTAATTGGCGAACTCTAGTGGCGAAACGTTGGCCTAAAGGCTGTCATCCCGGCCACTCTCGTCAATTAAAGCACATTAAGCAAAATTATATCCTGCCGTCTACAATTTAAGTCACTATTTCGGTTGCATTGACACGTCCTGAAAGGGGTCAAATTTTCTAAACGCAAGTAATACGGTTCCATTTACATCAAAGTAAGTGAATTCGCGTCTTTGAATAAGAGTTTTATTGAGGAAAATTTCGTTATGGAACGAATGGAATTACTATGATATTCAGAATCTGGATGCAAGCGAGATGGTTTCACGGTCTGTAATCACGAAAATAAGCAGCCTGTGTGAGTTAGGTTGGCGATAGAAATGTGGCTTATCAAATTGCCGGCAGTCGGCAACACTGGCTTTGAAGATCTGTATGTGATAATATAAGTGGAATTGGGGAGGCATATAGAGTAAGAAATTCTGCTACTAAGCAATTTAGAAAGTCTAACTAAGCCTGTCGGAAATCTAAGTTAGATTTAGAAATTTTCATTTGCTAGGCATTTGCAATTCGGTATTTGCCTAATGTTAAGATTATATAAAATTTGTTTCCAATGAAAATCAAATTTCTATCTAAAAATACTATTAAAAACACTTTTAATTTGATATCGATTCGTTAAGTGTTCTTAAAGCTTCTTTAAATTTGGGTGAATAGGACCATTTTTAAAAGTATGAAAATCTTAAATTACAATTATACTGTATTGTAGTCCTACTGAAGGTGGATATCAAAAATGCATTTAATTCGGTTGACAGGGGTGCTATGCTGACTCAAGTAAAAGAGAAAATTCCTTCGGTATATAAGTTTCTTTGGCAATGTTATAGTCAAAATTCCAAATTGATGTATAAAAATAATCTTCTCATTTCTGCAGTTGGATGTCAGCAAGGCGATCCCTTAGGTCCGGTTATTTTCAGCCTAGCTATACACCTTATCATAAAAAAGATAAATTCCAAATTTAACACCTGGTACCTTGATGACGGAAGTTTAGGAGATACTGCTGAAACAGTTTTAAAAGACTTGCAGTTCATTATAAAAGAATTTAAAGGCATCGGTTTGTCTTTAAACTTTTCTAAATGCGAATTGTTTATAGACAAGGAGTTGCCTACTTGAATATCCTTAGTATATTTTGATTATTATATTATAATTTTTTGAAGGAAATTAAGAAAATGTAAAACTAAACTAATTTAAGAAAATTATTTTTTTAAAGTAATATAATCATGAGTCTCGATATTTGTTCCTCAATCATGTCTCACTGAACGGATTTGGGTGAAACTTTGCATTGTGCGAAACATTGTGCAACATGTTACACGGGAAAGCTTTTTATCTTCTCACGATTAATATTTTAATGAAGAAAGATTTGTGTTTTGTAAATCACACTCTCACAGAAAATCGATGTTTGAGTAGTAGCTTTACCGCTGCTATGCTTCGTTCGGTGAGTGAGAGAGCCGGAGGCCCATCTCCCTCTCCCCTCTAGGGAGGGAAAAATAAAAGGCCGGCAACGCTCCTGTGACACCCCTGGTGTTGCAGTTGTCCATGGGCAGCGGTGATCACTTCCCATCAGGTGACCCGCTTGCTGGTTTGCCGTCGTATGACATTAAAAAAACCAAACAAAATATACCAAGGACAAAAACTATTTTTTTTTTCACCTATAGAGAGTGATACATTTTCGAATTCATTCTATAGGTCAAAAAAAATATTTTACGCCAACGAAGTGGCGGGAAAACAGCTAGTAGGTATTATACCTAATACTTATCTGTAGAAAATATCACATATTCAAAGCAAAGCCGTAGTATCGCAGTGTCAGCTAGGGAGCAGGTAGGGCAATAAAAGTAGTTTGGATATGCCGGGTGTCGCGACCCGACTCTGCAAGCCATCATCCGGTAGAGCCACGAAAATCCTGCGGATATTCAGAATTCAGATTCTTCATTACATTCTTTAAATGCGAAAGTATATATATACAATATATTGAAATATAAATTGAATATATTGAAATAAAAAGTAAGGAACATTATCTAGTGTTAAAGCGGCACAAAAACTAAAAAAATATGAAATTTAAAATTAAATCGTGTCTTTTGAGCGTATTGTTTGGTCGGGTTGCACATGTCAAGATGTCGCCGATGATGGTCTTCGTAATAGACAGAAACTAGTCGGCGGATCCGATGTAATAAAACGTGAGTAAAGCCGTGTTTTCATAATGAATTTATGTCGCGTAAGTTTTAATATTATTATCGAATATAAATGCTCCATTATTTATTAGTGAAGCAATGATTTTTCTTAAGAATTCTTTTTAAGAAACAATGTACCTCCCTACCTATATTTAACTTCTCCAAAGTAACTTCAGTTAATTTTATCTATGCTTTCGACCATAACCATACTATTAATTCTGTGCCATTACGCTTTATTTCTCATTGACTTATTTTATTGATAAACAGAGCAATATGGTACATTCAACATCTAGGTGACAGGCACCACACAGATGTGTCTGTGGTGTAGGCTTTGAAATAAAAGAATACATTTCATTGTAAAATATAAAGTTGCATTCACAGAACTATGTTGCATTGCATTTCACGAACGACGTCAAATACTGTCTTTGTCATGCAAATGTCTTGGAAATCCTTATTCAGAACGACTATTACTCGTAAAGTGATACGCTGGATACTTGATAAGTATTTTCTGAAAACCTTTCTCTGAAAATGTATTTCGATTCGTTATTTCTATAAGATCTTTATATTCCATCTTTTTGGCGATTCGATAGTTATCATCCGTTTTGTTACGTCCTCAGCTTTGCTGCTGAGCGTGTGGTCCACGATTCAGATACTTTGTTAGTTTATTATATACTAGGAACCTCCCCGGCTGCGCCCGGGCATGTATTATGCCTTTAAGCCTTCCTCATGAATCATTCTATCTATTGGCGAAAACCGTATGAAAATCCGTTTAGGAGTCGCAAACAGACAGACAGATTGTTTTGTAATTATTATGTAGATTCTTTTTTTTTCTTGGTCTGTGTGATTGAAGTTGTTACTGATGGCTGGCAGTCTGACACCAACCCTCATTGGAAATAATATTGCCTTCCAGTAAAGTACCTTTCCAAATAAAAATACAGTTAAGGTTGATGTCCTTGAACCTTCTAGCCCAAGATCGATGTCCACAAATAAATTTAACGTTCGACGTATTGACGTGTATTAACATTTTTATGCCTTCGTAAACCTCCCGCGCCCGCCCCCGCCCCCGCGTCTGTCCCCGCTGGTTTTACGGCCACTCGCTAATGCGGTATCGATCCGGGATTTTGGCAGTCGGCGCCGTGCGGTGCGGGACACGTCATTCCACTCTTGCACTACTTTGAAACTACACAAATATACATAGTACGTACTACGTACAGCACACCACTGTCTGTTTTGTAGACATTACAAGTCGTAGTTTGCCTGGAATATGTTTTAATCATAATAATGTTTGAATTCCCCGCGACTTCGTCCGCTTGAATTATAGCCTTTGTCATCCGCAGATAAATAAGCTTTCATCAGCATAGGTGAAAGAATTTTGAAAATCGATCTAGTTGTTTCGGAGCCTCTTTAATGCAAACTAACAATCTAATATTGTCCCTTATAATATCATAGATAAAAGATTTGAAGAAATTATACTTTATTATAAAAAAAATAAAACCGGCCAAGTGTGAGTCAAACTCACGCAATGAGGGTTCCGTACAATATGCTTCGTGAACACACACACAATGTGCAAAAATGTTTTATCCAATTGACTAGCGCTATCTAGTGGGGTTTTAGTGAACTATTTCCCTAGGTGAACTTATTATAGTGAGTTTACCACTTTATTTTCAACTGATAGAATTCTTATTATTTTTCCTGTAATCTTCAAGCAATAAATTATATATTGTAATTTTTTCGAAATTTTAGGCCCAGTAGTTTCGGAGATCAGGGGGGGAATGGTCAAATTTTGCCTTCTTTCGTGAATAAAATCAAAAGTATTGATTTTTCCCGAACAAAAAAAAATTTTTTTGAGATCCTCATTACAAGCCCTTTCATTTGATATATAACACGGTAAGGTTTGCAAAACTTTTTTTTAACATTTTATATTTGGACCCCCTAAACTGACCCTTATTTAAAAAAAAATATATATTTACTTTGCACATCCGTGTTTGGGTCATAGGTTTACACCATCTTACTAAATTTCATTTAATTTGGTTCAGTAGATTCGGAGAAAATTGACTGTGACAGACGGACGGACGGACAGACAGACGCTCGAGTAATCCTATAAGGGTTCCGTTTTTCATTTTTTGTACGGAACCCTAAAAAGATTATATTAAAATTAAAATTTAGTCATACAACTAGCCTTTATACCAATAACATGATGTCATGACACTAGGCATGGCAACGGTTGAACTTTTTCCTGTCTTTTTAACCGTAATTAATACCCGTTTTTCGTGCGTGTTACGGGCTAACACTACTGCTAGATTACCTACTTAAAGACTTTCGGCTATTGTAAGGTACTGGATACAAATAAGGCCTGAAATGTAATAAAGCCTGCCTGAAAAATAATGGACTTGCAACAGTGTAAACGTCTTGGTTAATAAAAAGAACATACAAAATGATAATGAAAAGCTGACACCACTTCTCTACCTACTCATATATAAAAATTATATATTTATGTGAAAAAGGAAAAAAAAATGGGCTTAATAATAGCATTACAAACTGATCTCAAAATTTTGCTTTTTTCAAGCAATAATGATATTAAGTGGTTTGAAATTAAGTAGGCCTTATTTGTAGCCAGTACCTTATAACGATAACAGCCGGGACCAACGACTTAACATGCCTTCAAAACCAAGAAGTTGGAGATAACAAACGTTGGTTGTACCTAATATCCTTTGTTTAGTGCGTGATTGTATACCGTGTGGTCCCCGGCAGAGTAGAATAGGACCACTCCAAGTCTTCTCGCGGATGTCGTAAAAGGCGACTTAGGGAACATAAGCTTAACAAAGCTTTAAAATATCAAAGACACCTCTCCAACCCGTCTGGCCAGCGTGGAGAGTGTAGGCCAAATCCTCTGACTGCCCTGGCTTATATACGGCTCTGATAGTCAGAGAGGGTCGTGCTCCTGCAGTGGAGACTGAAAAAGACCTGATGATGATGATGATGTATACCAATTTATGCTTTCGCAACAGCAGCCTACATAAAAAAATCCTGTTTTCCATACAATTTTTCACGTACAGGTCATTGACCCCGTCCTTTCCGCCCACATCTCACGCCCTTCGATATAGAAGTGCAAATACACGTCTGGAGATGCCATCATTTATCATGAACGTCTGTGTCTATTGTAGTATAAATATGGGGAAATAAGAACGTATTATCATTGATATAGGGAAAATATTTACCTATTAGTGAGAGTCAAAGCAAAGAAACCTTATTGGAATCTTTAATGAGATTTTACTTCTACTTTGCAGGTTGGTACCTATATTACTACTCGGAACGATAGTACCGATCATGCTAATTACGAATTTTAACACAATCAATCTTAAATATCTTTTGGCAAATTCTGGAAACCGGATGTAAGGAACTGTATATTTATCTATGTCATGTGGTCTCAACGCCTTAATCGTACGATTTGTTCTCAGAGACTCGCATAGATGGCGCCACTCGAAACTTCACAACATTGTATCTACCGTATTAAGAGAATATAAAAACATGATTCACAAAATATATCTTATCAAAAATCAAAACAATATTTTAGGCATAATATTTTAAAATGACACCGTATATTTAGTAAGTTAGAGCCCATCACAACAACGACCCCGGGATAAACACATAGGAGTCGCCATCGCCGGATACGGCTTGGACGACATGATGATGATGATGATGATGATGAGTAAGTTAAAGGCTAACGCAGATTACCGCCATCTTGTATTGAGTAGCAAGCAACTCTCCTGCGCCATACATTCGCCTGCTTTTCGCAGGTGGTGGCATGAGGTGGGCAGTCTATTACGTTAGTATTACGAGTATATTGTCTTTGTCTATGTTCACTAATGATGTGCAACTGCACGTCCAAATACTATAAAGCAGAAAATCGCGTTATGACGACAGTCTTTATAATATGTTTTTTTATTATAAAAATATAATTGAAAGCGGTTATTATGAAGAATAAAAATAACATTGAGACTTGTAGTCATCGGCTTTTATGAGTGTGGTTTGCTTTTTCGTTTCCAGTTCATCCTAAAAATGCTTTAAGTTTAGAAAATTCCACGCAAAGATATTGTCTAGATTACAAGGCTATTATTTACCGAATATTGTTCTATATCAAGATATAGAACAATATTCGGTATACTTCGTATGCAACTGTGAGTCTCCCATTGCAACTTGTAAATTGAGGACCTCATTAGCGCAGAGGTAAACGCGCTTTTTTGCTTCCCAAGAGAATCTGGGTTTGATTCCTGGCGCGGGAAAATATCATTTCTGCTGTTCTGGACGTACCTACCCAAAGAGGGCTGGCAGGCTGGCACTTTATTTAGATTAATAGGTCTCAATCAACGACGTTGGTGTCTCGTAATCCGTGTACTAATTACTTCCATTATATTGCAACTCTATAAAATACCTTACAATGTAACTAATTTAGTGGCATTTCTGCCGGTAGAGGCGGTGGCCGCTTGATGGTGGAGGCGCGATGAGCGCGGCGGCGCTGCGGGCGGACGGCGCGGGCGACTCCACGCCCGGCTCCGACGTCGGCGAGCGCATCACGCGTCTCTTCCCCAAGTGCCGGCCCAAGAACATGCAGCACCAACACGACAGGTGAACAGAGGAGGGGAGAGATTTGTACTGAAGAGTGTAGTTATTAGAAATTGACGGCACGGGTGACTCCACGCCCGTCTACGAGTAGGCGAGCGCATCACGCGTCTCTTCCCCAAGTGCCGGCCCAAAAACATGCAGCACCAACACGACAGGTAAGCAGAGGGAGAGGTTTGTACTGAAAAGTCTAGTTATTAGAGAGACGGCACGAGCGAACCCACGCCCGGCTCCAACGTTGATGAGCGCATCATGCGTTTTTTCCCCAAGTGCCGGCCCAAGAACATGCAGCACCAACACGACAGGTGAGTAGAGGGGAGAGACTTGTGCTGAAGGGTGTCGTTATTAGAGAGACGGTACGGGTGACTCGCCCGGCTCTGATGTCGGCGAGCGTATCACGCATCTCTACACTAAATACCGCCTCAAAGACATGCAGAACCAATACGACAGGTGAGTAGTGGAGCGGAGAGACTTGTGCTGAAGGGTGTAGTTATTAGCGAAACGGTACGGGTAACTCTACACCCGGCTCTGATGTCGGCGAGCGCATCACGAGTCTCTTCCCCAAGTGCCGGCCCAAGAACATGCAGCACCAACATGACAGGTGAGCAGTTGAGGAGATTGTCTGGCTACTAAAGAATCAAAAGTGTGGCGATGCGTGTGACTCCGAGCCCGGCTCCGACGTCAGGTGAGCAGGGAAAAGGAGAATTTAGTGCTAAAGATTCTAGTTATGAGAGAGACGGCGCAGGCTACTCCATACCTGGCTCCAACGTTTGTGAGCGCATCACGTGTCTCTGCCGCAAGTGTCGGCCCCAGCACATGCATCAACCCGGTAAGCTGTGGGAGGATAGACTACGTACTAAAAAGTCTAGATATAACATAAGAGAGACGGTTTAGACGACTTCACGCTCGGAGATAAATACGTACCTGTTGGCAAATGTCATCATTGTCTATAGATTCGTTGATGACCCCGAGGCGGAAGATTTTATATGTGATCATAACTAAAAGTGTCATTGGTATTATCAGTTACACAGAGCAAGGAACGTCTTGTCGCTAGCGCCCTGCAACTCCTGCAAGGTAGCGCGCTAGCTACATTAAAATTCCTTGCTCTATGATTAAATCAGTATTTTATTATTTGTAATCAAGAACAAGGAGGATGACCTAAGAAACGATGGATCGATGGTGTCAAGGAGAATATGAACAGGAGGGGAGTGACAAAGGCTATGGTAGATGATAGATCAAGGTGGAGAGAGCTGACATACTGTGCCGACCCCACATAAAAAAGTGGGATAAGGTAAAGGAAGAAGAAAAAGAATCAAGAACAAGTCCGCCCTAATACGTGAAAGTAGTAAACACTTGATTTTAAATTAAGTGTTGATAGTAAGAAAGGAGAGCCAATAAATCTGCCAAAGGATTTACTGTTAAGGTCAGCACAGTATATCGCCTCCGGGGAGTCGGGCATGTGACAGATTTATTTCTATCCGGCTGTGTAGCTGCCGATGGCACTTTTAGTGGGAACTGAAACTTACTTTGACGTATGATTCTATTACTGCGGTGCTGCGGTGCTGATATCAATGTCGGGCCTTTTATAACAAAACAAGAATTTTTAAATTAAAGAATCGATTTTCAGTAGGTGTAGACTTGTTTACACATGTAATAGCAGTATTTTAAATTCTCGAAAATCATTCTTAATTTGTTCAGTACATTTTATATACTACAAAACAAAAAATATAAGTAGAGGACAGAGGGAGACTCCTCAGTACGAGCCTTTGCCTGCTCCGAAATTACTGGACTAATTTTCAAAATTATTTCATCTTCTGAAAGCTAATTTATCTGTGGGTGACATACACTGTAATTTACGTGGTTGAAGTGGCTAGAAAATTGGCTTGTACTTACTATATAATTCCGGAAGAAAGTTCCTTTCCATGGAAAAGTGAAAGTGAGTTTCACATACGTGTCGCACTTTTTAAAACTTAAAGCAGCGTTTACATTTTATATACTACAAAACAAAAAATATAAGTAGAGGACAGAGGGAGACTCCTCAGTACGAGCCTTTGCCTGCTCCGAAATTACTGGACTAATTTTCAAAATTATTTCATCTTCTGAAAGCTAATTTATCTGTGGGTGACATAGACTGTAATTTACGTGGTTGAAGTGGCTAGAAAATTGGCTTGTACTAACTATATATTTCCGGAAGAAAGTTCCTTTCCATGGAAAAGTGAAAGTGAGTTTCACATACGTGTCGCACTTTTTAAAACTTAAAACAGCGTTAGTGTAATGTAATTTGGATTACGACTTATTGTATAATCCTTCCCATGAATAATAAAACTTTTTAATTTTGATTTTCAGACTGAACTCCGGCCTGGAGGGGCGCGAGAACAATGTCAACAACGCGTCCTCGGACGAAGAACGGGAGAGCCAGCTCGTCATACTCAATTCCAAGGGCGGCACCTACAAACTTAGGGACTCTAGGTAAGACAAAAAATTAAGTATAAAAACTAACTTTATTGTCCCTTAAACACGGTTTAAATTGCAGAAAAGTAGAGCGAGAAGCAAAAAAAACTAAAACAAGCATTTCTTGATTGTTGGATTTTCCACTGGTATAACTTGACTCCTTAGGAGACTTAGCCTAGGTTAATCTATAGAAAAAAGCGGGATGCGTAAAGCAACATGCTAAAAAAAATACATCCTAATGAGATCTAGTACTCTATTTGCTATATTATACTTTATTTACTATATTATATAACTATATAGTTTGACTCGATATTATTTCAAGCTGATGGATGTAAATTTAGGCGTAAATTTATTTTCAGTACGGTGATTTATGCCTTTCATTTTTTCAGAATAATAGAAATAGCGGGCGGTCGCGAACTATACTCGCAGAGTCGGACGAAGGCCGTGCGAAAGTTGCGCCACAACAACACGCACAAACACAACATGAGGAACAAGGTGCGCTCGCTCAACAAAGACCCCGTGGACTATGACAACATTAGTAATGAAGTAAGTCACTGGTTATAAAATCCAGATCTAAATATGAAATAAAATAAAATAAAAAGATTACTATCAGCAGTTATTCAGTTTGCCCCTCATGAATAAAATTTGATTTTATAACCCCATACGCACCTAATTTTGGCGACGTTTGGAAACTGGTTCCAAAACTTATTATATATCACGAACACTTTTATTGTGTGATGTTTATCTATATAAGTATCCATTATAAAATATACTATCGTTAAGTTATTACCCTAAGACACAAAATCACAACTTACTGTAGGGTTAGCGTATTTATTAATTAATTTATAAATTATAACTTTCGATTTCAGATTCCACTCCACAGAATAAACAGCGAGCCTAAAAAGATGATATCGAGGCACACATCACCTACTTACACGAACGGTGATAAGGAGGGTTTAGATCCGAGAGAAAGTAGAGAGAGTATGGGGATCCCTAAAAACAGTTCGCCCATTCTGGACCCCCATAAGACGACTGATGTTAGCACCAAAAGTAGTCCTATAGCGGTTGTAGCTGATGGTGAAGTAGTGGTTTTTGATGATAATGATGATTGGAAAGGTGAGTACACATTTGTGAAATAGCCACCCGTTTTTATGAGCTTCATGGAGTTTTGATTTCTGTATTTGCACTAAAAAATTACAAGCTTGAATGTCCATGGAAACCACTCTAAAATTTTGATCAGGATATGTGAATTACAGTAAATCATAACTCCAAATCGGTGTGTTCCTGTGGAACTGGCACTTTATTATTTATAACACTTACGATATTTTTGTAATAACTTAGCACTTTATCAAAGAATAGAAAAGTTATGTAAACTAGAAGAGTTAAAATTTTGAAATATGATAAAGCACTTTGACCTATAAATACATAGGTACTAACTGAAAGATAAATGAAATACATTGCTTGTAACCTTTATCATAATGTAAGTCACTGTATATTCTGTAACTAATGTATATTTCTGATTGTTATACTTAATGACATTATTACTGTTGTGATTTCATTTGATCATTGCTTTAAACACTTCGCTTTTCTTTTACATCCACATCTTCACGCCTATTTACTCTTTTGCTTATCGGGCTTCTGTCGTCCAAATATTTCTTGTTTGTCTTTGATGCTAAACAACATAACTTTATTAAAGGCTTCTTAAATATTAAGAGGTATCGCCTCAAATTTTCGAGAGATAAGATAAGTTATGTCATCTTGAGATAATTCTCGCATCAAAGATGAAGCAATGTTCTTCACATGAAATGTTTGGACACCGCTCGCTATGTGTATCGTTTAACCTCTTTCCATCCTTCCCAATTAACCATTGTTATTCACATTTCTTTTTTCTCTTTCTTTTATTTTCAGTGATATTGAATTCTGTGTCTCTAGGTTTGAGGACGGAACCGGATGCTAGTGACGATGAGATTGATATGAGTGTAAAGAGGACTTTAGACAATATTAAAAACGGTGATAGTGATGTGCTGAACAATAAAAGTGAACTGAGCTGTGATGGAGGGAGCGATTCGTCTCCCTCAAGGGAAGATGTTAGGCTGAGTGACGCGAGTCCTTCAGGAGTTTGGTTGTCTGGTGATGAGGACAAGAACAGGGTTACTAGGGTGATAGGAGAGTTGCCTATAGCGGAGTATGAGGGCTCGCCGAGGAGATATGGAGTTGGATCGCAGAAGACTAGTACGAATAGGTCGCCACGGCCAGGATTTCCTCAGGTGTGTATGCTTTATTTCGATATAAACCTATGATGTTAAGTATTAAAATAATCACAGACTAGGCCTCACAGAACAAGTTGTCATCATAATTGATGACAAAAATAGCCTTACATGTAAATATTGAAACTATTTTCATCAACTGATTGTATAGACTGGTCTTACTTAAAATGACTTCATTAAAAAGCCGTTGAATTGAAACATAAACTTCCAAACAAAAAGGAGTATAATTTTTTTAAATGTTTTGTTTAAGTTAGCAGTTGGTAAGTTTAATTTTGATAAATCTAATCTATTCCATTGTTCCAGCTAAACAAGTATTCGAATCGAAATTTAGCTATAAGACGTATAAATATATAGATAAATTAAGTTTGTCAACTGTTTTCTTTTCGTGTGTATAAGTGGCCAACACTGGTATCTGATTTTTCAAGCTGCCTGCTCTGACAGTTTGTCAACTAATAAAGGATAAGATTATTTGCACTATTTGAGACGCTATATATTTACATAGCGCGAAGAATCGATGGCCGATGGGGCAGAAAGGTTCTTGAATGGCGACCACGTACCGGCAAGCGCAGCGTTGGACACCCACCGACCAGGTGGTCGGACGACCTAATAAAGGTCGCAGGAAGACGCTGGATGCAGGCCGCTTCCAACCGGTCATATTGGAAATCCTTGGGGGAGGCCTAAGTCCAGCAGTGGACTTCTTGCGGCTGAAATGATGATGATGATGATATTTGTTATACTATAAGTTTCCTTTTTCGTTTCCAGAGGGTAGTAACAGAGAGCAGAGACATAACGCCACCCTCAGGCTCGGCTGCCTTCGACTACCTGTATGAGTTCTCGGAGACGAGGAAGGTGCTAGAAGAGTTCTTCAAATGTCCCGCAATGGCGGGGCAGATGGCGTTGAATAGCAACGACGAGATTGTAAATTTTCAGGTAAAGTTGCAATACGTTACTTTAAAATACAGGACACAAAAATGAAAATGATTTTGTGGTCGGATTTGCTCCTGGTCAGAAACCATACCAACGGTACAAGCTAAAACATTTGAGCCTAACTTGACAGCTGCACATAGATTGCCTGCAAGGCACTATTAATAGCGATACATATGAGAAAATAAGAACATTATTTACGAAATGTATGTTATTTCAAAGTTAGGCAATATTTTTGGCATAATATTTATGAATTATATCCTAATTTTAGCAAGTATACATATTTTAATGATTGTACCATGGAGATATATGTAATACGTAAGATTGTACTCTATAGAGTCATAGACAATGCATATGTTATCCGACCTTCACCCACCTACGAAAAATGTGCACTGTCTTGACTGTCAGGCGAGGAAATGCCATACAGACAGCTGTGTCAACTTTGTTTTGATCGTTACTACGAATAAAAAGCAAGATCGTAATGGTAATAAAAATATTTAGAAACTAGAAATTATTATTTGGGCGCTTCCCCTTGAATGTGGAAGCACTGATCAGTGCTATATGAAATCGCCTAATTGTTAGGCCGAAGAACTCTGACACCAGGGTGTGCATGGTCGACTGACCATGGCCGTTGGTTAGGCGGCCGATTTTTAAAAGTTTGCTACAATAATATTATGAAATAAAGTCTTCTTATAATGTCAAATTTCCTTGATCTTGCCGCGCCTAAAAATACCTTGTGTTTTAATATATTAGGTATATGTATAAGTCCTTTAAGGCATTTTACACAGATAAATTTCCAATAGTTAATTGAAAATCTCAGCGTGCAAAATGGTACATTACAAGGTTTTTGCATTATTTTTTAAATTCCAGGACCTAGACTACGAACTGAGACGTCAAACACAAGACTGCCCATCGGAGAATGGGTTAGAAGGAGGCAGCGAGTCGGAGTGGCCGCAGGTTCCCGATACGCTGGACTCGCCACATACGACTCACAATCACACCAACTTTTTAGGACTGCAGGTATGTTAGCGTTGCCTAAGGTTGCCATCCGTCCGGGTTGCCTCGGATTTGTTCTAGTTTGTAGGCCGTCCGGGGAGCGTCTAGGTCAGTTCTTAAATAGTGTCCTAATATTCTGTGAACAAATCTGTACCTATATAATCTGAAATGTGAGGTCTTTTTATTTGTCCCAAAAAGAAAAGCGTTCATAATTATTTTTGAATACCTCACGAATAGAGGACATTATATAATTGAGATTAGTTTAATTAAAGTTGTCATTTTGCATTTTCTTTAAATTAAACGAGTAAGCCTACAATGATGTCTTTTTTTTAAAGTACGTCCTAATCAAAGCTTACATTAAAGAGACCTCTCCAACCCTGAGCAGCATGGAGAGTGTAGGCCAAATACTCTGATTGCTCTTGCTAATATATGGCTCTGGTAGTGTACTACCAGTGTATACACTGTATAGAGGGTCGTGCTCCTGCAGTGGAGCATGATAATGATTGAGACCTATGTTTCTTGGGAAAAGTTATCAGTATAGGTATGTAAGAGAATATTGTAGTTCTCATACCTGTATTTGCTCAATAAGTGCCTTTATTTCAACTCCCATAATTGTCACCTGCATTAGTAAGTGTTGCTGATTTTAAACCTAACTTCTTTTCCAGCAACAAAGATCCCGGTACGCCGAGCCAAACGTATCGGAGCTGAGCGTGGGCGGCGCGTGGAGCGGGTCGGCGTCGCCCGGCGCGCCGGGCCGGAGGGAAACCGTGCCGCGCGACCGCGTGCCGTTCGCGCTCTCTTCTGACACCAGTGACACTGGCAGCGACCTCTCGCTTATGCTTATGGAGAACGAACTATCGGAGATGAAAGGTAACGTACCGTCTTCTGCTATAGAGAAAATTGTACTTTCTGTAGATAGCAAGAGTTTGCATAGGCCCGCTGGGAAACAGCCCCTCGAGCCTGAAGGCTCACTGCGCTCACTTCTGACACCAGCGCCACTGGAAGTGGCCTCTCGCTCATGCTAAACCCTCCTCCTGTTTACGCCCGTGAAATTATTTTTGTTTTTAACCTTCGAACTATATTTTCACATTTCGTTGCTAGACATTTGCATGCTGGTTTTAAATTTAATACTATTTAATATCATTTATCTCTTTGTACCAGTTCAAATGGACACGAGCCGAGTGGTGGTGACGCACCTGCCGATCGTGGAAGACGGGCTGTCGTCGGGGCACGCCTCCGACAACGACAACAACAACCAGATGCTGTCGGTACAGGTACTTATCTTGACGCTAAGTATACAACGTGTTAATGAAAAAGCGCAATATCTCAGACACCCCAACTTATTTTAATTATAAAATAATTATATTATTAATTAGATTTATTTTTTACGGATTATTTATAAAAATATCAGTTTTTTTTTGTTTTCTTGTGTTTGTTGCGAATTAAATGGGGTACGTAAAGTCTGGTATGGTGATTAAGCGCGATATGATAGAGCTAAGTAATGATCATCATCAGGCTCTGGAGGCGCATATCTCCAAGCAAATGAATTATGATAATACTTATTTGGTAATTTTGGTATAAAATTGAGGATAAAATCAATTCATCTCATCTTAATCTCTGTACGTTCTTATACGACTTAAAAAAAATGATAATAAATACTTTTAAAAAATGTTATGCCCTTGCTGTTACCCAATATATTATTTGTCAATGGCTCTTTCAGTACGAATTACTACGATTTTTAAAAATTATATGTCCATCGATCATTGAAACGTATTAAAATATCACCGAATACTGTTCCAGAACCACACGTCGGTCATAATAGAGGAGATAGTGGAAAACGGAACGAACACAGACCCTCTAGTACTAACTGATGCCGACTTACATTCTTTGGATCCATTGGGTAAGTAATAAGCAGGATCCTATTTATTAAAAAAAAAAAGAAATTATTTGAAAGGCTTAGGTCGCGCCAAACTTTATTACGGATCAGATATTAACTGCGAGCTGCGGAGTGTGCGCCCCGCCTCCCCGCGCGTGCCCCGCTGAACCTAATATTGTGTACTACGCATCGACGCGCGCGATGTTCTGAGGCGCAATAAAGTTTGGCGTGAGCTGTATATTTTGTCTACGACTTTCAATGTTATGGCGGAACTCGAAATAGCTACTGAAGTTTTTATAGAAATAGTTAGTATCAATAAATTTTCAATAGCGATAATTACTGAAAATTATGAGAAAATTTTAAAAGTTGTTTTAAGCTTGTAAGCAGTGTAAGCAGATAAAGCCGCGGGCGTAAACTAGTTTTTTTCCATATATTAAGCCGAGAGACTAAGATCATAATTTTGATAAGGAGGTGAACATTAGAGTTACGATCACACAATCCTTGTACTTAAAAAGAGCGTCTGTTCACAATCGCTCTGAAAAAGATCTGGATGAAGTCAAAAATGTCGACTTATTTTGCTATGTTTTCTGTTAGTATTCCACTTTTTGATCAAAATTCAAAACGTTTATTCAGAAAATAGGCCCTTGCAGGCAGTTTTTCAGGTCAAATTATATTTAACAATATCTTATTAAGTATTATGTATTTTAGTACCTAATTAATGAATAAAAGCTACAGACTTCTAGCGTTTCGGAACCGACCACTGCAGAGAAGAAACGCCGAAAGAAACATATTTTAACAGTATTGGTCTCCTACTCGCCTGAAGGGCTGTGTATGATTGGATATTTTTTACTTCTCATTATATTTTTCTCACCAAGTTATTGATTTGTATTCCAGCATGCGGTGAGGTGCCGCCCCCGCCACCGGCGCCGGCGCCGCACCGGCCGGCGTCGCCGGGCGCGCCGCACGCCACGCCCGCGCCGCACGCGCCTCACGCCGCGCACCCGCACGCGCTGCCCGCGCCACACTCGCCGCACTCGCCGCACTCCGCGCACACCCCGCACCATCACCACGCGCCGCATCTTGAAGACGTCTATCCGCCCAGGTAAAATCTACCCTTCAGTCACGTTTTTCGACGTCATTAGACCAAGGACCTTATATATTGGTAGAAGGATCCATAGTAACTTTAGGCATAGAATGAGACCGAAATACTACAGATGCGTAATATGTGCGAACGGGACACCAACCTGTAGCACACAGCCGAAACCACGAACACACCACGAATGCGGAACGGAAGCGTTCTGGAACGAAACATTGGCGAAACTGCGAAACGCTGTTTCAGTTTCAAATTTTTCGTTTCAATTTCGTTCCGCTTGCGGTATGAGACGACCAATCAAAATCATACTAGACAGCCTTTCACGGTTTCGCCAATGTTTTGTTCCGGAACACTTCCGTTCCGCAATCTGCCGATAGCGCCTTTGGCGCGCCCCGACACTTCTTTTGGCGGCTGCCGGCGCCGTCTTGTCAAAACGCGCAAACCATTCGAACAGACAGACTATAAACATGTATGGAATAGAAATTGTTCATACGGTACTCGTGAGTAGTTTCGAAAATTCGAGTATGCATAGTTATTGATAGAGTATTTTCATGGTTCCGCAGCTGAATGTCATCCAGCATTTGCAGATAAACTTATTCGCGATACTTTAGAGGAATATGGATAGCTAACTGAACCTTCTTTAAAACCGGTAAAATTGAGTTAGTTACTTCAAAAATTTGGGGTTTATAAATAAGTAATGACTACAAAAATATTAAAAACTAGCAATACCGTGACTTCGTTGGCATAAACTATAGCCTATGCCACTCGCAGAAAAATTAGCTTTTTATAGGTGAAAGAATTTTAAAATATCATTGCAAACAAACAATCAAATATTTTCTCTTTACAATCGTATCTCCCAACTAATATTATAAATGCGAAAGTGAGTTTATTTTTTTGTTACGCTTTCACGCCGTATCTACTGAACCGACCATTATGAAATTTTGCATATACATAGGTTAGAGTACTGAGAAGGACATAAGCTATATATCACGCGGGCGAAGCCGCGAGTAACAGCTAGTAACTAGAAAGTTTAGTAACAATGAATATGTTTTCTGTGTAGGAAAAGGCCATCTTCAGCGCAAAGTGCAGATTCAGTGGAA
This sequence comes from Rhodophaea formosa, assembly GCA_963082605.1. NCBI lineage: Eukaryota > Metazoa > Arthropoda > Insecta > Lepidoptera > Pyralidae > Rhodophaea > Rhodophaea formosa. Next base: position 22,728,029 of record OY720204.1, read on the forward strand.
CTCAAACCAACCAGCGGCGATGAAGGTAATGATGCTTCAGACTAGATACAATAAAGACAATTTTTAAACCACGCTCTACAGATTCTGCAGGAATAATTTGCTAACTTTTGACAGCTACGGTAGGCTACGGTGTAAAACGCTTTGATGGTCACTTCAACATCCATTACGGTTTATATGTATAAGTACCTATATCTAAAAAACAAAATAGTAATAGACAAAAGTCTTCGAACAGTAAGTGTTGCCAGTGATGACATATGTCGAGACGTGGTCGTTCACAATGGGACTCATTAGAAGGCTCAGAGTTACTCAACGGGCAATGAAGCGAGCTATGCTGGGAGTCACTGCGCGATAAAATCAGAAATAAGGACATCCGCAGAAGAACCAAGGTAACAGACATAGCTCGCAAGGTTGCACGTTTGAAGTGGCAATGGGTCGGACATATAGCTCGGAGGACGGATGGCCGTTGGGGCATTAAAGTCAATGACCCCCGATCAGGTGGACGGACGGCCTCATTAGGGTTGCCGAGAGTCAGTGGACTAAGCATGCACAAGATCGCAATTTGTGCCAATCTATGGGAAGGGCTATGCAGCAGTGGACGTCCCTGGCTGATAGATAGAAAAAAAATAATATTAAATCATACGAAAGCCGTGATGGACTTGGAACTGACCATCAAAGCGTTGTACACCGTACGGCCTGCTGATCATCGCTCGCAATGCAAGCGAGGACTTGGGTCCCTATTTTAGTTTTGTCGTACTATAGTTTATCAGTCAATCAATGTCACTTATTTATGTATGTATGTTTATTTGTTGCCTTGAAAACTACCTTTACTCAGATTTTGATTCCTACATTGTTTTCAGACGAAGCGGACACAGATTTAGAAACGGACAGACTGTTGGGGCAGCAACGAACAGATGACCAGGGCTTCTTTGACGAAAAGGTGAGTAGTAGTATCTACAGCATGTGATCGTCTTAGATTATATAAATAAATAAATAATAATAAATATATATGGGACATATCACACAAATTGAGCTAGCCCCACAGTAAGTTGTGAACTTGTGACGCAGGATACTAACTCAACAATACTACATTTTATGACATATACTTATATAGATAAACATCCAAGACCCAGGTCATTCTGAAAAAGATCGTTTTCTATCATGACCTGATCGGGGATCGTACCCAAGACCCCCGTGTCGCAGGCTGGCGTGTTGACCGCTGCGCCAAGGAGCTCGTCAAAGCTAGTCAAGTCAAGCCTAGATAGACTCTATTAGCCTAAAAGCATAGAAAAATATTGTTTCCAGCTTAAACTATAATGCAAACATATGGCTATCGATTTGATGGCGTAAGTTAAAGGTCACGCACATAAGCTTTAAAAGAATTGTACAGAATCCTCATTGTTTGACACACTTTTTTTTCACATTGAGTTTGAAACAAATGCATGATGGAGTCTAAAGAGGATGTAGTCAGAGGTGATTTTCCCTCCATGAGGTCCCGTAGTTCAGATAAAAATACACTGAGAACACAAGTGAGCAAAGTACGGACTCGAACCGAGGGAAAGGAAAAATAAAGAAGAAATAAATGAAAACATTGAATATATTTTGCAGTGAAAAAAGGATAACCTTTATACTTACTTACTGCAATGGCGCAGCGACCCAAAGTGGGTCTAGGCCTCCGACACTAGAAGGCGCCATATCTTGCGGTCATGTGCCAGCCTTTGCCAGTCGCATACTCCGAGGCTCTGTAGGTCCTTCATGATCTCGTCACACCAGCGGTACCTAGGACGGCCGACCGGTCGACGGCCATTCGGTCTACCCGAGTAAGCTCTCTTTACAGCTCGATCCTCTCCCATTCTCTCCACGTGTCCAAATTATTGCGCAGGAAAACCAACCTTTATACGTTATTTTAATAAAATCACAAGTTTTCCTAGTAGGTTTTTTTTTAAATACGATTTAATAACTTTGTTGTTTCTTAGTTATTATTAATCAATTACGTATTACTAAACAACGCATGGTAGTTGTTCTGAAGTTAAAAAGCATAACGACAATAGTATTTAAAATTCCATTAATTTCCGTCTAATTGACATTAATATCCATAATTAACGCCTGGCCTGCACCAGTTATGAGATCAACACAATACGTGCAATAATCAACGTTGAGTCAGTACTAACGCTGCGCTGACGCAATCATCAGCTGCTTACGTTGTAATAAACAATTTAGTAGCAGCTGAGACAGCCATCATCCAATATAAGGTGATCTGCCCGTACAAACATTTTCTATACCATCGTGAGGTCTTATTATATTGGTAATATAAGAAAGAAAAAACCAGTATAAGTTGGTCTCCCTGCGTGAACTTGTTAAATGACGCTGCAAAGGCAAGTAATATTGGTTTGATAAACGTTAAGACGCGTGGTGCCGAGGCGACCTTGCTCTCCTATTATGCTGTTCTTGCCAAAGAATATTCGTGCGATTTGTTGTTAGTTTTATACCTGTTTATTTTACTGCTCACAGAGACAGTTTGCTTACTCAACAAAATCTAGAATAACCCGTATAACAGCCGTTTTTGAGATACACGCTAACATTACATTCAAATGATGAATGCATTTTCCAAGAAAATAAGATAATAAACTCGTGTTTGTAGTATGGTTTGTAGTTATAAGCTACGACGGCAACATTTATTATTCAAATACCTGTTACGCAGGTTGATTGAGCAAGTGTTTCTGTAACGGAAACAATCGATAAACCTCAGTTCTATTTCCATCAACTGCATTCACTACTTGTCTGTCGAAGTAAGCGACGTTGCCCAAGAGTCATGACTTATTAAAAAATAGGTATATATTTACTAAAATGAAGTAAAAAATAATTATGACATTGAAGTCAACTTGTATTTTTGTGTATGTGTCATATACCTATTTTGCCACAGCAATAAGTATCGGTATTAAAAACAAAAGATAAAAAATATCAATACCTCTACGTTTTAATCTTTGACGAGTGTTTACACGGCAAACGCAACTGGCCAGTACTAGTACAACGCCGCAGCCGTTGACATGTGTGTGTGTTTACCTTGCGATATCAGCACCGAATGGGAAATGACCAAATGTACTGATAACACTTAGAATAACTTTAGTTGAAGGAATAACGTGCAGATTTTGCAATAAACTTGATGTAAAAATGAGCGAGGAGGAAAGAAAACCGTGTTTAAATGAAAAAAGTGAAATAGAAAACGTTTCGGAAAATTGCGATGAAAAACTACCGTGTCTTAATGAAAATACGGAAGAAGCAAATACTAGTGTGGACGTAACAAATGACTTAGAAAGTGAAGTGTCGGAAAAATGTGAAGATAATAAAACGTCAAATGAAAATGGAAAGGAAAATATTGGTGACGTAAATAGGGTTGAAATTAGGTGTATAGACGAAAACGGTGAAGTAATTGTGGAAAACGGGTATTCTAAAGAGGAAGTGACTGAAAGTGTGAGTGAGTTATGCGAGTCAGTAGTTGATGAAGTGGAAAATGTGAATACAGAGGAAAAGGAAAGTGCATGTGGTTGTGAGGAAAGTGATGTGGCCGAGGAAAATGGAGAGGAAAAGGTTTGTTTATTCGCTTGATGTGTACACTAGAATAAAATCTCAGATTGTTATATGTGAAGGATTTTTTATAATTGTGGTATTCATAGGGTATATATCCAATTACATGGTTTTTAAATAGCATTACAATGCTCGGTATATTATTAAAATTGTAAATATGTGATGAAAAAGAATTCGCCACAGGTAGGATTCGAACCCACAGCTCTTAGGTATATCCACTTATTTGCCTCATATTAAATTGAGATGTAGACTTAACAAATTGTTCGCCACTGACCCATCATAACACTAGAATTTTTAGTAATAATTTATCTTTCTTATTCTCCTTTAAAAAAATTATAAAAAATAACAATTAAACCTATTTTAGTTTAAATAATGTTTTGTCCATGTCTCTCAAATTTTAGGCATAGGAGGACGAAATCACCACTGATATTAGAAATGCGAAAGTGAGTTTGTTTGTTTGTTACGCTTTCACGCCCTATGTACTGAACTGATCATCATGAAATTTTGCATACACACAGGGTACTGGTAAGGACAGGCTATATACATATAACGCGGGCGAAGCCGCGGGTAACAGCTAGTAAAACATATTTTTACTTACAAACACCTATATGTTTGTAAGTAAAAAAAATGCAAGTGTTTACAAACACGTACGTTAAGTGTTTGTAAATTTTTATGAATAAGTGGAAACTATTTTCTAAAACCTTCGAAGATATGAGAAAAAAGCAAGACCATATTATTTGACCCATACCATTCGATTATCTAAAATACTTATGCAATATAACCCGTGTAGTAGACAGAACAATGACCTTTGCCAACTCATACTAGACCACCTTGACAAACTTCACTGTGTTTATTTACTATTGAAGTAGGTCACGAAACCTACACTTTCCTATGCTAATCTTGTGGATTTGTATTTTTATTGTTTTATAATCAATGAGACTCGTAATCCCGTTCATAAAGATTAAATGGACTTTTATTTTACTACTAAAACGAAACTGTATAAGGTGAATTTGTATCCATTCGATTTTTTATTTAACAATTAATATTGATGAAGACTGTCGGATGGGTAAAGAAAAGAGACCTACCTACTTTCAGTAAATTCAATAGAGAGGTATGTGTAAATAATTCTTCTCATAAAATCTGTGCATAAAATATATCGAGTCGAAAATGGTGGTAAACCATAAATATTTACAAAAATGCTTCTTAAAAACCCAATACTGAAAGTTTATCATTCACCGAATTTCCCTATATTTATAGTTTACCTTATAATTACGTTATTTTCCCTGACGTCCGCTTAAATTATAGCCCATGAGCCACTGTTAATATCATATCTACTATAATAAACAAATCTATAAGTGAAAGAGTTTTGTAAAATCTGTCCAGTAATTTCGGAGCGTATTCAATGCAAACAAACAATAATAATATTAGACAACCAACGTTGTGGTTCTTTTCACATTATACTGAGAGAAGACGCATTTAAATATGAACACAAATATTATGTGCATTTTTTAAATTTATGTTATACCTGAGAACCTAAGTACTTGTTTTCTGCGTTTGTGACATTTTAATAAAATATTGCTTTCTTTAGAAAAACACACAAAAATTTCCTCTTTATAATATGAGTAGGTATTAATGATAGCTAGTGTAGTAACTGAAAAAAAGGGGAGCTGTAAAATCTATCTTAATAATAAAATAAAAAGTCCCGATATTTTTATCTTCTGTGTTTATTGAATCGGAAATTAGGACATAATAAATTCTGAATGTTTCTCTTTAGGGATGGCGCAAACCGAAATCCCGGACGGTGATGCCGGCCGGCAGCGTGACGGGAGCGGCGCGGTCCCCACACGCGCACGAACCGGGCGACAACCGGGACGACGACGGTCTACACAACGGCAAGGTGTGTGTGTGACTGCTTTTTCTTATATTTTTTGGGTTCCGTACTACCAGTAGCAAAAGGAACCCTATACGATCACTCCTGTGTAAATTATCATCAAAGCCGAAATTTGGTGTACTTAGTTCGTCGCGAACATATATTAAAAAATCTCTTAAACTAACAAACCGATTTTGATGCCCATTGAACTTGAAAATTGTTCTAGTAGTAGGAACATGCGTTTTAAATTTCATCGTATTTGGAGCAACGGTTCTAGAGTTATCGTAGAACAAACATATCACAAATATACGAAAAATGTGTTCTCGCTCGCCCCATATTGGTTTAAAGACCTTGCTCGCTCGGTCAGTTATAGATTTTTTTAACTGACCACGAGCCTTTGCAATTTCACCGGGTGTTTCTTTTTCTTGCTAGTTAGGTACTACAATGTTCAAATAACCGTTTGTAAGGGCGCAATAAATTATAACGGCGGGCGCAGAGCAGTAGTTTTTTCTTATAGTTAAGTGTAATGTGCCCGCCTGTCTGCCAGCCTGTCCAGGGATCAAAAAGGAAATATTTAACGATCTCTTATTCTTAGAAAATCTAAATGTTTAATTAAACTCATTTTGACATGACCTAATAAACATTTTTTTATTGAAATATAATAAGGCCGAGAGTTATATTGGCAAATAAAATCGGAAATCGGGTTAATGCGAGGTAATTCAGTTTCGTACTTGCTAAATGGTATTTGTATTTATTAAAAAAGTTATTTCCAGTATATTTCCAATCTACAATATGTAATTCCAATCGGAAAAATTGAGTGAGGGTGGTGCGACAGAGACATTTTAAGTTGTGTTAGATACGTACAAGTATTTTTGTGAACTACTACATGATATTGTAAACGTTAAAAAATTGATCTGTTTGTGATCTAAAGTTAGTCATGTGTGAAAGAAAACCGATTGCTAATCGTGTATTTCGTGTGTGTATAAATAGTTTCTAACTTCTTCGTCAGTTGTTTTAATACGTCACTAGATGGCGCTGAACGAAGTTACAACGCGCTATGAGAGTTTTTTTGCTATTTGGTTGGGTCAGCTTGGCATCATTACATAGTCATCTCTGGTTTCCCTTCAAAACGCATAAATCTTTCGCCTTTTACTAAAGATTTCCGTGGAGGGGAACACTCAAATGAGTCTTTTGTATTTTTGACGACTTCGCTTCGGCGAAGTCTTATTTGAATCATCATCTTGTATATGATTACTATTAGAATAAATCATGTTATTTTGACCATAAATTATTTCATTCAAATCCATAAGCATAAAATAATAATGAAAAAAACTGAAGAGCGTTTTCAGATTTAGCCAGTACATAGTACACTAAAAATATGTTATAATCCTACTGCCATACTCCTACCGTAGTCAGGTGTTAAGTCATTGAATTAATTGAAAATAATAAAAAATTTCATTGCAACCATGGTTTTTTATATAATTTTGTATTATATTTTATTTTTTATATAGATTTTATTAAAACTATACTTACTAAGTTTAAAAAAAATAATAATAATAAATATACAGTAGCTTCACTAAGTGATTTCTTCTTTTGCTTTCAGGACAAAGATGGGAAAAAGAAAAGTAAAAACAAAGAAGGTTAGTATCAGAATTTTTGACATTCTTTCTTCCTACCTTTAACGATACTTAAAGTTCTTTTCACTAACATTACTATTCCTTTGTCCGAATGCTGCCCTTGGATATAATTTTTGTTTTGGTAAGTGTTGCTTGCCATGTTATTTTGTCCATGTCCCCCACGTTTTATCCCACTGAATAATGCACATAATTTAAGTTTGTTTTATCGTTTCTCCTCTTTTTATTAAATAAATAAAATAACATCATACAAGAGGGATGTCTGTCCAATATCTTACATAATATTAGAATTACAATACTTAAATAGTAGGTGTGCATTGTATCTTACACACATATGTCCGTATATATTTATTTATTTATATACATATATGACATTTGCCGTGAAAAAGAGTCAACTGTAACCACGTGTTAATGAAAAAGCGTAGATCCTGAAATTAGTTTGTTTACAGTCGACTGTAGAATCAATTCCACATTTAAAAAATAGGGGTCAAATTGTCCAACTAATACAAGAAAACGAAAACAAGCTAAGGTAGCTTAGTAAGTAATCGCGAAAATGATATTTAATTATTTATATAATTCTTTTATAATAATATTAAAGTTGGGATTTCTGAGGATTCGCGCCTTTTTATTAACACATAGTATAAATAAAGCAAGAAACTTAAACTGAACTCTAAAAACTGAATTCCCAATAAATATTCTTATTTGCTTGCTCGCAGACGCGGCCCGTAAAGTTCTCATTGAAGGAGTATTGTTCCGCGCCCGCTATCTCGGTTCGACGCAGCTGGCGTGCGAGGGGCAGCCCACCAAAGCCACGAGGATGCTGCAAGCCGAGGAGGCGGTCTCCAGGATCAAGGTGCGATAGAGTTAAGAGTTGCGTAGACACGGCTTGGATTAAAAATATACGGCGGCGCTCAAGGGTAGAAGTTAAAACTTGAACAATTACTTGTAGTTTTTGAATCGTTAGGAAATATTATATTTTGTGGTAAATACTTTTATAAATACAAAGGTGTCGGTTTTTTGGTAACGGTGTCGCGAGTTTAATGGTCTTTTCCCATCTCAAAAATGCCCAACGCGGCTTTGTCACTTTAAAAATATTGGCAAGTGACTTTTTTGAGGTGGAGTACATTTATTTTTAGCATATATCAAGAACCATTACATCATTAAGGGCCACACTAGGCACTGAAGCGACGCCAATCATTTTATTCCTAATACTTTACAAATAGAATGAAATTCAAGAATGTTAGTCATATAAGCATTAGTAAATAACCTGAAGTATTTTAGGAATCATGTTTTAATCTTATGAGAATCAGTAATTTAGAGTATAACTGATTACCGCCTAAAATGGCTGTTTTTTGGCCGTTATTTATAAAGTATTAGGAATAAAACTATTGGCGTCGCTAGTGTGCCTAGTGTGGGCCCTTAAGGTATTAGTTACGGCATAAATAATAAATTATTACAATTTCAGTAGAAATGGTGAATCTACTTTACAAAAGAATTTCTGTAATTCAGATCGAGTTCAGTCAAAGAAGTGTGGAGCCGGCATCGGCACGCCAATGTTTTTGAAAAAATCTTGCCTCTGCTACCAACACACTTAGTTCATAAAATGTGACTTGACTGTTTTGTGATGGTTCATGATAGAAATTTCAAACCGAGTAACTTCAATAATTTTGTCGACTATTATAGTAAAATAGTTTGATATATGGAAATATTAATATCTAAATAAGTTATTCATATAAGGATATACTTACTAAGTAGATATTTTATAAATAATTTACTTTAATAATTTTCAATAATCTCATATCGTTTTATATATACACGCATTCTCATATAATGATACACATAGTCAGGCAATCCAATTTGCCCGTGTGAATCGGTGATATGTTGTCTTTTGTAGATGTTTACGACGAGCATGAAATTACTGTCCTGTCTATCGCCTCTTATATCTATGCGTTCCACGAAAGTGCACGCGCAATCTTCTATCACATTTATTAAATTATTTATCTTTTAATATTATTGAATTTTATCTTGTATTGTACAGTGTTGCTCCTTTTTCACACAATTAGCACAAATTTTTTTGTAAAAAATAATGTTTTTTACTGTAAATATTGAAAATTGGTCTACTTGCCCATCACGTTCGCCAAAGATGACAGAAAAAGTTGCAATTCATCAAATATTCACTTCTAAAACTTCTATCTTTTATAATTATTATCTAATTAGACAGATTGCAATAAGCACTTCTTCAAACACGCTCACAATCTTCTTTCGACACACATTCATCTGTATATATGTAATTTCATGCTCATTAGTATAGTATTTTGAGAATGCTAGTGGGAAATCCCATTTGCCCTTATAAATCCTTACTGGTGTGTACCATAGACTAGTGTCGTGAAACTTGCCCTGTGAATGTTTTGAAATTTGAATTAACCTACGTGTGGCCAGTCCACCTGTCCGCCAAACCGTTTTTGCTCTTATTGACTTGGCACTAGAGTATTTTTTTCAGTGTGCTCCTCACCCCGACCAAACCCAGGAAGATTGGTCCCGTACTGGCCGGCTAGCCTCCTCTGGATATGTTTGTCTCTGTCGCTTACTATTCCGCTTTTTGCTATGCTTTTTATTTTCTTTTTTTACAATTTTGAAGGTAAGGTTGTTTAGTAGGCGGTTCAGTAATGCTTGAGCTCGCGCTCGCGCCACGTTCTATTTTTGAAAAACATAAACGAGACAAATTCGGATATGTTTTTCATAAAAAGCATTAGTAGGCAGTATCAGCGATTGCTATATGGCCAGCATGATCATTTTTCAAAATGTATCAAATCAAGGAAACTTTCTTTCGTTTGAATTTTAAATTTTAAACTTATCATAAATTAAATTTTTAAATCGAACGAATGAAAGTAAAGATGATCATTCAGTTAAATGAATGAATAAGTGAAGCAAAAATATTTCACTTGTACTGAATAAACTATAAGTATTAAGTTTTAAACTGGCCGTTTTAACCGCACTTTTCCACATTCGCACGTTTAGCATGAAACATGACCCGATTCACACCGGCTGGGGCCTTACGCGTCACAACAACGGCACGACATGCGATTGCTTATGCCTTCGCACTATGACTATGGACCTCTTTTGCTATTTAAATTCCGAATTTGATCTCGCTGATATCTTACCAGCCAGCAACAATTTAGTTGCGACAAGCTGTGTCAGTGTGCATCTTTTTAGAGTAATTTGAATAGTTAACTGAGGAGTCATATTGAATCCTATTCTAATACTGTTAAGGTTAATTTTCTGTTAGGTCTGCTTTCATACTAACAACGACGGATGCTCGCTCGCTTCTCACATCATTGAATTGTGTGTTGTATTCGACTTGTTTTGCTTGCTTTTGCGCTGAAGTCGGGATGCTTTTTGAGACACGCTACTATGAGTCCAGTTTTGGGATGTATGTTTTGGGTATAATAAGCAAGCATTGGCCATCGTAAAATTGCGATAATATTTTAATCTAAAAACGTATATGATAATCAAGTATCATCAACATTTTTTTATTCTTATCCAAATCATTAAGTATATTTTACTATGTTGTTATATGAAAATTAGTGATAGGCGAACCAATCTTCTGGTTTTGTGGGATCACAAAGTTATTCAAAATTTATTTCTAGTCAACATAATACAGAATGGGGGATGAAAAATTATTTAATTAACCTATTAAACTTTCTTCTGTGTATAGTTCGTAACGTTCTACGTCTTAGATGAGTGTATATCATTCTGGTATAACGATACAAATATTGTACATGATATTTGGAAAAACAAATTAATTACCACTTAATATAGAAACATTGCAAAAGTTCAAAGCTTGGTGTTAACACGCACTGTCCAGAATTTGTTTTTATAATGGTTCGTAGATGGCGATATGGGTTAGTCTGATTTCGTCACAAATAGTTTTTCACCTTGTTATAAGAAATAAAAGCAATATTAACAAACTAAATCTGTAATATTCAATTTAAAGCTTTGAATTTAAAGAAGCTTAGACTAACGCAATTTACCTCAAGAGAAGATTGAGTCAAACAAAAAGATGGTAGCAAAAGCAAAGGCACAGTCGCCGATAGTGGAACCCAGCTTTGATGGGCTGAAATCGTATCAAGTATTACAAGAGTAAAAAAAAAAAGAAAACGTATAGCTAAATATTGTTTACGGCCAAAGCGAAACAAATCGATTACGACAATGTGAGAGCGAGTGTTCGTTCGAGGAGGTTAGCCGGTGTATCCCGCAGTGGGGGTGCGATGGGCCGTACTCCGGCGTGTACGCCGCCCCGGCGGCCGTGTTCCGCCTCTCCTTCCTGGGCTCGGTCGAGGTCGAAGAGGACTCCCGCCGGCGCAAGAAGCGACTCAAAAAGAACATGGTGGAGGAGGCCGTCACTAAGATCAAGGTTGTTTGGCTGACAGTGACAGCTGTCATTTGTCTGTGATATCTTGAAAATAAAAAGTTAGGTTGGCTAGGATTTATCAATATAGTAAGCGTCTTCTCCTTAGTACCCTTGATATACGATATTTACCTTGATTTCTTATCATAGAGAGCATAATTCTGTGACAAGATTGTTGGCTTGAAAAGAGACGGAAATGCTGCGGGTTGGTATCCCGCTCGCACATATGTAACTGTATATGATACATACGTACATAAATCTATGGTTTTTATACAACTGCATATGTGTGAGCGGGACACAAACCTGAAGTACTTCCGTTACTTTTTATACCAAAAGTTACTATGGGTACTCAGTCCTTCTAATAATATATAAGGTCTTTGGCTAGTACTGCAATCACTGCCAAAAAACTGCCCTAGGGCATTATGCCTGCATTAGGGCATACCCTAATATTCATAGAGGCAGTTTATACAGGCAGGAAAACGCATCACTTTTAGTTTGAATTTTTGGCCCCCAATTATTATGCATCAAAATGCACTTGGAGCTTGCACATATTACCTACAAATGTGATTACTTTATTATTAAATGCACTACAATAACATCGTTACTGTGGATGTAGTATGGTTAATTATATTGAAATAACATAATGACCTAAAGATTTTTTTATATTTAAGAGATTTTTTGTTTCGCGTAGCATGTAAAAAAATTGTAACTAATTGAAATTGTATTTCCATTTTGCTACCTCGGGCTATGATCAGGCTTTGGTAAGTTCTAAAACATACGTAGAAAACACTGAGCTTGCCCGAAACATTATAGACAGGTTGGTTTTGCACCACCTACAATATTTAAATATTGGTATACGGCTCAGTTAGGCGTGAAACTATCAGAAAAGGCGAACGGCGAACGCACGGCGCATTTTAAGCCTTATTGTCATACTGAAAACGACTAATATCGCAAGAAAAATTGACGCTTCCACTGCCCGCACGTGGCATCATGCGGAATTTTTTTTTTTTGCGATTCTGGTCTATTTCAGTGTGACAATTAGGCTTTAATCCTGTCACAATGTTCCATGTCTCCACGTGCCTTATCTTTAAGTTTTACGCCTACGAGAAAACAAAAACGAAAAAGAAAATAAAAATTTGATCACAGAAATTCACCGACCGGCAGATCGATTTTTGTTTTAACAATTTTTCAATCAATTAGTGATCCTGATTCCAAGATCCTGAAACCAACTTGTATTGAACTAATAATATTAAAACTTACGCGAGATAAATTCATTATGAAAACACGGCTTTGCTCACGTTTTGTTACTAACTAGTCGGCAGATCCGACGTAATAAAACATGAGTAAATCCGTGTTTTCATAATAAATTGTATTGAACTATGTAATTTTTTGACACGTTTTCCCATCCTATTGTTGTGCCGTGTTTATTGTATTTGGTACATACTAACTTCTCACACACACGCGTAGCATTTTCAAGACTACTCGTATATTCCGTTTCATTCATAAGCAAATACATTATCACCAAAAAAGCGGCAACATTATCATCTAAAAAAGGTTTATTATCATTAATGATTGAACCTCAGTGCTGATTATATTTCTAGTTCCTTGCTTAAGTAGAAAGCCGGCCTAAAACACAACACCTACTCATTACATATCGAACTTTTAACTGGGATTATACATACAACGTAAATTTAAAGCCCTTTATAGTCCTTTACAATTATTATAATATGTTCGAAGAATAAAATTATTAAAAAATATTTATTACTTTGCTCACAGGCACCCGAGGGCGAAAACCAACCTAGCACAGAGGTGGACCTATTCATATCGACTGAGAAAATAATGGTTCTAAACACGGAACTGAAAGAAATCATGATGGACCACGCACTAAGGACTATATCATACATAGCTGATATTGGGGACTTGGTGGTGCTAATGGCGCGAAGAAGATTCGTGCCGCATGAAAACGACTCCGATCAGCCGAAACTAAACCGTACGCCGAAGATGATATGCCACGTTTTTGAAAGCGAGGAGGTGAGTGTTAAGTCCTCGGCCTTTGATAGATGAGGGTAGCATAGTTTGCTTCATGCGCCGTTTTCTGTGCCCGTGACTATTAAATAAAAACTATTGGTTCCATGGTAATGTAACTAAACTAAAAATGTATTCATATATTATAAATATAAAAATACTCATGATGGTAAAAAATTACGTGGACCTGCTTGTGATTAAGTAATAAAACGAAATAATTAAATTTTATTAACGAGTATAAGCACGCAATATAATGTAAAATTAAAACATACTCAAGCATATTACTGCGAGTAATTTCATTCATTCTACTAGTCTTGTAGGAACTTATCTCTTATTTACTTTTACTCAATTCATTACTAATTATCTTTATGTGTAGATAATGTAAATAGGTTGCTCAGATAATTAAAGCAAGATCTGTATGGAATATTAAATAGTAGGTTTCTATTACAAATGATTTTAATTTCAAGAACATTGAAGAATTTTTAAACGTATTTTTGTTTATAATTATTTAGTAAGTAGTAAAAACTTATAAGAAACTAAACCTAGCCATATGCTTATTAAAATAGGATTTACATTTCATTTGATTACTACTACTATTAATTAATTTAATACACATGTGTTTAATTCCCTCTGCGGACTGTATATATTTATTTTCTTATACTTTCTACTAAATTAAAACGTATTTATAGAACTTATTCACATTTATTTTACATCTTTTTCTACTGACAATTGACAAATGACACAATAGTTTCTTTCTTCTTCATATCAAACCTCATAAGGTTTTAATACACTTAAACATACTGCCCACCAAAGGGCACTATTTGCCCTTTCCTATAGTAAGTCAATTAACTACAACCTCACATCAATACAATTGTAGCTATTGGTAAAACATAAATATCTTGGTATAACATATCCATCATTGAAAATAATAAAATATACTAAAACACATATTTTAAAAATAACAAAATATACTTAAGTTATTAACTTGAAACTCGTGAACTATAAAAATTAGATTCGGCATAGTGCTCTGTAAATAGTTTGCATTGCAGACTACAAGATTTTGTTGAAGTTCGAGAGTTGTTTACTCTCTTACACTTAAACTTCATATCATTTAGTTTTATATAACAAACCCTTCCAGATACTATCCAACCTAGGTGTGTATTTTGTGCCACAAGAAAATGTTTAGAATCAGTTTTGATAATACCTTGCTTAATTATTCGAGAATACACTTCAGCTCCTAACAAAATGTCAACCTTATTAGCTATGTTAAAGCCTGGATCTGCCAATTGAATTTTATAGAACTCAGGCGAATTGGAAACAATAAAACTATTCCCAGGTAAACTCGACGTAATATGTGGTAAGACATAAGCCTTTATATTCACAGCAAATGAATTATAAGAAGATCCCAAATTAAGAATTACAAAATATTTACAAATTATACAATTTCGACTACCAATACCAAATATTTCGCTCTTACATATAAACTTTTTTAAACCCAAAGCTTGTACAGCAGCTTCAGTAATAAAATTACTGTCCGATCCTTGATCAAGTAATGATCGCAACATTACTTCATTTCCATTGCATGATTTAACGTTTACCACAGCGGTCGGTACTAATGCCTCCCCTATATTTTTTTTATTCACAAAACGAGACGTAGCTGAACCTATTTTATTTGATGGATTAGAATTTCGAGACTGTCGATCTACCTTTACATCTGTAACATTAGGACCCAACCATGAAAAATGAAGTAAAGTATGATGTTTCCTGTCACATAATTCACAGGAACGTTCCATACGACAATACTTATATATATGATTCTTGCCCAAACAATTGTAGCAAATCCTATTTTTCAAAACAAAGTCATAACGTTGACTATAATCTAAAGCATTGAATTTCTTGCATGAACTAAGTTTATGTTTTTCTGAACAAAAGTTACATATAAATGATTTAATGACCTCCAAACTTGACATTCGAATTGAACATTGTTCCTGCATAAGCTCAACGTTTTCAAGAGCTCGAAACCTACTTTGCAAAAAGTCCGAAAATTGATTGAATGTTGGCAGCTCACTTGACGTATCAGCCGATATTCTTAACTCCCATTGCTTTCTAGTTTCGTGGTCGAGTTTGCAACCAACCAGATGAATCATTAAAATATCCCAAGAACTAATGTCAACACCTAAATTCTTCAACTCACATAAACATTTGGTAGTTGTGTCTAAAAAATCTTTTAATGCACTTGCTGACTCAACTGAAGCACTATGCTGACTACACAACCGTTTCAAAATATAACTCACTAAATATTTTTTATTATTATACCTCTTTTCCAACTGGTTCCAACATCGTATATAATTCTCAGACGTTGTTGGAATATGGCGTACTAAATGTTCTGCTTCTCCAGTCAAATGCGTTTTTAAATAATATAAACGTTGGACATCATCGAGAGACTCGTTGGAATGAATGAGAGAGACAAACATGTCCCGAAATGACATCCATTCTGTGTATTTTCCCGAAAATGAAGGTAATGTTATTTTTGGCAATTTGACTGCAGATGGTGATGTTAAAGGTTTACCGTCTTCTAAAGTTTCATTTTTCAAATCATATTGTCTAAATGACTTTAATTTTTTATTTAACGCAGTTTTAAAATCTGTGTATAATTCCTCCGTTTTTTCATAGAGATCCTCCTTGGCGTAAAAAGTTTTTTGTAAATCTTCACGTTTATATTCTTTTACTATTTGTTTATGTGTAGACCTAAATGTGCGCCACAATTCTTCCAAAGTAACAAGTCTAGTCTCAATATAAGTATCACACAACCTATCTTTGGTAGAGTTTCTGAAATTTGAATATGACTTGATCAATCTTTCATATAAATCCGCTTGACAATTTAGCCAGCCTTCCATCATGAAATATTTTGAAGCAAAAATACTTTCAACAAGTTGTCACCTAAGAAAATCCTAAATTCCTACATATAGGTAAAAAAACAAATATTAAAAGTTTAAAAGTTAAAGCACTAAATAAAAATATTATTCTGAATCCACCACGACGCACAAAATCTTTTGAGATGTCATTTTATTGCAACCAGCCTAATGCACATAACAAAACATATTTCTTCATTTCTTCAGAAGTACAAACCACGGAACTCCATGAAAACAAAACAAATTGTACTCACAAGAATCCTTCAGCACTTATCTGTTGTTATTTGCTCACAGTTAATAAGTAGAATTCGATGTTCGACTTTTAGTACACCACTTTTTTGTAGACATCGACAATCAAATGGACATACAAGTGCACGTATGTGCATGCATCACCTTCCTCGGAGCCTTTGGTATCCACTATTGCATTCGTATCTGACCTTATGATGTCGTACGAAATACCTTCCTCGTCTTCAATACTTTACCGGATCAAATACATCCGGCCGTAAAGGACCATGTATGTTTACAACATGTTTCTAATTTAATTCTTAAATTTAACTTAACTATTAATTTGCATGTCATTATTGGCTAAATGTTTATGTTTTGACATTTTATATAGGTA
Source organism: Rhodophaea formosa (assembly GCA_963082605.1). Lineage (NCBI taxonomy): Eukaryota > Metazoa > Arthropoda > Insecta > Lepidoptera > Pyralidae > Rhodophaea > Rhodophaea formosa. The sequence goes on from OY720204.1 coordinate 22,745,079, forward strand.
CGCAACTCCACCTTTCATGACTACATTTAACGCAAATATAATTTCATTTCATTCCAAGAACCATAACTTTTGTTCTTTATAACAGTTTACAGAGAAACTATTTCGAACTTTAAAATTTAGAATACACAAGAACATGGGATCGGACCCCCCTCCCCGCCCATTTCCTTGATCAGAGCCTCTTATGTCAGTGACTTACATAGATATCTACACTTTTATTTCAGGCCCAGTTCATCGCCCAGTCAATAGGACAGGCGTTCCAAGTGGCGTACATGGAGTTCCTGAAGGCCAATGGCATTGAAGACCACAGTTTTGTCAAAGAAATGGACTACCAAGAAGTGTTGAACAGTCAGGAGATATTCGGCGATGAGTTACAGATGTTCGCGAAGAAGGTATGTTTGGTGGTAACATTCTTACTAATCTATTAAATAATTCTTCTAATATATTATGTTTCGATCATGTTGTATCATCTTTGACGAGTGCACGAAGTTTCATACAAACTAAAGTTGTGTTTCAACTAAACTCAGATGGCGCTCTGTGCTTTATTTTATAAATATTAACCCATTGGTTGCTTAAGTCAGTAAGTAATCATAAAAAACATTTTTGATTATTGCCTTTGTTCAGACTACATTTTTATCTTTCAAATAAATGTATATAGTTACTAGCAGAAGACCATCTGCCATCTAACGCTGACTTTCGAAGCCTTGCTAGAGCGCGTACCTACGGATGTTTAACATCTATTCCTGTACCCATTGAAATCTATTTTTCAATGCTGTAACATCGCTTAAAATCATTCATGACGAACCTATGCTTTATTGATCGATTGAAAGTCAATGTTAAACAAAAGTGTACGTACATCACCGAAAAAAAATCACCAACCATTATTTATAGTTAGACAATTTTTTTTTTAATTCTAGGAGCTACAGAAAGAGGTAGTGGTTCCGAAGACCAAGGGCGAGATCCTAGGGGTCGTCGTGGTAGAGTCGGGGTGGGGGTCAATGTTGCCGACCGTGGTGATTGCTAACTTAGCGCCTGCGGGCGCTGCGGCGCGGTGCGGACAACTCAATATAGGTAAGAAAATCTTTGAAACACGCTCATAAACAAAATAAATTGAGTAGTATTTCTTGTCGACCGACTATACACTCATATGTTGTAATCTAATAGTACGGCTGCCATAAGAAGTCACTTTTGACTCCTCCTCTGCCCGCACGTGGCATCTTGCGGTAGCTAGCAACTAAGCAAAACAACCAATCGCTTTGAGTATGACAGGCCTATCAAAGTATCCCACGCCTGCACCGTATACTTTCTGGTAGTTTTACGCTCAAAGAAAAACGTCAAAACTTCTTGAGACGGCTGTACCTGCTATGCATATACAAAATGTAGTACAAGGTATTTACATCGTTTTGAGTATGAAAATAAGGTTTAAAATCCTATCAAAGTGTCCCACGCCTGCACCATTTACCTTCTCTTAGTTTTACGCCTAAAAAGAAACGTCAAGACTTGAGACGGCCGTACTGTACACATACAAAAGATGCACTTGCATCGTTTTGAGTATGACAATAAAGTTTAAAAAATCCTATTAAAGTGTCCCACGCCTGCGCGGTATGCCTTCTCTATTAGTTTCACACTTAAAAAAAAACTTCAAGATTTCTTGAGACAGCGGTACTATACACATACAAAATATAGCACAAGGCACTTAAATCGTTTTAAGTATTAAAATAAGCCTTTAAATCTTACCAAAGTGTCTCACATCTGCACCGTATATCTTCTCTGTTAGTTTTACTCCTAAAGAGAAACGTCAAGATGTTTTGAGACGGCCGTACTGTACATATGCAAATTATAGCACAAGCCACTTACGAATATAATAAATATATTTTTTCTAATGGTATATAAGGTGGGGTATATACTATACTATACCATGTGGTCTCAACGCCTTATCGTACGATTTGTTCACAGAGACTCGCATAGATGGCGCCACTCGAAACTATATAACATTGTATCTACCGTATTATGAGAATATAAAAACATGATTCACCAAAAAATATAGCTTATTAAAAATCAAAACAATATTTAGGCATAATATTTTGAAATGACACCGTATATTTAGTAAGTTAAAGGCTAACGCAGATTACCGCCTTCTAGTATCGAGTAGCAAGCAAATCTCTTGCGCCATACATTCGCCTGCTTTTCGCAACCTTAATTTGGTCCAATATTTTTGTATGAGGTGGGCAGTCTATTACGCTAGTATTATATTGTCTTTGACTATACTATGCAAGAAATATATACATATATTTTAGGCGGTAGTTTTTGCATATAGTACATATAAAATACTTGACAAATGTCAACTTAGTCTACCTGCGACCACGAACACTGTAAAGTGTTCAAAACGTTGGTGTAATAATGTTATAAACGCGATAAAACCGTATAACACACAACCGCACATAAAACTGAATCGCTGAATGTATTGCTAAACGCAAATCTCAAGAGCAGCTGGACCGATCTCGCTAATTCTTTTTTTAGAATATTCCTTGAAGTGCGAGGATAGTTCTTACAGAAATGTACCATGGGTAAAGCCGGGACGAACTGCTTGTAAATAGAATTCACATTTTTGCAGGTGATCAAATAATCGCAATCAACGGCGTCAGCCTAGTCGGGCTGCCATTATCGACCTGTCAGACCTACATCAAGAACTCCAAGAACCAAACCGTAGTCAAACTCACGGTGGTTCCCTGCGCGCCCGTCGTCGAGGTCAAGATCAAGAGGCCGGACACAAAGTATCAGCTTGGATTCAGCGTGCAGAACGGCGTGGTAAGTATTAATGAGGGTTTCATCCAGGTGGCGACACAGTGTCGAGAGGTCAAGCTGTCAAAATCCATCAATCGTATAATGTATGACTAACCTTGATTGGTGGATGTTGACAGCAGCTGTCAAAAATACCTCTCGACACTGTGTCGTTTCCTGCTCCTGTGTGTTTGTTCAAGTTATGCAATGTGATGGTTTTGAAATCCGCCGTTTTTTCAGATATGCAGCCTGCTCCGCGGCGGCATAGCGGAGCGCGGCGGCGTGCGCGTGGGGCACCGCATCATCGAGATCAACTCGCAGAGCGTCGTGGCCGTGCCGCACGAGCGCATCGTCAACCTGCTGGCCACCTCCGTGGGAGAGGTAATGCCTACACCTGGCGTATGCCACATTTACACTCAGCCACTGCCACTGCTCGTCGCTGCCGAAAATATTTCACTAAATACTTCTGCGGCAATAACGATGTGAGCGAACAAGTATTCACACTCAGTACTTCTTTATTTATCAACTCGCAATAATGAGTGTAAGCACTCGCTCATGCTAGCGCTGCCCATTCTTAGACTTCCGCGCGAAAAACAGACAGTCAAGGGATTGCGGGGCAGTGGCAGCGGCATGAGCAGTGACAGCGCGAGTAATCTATTTACATATATATGCGCTGCCCACTTCTCTGCTCACTTCCCTGCAATAAGGCTGAGTGTATATGTGGCATAAAACTAAGAGATAGGCGCGCGGCGCAGATATGGAACACTGTGATAGAATTTTAAGCCTGATTGTTATACAGCAAATAACCAACATCGTGAGAAAAAACGCTTCCGCTTGTTGCCACTTGCGGGCGGTGAAGGCGTCAGTTTTTCTTTCGATATTGGTCGTTTTGAGCATGACAGTGAGGCTTAAAATTCTATCATAGTGTCCCACGCCTGCATCGTATCTGCGCCGTGCCTTCGCCGTACCCCTTTCTGTTTGTTTTATGCCTAAAGGGCCGTTCAAGCATTATGAAAGCAAGATATTAGTCATTTTTCCCATCCTCTTGTTAGCAAAATAACAAAAGCTCTTCCCCCCTCCCTCATGCTCTTGCAGCGAAGACAAAAAAGAGCTGATGATGATAATGATTGTCTGTTATGTATCGAACCGTTCGTAGCCGATTCAACTCTAAATGATTGTCGGAGAACTGGTTCAGACTCGGAAAGAGGAGCAGAAAGAGAGAGAGAGAGATAGAGAAGCAAGAGGAACCTTTACATCAGGTGGCTCATCTGCTCGTTTGCCGTCAACATACACAAAAAAAAATCCTTAGGAATCTCCCCTGTATCAAATGGCGACGTTCCTTGTACGTGAGAGTTCGGGCACCGGTGACTTGAGCCGGGGCGTGTAAGCGCTAGGGTTGACAACGCGTAGGTAGTCACTCACGGTGCGCGACGTGTGCGAGACGCAAACACAACACAGACAGACAGCCCTCGAGCAAGCCAATCCCGTGGCGGGCCGTTCCACGCCCCGCGCGCCTCTCGATGCCCCCGCACACGTCCAGACACTCACATATAGCCGCAAGCGGTTTAACGTGCATATGCCCAAGTGTAGTGTAGTTTGTTTTCGCGAAGTGTATATGTCGTGGCCATATCGCAGAATCGATCACTTTATGAAGTGATTGTCAATTTTATGAAATGGTCGCATTTCATGAAATATTTAATTGTCTATTGGCCACATATACCTATATTATTCAGAGGGAGGCTTGTGCCCAGTGGGACACAACATCTACAGGCTAGGAAAAAAATAAGTATATATTATTTGCCTGTATTCCAGATCCTGATGAAGACGATGCCGACGTCGATGTTCCGCCTGCTGACGGGGCAGGAGAATCCGGTGTTCATCTAAGCGCGCGCGACCCGCGCACCAAGTGCCTGCTTACTTTACGCGACGCCCGCACGCAGAGAACGCAGACTTCATCCTCGCTGTAGGGTATTATCAATCGATCATTTATTTCTTCTTAAAAATGTGTATAATAAAATACTTATAGGTTCAACGTGTTTTACCATTTGGCTTGGTACTCGTACGTCACTTTCAACAAATATAGGTAATGAGAAATAGTAACTAATTGTCAGAAATTACAAAAAATATCAGATACGGTCAGATGATGTCAAATACTCTCTTGTATCCCATTACACAAGTCTCGAATTTACTTTGGGGGTAGCTCAATCTGTGTGATTTGTCCGTATACCATCCGTATACTTTTTTTTTTCAATTATTTATTTGTTACCTCAGCCTAGGCTCCTTTATTTGTTGCTGTAAAACGTATCTAAAATTATTTTCTGTATAAAGAAGCAAATCTGGTTGAATTGTCTATACAACCATACCATGATGGAAAAACTAAAGCCAGATAAAAAGCAAAACAATACTTAGTTTACCTAAAAAGCGAGGATGAAGCCCATAAGCTTAGCCGACAAAAATACTCAACAAAATGATGTGATGTCAAGTCTCAGAATGCTTACAATGCTTATGTGGCTAAATAAGATAGTCATAAGTTGTATTCTCTCTATATAACTTCCCGCGACATCTAGACTTAGTCAGACAGCCATTTTTCTATTGCCGTCTCCGTAATCTTTATACAAGTACATTAGTGTGACAAGGATAGCGATAGAAAATGGCCGTTTGACATATGTCTGTATATGGCGGTGTACGTGCTGATTCTGTGTTTGCTACTTCGGTGTTTGTGGTAGTTTCGTGGTTCAATTTCTAACCTCATTTTTGCGTATCGTAGCCAACACAAAATCAGCACTTTCGATTTCATGACAACGTGTATACATACTCCATTTATTCATATGATTGTACCTATAAATTTAATATCGAAATACCACTCATATCTGCTTAGATAGTGTTGTATTATTATGAAAACATTTTGTTCTAAGCTTGATGTACTAACACGTTCCCCATTGGACAATTCCGTGGGGAACTTGGTTACAAACTGGCAACACTGATTCATCTCCATAGATAAACAAAATGTTTCGTTTAGATGTATTTCACAAGTTCGGCATATACATTACATTATACTACTAGCGCATTACTTGGGTTTTTTTCTGCGGTGTGAGAGCGGTGGGGGTGGTGTCATTGATGCCTCATTATCCAATATTACAAGGAATAAAGGAACTTAGACACAATTCTTATCGGACAGACGGATGTTATGTCAAACCAATATCTCCGTGATATATTGCCTCTGAAATGGAGGGAAATAGGAGGAACAAAAAACACCTTTCCCAACCGCCTCCTATCACAGACATTTCTTAAGTTGCCCGCTAGGCCTGTAGATATAACTATTATTAACGACAATACGTAAGATATTTATTTGGTGTGTATCTCGATTTAATATGTGAAGTATAATAGCCACAATTTGCCATTGCTATATATCTTAACAAGGTCTTCGTTTAACAGATCTGCCATTTTTTAATATTTTTTTTATGTTTTAGTAATATTTTCGCATAGAGTTAGGGTAACATTCATTCATTCTTGTAAAATCATTCCATTGTTTTACACTAATCGTATTTTGTTCTCCGTTCCTTTTTTATTTTAATTATCTGTTGTAGTTTATTTATGTTTGTTTAGTTTTTCATTATCGATGCGATATTTTTATAATAATACATGTTTTACCGACCATGCACCATAGTTCAAACCAGTTTTCAAACGAGAATTTGTTCACGAAGCATCTCTTCAGCTTAGATTCTGTACTTTAGAATAAATTGATATGTAGTCGTTCAAATAGTACCTACCGCAGGAAGAGTATCTTCGTGAAAATATTTCTTATTATGTATAGCTTAGATAGAACCAGTGGGTCTTGAAAGGGGTTCCGAACTATTAGGAATGGCTGTCTCTAAAGCTGTGCTAAGAATATATGAAAGGAACTAACCAAAACGATTGTACACTCATTAATAGACGATTTACTCATTAATAGACGATTTACTCATTAATAGACGATTTACTCATTAAAAATGGACATTTAAAACTTGTCCTGGTTTTTCAGAGGCTTATGCGTCCCGTTATTTTTTTTTATGTGTCTACTTAATTTGACTTAGCGAATATAGTTAGACCGATTCGCTCGGACTATTTATCTGAGGAAAGCAGGGCTTTATTTAAAAACAAATAAACACTACCTTTTTAGGGTTCCGTAGTAAACTAGGAACCCTTATAGTTTCGCCATGTCTGTCTGTCTTGTCTGTCTGTCTGTCTGTCCGTCCGCGGTTTTACTCAGAGACCATAAGTACTAGAAAGCTGTAATTTGGTATGAGTATGTATATTAATCATGGCAAAAAAGTCGTAGAAAAAAATCTTGAAAAAAAATTTTTTTTGGGTAGCTCCCATACAAGTAAAGTGGGGGAGTCATTTTTTTTCTCTACTTACCCATCTTGTGGGGTATCGTTAAAAAGGTCTTTGAAAAATATTGTGAGGTTGAGAACACCATTTTTCGATTTAGGGATCCGTTTCCGAAATATTTGGTTTTAAAGTGCAAATTTTTGTTAGAGGTACGTGTCCCCCCCCTCTATCTCCTAAACGGTTATATATAGATACGTGAAAAAAATTACAGCAGTAGTATATATACTAAAGTTGAAAGGAAAACTATCAGAGCTAAGTACTAAGTACAAACTAAAAAGTTATAGGCAACCAACTTATAAAATGTACTGGAAAATGTAGAATTTCATACAATCTTTATTGTTAGATGTTTTTGGTCGTTAAACTGTGAGGTGCGAGTGTAAACAGTGTGTACTCAAAGTTGTCATTCGCAACTACGGAACCCTATACTGCGCGTGGCCCGACACGCACTTGGCCGGTTTTTTACAGTTTACGTTCGCCATATTATTTGTTTGCTGACATCACATAGCCTATGACACCCCGAGGTTGAATACGAATGTAATGACACAATTCAAAGTCTAATTAGATTTTTTAACAAATTGTCATTTTCCTTTCACTGATAACTCACTCTCAATATTTTTAAACATTAGATTTTTCCTATCTCACTGCATATTTCCTTAGCACAGTGTCAGTGGCAGACCAAACGTAGGTTATGTCATCTTAAACTTTCGAACCCAAAAGATCTGCAGTGATCAAATAAAAAAGAATTGATTAGAGGATCATAGTACATAAATTAAGCATTATTTCGTGTAGTATTTCAAAAGATATATCATATTTTGTAAATTTTATAGTGTCGCTATAGCATTCCTATATGTAATCTATTACTATATGTATGTACTGTGTTCTTGGCTAGGCTTAGCGCTCTGGGGACGAGTTCTATATTTATTTATGTATAATATACAAATGATAATTTATAACATTAGAAATCCCTCTTGAAATATCCCGTTTTTCCTTATAAATATTATCCAAACTATCGCTTTCCTTACGTCCATATCCATTCTTTGTAATAATTATTTAAGGGCCGGTATCTGTATTTTTTTGTTATGATATCAAGGTAGCGCTAACTTCAGCGGAACTAAATTGTCTAGAAACTGAAATGAAAGTGTTAGAAACATTAATTTAGTTGGTACTTTTTGGCCAATATTGCATGTGTCATAGTGAGACAAAATTATAAGCACCTGGTGTTGCAATTACTGGGAATTTGAGAGCATAAGAATTTGTATTTTTTCCTAGATAAGTAAGTGTATATTATTATCCATTTATCACATTACGAAGTATATTGTGGAAAATATCACTGTGAAGTTTCGAAATGCGGTCTAGATTGATTAATTGGCAGTTACTAGTGCTAACTTTAGCGTCTATTTCATTCGTTAGCTATTTCGCCTTTCCCCTTCAAAACATCATAAAATATTTTAGCGAACTGTATAGCCAATTTAAAGGAGTACCTACTTATAAGAGACCCATAACTATTATTTTTAAGGTACCGGCCCACCCTCTCGTTCCAGTAAATATAGGTACACAGTCTGATATGTATGTAATTTTATATTGCTAGCTGTTGTGAATAAGAATTATTTACATTGAGAAACACAGATAATAAATAGCCTTTTATTGTGAAAGCTGGTATATGGTAGGTACACTGTAACATGTGAAATAACTATTGTTGTTCTCATTTCTAAGAGTATTATTCTAGTCTGCATTAAAGTTAAGAATAAACTGAACAAACTGATAACTTTGTTTTATTTTATAAAAATATTGGACCCAATTAAGGTTGCGAAAAGCAGGCGAATGTATGGCGCAGAAGAGTTGATTGCTACTCGATACTAGATGGCGGTAATCTGCGTTAGCTTTTAACTTTAAATACTTATACAGTGTCATTTTAAAATATTATGCCTAAAATATTGTTTTGATTTTTAATAAGATATATTTTGTGAATCATGTTTTTATATTCTCGTATTACGGTAGATACAATGTTGTGTAGTTTCGAGTGGCGCCATCTATGCGAGTCTCTGAGAACAAATCGTACGATTAAGGCGTTGAGACCACATGGTATGGGTATACCACCAATACCAGACTACAGTTTCAACAGTATCAGTGTTCAACAGATTTGTAAGAAATAGAATCAAAATCAAATAGACAATCTGTTGTGTTTTAAATGCTCATGCCATATTCAATAGAAGTATGGGGGTGTCGGGAGGCGTAACCCCCGTCAATCAAGAAAATAAACAATCTGTAATGTATGTTAAAAGTTCATGTGCCATATTAACAGGAAGAGTTTCGGAGAGCGCAGCCCCTCGATCAAACAACCAGCCCCAGCGGGCACTGGTGAGGTAAGGTTTCTCGTAGGTAACCTGTATCACGCAAGAAATAAATGAAAAAATAGGTAGGTACTTTCCTAATCCGTAATAAGTAAAAATACGGTGTCTCCTGGTGTAAATTTATACAGTTTGCAAGGAATACTTAGATGTTTCCTTAAAAATCTTGTAAGTACCTATCTGAAATTAATGAAAAATGTGATACTACTTAACTACTTTACTTAATTACTTAAGTATATTTAAATAGGTACAGTCGAGCTGCGAGTTCCGCAGAACGCGCCCCGCCTACCCGCGCGCGGCCCGCCACCCCGCGCGCCCCGCTAGGCCTAATCATGTGGTCTCAACGCCTTAATCGTACGATTTGTTCTCAGAGACTCGCATAGATGGCGCCACTCGAAACTACACAACATTGTATCTACCGTATATGAGAAAATAAAAATATGATTCACAAAATATATCTTATTAAAAATCAAAACAATATTTTAGGCATAATATTTTAAAATGACGCCGTATATTTAGTAAGTTAAAGGCTAACGCAGATTACCGCCATCTAGTATCGAGTAGCAAGCAACTCTCTTGCGCCATACATTCGCCTGCTTTTCGCAACCTTAATTTGGTCCAATATTTTTGTATGAGGTGGGCAGTCTATTACGTTAGTATTATATTGTCTATGGCCTAATATTGTGTACCCGGCATCGACTCGCGCGATGTGCCGAGACGCCATAAAGTTTGATTTGTACTGTATGTTGGTGTAGGTAAAGCGATGATAAGAGCGTCAAAATGTTTTTTGTATTATTCGATGAAAGACATCAATGCACGTTTTTTTAAGCTTTCCGTAGATAGTTTCAAATAAATTAAATTGCTCATAATCTGAGCTTTCGATTTTAGTTACAGGAACCTAAAATAAATACCTATTTTAAAAATCTATGAATATTTATATTAAATAAACGAAATAGTTTCAGGGTTCCTTTGACCATGTTTAAGTAGGTAGCTACCTATCTCCCATAGTTCAAAAATGTCTTTACTGGCCCAGTTCGACGAGATGACACATTTACTAAAAGTAAACGAAAATCGACCTTGTTTTAAACTACGGGTTTGACGTAAGTATCTGTAATTCCATACTGAACTTCAGTCTCCATTGTACTCACAAATTGCATGTAAAATATGCCGAAGCTATTATGCAACCATATGAGCCACAATGCTGCACAGGCGTCGCATATAGTTTCCTCTTTTGTTTCGTTCATAATCTGAAATAATCTCAGACAACACCTGTGGACAACACCATCTAAGGTCAATGACATTTAGACAAAGAGAGTCAATCGAACTACGTTATCTGATTGATAAAATACAAAGAAAACGTGTTTCTGGTAATATAAATAACTATGTTACTACATAAGTAACGATTAGGTACTGCCCGAAAAATCAAAAGCATCTTTAAACTAAAAGTACCTATAGTTACCTAGTTACTAAAAACGTTCTCGAATCACTGTCTAGACAAACAAACCTAGCAGGACAAAGATAGCATGAGACTGAAGAGTGCCATCACATTATTATGATTGAGTAGAGTAGGTATTCAGGGGTTGTCATTGAGTTAATCAAGAGGGATGGTCTACCTGCAAAGAAAACTTAGTACTTATAAGGTGCAACGCAGACGACGGACAGTGGCGGACAAAAAGTCCGCGGCGCGCTCATATTCGTAGCACTTTGTACGCGCAATACCTCATGTCACTTGGCGGACATACGCAGATAAAGTGCAACCTTATTATAATAATATTAAGAGTGCGCCGCAGAGTTTTGTCCGCTACTGTCCGTCGTCTGCGTTGCACCTAAGCTAAAGCATACTTCCATATAATCAAAAACACCTACCTATCTAGCAAGGAAACAAAAGAGGAAAGATTTGATTGTTTTTGAATAAGCTCTGAAATTCAATATTCTCTCATCTACAGAAAGCTAATCTGCGGGTGACATAGGCTATAATTACGCGAACAAAATAGCGGGAAAATTGCTAGTCTCTAACTACTCTAATATAATAAAGATGAAAATTTTGATTCTTTATTTGTTTGCATTGAATAATCGGCTCCGAAACTACTGGACCATTTTTCAAAATTGTTTCATTGGTAGAAAGCTAATTTATCTGCGGGTGACATAGGCTATAACTTACGCGGACGAAGTCGTGTTCCTGGCAGAGTAGAATAGGATCACTCCAAGTCTTGTAGATGTCGTAGAAGCGACTTAGGAAACATAAGCTAAACAAAGCATAAAACATCAAAGAGACTTCTCCAACCCGTCTGGCCAGCGTGGAGAGTGCAGGCCAAATCCTCTGACTGCTCTGGCTAATATAGGCTCTGGTAGAACAGAGAGATAGTAGCTCCTGTAGTGGAGACTAAATAGACCTGATGATGATGATGATACAATATGTAACTGACACCGTTGTTAAGTATTTTAATGTCTTCACATTATTCACAAAAAAGCTACCTACTGGCCCGATCGGGACGACATCGTGCGCGCGTCTCGATTCACATTCGCCCTGAGGAAGACTTCCGGATGAGATCGAAACATGTCGGCCAGTAGGTGACTACCTATTTATGTGAATAATCCGTTGTACAGTTCAAATAAAAATTTATGGCGGCTCGGATATTAGCTGCTCACTCAGCGGCGGATTTACAAATTTGCCGCTAGTAGTCTATTCAAACTTGCCGCCCCTACTGAGTATTGAAATTCAATACGTTAGTTTAGTTCACAATCATATTAATTACATTTAGTTATTCAGAAATTGCTACTTTATGATGTGTTCTATCGTCCTCATTACATCGACTTTTTCCCGTTATTAGTATGATTGTGAAGTAGGTGATATAGTGAAGTAGCCGCGGGTAACAGCTAGTCTTTTATATACGGATTACGAACGTAATGTGTATAAATATAATTATATATTTTTTTATTATTTGGGCCAAATTTGCCGCCCCTCTAAATATGCCGCCCTAGGCTTTAGCCTACTAAGCCTATTGGTAAATCCGCCACTGTGCTCACTGCGCAGTACGCGCCCTGCCTCCCCGCGCGCACCCCGCTGTACTTATTTTTGTGTACTGCGCAACGACTCGAGCGAAGTTCCGAGCCGCCAAAAAATTTGATTCGGCTTCGGACTGTACGTATTTCAGCCAACATTTCCACGACGGTCGCCCAGGTGGAAATCGGTGAGGGCACAGGGTGTTTCAATTCCTCCACATGAGATGGTGGGGATGTCGTGGCCATATCGTAGAATTGATCTTTTCATGAAACGATTGACATTTTCATGAAATGGTGGCATTTTATGATGTGGCCAACTTAATTTGATCAGATCATTGAATCTTCAACGTTTGACGATATTGTCATTCACGTTCGGCCGGATCGTAAAATAGGGTGTCCAGGAAATATAATTGACAAAAATTCAGATTATGTTAAGAACATTTTGTATTTTTTTCACCGTAAATTCTTATATTTTCAAGTTCTTCATCATTACACAACATAATGTTGTCTTTTTCCCTGCGGTTTTCCGCCATCTTTCCACGTTAAGGGGGAACAGTAGGCACAGTAGCGACGCCAATCATTTTATTCCTAATACTTTAAAAATAGAAAGAAATTCAAGAATATAAACAATACAAGTCTTAGTAAATAACCTGAAGTATTTTTGGAATCATGTTTTGATATTATGAGAATCAGTCATTGAGAGAAAAAGTGATAACCGCCAAAAACGGCCGTTTTTGGCAGTAATCAGATTCTCATAATTCTCACTGATTCCGATAGTAATAAACATGATTCAAAAAATACTTCAGGTTATTTACTAAGGCTTGTATTGTTTATATTCTTGAATTCCTTTCTATTTGTAAAGTATTAGGAATAAAATGATTGGCGTCGCTACTGTGCCTACTGTTCCCCCTTAACAAAACAAACAAAGCGTTTGTAGCGCCTCTACCGGTAATTAAAGAAACTATTTTACGATATGATCAAACAATCTTGACCATTTCATGAAAGAGCCACGCGTTCGGCTGCACATATCGTTAAACGATATATTGTCATTGATCTGCCCAATCTACATCATGATGTGGCCAATAGACAGTAACACATTTCATGAAATGCGACCATTTCATAAAATTGACAATCACTTCATAAAGTGATCGATTCTACGGTATGGCCACGACAGTGACACAATGACAACCACCCCGAGTAACACCCATGCTAGCTAGGTACACGTACACTCTGAATCAAAGTTTTTGGCGGCTCGGATATTAGCTGCAGAACGTGCCCCGCCTCCTCGTGCACGGCCCGCTGTAATATTCTGTTCTGCGCATCGCCTGAAATCGTCTCGCGCGATGTTCGAGCTACCGAAAAATTTTGATTCAGACTGTACGCCACTAGGTAAGGTCTTTAGTTCTTTATTTCCTCAACAAGCTGTATTGGCTTGTGAGCAAATATACACCGACCCTCAAAAAAAGAATATTTGATTTTTTTCTAAGAAGGTTTTATTTAAAACCTTCTATTATATACAATATAAACTTTATATTGTAGAGTCCTGTCCAAGACAAATCAAATGGGCCCGAACACGTTCATCTTCTTTAGTTTAGAAGTGCCTGTGGCTACCTTCCAACTCCATCATCAGATCAAATCTATGGTACGATAATATTGCATTGCCATTAGACATACATTAATGTACAAATTTCAGATCATTGGTTAAGGATTAGTGCTTCAAAATTTAGTTGCAAGATTTGACCTTCACAAACTGACAGGGCAAGCTAAGTGTACAAATGAATTTTTTTTCGGGTCCGTGCTGCCCCATTCAATATATCATTAGAAAGAAAATTAGACATTTATAATTTGTTGTGCGAGGCCCAAGGATAGGGTTATCCTTGGGCCTCGCACAACTTATGAATATACATGAATGGGTATTCATGTGTCCATTTATCTTACCCTGTTAGTTTGACTGTGAGGGTCAAATCTTGCAATTAAATTTTGAAGCACTAATCCTTAACCGATTGAGCTAAAATTTTCGTGTGTCGACTACATGGTAATTATGGACTTCTGTTCCCGGAAAAACATCCGAGATCTGATCCGGAGAACGAAAGTCCAAGTGATGGATTGAACCCAGGTGTCTGGATTTTTTTCCACCCCGGTGTAAAGTAGTCCAGGCCTACTAAACTAGTGCTTGTTCAAATACATTAATTTCTATTTTAAAATTTATTCAGTATTAGTGTATCCTCTCGATATATAGGCCTCCTCCAAAAATTTCCATTCTTCTCTGTTCCTTGTTAGTCTTGTCCAATTGTAGCTATTAACACACCTTAATATGGAAATGTAATATTCAGTCCTTAAGCTTTTTAGAAGCCCTAAAACTATGACTAAGTGATAAATGTAAAAACAAAATAAACATATATGAATATAATGATATGAGCGTGGAACAGAATGTTTGACATTATATGGGACTACAACCAGATGGTTAAGACTTCTAGGTTGAGTGTCTTATTGAAGTGGTAAAATTCTTTACCTTTATCAAAAGTTTATGATCAAAGAGTTTGTCCCACTTGCATTTTCAGCTGTAGTGTATATGTAATGGCAATGATGCTGTAATATGATATGGTGAAGTTTTAAGCCTTATCCGCCAACATGGAATTAATTTGATGAACAATATCATGTAAATTATGCGAGTGTTGTATATTTACAACTAAATTATATAGAGATTCACACTTTCTAGCACTGGGGGCACAACAACTGATATAGTCTGATGGCCAATGGATTAATCGCTGGTTGCAAATCTTCATTTGTAATTTTTTTGAATAACAGATTAGACTTATCTTCTGGATTACTGGATTAACAGACCCTGGAATTAAAAGGCTTTTAAAACCTAGAAGGCAAACAGGCAAATGATCAGATGACACACAGATTATGTATCACTTTGTTGAAATAAAATATTGATTGGTTTTTGAATATTATTATGTATTTTCATTTCTGCACAAAGCCAAATTAAATTTACATAAATACATTTTAATGATAACTTTTATACAAGACGTAAATACACAAAAGATCCATAGACAAATTATATTGGTGTTGCTTAAACAGTGAAAAACAATATACCTAACTCTTCACATTCTAATTAAAAAATTTATTCAGTATCTCTAGAGATCAGCAAACTGATATATTAAGCTTATGTTGCATTTCAAGGTGTTGCTCGTAAGACATACTAATGATGTTCAACTTTGTGACAGTACACATTATCCTTTGTATAAAATTAACCAAATTTGTAACCATGAAATATATACATTTGTCTTCAGATATTTATTATATTCACTATTTTAATGATAGTAAAAAAATATGCATACCTAATATCGTAAAGAAGCTAGATGTGAATGTAAACAACTATCAGTGGGAGGTGGAACCGTCCATTCCACGGGCAAGGCTACAACATAGAAATGCAAGGGTTAACCTGAGCGGACGGGGGCAGCAGCGCTGACCGGCGCGCTGCACCAATGCCCACCGATGATAAAAATTTATTCGTAATTGTCTCTTCACAAGTTACTCTGTTTAGGGTGTGTAACATAACTTGCACTCTTAAATCCATGATATTTCTGTTAGTTTCGTGTCGCACCTCGTTTCGCGCGCGTAGGAGAGGCACTGATGTGTGTGCGGGCGGCACGAGCGCTCAGTTGTCCATGGCGTATCTCCGTGTCCACTCCTTCGCGTTTCGGATAGCTTCGCTCTCGTTTACCTTCCACAGCTCGGCCACGTCGTTCGCCAGGGGATCGTCGGGGTTCGGCGCTGATAGTAACGCCTGGATCGACAGCAGTACCGTACGAATCTGCAATGCTGGGCTCCACTTGTCCTTCAAGATATCCAAACAAATTCTGCCGAGCCGATCTATGTTCGGATGGTATATTTTCGTTATAAACCTAACCTTAGGCGCTGACATAGGGTAGTCTTCTGGTAGAAATAATTCTAATTTAAATAGTCCTCCTTCGAAGGGCGAGTCCTCTGGGCCGGTGACGATTACGTGGAAGTAGCGCGCATTAGTTTCGCTGGGCACCGCACTTATTCCTGGCACTGGTTCCTGCATCAGTCGCTGTGTCTCTTTGATTATTCTACGTGGTAGGGCTGCCATTTTAAATATGCGGTCTAGCGCAATTTGTCAAACGGGAGCAAGTAACCATAAAATTGTATAAAATATCTAATTGTCTTTTCACTTCACGTGTTTGCGGCAAATATAGAGGTACGTCCTGTAGATTAAAACAGCATTTTAGCCATGATAATGCTAAAAACGCGAACTACAAAAGCGATGGTAGGTACTTCAATTTTAATCATAGACAACGTAGAATTTTCCGTCATAGAGAACACGTGCAATATAGAAGAAAGTGCGTTCACAATTACAAAAAATCTATGCCGGACCGAGGAGCGGATGGACAGACCACCGAATGGTCGTCTGTCAAATCAATTGTATTAATTTACTAACTAATAAATGGAATAATTACGAGATAGTTTGGTGTACATATACATATTTGTACTGCTGGTATTAAAAATATAGTATATTTATACATGTATTTCTTTTGCTGCTCTTCACTTCCGGCAATTAGTCTCACTATTCCTCACTAGATGGCGGTACTTTAGCGCTGTCAATTTACTCAAATGCACATAGAATACGAGTGTTGTGTTTGTAACAATATTCTTAATCAATCAAGATTCAGTTATTCATATCTAATGTTATGTATTTTGATGGAATCTGATAATATCACGATTTAATACAGAAGATTTCTTAATGATTTACCTACGTGTTCGTCGTCCTTGTTATTTATTACCTATATGGCCTACTAGCTGTGCCCGCGACTTCGTCTGCGTACAATAGTGAGTTTGGGTAGCCTTTTTCGAATTAAAAAGTAGCCTATGCCCCTTCTCAGGCTCTAGACTATCTAGTGTACCAAATTTTATTTGAATCGGTTTATTAGTATTGGCGTCAAAGCGAGACAGAGTTACTTTCGCATGTATAATATTTATACGGATAGTATGGATTGTTAGACCATTGTCTATGGTATGGAGTACTTGTCTTTTCTTTTAACCGCAAAATTTGTGAAGTATAATCATTAACTAGTTATATATTTTGTTACACCTATTTTTGTCGTAAGTATAACGTACGTACCTCATTTGACTCCACTAAGAATCGATTTCTTTAAAACGACTTCAAAAAAAAAAGGAAATATGAATTCAACGTGTATGGAATATAATAAAATAGCACAGTGCATTTTTAAAATAATTATAATTACTGATATGAGTACAAAAACACAGTGTAAGTACTAGAGAGGCAACTTTAACGTCAAAACATGGACGTATTTTTATACGTCCATGCGTCAAAATTTAAAAATAAATGCTCCGCCGTGACAGTTTGCACTGCCGTGACCAGGATTCGAACCTGGGTTACTACGGCCACAACGTAGGGTCCTAACCACTAGACGATCACGGCTGCCGGAGCTAGTGACTGTGTTGACGAAAATACCCAACGGGTATGAACGGAAGCATTACTTTCACAATATTGCTAAATTTTACGCTTGAGTGGAAACTTGTCGTAGAAGGCGACTTATAAAACACAAGTTAAACAAACTTTATTAATATCAAAGAGACCTCTCCAACCATCTGGCCAGCGTGGTGAGTGTAGCTGCTTTGGGTAATATATGGCTCTGGTAGAACTGAGAGGTTCATGCTCCTTCAGTGGAGACTAAAAAAAGTCCTGATGATGATAGCTGGAAAGCTTTGTTGCCAAAACAAATTGGCTAATTAGAACGTCATCCCAATGCAATTTTCTGATGTATATGATAGCATGTGGTCTCAACGCCTTAATCGTACGATTTGTTCTCAGACATTCGCATAGATGGCGCCACTCGAAACTACACAACATTGTATCTACCGTATTATGAGAATATAAAAACATTATTCACAAAATATATCTTATTAATAATCAAAACAATATTTTAGGCATAATATTTTAAAATGACACCGTATATTTAGTAAGTTAAAGGCTAATGCAGATTACCGCCATCTAGTATCAAGTAGCACGCATCTCTCCTGCGCCATACATTCGCCTGCTGTTCGCAACCTTAATTTGGTCCAATACTTTTGTATGAGTTGGGCCGTCTTTGGTGGAAGTAAATAAGTAGCTCACCAATGTTGAGTTGTGTGCAGGAGTAGGCTTCAATGATAAAGTCCGTAGTAGGCAAAACTCGTATATTGAGGATACACTCACAAGCACAAAAGTCAGAAGGAAGTAGATAGAACAGAGAAGAATAAAGTAGTGAAAATAAAGCAAGCACAAGCGGCGATAGGTAACAAGCTACGCGCGGCGTTAGTGGTTACGTAAGTAACTGCGTTCAAGCGACACGGGCTTCGCGCTTCATCGGTAGGTCTCGACTGATTCGCCGGCCGTTTGTGCGCATGGGCATTGTTTAAGAACGAGTAGGGATTACGCGTCAACAGAAAATATGCGTCTCCATAATATCTCGACCCGCGGACGACACGGTAAGTAGTGTATGGTATTTTAGGTGAGTTATAAAGTGTGATGTATGTAAATAGATAAATATTATGTATGTCGTATTTAATAGGTATTTAGTTAGGAAATATAATATATTTGTAAATAGTATATAAGGTAGGAATGTTACGTAATATATATAAAATAATGTTTTATTTGTTTTGTATAAGGAAATTAAATATATTAGAATAAATAGGTGTAGAACATAGTAGTGTAGTATTAGTAGTGTAGTAATAGAAATTGTAATAAGTATGTGAGTTACCCACATCACTCCCCTCCGAAGACCGTGCCTACGGGCGATAAAAATCCGGGAACCTAACCCGACGTCCCGAACGGGTTGTTTTAATAATTGGGGTAGGAGTGGTGTTTTCAGTTTTTTTAATAGTTTTGTCGTGTATAAGACTTTTTGGTGGGGTATTATTACTACAAGGAACTGTGTTATTAGGAACAGTTAGTTTGTCGTTCAGTATGTAGGCCGGTTTTAATCGATCTATCGATACTGTGACATTTTTCTGTTTTATTTTTAACCTAAATGTTTTAAGACCTCTCTCCACCACTTCATATGGACCGGTATACGCCGGTCGGAAGGTGCCACGGACGGTGTCATCTCTGACAAAAACGTGGCTAGACGTTGCCAGATCTTTATGTATAAAGACTTTGTCTTTTTGATGATGTGAAGTGGGGACGGGTTGTAATTTAGCGACAAATGAATGCATCCGAGTGGAAAATTCACGAATGTCACTGGTGTGACAAGGAGACTTGTCACCAAAAAATTCACCCGGCATTCGTAATGTCTCTCCATACAGTAATTCTGCTGGAGTAGCATTTAAGTCCTCTTTAATTGCATTACGTATACCAAGCAAGACTAACGGTAGGTTTTCTGTCCAGTTTAAGTCACCATGACAGGTAATGGCGGTCTTTAGCTGGCGATGAAATCGCTCAACTAAACCATTGCACTGCGGGTGGTAAGAACTGGTTTTCCGGTGCTTAAAACCTATTAGTTTGGCTAGCTGCTGAAATAAAGCCGACTCGAATTGTTTTCCACGGTCGGTGACAATGTCTGTAGGGCATCCGTACCGGGATATCCAGCCAGATATGAAGGCTTTGGCCACGGATTCTGCTGTAATGTCGATAATAGGAACAACTTCAGGCCATCGCGTGAAGCGATCGACTGTTGTCAAACAATACCTATAACCAGCAGATGGAGGGAGTGGACCGATTAAGTCTAGGTGGACATATTTGAAGCGTGCCTTCGGCAAATCTAACGTACCTAAAGGGGATGAGACGTGTCGATTTACCTTGGCACGTTGGCAAGCCAAACATGCCTTAGACCACTCGCGGCAATCTTTCCTCATTGACGGCCAAACAAATCTTTGAGCAACTAATTTGGCGCTAGCGTTCGCTCCGGGATGACTAAAACAGTGTAGACTGTTAAAAACCTGTTGACGGAACTGTTTTGTGACGAAAGGTCTGGGAGTCGGCGTACCAACGTCGCAGTACACTAATGAACGACTGCCAGGAATCGCCATCTTTTCCAGACGAAGGGATGTATCGCCTTGGAGTAGTTGGGTAAGTTCCGGGTCTGTAATTTGGGAATTGGCCAGGGTTTCTAAATCGATAGGCTTCTGCAGTTCTTCCACGCGGGAAAGAGTATCTGCTACCACGTTATCTTTCCCGGCCACATGACGAATATCTGTCGTAAATTGCGAGATATAATCTAAATGCCTGTACTGACGAGGTGAGCAGTTACTCTTTCTTTCGTGGAAGGCATAGCATAGCGGCTTGTGGTCGGTATATATAGAAAAGTGGCGCGCCTCTAGCATGTATCTAAAGTATTTGATACTTTCGTAAATAGCAAGGAGCTCTCTATCGTAAGTTGAGTATTTTTGTTGCGATGGGCTCAACTTGCGCGAAAAGAATGCGAGGGGCTGCCAGCTGTTGTCTTTGTACTGCTGCAAGACCGCGCCGATTGCTACGTCTGATGCATCTGTAGTCAGAGATAGTTTGGCTTGAGGGTCTGGGTGTGCTAGCAGGGCTGCATTTTTAAGGCTTTCTTTGCAGGCTTCGAAGGCACTCAACGAATCACCACTTATGTCAACCGGATCTGAACCTTTAACCGAACCAGTAAGCAGTGCATTCAAGGGAGCTTGATCATGGGCAGAGTTTGGTAAAAACCTTCTATAAAAGTTGATCATGCCCAAGAACCTCCTGAGTTGCTTTACGGTTTTCGGTATTGGGAAGTCAGTTATAGCCTGAACCTTACTTTTCAGAGGTTCAGCACCCGATTGAGAGATACTATAGCCAAGAAACGACACTTCGGGCTGACCAAAAACGCATTTGGCAGTGTTAATAAGCATACCGTACTCTCTCATTCGTGTGAAAATTTGACGGAGATGACCCTCGTGCTCAGATTCACTCTTAGAAAAGATTAAAAAGTCATCTAAATAAGGGAAACAGAAATCGAGGCCGCGGGTCATCTCATCCACGAATCTCTGAAAAGTCTGGCCGGCGTTCCTCAGACCAAAAGTCATAAATGGGAATTCGAAGAGTCCGAAGGGGGTACAAATAGCCGTCTTAAGAATATCCTCCTGAGCCACTGGAATTTGGTTATACGCTTTTACCAAGTCAATGGTTGAAAAGACTTTGCAACCTGAAAGTGAGTTAGTAAAATCGTGAATGTGGCGTATGGGGTATTTGTCGGGTATCGTCCGGGAATTGAGCTGTCTATAGTCACCACAGGGGCGCCAACTATTATCTTTTTTAGGAGCGAGATGAAGAGGTGACGCCCAGGGACTGTCTGAAGGACGAGCGGTCCCATTCGCCAACATAGCCTCGAATTCAAGTTTGGCAATTTTTAATTTGTCTGGTGCCAGTCTTCGGGGCGAGCATGACACTGGGGGGCCTGGCGTGGTGCGTATGTAATGTGTCGTGTTGTGTTTTGTTGTATGTGGTGTGCCAGCTGGTCGAGTTATTTCTGGAAACTCACCGAGAATGCTGTGATATCTCCCGAAACCAGTCAAGACCTTCACACTTGGTACAAGATTTTCTGAAAAAGAAACAGAAGCTACAGTAGATACATTGGTATTCCTATCTATTAAACGTTTGTTTCTAATATCGACGACAATGTTGTAAAAAGAAAGGAAATCAACACCAATAATGGCCTTGGTTACGTCGGCTACGATGAACTGCCACGTAAAGTCTCGACGAAGTCCAAGATTTAAACTTAACTGCACTGAACCGTAAGTACTAATAGAAGATCCGTTGGCTGCACATAGTTCATAATTAGTCTTAGCACGACGTTCACGAAGGATAGATCGAGGGACGACACATAAATCGCTACCTGTATCCACAAGGAACTGGACTTTAGATCTGCGATCCGTCACGAACAGGCGACCAGTTGTCTTCGGGCAATCGTCAGCCGCCATTACCGACCGCCCTGGAAGTTTTCCGGCTTGAAGTCACAGGGGTTGATGCACTTGCGGGCCTTGCTTCCAAATTTGGCATGGTACCAACAAAGTGGGTGCTTCCTGTACCGGGAGTCTGATCGGCTGCGGCTGCGCTGACGATAGTTGGAGCGGCTGCGGGGTCTGGATCTCTGGTTTGTAAGAGCTTGCACCTGCTTCGTGAGCTCAGCGATTTGCTTGGCCATGTCATCCATGGCTGAGGATCTTGAGTACGACGTTGAAGCTACTGCAGGAGCTGGAGGTGCAATATCTTGGATCCGGTCTGCTAAATCCGCTAGGGTGTCGAGTGTGGAAGAAGCTTGGGAAGCAATGATCTGCTGCATGTTGTGTGGCAAACGGCTCATCCATATCGTTTTAACGAAATCTTCTGGGACGCCGGGGCCTGCCAAATTTTGCAGGTGTCGGAGGAACTGTGAAGGTTTCCTGTCTCCAAGTTCTTCATCCATGAGAAGTTGCTTCACCTTTTTCTCCTTTGAAGCTGATAAACGCTTAATTAACTCTGTTTTGAGCTTTTCGTATTTGTTTGTCGCTGGAGGAGACACGATCAAATCTTCTACTTCAGCCGCATACTGATTATCGAGCTGCGATATGACGTAATAAAATTTTGTTGTATCTGCCGTTATATTCGAAATCAGAAATTGTCCCTCTAATTGCGCGAACCATATCATTGGCTTATCCGGCCAAAATGGAGCAACACGAATGCCAACACGAAAAATGTCAGATGGTGTAGTGGAAACGCGCGCTTCGGAATTTCCGGGCGGGGTGTGGCCGTCACCACGTTGCGCTGATTTCGATGATTCTTCGCTGTCCATCCTCTTAAATGTTCTTGAATAGGGTCACCAGTTTGGTGGAAGTAAATAAGTAGCTCACCAATGTTGAGTTGTGTGCAGGAGTAGGCTTCAATGATAAAGTCCGTAGTAGGCAAAACTCGTATATTGAGGATACACTCACAAGCACAAAAGTCAGAAGGAAGTAGATAGAACAGAGAAGAATAAAGTAGTGAAAATAAAGCAAGCACAAGCGGCGATAGGTAACAAGCTACGCGCGGCGTTAGTGGTTACGTAAGTAACTGCGTTCAAGCGACACGGGCTTCGCGCTTCATCGGTAGGTCTCGACTGATTCGCCGGCCGTTTGTGCGCATGGGCATTGTTTAAGAACGAGTAGGGATTACGCGTCAACAGAAAATATGCGTCTCCATAATATCTCGACCCGCGGACGACACGGTAAGTAGTGTATGGTATTTTAGGTGAGTTATAAAGTGTGATGTATGTAAATAGATAAATATTATGTATGTCGTATTTAATAGGTATTTAGTTAGGAAATATAATATATTTGTAAATAGTATATAAGGTAGGAATGTTACGTAATATATATAAAATAATGTTTTATTTGTTTTGTATAAGGAAATTAAATATATTAGAATAAATAGGTGTAGAACATAGTAGTGTAGTATTAGTAGTGTAGTAATAGAAATTGTAATAAGTATGTGAGTTACCCACACGTCTATTACGTTAGTATTATATTGTCTTTGATGATAGTGTTTAGAGACTATTATACATGGATGGGCACTTCATTAGTGAAAATAAATTCCTTACATCCGAATAGGAAGCGTAAGATATAAACATTTAAAGTTTATAAAAATTTGGTTCGATTGTGTTTATAGTACCTATACCTAGTACCTACTTTACGTAACTGTTAATATGGGTCCTGAAAATACGAATGCGGGTTTATAACCACGATCGAAATTATTGTTCCGAGCAGTTTAGTACCATTTCTGTCAAGTTTATATTTTAAAAGTGTATTCTTCTAAAGTAAAAAAAAAAACAATTATCTTAATCGGTTCAGTTAGTTAAAGTTATTTGTATTTATTGGAAAAATCTAATCTCATATGAAATTTCACGTAGGTAAGTAGGTATCATATCTGTCACAAGCTCGGCCGGTGATCAAACTAATTAGTACCTACCAATATCTTCCCAACTACGGTCCTCCAATTATACAGCTAAGCTAAAACGACACAGGCAGATGACAGGCAGTTGGGATCTTGATCTATTAAGTTGGTAACTTGTACATTGTTACATTATAAATTATGTTATGACATTTTTATCACGCTACATATTTAGCGTGATAAAAATGTACCTATATGATCAGCAGTTCATTTCATGGCCCAAATACAACAACTTATAGGGTTATAGGTACTTATATACTTCTTCATATTGTCAAGTAGGATAATGCTTATTAAAGTACATACATGGCATTCAGGAATAACGTTCAACGGTGAAATAATTTTTGAAATCAGACCAGAGGTTCCTGAGGTTTGCGCTTTCAATCCAACAAATAGACTCCTCAGCTTTATAATATTTGTATAGGCTAGCTGTCCGCCCCGGCTTCACCCGTAGTCCATGCAAAGCCATAGCAAAGACAATATAATACTAACGTAATAGACTGCCCACCTCATACAAAAATATTGGACCAAATCAAAGACAATATAATACCAAAGACAATATAATACTAACGTAATAGACTGCCCACCTCATAAAAAAATATTAGACCAAATTAAGGTTGCGAAAAGCAGGCGAATGTATGGCGCAGGAGAGTTGCTTGCTACTCGATACTAGATGGCGGTAATCTGCGTTAGCCTTTAACTTACTAAATATACGGTGTCATTTTAAAATATTATGCCTAAAATATTGTTTTGATTTTTAATAAGATATATTTTGTGAATCATGTTTTTATATTCTCATAATACGGTAGATACGTTGTGTAGTTTCAAGTGGCGCCATCTATGCGAGTCTCTGAGAATAAATCGTACGATTAAGGCGTTGAGACCACATGGCCATAGGCACTCAGAGATAACGTACCTATTCAACGGTGAAAGAAGTTCCTGAGATTAGCGCGTTCAATCAAACAAATAAACTCTTCAGCTTTATAATATTGGTATAGATTTAAAGAGAAAACACTTTTAAGTGCACACAACTAGGTAGATATGTACCTACAATGGCTTATTGCAAATTGCATTGCCTGTATTACACTGAGCTTAACAATAGAGGAGCAATCGCTTCAATTGCTACGCACAGAACAGAAGATTACCCTGTTCTCAATTAACTCCGTACACATACTAGGCAGATCTTCATATTAGGTCTCAAATTATGACGTTACATTATATCACCATCATCATTTCGTGTAGGTGTCACGATCAGTCGACCATGCACACCCTGGTGTCAGAGTTCTTCGGAACCGCCTCTCGGCCTCTGACGTGGTTCCTTTAACGACTACCAGATGGCAGCCGGGACCAACAGCTTAACGTGCCTTCCAAAGCACGGAATCATCTTTCTTATCAGACAATCAGGTGATTCATACCTGCAATGTCCTAACCAAACTGGAAACAACTTAACAAAGTATGCTTCCCGTGGGAATCGAACCCACGACCCCCGGGTCAACAAGGTAAACGCCTTAACCACTGGACCAGGGAGGCTGTGTTACATTATATTGACCATACTTCTTCTCATCTGAGCAATGTGGTCCCCAGGGTCCTTCCTTACCTATGAAATTGGCGTTTCTTTTCCGCTTGCCATTTTGTTCCTAATGACAATAATTTTCAGGTAAAAAAAAAAAAAAAAAAAAAGGTAAACACATTTTTTTTATTTAAACTTGAGCGTAGCTTTTATTATTAACATTCCGCATGCATATTTTTTTTTGTTTTTGTGTATATAATTACTTATTGGAAAATGCTCATGAAAAGAACTCGTTTCACGTTTGTCCATTTTAATAAAAAATGTAGCCATATTTCTATTATTTTACTAACTTTTTGTAAATTTTAGAATGTCGAAATTAGGCTTAATGTTGCCCGTAACTACATGCCAAATTTCATTTTTGTTGAATTTATCTAACCAGAAATAATACTAAAAACGTTAGTATGAAAAATTCACTTTGCTCGAAATTCTCTATAGAAAACGCCAATTTCATAGGTAAGGATAGGTCATTACCTATGAAATTGTCGTTTTCTTAGGATATTAGGATATCAGTACTAGAAATTTTCCCGCGACTTCGTCTGCGTGAAATTTAATCCACTTATTTCATTTTTTAGGTCCATGATCATTTTCCCTTTCGATCGAAAAAAGTTGTTAAACATAAGAGGGAAGCAGAAGGCCAACTGTTACGCAGCGAGAAAAGAACACTAATAAAATTTTATTTTCGTCCTTGGTTTTATATGTATTATACCAATACAGAGAAAAGGTGGTTATGTTATGTACTAATAAAACAATATTTTCCATATTAAATAATTTGATTATTTTCATTTACTTTCCAAAACCTCGTATCTACAACCTATTTGCCCCGACGGACTACCTATACAGGTTTGTGACACATTGATTATCTACCAGAAACTCATCAGCCGCGTCGTTCACGAGACAATCCCGCAACAGCCTATTATCTGCTCGAAGATGAGACTCGCATCGACCACGCCGCACTTCCAGTTCCCATTATGAGGGAGGTATCGGGAAATATTCCTACCCCAATCTAATACACTGTACATATGCAAGCCTATTCTAAAGTCTCCGGTACATAAAGTTTGTTTGTTTTGTTTTTCGTGTGTGTAAGTGGCAAACACTGGTATCAGATTTTTCAAGCTGCTAAAAGGCATCTGACATAGTTCAACGTAGATATAGTGTAAACGGTAGACTGCTTACTTTACTACTTCATCATCATCAGGTCTTTTTTAGTCTCCACTGCAGGAGCACGACCCTCCCTGCAATACCATAGAGCCATATATTAGCCTGAGTAGTCAGAGCATTTTGCCTACACTCTCCACGCTGGCCAGACGGGTTGGAGAGGTCTCTTTGATGTTAATAAGCTTTGTTTAGCTTTTGTTTCCTTAGTCGCCTTTTACGACATCCACGGGATGACTTGGAGTGGTCCTATTCTACTCTGCCGGGAACCACACGGCATATGTATGTACGTTGAGTTATATCTCTCGACCTTACTTCGGGTCTAGCTCAATATGTGTGATTTTAAATGATATAAATGACTAAATTGAATCGTAGTAATTTTTTATATAATTATGATAAATTGCTGTGACCCCGCGATTTTGCCGCGTAAATAATGGCTAAAAAAGTGGCTTCCT
Organism: Rhodophaea formosa; assembly: GCA_963082605.1. Classification (NCBI taxonomy): domain Eukaryota; kingdom Metazoa; phylum Arthropoda; class Insecta; order Lepidoptera; family Pyralidae; genus Rhodophaea; species Rhodophaea formosa. The sequence continues at coordinate 22,772,691 of OY720204.1, forward strand.
TTAGATGAAATAATTTTAAAACTCTTTTACTTAGTTTCTTAGTTTTAGAGTTAACACATTACACACATGTTTGCTCTGTAATAGTAAGTAGATAAACCACGGAGTATAATAAACCCTCTTTGTCAGATTCTGCAGTTGGCAAATGAAAAAGTCAAAACAAAAAATGTCGCCGCCAGTTTAATACTACTTCAATGAGCAACAATATCTTCTTCATTACTTAATCAAATTATTTTCACCACTGTACATAATTGATAACGGAGTACAGTCGAGCAACTACGCCATGGAGGAAAAAAATAACCATTTTATTTTTCAATGTGGCGGCTGTCCACTCAAGCGTGAAATTTAGCAATATTGTGAAAGTATCGTACCTACCTTTTTTACCAACCTGTTGAGTATTTTCGTCACTTTCGTCAGCAGCTCCGGCAGCCGTGATCGTCTAGTGGTTAGGACCCTACGTTGTGGCCGTAGTAACCCAGGTTCGAATCCTGGTCACGGCAGTGCAAACTGTCACAGTGGAGCATATTTTTTATTTACTTTAACATGACTTTTGTTATCGATATTTGGCGTCATTTAAAATATACCTATACATGCCGAAATTTTGATCGCTTTGAACCCTTAAAGAGGTGATCCAGGTGGCCAATATGTACAACTTTTCCTTTTAAAATATTTAGCCGCCGGCGGGTATCAAGTCAGAAAAAAAATTATTTCAGTTTATCTCATTGTGTTGTATAATGATAATGGAGTAAACAAAGCATAAAACGCATAGTACTTAGTTTGTTTTTGTGACTGCAATATTGAAGCGCGAACAATGACATGCCCAAAAGCTCGAGTACACACTGAGGACTAAATCAAATCTAAAAGAATAGTAAATAATTATATATAATTATATAATATACGTGAGCATCAACAATAAAATATTTAATTTATCATAGGACCAAAAATTGTTGACCTAAACTCATGTAAATATGCAAATTTTAGCTACAAACTCCCAAACAATAAAAGGCACATACGATTTTTGGTCAGTTTCGGAATAATCCATCTGCTTCACTCTAATATGAAAGGTGGACAAAAAATCCGGTGCGCGGACTACGACATATTCAAAGTCCATGAAGGATAGTTTACCGTCTTTATCATCAACGTCTGCTTCGTCGAGCACACTGGTGACTATTTCCTCTAAAATTGGATAAGTAAAGTAAATAATGAAATAGGTACACATCAAAAATAAAATATGTAATTAATCATAGGACCGAAAATTACAGACCTAACTCATGTAAATATGCAAATTTCAGCTACAAACTCCAAAACAATAAAAGGCACAATAGCTACACTCTAATATGAAAGGTGGATAAAAAATCCGGTGCGCGGACTACGACGTGTTCAAAGTCCATGAAGGATAGTTTCCCGTCTCCATCAACGTCTGCTTCGTCGAGCACACTGGCTACGATCTCCTCTCTCTCCTGAGGGTGAAGCTCGTCTTTAGTGAGAAGGCGCGTGGCTTCCAGAAGATCTTCGCGGCCGATGTACATGTCGTTGTCGAGATCGTAGATGCGGAAGGCGTACCTGTAATTAAAAAAAAAAACAAATTACGTATAATGAATTTTGATAACACGTTACCAATTTTTTCTTTCGTACTGTTGTGTCAGAAGAGATAATATAATGACACTCCTCCGTGCTTCGGAAGGCACGTTAAGCCGTTGGCCCCGGCTGTCATCGTTGATGGCAGTCGTTAAGCTATGTCAGATGCCTTTAGGCAGCTTGAAAAATCTGACACCAGTGTTGGCCACTTACACATACGAAAAACAAAAAACAATATAATGACACTTGGGATTTTTTGCCATTATATCCCGGTAATTATTTTGTCACTTGTCAGTCATTTGCAACTGACAACCTTTAGTATTAATAAGTCGCATAAGTTAGTTGAAAAATAGATAAAAAGTCTACATAGTACTTAAGTGACACAGAAGATAGTAAGTACTTATAGCACCACAAAACAAGGTCAGAATCAATAACACGCAGAAAGCATCACTTCCTCTAAATATAGACGATCGATATCTCGAACGCTAAACATCATTGTTAGCAGTAATTATGGGTATCAGTCCCCACAGGGCAGGGTCATAACGACTGATCTTTCTCGGTCCAGTAGCAGAAATATGACTTTTCAGCATACATCTACGGGTTGCACATTTTACTATTGAAAATTTCAATATATTTGTTGGTTAGCCCTAGATTCCTAGATGGTTTGATACTCTAAGCCTAGATTCGCATATCCGCCTGATCTAATACATACACTAATACCTAACAACAAAATATTCACACAAAATAATAGACTTAGCCGGTCAATATGAACAACTTTTCTATGGGATTAACGCTTGGACTATAAAAAAAAAATAAGTATCCCATACTAATTACCCGGGTGGCTGAACACTTATGTATGAAAATGTCGAATTTTTTTACAAATATTTTTTGTATAGGTCCTCGCTGATTTTTTTTACATGCATTTCCGTTTTCTTTAAGATGATTTATTTCAAATGGGGGCAGCACTGGATCCCTGAAAGTTCATGTATCTCCCTAACGCATGTGATTGTACATAAGATATTGAAGGGATAATTTCCAGAGTAAGTACGATAATCAACCACCCATCACTATTTTGATTCCGTTCTCACCTACAAGCCCATCAACATGCTAATGTTTTTACAGACTTGGGGTCTGTCTACCCCGCAAGGGAAAAAGACGTGATAGTATGTATGTATGTATAAGTACGATAATCATCATCACCATCATCCGGTCTTTTTTTATCTCCACTGCAGCACCACGAACCTCTATGTACTTCCGGAGCAGCGAGAGGATTTGGCCTATAGTCTCCACGCTGGTCAGACGGATTGGAGAACTCTGGATTGAGTTTCTTTCGGCGTATTCTTCTCACCAGTGGTTATTACGAAACGCTAGTAGTTTTTCGATTTTGCATATTTAAAATTAAAAATAATAAGAAAGTAAAAAATATGACGTTCAAAAAGAGATACAATTATCCAATTTTGAATAAAAATCTTTGACTTGATCTTTGATGTTTATAAGCTTTGTTTAGCTTGTGTTTTTTAAGTCGTCTTCTGCAACATCCAAGGAAAGACTTGGAGTGGTCCTATTCTATTTCGCCGGGAACTACACGACTTCATATACCTACTTAAGATATTCAAGTGAAATTTTCCAGAGTAATACTTTAATAATATCGAAAATAACAACTGACCAGGCTTTGATATCCCTCGGAGCAGCCTCGCTGAACACAGACATCATGTCCAAGAAGTCTTCAAACGTGAGGTTCCCCTGGCCGTCGTGAGAGAACACTTGGCAGATTCGACGCTTAAACGGGTTCTCCTGGAATCAAGTTGTAGAAAATTAATGTGTGCAGTGTGATTTCCTAAATTTCAAACTTAAGGTGTCATAGAAACATTGGTTTGTTACAATCTGCCGGAAATAAAATAGGTATCTACCACGCGAACAAGATTTTCTTTTTTGAAATTGACAAGGTTCGATGAACCTGGATCAGAGATTTTTTTTTAAATGTTAATGTAGCTTTAATTTTGTCAACAATTGGTGCCGTGGTTTCTTTGGCTATTTTTTCTATCTCCAAATCTATCTAGTCCACGGGCACCGCAGTAGTGTGCGCCTGGGTTTCCGTCATCCGCTTCGGAGCAAGTCAGGATTGACTTCTAAAAATCATTGGATCCCGGGTATAACTTACTGTATTGGTTTAACTTTATGTTCGGAGAGTAATAAAATTATACTTTTAGTACTGTTATTAAACTTCTCTAGTCTTCTCACCAGTGGTCATTACGAAACGCTAGCAGTTTTTCGATTTTGCATATTATTATTATTTCTCGGGGCAATAATGTCCTTCAGAAGTGGGTCGGCTGGCGGTCTCGACGGTCTGTCTCCCCAACATTTAAAGGACTTAATGGCGGGCGACTGCGGGAACGCCGGCTCAGAGCTTCTGAAGGATGTTACGGCCCTTGTCAACTTGATGCTTGCTGGAAAAGTTCTGCCAAGCATCACAGATATACTTTACGGCGCAAATCTATGTGCCTTAAAGAAAAAGGACGGCGGCATTAGGCCTATAGCTGTTGGGTCGTCGTACCGACGCCTCACCTCCAAAATATGCTGTAAGGCCATTACAACCTCCCTTAGAGATTACTTCCAACCTCTTCAAGTAGGTTTCGGCTCTAAGGGTGGTTGTGAAGCTGCCGTCCATTCTTTGAGAGCTATTTTAAATAATCAGGAAGCAGAGGTGTTGCTAAAGGTGGATGTAAAGAATGCTTTTAACTCTGTGGACAGGGGTGCTTTGCTGACAGAAGTTAAAAATAAAGTCCCGGCTATTTATAAATATATTTGGCAATGTTATAGTAAAAATTCAAAATTAATGTATAAGGACAATCTTATACTATCTTGTGTTGGTTGTCAGCAAGGTGACCCACTCGGTCCGGCAATTTTTAGCCTAGCCATTCATCCTATCATAGAGAAGCTAAATTCTAAATTCAATACATGGTACTTAGACGATGGCTGTTTAGTTTCGGGGGCCCAAACCGTCTTAGACGATTTTCAGGTCCTCACCAACAGCCTCCACAATATTGGCCTAGAACTAAATTTTACCAAATGTGAACTTTTTATTTCCGAGTCATGTACAGAAAAGGAAAAAGTTTTAGAAGATTTTAACTCAGTTTGTCCAGGCATCAAAATTTTGAACAAAAGCTCACTTCACCTTCTTGGTTCTCCTATTTTCGATGAATCTTTTTCACATTTTATAGATCTTAAAATTCAAAATTTTCAAAAAGCTTCGGATCGTCTTATGACTATACAATCACATTTTGCTTACGTTATTATTCGACACTGTTTGTTTGTTCCAAATTTCACTTACAACCTCCGGTGTAGTCATTTGTGGAAGCATCCACAACTTCTCCACAAGTTAGATGCATTCGTACAAAATTCTCTTTCGTCTATTTTAAATATCAACTTTGATGAACGCATTTGGGACCAAGCCTCCTTGCCAATCAAGTACGGGGGTTTGGGAATCAGAAAAATATCCAATGTAGCACTCCCGGCGTTTTTGTCTTCTGTGCATAGCATTGAAACGTTATTTAAAAAAATATTAAAAAATAACGTTACTTCAGTTTGCTATGCCACAGAGGCCATAGACGCCTGGCATGCTATAATTCCAAATTCAAAATTCCCTGATTTACCGTCATCGCAGAAGCAATGGGATGAGCCGTTGTGCAGAATTGCTCAAGATTATTTAATTCAAACATCTTGTAGTTCTGCAGAGCGCGCTCGCCTGTTGGCTTCAGCGGAATGGGAATCTGGGCTCTGGTTGCAGGCGCTACCATCCGCAAACTTGGGTACGTTGTTGCATGGCGACACTTTTCGCTTTGCAGCAGCACTCCGTTTAGGAGCCAAATGCATAGTCCCCCATCGTTGCCCCTGTGGGGATACCGTGGATGCTTTTGGACATCACGGTCTCTCTTGCTCCAGAAGTGCTGGCCGTTTAGGGCGTCATGCCGCCCTAAATAATATAATTCACCGTGCTCTTGCCAGCATCCACGTTCCTGCCGTTTTAGAACCAAATGGCTTGACACGAGATGATGGCAAGAGACCAGACGGTATGACTCTGGTGCCCTGGAGGTTGGGGCGACCGCTAGTGTGGGACGCTACTTGCGTCGACACACTGGCGCCATCCCATCTTCAGAGCACCAAGTTAAAGGCGGGCACAGCTGCGAATGGAGCAGAAACCCTGAAAAGGCGCAAATATGTAGGTATCGGAGATAACTACATATTTGAGCCTTTTGGGGTAGAAACATTGGGTCCGTGGGGTCCATCAGCCCATAAGCTTTTTAGTTTCTTGGCTAAAAAGCTTATTGAGGTATCCCGTGACCAAAGGGCTGGAAGCTACCTAGCTCAGCGTATAAGCATTGCCATTCAATTTGGCAATGCTGTCAGCCTTTTGGGCACGATGCCCAGGGGTGAACAGCTGGAGGGATTGTATGATTTATATTTTTAGGCGTTTAATTTTATTTTTAGTTAGTTTTATTGTTAGAATAGTTAGTTTTAGTTTGGAATTAATTTTAAAATTAAAAATAATAAGCAAGTAAAAAATATGACGTTCAAAAAGAGATACAATTATCCAATTTCGAATAAAAATCTTTGACTTTGACTTTGACTAAGAAATAAAAAATCCACGCAAGAAGAGCTTTTTCCATATCTTATTCCTAAATTTAATAACAGTTTATCAGAATAGCATTGTTAATGCATAGAACCATAAATAAAAAAAAATACTTTTAATTCTGGTAGCTGTTCTATCTGATCGACGGGCACTGCTATAGTGTGCGCCTGGGTCTCCGTCATCCGCTTCGGGATCAAGGCAGGATTAACTTTTAGAAAACCCATGGAGCATCATCGTGGATACTCTGGTGTAATCCCCTCTTTTTGTTGGGTTAAAAAATCATACCTTTATTTACGGAAGCTGATCCATCTGGTCCACGGGATTCGCTGTAATGTACGATTGGGTCTCCATCATTCGCTTTGAGATTAATTCAAGATTTATTTTTGGGAAACCCTTGAATACCGTCGTGTAATACCGCTAGATTTGTGCGCAACGGATTTGTACGCAACGCGTAAGGTTGGTAAATATTACCTTTAGTTCTGGCAGCTGTTCTATCTGGTCTACAGGCACCGCTATAGTGTGCGCCTGGGTCTCCGTCATCCGCTTCGGGATCAAGTCTGGATTCACTTCTCGAAAACGCTTGAATACCCTGGAACACACTCAGGATCAACTAAGTATAAAAATATGGATGACAACCTAGTCTTTTTAGTTGTTTAATTTAAACAGCAGACTTAATTTTTCTCTTGTGTCTAACCTTGCTCTATGTGTCTTACATACACTGAATTCTTTAGCTCAAAAACTTTTACCGATTTAAATGAAACTTGCACTGTTCCCTAAGAACTGATTTTTTTTTAATGATCTGGTTAAGGAGTAAATTAAATAAAATGATTAGTGGCGTAGCGCTAGTTGGCTGGTCTAAGCCCCTTAAGAACATAGGGTAGTTAACGTTCCGAAATAAATATCTTAGCCCTCAAAGAGCTAAACCTCGAACTTTTCCTGAGTAGAAGTTTAGTATGAGAAACAATCATTTCGGAACCGCTGGCTAAGCCAGCCTGCAAAAGCATGCAATTTATACTTCGGAATCGGCTGAGAATAAAATAAAGGTTATTAGTTTCCCTTAAAAAAGAAAATAAAAAATGTGGCACAATCGTCACGTTTACCTAAGACGATAAGGTAGTAGTTGTAGTAGTGTAGCATAAACTTAATATATAAGTAACTCTATAAGGTGAGTGGTCTAGCTAAACTAATTTAAAAAGCCTAACAACAGCCAGAGATGCTTGACTCCGACTTTTTGGTCGGATGTGGATCAAGAAGCCTAACAGAGTTCGGCTGAATCCAGACGACAAGTAGGTTTACCAGTTGGTTAACTTGGTTAAGTTGTTGCAGACTATTGACATGTTTTCATAAGTTTCGCTCATTCCTTTTGCAATCTACACGGGAGAAGTTGCTGTCTCATTCTACATATTTCCATAAGACCCGCATGGAAAATAAATAAACTTAAGTGAGTACATTTTAATCAATCCAAAACCCATCAGCAAACATGTCTTAGCTGTCAACAAGGTACGATCTACCGCTTCCAAAACAAATCGATATGCAGAACAAATATAACTTGACTCGCGGCCATGACTGCCAAACATACATATTATCACGTCTTTATCCCTTGCGGGGTAGACAGAGTCTAAACTCAAACTCAAAGGGTACGTCTAGCGTGTTAGTGGGCGTTAAGGTGGAAAGCTGAATCAAAATAGTGATGAGTTGCTAGCAGCATCGCCTATAACGTGATTCCTTAGATTTTCGACCATTTCCTTGACCTGATTGCCAAAGTAGATGGGTTTTATATTTTTATACAGGTGTTAGAGTAAACAGCGTTGTCCGTCAAACCAATGAACTAGTCAAAATGAACAACTTTTTCTACGGGACCAACGCTGGGAGTTCAAAAATATTTTGATATTTTATATATAAACTGCCAGGTCGGCCGAATATTTTTGAATAAAGATGTCGTTATTTTTCGAGTTCCGAGCATTGGTTCCACAACAAAAATTGACCATTTTGACGGCCTGATTAATTTGATGACTTGAAGGAGCACGGTGTTGCCGTAACATCCTAATCATAACCCTATCCTAACTATCTTAATCCTAACTAATATTATATATGCGAAAGTGAGTTTGTTTATGACGCTTTCACGCCCTATCTACTGAACCGATCATCATGAAATTGCATACACATAGGTAAGGATACTGAGAAGGTCATAGGTTATATAACGCGGGCAAAGCCGCGTGTAACAGCTAGTCTTTTATAAGTACAAGTTTGTAATCTCCACTAATGGTCTGGTCCCTAACTATGTATTCCGAATAGTTTCTATCGTTTCCAAACAAATCGATACACACAATAAATATAGTGGAGGCTCGGCCATCACTAATCTGTCCGTAAGTGCGTCATTAACAAATCCATTTAGCTTCCACGGCTAATGGGATGGTTAAGATTATAATCTATGTGTAATAATATATTTATGTGGGAGTAGGTGTGATTAAAACTAGGAAATTTCCGAAATTTATCGTCAATATCATCTAGGTCAATATTGAGTTAATTAATAAGGTAAAATAGCACTGTGAATGCAAAATAAATCCTATATAAACTATTCAATATAGTATTTTATACTGTTACAAAATTTTACTAGGTACGTCTTACAGCAAAGGAGTTGCCACCTCCACCCACATTGTTCTACAATTACAGCCTATGCAATCATCATCTTCACTTAGTTTTTTGGTTTACTAAATTTGAATTTGGCGCGCGTCTCTTCCTATCTCTTTCACCCCCTTAATACGTAACCTCTTCCGTCTCTGTCTTACAAAATGCGTTTCATTCATTGCAAAATCCTTTCATCCAATGTTAACTCCTTAATTTAAAAAAAAAAAATTCCCATATAAAAGTGTACAGCTGGTTGGGAAATTTGCAATTAAGGATTGTTTTTCGAATGTCTGGTTGTATTATTGACATACTATAAACGAAGTTTTGGCTCTCATATTTGCCCGTTTTCATTGGGAACTGTAACTATTTTTTGTTTCACGACGTACAAACTTACAAACACACTCTCGCATAAACAAAATTGCAAGACGGCATTATTTTTTTAAGAAAATCATTTCAGTTTTGCTTTGTTTACAAGTCTTCTGAAGTAAGGATCAGTTTACGCGTGTTTACAAAAACTGTGGAATAAAGAAGTAAAAAGCGCTCCGTTCAAATCTCGACCTTCTTGCAACTGAAGATTCTTTGCTAGGAAATTTTCCCTCCCGTGAAATTAGCAATTATTCCTAAATCCCCTTTTTATTTTCCTTGAGATTGACGTTTAAGAATGTCTCTTTGTGTAATGCGGTAGAAGCTGGGTTCTTCATAGTCCATGAAAGTTCGTAAAATTTTACTTTGGCTAGTATTCATTCAAGTGACTGTAAATTTTAATTTTAAGTATTAAATATAATGAATTTATGTCATTGTATTAATAAGTTTGCGACTTACTGAGAGTGACGGGAAATTATACCTAGGCTACTCTCTGAGGCCAAGTCGTTTTGTTATATTGGGGTTTTGCCCTAAGTTGGGAACGCTCGCTCGCTTCGTTCGCTCCTGTTTTGGTCACGCGGAAACCTAACCGACATTCTGTGGCCAAATTGTTTTGTTATATTGCAGGTTTTGCCCAAAGTCGCCCTCTCTGCATTTCTAGTCACACCCTTAGCAATTTAAATGAAAAATTTCAGGCGTGCATCTAAATCAGGGAAATAATTAAACGGTTTAATAAAAATATTCAACCGTTTAATTATTTCCCTTTTACTTTTTAAAATCATATACATACTTATCAAAACTTATTAATGTTTTTTTAAGCTCGAAAAATGTGATTCATATTTAGGTCATAGATAGGTTTACGTCTTTATGTCTTTCGAGATAGACAGAGCTAAGGAAGGAGATTGTACTAAGCCCCTTTTAGCATAATGGCCGGCTTTAGATGAAGAATGGGAATTCGGACTATTGATGGCAATATTATACGACCTCCGTGGCGCAGTGGTTAATACGCCTGCCTGCTAAACTAGTGGTCCCGGGTTCGAGTCCTGGTCATGTTATGATGGAAAACGATCTTTTTCAGATTGGCCTATATGGGTCTTAGATGTTTATCATATAAGTATTTAAGTATTGTAAAATACAGCGTGTAAATTGACCCTCGACATAAACTCAGTCCGTTAATACTTATGAACAACTTTTCCTATGGGATCAATACCGTAGGGTACCTAAGTATCGTGGAGTTTAGAATACTACAACACAAATTCACAAATTACAGCGGGGCATGCTCAATTTGTGTGATTAATCCATTTATATTAATTTATTAAAGATGCCGATAGACATTATAACTTTTTTAAACACTGAAGTTTCTAAGAAAGAATGTTTTAAAAGTCCTTACTCATAGTTTGTTCGTTAGGGACCAATTAAGTAGTTATCAAAGTTTTGGTTCGTGATCGTGTTTTTGACATCAAAGACATCAAAGACATTAGAGAACACGCACGACACACCTAAAGCGAATCTAGTGAATAAATCAGAATATTTCCATATGTTTTATTCATGAAACTGAACTAATTATGTTTCTCGTAAATGATTTACCAAAGCAAATGAGTCACGATAAAATAGGACTCAACCTTTTTGTTAAGAGTATCTCCTTTTCCTTCCTTCTCCTGCTGGTCTAGGAGAAATGAAAAAACGTAGAATGTACCAGCTGTTTCTCTTCCCGAGCAGATCGTAAAAACCAATCGAAGGAATGGGCGTCAGGAATCATGTCAATAGGTGATGCGGCTAGCAACCCATCACTATTTTGATTCCGTTCTCACCTAGCCCATCAACATGCTAAACGTGGCCTTAAGGTTTTGCAGACCTGGGCTCTGGCTACCCCGCAAGGGAAAAAGACGTGATAGTTTGTATGTATTTAATACATGCAGCTTCTCCTTCCACACAGCTTAGAACCATCGTCAAGAAACCAATTTCCAATTTAAGAAGCAGAGTTACTTCCAATTAAAGCAACAGACATCACATAGACACCGGAACATGAAACTAAAAAAAGCTAGCAATGAAAACTAAAATGAAATTTGAAAAGGGTTTACCAAAAAAGTATGTTTTAAGACAAGCTTTTATTATGAGCAATTAATATTTGTAATGTTCTCGCTAAGATCTTTGCATAAAATCAAATAAACCCAGACACTGGGTTTATCTTTTTTAGGTTGGAAGTGCCACCGTCAGTCTTATTAAATCAGATCTATGGCACAATATTGCAATGTCATCTATCATACACACACATAATGTCACAGAACTATCATAATGTACGCAAAAAGGTTTAGATAAGTGCATCAAAATTGAGTTAAAAGAATTGACATGAGAGATAAATAAAATCTTGTTTTAAAAATAATTTGATCGTCTACGATTTGGAGGACCCACCGTGATAGTTCACACATACCTGAGTATTTCCTTCCGTGTAAAAAATGTACAGTCCTATTTGACATAAGATAATTTTGATAAAATAAAAAAAATTGTCGTATGTCGTAAAATCTAAACCGTCTTATTATAAAACAAGGATTAACTTTAGTACCTAGTTTAAATCATAATTCAACCAAAACAAATTGACAGTGACACTTACCAAATGTCAAAGTAATAAATGTTGACTTATTTTGGCCGGATAATGGTTTAAACCAGGTACTAAAGTTAGTCCTCGTTTTATAATAAGACTGAAAATGTTTAGGTATTATTACTAAGCATAGATATAAGTTTTGAGATGATAGATTAAGCACAAAAATGTGCTCATGCTCTTAAAAGTAAGACTTTTAGGGATTTAAGTAGATGCAAGCATTTCTTTTTGATTTGTAGCCAGTGACATAGTTTAACGATAACCATCAATAATGACAGCCAGAATCACCGGCTTAGCGTGCCTTCCGAAGTATGGTGGAGCTCGAGATTTCATTTGCACTTGGCGTCACTTACCCTATGGGGACCACCAATTATCCTTCAGATGCCATGTACCGATATAACAACTACCTGTATTACACAGTTTTATGGACTCACAGAACACGTTAGGCACATATCCAAAACAAAAGTTTTTCAAATATAATAAGCCGCGTAAAACCCCCGTAAAAGTTACAACTATCCCCAAAAAGTAGGATAAGGGGATAACCATCAAAATGTCACCTGGTAATCCTCGAGTTGCTGTTCCGTAAATGTAACTACTTTGTTCCCCATCCCTCGGCTGTTCCGAACGAAAAACCGGTAAAAGGCAGCCTGTTGACTCGACACTCACAAAACACTGTCTGCGGCTTCGCGTAGGATTACCGATTGGCCACGAAAAACGCCTTACACGAAAACCACCACACATACAATCTACCTATCTCGCAAAAGCCAGAATGAATAAAAGAGATAGCTAGATGGAAATTGGTATCGCTCGTCGCGTATACAGTTTTCGTGGCCTAGCCGTTGGGCGCGCCGCGACAGAGTAATGAAGCGACAGAGGCGGCAGACGCGTGCCAAGGGCAAATGTCTTTATTACGAGCAATGTTTACGAATATTGTGATCGCAATAAAATAAGGATGGAAGTTGCTTCGTTCGGGAAATGTTATTTCGTTTTGTACGTGACAAATAATAAGTTGCTGGATTGAATGTATTATTCAAAATTTTATTGCTTAAATGTAATTTCGTGGCGTTATTATTCATGGTTTTTTCTTTATAATCTTTGTATCCTTCTCAATTTTTATATTATTTCACTGTGTTATATGAAATATCAATAAAACATTGCAAAAAAGTTAGAAATACACGTTTTGGAGTCAACCCACTTAAAGTATAGTATGCTATATTCAGATTACTAATCTATTTTTGAAAGTCTTTCCAAAAATGTAACTTAAAGCTATAAACTAAAGGCAAAGCTCTATTCTACCATCACTCCTATCTTGAAATGTTTTTGTGCCTAAACAATCATATCAATAAAAAGTCAATTATATACGTGGTTAATAAATACAAGCGGTTGCTTATGTAATTTATTGTGTACAGCCAATTTTCCACTTAAAAAGTATTTTCGTCCCTCTAATCACCAAATGACACCTGCGTGACCTCTGTTTCTGCTGAACTCTGTACTTCGCCTATTAGTTGCCGCGCCCTCAGGTCGCTTAGTCTATTTCTCTTTAATTAATATTTTTCTTTTAGTCTATGGGTCACCGTTAGTCATTTTTTTTCAGTACGAGTATGCTGTTTGATTAACATAGTAGGCAATATGTACAAATAATAGGCCGGCCGCCGTCGTCCAGTGGTTAAGACGTTTGCCTTGTTGACCCGAAGGTTGTGGGTTCGATTCCCAGGAAAGCCATACTTTGTTAAGTTATTTCCAGTTTGGTTAGGACATTACAGACATGAATCACCTGATTGTCTGATAAGAAAGATGATGTTAAGCAGTTGGTCCCGGCTGCCATTTGGTAGTCGTTAGAGGAATCACGTCAGAGGCCGAGAGGCGGTTCCGAAGAACTCTGACCAGGATGTACATGGTCGAGTGACCGTGTCACCTACACGAAATGATGATGATGAGGCCAGCATGTTAACCCCTGCGCCACGAAGGATTTCCGAAAAATATATAAAAACGACCTCATTTCAAACTAGGTTCACGGATTTGGTAATATTTGACTGATCTGTATTTTTTATTCTATACTTATATTTCTTCTAACTTATTTTAATAGGAGTAAGTTAGTTATAATAAGTATAACTGATAATCTTACAGATAAAAAACCGATTTCAACCAAACTACTTAATCGATTTTGATGAAACTTAAAAGGGGACTAATTAAAACCTTCTTTTGGAGGTTGGTTGAAAATAATGAACCTAATTTGTAGTAACCTAAATACGCTTAGCACACGTAGGGCTTCTTTTGTTCGCAATTCGTCATGGCAATACTACTACATGAGTCACGAAGTATGTATCATAATACTACGCTAAAAGTTCAATGTACTTACCAATAAGTTCAATGTTTTATCCCATCTATAGACAATTTATCTTACGATGGAAATATATATCATACTGTTGTCAGCTTATCAGTAACCATTTTCATAAACCAATTTAATTAACACTTTATTTTAAAATATCAAGCAAGCAAGGAATGGAAATAATTTTACAAAGAATTTTGCAGATGGCAAATATATTATGCTACTTGCATTTTTATAGCCTATGTTCCATGCTGGTTTGGGAGAAAGGAAAAAACATAGAATATACCAGCTGCTTCTCTTCCCGGGCAAACCGTAAAAGCCGGTTAAGGGATTGGGCAAAAATCTAAGGAATCACATCAATAGGCGATGCGGCTAGCAACCCATCACTATTTTGATTGCGCTTTCCACATTTACTCCCGCTATGATGTTAAAACTTTGGGCTCTGTCTATCCCGCTAGGGATAAAGACGTGATAATATGTATGTATGTATGTCACCCGTAGATAAATAACCTTCCTATAGGTGAAAGAATACGGTACTTGCCTAATGTTAAGATTATATAAAATTTGTTTCCAATCATACTAATTTCTATCTAAAAACACTATAAAGAACACTTTTAATTTGATATCGATTCGTTAAGTGATCTTAAAGCTTCTTTAAAGTTCGGTGAATATGACCATTTTCTAAAGTATGAAAATGTTTAATTATAATTATACTGTATTGTAGTCGGTTAAATTTATAGCAACTTTTATTATGAAACCATAACCACAAACAAAATATTTCGTATAGCTACTAAACAAAGTTCTCACGCCACCCATACAAAAAACAAGCTTGTGACGTCACAAATATGTAGGCATTTCAGCTGCGCGTTTTCACGTCTAAAAATTTACGTCTAAAAACATGTGTCTTTAAAACTTTTATAACTGAAAGAGTTTTTTGTTTAGAAATGTATTTCTGTCACTATTGTGTTTATTTTTGGCAGGTCTTTACAAAGCGACATGAAAAAAATTTTAGTCAACATGCCCATTTTGAGAATAGGTCAAGTAAATTCGGAGCCTATACAATGCAATCAAATCAGATCTTTCCGCTATCCTAATTCTTATCCTAATTTTTTCCTAACTAATATTATAAATGCGAAAGTGAGTTTGTTTGTTTGTTTGTTACGCTTTCACGCCGAATCTACTGAACCTATCGTCCTGAAATTTTGCATACACATAGGTGAGGGTACTGAAAAGGACATAGGCTATATTTTTACGCGGGCGAAGCCGCGGGTAACAGCTAGTATAATATAAACCAGCAGTCTGCCCTGGCTTCGCCCGTAGTACATCTTAGTTGTGGTAGAGCTACCGGCGAAAATCACTTTTGGGAAGTACCACACTCTCACAGAAAAGCGACGTTTGAGTAGTAGCTTTACCGCTGCTATGCTTCGTTCGGTGAGTGAGAGAGCCGGAGGCCCATCTCCCTCTCCCCCTCTAGGGAGGGAAAAATAAAAGGCCGGCAACGCTCCTGTGACACCCCTGGTGTTGCAGTTG
Organism: Rhodophaea formosa; assembly: GCA_963082605.1. NCBI lineage: Eukaryota > Metazoa > Arthropoda > Insecta > Lepidoptera > Pyralidae > Rhodophaea > Rhodophaea formosa. The sequence goes on from OY720204.1 coordinate 22,788,345, forward strand.
TCCATGGGCAGCGGTGGTCACTTACCATCAGGTGACTCGCTTGCTCGTTTGCCGTCCTATGACATAAAAGAAACATACGTACGCCATGGCACTCAGGGATATCGTAGGTACCTATTCAACGGTAAAAGGATTTTTAATTCGGTCCTGAGAAAACAAACAAACTATTTAGCTGTATATATAAAGTATAGATATAATTAATTAATTGGATGCACACACATACGCGCGACACAGGCGCGTATCAAATTATCCAGTATGTTGCATTGATTGCCGTAACATTCCTCACCTTGAACTGTTATTTTGATGTAGTAGGTATAAGATATCGATTAGAACATGCCATAGACAAACCCAACCATTATATGCGTTTTGATAATCCTCAAGTCCTTGCAAAAGACAACAGAATGGTTGAGCTCAGCGATGGCTGATCCACACGTCAACTCGTGAACGGGTGCTGTCAGGGGGGACTGGTCTGTTCGGCCTCTTTGAGACTACTTTAAGTATCATATGTTGTTTATTATCTTTGCACACTCGATCGTTAACATAAACATGTTCCAAAAATAATATTTTTTTTTTTTTTTTTTTTAAATATATAGGGACACACACAATAAATCTATGTATATTGAAATTGTAACATGAAAACAGAAAAAAGAAAGAAAAAAGAAAAGAAAGAAAAAGACAATAAGGAATAAATATTTGTAATCATATAAAGCCCTTCAGGCGAGTAGGCGACCAAAACTGTTGATAAGAGTTTCTTTCGGCGTTTCTTCTCTGCAGTGGTCGGTTCCGAAACGCTAGTAGTCTGTAGCTTTTGAACAATTAATAAATACATATATCTAATGAGGATAATTTTAAATATGATATGACGTGAAAAAGTGCCTGCAAAGGCCTATTTTCTGAATAAACGTTTTGACTTTAACTTTGAGATACATTCCAAGTATGCTTCGTGAGGCTATTGAAATTAAAAAACATCCTAATTTCAATAGAGAGGATGGTTGGCAGTTACCACCAGCTTGGGATCCAGTCATCAATTTAATCAAATCTCAAGCTAAGCAGAAGACTGCAAGACCTTCAGACACCGTGAGCCAATACTGCGTACATCCGGAACGTTATCAATAAATATTTTAGGCGGTAGATTTTGCAGTTCTTATAAAATACTAGACAAATGTCAACTTACACCCATATTCTAAGACATTACCAAATCACTCACTTAACTCAAGCTTACTGAAGGTTGCCTTATAAGCATCCTTAGGCTCACCCTTATATTTGTATTCTCAGTCGCATACTTTACCATATCTCGTGGAACCTCCAGTAAGGATAAGATGAGGAATGACGTCATCGTTTCGTTGCGTTATGTTTGTACGCCTAGTCAATATTTTACTTTTTTGTTTCCCTTTGGCTCTGGATGAAAGGTTTTTTTACCAAGATATTTGACAGATTAAAACAAAAGTTGCCAAGTATAAAAAAATAAGATTTATTTCAGGAATCAAAAGACGTAGTCTGCGCTAAAATTATTTTTTAATTGTGATAAGATAATTTAAATCGGAAACCAATACTTTTTAGTGTAATTCAAAGATACTTATTTTAAAAAACACTTTAGTCTACGTTTACATATACGATGCCACAGAATATTGCATATTATTATATTAGGTGGTTATTATCATCAGGCCTTTCTAATCTCCACTGCAGGAGCGCGACCCTCTCTGTACTACCAGAGCCATATACTAGCCTGAGTAGTCAGATGATTTGGCCTACACTCTCCACGCTGGCCAGACGGGTTGGAGAGGTCTCTTTGATGTTAATAAGCTTTGTTAGATGGTTATACCTACGTATAACTCTAACTACATTAACTTTAAAAAAAGACAAATTTTTCAAGTCTATATAGCTGCTTTATTGTTTTGAAGAGGGTTTTTTTGTCTTTTCTTAATACGTTACGTCTGAGCAAAAACCTGAGATTAGGATTGATTCTAAATACCCAGGTTATATTTAAAACTTAGAAATACTCCGAACCAGGGTCACAAAAAAATAAAGAAATACATAATAATAGGAAAAAGCGAAATTCAACAAAAATTGGCTCTTCCATAGAATTAGTACCAGCTGATCTGTGGCTACGTAAAATTTGTAATATCTTCTTGTATATGTAGATGCACAATTTAAACGCTGTGTACATTGTATAAATATTTCTACTTTTATTAAAAGTTGGTAAACAACATTTAGGAAAATTAAATTTGGAATATGACAACACCTTTGCCATGACATTTCACATATTCTTCTTCTTACTCTATTATTGGTAAATTAACGTGAAGAAAAACATTTTTTCTAATCTAAAGCAAAATAATTTGTTCTTCGTTTTAATCTGGTTGCTATACTCCATTGGGTTTGACGATTCTCGTTGTACGGATTATCATTGACAATCTCAATAAAATCTTCAAAATCGGACATATTCGAGGAAAATAAATCACAATATATCACAAATATAACCTATCCTGACAAGTAAAGCGTCATCTTGGTGGTCTTTTGGTGTTCAAGGGTCCCTTAAGGTAGCTCGCGACGTACCTTATATTTGATGTTTGCTTCCCAACCTTGAGTAAGGAACAACACTGTTTCAAGGAAGTTTATACCGACTAAGAATGCCAAATTGTTGGAGTACGGTTGAGTCAAGTCGAGGAAATCGCGAAATAATGTCTAAGAATATGGGTGTTAGTCTACCTGCGACCACGAACACTGTAAAGTGCTCGAAACGTTAGGTGTATAAATAATGTAATAAACGCGATAAAAACCGTATTAAAATAATTTTATTTAAATATCGATTAGTAAAACATTTGCTTGTATGGATTTAGTAGCCAGCGAAATCTTCTAGGATGAAACCTTTGCAAGAAACATGAGTGTCACAGCTGCACTGATTTTCAAAGACACATTTTCAAGTTATCGTATAAGTATTTTATTTGTTTTTTCTTGACAGCCTCGGAGGGACAGTTGTCAACATGCCAGCCTGCGACATTAAGGGTTCCGGGTTCGAACCCCGGCCAGGTCATGGTGGAAATCGTTCTTTGTCAGATTGACCTGGCTACTAGATGTTTATATAGATAAAGGCAATATGTTAATAAAACCCTGTTAAGGATGCAACTCCGCTCGTCAATATGAACAACTTTTTCTATGGGACTAATAATAGAAATTAAAAAAACCCGGCCAAGTGCGTGTCGGGCCACGCGCAGTGTAGGGTTCCGTAGTTGCGAATGATAACTTTGAGTTCACACTGTTTACACTCGCACCTCACAGTTTAACGACTAAAAACATCTAACAATGAAGCTTGTATGAAATTTTACATTTTCCAGTACATTTTATAAGTTGGTTGCCTATAACTTTTTAGTTTGCACTTAGTACCTAGCTCTGATAGTTTTCCTTTCAACTTCAGTATATATACTACTGCTGTAATTTTTTTCACGTATCCATATATAACCGTTTAGCAGATAGAGGGGGGGGGACACGTACCTCTTACAAAATTTTGCACTTTAAAACCAAATATTTCGGAAACGGATCCCTAAATCGAAAAATGGTGTTCTCAACCTCACAATATTTTTCAAAGACCTTTTTAACGATACCCCACACGATGGGTAAATAGAGAAAAAAAAATATTCCTCCACTTTACTTGTATGGGAGCTACCCAAAAAAAAAAATTTTTTTCAAGATTTTATTCTACGACTTTTTTGCCATGATTAATATACACACTCATACCAAATTACAGCTTTCTAGTACTTATAGTCTCTGAGTAAAACCGCGGACGGACAGACAGACAGACAGACAGACAGACAGACAGACAGACAGACAGACATGGCGAAACTATAAGGGTTCCTAGTTTACTACGGAACCCTAAAAAAGAATTTGACATTTCCATACAAGTGTTCTACCAGCCGGGCAATTTGTACGAGTGTTGAATTTTTTTTTAGCTTTAGTCCCATTTTAAAAATTTTCATATTGACGTTTAAGGATGCGCTAGTCCGGAACTCGAACTCGTCGGCGCACGTGGCTAATTTGCGTGCTATTTCGCTGAGAAAGGGATACACTTGGTTATGAACAGTGCGGAACTATTTACACCGATGTATAAGCACATCTGAACTGCAGTTTAGTGTGTGCAAACACAAATATTGTTGAAAAACTAAATCTTCGTCGTCTAAAAATTCGCGAGTATGCGTTTGGAAGAAGTGTTCTTGTGAATTGTGATAAAACAGCTGAATGTTTTAATTAAAAGTAAAGTTATTTAAATTGTTTAATAACCAAACTATGCTTGTATGAATTTTGTTTTAGAGATTTTATACTCCTTCCGGTATTTAATTGACCCCAAAGTTGCGTTAAAATTACGTGTTGAATGTTTTGAGACTAAATTTTATAGTTCTTATAATTCTACAATTATGATTCCATACAAGCATAGATAACGACAATACAAATCGATATAATTAAAAACTTTAAACAGACGATACCGAACAACGGAGTCATTACCCTACAGAATTTGTATGGCGAAACACATGACTAGCGTACCCTTAAGCATCAGACAGGCTTTTGTTAACGTTTAGTTACGTACTCGTACCTATCAATTATAAAATACTTATAGTCACTTGAGTTATATCCTACGACACGCGTTCACAATCTAGCTGAATCTGAAATACCAATGGTTTGAGAATTACAAGCCTTTTCAAATTTGTATGGAAATCTTGAGAGGCGTATAATTCTCAAACTATTGATAGTATAACCAAACTGTATAGGAACGTACGTAGATTATAATGAGAATAATTGGTTAAATGCTTAATTTTACTCCAAAATTATCAAATACTAGCTTTTTCCCGCAGCTTCGCTCGCGTTAAGAAGTAGAATTGATCAAAATCCTTTCTTAGCGGACGCCTACGTCATAACATCTACCTGCATGCCAAATTTCAGCCCGATCCGTCCAGTGGTTTGGGCTGTGCGTTGATAGATCACTATGTCAGTCAGTCAGTCACCTTTGAGTTTTATATATTTAGATTGCCACAATTCCCTTTTTCCGTTTGTATGGAGACATGCGCGTCCAGGCGACTCTTAATACATAAAAATGTTTTTATATAAAGTATATTTATTTTATTATTCTTATGTTAGATCACTTTGTTATATCTAAATTATTAATTCCATCCAGAACATTCGTCCAAGCATTCTGTTTCAGTCGGGAAGTTGTTGGAAGTGGTCGGCACGGGTACCGCTGGGCAATGGTCAGCCCATCTGATTTGGAAACACGTTCTTGTCACCCAGTCGTAGACATATCTGAAGTGAAGATAAAACTGTATTCAGAAAACAATTAATGAGAAATATCACTGCACTGCAAAGAATTAAATAAAATAGCCTATGCCAAGTAGCGTGGTGTAAATTGGATTTAATGGATTCAAACCTTCTAACGATACACATACATACAAAACTGTCCAAAACATAATATGTTATTGTGGAATTTCTAAACTCACATCTAGAAAGTTACTCTTAAAACTCCAGTATCCTCGCAGGCAGGAGTAGATAGATAAAGACATAAATAACAATGTTCTTTTTACGGCTTATCATCATCATTTCGTGTAGGTGACACGGTCAGTCGACCATGCACACCCTGGTGTCAGAGTTCTTCGAAACCGCCTCTCGGCCTCTGACGTGGTTCCTTTAACGACTACCAGATGGCAGTCGGGACCACCGGCTTAACGTGCCTTCCGAAGCACGGATTTACGGACGAAAAATAAACATTACCTTATTTAATTTTCCAATTGAATGTCAAGACATCTATGCGAAGCGTGTGTTAACACGGTGTATAGTACATATATCGTGTAATATTGATAAAATGATAATTCAGGTTCACGAATAAAATAAGATTTTTTATAATAGGTACCTCACTGTATGCGGCCACCGATCGCGCGCCATCCATTCTATGAGACAATGCTTTTTACGTGGTTTTTCTTGGCATTTTAAATGATCTACTGTGGAATAAACAATGAATTATTTGTACATAAGTTACGATGTACATAAATTACGAAGAGTACCACAATTAACTAGGCGAAATTAAATAAACCGAATTAGAAAATCAAAGCTGCCATACCGATAGCAAAACAACAAAATGACATGGCAGACAACTTGTATTAGTTCCATAGAATTTAATTTTAAAATTAGTGCCTAGTAAGTATAACTTCTAAGTCTGTTTTTACTTTCTACGTAGGCTACTTTTTACCCCCAAAACCCGGCTCGGTTGTGGCGGTAAAAATGTAGCCTCGGATTAAATAAAATGAATTATATGAAATTGGACTTAATAAACATACTCGTAGTATAGGTACATTTCATATTTGTATGGCGTTGTGGCAAGCGATGTGGATCAAATGTAAGATTTAAGAGTAACTTTATAAACTACTTGCGATTTTTCCGCGACTTTGTCCGCGTAAATTATAGCCTAAGTCACCCGAGATAAATTAGCTTTCTATTAATGAAAAAAAAAATATTATTTATATTTAAAATATAAATGAAAATCGGTCCATTACTTTCGGAGCCTATTTAATTCAAACTTTCTTATTCATAAAATTAGTATACATGATACTTACATCCCTCTGCATAGCACAGAACACAGATAATAAACAAAACCTTGTACATCACAGTGATAATAAAGGTTATCTTATCAGTATTTATTTACTATGATTATTGCAATACGACAGTACAAAGTCGAATTATTATGAGAATGACGAGTTTTAAGATGATTTAGTAAGATATACGTACCTACTTAATGCTGTGACGCATGTGTAGTATACATATACATATTATCACGTCTTTATCCCTTGCGGGGTAGACATAGGCCAAGTTATAAATACCCAGAGGCCACGTTTAGCGTGTAAGTGGGCGTTAAGGTGGAAAGGAGAATTAAAATAGTGATAGGTTTCTACCCGCATCTCCTATAACGTGAATCCTGTAAGGTATACTAAAATATAATAATAATAAATAAATATATACGGACAAATCACACAGATTGAGCTAGCCCCAAAGTAAGTTCTTAAATAAGACTTGTGTTATGGGATACTAACTCAACGATACTATATTTTATAACAAATACATATATAGATAAACATCCAAGACCCAGGTCAATCTGAAAAAGATCATTTTTCATCTTGACCTGACCGGGGACCGAACCCGGAACCATCCGTGTCACAGGCCGGCGTGTTGACCGCTGCGCCACGCCACGGAGCTCGTCATGAGTCATCAAAGTGAAACAAATATAGAAACAACATTAGCGTCCAATCATATTATAATTCATTAAATAACACACTTAAGTTTCATACAATTAATTATATTTAAAACACCGTTTATTTACACAATTATATTTTAAATCCCTAATACAAAGTATATACCTATCCATCATTTCCTTATTAAATCAAATTAGACTTATACGTGAACTGCACTCAACTTGTATGTAATTACTACTCAAGATCACAGACAAAACACGAATGGCTGATTTTTATCCGTTAGGTACTGTTTTGAAGAAGATTCAATAGAGGGGAAGGTACCTCTCTATAATGGTATCACTAATGGCGGTTATTCAATAGACAATGTTGCTAGTTTAATTATTTAGGAATGTACTAATAACAGAGTATAGAATTATTTCGAACCCATGCATCTTAAAAAGTAGGTAAATAACTGGTTTATTATTTCAAAATCACGCATTTCCACCGCGGCGACAACAATCCTTAGATTTTCATCCCAATCCCATGACCGGCTTTTACGGTCTGCGTGGGCAGCAAAGCAGCTAGCATATTCTATGTTTTTCCTTTTCACCTAAACTAGCATGGAACAGTATGGAATGCATATGAACTTTAGTATGGTGGTGATGATACCGCCATACTAAAGTTCATATGCATTTAACGTGCTCTCGTGCTTTCATACAAACTAGAGTTGGGCTCCAACTATACACAGATGGCGCTACGACTATATTTAATAGATATTCATAATACAACTAACTATAAAAAGCATTTTCAATATTGAATTTGTTCAGATTGTTCAGACATTATAGTCTTTCAAATAAACGCGTACTATCCTTCTTAAGAACATAGACTATACCTGTAAATTTTCATACAAAAAGCGAAACGCCTACCACCACTTAAACATAGTCCAATTCAAATATTTTTTTATACACATTATTGATAAATTGGAAAAGTAGGGCTGTACGTTTTGATATTAAGGATATATTGCTTACAACAAAAGTTATTCAATGAGCATCTTAGTAAATATCCATATTTTTGACATAAAAAATACCCGGAGCATTTTAATTTATTTAAATTATTAATCTAAACCGAATCAATAAAAAAGAAAAACGGTTAGCCCTAGATTAAGGTGTGCTTAATCGAATGACATGAAAATTTCCTCATTTCGTAAAAGTTTAGGGGTGTGGAAGAGTTATCGCTTTTTGTATGAAAATCACAGGTAATCGATCCTCTTAAGCTTAAATACATTTTCATACAAATATACATACATACTATCACGACTTTTTACCTGAAAGCGGGACAAAATGAACAGAGCCCAGCAGGCCTATTTGCTAACTTTTGACAGCTACGGTGTACATCATTTTCATAGTAACTTCAATATTCATTACGGCTTCGGTATGAATGACTATTTTTATTTAAGATATGAAAAACGTAATGGATGCTAAAGTGACAATCAAATCGTTGTACACTGAGTTAGCAAATCGGCCTGCTGGTCTATAAAATCTAAAGGCCACGTTTAGCATGTTAGTGAGCTTGTAGGTATGGATAGCTGAGAGAGAGAGGGTCGCAAGCCGCATCGCCAACTGACATGATTCGTTACTCCCATTCCCTCGATCAGCTTTTACGATCTGCGCAAAAAGAGAAAACAGCTGGCACATTTTACGTTTTTTCTTTGCTCCCAGACTATTTCTATGCATATACATAAAGAACAGGAAGCCTATGCCCAGCAGTGGACTTCTTGGGGCTGAAATGATGCTGATGACGTATAAGTAAATTTTCTTACTAAAGATTATGTCTATATTTTCTTTTGAGTGTTGAACTCAGGAATGTACACAGCCTTGGTAGTTTCCCAAGTCCCTACAAACTTATAATGAGGCATTTGATCCCAAACTTGCAACATTTATTCCCTGTTGAGTAAGGAACTCGCATAGTTTTCTGTTTATATTTCGTGTTTTCTATAAAGCAACTTTGCCTGCGTTTCTTTAAATCCCTCTGGAAAAGTACATTAATATAGAACATAGTTTTCCAAACATTGTTCTGCTATGGCCCTAGAAAACCCATGTGTAGGATAGACTCTAAAACTAATGGACCAATTTTCAAAATTCTTTCCCTAGAAAGCTACTTTATCTTCGGGTGAAATATGCTTTTAAAAGAGACATTTGGTGCCAAACGACCAGCCAGTTATCCCCACAGCTTTAATTTCTTAGGAGGTGAAACAACAAACCGTGTGTTATAAATCAAATTTACTGGAACATACAAACGTTGATTAACGTTGTACTGCAGTCCAAATAATTTAGCAAACGAATAATTACTGCAGGCGAAAGCTGAGAGCTATGTTTAATTACAAAATAATGACTGGCACGCAAATTTGGAAAGCAAGTGGAATATCTATTCTATGCTCCGATGTTGTAGTAAGTGGAGCTTCCTTTGGAGATGATAACCTATCATCATCATCATCAGGCCTTTTTTAGTCTTCACTGCAGGAGCACGAACCCTCTCTGTACTATCAGAGGCATATTAGCCAGAGCAATCAGAGAAATAATAACCTTACAATCGAATTGCGGAAAAAAAATAAAAATAGGCGACTTGGTCCCAGTCGTAAAGTTGCGTCTAAATTAAAAGTAATGTGTCCAATTTTAATTGAATAACATCAAGGCACTCGATTTATAAAAAAAAATAGATAAAAAGCTTATGCCTGGGCGTTGAGTAGCTATGCAGAAACGGGAAAAAGGGGTTTATAGATCAATGCTCCGATACCTCGCGATAGTAGGGAGGAAATTCAAATAAACAACAGAATAATGAGTTTTTAATTAATAGTCGAACCGTAGATACGGTCAAGAGTAAATAATCTATCAAACGAATAATCATTACTGTGTGGGGTGAAGTATTCTCACATTCGTTGTATAACGCATATATTTAAATGTCTGAACAAGAAAAATCTACTTTAGTTTGATATATATTTAAAAAAACCGGCCAAGTGTGAGTCAAACTCGCGCAATGAGGGTTCCGTACAATATGCTTCGTGAACACACACACAATGTGCAAAAAATGTTTTATTCAATTGACTAGCGCCATCTAGTGGTGTTTTAGTGAACTATTTCCCTAGATGAACTTATTATTGTGAGTTTACCACTTAATTTTCAAGTGATAGAATTCCTATTATTTTTCCTGTAATCTTCAAAGAATGAACTATATTCTGTAATTTTTTCAAAATTTTCGGCCCAGTAGTTTCGGAGATCAGGGGGGGGGGGGGGGGTATGGTCAATTTTTGCCTTCTTTCGTGAATAAAATCAAAAGTATTGATTTTACCCGAACAAAAAAAAAAAAATATTTTTGAGATCCTCATAATGAGCCCTTTCATTTGATATATGACACAGTAAGGTTTGCAGAACTTTTTTTATTAATTTTGTTATTGGGCCCCTCAAAATGACCCTTATTTCAAAAAAATCTTTATTTACTTTGCACATCCGTGTTTGGGTCATAGGATTACACTATCTTACCAAATTTCATCTAATTTGGTTCAGTAGATTCGGAGAAAATCGGCTGTGACAGACGGACGGACGGACAGACAGACGCCCGAGTGATCCTATAAGGGTTCCGTTTTTCAACTTTTGTACGGAACCCTAAATAATCAATACAACATTTGTCCAAGTTAGAAACATTTCTAATAAAATAAAGACATCCAGCTATAAGAATGTCCAACAATAAAAATTATGAGGAAGGTCCTCCCATTAGGGATACTTGCGTTTTGGCTAGATTTCTCTGTATTATCATTTAAATGTAATGCGTGTTTCCTACTTCAAATTCTGTAACAATTTCATAGCTTGCGAGCTCAAACACTCAATTTACTGCATCAGTGCAGAGCAAAATCAAATTTGGTTCGCTCTGCAATTTGATTGGCTGCGCATATTTGCAGGATAGGATCAATCAAATAGGGTTCGGTGGAAGAAGCTTGAGTATCTATCCTCATAATTAGAATGTAAAATTGAGTCAGTGTGGCGTATAACTAGAACTTTCACATGTTAAGTAACAGTGGTATTAAGCAACATCCCTATGATTAATGATTTGTCTACGAATTAAATATGTCTCGAGCTTCTACCATTTTTAGGTTAGTACGTTTTAAAAATCGGCTGTTAAAGTTAAATGAACTTCGTGGCTATATTATTTCGGACTTTTGTATCATCATTTAATCATTTCATTTAATTAAATTTTAATTTTTTATCTAATGCGTGTTTCCTATATCAAATTCTGTAACAATTTCGTAGTTTGCGAGCTCAAACACTCAATTTACTGCATCAGTGCAGAGCAAAATCTAATTAAGTTCGCTCTGCAATTTGATTGGCTGCGCATATTTGCAGGGTGAATCAAATATGGTTCGGTGAAAGAAGCTTGAGTGTGTAACCTCATGATTATAATGTAAGTTTGAGAATCTAGTGTGTCTATAGCGTTATAAGCGCTCAGATGTAAGCTCTATCATAACTTTGTTCACGAATTAAATATGCATCAACCTTCTGCCATTTTTAAGTTAGTTTGTTTTAGAAATCGACTGTTAAGGCCGCACACTAGGCACAGTAGCGACGCCAATCATTTTATTCCTAATACTTTACAAATAGAAAGCAATTCAAAAATGTAAATCATATAAGCACTAGTAAATAACTTGAAGTATTTTTGGAAACATGTTTAATATTATCAGAATCAGTGAGAATTATGATAATCAGATTACCGCCAAAAACGGCCGTTTCTGGCGGTAATCGCGTTTTCTCTTAATGACTGATTCTCATAATATTAAAACATGATTCCAAAAATACTTCAAGTTATTTACTAGTGCTTATATGATTTACATTCTTGAATTTATTTCTTATTTGTACAGTATTATGAATAAAATGATTGGCGTCGCTACTGTGCCTAGGGTGCCTCCTTAATGTCAGGTTGGACTCTGACCCGCCATCATCAGGTCTTTTTTTTAGTCTCCACTGCAGGGTCAAGACCCTCTTTGTACTACCAGAGCCGTATATTAGATAGAGCAGTCAGAAGATTTGGCCTATACTCTCCACGCTGGCCAAATGGGTTGAAGAGGTCTTTTTGATGTTTATAAGCTTTGTTTAGCTTGTGTTTCCTAAGTCACGCTTAACGCGCCTACGACGGCGACATAGTTGTACAATCTGACAAGAAATTTAGCGAAGCCTCTTATAGAACTAAAGATTAAACATAATATTATGTTTGTTCTCCTGTAAGTGGCTTCAATTACATATGTATTAAGATAAATAAATATAACACAAATTGAGACTAGTCCCTCAGTAAGTTGTGAACCTGTGTTGTATTATGCTAATTATTTATTATATTTTGTGGTCGTCATATGCATACATACACACTTGTAAATTTCACGTCTTTAACCCCTACAGAGTAGATAGAGTCGTATGCGCGTAAGGTTGCCCCTTAGATCGTCGTTAGGCAGCTTAAAAGTTCTGATACCAGTGTTGGCCATTCACACATATGAAAAGCAAGCAGCATTATTTACATATTATAAAACAAAGTCGCGTCTTTCTGTCTGTTCGCGATAAACTCAAAAGCCACTGCACGGATTTTCATCTGCTTTTCACCAATAGATAGAGTGATTCATGGGGATGGTTTATAGGTATAATGCATGCCCGGGCGCAGCCGGGGAGGGCTGCTAGTCATAAATATTTTTTTACTAAAAGGGCCACAATTCCTGTTTGCCTATCAAGTCACATAAATAAGAAGTAGAAAGTTCGCTCACTTACAAAGCAAAAAGAGTCATAAAATATCTTAAAATTTACCTGTTTGAAGGTAAATCACGCTGAATTGGGTAATTTATCTCTGCTCATTAAATGTTGTGATAACGCGGGAAAACTTCCCTCCGAACCACTCGGGAATATGATGTTCTGAATGAATTGGGTTTTAATTTATTATGTCGTTAATTCTTTGTGTAACAAGTCACATAAAGTCAAGAGGGCAGGGCTGTCTTTAACGTATTAGACGCCCTGGGCACATAATGGGGACATATGACTGGGATCACTATTTAAATTTTAAAGAAGTGCACTAAATAATACATAATGATATTAGTTAAAATAAGTGGCTGCACTAATTTTTTATTACTTTTTTTTTTTAAATTAATTTTACAGTAATGCACAAAAAATTATATCCTGAAATATAATTAGGATTAGAGATTGTACTATATTTTTAGTACGGGTTTTTTTAAAATAAATTCTTTTTTTCCATAAAATGTATGGTGATCTGGCAGGAAATACCCAAATGGAACGTCGGGCCCTTATTGAATATGGGCCCTTATCGGTTGCGAGGGAATCTGCTTACTTACCATAATATATCTGAGTAAACTACATATCATCATCATCATCATCATCATCGGGTGTTTTTTAATCCACGCTGCAGGAGCACGACCCTCTCTGTACGAGTACTACCAGAGCAATTATTAGCCAGAGCAGTCAGAGGATTTGGCCTACACTCTTTACAGAAAGTACCTACATATATTTAAAAACTTACTAACTTTTTTTGATTAAAACTAACGTGAGATGTTAACATTATTAATATGTAAAATACGGGTCACTCACGTATGATGTCAGCTACATGCCGACATGTTTCAACCTCATCCGGAGGTCTTCCTCAGGGCGAATGTGAACTTACTAACTTCAATGTACCTCGAAGTTAAATTACGGTTAGTGTCGTAATTAATCTTCCTCTGCTCATTAAATAGGTATTTGGATAGCGCTGGGAAAAATCCCTCTGAAACGCTCGGGAATATTATGTTCTAAATTAATGGGGTTTTAATTCTTTGTTAATTATTTTATTTTGCTTAAGGGGTTACTTAATAAAGTAAGTGTTTATTGCCTTTATTTTATCAAAAGAGATAATTATAATATAAACTTAATCTGCTTCTAGTAAAAGTCTCCTGTGTCCTTTTCAGTACCGTAACCTAAGTGTATGCCAAATTTCAAGAAGACTGGTTCAGTAGATACAGCGTGAAAAGGTAACAAACAAATAAACAGACAAACAAACATACAAAATAACTTTCGCATTTATAATATTAGTTGGGATTCTTTATCCGCTACTTTTAGGCAAGGACTTTTTATAAAAACCGGCCAAGTGCGTGTCGGGCCACGCGCAGTGTAGGGTTCCGTAGTTGCGAATGACAACTTTGAGTTCACACTATTCACACTCGCACCTTACAGTTTAGCGACCAAAAACATTTAACAATGAAAATAGTATGAAATTTTACAGTTTATAAGTTGGTTGCCTATAACTTTTTAGTTTGTACTTAGTACTCAGCTCTGATAGTTTTCCTTTAAACTTCAGTATATATACTACTGCTGTAATTTTTTTCACGTATCTCTATATAACCGTTTATCAGATAGAGGGGGAGACACTTACCTCTAACAAAAATTCGCACTTTAAAACCAAATATTTCGGAAACGAATCCCTAAATCGGAAAATGGTGTTCTCAACCTCACAATATTTTTGAAAGACCTATTTAACGATACCCCACACGATGGGTAGATAGAGAAAAAAAAATTACTCCCCCACTTTACGTGTATGGGAGCTACCCTAAAAAAATTTTTTTTTTCAAGTTTTTATTCTACCACTTTTTTGCCATGATTAATATACATACCCATACCAAATTACAGTTTTATAGTACTTATAGTCTCTTCGTAAAACCGCGGACGGACAGACAGACAGACAGACAGACAGACAGACAGACATGGCGAAACTATAAGGGTTTCTAGTTCACTAATCCTCTGACAGCTCTGGCTATATGTATGATATATAATATACATATATGGCTTGGGAAGTGCAGAGAGGGTCGTGCTCCTGCAGTGGAGACTTGCAAGGACCTGATGATGATGATGTGTTTATAAATCCTACTAATATACTATTTTTTGATTAATAAATGTTGTACTTTGCAAATTCATGTAATTTCTAGCGCTTCCTAGCCTGATGTAAGAAATTGCATATTTATGTGCACATCATGTGTTATACCTAGTCTGGAACTAAATCATCCTACAAAGGAGTACAGTCCGAATCAAACTTTATATTGGCTTGGAAATTAGCTGCGAGCTGCGCAGAACGCGCCCCGCCTCCCCGCGCACGTCCCGCTGAACCTAATATTGTGTCCTGCGCATCGACTTGCACGGTGTTCCAAGCCGCCATAAGTTTGATTCGGAAATTCGGACTAGTACACGAGGAAATCGCGTCGGGACACGATCGATACATTCAAGACCCTCTGAAAATGACCGATTTCCATCATGACCTGCCGGCCTATTTACTAACTCGGATGACAGGTGTCGATGCCTATTAATCAAGAATTTAGTGATACAATGCGGTTTTTGTATTTCAAATAAAAAGTTCGAGCAAGCAAAACCCGCATTGTAACAGTAAATTCTAGATTGATAGGCATCGACACCTGTCATCCGAGTTAGTAAATAGGGGGGCTGACCCGGATCGAACCTGGGACCACTCAATAACCAACACAAAAAAGTTTTTATTTAATTCTGATAATCCTACATACAAATGACACAGAGAATGTGATTTGATTTTAACAAGAGAATAAATTGCAAATGTTAATCACTAAGTGCGGTTTGAGTAAGCTGAAATGCACATTCATTTCGCGATAGAGAACGTGTCACTGCATGCTTTATACGACTCTGCCATTGTTTAATTGTGACTTCTGTTTGCGTTATTCTAGTAGGTAAGTACATTTAAGCGTTACAGTTATTTCTTTCTTTCTTCTTTTAAATCATGGCTTCCACCGAGATTTCAGTGATTTTGCCAATGTCCAGTATAATGAGATACTAAGTATCGGTTTTGTACGGTATGTGGCACTAAAGATGGCGTAAGTTCTTTGGTAGCCTCGTGGGAGCTTCTGTTGACAAATTTATACGAGTCTATTTAACAGTCTACTTTTACTATTTCACAAATTGTTCTCGGGCACGAGTATTTATAACACCAAACTACACCAATTTCATATTATAAAGTCCACTTAAATCAATTTGCAAAATCGTCTAAGGCAAACGACAACTGTACCCCTTGACTTCCCACCACAACTCCCTTACAGTTATTCGTGCCAACCTTTTAGACGATTTAGCACTTGGTTAAAAAGAATATTAGCTTTTACTCAAAAACAATGCATTTCGAAAGCCTTAAGAGGGCCCTTCCCCAACCGACTATCGTCAACGCGAGCATGGTCAAAAATCTTGTTCCGTCCAGCGCAATGTCAGATTAAGACGCAAAGCGAAAAGAGCCCCTTGCCCTCGTTTCCCGCACACCTCTTACTGCCACATGGTAACAAGCTAGTGAGTACGCAAAGTCATTGAACGAAAAAAAGTGTGCGGAAATTTCATTAAAGTTGATTCAAGAAATACGTGTTTATTAGTAAGCCTTACAAGTTTATGAAAAAAACGTTGTACATCTAAAATCTCCATTACATTTGCAAGGTTTCTAAGTAAAAATTTTCTTTATTGTTACAATTAATGAGTACATTATAAACGCCCAATGTTCACATAAAATTTGTGCACAAAAGCGGATTTTTGGAGGCTAATACTGAAGTTGTTTCTCCAAATTTAGATTTTTCGTTTTGATAGAAACCTAGATATAGTGCACAAGATATCTACTAGTAGAAAAGCTTCAAATAAAGATTTGTTACGCCGCCATAATCACGTACGAGCGTTTGTATGAAAAGCTAGACGGGTTGGCCGCCCTTAACTATGCTTACCCTGGTAAAGTAATTTTGTATTTTTCTTATAAAAGTAAGCAACTATAAGAAAGATTGCCGAAAAGGTAATTTTTTCCACAAGTAATATAAAAATAGATATTTTAAGCAACCTTCGACACGAAAATTAGATTTATAATATAGAATTAGTTACGTCTCGTTAACGGTTAAACCGATTTTATAAAACATGCCTTAGAATCATCGTTAACATAATTTCTTTTATATATAAGTACTTTTTAACTACTAATTTACGAATTCTATGTACTTACCCTGCTTTCAAGTCATCAAAACTGCCTCCGTGGTCCAGTAGTTTTTTTTTTCTTTTTTTTTTTTTTCTTACACCTCCAACGTTATCGGAGTCTTTGTTTTTCTATTTTGCTCTTTCATACCAGTTCTCTCTTTTATTCTTCTCGCACTTTCATACTTCATACTTGCCTTGCATACATCGTCTTGTGTTCTACATACGGGTGGGACTCCCGTCTATCTATCTGTCTATCGGTTCTTCTTTATTTTTATTTTATTTATTTCTTTATTACAGCAGGGGAAATAAATTTACCAACATTATTTATTAATACAATGGTCTCTTTGCGGTTATATTTTTACAATGCTTTGTGCCTTACATCTTAATTTTATGTCTTGTTACGATTGTTAACTTTTATAGTTATTTGTTGGCAATACTCCATGAAAGTCTGTCTAGTCATGTCATCGGTCATTATAGTCGCAATTTTTTCCTTGTCCATAGTCATTTCCATTTTAGTCTCTACTTCATGTCTTTCTTTTCCTAATACCGGGCATTCCAAAATCAAGTGCAGCACGTTTTCTGTGACACTAGGCTCACATATGCACGATGGGCTCTCCTTGCATCTGAAACGATGCAGGTACTCGGAGAACCCACCATGCCCAGTGAGGACCTGTGTTGACAATTTATTTGGCATGACTTTTCGCACAATTTTGTATGCCTTGGAAGCCACTGGGAAGAACATTTTCGTCACTGACGCCGTTTCACTGCTCGCATACCTGTGATCCCATTCGCGAAGCGAGCCTTCACGTAGGGCTCGCTTCGCGTATGATATCGGGCATAGGTCGTAATCCGGTCGCTTTTTGGATTTCTGGGCTGCCTCTTTCGCCAACTGATCAGCCCTCTCATTTCCCTCCAACCCTGCATGAGCTTTAATCCAGAATAATTCAACTTTTTTCTGATGAGAAAACAGCTTTAGATTTTCTCTTGCTTTCACTGCAAGTGGGTGGAGGGAATGGGGGTTTATGAGAGTCTGCAGCGCTGACCTCGAATCACTGTAAATTCCAGCAGATTTTACAGCGTTCTTGTAGATCCATCTTGACGCCTCGAAGATTGCGAGCAGTTCTGCCTGGAAAAGGCGTTCGCCTTGTTGACCGGGGGGTCGTGGGTTCAATTCCCACGGGAAGCATACTTTGTTAAGTTGTTTCCAGTTGGGTTAGGACAACTGATGAATCACCTGATTGTCTGATAAGAAAGATGATTCCGTGCTTCGGAAGGCACGTTAAGCCGGTGGTCCCGGCTGCCATCTGGTAGTCGTTAAAGGAACCACGTCAGAGGCCGAGAGGCAATTACGTAGAACTCTGACACCAGGGTGTGCATAGTCGACTGACCCACCTACACGAAATGATGATGAGTATAGTCTTCCCGGCAGAGTAGAATAGGACCACTCCAAGTCTTCCCGTGGATGTCTTAGAAGGTGACTTAGGGAACACAAGCTAAACAAAGCTTATAAACATCATAGAGACCTCTCCAACCCGTCTGGCCAACGTGGAGAGTGTAGGCCAAGTCCTCTGACTGCTCTGGCTAATTTATCGCTCTGGTAGTACAGAGAAGGTCGAGCTCCTGCAGTGGAGACTATAAGAGACCTGATGATGATGAGTATAGAGAGGGTTAAGCTCCTGCAGTGGAGACTAACAAAAACCTATTGATGACATTGAATGATAAATGTGATATTGTAGACATACGATTCCGAAAAGCTTTTGACTAATCGAACACCAAAACGGCAATGTAAATCACTAAGTGCAGTTTCAAATAATCTGAAATGCACATGCATTTCCTGATGGCAAACGTGACACTCCGCCACACACAGCCATGCCATTTGCCTTATTAGTACGTTTCCACGTAACATACATACCAAAATCCAAACCATGTAAACGAATAAACTGAAACCCATTCTTATTAGTGATATATTTATTGCCATACTCATCACACTTGACAAACGGGTAGGTGAGCGTAGTTTCTTTGGCTTATCGGTTCCAACGTTGCTGCCCATTGAAAACGTTTATTTTAAGCAAGAAATGAAGCACGTTATTGTCAATAAATGTAATATTGTAGACATACTATATATAAAAGTTTTTCACTAATCGAACACCAAAACGGTAATGTATATCACTAAGTGCGGTTTCAAATAATCTGAAATGCACATGCATTTCCTGATGGCAAACGTGACACTCCGCCACACACAGCCATGCCATTTGCCTAATTAGCACGTTTCAACGTAACATACAGACCGAACTCCAAACCATGTAAACGAAAATACTGAAACCCATTCTTTCGGTCCCCCAGAGTACAGGGCTACGAAAGTTGCTAACTTGGTACCATTAAAAAAATCACCGCTTACTGCGCATTTGCAATGATAAACAACCATCATCATCATCAGGTCTTTGTTAGTCTCCACTGCAGGAGCATGACCCTCTCTGTACTACCAGAGCCATATATTAGCCAGAGCAGTCAGAGGATAAATAATAATAAATATATACGGACAAATCACACAGATTGAGCTAGCCCCAAAGTAAGTTCTTATGTAAGACTTGTGTTATGGGATACTAACTCGACGGTACTATATTTTTATAATAAATACATATATAGAAAACATTCAAGACCCAGGACAATCAGAAAAATATCGTTTATAATCTTTACCTGACCGCGGATCTAACCCGGGACTATCCGTGTCACAGGCCGGCGTGTTGACCGCTGCGCCACGGAGCTCGTCGTCATCATGTATGATGAATTGATGATGGTAATACGATATTGACGAATTTTTTTGTTTTAAGTTAATACAAATTCTTATATTTAACAAGTACCTATTACCTATTAGATATGTATCTAATGATATGTTATATTTTTATTATATTTATGTTGGTATATTTTTAGTTGTATTGCTCGTTGGTATATTGATTTATATTATATTATTTTTTAGCGTTTTTTTATATTCTGGCACTTTATCGCACCACCCACCACCCATTTTTAATTTTCTTTTTGGTCCAAAGGTTTGGTTGGGAGAGAATGCCATATGGCATTAAGTCCACCTTTTGTACACATTTTTTTAAATTGTGCAATAAAGTTTAAATAAATAAATAAATAAATACCTTAAAGCAAAAAAATCGTAAGTTTACAATTCTAGTTAATCTAAAATTTGTGGAAATTAATTATAAACTAAGTATGTAAATAAATAAGCTGTCTGTTTTGCTAAGTTGATCAGTATTCTTATCCAGTGGAAGTACGTAGCCAGTCTTAATAATAAAATTCCAGGAAAAAAAGAGCACAAAAAATTTAATAAAAGAAAAATGCTCCACCGTGACAGTTTGCACTGCCGTGACCAGGATTCGAACCTGGGTTACTACGGCCACAACGTAGGGTCCTAACCACTAGACGATCACGGCTGTTGGAGCTGGTGTCTCAACCTTCCAAAATCTCGATCATATTTCTGCTCCAATACTGAAGACTAAATTAAAAAGTGATTTGTGGGATTGGAATTGGTTGGAAGAAATGTCTTTTCAATTTGGCAGCGTTGTATGCAAACTGGAGCACTTTTTCTGGCCCGCGGCGCCGTGCATAACGCAGCGTGTAATCGAGTTTATAATTGCAATTGTGAAAGACGCTGGCAGCGCTCGCTCTTTGCTGTAGGCATGTAATATTGGAATATAAAATATCTTAATAAAAACCTGTCCAATCCATAAGAGGGCGACTTTACTCGTCAATATGAACCACTTTTCTATGGGACTAATGATGGACATTAAACAAAAAATTGACAATCATATACAAAAGTGTTCAGCCAGCCGGGCAACTGTTATGTTTTTTTTTTTCATATCTCCAGCATTAATTCCATATAAAAAGTGGAATGTGTCACTCCTCTACAGATAGGGTTTTATTTCCATATTGTATATTTTTTAAATATTCATATTTAAGTACGTTTTAAACAATGATTAAGTTATTTACAGTCTTTCCTAGACGACTGAAGATTTTTCGTACTGCATTGTTGTAACCAAATATCCAACACGGATTTTATTGATTATCTGGTTATCCTCTGGAACGACCATTAGACCAATCGATCAATCACTCGGGTTTAGGATAAGGATGCCTCCAATCCGAACACTATGCCTTGTTTTCAGAGTTAACTACATTTTTATCCCTTACGTGGTAGAAAAAATGTTCACTGTGTTACTATTAAAATAATGAGGAATTAATTAAGGGGCTTTAAAAAAGAGGCGCTGGACACATGCCGCTTTCAACCGGTCGTATTGGAAATCCTTGGGAAAGCAGTGGACTTCTTGCTGCTGAAATGATGGTGATGATTATGAAAAAAAAAGACATAAAATATTCATTTGATGACACACAAAAGAAACACGCGTAAAATTATTTTTCAAAATGGGGAGCGTTATGCTTATGCTCCAAAAAGGGGGCACTCGGCATCAGGCAATGCAACTGACATTATTCCGGTATGGTCTTCCGTGGCACATTGACAGACAAAAAGAGATAGAGTTCTGCTTGAATTTCGAAAAAAAATAGACATTCCTATACAAACGTGTCGCCGGCAACTTGTACCTACGATTTTTTTCCAAATTTCCAGCAGAACTTAGATATGCCATACTCAACACTCATAACCTATTTAAGGTTATGTATGACATAGATTAAAAAACCGGCCAAGTGCGTGTCGGGCCACGCGCTGTGTAGGGTTCCGTAGTTGCGAATGACGACTTTGTGTTCACACTCGCACCTCACAGTTTAACAAAAACATCTAACAATGAAATTTGTATGAAATATTACATTTTATAAGTTCATTGCCTATAACTCTTTAGTTTGTACTTTGTACTTTTTCCTTTCAACTTCAGTATATATACTACTGCTGTAATTTTTTTCACGTATCCATATAAAACCCCGTTACCGCTAACAAAAATTTGCACTTTAAAATCAAATATTTCGGAATCGGATTCCTAAATCGAAAAATGGTGTTCTCAACCTCATAATATTTTTTGAAGACCTATTTAACGACACCCCTCACGATGGGTAAGTAGAGAAAAAAAATTAGCTCCCCCACTTTACTTGTATGGGAGATACCCTAAAAAAAAATTCTTTCAAGGTTTTTTTCTACCACTTTTTTGGCATGATTATTATACATACCCATACCAAATTACAGCTTTCTAGTACTTATAGTCTCTGAGTAAAACCGCGGACGGACAGACAGACAGACATGGCGAAACTATAAGAGTTCCTTGTTTACTACGGAACCCTAAAAACGAATCATGTAGGTAGTTATGGGCTCGCCCCAAAGTCAGAAAGGAATATTTACCTCACATAAAGAATAACGGTTTCCTTTGTTTAAAGCGGATTCAAAAATAATCTCTGTCATTAAGCTTGTAATGAGCTGGTTATTCAAATGAAGGCAGATTACCTCAGCATCAATTCTGATGGATATTGTGGAGATGCGATAATGAAGTCCATTTGCTGTAATGGGGGCAGGCACTCCGATATAATTTCTGTGAAAGCCTTGTGATTGAGTAAGATTCTCTTTCAAATGGCTGATGTATATATTTATGTATATATGTGGCGCGTAGTTAACGCGCTAGCCTGTGACACGAGGGTCACGCGTTTGATCCCCAGCCAGGTCATGATGGAAATCGATCTGTTTTAGATTGGCTTGGGTCTTGGATGTTTATCTATATTATCTATTATAAAATACAATATCGTTGTATCGTTACTATCCTACGAGAAGTTCACGACTGACTGTGGGGCAACACAATGGGCATGTTGACTGAATTTTTTTTCATGTTGCTATGTAAAGACCTGCCAAAAATAAACACAATAGTGACAGAAATACATTTCTAAACAAAAAACTCTTTCAGTTATAAAAGTTTTAAAGTCACATGTTTTTAGACGTAAATTTTTAGACGTGAAAACGCGCTGCTGAAATGCTTACATATTTGTGACGTCACAAGCTTGTATTTTGTATGGGTGGCGTGAGAACTTTATTTGGTAGCTATACGAAATATTTCGTTTATGGTAATGATTTCATAATAAAAGTTGCTATAAATTTTGCAGACTAAAATACAGTATAATTGTAATTAAAGATTTTCATACTTCAAAAAATGGTCCTATTCACCCAACTTTAAAGAAGCTTTAAGATCACTTAACGAATCGATATCAAATTAAAAGTGTTCTTTATAGTGTTTTTAGATAGAAATTAGTCTCATTAGAAACAAATTTTATATAATCTTAACATTAGGCAACTACCGTATTTTTGTGATTTGTCCGTATAAATTACATATCATTATTTTCCATATATATTGATCGCTTTAAAAAAAAATCAAAGTAACAATATATTTCATAAAATAGTTGTCGATGAGTTGTAATAAAAATTGTAACCTTTAAAAAATATGCTCCACCGTGACAGTTTTCACTGCCGTGACCAGGATTCGAACCTGGGTTACTACGGCCACAACGTAGGGTCCTAACCACTAGACGATCACGGCTACCGGAGCTGGTGATAAAGTTGACGAAAATACTTAAGATATTGGCTACAATGGTCGCGTTGCTGCACTTTCACAATCTTTGTGAAACTGATTCGTTCTGGTATTTATAGTGCCACAAGATCGAATCAATTTTGCTGATAACAAATCCATCGGCGCCATGCAACTAGGCGAGCTCGGGTCGCGGCCTGGGGAGGAGGGAGGGGAAAAAGCTTCTACGACTAATATCCTGTATTATTTAATTATATATATATATATATATATATATATATATATATATATATATATATATATATATATATATAGTTGAAAATCACCAAGCATCATATTTAAAACATTTTTTAAGCGGTAGACTTTTCATTTCTCTCGTCTCACATGTAACTTTTTTTATAATAAAAATATATAAATAATAATAGAAAAATACATGCATTTTTAATAATTCCTGATGATTTCAACTATAGATATGGGGTTACCCAAAGGGTAAAAATGGAACCCTATCAATAAGACTTCATTCTCCGTCCATCCGTCCGTCTGTCACCAGGCTGTATTTCATGAGCGGTGGTAATTAGAATGTTGTTGTTATAACAAAATACAAAAAATTGGCCAAGTGCGAGTGGGGCTCGCGCATGAAGGGTTCCGTACCATTATACCATATTATACAACATTAGACTATCGAGCAAAAACGACAAAAAAATCATGTTTGTTGTATGGGAGCCCCCTTAAAGATTTATTATTTTATTTTGATTTCACTATTTATATATATTTAAGAGTCTTCCTGTTGCCGTTATTAATATCAAGTTATTAATGCAATGATACAACAATGAAATGAAACGGAAAAAATCACGTATGTTGTATGGGAGCCCCCCTTAAATATTTATTTCAACTGTCTAACTATCACGGTTTATGAGATAAAGCCTGGAGACAGACAGACAGAGAGGCGAATATCGAAGTCTCAGTCCCGTTTTTACCCTTTGATTATGGAACCCTGAAAACACAATAAGATATATATTTCTGGAGCGCCCCGCTACAACAATCCTGATTATTGCCGGTTTTTGTTCGATATTAACATATTAATAACGGCGGTAGACGCTTAAATTATTCACAAAATATTTAGTTTTATAAATATTCACTTTAAAAGACATCAAAATCAAGAAATATGGGGGCTCTTAAACAAACGTGATTTTTTTGGCGTTTTTTGCTCGATAGTTTAATGTTGTACACATATGGTATGGAACCCTTCGCACTTGGCCGATTTTTATTGTGCAAGTAGTTATTTACAGTGACATTACAATGTTGCTTTGTCAACACGTGTCGGATATGACAATCGTCAACTTTTTACAAGCTTTTATTTCCCGGCAGAGTAGAATAGGATCACTCCATGTCTTCCCCTTGGATGTCGTAGACGGCGACTTAGGAAACACAAGCTAAACAAATTTTATAAACATCAAAAGAACCTCTCCATCATCATCTGACATGCTTGCTGTACCATGCCGTGTAATTCCCGGCAGAGATAGCAGGATAGGATGACTCCAAGACTTCCCGTGGATGTCGTAGACGGCGACTTAGGAAACACAATCTAAACAAACCTTATAAACATCAAAGGAACCTCTCTAACCCGTCTGACCAGCGCGGAGAGTGTAGACCAAATCCTCTGACTGCTCTGGCTAATATATGGCTCTGGTAGTACAAAGAGTGTCATACTCCTGCAGTGGGGACTAAAAAAGACCTGATAATGATGATGTTAATCATATTATGGGGCCATAGACCTGATCTGATGATCGAGTCGGAGAAGGTGGCCCTATGCACTTCTAAACTAGAAAGATACATCGTGTTTGGGCTTATTTGGTTTGTCTAGGCAAGAATTTCACAGCATGAATTGGTCATGATGAAAGGTTGTCAAAAACAATTGATATTTGAGAAAAAAAAAATGTAAAAAAAATAGACAGCCAAGTAAAAAGTTACAGCCCAAGGGCTGATAAAAATATATAACGGCAATTTATTTGTATCTCTCTGAGACTCACGGGTCTTACCGCGGTCCTTTGGAAGGCTTGCGTGGGGATATAGCTCCAACACGTAGAGGCCCTTTGGAGAAGTTGATGTAATGTAGGTCTCCAGCCAGAACCCATTCCTGGAAATACCAATGTATGGTATGTCCTCGAGCAGGTCTTGGCCAGAGGTGGAACTATTGCATTATTATTAAATTATATTATTATTGAAAGGTGACCTTTTTTTTTCCAAATTTCGCTAAATATTTTTGTGTAAATAATTTCTGTATCGCGGACCGAGCGAACTAGCTTTGAAAATTAGTCTAAAAAAAATATATGAGATACAGGCCTACTTAAGTAGTCCTGTATCTCATACAAATCTACTTTAGGGTACTAATAGATCAAAAAACCTACATAAAACTCATGAACCCTAAAAACATTTAACATTTATTTTTGGCAAGTCCTGAAAAAGTCGCAATTCATAAGAAATCCCTTTCTATTTTTGAAAAAATGCTTATCACGAGTGAATGTGAAAATGAATGTGAATAACGACCCATATTATAACCCTTAAAAGCACTTTCTTTGCCACGTACAATAATACAGCGTCCAATGAAATAAATGCTCACAAAGTAACATTGAATGTAGAAAATAAAGTCTGCGGGCCCTTAATGGCTTCGCAATTGAATTAAAATGTAATATTTTTACATTAAAATCGCTTGAAATATTTTTATCTTAAAAACCATTATGAGAAAAATGCGAAAAATTAAAATGTTTAATTGCTACAAGCTTGACACTTGAGATACTTAATGTTTTCTTTTTACTGAAATGTTATTACTTGAGATCCTCAGCTGACTTATACATACATGGCAAAATGTTGATCACTTTGGGACCTTTAAAGAGTTGGTTTAACCTGTTGATATGAACAACTTTTCCTATGGGAACATTGCTGGAAACTCAAAAAAAAGGGACGAAAGTCATTTAGCCATAAGATATTTTTTCGATTGATTTGTTCGCATTGATAGATCTTAAATTTGGTAAAACCTCAGACAGACGAGCAGCATTGTGTTGAGGGCAGATAACACTACCGTCACTGCTGTCCGCGGCTTCCATAGGCTTCTTTCCCGTATCTTTTCCTAACTTGATAAGAGAATATTGAATCATATCTTTCAAGCTGCCACTGAAACTTAAACATACGAATAGCTAGCAGTACCTACTTAGTTTTTTAGGGTTCCATGCCTTATATATATAAAACCCTCTATAGTAAAAACAGGACCCTTATTAATAAAGCCTTCAACTGCTGTAACAAATAATAAAAATAAGAAAAAATCCAAACAAGAGATAGAAACGTGGTTGTTGTAGTTTATTATATTATGGTGGACGGAAACCTTAGTATCTTGTCTGTGAATACGACTTCCTCTTAACCAATTTCTTTCTTCTTTTGTTTTTTATAGAAATTTATAGTAGTTAAAAAACTTTTAACATATTAAAAGTGCAAACACTGAAAATCATTTCGAGAAAACTGAAAACAGAATATGGAATTTGGAAACTCCGTGAAAAAGCAGTAATAGAAAGTCACAAAGTTGCATAATTGAAGCCCTTATGTGAACATAATTCAGAAGAAGAATGAGAAGAATAATGTTCAAAAGGGATTCTTTAAATTCCTGTCATCCCGACTTACGATTATGCAATTTCAAAGAAAATTACACGTGATTTCGTTAGTGTTGGGAGAGACTGACGTCTTCTAAGATTTAAAAGTGAAGAAACAATTTACAATGGAAGATCAGAATTCGTATATTTTCAAAATAATTGGGTGCGCGTATTCGAAAGAGTAGATAACATAAATTTAGATATTCTACGAATTGCTTCGAGCAACACGGCCTCCGTACGAATTGGAATCCGTAAAGCTCACTTTCCTCTTTACCAATACACGATTTTCAAAGCGCGGAGGTTTTCATAAATAAATATATAGGGACATATCACACAAATTGAGCTAGCCCCCAGTAAGTTGTGAACTTGTGTCGCAGGATGTTAACTCAATGATACTATATTTTATTATACATATTTATTTATTATATAAATATATATAATAAGATATTTTATATATTATATACTTATATAGATAAACATCCCAGACCCAGGTCAATCTGAAAAAGATCGTTTCCCATCATGACCTGACCGGGGATCGAACCCGGGACCCCCGTGTCGCAGGCTGGCATGCTGACCACTGCGCCACGGAGCACTCTCACTGTTAACACGATAGTCTGCGCCTGCGAGAGTTCCCGCATCGAACCCGGGAACTTTCGCAGGTCATGAAATGATAGAAAGCGATCTTTTTCAGATTGACCTAGGTCATTGATGTTTATCGTTTATCTATATAAGTAATAAGTAAATATTATATAATAGAATCGTTTAGTTAGTATCCTGTGACACAAGTTTTTACTTTTAACTTAAAGAAGATTATCCCACCGTATTTAAACTCATTTGATTTCTCTTGTACGTTTAAGTATTAATATCGTCTTTGGTCTTACTTCTTAGCAAGAACTGTACAGTTCGAATCTTCATATAATAACACTCGATAAAGAGACTGAAAATCTTGAGTATCCCATCACTAAGTTTCCTACAACTTCCCGTCGCTTGAAAATAAAATGTAAGAGGGTTTTGAGATTTTCCGGGTATCCATTAGCCGGCGTAATACCTCCCTAAGTAAATTTACATACCGGTGATAAAAAGCCTTATTCGAGCTCGTGTCAAGGGCCATCCTACGCCGCTATGAAATTCCGATGACGTATTGTGTGTGGGAGAAAATATTGGTTTATATTTAGCATAGTTTAATATGAGAGCGTATTACTAAACTAAATATTTATCATAAAACCGGTAGTTCTGTATGGTTGGAACTCTTGGACTACCCGGGTAACGGATGATTGAGCATTAGTTATGATTTGCGTCTGGTATTTTGATAATATTGCAGCTGCCATTTTCACAAAGAAACTGCGCTCACTTCACTCATCCAGGACAAAAATGAGTATGTGAGAGGAGAGCCGTGTAGTTTCCAGCATGGTAGAATAAGAACACTTCAAGTCTTCCCGTGGATGACGTCGAAGGCGACTTGGGAGACACAAGCTAAACAAAGCTTTCAAACATCAAAGAGCCACTTCGACTGGCCAGCGTGGAGGCTGGACAGCGCCAGAAACCTTGGCTGCTAGTACGAGTACATCGGGATGTGAGATGCAAAATAAACATAATTCATTAAGGTGCAGCCAAAGGCAACAGCCAGTAGGTTATAATTCACGTAGACAAAGTCGCGGGAACATTGCTAGTACTTAGTTATTAATCAGTTTTTGCTTCATTTGGAAACTGTAACGATATAAAACATATGGTACTAGTCGAACATCGATTAAAAACTAGAGTATAGTGCAGCATCTATCACTAATCCGTCAGGCGTCAGCTCAGCTTATAAGTAACACCTAAAAGCACTTTCCCCTATCGGGAAAATGATTAGAAAATGCAGCGTTGAGGTAGCTGTAAAATTCGATTTAGTTTGTGACTTAATCTTTGTTCAAAGTTTTATGCTGTAATAGGTTAATAAGATAACTTTACAGTTCTTAGTTAATGGAACATAAATTATACTAACAGTACTTTTTTTAAAAGTCTGATTGCACACATGGGATCCTTGCATCACTAATCCCTCATGCGCCAGCTTAGCTTACAAGTAAGTAGAAGCACTTTCCTCTAAATCTATCTTGTGACTCGCTTTTTCTTTGCTTTGATTTATATCTGGTAACCCGTTCTATAGTGATAGTAAACGTAAAATACTTTCATGAGAGTTCTATAAGAGTAGAGCACAGCATTGCATCACTAATCCGTCAGGCGTCAGCTCAGCTTATAAGTAACACGTACACCTAAAAGCACTTTCCTCTATCGGGAAAGTGATTGGAAAATGCAGTGTTGAGGTAGCTGAAAAATTCAACTTAGTTCGAGACTTAATCTTTGTTTAAAGTTTTATGCTGTAATAGGTTATGTAAGATAACTTTACAGTTCTTAGTTAATGGAACATAAATTATAGTAACAGTACTTTTTTTTAAAAGTCCGATTGCACACATGAGATCCTTGCATCACTAATCCCTCATGCGCCAGCTTAGCTTACAAGTAAGTAGAAGCACTTTTCTCTAAATCTATCTTGTGACTCGCTTTTTCTTTGCTTTGATTTATATCTGGTAACCCGTTCTATAGTGATAGTAAACGTAAAATACTTTCATGAGAGTTCTATAAGAGTAGAGCACAGCATTGCATCACTAATCCGTCAGGCGTCAGCTCAGCTTATAAGTAACACGTACACCTAAAAGCACTTTCCTCTATCGGGGAAGTGATTGGAAAATGCAGCGTTGAGGTAGCTGCAAAATTCGATTTAGTTTGTGACTTAATCTTTGTTCAAAGTTTATTGTAGTAATAGATTAAGATAACTTTACATAAAATATATGGTAAGTGTTTTTTTTTTAAGTTTGATTTAATGACACCGAGTCTCAGGATGTTAACACAAGAGATCCTGTATCACTAACTCTAAAGCGCCAGCTTAGCTTAAAAATAATTAGGATCACTTTCCACTATATATCTTAGGTCTTTCTAGTCTCCACTGCAGGAGCACGACCCTCTCTGTACTACCGGAGCCATATACTAGCCTGAGTAGTCAGAGGATTTGGCCTACACTCTCCACGCTGGCCAGACGGGTTGGAGAGGTCTCTTTGATGTTAATAAGCTTTGTTTAGCTTGTGTTTCCTTAGTCGCCTTTTACGACATCCACGGGATGACTTGGAGTGGTCCTATTCTACTCTGCCGGGAAGCACACGGCTATCATGGATGAGACTCGCTATTGATTCGATTCTTTGCTCTGATGTACTCGTATATACTAACCTGATTTGTATTGATATTAAGCGTTTTTTTCTTTTAATATCACTATAGAACAGGTTATCAGGGCTTTCTTGAAAGTTCTATTAGCATTGCATAATTTATCTGTCAGGCGTCAGCTCAGCTGATAAGCAACATGTAAAAGCACTTTCCTCTATCGGGGAAGTGCTTAGAAAATGCAGCGCTGAGGTGGCTGAAAAATTTGATTTAAGCAGTTCGTAACTTACTCTTTGTTTTAAGTTTTATATTATTAAAACAAAGAGAAAAGTTGTTGGTTTAAAGCACTACCATCCTTACAGTTCTTAGTAATTTATATCGAAATATACCTTATGTGCTTTTGAAATCTTCAATTTCGCACAATAATAGATCCTTGCATCATCAATTTGCAAGCTTAGCTTTTACGTAAATATATCTTAAGAGTCGCTATTTCATTGTTTTTTTTGTTCTAATTTTTAACTGGTAACCAGTTTTTTAGTGATATTTAACGTTAAATGCTTTTTGATAGTAGAGTGCGGCACTGCATTACTAATCCATCAAGCGTCAGCTCAGCTTACAAGTAACACGTAAAAGCACTTTCCTCTATCGGCAAAGTGCTTAAGAAATGCAGCGTTGAGGTGGCTGAAATATTTTGTTTGTGACTCACCGTTTGTTTAGAGTTTTATATTTCAAAGGGATAAGGTAACTTTACAGTTTTTAGTTTTACTATCATATAACAAAAGAAATTGTAAGTAATTTTTTTAAAGTTAAATTTCATACAATAGACATCACTGATCCGGCAGCTTAAAAAATCTGACACCAGTGTTAGCCACTTACACATACGAAAACCAAAAAAAAAACAAACAAACAAACTGATCCGGAAGACGCCAACTTGGGTTATAGTACGTATAAAAAAGAACCTAGCTTGGCTTAAGCGCTAAAGGGCTTGGAAGATGAACATTGAAGGCTGAAAATGGAATAAAAGTTCAGGATTAGCTCTTCCTTTGTTCAAAGTTTTACTAGGGAACTTTAATTAATTACTGTTACCCTTCATTTGGAAACTATCTAACAATAATGTAAGACATACCTCGCACTATGTTCTGTAGTAATATTGATCGTACCTTCGTAATAGTTTGTTCAAAAAGTTCCGTAATTTCAAAAATATAAAAGAGTGCCGTTTTTGACAGTTTACGTCCACCATATTGATTTTTTACTGACGTCACATAGCCTATGTATACATACATACGTACACATAAATATATACGGACAAATCACACAGATTGAGCTAGCCCCAAAGTAAGTTCGAGACTTGTGTTATGGGGTACAACTCAACGATGGAATATTTTATAACAAATACATATATAGATAAACATCCAAGACCCAGGTCAATCTGAAAAAGATCGTTGTTCATTTTGACCTGACCGGGGATCGAACCCGGGACCATGCGTGTCGCAGCCTGGCGTGTTGACCGCTGTGCCACGGAGCTCGTCGATACATATGTGCGAAAAACATTTCTCTCCTTCTCTTTGTGTCAGTCGGGTAAAATCTAGCTCGGCATTGTATCAATAATCCATCAGGCCCGAACTTAGCACCTGACTCTCGGGAAAGCGGTTGGAAAATGGTAGTGGTTACGGTGGTGGCTGAAAAATGCAATTTTGTTCGTGACTCACGCGTTTCAAATCGCTTTTTTGTTAAAGTTTTTTAGCAAATCGGTTTTATATCTATATAGATTATCAATTATAGCAGCAGGCTGTTTTCGTGGTCATCATACATGACATGGCTTGAGGACTTCTTAGCTTGAGCTTGCATCGGGATGTCTTTGTGCATAAGTCTCGATGCATATTCATATAGAAGAATAAAGGTAGCATATTGTGTAAGGATGATATACAGAGAGGGTCGTGCCCTTGCAGTGGAGACTCACAGGGACCTGATGATGATGATACAGTGGGCCACATAGAAAAGTATACTATCTCCATACTATTCGGACTATTATACGAGTATTATTGGTGGTATATTTTTCTATATAGCCCACTGTACACGGTATTTTTTCATACTAAATTTTTATTAATATGTCTTCGTTTGTAAAGTTATCTTATGAAGCATGCGTTTCATAAAGAAACAATAAAATCACAAAAAATAAAGGAAGTATTTCCTTTGTTGAAAACTGGCAAACTCATGTAAACGTGAAAATTAATATTTCCTGTATCGCGACCGTAACATTTTATATGGGTAAACACCTGCGCGGGTAATTACGGCATAAAACATGATACGATTTACTCGTTTATCAACGTATGAAAAGTAATATCAGAGGAAACTCAAAAATAATCACGTTAAGTCCGGTAGTGAATATAAAAGAGTTATATAAGAGATGTACAGCAGTAATCTTGCCATATACTCCAATTCAAATAAATAAATAATAATCCTATGAAGCATGCGTTTCACAAATAAACAAAAAAAATCACAAAAAATTAAGGATGTATTTCTTTTGTTGAAAACTGTCAAAGTCATGTACACGTGAAAATTAATATTTCCTGTATCGCGACCGTAACATTTTACATGGGTAAACACCGGCGCGGGTAATTACGTCATAAAACATGATACGATTTACTCACTTATCAACGTATGAAAAGTTATATCAGACGAAACTCAAAAATAATCGCGGTGTAAAGCTGTAATCTTGATATATTCTCGAACTCAAATATGCACTTGAATAGTGTATAAACACGAAATGTATAGACAAATGGCAATTTGTGTTCAGTACCTACTTAAAGAATAATTCTGATAATGCTGAAATTTTCTCAAACATATGAAAACATATTTAAAAAAAAATATCAAAGATCGTAACATACGAGTAATGTTACGATCTTTGATATTTTTTTTTGTAAAATTCTATAAAGCATCTTTTCATAAAGAAAATCAAAAATTACAAAAATATGGAAGTAGTTCCCGTGTAAAACTGTCGTCAAACTCATGTAAACGTGAAAATTAATATTTCCTGTATTGCGACCAACATTTTATATGGGTTAACACCGGCGCGGGTAATTACGTCATAAAACATGATACGATTTTTATTATAATGTTACTCGCTTATCAGCGTATAAAACGACATACATAAACTGGGCGTTAGGGTACTACCGTTGTCTCTCAAACCATCAAATCAGATCGTCAAAATGAACAACTTAAGAGTCGCCTGAAAGTGCATGTCTCCATACAAACGGAAAAAAGGAATTGTGGCAATATTTGATAATTTTGGAGTAAAATTAAGCATTTAATCAATTAATCTCATTATAATCTACGTACGTTCTTATACAGCTTGGTTAAAATACCAATGGTTTGAGAATTACAAGCCTTTTCAAATTTGTTTGGAAATCTTGAGAGGCGTATTTCTTTCTAATTTTGCCGTAAAATTATCAAATATTGTCACAATTCCCTTTTTCCGTTTGTATGGAGACATGCGCTTCCAGGCGACTCTTAAGGATACACGCTTGGAACTCAAAACAATTTCAAAATTGCCGGGCTGGCCTAACACTTTTTTGTGAAAAAGTCGATATTTTTTTTTCGAGTTCACAGCATTGTTCTCATAGAAAAAGTTGACTTTGAGGTTTTGAGGGACAACGATATTGACCCTAACACCCTGTATTAGTATATTGGAAACTATACAATCGGCTTCCTTCCACGCTGGCATGAGAGAAAGAAAAAACGTAGATTTTACCAGCTGCTTCTCTTCCCGCGCGGATTGTAAAAACTAGTCGTGGTAGATGGACCTAGGAATAATATGGACCCGGCATTAGACACATCAAAAGTGAAGCATAACTTACGTCACATCAAGTCACATGTGTGCAGCATGTATTTGACATTTCGACCGGGGAAAAGTGTAGGGATTTTTGTGCCGATGTGCGTGCGTGCGCTAGTGTCGCGACACGAGTGTAGGGATTTTTATGTGCGTTACTGTTACATTTTCCAAGGGCATATCCTGATTATTCTTAGATCCATGTCGTGGTAATGGGCGTGAGGAATCATGTCAACAGGAAATGTGGCTAGCAACCTATCACTATTTTGGTTCTTGTCTCACCCTCCAATATGCTAAACGTGGCCTTAAGGTTTAACAGACCTGGGCTCTGTCTACCCCGCAAAGGGAAAAACACGTGATAGTATGTATGTATGAAATATACGAAAAGACCTTTTTCTGCGAGCTTATATAAAATCCCTGTGCCGTATGACGTATGAAGAATAGGACTACTCCAAGTTTTCCGTGGACGTCGTAGAAGGAGACTTAGGTCTCTTTGATGTTTACTAGCTTTGTTTAGCTTGTGTTTACAAGCTAAACAAAGCTTGTAAACATCAAAGAGACCTCTCCAACCCGTCGGGCCAGCGTGGAGAGTGTAGGCCAAATCATCTGACTACTCTGCCTAATAAATGGCTTTGTTAGTCAGAGAGGGTCGTGC
This sequence comes from Rhodophaea formosa, assembly GCA_963082605.1. Classification (NCBI taxonomy): domain Eukaryota; kingdom Metazoa; phylum Arthropoda; class Insecta; order Lepidoptera; family Pyralidae; genus Rhodophaea; species Rhodophaea formosa. The sequence goes on from OY720204.1 coordinate 22,823,395, forward strand.
CCCTGCAGTGGAGACTAAAAAAGACCTGATGATGATGAATATAAAATCAAAACATAATATAAAAACTTACTTTCGCATTTATAACATTAGTTGCGATTTATAAAACAAAACTTGAAATGTACAACCATAATGTCTGTTTAAGTAGTTTGATGCAATCGCAAAATTTTAACCGGGGTTGTCTAAGTTGCCCGGCTAATGGGGCTCGAAGGACCGATTCCCCGCATTTATCATAAATAATCCGACCCTAACTTTATCCCCCGCTAAGTTTTAATGGACAAATATGGCTTTAAAACTACTTCGCTGTTCCACTATTAGTTAAAAATTACGTTAAATTTATGAGGAGTTCCCGCAGCTCTATATTCAGGAAAATCTCGGATAAATCACGTACAGGTTTGTCCGAGATTATGACACGTCATCATTCGTTTACGTCGACATTCACGACAACAATAAAACGACTTTAAGTGTTTCATACACTTTATTGCTTCACGGATATTATTCTCCATAAAATCTGGAACAACCACGTTTATAACGACGAAACGAGCGGCGCCCCGCGAAACTGGGGGCCGTAGACTATACGAGGCACTGAGAGACAGGAATCACAGATCGACAGAGCTTAGAAGATAGACGGACATCAATAGAGGAAGCTAGAGGGAGGCGGCCGCGGGGAAGGAGCGGGGCGGGCGAGGCGGGGGTGGAATGCTCCGAGTGCTGCCTCGTTCGTTGAAGAAGGTCTCTCCTCTCGCACCCTCAGCTGTGGCAGGCGCCACGCAGCGCACGCTGACGTCAGAGCATGCCTGTTTAGTACCCAGTACGCTACTGCGTTCAAAGCTGAGTGGGCATACCCGAGCAGCAATGCATATTGTTTTAACACTAATGGTGCGTGTAGGCCGAAAGCGCTGCATATAACTATCGCTGCGTGAGGGCACCAGCAGACAGCGAAAATAGCAGCGATGCCAACCAATACATTGCCGAGTCGTCGCCGCGAGCGTAGCGTTGACGTCTGTGGCTGAGGGCCGAGGAGACTTGGCTGGAGTTTCTTTTTGTTCCTGACGTCGCCGACGTCGACAGCATCACGTCTTTCCCTCGGGCCGACGCCGGCGACGATGATGACGTGTGTGGGGCGTCGCATCAGTGGCACGGGGAGCGGGAGTTCGCCGTGGGCAGCTCTCGCTGTCAATGACAACGCTGTCAGTTTGACCCTGACTGCCCAGTGACATCTGGCAACTACTGCCACTGGGAAGCAGTAGGTCACTAGCGCGTGCGCTGCAGCGAGGGGTGGGCAAGACACGCAGGTTGTCGTCACTGCCGTTGCACCTGAGGCAAGAAAAACGTAAAGTTAACGTAACGTAAACGTAAAGATTTGATTGTTTGTTTGCATTGAATAGGATCCAAAACTACAAGATCCATTTTCAAAATTACTTCACCTATAGAAAGTTAATTTATCTGCGGGTGGCATATGCTATAAAATTGCTAGTTATTGATAAATTTAAAAAAAACTATTAGATCGATTTCAGAAGATGATATGGTTGGGAGAGCGCTACAAAAACTATTAATGTCTCTGTCATAGATTATTAAAAAACGTTTTCGAAGAAACAAAATTTGATTGATACGGCCTTCGCATTCAAGTAGGCATTCCCGCGGAAAACAGTTAGTAGGGAAAGTTATTTTATCTCCTGATAAAATAACAGTTTTATGTCGACACGGACCGTCCAAAGACGACGCTGGTTTTATTTTCCCTTGGAATTGGGGCACGCGTTTTACTAAGATAAAATTGGACGCAAAAAGTAATTATAGTACGTTAATTAAAACTTTGTCGTTTAAGTTTCAGTCATTTCCTATCTTAATTTCCTCTACGCCTTAATAACGAAGAAAAAGTACTTTAATGTTTAAGACATGTACCTAACCACGATGATTACTTATTATTATTATTTATTTATACTTATATTATAAATGTGAAAGTGAGTTTGTTTGTTTGTCTGTTTGTGACGCTTTCACACCCTATCTACTGAAATTATTATTATGAAATTTTGTATACACATAGGTTCGGCTGAGAAAGACATAGGCTATATATCACGCGGGCAAAGCCGCGGGTAACAGCTCGTCTTTAATAAACTAGAATTATGCCGCGAACATCTATTGAAATGTCTTAAAGACTTCAAAAGTTATTAAATGTCACACGAAATTAATAAATAAACTAAAGTTGCATAGGTTGCATATCTATACGTTGCAAATTTAATCTGAATAAGACTATGGTTCGGTAGTTAATGGTGGAACATACATACACACATACAAAAATATGTTTCGCCACAACAATAATATTATGAATAATATTTTTAAATAAGAAGTCGAGTTATTATTTATTTAAATAAACTAAAAACAAAGAACGAAACTAAGATTATAAACTATAACTAGTCTTCAAAAAAGAAAATTAACCTACAAAAAAAAGAAAAATAAATAAATATAATATATATATATATATATATATTTTTAATACTTTAATATAGTATATTTCATGTTTCTTTTTTTTGCACCGACTTCCAAAATATTCTTTTCTCTGCACCACCTGTTGGTTGACTGGTAGATAAAGACTCTGGCTTTAAGTCTGCCTTTTACTATTGTGTAATAAAGTTAAATAAATAAAAAACTTCTTGACTTTGGGAGCTTTGATCGCTGTGACGGTAAATCCTTACGTGTATTTTCAGAAATCTTTCTAGTCTGATTCTAAAGCCATAAAGTAGCTATAACTGTATGTTCATGGCGACGGTACTAACAGGCATCTAAAATTATAATTTCACCCGGAAATCCCAACCTAAAAGTTGAGCCGAACCTGTCCCGTCCAACCCGTTGAATAACTATTTGCTGCATATTTAAATGATAGCGAAGTTTACTTAAATAAGGATACATTAATTTTACGGGGTCCAGTGTTAACCCATTTGAAATAAATCATTGAAAGAAGACTGAGATATCATTAACAAAATTCGGTATTAGACAGTTGTAGCAATAAAATATGAAATATATTTTTTGTGGTAGCTTATAACTAAACAATTATCATCCAATATGTTTTTTGCATTAAAACAATTTATTAATATTTTATTTTTGGAATATTAATCTCAGTTTTTTTTATCTGTGGTCCACAAGTGGCGGCCATGATTAATCTTCGTATGACGTCATAACTCAATAAACAAAACGTCAAAGTCAACGTGATCAACGTCAAGAGCTCGTCAAGTCGTTTGTTCTCATACATATGTCTCCATATTTGTTCTTTACTATGGTTTGAGCCTCCTTAGTTCTATATTTTGCTGAGAAAAAGTAGAGAAAAATCGCTCAAATATTTCGATTTATGAAGTCAGTGCAGCCCAAAGTCGATTCGTTTATGATCGCAAAAAGATTTAAGCAAATATACATACAGACAGCAGGATGCGACTTTGTTTTATACTATTTATTAGTGACAGTGATTTGATTAGTGATGATTGTAAGAAGTTAGGTTAGGTGTAATTTATTTTTGTAAAATCGAACATACTGATTTCTTCTAAATACTTACATCAAAGTGATCCGCGCAAAAGAATATCACAGACTTATCAGATGGAAACTGTGGGTATCGGCGTTGCAGGACTGGACTTTTAGAAACGTGTATAAACAATTTGTTGGGACATTTAACTGTCGTACTTCTAAGCATAGGCACCGCACACGTTTTGTAACTTGTAATTTTCACCATTCCAGTTAAATCTGTTTTATTAACACCTCTAAACAGTTAGAGCGCCGTATTAGCCGTGCTTTGTTTATTGAGTTGTGACGTCATAACATGGAAATGTCACGTGACACAGTGTTTTAGCGCGAATTTCGAACCAAAAGATAAAAAAATCATGTTTTCTTATCAAATAAAGCTTTTTTGAAAAAAATATAATTGTAGGGGGGTTTAAACTAAGTCTACAGATATTATAAAATATATTTCAGAAAATTGTCAAGTAGCGAATTGTTCTGCAGGGCCCTACATTAATCTTCAATCTATTATTGTTTTCAGTAAAGTGTGAATTTGAAGCTTTACTTAGCGATTTGACAGAACGTATCACCACCAGTATAATTTTAAAAGTATACGTTGTATATTAAAGCGTTCATCCACACAACCTCACAACAATAGAGACTCGCACAAAATCTGATAGCGCCGCAGCGATCGCCACCAGTAAAATTATAAAAATAATTACCTAACACTAAAGCGCTAACCCACACCACCATGACGATGATAGAGGGTCTCGCACAGAACCCCTGACCGCGCCGCACCGCGCCGCAGCGATCTGCAGCGATCGCCACTAGTGACAGGGTGCTGGCCGCTACTGGGAATGACTGTAAATAAAAAAAAACAATAAATTACGTTAGCATATCACAAAAATGTTCCCAAATATTCCTTCGAAAACTAATTCTGAAAGACCGTAGGACAACTAGAATTGGTCTTTGATTATATATTAGTATCATATCGACTGTCGTACTAAAGAGTCTTTACTATAATGGGCTGACTACGTGAGTGTAGTTAAAACATATTGTATATAGTCCACTTATTAACGAAATGTATTTATACAGTGTGTAAATTGACATGGGTGATCAGACCGTCAATATGAACAACTTTTCCTATGGGACCAATGCTGGGAACGCAAATGTTTTTTTTTTTTACTTTCCCGTCCTAATTCCCCTTGAACACTTTTCTTAGAAGTCTGCAGCGCAAGAACTCAGCAGCTGCGGCGTGCGGAGCTTGGCTGCGCCGCCTGATGCCAGAGCTGCTATTAGGCTGACATTGCCTGTTGAAATAAATACTCAACCAAGTCACAACCTCCTTCCATACTAACCTCAATGTAGAAAGTCACGTGGCATGGCAGATGCTGTATCCTGGCGACTCTGGTAGCCGCAAGCGGTGCGCTCGCAGCGCACACTAAGAAGTCTGCAGCGCAAGAACTCAGCAGCTGCGGCGTGCGAAGTCTGGCAGCACCACCTGATGCCAGAGCGGCCATCAGGCTTACATTGCCTGTTGAGATAAATACGTTATTTTTAAAGGGTATATAAAAAAAATAAGTGGATTTTGAAGTAACCTCTTTGCAATAAAGTTAAATACTGGCCACTAAGAAATGGCGAAAAGTACAACTGTCAAATTGATGGTATTTAATGGTAATATCTCCATGTTTAATGGTTAATTTTTCAACTCGAAGTCGAACCCTGTTACCCATGTTAAATGTAAGTAAGTAGGTCTTCTTACCGTAGGTACCTTCTTTATTTTTACACTTCTACGTAATATACGTGCAAGTTGTAGCGTTACGACCCGCGGTGCCGATTGGACCCGAAGTCGCAACGCCAACAAATTACAATAAATGGGAAATATGCAAAATTGTAGCGTTACGACCCTCAGTGCCGATTGGACCCGAAGTCGCAACGCTAACAAATTACAAAAAGGGGAAAATTGGGAACTACAGGCAAATAAAATAACGCCAAAAATAAGTAGGCGACTAATGGCTCTCAGGCGGGGAATCGAACCCCGGACTGTGAGAACAGGCAAACCAAATAATACCTACCAAAAATGAGTGACTAATGGCTCTCCAGCGGGGAGTCGAACCCCGGACTGTGACTACAGGCAAACCAAACAAGACCAAAAATAGGTGGGCGACTAAGGCTTTTTGAATTTTGAAAAGAAACTATAACCAAAGATGGCCGTCTCTATGACAAAATTATTTGTCACGGAGACGGCTGGAAATCAAAATACAAAAACGGAAAATTTTAATACAAACGGAAAAGAGTACAAAAGAAAAATAACAAAACACACTAAAATACAAATAAAAGAAAAAGATTATCGCGGAGTGCGGCGGCGGAGCGGCGCACAACGTCAGCAGCCGCGCTTCTCGTCGACGAGCGCGGCGACGTCCAGCTGATGGGATGGCGCACAACGTCAGCAGAACCTCCCGCTGACGAGCGTGGCGACGCCCAGCCGACGGGACCACGACGACGCGCGGCAGCGGCGGACTCTCTCTGTCGAGAAGCGCAGACACTATCGTCTGTTGTGGCCGGGACGACACACGGCGACAGTGGGGTTCCTAACCCCAGCCACGACGTGATCCAGCACACCCGCACGGCCCGGTCGCAGGCCCGGACAACTGCTTCCGATGGTGGCACACGTAACCGAAAAAAACCAGTCTGTGTGTTACGGCACAAAATAAAACACGGGAAAAACCGACACACTTTTACTTTAATTATACTTCACATAAAGAAAAAAACTCCAATGCACTATAGGACATGCAAACACCTCCAAGAACCAAAACAGAATGCCTCGAAAAAATAGCCGAAATCTTTACATGTCAAATAAAATTTTGAATTTTGAAATTTATATTTTTCTTAACTTATTCACATCAACCAGTAAAAAAAATATTAAGGTAACAATTAAAAAAAAAGGTTATATTTAAAAAAAATGTGGCTAGCATCGCCACAAAGTGTAAACTTCATTTGACGAATAAATTCATTTCAGATCTCATGAAAACTTTGTGTGCACAAGGCAGCATAAAAAGGATTCTAAAATGGGTCTAGAATGGGTTCCAATCAAATTGCTAGAGATGAGAAAGAAATGAGAGACGAAAATCTTCAAATAAGGTAAGAGATGTACTATTCCTAAAATCTTCGCGTACGATACGACATTAACGTTGTTGTAAATAACGGGTAAAGACTTGACATAGATGCGATATTAGATTTAAGTTGTATTTTCGTATAATACAGCTCATACGAGTATGTAGAGCCACAAACGTAGACGCTACTTATATCTGAGTCTCCTTTCCCACTTCTTCGCTACTGTCCCCAGTTTCAGAAATGGGATACTCACCGATGATGTCTATAGCAGATACCATAGCACGTATAGAGTCACGAGTGCAGCCAGCACATGTATCCGAGCCTCCTCTACTAACTCCTTTTGCTACTGTCCCAGTTTTATAAGTGGGATATTACGACGATATTAGAGAGGAGCTACTCTCTCACTTCCTCGCTACTATCCTCAGTGTCAGAAGTGGGACATTACGACACCAGAAGTGGGATACTCACAGATTATGCCTATAGCCGATACTAGCATGTATAGATATGTATACAAACGCAGCCACCGCAAGTAACCGAGCCTTCTCTCCTACTTACTCGCTACTGTCCCCAGTTTCAGAAGTAGGATATTGAGACATTAGACGTGGGATACTCACTGGTAATGCCTATAGCAGATACCAGCACGTATAGAGCCGTGAACGCTCCCGTATGTACCCGAGCCTCATCTCCCAACTCTGATCCAAGCTGTCCCTAGATTCAGTAGTAGGATGTTAGTATATTAGAAGTGGGATACGTACCGATGATGCCTATAGCAGATACCAGCACGTATAGAGCCACGAGCGCAGCCACCGCGTGTACCCGAGCCTCCTCCCCCAACTCCTCGCTACTGTTGGTAAACATCACGCTGCATCTTCATGTACTGGAACAAAAGAAAAATATTTAATTATTGTACGGTAACATATTAGTGTACGGCTATGCTGGAATTACTAATTAAGACTGGAATTTCGTATAGTTTGTTTAGGGATATGCAAGGTAAAATTGTAAAATTGACATGTTCTCGAACGCACTTATAGTGATAAACTATTCCCAAGGAACATAGGTAGAAATATAAAGCACGAAACTGTGTGTCTATAAAAAATTGCTAATTAGCTTATCGATTTAGTACGCAAAGTCTATTTTTTAATCGACTTCAAAAAGGAGAAGGTTCTCAATGCATCTGTATGTTTTATTTTTGCTTCTTTTATAAGTGTTCGTTATTTATGTTTGTTATTAGTAGGGTAAAACACGGATAGCTGCCTCACTTTTCAAAAAGTTTAATTTATAAAAAAAATGGGTTTTATTAATAATACCTGATAATGTATACGAAAACATAGGTTCTTCGTCTTTTATAGAAGATCAATTCCGTTAGCATAATTGATTTGATGATTAGCATTTTGAGTATATTACGTTTTATTTGACCTCCTAAAAAAGGGATAGTCGCCTACTGCAGCGGATAGTTGCCAAATATTAAAAAGAGTTAGGAGGATACTTGCCACATAGTCATAAATATAACACTTGGTTTCCGCTTATACTTGCGAGTCATTCTCTTTACCTAGAATGGGCACGTGAAAGCGGTTAATATTGTTTTATATTTAAAACAAGTAAGTATAGAATAATTTTTACTTGAAAAAAAATTTGTAAATATTTGATGAAAAGAATTGGCCACAGGTAGATTTCGAATACATTCATCACATATTTTCAATTTTAATAATATACCGAGCATTGTAAAGCTATTTAAAAACCATTTAAGTGAAAAAAAAAATCGTTGATTAAGGAATAAATGGTTATGGATAATTGCACTTAGAGCAACTATCCGCCACAATAAATAAGGCAACTATCCTTTTTGATACGGATAGTTGCTTTTTCGATTTAGAAAATAAAGAAAAACCTTTCAACAATAAAACGCAACCCGCGTGCACCCACTCCAACGGTTTACGTGGCAGTGAGGCCTGCGAGGGGAGCGCTTCTAACTATAATCAAGCAGTAATGCCACAAATGTACCTAACATAGAGAATTCGAAACCGACGCAAGTATCCCCCCGACGCAACTATCCGGGTTTTACCCTATGTTACGTTTCTTTAGTAAACTTGTTCACTATGATCAGTATAGGTACGTTAAAGAATATGGCAAGCTTACAGGCACATTTTATATTTAAATGAAGATATCTTACAAAGGGTAACAAACACTTTGATCGTACAATATTTATCTGGTTCAAACGCCTGGAGGCGAAAATAAGGAGTATTCTGATATAAATTGTCTATAGAAATAGGTTCTCGTTCTCTTTGTGCTTTTTTACATTCCTAACAATATTGATAATCTTTATGCTAAGAGAATATATTTGTATAAAGAATATATTTATTAAGACACTTATTTTAACCTGTCTCTAGTAACTTATTTATTGTTCCGAGTTATTCTAGTTTATCATAAAAATTATGGTGTAAATAATTTTGTTGATTTGACGGTGTCCCTGTCTGAGTTATTCCACACATATTTCAAAAACAAAGATGGCAAAGGGTGGGCATTTATAGCACCAAATTATTCCGATTTCAATTCAAGGCCCACTTAAATCAATTTCAAGCAATAAATAAAAACAACCAAATTGCATACTCGTAATAGAAGTAGAAAAAAGGTAAAACGTACTACAGTGGTGAAACGCAAGTACCTATCAGTCTCGAAAAAAATGTAACATTCTATTGTAACATTAAGTCGGTATTGAACGTGGACATATTGAAGTACTTAAGGCGCTGTGCAATTAGCACCTAGCAATTAATTATTTTAATCATTCTCAATATTTCATTCTTAATTCAAATTTAAAAAATCGAATTGTGTTATGATTCCTGGTACAAATTTTCACTATTTTTAATGTGATGAGTTTAGAGAATTACTCATTAACTACTGACTCGGTAATTCTCTCAAACTTAAATTATGATATCTATGAAAAGTAATACTAAAATACTACAAGTAATTTACTAGTGCATTACACTATTAGATTTCTTAAATTTGATATGATTTAGGATTAAAATAAATAATTAATGGTGGCGCTAGTGTTTCATACCACAGTGACTTCGTTAGAAATGTGTGACATTGCCATATTCAAAGATGTTCAATCTATAAAAGCCTCATTACATAGGTATTTCTCCAAGCTGTAGTATACTTAAGATATTTCTGATATTGCCTCTTTTGTTATATATCTACAAAAATAAGTTATCGTGTTCTCAATACTCTAAGAAAACTCGATTACCATAAACATTACAAGGAGTCTTATTGTGATCCTGGATCGAAGTTATTGTGATAGGGACTCGTATAAAACATTTTATTATGCGGCCTCTTGGCTCTACACATATTGTGCTAACTTATTTGGGGCTTGTTTGTGTAAGCCTAGCTAGATATGACCTCACAGTACTATGGTCCTATTCAAGTCTGCCGGGAACCACACGGATACCTAATGTAATACATCACTACATATTATAAAACAAAGTCCTCTGCCGCGTCTGTCTGTCTATCTGTCTGTTCGCGATAAACTCAAAAACTACTCCACGGATTTTCATACGGTTTTCACCAATAGATAGAGTGATTCACGAGGAAGGTTTTAAGGTATAATACATGCCTGGGCGCAGCCGGGTAGGGCTGCTAGTCAGTATTATAGTATCATATTATTTTCGCTCCATTCTACAAATAAAAAAAGCCGACAAAAGCTATTACAAATTATTCACTTTTTGTGAATCGCTAAAAAGAAGTGTCGAATTCTCTTGACGGGCGTCGTCTTAGGAGATTCTTTTCATGTAAAGTAATATCTTTCTGAACGTTTCGCGCGAAATAATACAAGGAAATTCTTCCATGTTACACACTTAGGCGCTTTAAAATTTTCAAGCTTATGTAATATTAAGGATTTGTTACGGATTCCTTTTATCCTCTTTGGATAAGCTTAAACGTGCCAAATGATTTTCTTCTGAAATGTATAGGTATGTAGATAATATACGTTGACAATATGTTGATAAAACCCTGTACATTCTTAAATGGGGTGACTCAGCCTGTCAATAGGAACAACTTTTCCTATGGGGCCAATAAATAATAATAAATATATACGGACAAATCACACAGATTGAGCTAGCCCCATAGTAAGTTCGAGACTTGTGTTATGGAGTACTAACTCAACGATACAATATTTTATAACAAATACATATATATAGATAAACATCCAAGACCCAGGTCAATCTGAAAAAGATCGTTTTTCATCTTGACCTGACCGGGGATCGAACCCGGGACCCGCAGCCTGGCGTGTTGACCACTGCGCCACGGAGCTCGCTAATGCTGGAAATTTGTAAAAAATGACATTACCATACAAAAGTTAGTAGCAAGCCTATTGACATGATTCCTGACGCCCATTCCCTTGATCAGCTTGATCTGAAGAGAAGCAGCTGGTACATTCTATGTTTTTTCTTTTCTCCCAGACCAGCATGGAAGTTATCGTATTTATTAGTAGTTATCATCAACCTCTACTCGTCCACTGCTGGACATAGGCCTCCCCAATGCGGAACTTGCACACTATTTTTTTCATTGTCCTATGAAAAGAGCTCTCAAAAATAGAAGTAGTGAAAAAATCATCTTGATAACCCAAAAACTCTTTGAGATATTGGAGTTTGAAAATTCCAATTTTTCGTCTCAGCCTAAACGTCCCTAAGAAAAGCAACTGACTAGTGACGTCACTCCTTTAGCAATTTGTATGCGTGTTGTGAGGACTTTGTTTGTCAGCTATGTTAAATATTGTGTTTAGGGAAATGGCTTCATAACAATAATTGCTATAAAATTAAAGAGCTATTTCGTAGTAATATAGGATTTTTGAAATTTTCACATTTTTGAAACGGACTTTTCTAACCAATCTTAACCAAAGTTAATGTATCGATATCGGACTAAAAGTGTCCCTTACAAATTTTTCCAGCTAGATGCTTATATAATCAGAAATAGTTTTCAAAATATACTCTTCATGCAAGGTCCCCATTGCACGCCATCGAGATCTATCTTTAGCTGCTCGCTTTATTATTAAATAATTATATATAATAGTAGTATTAAATAATTATCTATTATACCTACCTGCCCTGAAGCATCCGTGCCCTTATTCTGTCATTAGTCTAAGATCTGCCCTCCCTTGATCTGTTATCTGATTGTGAATGTTGGTATTGTGCGCGACGGCAGCCGTCAAAGATGCGGCACAAAGGGAGAGAGATATGTTTGTTTAGTTTATACTACTAAGCAGAATATTGTTGAATTTAATTCTAATCATAATTTATCGATGTTGTTCCTCGATTTAATACTAATTCGGCCTAAATTGCAATGGCAGAAGAAAAGGAAGGATGTTAATCCTAACTTAAATAATAAAATAAATAAAAATAATAAATAAATAATAATAAATAAATAAATATAGGCACATATCACTCAAATTGAGCCAGCCCCACAGTAAGTTGTTAACTTGTGTCGCAGGATACTGACTTAACGATACTATATTTTATAATATATACTCATATAGATAAACTTCTAAGACCCAGGTCATACTGAAAAAGATTGTTTTCCAGCATGACCTGACCGGGGATCGAACCCGGGACCCCCGTGTCGCAGGCTGGCGTGTTAACCGCTGCGCCACGGAGCTCGACGACAGCAACTTAACATTATATATGCGAAAGTGAGTTTGTATTTTTGTTTGTTTCCTCTTCACGCTTTATGTACTGAACTAACCTTCTTGAAATTTAACATACACAAACTGTACTGAGAAGAACATAGGATTCCTTTCATCCCGGATAAAAGTATTGTTCCCGTGGGATTTATAATAAATGACTCGGCAAATTTATACGACAAATTATACGCGAGCGAAGCCATGGATAAAGATATCAAGCAAAACCAAACTATTATCCGTTATAGACTACTATAACGGATAATAGTTTAGTTTTGCTTGATATCTTTCGTATTGTTTCAATGGCTGTAGTTATGGCTATCTAAACTAGAGAAGTGCAGTCCTCTAAATATTTGAAAATCGTTCAAAAATGTATCCCAAAAATTTCTTGGTTCATTCTTTCATTATCGAGAATTATAAGACATAAGTATTGATAAAATATTGGAAATTCCCCTTTTTGACAATATTACTCAAAGCGCTTCAAAATGAATTACAATTTTTAGTTAGCCACAAAAAAATGCTCCCCCGTGACAGTTTGCACTGTCGTGACCAGGATTCGAACCTGGGTTACTACGGCCACAACGTAGGGTCCTAACCACTAGACGATCACGGCTGTTGGAGCTGGTGACGGTACCTTCGAAAACACCGGCTATATTCTCAGTGCGAGAATATCTTGCTAATTCAAAAAGGTTTTCTTTCATACCGTTAGACTGCAATAAAGTGGTATTTAGTCTGTGGTCGGTTTATTCGCAAAGTGGAGCAACTTTCTCCGCGCTCGAGTTCATTGATTGCGTTATGGTTAACTCACTGAGATTTAATTGCCGGTTAACTTGTCGGTTGTTAGCTGTTGTTGTTTAAAATTAGTTTCTTTAGGTATGTTTTATCATAACATAGATCATCTGACAAAGATATCTGCAATACTAACGGTATTGGTACACTTCAACCCTAAAAACTATTCGTGTATTTTAAAATTATAACTAGTTTAACTCCTTATCCCATAACACAAGTCTCGAACTTACTTTGGGGCTAACTCAATCTGGGTGATTTGTTCGTATATATTTATTTATATACGTATAACATAAAATATTATATAGAACACAACTCCATAAAATAGAGGTTAAGTTTCATGACGCGTAGCACCTACAATTTATGTGTATTAATACCATCTATATAGTAAGCGTCTCCCTGATTAATACAAGCGGACGTCTCCATCCCGAATTCATGACAGAAATGCATAGATAATGAGCCCGCCTTACTACGGCCTTTAGAAGATATAATATACTCATGTCTAGAAATTATGTTATACATATGCGTGGGATTGAGTTGCGTTATTTGGAAGACATTAAAACGTGCAAAGCTATGGGCGAAATTATTTTAATCGATTTAGTAATCTTAATTAATAGTAACTAGTTGTTTCCCGCGGCTCCGCCCGCGTGATTTATAGCCTATGCCCTTCTCAGTACCCTAACTTATGTGAGTGCAACCATGACAGAAATGCGTAAATAATGAGCCCCGCCTTACTTTGGCATTTAGAAGATATAATATACGCGTACCTATAGGGGATTATGTTATATGCGTGGGATTGAGTTTCGTTCTTTGGAAATCATTAAAACGTGAAAAGCTGCGGGTAAAACGAGTTTTAATAAATATTGTAATGGTACAGTTAATTAAAATTTATTAGTAACTTGCTGTTACCCGCGGCTTCGCCCGCGTAATATATAGTTTATGTCCTTTTCAGTACCCTACCCTATGTCTATGCAAAATTTTATGATGATTGGTTCAGTGGATATGCCGTGAAAGCATAACAAACAAACTTACTTTCGCATTTATAATATTAGGTATCGTATATTTCGAAAACTTAAAACAAATAACAGTTGATAACACATTTTAATATAAGTACGTGAAATATACAATAATATCTCCATAAAATAGAGGTTTAGTTTCATGCATGACGCGTAGCAGTATAATTTATGTGTCTTAAGAGTCGCCTGGACGCGCATGTCTCCATACAAACGGAAAAAGGGAATCGTGGCAATATTTGATAATTTTGCAGTAAAATTTAGCATCCAATCAATTAATCTTCTTATAATCTACGTACGTTCCTATACAGTTTGGTTAAATTATCAATAGTTTGAGAATTATACGCCTCTCAAGATTTCCATACAAATTTGAAAAGGCTTGTAATTCATTATGAAAACACGGCTTTACTCACGTTTTATTACGTCGGATCTGCCGACTAGTTTCGGTCTGTTACGAAGACCATCATCGGGGCGAGTGAAAGGGGTGGCTTGTAATTCTTAGTACCTATAAGCGTCTCCCTCATTAATACAAGCGGACGTCTCAATCCCGAATTCATGACAGAAATGCATAAATAATGAGCCCGCCTTACTACGGCCTTTAGAAGATATAATATACCTACTCGTACCTATAGGGGATTATGTTGTTGTAATGTTCAAACGTGCAAAGCTGAGGGAGAAACGAGTTATAATAAATATTGTAATGTGACAGTTAATTAGGTATTTAGTAACAAAGTCGATTTTTGGGCTATTTCCGGAATAAATTGTAGCCTATGTGCTTCTTCGTAATTTATACTTTCGTAGAAAATGAGGCGTGACGTAATACATTTTTGCGACGTTAGTTTAAATTATATATTGTAAGTTATGTTATAAAAAGTATTCCATAATAACATTGTTAATTAACCTTTAATTGTACAAAGTTCGCCAATAAAGCTATTTCAGACAAGCAAACTTTGTTAACACTTTCATGGGCGCTCGTGTGTGGCATACCTTATGAGATGTATTACAGCACTTAGTGTCTGAAACTTTGAACTCGCTAATTAACAAGTTTCAAGAATGCGTCAACTTTGCTATTCGATGCAGGTTTACGGAGTTGGAGATACATATCACTTGAGAGAGAAAGTCACCAAGTCATTATCTGACTTTCAAAAAAGAGGAGGTTCTCAATTAGAATCTTTTTTATTTATGTTTCCTCATAACGTCGTCTTTTATGAATCCATTTAAAAATGTTTACATTATTATGGGTACTTACTAATTCGTCCTATCTAAATTTTGTTAAAATGGGTTCTACAGTTAGGTTGAAGTTCTTTTTTTATCTGACAGGTTATATAAGGACCATTTAAATTGAGCGCAAATATTTTAAGGGTGCTAGCCCTTAACATATGTCCTTAATTAGTACGTATTTGTTTTCACCGTCTTAAGGTACGCGCACATTATGCCGGGCCGCATCGCAAAAATACGCATTCGCTCCAATCCAAAGCGCTCGTGTGTACGAGTATTTACATACAAAATACTCACGACCGCTTCAACGAATTGATTTTTGCGTTGCGGCCCGTCATAATGTGTGCGTTTTTTTTTTTCATACCAATATATGCGTATAAGGTTACGTGAGTCCCTGCCTGTCGCGTCTTAAATATGGTGACGCGGTGTTCGGACCTTGGCAGAAACAAGCCGACTAATACAGAGAATTCAAAATGCTTGTCATAGGTATTGCTTTAGTACCCCGTATTCATATAAATAAAAAATGTCCTGTTGAATAAAATAGGCAATTTTTAGAAGCTTACTCGAATCGTAGGTAGCGCATAATCATATAGTTTGTAGACAGGTATTATTGCAAGATATTCAGAACAAAAGCAATAGGCACCTACCAGTACACACGTGCTAATCGTTCCTGGCATCGAATGACCGTCCTCTCTAAGCCGCGGCACTTGGCCTCAATCCTAAACGATAGTTGGCTACTCGAGTCAAAGAGGAGTTTTACATTGAGCGAGTTGATAGTCGAATTAATCATCAGAGTATACTGAACGGCAAGGTTCAAGACACATATCTTTCATTCATATGCTTTTTGAGCTATAAACAGACTAACCAATACATATGCTCTGGATACCAATTGACATGTGACATCATACCATTAGTTATTATATCGGCAACAGAAATGTATATATTTTTTATTTATCCCGGTTCATAAAAACAGTTTCGCGACAGACGAACGGGCAGTAATAGGGTTTTTCCCTTTGCATACGGAACCCTAAAATAGGTTACCCTGTGATTGAGCTATTTTTGAACCAATCTCCACATCTTCATATACATTTCTATTCAATTTGGATGCGCTCTCTCTTCAATCATTTTATGGACTACACTCGGATTTTTAACCGCGATACAAATTAACCAATAATTTATGATCACTCAAACTGATTCTTTTTATTACCATTTTTTTTTCATTGATTTTGGCACAAACAGTCATACTCATTTCGTTTTCATTGATTACAATATCGTTTTAGAGAAAAAAACCGAATAAATAAAAATTTTCATATCAAATCATCCATTCGACTCGCCCAGTGTGGGCTAGTTACGCATGACTTTACAGGCTAAACTTGGAATCCTCGCCGCGGGACAGATTAACCCCGGATTAAACTTTAATTTGCCTTAAACACTCCAAATGACCCTTTCACCCCAGGCTTAAGTGGGGTCTGAAAAAGATTCTGCAAACTGAAATTTAAAGAACTGACTTTACAAAGTTTTTGTTTTAATACAGTGCCGTGATTGCTCTTTTAATATTCAGCTGCCAAAGATCAAAGATAAGATTTTATAAATAAAATATACTTTACTACAAAATATAACTATCCCGCGATGTTCTCCGCATTTATAGCCTATGACACCCGCAGATAAAAAAGCTTTCTATAGGTGTAACAATTTTGAGAATTGGTTTAAATATTCTCACACCTTCTGTAGTTTCAGAGCCTATCCAATACAAATAAACAAACGATCTTTTTCCTATTATATAACTATAATCGAGCAAGCCTCCCAGGCTGCGCCCGGGCATCTATTAAACTCATAAACGTTCCTCATGAATCACTCTAGTATTTCTGTCGATGTTACATAGCCTATGATACAGTGGAGAACAATACAAATCTAATATCACAAATTAAACTTCAAAATCGGTCAAGCCGTTTAGGTAACAGGAGGCCATAATGGAACAGACACACATATACGGGCGAAAAACATTATCCTTCTTCTAGGTGGGTCAGTGGGTTAATTCTACTTCCTAGTTCTTGTTACTGTAAAAAAAAAAACAAAGGGTTGCACTCCGAGGGTGCCGGCAGAAGTGAAAACTTGAATATTAACGTCGTTTTTCTACTCCTGTACTTTTATCTGTCATTTATATGATCAAGAACACAAACATAAGAACAGCCGTACTATAATGTCGCTATTACATTACGATACGGCTACCAGCCACAGACTATTAAACCTAGATTTCCTGATTGCAAAAGAAGTTTGTCGTTTTTTTGTAAGAGTCAAGCGAACATCATTTAAAAAAAGAAGGTTACCATAGACACAAAATTTTGTCATATTAGGTACATTTCCCGCGAGTTGTCAAACTCAAAATTTATGTTTTACTAGTTTTGCATTTTTTGAAAGTCTTAGAAAATATATTGTATGCAACGGTTTATAATTAAGTCTTAAAAGGCTCGTGGCGTCTCTATTAGCGATATTCGCTCGCTTCGCTCGCTTATATCGCCGCCGCGACCCGCGCCACTAACCTTTTAAGACCCCTATTATAAAACCGTTGCATAAAATATTATTTTCAATCAGGTCACATTGCCGTCTTTAGATTTTTCAATCTGACGAATCTGTCGGTCACGTGACCTGTCGCAAGTAACATTTTCTCCTCATTACAAAAAGTGCACAGCGCCGCTAAAGAAGTTTTCACTTCAATAATGTTAGTTATCGGAGACGAGATAACGTCATAGTCGGTGGGTCTATTTGATTTGTAATACCCACTACTTCCAAGCGATCCAGTTTCTATCAGAATCTAATTTGTGAAAATAAAACTGGGCTTTTCTTGTGAGATTTTATAGTAGATTGCAGTGACATAGCTAACATAGGTCTGAAGCGGAGTAAAAATACTGCTATGAAACGGTAATGCTATGTCATAATATCCTGTATAGCAAATTACCGTACTTATAATGCTACCAATACTTTTATTTTACCTAGAGCCTCTCGCGGTCGTACCGAGAAAGGTTCACGGCCCGCTTTTTAGTTTAAAACACAACGTTTTATCGTCAAAACTGTTATAAAAATTAAATGAGAGGGAAGGTGTGTATAGTTTTCGATTAAGTACTTATCAAGCATCATAATTTAAAAACTAAGTATGTAACTGTTATTTCAAAGCCTCATTCAAAGCACATAGACTTCAGAAATTTTCAATCAGAGTTTCTATTCGTTCGACTATGAAACAAAAATGCAGAAAAATTTAATTGAACCAGTCAACGGCAGTTCGCTAGAAACACAGAACCAACTGTATTCGCAAATTAATTTACAGTCGGGAATACCTGAGCCAACATGTTTCAGTTCTTAATCAATCAAAAACAAATCCTGCATTCAGGGTTGTCGACAACTTAATTCGCGGGCGGCTGAGATCATTGATATTAATACAATGTGGATACATCATCCCACTTGGTTTTAATTCATTTAGATTTTAGTATATTCGGTAGGAATATACATTTTGGAGCTGCTTGAAAATCGTACCCCATGTAATAAAATATGTAAAAGGGTATACTGAAGTAATTTTTAAAAATCAACCAACATTCCCTATTTTCCATGTGACGCCCTCCATGACGCAGTGGATAACACGCCAGCCGTCAACTCGAGAGGACCTGGTTTGATCCCGGCCAGGTTATGATGAAAAAACGATCTTTTTCAGAGGCGAATGCCTCTTGGATGTTTATCTATTTAAGTTTCTATGGTTGAGTGAGTATCCCTCAACACATGTTCAGAACAATTTGTGTAATTTGTTCATTTATATTTATTTATTTTATTAACTGATGCATACTTAACGCTCTATCTTAAAAAAATTACTGTATTGATTTTAATGAAGCTTTCACTTTTCCTGTGGGTACATACAGCTTCTGCTAATTCGTATTCATTGAACTACGTTTAAACTAGGTCGACGAGCTCCGTGGCGCAGCGGTTACCACGCCAGCCTGCGACACGGGGGTCCCGGGTTCGATCCCCGATCAGGTCATGATGGAAAACGATCTTTTTCAGATTGACCTGGGTCTTGGATGTTTATCTATAAATGTATTTGTTATAAAATATAGTATCGTTGAGTTAGTATCCCATAACACAAGTCTCGAACTTACTTTGGGGCTAACTCAATCTGTGTGATTTGTCCGTATATATTTATTTATATATTTATTTATTTTAGGTATAGTTTAAACGTAGTTCAATTAATACGAATTAGCAGAACCTGTTATTAAACAAACATAGATATATTAAAACCATGCAATTCTGAGAATAGTACATACGAGTATAATATAGGTGTTGAATTAATAATTAATTACTGTTTAGGATTTGGATTTTAAAAAAGAATAAATAATTTAAGCAATGTAAATTTCTGGAACTCAACTTTTAATGAGATTCAACTTTTGATTGTGATAAATTTTGTGATAAACCCAAACAGCGAAATGAATCAACCTATCGATAAAAGTTCTTAATTAATACATTTGAGTATGCGTGAGTATCTATAGAAGATACTAACTATGAAATAAAACAATCTGTAGATTTTTTATAATTTTCTCGAAATCAGAGCATATCGTCGCGTTCGTTCAGTTCGTTTTTCTGAATTCCATTTATAACATGTCAATGGCCGAGCCCGAACCAATCAACTGTCGATTTATCCGAAACCGAATTCTCTGGATTCATGGCATACCTATCTTCAGATAGAATTATCTGCTTCGTTTATCTTGTCCGGCCATCATCGAGACAGCTACCTTCAAATTTAATAAAAGTGTTCAGATCATGTTGGTATTTGCGATATTTCGAATTTGAAATCGGAAAGGCAGGAAATATATTTTAGTAATCGTAGTATCTATATTTAGCTATACAGCTTGTAAATTGACCATCACCATACCCACTTAAAGGGGTGACTCAGCCCGTCAATCATCATCATCGT
This sequence comes from Rhodophaea formosa, assembly GCA_963082605.1. NCBI lineage: Eukaryota > Metazoa > Arthropoda > Insecta > Lepidoptera > Pyralidae > Rhodophaea > Rhodophaea formosa. Next base: position 22,843,622 of record OY720204.1, read on the forward strand.
TTCGTGTAGGCGACACGGTCAGTCGACCGTGCACACCCTGGTGTCAGAGTTCTTCGAAACCGCCTCTCGGCCTCTGACGATAATATGTATCAATATGAATCCTTGACCGATTTTCAAAATTCTATCATCAATAGAAAGCTAATTTATCTGCGGGTGACATAGGCTATTATTGACTCAGATGAAGTGGCAGGAAAATTGCTAGTGAAATATATAAACCGAAGCTTTTTGTGACATTGAACAATTTAGGAACGACAAGTTTTTTTCATTGACAGAATGTTACATGTTTTTTATTAGGTAGGTATTTGATTTGTCACACACTTACTTAATGATTTTGCTTCACGGTTTGTTTATTTTTATTCTTAGGTTTCATTTGAAAAGCGCAGATTTTGCTAGATTAAAGAAAATAAAACAAGAACTACAATGATCCCTACCGCCATTTACAAGACCACAATTTAGTTATCTCGTAAAGAGAAGATAATCGAAAATCCGCAACGAGAGAATTGTGGCAGAAACCCGCCATAAATGTAGTTGCAGTCAAAATTCATCACGACGAGGCAACCCTAAATTTGTCAAATTGTATTGTTGGTAACCCAGTTTCCGTGAAGAGGAGTGATACGTGGGTAGGGCTATCAGATTAAATAAATTTTCTGATTTTGCCCGAATGTAATAGGAGGATAGAAAAGAAGGACTGTAACGTAAGGAAGATATATGATAGTATTATAGAAGGATCTGTATATCCTGAAAGTCACCCGATTAGACTACAAGTAAACATGTGAAGTTTGTATACCACTCCCCATCAACCTTATTTAATACATATTATATACTCAGTATAGGTTCTACGGTGTAGTGGAAGCGAAGTAAGAGGCAAAAAAGGGGAAATCTTCACTCGGTCGAGCATACGACCGGCTAAAGGGAAGATCTTCCCGCTGGGCTAGGTATGCCTTCACGGAACAGTTTAAGTGTCAGAACGAAAAGAAACTGTTTGCACGTTTCAGATTGGTTTCAGAATCATCGCCATCTTGTGAGGCGAGTTGTAGGTTTTTGTTGTAAGCTCACCATCTTGGCAGTTAGTCTTCGTTGGTTTTTGTGGCGAATGTTGAGATAGCCAGCCACATATTGAAGCGGAAGCGGTTCAAGAGCGTAACCTAAAATTGAAAGGACCCTTGCTCGAACCCCGCCAGGCCACACAAGTACCCCTGAGTTTGTAGGCCGATCTATACTAATTAATTGAAAAAAAAAAATATCATATTTCTGTGACATAAACATTATTTCCAATGCCTTCGTTTGGGTGTTTTCATCATTTGGAATAAGAACCAGCGCTCCAAGACTGCATTAAATTACTTTACTATAAACCTTAACAAGGCTGAAGATACGACGATGAAAATTATACACATTTCCCATTTTCAGAGAGGCCTTAAAATTTCACACATTTTCGGAAAATTCCTATAATCTGGTAACCCTATGCACGGGTTCGTAGGGTTGTACCGAATAATGCCGATGTAGATAGACGCGATAGGTCGATTCCTCGGACCAGGCGTCAATTTGCTCAGATAGATGCTCATTTTTTCGGCTGTCGTGACAGGTGCGTGAAAGGGATTTATGACGCCTTTCAAAGGAAAGGATCCCTTTCTTTTCTCCTTTCCTACTGTAATCCAACTGGACAAGCACATACGTGTGACTCGGTGAAGGACCGTTTTGTTTTTACTATATTCATTAAAATACGTATGCGTTACTCCAGCCGAAAAGTATCTCTTTTCGAAAATTCACAATGACAAATAATTAGAGCCTAACGTAGTATAAAAGTGCCTGAAAGTCTTGAATTTGTGCCGCCAGCCGTTTAAGAGATATTCGAAAAAACAATTTCTGGCTGGCGTAACGTTACTCCAGCCGAATTTTTTTGATCCAGACTACCTAGGTCTAAATGAAGTACACACACGGATAGCTTCAATTTGTGCTCAAAAGTGCCTTATATTTTCAAATTTGTGCTCCATACGGTTTAAGAGGTATTCAATTTTCGGCTGGTGTAACGTTTGCTCAGTTGCTGTATCTCTGAAACGGCAGGCCAATCAACCGTCGTTTTTTGTATAGATATAGAACGCTATTTGAGCCAATTTGTGCCATAGGTTTCATAAGTATCACTATAATGGTTAACGAGTTATGATTTTTTCTCTAAAAATCGAAAATAGGCTCTAGCTCTTAAACAAAGAACCCTTACCAATTCAAACTGGTACCAACATGTAGTTCTTATACCACCACACATAATTAGAAGAAATCATCAGCCTATCCTACAAATTCGGTGAGTTATGACGATATTCCTTATTTCGGAAAGTCAAATCCGGTCCTGTGATTTTGAATAAAGAATTCACTATTTTCCTGTGAGCCGACTGATTTAATATTTATACATTATTTAGAGCTTTCATTTGAGAATATACCCTCAAAAATGTAGATAGAAATACCTACGAATTAAATTAATAATAATTGAAATCTATACTTAACCATTCTTACGCGATTACCCGACCAAATACAAACGTCTATTAAAAAGCGGCCGTGGCATACTGCTAGGCATTTACTCCCACTTTGCGGTATTATAATCGAATTTAGTCAGTACAGGTGAGGTGAAAAATGTTAAGTCATAACAATATTTTACTAAAATAAATATTGGCTACTATGTTCTTCTGTGTTCTATGTATACCAAAGCATTGTGTGTCACAGCAGCGGGCAGCGGTTAGATTAATAAGTTAGACTTATTAATGGTTAATAAAATTGAAAGGAAATAACAAAAAAAAAATTGTAGGGGCAGCCTTAAATCTCAAGTAAGGTTAGCTTATTATGAGTCGGAGAAATAAAATACAGTGTAAAATCTGTGACATTTATTATTGTACTTTGATTTGCTTATTTTTTAAGTTGCTAAAATTAATAGGAACTGCAGCTGTGTTTGTTCTTTTGTTCGTCATTTTATTGTTTAATTGTCTAGCTCATATAACCTTAACTGTCGGCAACGTATGTACCGGTTTTAAGAAATCCGTTCTTTTGTTCGTTGCGAACACTTTGTATGTGTTTACCGTATACCGTAGCTGCTATTTATTATTATGCGTTTATCCATAGGTCATTCATTACATTCTTGGTACCTAGCTCAAAAACTTTCTAACAATGAACATGGCAAAATAACTCGTTTTCTATTATTGACACAATAAAGATGGGACAAAAGTGAAAGAGTTCATTTAATTTTCTCTTCACGCTGGCCAGACGGGTTGGAGAGGTCTCTTTGATGTTTATAAGCCAAATGTAGGCCAAATCCTCTGACTGCTCTGGCAGTACAGAGAGGGTCGTGCTCCTGCAGTGGAGACTAATAAAGACCTGATGATGATGAATTTTCTCTTCCGCATAATTTTATTATATAGAGAATACGAATACCGTCTTTTTCCTAGTAATTCTTGTGTAACCTTTGATCTGGTCCGGAATAAGATAACCTGTTTCCGATACCCACGAAACTGTATATTTTACGAGTAAACTAATTCCTGATGCATGTGATGTTTCACCTCCATGCATCAGGAATTTCTTTCATTTGCTTCAATTTTTGTGTGGTCTTCAATATAAATAGAAAGAAAGAAAGAAAATCTTTATTCGACAAATACATATCTAACAACAAATGAATCATTAGCAATTCTAAGCAAATTAAAAATAAAAATTGTCGAAAAGGTGGCCAGCTCAGCTTTATGCTGCTAGCGGGGTGCTACAGCGCTGATTTTCAGCTGGTGCCATGAAGACGTGGGTTAGGTGACTTAATTATTATCATATTAATTAAATTACTTTTTATACAATTTGCTAACATATTTTTTATTAATTTCGGAGAATACAGACAAGAGAATAAAAAGTAAACAAACAGCTACAAATTTTGATACGGAATGAAAAATACTATGAATATGAGTCAACAGAAGAAATAAAAAAACCGGCCAAGTGTGAGTCAAACTCGCGCAATGAGGGTTCCGTACAATATGCTTCGTGAACACACACACAATGTGCAAAAAATGTTTTATTCAATTGACTAGCGCCATCTAGTGGTGTTTTAGTGAACTATTTCCCTAGATGAACTTATTATTGTGAGTTTTCCACTTAATTTTCAAGTGATAGAATTCTTATTATTTTTCCTGTAATCTTCAAGGAATGAACTACATTTTGTAATTTTTTCAAAATTTTCGGCTCTGTAGTTTCGGAGATCAGGGGGGGGGGGGAATGGTCAATTTTTGCCTTCTTTCGTGAATAAAATCAAAAGTATTGATTTTACCTGAACAAAAAAAAATATTTTTGAGATCCTCATAATGAGCCCTTTCATTTGATATATGACACAGTAAGGTTTGCAAAACTTTTTTTTTCAATTTTGTAATTGGGCCCCATAAAATGACCCTTATTTCAAAAAAATCTTTATTTACTTTGCACATCCGTGTTTGGGTCATAAGATTACACTATCTTACCAAATTTCATCTAATTTGGTTCAGTAGATTCGGAGAAAATCGGCTGTGACAGACGGACGGACGGACAGACAGACGCTCGAGTGATCCTATAAGGGTTCCGTTTTTCAACTTTTGTACGGAACCCTAAAAAATATCTAATACATAAACATATGTTATAATATTTTAGCATATGTTCTAATCATCTAAAACAAAAATGAAAGACGTACCTACTTACATAAATTTGGTGTTCATAGTTCGCATGACATTGGTCCATGTGTGTAACAAACAACATCTTAATAAATTTTTGATCTTATTGTTTTTATTTAAAATAATACAAGCCTTCAAAATATATATAAACTTTTTTTCTACACGATTGTACACCGCCACATAATATAAGAGTACATATTTAAGAAGTGATGCATTAGGTACCGCGCGGCCGCTTTTTAATAGACGTTTGAATTTGGTCGGGTAATCGCGTAAGAATGGTTAAGTATAGATTTCAATTATTATTAATTTAATTCGTAGGTATTTCTATCTACATTTTTGAGGGTATATTCTCAAATGAAAGCTCTAAATAATGTATAAATATGAAATCAGTCAGCTCACAGGAAAATAGTGAATTCTTTATTCAAAATCACAGGACCGGATTTGACTTTCCGAAATAAGGAATATCGTCATAACTCACCGAATTTGTGGGATAGGCTGATGATTTCTTCTAATTATGTGTGGTGGTATAAGAACTACATGTTGGTACCAGTTTGAATTGGTAAGGGTTCTTTGTTTAAGAGCTAGAGCCTATTTTCGATTTTTAGAGAAAAAATCATAACTCGTTAACCATAATAGTGATACTTATGAAACCTATGGCACAAATTGGCTCAAATAGCGTTCTATATCTATACAAAAAACGACGGTTGATTGGCCTGCCGTTTCAGAGATACAGCAACTGAGCAAACGTTACTCCAGCCGAAAATTGAATACCTCTGAAACCGTATGGAGCACAAATTTGAAAATATAAGGCACTTTTGAGCACAAATTGAAGCTATCCGTGTGTGTACTTCATTTAGACCTAGGTAGTCTGGATCAAAAAAATTCGGCTGGAGTAACGTTACGCCAGCCAGAAATTGTTTTTTCGAATATCTCTTAAACGGCTGGCGGCACAAATTCAAGACTTTCAGGCACTTTTATACTACATTAGGCTCTAATTATTTGCCATTGTAAATTTTCGAAAAGAGATACTTTTCGGCTGGAGTAACGCATACTAAAATACGTACAACATCAATAATGAATACAAAAGGTTTTTTTTTTAATTACATTTAATGGGCATGTTGACTAAAATTTTTTTCATGTTGCTATGTAAAGACCCGCCAAAAATAAACACAATAGTGACAGAAATACATTTCTAAACAAAAAACTCTTTTTATTAAAGTTTTAAAGACACATGTTTTTAGAAGTAAATTTTTAGACGTGAAAACGCGCCGCTGAAATGCCTATATATTTGTGACGTCACAAGCTTGTATTTTGTATGGGTGAGAACTTTGTTTGGTAGCTATACGAAATATTTCGTTTATGGTAATGGTTTCATAATAAAAGTTGCTATAAATTTTGCAGACTAAAATACAGTATAACTGTAATTAAAGATTTTCATACTTTAAAAAATGGTCCTATTCACCCAACTTTAAAGAAGCTTTAAGATCACTTAACGAATCGATATCAAATTAAAAGTGTTCTTTATAGTGTTTTTAGATAGAAATTAGTCTCATTAGAAACAAATTTTATATAATCTTAACATTAGGCAACTACCGTATTGCTTATTATTTGACTAACAAATACGAATTTAATCTCTTTGTTCCATAACCTACTTAACTTATGTTTTTACTAATTTATGAATTATTTTAACTTTTTAATTTTAGTTAACGTCCAAGTCTCATCAGCATATCGATAGGTTCTTCTTAATATAGAATCAAGAGGACTAGGGTCCTAATTATTCACTGTTCTTACTGTATCTAATATATTGTTATTTGAGATTTGAGGTGTCAGAGGTGTAGGTATATCTGTTTATTCTTCCAACTTCATTAATTTCAAATGAAATCCGAAACTTCTTTGATTATTGGTTTGATTAATTAAATAAATTTATGACAGTTTCAAATTAAGCTTTCAAATTTACACGCCTAACGAACAACAGATTTTGAGATAAAATAGATAGGATTTTTGGATCTCGAAGCTTTAATAATTTATTAACCTCGGACTTTATTGAATACATTAAATTAGATTGTAAAGTTCATAAAACTCAATATTAGTTTTACAAATTGTTTCGTTGTTTTATGATACAACGTTTTTAATCCTTTAATACTTTTGAAGTGCATAATAGAGTAATAATTTTATAACCATGGCTGAAAGAATAGTTATGTATGTTCATTATGTATAGGCTGGACAGGTATAAATCTACAGTCGACATAATATAATATGAAAAAGGTAACTTACGGTCTAAATATATTTTTATAAAAATGTATGTGTTTAGGTGAATAGCTGGCTGGAATTAATAATAAAAAGAAACGCCAGCATTTATTTGATACGAAGTAATAAGAAATATAAATAAAAAGGCTAAAATGTTGAGGTTTGAAACGTCATAAAATTTTATTTTATAGGTATTTTTTGCATTCACAATGCTGTTTTGATATTCTCTTATTAAATTAACAATGCCCGCGGGCATATCTTATGTCTGCGTGGAATTTTTTAACCATATCTAATTTCTTAATTGAATAAGAGAACGACATAAAATTTTTGAAAAGTTAGAACAGACATCCGCCTGTGACTTCCTACTGTTTATTTACAACATCTATCAAAGTTTCTGACGGCGGAAACGAGCTTCGATACTTCCGATAGTTCGCCGATACGTTTGCATTTTAGTTAAGTTGGTATGTGATCTCATACTGGGTGTAAGGGTGAACACCATTGTCATTCGAAATGAACAACTTTTTGGATGGAACAATGGAACTCGGAAATAAAACATTTTTATACGTGTTTGGTAGCTCGCCAATTTTGATGAGATTCATTTGGCCGTGTGGTTCCTGGCCGAGTAGAATAGGAACACTCAAGTCTTCCCGTTGATATCGTAGAAGGCAACTTAGGGAACACAAGCTAAACAAAGCTTCAAACATCAAAGAGACCTCTCCAACCCGTCTGACAAGCGACGAGATGTGGGACAAATCCTCTGACTGCATTGGCTGATATTTGGCTTTGGTGGTACAGAGAGGGTTGACTTGATGATGATGATGATTTGTTTGAATTATCTTTGTTTTCCACTTTTAATATGGAATAATAATGATTGGCATGGTTTCGTACGCAAATGGCCACAGAGAAAAGAAAACCTTTTTATTTGTGTTGTGACTGTCCTTTGAAATCAAAATGAGATACATTTTTATCAACATAATCTCTATTTTTAGTAGTAAAGAATTGAAATTGTAAAAGGATAATTCCAACCCCACTTGATCCTTGTTACACCTGAAATTTGAACATAGCAAATACTTAGAGAATTTTCTCGTCCCTATCAATAATGGAAATCTAGCTTAAAGTAAGTGTAGATTTTCAAATGTGTTTTATTTGTTATCGGTATGTTAAGATTGGTTAAAAAAGGGTATTTCGTTTCTACGCTATAAGAAAGTTAAAAATAGACTTACCATAAGATAGCATTCCCATAACGTTTGTTTGGCAGCATGTAACAATATGTTACTACATAGCCGCCAAACAAGTTCTCAATCAGGTGTACAAAATCCTAAACTTGTGACGTCACTACTCTGTAGTATTTAAAAGAAAAGTTAGATCGATACCAAAAAAAATTGATTTTGTACCCTCTTATTTTTAAAGAGATTTGGAGTTAACCAGGTTTTTCATCTGACTTTCTATTTCTGAGAGGTTTTTCCACAGAGCAAGCAATGTCTCGTCACTTGAGCGCGCGATCTATATTGAAAACCCTTGCTCTGTGGGTTTTTCCATAGCCCAGATAAAAAGGGCCCACATTCCGCACTTAATCCAAAAGCGATGTTTTGACTACAATACTCAATCAGATGGCTTCGATTGTGCCTGCTCAGGGTGGTTCAACTTCCACCGACAGTATCTAAAAACCCAACCTGCTTAATTAGTCCCTACTAATATCATAAAAGCAAAAGTGCGATTAATGTTATGCTTTCGCACTTTAACCACCGAACCGATAATTATGAAATTTTATCTGGGATACGGAATAGGCTACCCTTAATAGCCGAAAAACTACTAAACTAGCAACGAAGCAAGTTAGTTAATCTTTTTATTTTATGTTATAATAATTGATGTGTTTCATTTAAACTAACTTTTTAAGATTTTAGATGCATGTCGTGTTTACCAGTAAGTGTTTGTTACATTTAGAAAATAGCTTTATGTGAAACTTTAGAATTAAGTAACAATGTAAACAAATGTTGGTTAACCTTAATTTTAATAATAAAAATAAAACCTACTGTTTTTGAGGGCACGATATGATATAAATGGAAACGAAGTTGCAGGCGAAAACAAGTTTTAAATAGAGACCGCATATGAGACAAGTCGACGCCACAGACACACTAAACTAGTCGTAAAACCGTTGTTTAAAGCTCTTGTCGCATGCAAAACCCTAATTTGAATAGGTACTTAGACAAATGGTTGATATTCAACGTTGTTTGAATAGAGAATTTATGGCTTATCCTATTTTGGAAAACTCTACATATACTAAGTTAATTGAAGAGAATAACCATTGCAAATAAACCTACTAGTCAGAACTAGCAGGTTTATTTGCTGACCACTATTGTGTATAAAAATTTGATAGTCACGCCAACATTGCATGTTAAGCAACCCTGGGCGCAGTCCCCACTTCGATAGGTGACCGCAAGTGGCATAAAAATATTTCGAGCTCCTCCGTGCTTCGTAAGTAGTTCGTAAGGCACGTTAAAACGTTGGTCCCGGTTGACATCATAGATGGCAGGCAACTTGAAAAATCTGTCACATGTTGACCAACTTACACACACGAAAAACGATCAACAACTTATGTAAATAAAACTATTTAATCATCAATCATGAGCTCCGTGGTGCAGCGGTCAACACACCTGACTGCGACACGGATGGTCCCGGGTTCGATCCCCGGTCAGGTCAAGATGGAAAATGATCTTTTTCAGATTGACCTGGGTCTTGGATGTTTATCTATATACGTAACTATTATAAAATATAGTGTCGTTGAGTTAGTATCCCATAACACAAGTCTCGAACTTACTTTGGGGCTAGCTCAATCTGTGTGATTTGGCCGTATATATTTATTTATATTTTATTTATTTATACGAAAACCGTACTGGATATTGAAGTGATTAGAAAAACATTGTACGACATAGTTGTTAAGATAGCTTGGCCTGCATAAGCATAAGTATTTCAAATGATTTTAAGCTTTCGCGGTCACAATCACTATTATGTTAACTACGGGCCTTACCACGATTATATAAAGACAAAGAAAGAGGGTAGACTGATACGGTTTTCCTTAACAGCTCAACATACACCACTGCAGTCTCTTCAGTTAGTCTGTGAAAATGGCAGCTGCAATGTTGTCGAAAAATCAGACAGAACTCAAAAATAATTGCGGTAAGTCCCGTAGTGAACATAATAATAAGTATTTCCTTAAACACAAATTTATAGCTAACTACATAAAGCATCCACACTATAATTTGATACCGCGGCTGTCGCTGTTTCTAATCGGATTTTGGAACTACCAGTTTGTAGTTCTCTGATTACATTAGTTCGCTTCCAATTCCAACTTAATTTGAATTTGTAATCCACTATTGAGCGGATAAATAGTGACTGATTCGTGTCAAAGAACTTGATAGAGTTTGATATATTTAACTTCCGTGATACATCTGATAGTATAGATCTAACAGATAGGCACATGTGATCTGTCTATTTGCCATATTAGCGTTATTTAAGCTGCATATTCAACAAAATTTTTGGTTGAGCAACCACAGAACTGAATACGAGCTTATTTTGAAATTCGTGCATCACTTGATTTATTATCGTAGTTTTTCAGGAATGACTTAGAGCTTAAAGATTATCATTTTTCAAAAACAAATAGTTTACTTAAATCTTTTGAAAATATACTTTAATAATTTGTCTGCGCTCGCAAAACTGTAAAGTCCTTGAAGCCAACCAAGTTGTTTTTGGATAAATAGTACTTAGTCAAGAAATCTTTAAGTATCACGGCCTCTGACTATGTTAACATCGTAATCCTGCAGACGTGATTTTCGATCAATTATTAAGTATACTGTTTCATGACAGACTGAGTAGGGAAAGGCATTATAAGTAATGCTCTACAACGACATGGGAGACCATGGCACATAATGAAGCTGCAGCAGCAGAGCTTTATCTCCCTAATTGTCCTAGCCTATAATACTTAGGAAATTGGGAATAAAGGAAATGGACTATTTCCATAGGTTATTACTGGTATAAAGACCAGTCTATGGGACACGCTCGGTGCCTGGCAAGTCGATTGGCAAGTGAAGCGATCGCCGGTGATCCGACGCACCGCAGCCCCCGCGCCCCTCGCCTCCTTCGTCACTCGTCTCGAACATAAGATGAACTCTGTTTAAGCGAAGGGTTGAATTGTGATTGAGACGTTTCTTAACTTTGTAAACTTATAACGTATTAAGGTATGCATTCGTCTGCTAGTATATTGCGAAGACATGACCGAAAATAGAAACATAGACGGTAAACTAAAAGAATTTATTCCATAAGAGCAAAACAACATTGAAATACGAGCCTCGGAGGCTTGGTGGCTCGTAAACAGTATTTGTCTATTCAGCTACTGAATAAAATGCGGACGTGTTGCCACAAACACTGTTATACAAATGAATGTCAGTTACTACACGGTTCAGGAGAATTAATTACGAAAAGAGAATGCATAATATGAAGATACATACATACATATTATTGTTAATTCTTTATTGGGGGAAGGTAAACTACTTCTTTAAAAGGAAAATTATTTGACTAGACCGTGAAAAATGACTCACTAACATTTTATCATCCAGAATGTCTTAGTAAGTATGACACTTACCTATGTTTTGTTCAGCATAAGAAATACTGAACACAAAGTAAATATTTATCCAATGTAAGTAAAAGAAATATGTATTTATTTATTAAGACCTCAAATTAAACTAAAAAAAAAACGTATCGCCATTTCACGAGCTTTTGCAACCTTTGATAATTTCCGTAATGATATTGAAATATCAGTAACACTTTATTGGCTTCGGGCGTCATTTACATCACTCTCGTCTAAATAAATTTACCAAACGTAATTTTATGTTTGGATGACACACTTCCTTTAAAGGGCGCGAATGAAATGAGTGTTTCTAAAATTGGCAAGTGGATTCAAAGAAGAAAATAAAGTTTATACGTAAAACGTACAACAAGTAATAATTTAAAAAAATAAATAAGATATACTTAAATTATAGGTACTTAATGGTCTACTTTGCAACTGTTGTTCTTTTGTGCATTTTGAAGATGTAATTTGCAAAATCGTTATTTTCTAAACATATGCATTATATAAGTTCCAGGTTGTAATGACACAGATAGAGGATGTACTTAATACATACATACATATTATCACGTCTTTATCCCTTGCGGGGTAGATAGAGCCCTGGGTCATAAAACCCAAGGGACATGTTAAGCGTGTTAAAGTGGGAGGTAAGGTGGAAAGCAGAATCCGCATCCGCCGTATCGCCTATAACGTGATTCCTTAGATTTTCGCCCAATCCCTTGACCGGGTTTTACGATCTGCGCGGGAAGAAAAGCAGCTGGTATGTTCTATGTTTTTCTTTTTCTTCCAAACCAGCATAAGCTTATATTAGCTGTGTGCTTAATAATGAGTAATACATTCAAATGTCTGCGTACAGGTGCTTACATTTGAATTTGTAACAAAAGAATTATTTGTAAGAAAAGATTATACAAAAAAAGTAATAACTTTATAAAAAAGCATTCTTTTTCAAATTATAATGTCGACTGGTATTAGACTTTTTATAAACTTTTCTTATAAAAACTCAAAATTTTTATCGAGTGGCAGATTTGTGTTTGAGTGGCAAAAACTTTCGAACATTCTCTCTTCGAAGTGACAGCTAGAGCTATTGTAGAGCAGCCAATTTTGAGCGAATATTGAAAAGTGAAATTAAAAAATTAAAATGGCAGACAGTGACTTTCACGAAAAGGCGTTTGTCGCTCGTACGAACAGTCAAAACTTGGTCGTTGCAATCATTCGCCAAATAACCATTTAAAACTGGGGTGTTTTGGAAACGCTCATAAATCACTCTTTTAGTGAGTCGCGCGTTTAAAAATAGTACCCCATTGTAGAAACTTTGACAAAATGTCTCGATCCAGATTTTCCATTACCTTGCAAGGCTGCAACGGAGAAAACCGATTTAACTTTTTAATAATTGCTCCTTTTATTTTTAATACATTTTTCTTAGTGCAACTTCGAACTACTTTTCAAAGCGATTTCTTTCAAGCACGTTAAAATACTTTTCTTTATATTGTTAAAAACTACTTAAACTGCCAACCAACTTCCCAGCTACTTTTAATCCATCTAATTTTATTTTTCGAAGCCTATGAAGATAAACCTAATAATATAGTTAAATGTCTGAAGAGTAAACATGATGGGCCTTTTTACGAGTATGTTTTAGCTGTTTATAAGAAGAAGGTAAGAGCCGCGTTGGAAGACGTAAAAAACATATTTATTAAATGCAAAATCGGGAATTAATGCGAACATACCATTTTTCCCCAGACGCTTTAGCCGGGTTACACCCACCGTGGTCACTGGACGATTCATGCAGTGGTGTTAATGCCCCGTCGGCGCGATGACATCTTCATCCACCGGCATATTAGTTGGCCTAGTGTTCCAACTACCGTTTAAAAGTAGTTGCAAAAAAACACGGTTTAGGAACAAAAGGGAGTGGACCGGAATCACCAGAGCTGAGCAACAGTTTCGCCTGGCGATGGATAGAGAGGAGTTGGGGACGGTCAACCTCCAGTAACGGAGAGGCACTCAAATAAGAAGAAGCTGTTTTATTGCCTTAATGATTTGGCCCCAAAGCAATTGCTGCTCTTCTTACAGTGATTTTTCAGCAAATACAATACCTATTACAGAATGCAAGAGTACTCAATCATCTACAAATCTCTGATAGATAAAAATTTTGTTTTCATTTTAATATTATATTTCATATTTGCAGCATGCCAAGTTTGTCTGAGTTGGGGTTATAATATATACTGATAACAAACCAATCGCCTCAAGCTATTAAATGTAAACCGAGGCTGGTGTGCATGCGTGCATATGAGTTGATTGATTACTATCATAGTAAGTATTTAGATGACCTCCTTGACGCAGCGGCTAACACGCCACGAGTGGTCCCAGGTTCGATCCAAGGTCAAGATAGAAAATTATCTTTTTCAAATTGACTTGGGTCTTGGATGTTTATTTATATATGGATATGTTATAAAGTAAAGTATCGTTGAATTAGTATCCCATAACACAAGTCTTGAAATTACTTTGGGGCTAGCTCAATCTGTGTGATTCGTCCGTATATATTTATTAACGCTAAAATTGAGGAGCCCAATGGCCCAGTAGGCGTGAGAATTCGCTATTAGACAGTTGTAGCAATAAAATATGAAATATATTTTTTATGGTAGCTTATAACTAAACAATTATCATCCAATATGTTTTTTGCATTAAAACAATTTATTAATATTTAATTTTTGGAATATTAATCTCAGTTTTTTTTATCTGTGGTCTACAATTGGCGGCCATGATTAATCTTCGTATGACGTCATAACTCAATAAACAAAACGTCAAAGACAACGTGATCAACGTCAAGTGCTCGTCAAGTCGTTTGTTCTCATACATATGTCTCCATATTTGTTCTATACAATGTTTTGAGCCTTCTTGGTTCTATATTTTGCTGAGAAAAAAGTGGAGAAAAATCGCTCTACTATTTCGATTTATGCTATAAAAAGAGTTTCACGAAATGGAGTCAAGCTACATTAAAGCGGATAGTGTAGCCCAGAGTCCATTCGTTTATGATCGCAAAAAGATTTAAACAAACATACATACAGACAGCGGAATGCGACTTTGTTTTATGCTATTTATTAGTGATAGTGATTAGTGATGATTTTAAGAAGTTAGGTTAGATGTAATTTATTTTTGTAAAATCGAACATATTGATTTCTTCTAAATACTTACATCAAAGTGATCCGCACAAAAGAATATCACAGACTTATCAGATGGAAACTGTGGGTCTCGGCCTCGGCGTGGCAGGACTGGACTTATAAACATGTATAAACAATTTCTTGGGACATTTAACTGTCGTACTTCTAAGCATAGGCACCGCACACGTTTTGTAACTTGTCATTTTCACAATTCCAGTTAAATCTGTTTAATTTACACCTCAAAACAGTTAGAGCGCCGTATTAGCCGTGCTTTGTTTATTGAGTTGTGACGTCATAACATGGAAATGTCACGTGACACAGTGTTTTAGCGCGAATTTCGAACCAAAAAATAAAAAAATCATGTTTTCTTATCAAATAAAGCTTTTTCGAAAAATATATAATTGTAGAGGGGTTTAAAATAAGTCTATAGATATTATAAAATATATTTCAGAAAATTGTCAAGTAGCGAATTGGCATGAAAATATCTTGAGCTCCTGCATGCTTCGGAAGGCATATAAAGCCGTGAGGTCATGTGGCTCATCGCTGGAATAAGTTAAATCTATTCAGATGCCTTGATGCAGCTTTAAATTTCTGACACCAGTGTTGGCCATTTACATACACGAAAAACAAACAACAAACAAGTGGCCTTAACATTATTTTTGACGTTCTTAAAACATAATTTTTCATTTTTCAAAATCGCCTCTTCGTGCTAATACCCATTTTTAATGAGCACAGTGTCCCCCCAGCTAAAACTTAACGAAAAAAAAAACTTACTATGTTTACTAAAACAATAAAAACAAACCGCAATGCAACACATACAACGAAGGTCTAAAGTTAATCGACTTTTGCAAAGTTTATTCGGAGCTTCCAAGAAAACCTGCGAGTGAAATGTAGAAGAAAATTTCAATTATTAAAGTTTCAATTATTAAAGAATATACTGTCTTAGGTTACGAAAATACAAAATTCATTATAATTACTTTGAGGTGGAATTTGTTTGTTTTCTCTTTGGAAGAGTATTCTAATATTGTTTAAAGTCTAAAGATAAATAATGGTAACTAATTAGTTCACAGTCTAAGTAATGAATATTAGTGTTGCAAGGATGATTAATAGTTGTTAACGAAAATATGCTGAAATATTTTAAAGTTTGTAAATTACAATTTAACTACGAGGTCATAGCGGAGCCGCGGGATGCAAACTCTCCCCGAAAAGTTAGTCACTCTCCATATTTTATTATTATTAAGGTTTATAGCATTTTAGTAATAATAAAATAAGAACAGGCGTCTCTCTGCCAATTCTCAAACCTGGCTACGTCGTTGTACGAGATATTTTAAAAATAAAAAGCGTTACATTTTAATTTGAAGTAGACAATAACTATTTTTGTCAAGTACATACTTCTGTTTATGGAGTTAGAATCATAATAAAAATATATTTCCGTCTTTGTTGGTATATAATTCTTAGAGTATTTAGGTGACCGATCTCCGCTGGAGAACTTGGAGATGTTTCCCGAAAACGAGACCTAGCTAGGACGATTTTCACCCTCATAGACACATACTAAATTTCATCAAAATCTTTCTATTATCAAAAAATTAAATACAAGGCTATCTCAACAATATATATGTCGCAGTTATCTGGTTGAATCTGCTATTTGATTGAATGACTAGCGGGTTCATTGAATGGCGATATTTAATTGAATGCTAGGCGAACGTTGATTGAACAAGCGTCTGTCAACGTCCATCTAGTTAGCGGATTGTAACATAGCCTAAATCAATAAATAGACATAAATCAGTCAGGCGATTAAAATTTAGTTAATTTTTTTCCCACTGCGGTCACCAAAACAAACATGGCGTCAAACAGCTGGCACAGATAGCAATAAGTTGATATTTTTTTCGATTAAATTTACTTTAATGTGCGTTATTTATGTAAATAGTATGACGGCATTGATTGACCTATTATTACGCCGCTGCTGGCTACTTTTAACTAAGAAAAGTTAGCAAAAATATAATATTAAGTAAAGCTTAGGAAACCATGTTACCAACAAACATTATAAAGTCGGCTATATCCCATTCAACGACTTCGCTAAACGTAAAGACGTTCACGTTGAACAGACGTTGAAAGTTACATTCAACGACTTGACGAGTTGTCCATTAGTCATTTAATCAAATAGCAAATTCAACCAGATGACTGCGACATATACGTCACGCCTACAGTACTGGTATAAGCTGGGTATAATTTAAATATCGTATGCATATGAAATTGAGTGAAGATAAAAGACTCGTAGCTAAGTCGAAAATCAAACAGCTTTTAAAGATAAACATTTCTTAAATGTCATGGCAACCTGAATATGTGCCTTTCACGAGAAATTCAAGAGCCTTATACAAATCTATGACGTCAGACAGTAGATATGTATGTATAGCGTGCTTTTGAAGGTACTTTTTTACTTTATACAACAGATCTTGCAATGCTAACTTTTTCTTTGGCCGTTTTCCAATAGACCTAAGACCGACATCCTTTGTCTGATACTTCAATTGCCTGACAATTACCTACCTACAAATTTGGACCAACAAAGACTATACTGATACCAAATTCCCTAAGGTTGAATACAGATCCCGGACAGCCAGGTCCTGATAGAAAAATGGACACGGACTGCTTGGAGCCTGGGAGACCCTGACCCGAAAATGGAATGCCACCAGGAAAACAAATATTTACCAATTTTTGAAGTGAAAAGTTTAGCGGCGCTGTGCATTTTTTATGATGGGGAAAAAAATTTAAGCTCGCGACAGGTCACGTGACCAACAGATTAGTCAGATTGAAAATTCTTAAGATGGCGCAGGGCGCTTGCGCGATTGTGCGTGTGTGTGTTACAACGTGCTACGCACATCCATGGATGGTGACTGCTGTTAGGAAAGGTATTAAATTAGAAGTGATAGAATTTAAGTTTCGACTTCTGCGCGCACTCCCGGAGAGAACCCGTTGTTTTTTATCATAGCCCTGAAGTTTGCCAATTTAAAAAATAAAAAACATAATCATGTTTCTGCAAGAAAATTAGAAAAAATAAATTGCCAACACAATTGAATTCAGTCGTCTGGTCTAGAAAGTTGCGTCAAGTTTTTTAATAATGTTAGCATCGCTTAAGGGGGAACACTAGGCACAGTAGCGACGCCAATCATTTTATTCCTAATACTTTACAAATAGAAAGAAATTCAAGAATATAAACAATACAAGCCTTAGTAAATAACCTGAAGTATTTTTGGAATCATGTTTATTATTATCGGAATCAGTGAGAATTATGAGAATCTGATTACCGCCAAAAACGGCCGTTTTTGGCGGTTATCACTTTTTCTCTCAATGAGTGATTCTCATAATATTAAAACATGATTCCAAAAATACTTCAGGTTATTTACTAAGGCTTGTATTGTTTATATTCTTGAATTTCTTTCTATCTCTTAAAATGATTGGCGTCGCTACTGTGCCTAGTGTTCCCCCTTAAGCTTCGGTGATATTACGTTTGCTGGGGACATAACTGTTTTTATTTTTGTACGCGATTAATAAAACTTGTATTGCTTTCTTAGTTTGAGAGTTATTAATATTCTGGTCTCATGTTATTTTTGAATAACCCCTTGCAAGGTGTTACTGTCCAGATTGTACACTACCTAACTATTATCTTACTTATCGATTAATAACTTACATCTGACGTAGCTTAATTGACAGCAAAATTTTTACACTTGTTTCCTTATATTGAAGGCACTCATCATGTGTCACCTACAAATTAGTACTAGCCATTGAGATATATGTACTACGTTAGTACTAGCACAGAATAAATAATTGGTACTAGTACCATAATACGTATAACTACGTTTATAGTATCAAGATTGGTATTAATGACTAGTAATAATTGTAACTTAATTTTATGTTAAGTTAGATAGTTCTGTCGTCGCTATAACAACAAATACTAAAAATAGAATAAAATAAATATTTAAGGTGGGCTTCCATACCACAAACACGATTTTTTGCCGTTTGTGGACGATAGTCTAATGTTGCATATGTAGATAATGGTACGGAACCTTTTTAACGCGAGTCCGATTCGCACTTGGTCGATTTTTTTTATTTTACAAATGTTGCTACTGTTTCAGAGTAAAGTCAACGTGAACAAATCGCGGGCCAACTGGCCTTAAGTGTTACTAATAAATTAAATTGAAGAAAAGAAGAGGAATTGCAAAGTAAATTAGGCAAAACGAATCGACGGTAAGTAGTAAAGTTGGCTAATACTTCGTGTTATTAATGGCCAATGGTACGTGACAAAACTCTTATTAAACTTTGCGATGAATGGGATTGAGGGAAACAGTAAAGCCCTATCGATTCTGCCTTGCTGGTCCTTTATAGAGAAATGAGTCTTTTGTTCCTGATTTAGTATAAGTAATTTTGCAACAGAAAATTTTATTGACCACCCCTTTTAGTTTATAGAACCTTTATTTATCTATATGTATACATATAATAAAACAGTAAAAATATTTTATCTGTACATTTAGTATTTTTGACTGAAATAGATAGAGGGACACTAAAAAAGAATGATAGAAAGGAAACAATTTTTTTTAGAATTTCTTGTCTGTCTGTCTGGATGTATGATCACGTTTATCTCCGGAAATATAGGACAGATTAAAATGAAACTTTTATTGATACTACTAAGTCGGGCAACATATAAGGTGGAAATGATTTTAAAAAATGGAACACCTGATGCAGCATCATAATGGTCCTGCTGAACTATAAGAAATATAAAAGTGGAGCCTTAGCATAAATTGTGAGCATTTATGTTAAGGAATAAAAAAATCTAAGATTTGGAACACCTCATGCAGAACCAATAATGGTCCAGGTAAACTATAAGAAATATATAAATGACGCCTTAGCAAAAGTAATTCAACCTGATGAGCATTTTTTGTTGAGGTATTTAAATTGAAGATTTGGAACACCTGATGCAGAACCATGATAGTCTAGGAAAAAATAGAAAAAATAAAAATTACGCCTTAGCAAAAGTAATTCAACCTGATGAGCATTTTTTGTTACAGCATTTTTTGATACAGAACTATGTAAAATTTTATATCGTCACTCTCTCCACTGGGATAGAGTGCATAGAGTACGATAAGCTCATATTACCGCCCAGTGGTCCCGGGTCACTCGCAACCAGGATATGCCTTTTTGGCAACGTAGCTTTCAGCCCATACGGCAAAACATGAGAGTTTGCTTTCTCTCCAAGCCACACAGGCAACACCCAAAGCCGAGGTCCGTCTCTCCCGAAGACCCTTTGGATATGTGCGCTTTATAGGTTGAGCAGCATGACAGCAGATCAAATTCACAGATTACGCTTACCTATGTCTGTGCCTATGTATCGACTTTAGTTGGTATTAAAGTATATTAATACACCGGAGTCATAAAGTCCACGCGAACGAAGTCGCGGGCATCAGCTAGTTTATAATAAAAACTTTACAGTTCCCTTAATCATGAGGTAAAAGTAAATTTGAACTATAAGAAAATTGGAGGGTAGTTCCATGCTCGTACAAGGTAAACTTATGATAGACACAGAAAAATAATCAACATAGAGCAGAGATGTGGAGTTAGTGAAATAAAGCAGATAAGTATACGATAGATTTGTAATTTTGTTTTAAATGTTGCGTATTTTTATTAAAAACAAAGTCTTAATTAGTTAAAAAAAACTAGATTGTGGGTATGTATTTGTGCTCGTTAGCTAGTTTTGTAGGTATACGTTTCATTCATATGAAAAGACGGCACGATGATAGCGCTCTATAGAAAATATACGGTAATGTAATGAGAACGGAATCCAACATGAAACGTATTCATTCATATCAAGAGGCCCTTCGTCTGTCCGTCACGCACCGCTTCTTCATACATACATCCACCCTCGTGCCTTTTTGTTCGTCACAAGCCTCTTCCTCGCTGCTAGAATAACAATGAACTGAAAATACAGCTTTCATCAAGAATACGATTGAAGATAGGGGCCGATTTATTTTTACCCAACTGCTTACCTAAAAGGAGGGTAAATTTCACGCGAATGTAAGTATATATCTTTGTATGTCGGTTCCGTTGTTTCACCCTGTCATCTAAACGGCTTGCTTCACCGATTTTGAAGAGTGAGGTCATTAGATTCGTATTCATCAAAGAGCCGTCTGGCCACTCATGATTAATATTTTTTTTGCTGTGGCTTCATGTATACTTACATGAAAAATGGAAGAAATTGAGAGGAGAAAACAAAGAAAGAATAACTGAAAAGCGTTATATCGTCGTCTGAATATGCCATAAAGTACTGAACTTGCACAAAAATAACAATCTAAGTCCAGACGAGTTCTTGCTTCATAAGTTTTACGAACAATTTACGGGGCGTCTACGATCGAACCAGTGTCTTTGGTTGCCGAACATGCAAAAGTGTTATAATTTGTAATTCCACAAAAAAACTTTTAGATTGCTAGCCTAGCCTAGCATATAGGAAGAAATAAAATTAAAAAAAGGATCAGTAATGTCATCTTCAACTGCCTGTCCGGTGGTTGCGGGTATGGCATCGGGCACGCGCGCCCGGCATCCCGAGCTGCTACTTACTTACTTATCCCCAATTCATCCGAGCAATTAGCATCCAAAATACCTTTACCAGCCCAATAAACTCCTACACTTCCTATGCTTAAAAAAAAACGATTTCGATGGTCAACAGCGTTGGAACGGAGATAAGCCAAATCCCAATTTAAATCATTGGGGAGACCTATGTCCAACAGTGGTCTTTTAGCGGAAGAGATGATGACGCAATTAAAAAAAAGACGGTTGGTATCACTAAAAAGCGCCATCCATATAAAAATAACAATTTTAGTTACTCATACAGACGAGTACTTACAATTTTATTTTACGAGCAATTTACTGCGTCTCTCAGATGGAACTACCTCTGTGGTTGATTATCATACGTTAGCCAATATAATAATCTGTTCCCATAGGCTATAGAGAAATAGAAAGACAAATAAGTAACACGATACTCAGATACTTGTAGATACTCAGTTGGAGGAAGTAACTAGTTTTAAGTATATGATTTTATTTTACTTTTACGTTTATTTATACTTAAATAAAATTTTTGTTAGATTTAGGATATTTAACATGTTATATTTTGTACATCAAAATCAAAATAGGTATGTAGTATCAATTATTTCAATAAATATTGCTGGAAGAATAGAAAGGGTACAAGTAATTGAGAATAAAATACAGTATCACTAAAATTATGCTATATTGTTCATAAACGCGTCATAGCTGTTACTCTTGCTGATGAGTTCTCGCTGTGTTATTTACTTATTTTACGATAGTTTTACTTTGTGTATCCAATCGTAGCGTAACTGCTGTTTGTAGCTTGAGGCAATCGTTCTCGATCGGGTTAAGACTCAATGAAATAAAGCTCTGTCTTCCAGGTTAGACATAAAGACGTGATAAGTTCTTGATAAAGTGAGTTACAACGCAATGAAATAGAGCCTTGTCTACCCTGCTAGAAAAAAACTTTCAAGTTTTTCCGTCTTTACGTCTAACCTGGAATACAGAGCTTTATTTCATTGGGTCTTTACTCGAGCAGGAACGATTGCCTCAAGCTACAAACAGCAATCACGCGACGATTGGAGACACGCAGTAAAATGATCGTAAAATAATACAGCGAGAACTCATCAGCAAGAGTAACAGCTATGACGCGTTCATGAACAATAAAACATTTCCAGAAGTAAACATTT
The DNA here is from genome assembly GCA_963082605.1 of Rhodophaea formosa. NCBI lineage: Eukaryota > Metazoa > Arthropoda > Insecta > Lepidoptera > Pyralidae > Rhodophaea > Rhodophaea formosa. The sequence continues at coordinate 22,866,060 of OY720204.1, forward strand.
TTCTTGTTCTAGCGGAAGGCAATCGTTCTTGACAAAGAGGATAAAACGCAAATAGACGTAATGACTAAGCCACTCACTGAGACGAGCTCTTACAGTTTAATTTTACGAGCATTTTACTCCGTGTCTCCGAACCAAAGTGATGCTATTTGTAGCCCAAAGAAATTGTTCTTAACAATTTAAAAAGTGACAGCGTGAGTATTTACACGTATTTTGCTCTTGCAGTTTATTTTACGTTTTAGCATTTTACTGTATATCTCAGACTATGATCCTAGGTTATTGTTGATAGTAGTTGAAGGCAATCGTTCTGGACAAAACGGGTTAAAACGCAATAAAATGTAGCTTTGTCTACCCCGCTAGGTATAAAGACATTATGACTAAGTCACTCGTGCAGACGAGTTCTTGCAATTTTACTTTACGAGCATTTTACTGCGTGTCTCCGATCCGAAGTTATTGCCGTTTGTAGTCGGTGGCAATCGTTCTTGGCGATGTTAAAATATAATAAAATGGCGACGAGTGACCTCAAGGTCATGCAGGACATGTCTGGTAGTGGCTGATAATCTAGTTTCGATTGAATTATGTTTACATAGATCCTTGTTATTTGTTTTTGTCTACCACTAATATTGGTTGAATCTTGGAATGTCTCATCAAATACCTGCAATATCAGCCACCTAAAACTGCAATAATATTGAAAGATATTGTTAAGGGGAAGAATTAAGTTTTCGGGGATCGTTGCTGCCCCCATTTTAAGTAAATCATTTGAAGGACAACAGATATGTCTTTTAAAATTGTGTTCTACGAGGCCCTAGTTTAACCTTCAAACTAATTTATGAAGCTTTGCATAAAATTTTAAGTGAGGCCGTGAAGCTTTTCTAAACTCGCGACAGTTCACGTGACCGATAGATTCGTCAGATTGAAAAATCGTAAGACGGACACGTGAAATGATTGAAAAAAAAACGTTAATGTTCAAGTTTTCACTTCTGCCGGCACTCCCGGTGCAACCCATTGTTTTTTTTAATGGGGGCAGCACTCTGAACCCTGCAAAATTCATGTATTCCTCCTAGGTCTCTAAGGTGTCCAGAAACGGTAATATATTACACGAAATTTCAGTAAGAGTAAAGTGGCTAGTACTCGATATTTAGACATTAGAAAATTTGGCGCGGAATCGCTTCGGGCGTGGCAAGTTGGTGGAAATTCCCAAATGTTGAATTTACGAAAAAACATTTTTAAAGCAAACTTTTAAATATGGACTGTCTGATACTAGGGCGCTTTTATGGTGCACTCTACAGCGCTTCCGCGTTCGAGGTGTCACTAAACTAGGTCACCTTTATACCTGGAAAAAGTACTGTTCCCGAATAAACGTGAGCCCAGCCGCGGTCGAAGCCGATTATCAGATAATTATCCATCTGTCAATCATAACTTTCTTTTTACTTCAATAATATCCTTAAAACACCTTTGCTTAGACTGAAAATAAATTCTCAAAAGCACTGAAGCAAATTTAACACTTGAACGACATCTTATACTTTAGCCTCCTTTTTCGCAAAACCCCTTGAAAATCGTTTGCTCGTTTGATTATAATCAGGATATCACTCGAATATCTCTAATATCGGTTACCTGGAAACGCGTTTAATCAACGCCGTGTGGGCAGATAATCTTCTCTTGATTGGATGATGTTCTGACAAGCAAAAGTGAACTTTATTAATGCGGAATAAGGATAATATTTGTGTTTTAACATTGAGCAGTAGTTTTGAAAATAACAAGTGGAATTATAATTGTAATTGCATTTGTCATTTCCATTCAGAAATTTGCAGAAATTTGTAGGAATCATACAAATATCTGAATTTACTCCTTTCTGATCAAGTTGTATCACATAATTATTCAGACACCTTAAGCCAATACCATGTACTAGTGCTCAAAACGTTATTGTAAAAATAATGCAAAAATGCCATAAAAGGTATTTATAGTAATTTTATTTTAATAGAAAATATATGTCTAAATGAAACAATAACTATTCTTTCAGTTCCCTAGTTTATTGCCCAGCTCATTCAATACGATGTTTCATAGTGAAGAAGTGGATCTATTTTTCAGCTGACCCAGTTGCCAATGCATCGCAATTTTTCTACATTTATTCAATATTCATTCATAAAATTGAGTCAATATTCAGCTTCTTTTAGTTTTCATTTCAAATGCATTAAATGGATATTTATAAAATCTTGTCAATATATTTAATGGTAAATTCAGTTTCTTACTAAAAATGTGCGTGTCAATTTTGTAAGTCTGTGAAAATGTGTGAGTTTTACCGCCAGAGCAAGAAGTAAAACCTATGTCAATAATTGATTTTTCATATAAAAATCCAACTTCAAACAAATGTTGAAAATTTGCCAGTTTACCCTTCTAAATAGAAAATGTATGGGATCGATTGAGTAATAAGATAACAAATATAAAAAAAATCCATTTGTGATACTTTTTTTTGTCAGGTGAAAATCACATTTCTTAGGTGCTATGCGTAACGCACCAAACCCCGCTTCATCTAGGTACTTGATGATGATTGACAAAGATGCAGCATGGGAGTAGCAAAAGGAACGGAACAAATTGTATGCCATTGATGTTACTTTTTCTGCTTTAAACTCTTCATATATTTAGAAGAGAGAATATATAAAAGAGCTTGCTTTTTGTTAAACGACCACATGGCAGCCTTTGACATTATTTGAAAGATAATATACAGAGTGTAACATGATTTTCGACATACCGTTAAAGGGGTGACTCAGTCCATCAATATTAACAACTTTTGCTATTGGATCAACACTAGGATAATTTTTTTTCGAAATTTTCTTTAAAAAGTGTTTTGCCACTCGGACGAAATGTATGGGAAAGTCAATTTTTTTTCGAGTTTCCATGCAGCATTAACCCCATAAGAAAAGTTGTTCATATTGACGGGCTGAGTCACCCCTTTAAAGGTATGACGAGAGATATTACACTTTGTATAACTGACTGCACGCAAAATATACAGAGTGTTTTTGATCATTGGCATCCATTTAAATATAAATTGTACCCATGATTGAAAGTAATTTAAGACTAATTTCAGCTCCGGTCAGCTGATCTCCACTGCACAAGTCCAGTCCACTCAGCTCCAGCTCCATTAATATGTTTTTCTACACAGCTCAGCTCAGCTCGGCTTCGCTTTGATGGGAACACTCACATCTTTATACAGCTCAGCTCAGCTTATCCCCGCTTCAATGGGAACGCACCCTTATACTTGATCCATGCATACCTATTACTCGATTACTCCGTAACCTTGTCCTAAACAGCGTCTGCAAAGTTAGCAAGTAAACGTAGGTAGCAATCTATTCAGCCAAAGTTGGGAGATTTCGCTTGGATCCACGACTCGGATTGCGGTGTTTCAGCAAAGTGATTACGGTTCATACGTGACAAGCTTATGAGAACTAAAATTTGTTGTCGACAGAGTATAATTTATATAATTACTAGCTGACCAGGCGAACTTCGTACCGCCTAACAGTCAATGATTAAGTATTCATTACACATATCGAGTTTTCATTGTTTTTAAGATGTATTCTGCTATTCGGGGCGGAGACAAATCCAACGAATCAATAACCATGAAAATTGGTTCAGCAGATCTCGAGTTATAAGTGTTGTAACAAACCCGTCTTTGTTTTATAATATAGATTGTTAGTTCTTTGCGTATTAAGGCTTCACTACATCAGCCTGGGAGTTTATAACAATTTGACGGTCACACTAGGTATTTATTTCATGATTGATCAATTCAATCACTATCACTTCACTACATATTATAAAACAAAGTCCCCCGCTGCGTCTGTCTGTCTGTCTGTTCGCGATAAACTCAAAAACTACTGAACCGATTTTAATATGTTAATGTGTATGTTATGTGTATGATGTAATAAATTAGGATAATAAATACAGAAGCAGCCCTATAAAACTATTGAAAGCTGCGGTCGCGCGCGTCGTTTCGCTCCGCATTGCGGGCTTAGCGACAGGAACAGGATTATTGCAGTTCCATTTGTGATCGCTTGTTCACTCATAGTGCAGTGTAAATAAAATAATGTCAACAGGTATTGACATTATGTTACCTTTACCGTTTATGCTCGAACAATCTAGGTCACACTCAGTCCACATATTATATAAGTAGTTTTTAAGGTAAACAAAAATTGTGAGTTGACATCGCTTGGAGAAAATGCGCCGTGCAATTTGTTGCCGCTTCTTTTACACTCTCCTTTGGAAGCGGCCTAAACTTAGCCAAAAGTAATTATTACCATCAATAATTTTATTGTTGTAAAAATTGTTAAATGAAATATGACAATTAATAAGTATTCAAAGAAACCTATATTAAATAAACATTTTGATTTGATTTGATTTAGGAATGAAGTAGGAGAGTTAATGGAGAAGCAGCCCTACACAGCTATTGAAAGCTGCGGTCGCGCGCCGTTTCGCTCCGCATTGCGGGCTTAGCGACAGGATTATTGCAGTTCCATTTGTGGTCGCTTGTTCACTCACTGTGGAGTGTAGATAAAATTAATATCAACGGGTATTGATGTGAGTTAGCGTATCACCGGTTAATTTCCTTACTCGTCAATCTCATTAATTGTCTGTTTATTTATTTAGAGAGTATCTGAATTCGCCAATTTCTAAGTACTACTAGTATACACTAAGTTGTTGTTGTGTAAGTACTACACTAAGTTGTCAATTTCTCTATTATATTGGTTTCCTTTTTTGTTTATTTTATTTTCACGATAAAACGAGTAAAAAAATAGGCAAATGGACAGTGCGGGCTTTTTCTGTAGGGAGAAGCAGCCCTACAGAAAAAGCCCGCGCTGTTTCGCTCCGCATTGTGAGATTAGCGACAGGATTATTGCAGTTCCATTTGTGGTCGCTCGTTCACTCACTGTGGAGTGTAGATAAAATTAATATCAACGGGTATTGATGTGAGTTAGCGTATCACCGGTTAATTTTCTTACTCGTCAATTTCACCTATTTGTCTGTTTATTTATTTAGAGAGTATCTGAATTCGCCAATTTCCTTATTTGCCAGTAACACTCAGTTGACAACTTCTCTATTATATTGGTTTCCTGTTATGTTTATTTTATTTTTACGATTAAACGAGTATTAAAATAGGCAAATGGACAGCGCGGGCTTTTTCTGTAGGGAAAAGCAGCCGTACATAAAAAGCCCGCGCTGTTTCGCTCCGCATTGCGAGATTAGCGACAAGATTATTACAGTTCCATTTGTGAACGTTTGTTCCCTCACTGTGGAGTGTAGATAAAGATAATGTCAACGGGTATTAGATACCGTATTATACAATTTCTAGGGAGCTGTATCACTAGTTGCCGTAATGCATGTGACTTGGTTTAACGTCTGCCATCGGTGATGATAGCCGAACTTCAAAGTCGACGAGCTCCGTGGCGCAGTGTTTAACACACCAGTCTGTGACACGAGAGGTTCCGGGTTCGATATCCGGTCAGGTAATGATGGAAAACGGTTTTTTTTTTCAGATGATCCTGGCTCTTGTATGTTTATCTTTATAAGTATCTACTATAAAATATAGTATTATTGAGTTAGTTGTTATTGAGGTAGTGGTCGACCTGCAACCACGAACACTGTAGTGTTTGAAAAGATAGGTGCATAAATAATGTAATAAACGCGATAAAACCGTATTAAATTTATTTTATATAAATGTGTAAGAATCGCGAAAATATTAGAAAACATTAACCAACAAATAATTTGTCATCAATAATATGTAATGAAAGTTTACGACCAATGGTATTAAAATATGTTACAATTAATAAAATGCTTTTTATTTTAATCAAAATGTTTATTCAATAAAGGTTTCTTTGAACACTTATTATTGTCATATTTCATTTAACAACTTTCACAATAATAAAAATTGTTGACGTCAATAATTTAATTACTTACGGCTAAGTTTAGGCGATTGATATTGGTATGCCACCAAACTTCAAAGTCAACCATAACAATAAAGAGTAAACATAAATAACAAGAAGACGAATATAAACATAGGTATAAACGCAAGAGTAATTTTCCTTCGCCTTTGAATTGAATTGACACTTAGGGCGTGTGTACACTTGGTCCCGCCACAAACAGGCTCGTGAGGGCGCATCCTAAACAAACAAATCCTTTTGGGCTACTGACGTCAATTGATGCAAACTTACGTTGGACCGATAGTTAAATATAAAATTATGTAGATCATTTCAAATTACCTGTTCTATTATTTTCCGGATACATATCTGAATTTATATGTCTTTTTACCCGACTGACCCAAAAGTAGGGTAATTTTTTTATTGCGCGTATGTAAGTATGTGTATTCTATTCTATAAACTTTAGAAAATAAGTCCAACGACTTACTAACAATTTCGTTACTCTTATGATATGACACAATGTTTTCCTTTCAACTTCAGTATATATGCTTCTGCCGTAATTTTTTTCACGTATCACAATATTTTTTAAAGACCTATTTAACAATACCCAACACGATGGGTTTGTATAGAAAAAAAAATAGGTACTCCCTCTTTATTTGTATGGGAGCTATCCTAAAAAAAATTTTTAGGTACAGCTTTCTAGTACTTATAGTCTCTGAGTAAAACAGACAGACGGACAGACACACAGCCAGACATGGCCAAACTATAAGGGTTCCTTGTTTACTACGGAACTCTAAAAAGACTTTTCGAAATATAATCATCAATAGTTATAGATATAATATAAAACAATCGTACATTTAAAAGCTTCGTAAGTGCGACTCTTTCTTCACATTGCGAAAATACCACGGAATACGGGCACTTTACCTTATTATACCATACCGTATTCTACTTAGCTATTTGTGTTTTTTATTTACACCTTAATTTTTTTAAACAGTTTTTTTCTTATCCATGATATTAAGTTTTCTTTAAAATTTGTATAGAACTTCAGTTTTGATCCACTATACTTAGTTCAGCTTATTTCCTTCGAGAATTATTAATTCTGCAATGAATTTAATCAGTCCATTAGAATTCAGGTCGGTATTACAAGGTCATACGTTATGCACATAACTAAGAGCTTCCATTAGTATTTGCAATCAACGGGTACACCCGCATGCATTTTTAAATAGTCTTCATTTTGCACTTAAGTCCTATGTATGACCTTAAAGCCTGGCTGGGTAATTTGGATTAGCCTAGCGTGTTTAACTGCAGATTTGGTTTTGATTTGTTAAGCAATACAAAAATAATAATTTGACAAGTCTCAATTTTGTTTCGGTATGCCAAGCATTATTTTTGTTTCAATTGGTTAAGCCAATAAAAAGTTCGTACATACATATTGTCACGTCTTTATCCCTTGGATGGTAGACAGAGCCTAAGGTCATTAAACCCGAAGGCCACGTTTAGTGGGCGTTATGGTGAAAAGCGGAATCATAATAGTGATGCTAGCCGCATCACCTTAAACATGATTCCTTAGATTTTCGCCCTATCCCTTCACCGGCTTTTGCGGTCTGTGCGGGAAGAAAAGCAGCTGGTGTATTCTATGTTTTTTCTTTTCACCCTAACCAGCATGGAAGTATGTACATAAAAAGTTCAGATTAGTCAAATATGTTTTTTCCAAATTCATTCATATACCTCATACCTACCTACCTCCTGTATAAGTCATCATTTCAGCCGTGAGAAGTACACTGCTGGATATAGGCCTCCCCCAAGGATTTCCATCATTGGGAGGGTTTTGCCATACTCACCTCACCATGCTTGACAAACGAGTCGGTGAGCCCAGTTTGTTTAGCTTATTTCGGTTCTGATGAAGTTGCGAGATAATTGTTAGTCATACTATAATTTGCATGAAAGCGTAGGTGTCTTAAATATGAATATGCATTTTTGATTTTGCTGTAGAAATAACAAAATTTTGGTACAATTTTAATGATTGCGCCGCGAATCTCTGTGTATCACAAAAATTATTTTGTGATACACAGAGATTCGCGAAGATTTTTTGTATACACCTAGATCAAATCATGTTGGTTTTGCGCTCTATATTAATAGAGCGCAAAACCAACATGATTTGATCTAGGTGTATACAAAAAATCTACCATCATATAAGAAGCCTAATATCATAGTAGTGAAAAGACGTGATTATAGGTATATTCCTCTTGATCGACGTAGTTGGTTGAAATAATAATCTCTGGTAAAAAAAATATGCTCCACCGTGACAGTTTGCACTGCCGTGACCAGGATTCGAACCTGGGTTACTACGGCCACAACGTAGGGTCCTAACCACTAGACGATCACGGCTACCGGAGCTGGTGACGATGTTGACGAAAATATAGACCTTGTCCAACAAGATTGGTACAATTGGAGTACTTTCACAATTTCGTTACAACATTGTCATGGTTCACTTATTATAGCCGACTTCGCAAGTAAGTTAGTAATTTCTTTCACGCTTGTCTTCCCACGCAGATCGTAAAAGCTGATCAAGGGAATGGGCGCGAGGAATTATTTTAATAGGCGATGTGGCTAGCAACCCATCAGTATTTTGATTCCTTTCAACACCTACAAGCCCACCAACGTGCTTAACGTGGCCTTAAGGTGTTACAGACCTGGACTCTGTCTGCCCCGCAAGGGAAAAAGAAGTGATCATAGATATCAGAATATTTACATCTCTGTGGAAGTGATAGTATGCGCAAGTAATTATTTTATTAGTTAGGTATGAAACACTGAAAACAGCCGTGCCGTGCTGAAAAGCCGTGTGGTTTCCGGTAGAGTAGAATAGGACCATTCCAAGCCTTCCCGTAAAGGCACTCAACACTGGACCCAGTAAAACTAGCCATAGGGCTAGTTCAATATTTAGATTTGTGCTTAAACATTTAATAGTAAATGTTTAAGCACAAATCTAAATATTGAATAGTCACTGGAAAGTGTTTACAAACATCACAATTTTTGTTTTCCAGGTTCCAGCATTGATCCCTCAGGAAACGACGTTCATTACCCCTTTAACATAAACCATGTTAGACGAGCTCCGTGGCGCAGCGGTCAACACGCCGGCCGCCTGTGACACGGATGGTCGCGGGTTCGATCCCCCGGTCAGGTCAAGATGAAAAACGATATTTTTCAGATTGACCTGGGTCTTGGATGTTTATCTAAAAAATTATGTATTTGTTATAAAATATAGTATCTTAGTTAGTATCCCATAACACAAGTCTTACTTATACTTTGGGGCTAGATCAATCTGTGTGATTTGTCCGTATATATTTATTTATTTATGTTAAAGGTCTATTCATACGCTGTATAACTAGTTTGTGTTTTCTTTTGTTGAAAATACACGAAAATGAGAATAAAATAATTTCATGAAAACACAAAAAGACGACAATAATAAAAGAACAAAAATAAAAATACGAGAATGCCCCGTGGTTCTCGGCAGAATATAATAGGACCACTCTAAGTCTTTCCGTTGATGTCGTAAAAGGCGACTTAGGAAACGCAAGCTTAACAAAGCTTACAAACATCAAAGATAGCTTGGAGAGTGGAGGCCAAATCCTCTGTATGCCCTGGCTTAATATATGACTCTGGTAGGTACAGAGAGGATCGTGCTCCAAAAGTGGAGACTCAAAAAGACCTGATGATGAAACACTGAAAGTATTACCTTTATGATACAATGTAACACACTGGTTGGAACAGCAATACGCAGAGATAATTTAGTCCAAGATATTTCTGCGCAACCTTCTCTAGGGAAATAATATCTTCCTTTCAAATACAGCAATCCTTTGTTACACTGTGTGTATTTGTCACAATATTCCAATTTTTCATGAAAAATGTTGATCAGTATTTCTTAGAATGGGTCTGTCATTCGAATCTTCCTTCGGTTCCAAACTTATAAAACGGTAAATAATATATTTCAAAATGTAGCTCTTAAAATGATGTAGTTTAGAAAGTAATTATTTGTCTCTGTTAGGTTAGGTTCTATTCAAAACTATTACAAATTATAATTGGTACAATAAAATAAACATTTTTTCATCTCTTTGCTTACTTTTCTACATATTCTATATTACTCAAATTGAAACATAATGTTGCACATAATCTTATATAATTTTGAATAAATATAATCTGTTATAATGTTATATAATAAGTTAGAAATTTAAATCTCTTTGTTTGTAGAAGCGTCCTGATGAAATTGCCCGAATTTCATCACTTTCTTTCTGTCATTATTCCCAAATAAAACCTATGTTTTGTGATCCACTTTGGTACCTGTGCTTTCTTTAGTAAACTTATTATTATTAAAATTTTCATCCTAGATATTAAAATTACAAGCATTACAGAATTGACAAGTTCTCAAAAAAAAAAAAAAAAATTGCTCCACCGTGACAGTTTGCACTGCCGTGACCAGGATTCAAACCTGGGTTACTACGGCCACAACGTAGGGTCCTAACCACTAGACGATCACGGCTACCGGAGCTGTGGTCCAACTGACGAAAAAAAGGTAACAATGTCGAAAGTTACATAAACCTGCATTTCTCTCCGCGTCGAAGTCATGGCCGAGTGGTTCTTGACGTTCAATAACTTTGCATCAATCAAAGTTATTGGGTTTCGCTAGCAGCAGCACAGTAGTTGTATCAATTTATTGTTGTGAGCAACAATAATCATTTTTATAGTAAAGATGAAACGAAAATGAATATGACTTTTTCAGTAAATAGTTGTCACAACATTTTTTGTCGCTCTGACTCTGGTAGGTTTCCCTGTGGTATGGGGGTCAGGCTCCTTCCAAAAAGATTGATACATTTCTGATTAAGTTCTCGGTATAAAGTTGCAGAATGTGTATAAAACTTTAATATATGTAATATTAAAGTTTAATAAAATTACAATTAAACGTTAAGTTTAATTTATACATGTTAGATTTCAGATAGAATTCTTTTGTAAATCGTTGCAAAATGTTTTGTCTGCTCGCTGCGAGAGAATGTACTGTTTCGGCTTCTAGCACATAGACAATTCTAAGACCGTTCTAGAAATTTCTTTTTGGGATTTATGTGTATGTAGAACTAAAATAGTTAAACTAATTTTCAACTCTAAAAGACTTACTACTAATACTATCGTTACGAATCCATCCACAAGTCATTGTGTAAGTATTGATACTAATGATCATTGTTTGTATACTTACAACGTTACCGATTTGTATTTAACGTAACATGAAATTGTATATATTTTGTATTGTATTGCAAGGGATTTTTGTACAATAATTGTGTAAACTATTTGGGACTATATAAGTACTATTATTCTTGTCCTATTATTATTTTCAAGCCTTTTTTGTTTTTTTTCATGAAAACATTTTATCCTCATTTTCGTGTATTCTCAACAGAACAATGCAAACTGAAACAACATTCATTTGTTTTGCTTCAGTTTTGAATGCGAACACGAACAACAAATGTAGAACTGCAAAATGAATTGGTTATTCATTTTCCGATGCATCCGAACATGCTTCGGCGTGAAATTAATTAGAATGGATGCAAACGATGGACGCTAATAAAAGCAATATGATTGAAAAATGACGGGTTAATTTGATAAGAACTTCTGCTGGCTTCTTTCCAAACAAGTTGTACCTACATCGTGTAAATTTTTGAGTCACTCCGAAGGGAATCATCATCATTATCACCAAGTCTTTTTTAGTCTCCACTGCATGAGCACGACCTTCTCTGTACTACCAAGTCCGAATATTAGCCAGAGCAGTCAGAAGATTTGGCCTACACTCTCCACGCTGGTCAGACGGGTTGGAGAGGTCTTTTTGATGTTTATTAAGCTTTGTTTAGCTGGTTCTCCCTAAGTCGCCTTTTACGATATTTATTACAGGAAGACTTAGGAGTTGACCTATTCTACTCTGCCGGGGGCCACATGGCTTCTTTCTATTTAATTTACCCTCAACATTCCCTTAGAAGTGATTCAGAGCGTCAATATCAACAACTTTTTTTGGGGGACCAATGCAAGGACCTCGAAAATAATTTAGATTTTGATCTTTGTAAACTTCCCTGGAATTATTTAACATTAAAATTTGTGCTAAAGGGTATACATTTAATGGGAAAAATTGTCTACAGTCACAGTGTCCTGTGCTATACTGAATTTATTTTCTACTGCCATACTAGTCTTTTTAAGAAACAAAATTTTAATAAAATATGGATTAAAATTTGCGTCGCGATGGATTTATTAGGGCTAAGATGGCGCGGTGAGATACAAATTATCTGGCGCCCTGATGGAGATTGCGAACGTACCTACAAGGACCCTGCGCCCTGCGAGACGGTCGAGATAAATGAAGACGTGTTTGGTGTGTCTAATACTGAATAAATTTGAAAATAGTATGACAATTTTACATAATTCTTTATGAAAATATAAATAGCTTAAAGATGTGTTTTGACTGCCTTTTTGGTTTCACTATAAGACAACAATTATCGATCTCTACTCAGCAATATTTGCCTGACCCAACTCAACGATACTATACATCATAATAGATCATCAACATCATCATCATGATCATAATAGATACTTATATAGATTAACATTCCAGACCCTGATCATAGATAAACATCCGACATACTGATCAGACCGAAAAAGTTTTTTATCTTGACCTGACCGGAATTAAACTCGGGACAAGGTGATTCAAATACTCTTGCGGTACCACACACAACATAGAGGTCTTTAAAATAAAGAACACAAAACCTTCATAGTATTTTAAATTACTATTCAATTAGCTGCTACCCGCCGCTTTGCCCACGTGATATATAGCCTATGTCCTTCTCAGTACCCTAACCTATGTGTATGCAAAATTTTATAATGATTGGTTCCGTAGATAGGGCGTGAAAGCGAAACAAACTCACTTTCGCATTTATAATATTAAGTTAAGATACCTGAACTAAAAGTCTGTCTCAAAATATTTACCTAGAGAGCCCCAAAACGAGTCTAATAACCGAGGAACGTAATCATTATATCATGGTAATCCCTCTTTTTTATTTTCTTACGAAGCAGAAAACGGAAAATATTACCCTTGTCATCGTACTTTATTGCGGGAAGCGAAATTTGCGAATCATTTCCTTTAAATTAAAAAGGAAGACTGTCACCGTAAAAATAATGTCATACCGCTTGAAATGTTTTTTTTCGCGAGTGATATTGCGGTAACATCAAAGAATAAGGAATATGCATGAAAAAAATATCTGTTATCTTACCAGTTTATCCAAAAATATTCAAAAGTAAAGTACTGAAAGTGAAAACAGAATAAAATTTGGTTGAAAAACGAACGAGAAAAAATGATTTTACGAAAATATGTCTATCTCACTCGCGAAAACACTATTTTATATGGCAAATGTACGCATGACATAGACTATGACGTCACTAGTCCATATCGGACTTCTCTTTCTTATTTAAACTTTAAAGTTTCACATCTTCGTCGTTAATTAAGATATTTTAAAAGTTCTTTCATATTTTTTTACTGCGGTTATTAAGGATTATACTAAGCAAAAAAAAATTACGTGCATACACCCTATTAAACTTACTTACAGAATTTATGAAAAATCTCAAGAACTTTGAATAAAAGAAGAAGTTTTCGTATAGGTACTTCATAATTTTTTATACACTTCTTCAAAGCATCATAAGAAAATTGGCCAATTGTGAGCCGGACTCGCGTACGAAGGGTTCCGTACCATTATTATAAAATTAGACTATTGAGCGAAAACAGCAAAAAAATCATGTTTGTTTTAGGGGATCCGCCGAGGCAGACAGAGGGGCATCGAAGTCTCGTGAATAGGGTCACGTTTTTACCCTTTGGGTACGGAACCCCAAAAAAGATCATCGTGATCAATGCCATTTACATGCGAACGGAGGTATTCCTCGTAGCGAACCTAATGAAGCGCAACTAAATTATTACTCGGAGCGCACCTTTTAGTCGCGCTCACAATAAGAGTTTTAAATATTTGACGAGCTCCGTGGCGCAGCGGTCATCACGCCTGCCTGCGACACGGATGGTCCCGGGTTCGATCCCCGGTCAGGTCAAGATGGAAAACGATCTTTTTCAGATTGACCTGGGTCTTGGATGTTTATCTATATATGTATTTGTTATAAAATATAGTATCGTTGAGTTAGTATCCCATAATACAAGTCTTTCATAAGAACTTACTTTGGGGCTAGCTCAATCTGTGTGATTTGTCCGTATATATATTGTCCGTATATATATATTAAATATTAAAATTTTATTCCGCTAAGCGCACCTATCTTTAACTTTTGAATAGAGCTGGGAACTAACTGAAACTATCGATAAAAAGTAGTGCACGTTCTTTTTTTGAACGTGGGTGCGCTTCGCGTTGTAAAATTTAAAATTGCTTTCGTGAGCTCAACTAAAAGGTGTGCTCCGAGGAATAATTTAGTTGCGCTTCATTAGGTGCGCTTCAAAATAGTTTCACTACGAGCAATACCTGGCGATACGTCCTCCACATAATCGCAAAGCGCCGCATTAGTCCACTAGTTTAGAGGCAGCATGTAAACTTAAAGGTAAGTCTAACCTATGTTATAACAAAGGCTATACCTACCTTTTTTGTATAAACATAAGGTTAAAAGGTGGTTATATTTAAAAAAGGTACAGTTTCGGGGATAGATGAAAGGAGGGATAACCTAACAGATCTTTCACTCTTTTTAAATAGCAATAGCAGTGGACGAGTTTAAGCTGATGAAGATGATAATGAAATAGCAATAAGCTAGAAATAAGATACTTATCCTCTTCCTTTACCTTATCCCACTTTTTTATGTGGGGTCGGCACAGTATGTCAGCTCTCTCCACCTTGATCTATCATCTACCATAGCTTTTGTCACTCCCCTCCTGTTCATACTCTCCTTGACACCATCGATCCATCGTTTCTTAGGTCTTCCTCTGTTCCGCGTACCATCTACTTTCAAATCTAATGACTTTCTTGTGATATGAGTTTCTTCTCTCCTCATCACATGTCCATACCAACTCAGTCTATGACTATGGAGCTTTTCTGTTACTGGCGCGACTTTCATACTTCCTCTTATATATTCATTCCGTATTTTATCCATTCGTGTCACTCCACACATCCATCTCAACATTCGCATCTCTGTTACATGCAATTTTCTTTCTTCCATCCCTTTTGTGGCCCAACATTCCGATCCAAACACTAATACAGGCCTGAATAAGATACTGAATAAGATACTTATATGAGAAAATATTCCACGCGGGCCGGATTTGAACTAGCGATTTGGTCTTTGTACAATCAATGCTCTTCAAACCTAGACGTTTAATTTTACCACCTCAAGTCATACCTTTTATATGCGTTACGGCTTGCGCCACCTAACATAACTATCCCACCATTACAAGTGTCGTGTTTGATTTAACCCATAATTTAACGAGAGAATATCAGAGTTTCTGTAATTTGTCCCTATTTATTAATTTCATACACTAATAAAATACCTGCAAGGCTATTTACATATACAATTAATGTAAACGTGTGATTAATATTTATTGTTAGTAAATAGATAAATAAATATATACGGACAAATCACACAGATTGAGCTAGCCCCAAAGTAAGTTGTGATAATTTTATAATAGATACTTAAATAGATAAATATTCAAGACCCAGGTCAATCTGAAAAAGATCATTTTCCACCTTGACCTGACCGGGGATCGAACCCGGGACCATCCGTGTCGCAGGCAGGCATGTTGACCGCTGCGCCACGGAAAAGACAGAGCATAGTGACACTTTTAATGTTACCACCATTACAATTACTTTTTACCATGACTATTTTGTAAATGTTACCTATGACCTTACTAATATCTATGACTCAAAAATAAAATATCCTTATTCTTTACTACGACCACGCTTTTATTTTGTCTAAAAACATTTTTATTATTTCGGCAAACAAGTGACAGTGGTGTCACAGAAGCGATGTTGGAGCGGCTCCAAATTTCTCATCCCGAATTGCTACGTAAGTACTTATTTTTGCTATTTTTCATTTGAAACAATGCCTGTCAAGCTACTTTCGGGTTACCGAACCGACCTACTTCAGTAATATTTAGGTAGATGTTGTGAAAAATACTTTAGGGGTTAGAACGTCACAATGAAACTCAACTATTGCGAAAGCAACTTATTATAAAGTCTTGAATTTTTAGTTATATTATTCTTAAGGACATTTGAAATAACTAAATCATGCTTTCAAAAGGGGTTATGGAGAAAATGTACCTATGCACGGTAAAATATTGATCGTTTTGGATAAGGGGTGATTATGCAAGTCAATTTGAACAATTTTTCTTTTAGGGCGAATACTAGGAACTCGAAAAAAATATGTCATTCTTAGACATATTGACCAGGGGACTAAATATTGATTGTATGGAAATGTCAAAAAATAATTTGAGTTTCCAGTATTGATTAGTAGTCCACGGGATGAATCACACCTTGAAGGGTCCAAAACGATCACTGGGTGATCATCATTTCGTGTAGGTGACACGGTTAGTCGACCATGCACACCCTGCTGTCAGAGTTCTTCGGTATCGCCTCTCGGCCTCTGACGTGGTTTCTTTCCAGGATCAACGGCTTAACGTCCCTTGCAAAGCACGGAATCATCTTTCTTATCAGACAATCAGGTGATTCATACCTGCAATGTCCTAACCAAACTGGAAACAACTTAACAAAGTATGCTTCCCGTGGGAATCGAACCCACGACCCCCGGGTCAACAAGGCAAACGCCTTAACAACTAGACCACGGAGGCTTTTACGGCACGATCACCGGGTATATAAGCATCTGTGAAACTAACATTAATGACGGCAATGACTTATATTTTACATACGAGTAAATATTCCTAATAGAGCAAAAATTTACTCACGGCTATCTCCTCGGAGCATACAGTCGATAAACCCATTATAAGAATCGAGGACGAAGTAATTCCACCTTTACCAAACTTGAGTCAATTAGTTCTTTCAGCAATATCCTAATATCATATAAAGTTATTTTCTCTAACAACAAGAAGAGCAACAATGAGCTCACGTAAAACTTTTCAGCAAAATGTTGCAAAAACACGGATTTGAAGGCCGCTCGTGTGCTCCGGGTGTAATTAACAGTTCCAACATACAGGCATAGAGTATCAAGAATGTAGAGTTCAAGTGTTGTTTATATTACAATATTATGAGACCAGAAACTGTGCCGTGAAGTTCCCGATAAAGTGAATGGGACCACTTCAAGTGGTAGGCCGTATATCCTATTGCCTACTTAAAGATAATAGTGTATTTGTTGAAATAATGTATGCCAATAGTTTTGTGGAATATATCTTATACTTATATATTACATAGTTTACATATTTTGATTGTCTTAGTTACATTTTATATATTTATTAGAAAAGTTATTAAAATCGGAAGGAAAGTACCAAATAAATTAAAATAAATAAATAATAAATAAATATATAAAATAAATAATTAAATTATATAAAATAATAAATTTAAATAATTATATAAATAAATTATTTTTCTTTCTTTCTTTCAAATAAAGTGATCGAAAAATAATTATCTTTATGCTATTGTAATAATGTAGGTTGACCTCTACAGTCATGTCTCTTTTGTACAAGATCCAACTTTAACATTTTAATAAGGACATTACATCCTTTCGTGCGAGGATTTAATTTTGCCAAACCAGCCAAGTGTAAGTGTAATGTGGACCCTAAAACTTGAATTATCTTAGCTTTACAAACACTTTAGCCTTATGAAAAATAAGTTCATTCAAGAATAATATTTTCGGAAAAGTGTGCTTTATTTATTTCTTACATATATATACATAGTTAAAATCATAATTTTTTTTTGAAAATCACAAGATATTTAGTTACATTGAATTTAATCATTCTTTTTTATTATTGCAATTTATAACAACATTTCATTGACCTCAGACGTCAATAAGCCACAATGCAAAAATGACCGTATCAAAAATGTACTTTTTGATGCGAATTTTTTTTCTTCTAAATTAAGTTCTTGTAACATCTCAAGTAATCCCATTGTTATATTTTATCTATGTGGTATACGGTTTTTAGCACGCAACAGCAAGTTTTTTCTTCCATGACAATTAGCAACAACAAAATTTGCCACTATACAAAAAGTCACACATGATTCTGTACAAATAGAACACATTCAAACATTCCGAAATGTATTTCTTTCTTATCTATTGTATGATACAACAAGGAAAATCTACATAGTCATAAATCACTGAACGGGGTGAAATGATATATTCAGATATGAAATAACAAACTGGTTACGTTTATAACTTTAACTAATGGCCTTCATTTGCAGGGATTCTATTGTTCCTCATCATCATTCGAGGTTATTCCCGGTTGCATCCTCAGCGATAACACTTTGGAGGGCTCGTAAGCCCAGTGGGCGTGAGCATTGTTAGCATTTCCGCATGTTAAGCAAACCCGGGCACAGTCCCCACTTGGATGGGTGACCGCAAGAGGCATAAAATATTTTGAGCTCATCAGTGCTTTGGAAGGCACGTTAGTTCGTTGGTCCCGGATGTCATCATCGATGACAGTCGTTAAGCTATGTCAGATGCCTTTGGCAACTTGAAAAATCTGTCACCAGTGTTGGCACCAGTCTATCTGAATCCACAACCCGAGGAGTAGACTAGAACCAATACTAGGATAGGGACTATATAAACGGTAGATTGCGTTCGGGACCCTCAGCTTAAAGAACATTCCGAAGAACGGAATCATCTTCCCTGGTGATATTCTAACTAGACTTAAAAAAAAAACAAGTATCCCTCCTAGTGCGATACTTAACTTTTATTTTCCAAGAACAGTACGACTAAGAAACGACTTGTAGTTCAGTAGTGTCGGTTATAAGACTTATTCGGATTAAACTAATGTCGAAATGAAGACTATTAAAGTTGCATGTTGTTGAATTTAAATCTTGTCGTAATATACAGATTTTCCTAACTCAGTTTTTAAGTCCAATACTGTATACAGAATCAAATTCCGTCATTACTAGTATCTCGAGACAGACAGACTTATCATATAAAAATATTTAAAAGAAATATATCTTTGTCCTCCTTCTTTGTTCCTCAAAACACTTGCTTAAAGAGGGATTGTGAGATCTGAGGGCCTCATTTAACTGAATCTTGTTATTAACACTGAGAGCTGCAGGGAGCGACCCTCACCGCTAAGGGTGGCAAAGTACTTATACAATCAAGGTTTTTGAGAACGGAGTTTCAAAGTAAACAGCCTTTTCAGCTATATACTACATAGCCGACAAGTTTCGAACTAGGTAGTGAGAGTGTAAAATATTTAATAGCCCGGCCGACCACTACTTAAGGGTCCCGCGTAAAGCCGAAATCCCATACAAACGTAGTTTGGTTTTAGTTTTACAACAGTTAAGCCAATCTCAACCAAATTTCGTACATACGACCGGATAAGGCATATTGATGTTTATAATCAGATTTCAATTTTACAAACAATACCTATACAAAATTACAGCGAGTAGAAGTTTTGTATCGAAAACTTCTACTTGCTGTAATTTTGTATAGGTATTGTTTTTAAAATTGAAATCTGAAAACCAAACAACGTTTGTATGGGATTTCGGCTTTACGTGGGACTCTTAACAATAGCCACCGCACGTCTTTTTCTTAGCCTTTCTTTCTTTAGGTCTTTTTTTAGTCTCCAGTGCAGCAGCACGACCCTCTCTGTACTACCAAAGCCATATATTAGCCAGCATTCAGAGGATTTGGCCTACACCTACTCTCCACGGTGGCCAGACGGGTAGGTTGGTTCTTAGCCTTTATTCTATTTCAATTATTTTCAAAACGTAAATACTTAGAAGAAAACAAACGAAACCTAACAAGGTAACATTTTGTAAAATATTGTCCCACAAGTTGACTTGAGAAATTTGAGTATGATCATTCATGATCATCATTTACACGAATTTTTATCACTGTAATTTCTTAAATTTAAAATTCTTTAATAACAACAATAGGATGGACATTTTTATTAAGTTTTTTCTAAAAAAATTGACTTGATTCTTTGTCCTACAAATTTTACTTGTATAAAGTAGGATTTGAAGATTCAAGGGCCTCGTTTGCCTGAATCTTGTTATCGTTTATGCGCTGAAGGCGACCCTCGCTGTTAAGAGCCGTACTGTGTCGGTTATGAAGTTAACGAATGTTTTCTTAACATTTTATTCATAATTTAAAAATTATTATTATTACGAGCCTTGAGTATCCCAGTGCTGGGCAAAGGCCTCTTTCTCTCCTTTCCATTTTTGTCTATCTGTCGTTTTTGTTCTCCAGTCTTTGCTGTAGTTATTGAGCTTATCGCACCACCTCGTCCTTGGTCGACCACATCCCCGTTTGCCACTGGGCCTCCAGTCTGTAGCTCTCTTAGCCCAGCGATCGAATTTATAAATATTACATTAATATTACTTAACCTACAGATTTAATATATTTCACAAGATAAATTTACATAGTTCTGTTATAAAAGAAACAAGTCAAAAAAAAGTTTATACAGTTAATATAAATAACGTTTCTGGTGCAAAAGTGCCTAAAACACTAGCTGCGTTGCCGCGCTGAATAGCTATGGCTATCTTTTGCACCAGAAATTTACATTTTATTCTATGAATCGAATAGTTAGTTATCTCCAGGTTTCCTTCCAAACCTAATATAAATATTTTGTCGACAAAAAATAACGTTTGTTGCGTCAGAGCCCCCTTAATATTTATTTTATTCTGTTTTTAGTATTTGTTGTTGTAGCGGCTACGGAAATACATAATCTGTGAAAATTTCAACCGTTTATATCCATAGTTTATAGAGTCTCGTTTTACCCTTTGGGTTCATAACCCTAAAATGTATAACCCTAATCAAAAGGGCAGGCTTCTCATACACGTAATTACAACTTGAAGTATCTACCTACTTTGTATGTGGAATGCGTTCGCTAAAGCTCGTCAAGCATCCGCTTTGCTATTCGTTAGTAATTTCCGTCACTTCCACTACCTTTGATCCTGCAATACTGGCGTTTGTTTACACAAAGGGCTAACAAGGGATTAAATAGATGTTTTAAGGTTCGGCTACTCTGTATTAGAGAGAAGAGGATATTTAATTCTCATGCAAACGGGTAGGTGTCGGCATTAATAAAATGCCCATTTATTTTTACAATATTAAATAATGATCCTTAGCCTAAGTCCAGTAGACTTCTTGCAGCTAAGATGATGATAAAGAGTGAGCGAAGTGCTCGACCGCCAAAAAAAGAAGATTTTTCCGCTGGGCAACTTGTGCGCCCAGGGAACCGTATACGGCTCCGACTGAGTTTTGTCGGGGGTTCTATATATGTTTGTACGTTTCAAAATCTCATGATAAAATAAATATACAGGAACAAATCTCTCTGATTGCGAGATTGCAGTGTGATTCGAACCCGCGTATTGCAGATATCTATCTATATTTAATTCCAATGCTTAGACCACTCGTCCACCATGGCTTCTACCTACAAAATACCTACGCTTGTTGGGTTATTTTGAGGTTAAATTACCTAAAACTGTAAATTAGCGCCGCAATAACACAATTTAGTTGGATGATGTAGAGAACTTGGTGCATTGTGTTGTCGGGTCCTACTCACCCAGCTAGTTAGAGTAGGCCCAACATGAATATGAATGAAGGTATTAATGCTCAGCGGAGAGAGAGAACACAACACAACTCAGATAACGGATTTTAATAAGTTTCACACAGGCGTTACACAGTTAGTAGTAGTGAATACAATTAGTAAAATAATATTTATTGTAGGCGAGTGCCTGTAAGCTAGGGTCGAGAGATCACGACCAAGGAATTGAATGGAATGAAATGAGTGATGAGGAAGGACTGTGAAGAAGATTTGAAAACGGAATTTGGAATTTAATTTGGAATTTAAAATGAATTTCGAAATAAAAGTGGACAGGATGATGATGATTGGGAAATGAGGTGAAAAGCAAGATGCAGCATGAAGGTTATCTATGCGCATCGTTACAGTGTGCTTTATGTAGTTATCTAACAAAAGCATGCGTGTGTTTTAATTAATGCGCTCAAATTCAGTTTCAAGTGGTAGAGTTGATTATGCGTGTTAAAAGGTGAGACCTAAACTACCTCGCCCTTTCACATCCAGTTTTTTTTTAATTTTACTAGACAAACCGCAGTGGTTTTTTGAATTCACCAAGTGAGATCTGTAGCTTACGTCTAGTCTTGCTCGTAATTTATTCATGAACCCATAAACAATATATCTGCAAAAAAATAAGGCTTCTGAATCTTGTGAGTTTGAGTAAATCCAGTAAATTGTCCCCCTACTCATTTGACTGGTAATTATTACTGTTTTCATTCATTCAGTGAACACGACCAGTTTGAATTTAGAGTTCAGATATATGTTATTTAACTCAACAAGTTAATCTGCAGCTGACATCTAGTCTAGCTCGTGGTCCATGCTCATGAACTCAAAAGCGAGATGCCTGATAAAATATCTAATAAGTCTTCTGAATTTTGTGACTTTGAGTACATTTAATAAAATAAATAATATCACTTGATCCCTAATTGGAGAGGTAACTGTTACTGATTTCATTCACTCAGTGAACTCGACTAGTTTGAATTTACTAGAGTTCTCCATTAAACCAACAACTGTAGATCTGTTTTATTAAACTCAACAAGTTAGCTCTGCATCTGACGTCTAGTCTGCTTGTGATCCATGCTGATGAACTCACAAGCAATGATCCATGCGCATTAACTTACAAGCATAATGTCTGCTAAAAAAAATCAATAGTAATTTTGTCTCTTGTGACTTTGAGTTCATTCAGTAAAATAAATAAAATCACTTGACCCCTAATAGGAGAGGTAACTTTTACTATTTTCATTCACTCAATGAACTCGACTGCTTTGAACTTGCTAGAGTTCTCTATTAAACCAACTAATGTAGATATGTTTTATTTAACTCAACAAGTTAGGTCTGTAGCCGACGTCTAGTCTGCTCGTAATCCATGCTCATGAACTCAAAAGCAAGATGCCTGATAAAATATTTAATTAGGCTTCTGACTCTTGTGACTTTGAGCACATTCAGTAAAATAACTTGGACTCCTAGGTTTGTCCTCGTTCATGTGTCGTGTTTCACGTGTCTAATGAAGATTTCTATATCACTAACCTAATTCACTAACTCGTAAGTTTATAGTTTTGATGAACTACGAACCTTCAATAATGATGTATTTTGTAAAGTTTCGGTGTCTTCAAAATCCCAATCCCAACTAATATTATAAATGCGAAAGTGAGTTTGTTTGTTTATTGTTTGTTTGTTTGTTACGCTTTCACGCCCAACCTACTGTACCGATCATCATGAAATTTGGCATACACTTAGGTTAGGGTAACGAGAAGGACATAGGCTATATATCACGCGAGCGAAGCCGCAGGTAACAGCTAGTTACAAATAAATTATACCTACGTACGAACGAAAAGAAGCTTTCTTAAGTTTTGAGACGATTGTCATTTGCATATAAACATTATACTTGTGCAAGACCCTGGTCTCCAAAGCATTCCAGCTGAAGATGCAACCTAACACGCTTAGATGAGAGAGAGACTGAGCTTGTGCAATTATTATGCGTAGGCAACACGCAAGTTGCGCCCTTGATGCTGGAAGCTTCTCTAGACTGTAACCGCTTTTTACCATATAAGTGGTCTATATATTCTGATATCTATGGGTCTACATATTTATTTGCCTATTTTTTTAAACATGTAAAATTGACGCAGAGTGTTTATTAAAACCTCGAAAATCGAAAATTTTTGGGGCGACGTAAAATTTTGAACAAAGAACTATACTTTTATATTACTTTAGGTATAACAACGTAGGCTAGGCATTGACAAAAAAAACTTACTTTAAAAGATGACTTATGTATTACGAACCCTATATTAAGACAGGTAAAGTAACTTATTTGTTTCATTAATGTTTGTCTAACTTTCCTCTCATCCTTGCCTTCAATCACTTGTCAGAAGACTCGGTCTTCACATTATTTATACCATAAAGTCAAAGTACTAAAGTCCGTTTGAAGCATATAGTTATTATTCCACTCTATGTTAATTCGGCCATCGCCAACGCCTTTGCCTAAGATATTGTATCGTACAAAGCGTGTGACGTCATTTACATATGCAAAAGGCTATAAAGGCTGATATAGAAGGCTTTATCATGCTTTATCAAGCATAATTTTGGGTCAAAGGTTATGATTATAGATATTACTATGCTATTGTAAGTCATGTGTTAACGGCTAACACTAAATACTAATTCCTCCAATTAATATTGTATCTACGACGTTACTGACAGGTAAGAACACCAAAATCGGGTTAGCACACTCTAGGAGAGATACCAGAATCGTTGAGTCAAATTCATTAAGAAAGGTTTATAAAGGTAAAGATAAAAAACTTTTTTGCTTACTTTTTTTTATTAACCCCTTGAACTATATAATAGTAGTATATAGTATATAATCCTCTGACTATTCAAGCTTATATATGGCTCTGGTAGTACAGAGAGGGTCGTGCTCCTGCAGTGGAGACTAAAAAGACCTGATGATGATGATGATATAATATATTATTTTAGTCTTAAAGTGTACAACAAAACGACTATTTTGAGCAGTTTGTATATGAATAAAATAACGGCAAGATAGAGTCAAGAAAGTATATAGTCAAATATTAACAATAAAATAAAAGACTGGTAAAAAACGTCAATATTATGGAATTTAAATTTTGATTTGAAATATTATGGTATTTTTTATGAAATTCACGATGTAAATGACCTAGTATTTATTTCTTTTATATAGGAATAGGACTGCATTTTTATATAAGATAGTAGTTAGCTACCACTTAAAGGTGTTAGGTATCTTACACATATACCTAAATTCCTCAGACTTTAAACACGTACGTTGTTTAAGATACAAAACAATCTAGAAATGTATGTAAAAATGTGAATGTGAGATTATGATACGTCATAAATGTCATATTATGTTGTATCTGCTTATTTATCATACATCTGTGTAATAAACGAATATTCTATCCCTTCGATATTTCTTTTTCCTCTCATGTTTACATTTTCTTTAGTTTAGGATATTCTCCTTTATATGATAAATAAAATACATATTTCGGGTAGCAGACATGTCCGCCTGAGGCTGTATGATGTCCTTTGTACTTTGAAGGTCCAAGTCGAAATAAACAAAAGGACAGCGACGAATGTTCAAGTTAATAAGGCCCGTAATTTAGAAGAAAATTGAAGGATAATTTGATTATGCTGATAATAGGTGTTGGTACTGTTCGCAGGTAAAGCTGAGCGTATTTTTTTTTTTTACCAAATCAACGTAAAAATAAGTTAAAAAAAATATGGGTGTTCCTTTGTATCTACTTAACCCTTTTTAATTAAGAACAATAGATTATTAAGGACTAAAAATAGTAGGCAAAACTATCGAGCGTTCGTCTATTTTGTATGATATTATACAATGGACTTTGTATCTAGCTCCAAGTGAGCTTTCGCTACTACACCGAGCTTTCGAGGTGAGGGCACAGTGCCTTCTACCTGTAAAGTGAAGATCACGATGTTAGCTATCAGGTAGACAAAAATATATAGCTTCATGCTAGTAAGTTACTATTAAATCATGTTTTTTTGAAATGCCATTTATTAATTTTGAACGAGATAGTGATATAAATGTTTCTCCTTTTTATACGTTTAATATTTTTACGAAAGATTTTTAATGAAATTTTATATTTTGTTATGTCCAAAAAACTACACGATTTTATCAAATTGATTGTTTTATGTGGTCTTAAAAAATCTGTAGATATTTCATGTCATGTACCATTCAACAGCAGGCTTTTTCATTCGTTTGTGGACTGTACTCGAAGTTATGAGCAAAAAGTTCCAGCCAATGACAGTGTTTTCAAATAGTTTCAAGTGTCATACTGTGGAGGGCGCGGTCATTGTATAGTCTTTGTTTCACCACAATGCCACTCAGTGCCGCTGGAGGGAATAAAACTCTTTCTTATTTTTCTCTGGATAGGTAGTCTAAGGTATGTTCATTTTAAACACTCGTAGTATAATTAAAACGTTTTCAAGAAATCGGGAAACATACATTAAAAAAAAAGATTCCGACGATTTGAGAACCTCCCTTTTTTTGTAGTCGGTTAAAAATATGTCTTCGTATTATCATTCATTAATGTTCAACGAGATAGTGTTATAAATTAATGTTACTCCTTTTTTATATTTAAGGTCTACGAATGACTTTAAATAAAGTTAAAAGTTGTAATGTGTAAAAAAAATCTACTACATTTTATCAAACTGATTGTTTTATGTGGTCTACCAAAAATCAGTAGACATTTTAGGTGATGAACTATTCAATAAACTGACTTTTTTGTGGACTGTACTCGAAGTTATGAGCAAAAAGTTCCAGCCAAGGACAAAGTGTTTTCAAATAGTTTCAAGTGTCATACTGTCGAGGGCGCGGTCATTGTATAGTCTTTGTTTCACCACAATGCCACTCCGTGTCGCTGGAGGGAATAAAACTCTTTTATATTTTTCTCGGAATAGTCTAAGTTATTTTCATTTCAAATGCTTTTAATATAATGAAAAGAAGAAAATAAATAAATGGATTATTTGTGTTTTTATCATATGTTCCTGTCTTCTTTGAAATCTTTATCATACATAAAAGGCAAACGTAACTGACTCACTTACAATCAATGGACAGCCAAAACTACTGTAAGTAGAAACTTGAAATTTGTTACAGGGGGTTCCTTTTATGATGTGAGTGAACACTAAGAAAGGATTTAGAAATTCAACCTCTAACGGACTAAAGTCTACGAGGACGATGTCGCTGATAAATTGATATTTGTTTTGCTGCACCAACGCCTTTAATGTTTTTTTTTCCTTCTACCCTAAGGTTGGCTGGAAGAGATCGCTTAGCGATAAGTCCGCCTTTGTACCAATTTTAAGTTATTGTTTTCCGAATGTGTATATTGTTTGTATGGTGCAATAAAGAATTTTTCATTCATTCATTCATACCTTTAGTTATGATTTTGAATGACGAAAACGATAAGCTGGCTTAGTGGTATCGCAAGTGATTTTGAAACGCAAAGTATCGTGTTCGAGCCCCAGCCAGGACATGATAACGATATTTTTCAGATTGGCCTGGGTTTTGGATGTAACTTTAGATGTTAAATTGTTTTGTATCCGACAAAATCTTACAAAACAATTCGGTATTTGCCTAATGTTAAGATTATATAAAATTTGTTTCCAATGATACTCATTTCTATCTAAAAACACTATAAAAAAACACTTTTAATTTGATATCGATTCGTTAAGTGTTCTTAAAGCTTCTTTAAAGTTGGGTGAATAGGACCATTTTTAAAAGTATGAATATCTTAAATTACACTTATACTGTATTGTAGTCCGCAAAATTTGTAGCAACTTTTGTTATGAAACCATTACCATAAACGTAATATTTCGTATAGCTACCAAGCAAAGTTCTCACGCCGCCCATACAAAATACAAAGTTGTGACGTCACAAATATATATATATATATATAATAGGCATTTCAGCAGCGCGTTTTCACGTCTAAAAATATGTGCTCTAAAACTTCTATATCTGAAAGAGTTTTTTGTTTAGAAATGTATTTCGGTCACTATTGTGTTTATTTTTGGCAGGTCTTTACATAGCGACACGAAATTTTTTTTAGTCAAGTAGCCAATTTTAACGGATTTATTTACTTACTGTCTGGTCTACTGGTCAATCTGTGTAATTTGTCCCTATACATTTATTTATTTAATGAAAGTAAAATTCAGTACTATAACAGATCAAGGTGTAGAGAACTGACATACTGTGCCGATCCCACATAAAAAGTGGGTTATGGTAAAGAAAGAAGAAGAAGAAACGACACAATTAGTCTAGGAGCTAGCATCAATATGCGACTGCATCAGTTCTTAAGTGGATGTAATGGTCTTAAACGAAATATAATTGTAAATATATTATTGCTCGTGATTGTATTTAATCATAAAGAACGAAAGAATATGAATATGAATAACCTACGTACGCTAGTAGTCTGTAGTTATTGAACAATTATCTAAATACATATCATCTAATGAGATAATTTTGCATTTTTGCCTGCAAATGCCTACTTTCTGACTAAACGTTTTGATTTTGATTTTAACTTATTTATTGTACTAAAGGAAAAGAAAGTAATGACTCAAAGTCAAAGTCAAAGTCCATCATTTTATTCATCGTAAGATATTTCAATACCATTTAGTGAGCGTCAATTTTTTTAATAATTACAATTAGTTTACAGAAATATATTATTGTTGACGTCAATAATTTACTTACGGCTAAGTTTACACCACTTCCAAGGCGGAGTGCAGAAGAAGCGGCAATAAACTGCACAGCGCATTTTCTCCAAATGACGTCAACTTACAATCTATGACATACCTATATTAAAATCACTTAAGTGGACTAGAGCTTGCATTGTCATGTCATGAAATAAAATTGAATTAGTAATAAATGTCAAATCATAATTATAGAGGAAATGAATCATTGATTAAATGTTAATTTCATTTAATATCAAGTCAAAAAATGATAGTACAAAATGTACCAAAACATGAAATTACATATACTTACAACACATTATGAGGGAACGGCGCCAAGCTCTGGCTAGATATGTTTGTCATTAAGGAAATCATCAGTCCTATAATATGCCTTGTTACAGAGTACCTGCTTAACATACGCTTTGAATTTTTATCAGGCATATCAAGGACTGATTCTGGCAACGTATTATAATAGCGTATACAGTTCCCCAGAAACGAATTACTAACCTTGCTAAGCCGATACCGCGAAAAAAACAATTTGTTTTTATTACGTAATGGTCTATCAATGACATCACAATTTTTTTTGAAAACTAAAAGATTTTTCCTTGCATGCATTATATTTTCAAATATATACTGAGAAGATACTGTCATAACATTTATTTCTTTGAATAATTCTCTGAGAGACTCTCTCGGACCTAGGCCGTAAATAGCACGGATTGCTCTCTTTTGCAATATAAATATGGTTTTTATATCGGCGGCTTTTCCCCACAGAAGTATGCCATAAGCCATTAAACTATGAAAATACGCAAAGTATACAAGCCTAGCAGTAGCCACGTTAGTCAGCAGTCTGACTGCATACATTCTGTATTCAGGAGACGACAATAATTATATTCATATCTAGAGATGTAAGACGAGAACTGGAAAGGGTTAAGTGTTTGGACACGCTCAGCAAAATTCAAAGGTCAAGAAGGTGGAAAGAACATTATTTCCAGTTGAACCGAGCGCTAAGCGATAACTTTATATAATACGGTGTTTGTTACAGAGAAAAAATATATTCAGAAACTAGTTTTGAATGATTTATAATTTTGCGTTTGACCATCCTTTTTGGCGCAATGATATTAAAAAATAAGCAAATATACACGCGATATCGACTAAAAATACGTGAATGAAACCGTTTGTTTTATAATTTAAATCATGTTAAGTGGCGTACATTTTAATGTAACAATTAAGTAATCCTCAATTTATTCTAGAGTTTGCTGCTGAGTGTGCTAAAGTGTTCTTTGGATAAACTGCGTTTTAACAATCAATCTACTTACATTATTATTGGCGCTTTATTTCATCAAAAAACTTTAGTAACGCTTTTGAAGATGCTTGAATCCCCTTATAAAAATGAAATATGATTTGAAATAATGATCCAAAATGATAACGTGGCCTTTATCATCAACCCAGTCACAAAATGTGTAAACCAAAAGAATGGATTACCCGAATGAGTTACCGAAAAAAGCCGCTGAATCATTATTTTGACACAAATTGGAGAAGAACAGATGTGATACGTTGGAGTTGATTACCTCTGGCAGCACGGAATCGCACTTTCCTATGGTTCTATCATTTTCTTTTACACAACACCGTCATTTACTAGAGCGTGAAAAAGAGAAGGAACGAAGCGGAATCAAGGGTACCACTGCGTTCAGTTCTCAAAACGTACAAGGAATTAAGTGATATAAAATGCCATTTGTATGTTAGAGAAGAACGATTAAAAATATTTTAAAGTTTTTTTTTTTATTTTCTTATATTTAACGAAAAGAACCTAAAAATATTTAGATAACACACGATAGTAATTGCAATCATCGTCTGTCAGCAAAAAATATAGATTCAGAGCCATTTATAGTTTTTTCTAAAACAAAAAATGAAGATAATATTTTTTTATAAACGACTAGCAATTTTTCTTCGACTTTGTCCGCATAAGTTATGGGCTTTGTAAAGAATTTTAGAAATCGTTTGAAAAAAAGAACATTCAATTCTTTCCTCTTTATTATATTAGTATAGATAACTAAACGATACGAATTTTAGACCTGGCTAGAAGCAATATATTAAAAGTAAACAAATTGACACAAACGGAAGCATTGTATTTATAACAGATGTATTTCTGTAACTCTCCATATTTTGTGACGTTATTCTTTCAGTGAAATTAATTCGCGTTTTGGAGTTCTCGCGTTTTCTGTTAAACCGACGGCGCATTTACATATTTTTACAACATTCGTTGCGCATATTTTCCTCCGAATTTATCATGGCCCCACACGCGAGCGCCCTTAAACCTTTTCAAATCATATTTAACACTCTTAAAAACGAAATGTGAAAAATATTTTAACAAGCGAAATTAAATTTAGCAGAGTTATAGAAAAAATAATGATTAGTAATTTTTTTAAACACACCATTTCATGAAGCGTCTATAATAGTCACTTCATGTTGTACCTCTACAAGAGCTAAATATATATACGGACAAATCACACAGATTGAGTTAGCCCCAAAGTAAGTTCGAGACTTGTGTTATGAGATACTAATTCAATGATATCGATAAATATCAACGTATAAATAGTTAATACATCGATATTTCGCTCTTATAAAGGCCTATTAACCACGAGTGCTTTATAGGCAAAATAATGCGGCATTGTAAAGTAAAAAGCACTTGTGCTAAAAGTATTTGTTTTTATTTTAGGTTCCAATAACTCTAAAAAAAATTTGACCTCTCCAATCCGTTTGGCCAGCGTGGAGAGTGTAGGACAAATGCTCTGGCTAATAAATGGCTCTGCTAGTACAGAGAGGGTCATGCTTCTGCAGTAGATACTAAAATAGATGATGATGATGATGAACAGGTAATTCTTACATTAGATAATATGAATAAAGATAAGATAAATAAGTAAACAAGGTACAAAATAATATCTCTGTCACGATATCACGACGACAGACTCCGACCGCAGGCTATATTAGCCCTGGCCCTCGTCGATATTGCTGGATTTATTTTCGATTACCTAGAAATTTCCATTTGTTATTTACACTGTAGATGAGGTGAAATTGGCGATGAACTCTAAACAAACCAATAGGTGAAAGAAGGGTTTATGCCATATTGAATTCAAGAATGGACGTTTGCGCGGCCTGTGTAGGACCTGTCACCCGTACTATCGTCGGCATAATAAAATAAATAAATATATATGGACAAATCACACAGATTGAGCTAGCCCCAAAGTAAGTTCTAGACTTGTGTTATGGGATACTAACGGGAAAGCTAGGGAAGCGGCCTAAACTTAGCCATAAGTAATTATTGACGTCAACAAAATTTTTTTGTTGTAAAAATTGTAAACACAAATATGACAATTAATAAGTGTTCAAAGAAACCTATATTAAATAAACGATTGAATCTTGAATCTAACTCAACGATACTATATTTTATAATAAATACCTACTTATATAGAAAAACATCCAAGACCCAGGTCAATCTGAAAAAGATCATTTTCTGTAAAGACCTTTTTCCCAAGAAATGCGTGGATTTATCAAGTCAAAATTATATCACATATTCAGAACTGCGGCCTTTTAATCCATGTAAAAATCAGTTTGTCGCGTATATAGTCAAAGTTTGTCGCAAAGTATGCGAATTTGCTATGGCACTTTCCGTAGACTTTTCATGTTCTTGATCATGAAATCTGATAGAACATGAAATGAGGTCTTATAGCGCAGGTAAAGGAAAATATCCAAAAACTGTATATTTTAATCTAAATAAAGAAATATTTTTTGTACTTAACCCTCCTTGCATTAGTTTAACTTGCACTTGGCCTTGACTCTATTTATTTAAAAGCAACTGCTCAATAAGAAGGATTTGGAACAAAATATGGGGTGAAACACACATTTGTCCTTTATCTAAGTGGTATTTAGTATAGCTGATTTGATAACAAAGATACGGATGTTATCAAGTATGTTCCAAATTCAAAGGCTTTCCATAATCAGCTATTATACGTAGGTGGATTGCATAATTTTTACGTAAAACAATGTTTTTATGTAAAGCAATGTTTACAGAGTTACTGTCAAGAGAGCGGACGAAAGGAAACGGACAAAAGGAATTGCGGCAATATTTGATAATTTTTGTGTAAAATTTACCATTCAATCAATTCATAATCTACGTACGTCTACGTGCGTTCAGGGCCCTTTTAAGTCATCCTCCATCCTTTGAAAGGTGAAATATTGGAAATATCAAATAATTTTCAACCCAATAACCTAAAGCATTAGTATAACTGTATAAATCTCACGGATTTTTCCCCATTTTTTTGAACGTATGTCCTACTTAAGAGTCTCAATTAAAGCCGAAATCCCATACAAACGTAGTTTGGTTTTAGTTTTACAACAGTAAGCCAATCTCAACCAAATTTCGTACATACGACCGGATAAGGCATATTGATGTTTATAATCAGATTTCAATTTTAAAAACAATACCTATACAAAATTACAGCGAGTAGAAGTTTGTATGGGATTTCGGCTTTACGTGAGACTCTTAATAGCCTCTGACAATTAGTTTGTCAATGAGATCTATTCTTTATAGAAAGAATGCGCTGAAATAAGTAGATTTGTTTTATTCCACGTCACTCTTTCAGAAAATAACTGATCACAAACAAATACAGCTGTGATCAT
This sequence comes from Rhodophaea formosa, assembly GCA_963082605.1. Lineage (NCBI taxonomy): Eukaryota > Metazoa > Arthropoda > Insecta > Lepidoptera > Pyralidae > Rhodophaea > Rhodophaea formosa. The sequence goes on from OY720204.1 coordinate 22,899,066, forward strand.
AAGTAAATAAAATTAAATTAACAGAACCATATATTATGAATTTAAAAGTAAACTAGTTAATTTATTTAATTTCACCTCACTATTTTACTAAAGAACTGATAACAATAACAGACAGCTGTTAATGAAAAATCGAACAAATCCTTGTATTTATTATGAATACCAAAGTTAGTTTGTAAATTTGTTTTACCAACTCACTTTTGAACTTCATCATTGTGATAAGTTTGTTAGTTGTGTGTGACGCGAATAAAAAATATACAAACACACTTATATATTCATAATATTAGAACTTGTTGGTTATTTTTATTCACAGATTTACTTATCCACAGCTTTTAATGCTCAAATATAAATGTGCAGTTAATTCAAAGCTGGCAATCTCAAAACTAACAAACGATCGTAAGCCAAACCAGAGCTAACAGATAAATATCAATACCAACTGGTAAATTAGTTGCGAAGCAAGGAGTGGATAGATATCATAAACTAAATAATTTACGATAACTTTATTTTGCTTCACTTTGTGTAGTTGAATTAATCCCTGCAAAATATACTTTAGTTTCTCCGGGGCGGTCTTTTAGACTGAGGTTTTTACAAAGCTAGCGGATACTGTTTTGTATATATTTCGACAAATCACGTTGCTTATGAATTTTTAATTACTTTTTGACAAATGATTGAATTAACTTATAACTTTTAGAAGAGAAGTAACTTCAAGCCAATACCATCATCAAAATACATATAGGTATACAACATCTATTGCCGACAGATCGTTTGGATCTCGGTACTTTTATCCCAAAGCAATTTCCGTCCCCAAAAAGTGTACATAATTCCTCAGGGCATCTGGAAATGTTATTTTCCATCTGATTCGCTGAAGTACAAATTATGTACCGGTACAGATATGGTTCGCCATATAATTGCGCTTCAGCAACTTAATAAAATATGTAACAACCTCAATTTTATCATCATCATCAACTCACACGACATCGTGTGAGTTCTTGAATCAAAAAAAAGATCCTATGCAACACTGCCAGAAACGGCGACCAGGACCGACGGTTTAATTTAACGTGCCCTACTAAGGCATGGATCATCTTTCTTATCAGACAATCAGGTGATCATCCTGCAATGTCCTTACCCAACTAGTAGAACTACACAAAGTTGTTATTCCCGCCGGGAATCGACCCCGCGACTTCTGCAGTGAGAGTTGGTTGCTCTAAACACTACACGAAGGCATTTTAAACCAAATTTTTTTATTGAAGACTCCTGGTGGAGTATGTTTTTTTATTTTTTGAATAGTAGAGTATGTAAATGTAGTAATGTGTCCAGCATTTGTAGAGTTCTAGAAACTGGTACAGTAAAGATACTGGCGTAGCCAAGCTACTGTACTACTTGCCTTTACCACAACTACGTCAATGTACTCTACCGTGCACTCTACCTACTCGTATATAATTTAATGGCGTATGCATACTAAAGTTAGGTTACAAGTGGCCTCTCGGCATTCCAACTCTACTAAGCGCATGCACGGCTTGAATACGTAGAGGGTATATCTCATCATCATCGCGCTCCGTGGCGTAGTGGTTAACACGCCAGTCTGCGACACGGGGGTCCCTGGTTCGATCCCCGGTCAGGTCATGATGGAAAACGATCTTTTTCAGAATGACCTGGGTCTTGGATGTTTATCTATATAAGTATATATTATAAAATATATAATATTATCGTTGAGTTAGTATCCTGCGACACAAGTTCACAAATTTATTTATTTATTATCATCATCAGGTCTTTTTTAGTCTCCACTGCAGAAGCATGACCCTCTATGTACTACCAGAGCTATATATCAGCTTGAGCAGTCAGATTATTTAGCCTACACTCTCCACGCTGGCTAGACGGGTTGTAGAGGTCTCTTTGATATTTCTAAGCTTTCTTTAGCTTGTGCATCCTAAGTCACTTTCTACGACATCCAAGGGAAGACTTGGAAAGGTCCTAACCTTTTCTGCTGGGAACCACACAATGGATGAGGGTTTATCTGTTGTTATCTTATTTGTAAATGAACGGGAGGTACACAATGGTATTCTATAGTGGGCGGAAAAACCTAAGGCAATCGCAGATATATATCGATAAGACTGCTCGCTTGCCGCAGTGATATCAGCATTCGCTGGATACTCACAGCTGCCTTCTATTTTTTAGAGACCCTTTCCGAACGATGTCAAGTTATTTCTTGTGAATTGGACACGATGCGGATCTTATACGTGGGCACCAAACTCTAAGATATTTTGTAGATATACAATATGATATATATATATATATATATATATATATATATATATATATGTATTTTAGGGTTTTGGTGCTCACAAAAACTTATATCACTACGGTTTACCGTTCGTATCAATTGATATCAGTTTTTATGCAATCTGTTGGATACCCTAAGCAGTCTTCTATTTTGAGTTGTAGTAATTTACCATGAAATATTGGCTTAAAATTTAAATAACCTATATATGAACGGAAAAATTTAAGTCGTGCTTAGATAAGATAAGACTGCTCACTTGTCAAGTTTTTTTCCAATGAGGAGAGAGAGAGTCTCTAGCTTTTGAATAGTAATAATTTAATCATATGTAAGTAAATTGGAATTTTTCATCATTATCATTTCGTGTAGGTGACACTGTCAATCGACCATGCACACCCTGGTGTCACAGTTCTACGGAACCGCCTCTTGGCCTTTAACGACTACCAGATGGCAGCCGGGACCAAATCAAACTGGAAACAACTTAACAAAGTATGCTTCCCGTGGGAATCGAACCACGTCCCCCGCTCCAAATCAGAAGATCTATATGGGAAAATGACATATTTTGCAGATCATCTATATGTCAAAACGTCTGTTTGGTAACAATGATTTGATTGCGAAAACGACTAGCTAGTAAAACGTTCAAACAAGGCAAACGCCTTAACCACTGGCCCACGGAGGCTGATTGGAATTATTTAAAATATGAAATGACGAGAAAAAGCCTGAAAAGACCTATTTTCTGAATAAATCAACGAATCTTTGAGTGATAAAGGTGAAATTTGGACACAATGGGAATGTAATATGTGGGCGGCGAAACCCTAAGGTGTTCGTAGAACCGTATACCGTAGTGATATCAGTTTTTGTGTCATCTGCTGGATATCCACAGCTGCCCTCGATTTTTTGAGACCGTATCCGAATCATGTCAAGTAATTTACTGTGATATGTTTTGGTAAAATTTGTATCCTTCCAACACAATGGAAACCTGTATACGGAAAAACCTAAGTCGTGCGTAGATATACATCAATACGGTTGATCGTTTGTCACTTTGCCGCAGTTATGCCAATTTTTTTGCTAACTACTGGATACCCAAAGCTAACCCTCTATTTTTGAAATTTTATCCGATTGATGTCAAGTAATTTTTCTCAAACATGCTCGGAAATGTAGGCATTACTGTAGTAAAAAGAAGACCGGAAGTTTGTAATTCTTGGCTCATTCATCGCATTGCCGGCCTAGGCCAGGAAATAAGTATGAAAATTACTTCCCGGCCGCTGCTCAAAACTTTTTAATTAATCTATGTAACGTAAATTATGTCACTTGTCATACAGCCAGTTTACTACCACTGCATTTTTAAAAAATGCATATAATACGTGAATATAACTACAATTTCATTAAAATATGCTTAATTTTCGTTGCGAGAGAAGAAAACAATAATCTATGATCTATTAAATTTTTTGTGAAAAATATGACTGGGCTCTATGGGCATTGTTTCCTTTGCTGGAATTGACAACTGAAAATAAAAAAATTAAAAACTCGGGAGATCTGTTATTTTCACTATACCCGTAGTGATTAACGCCACTGCCGAAAAACTGCCTTTACGGATTTTAGGGCATAGAACACACGTCAATTGACTTTGAATTTATGGCCCCCCATAGAAACTCAAAAGGAATTGTATGGCATTTTTTTCATTTTCACCCCCACTCCATTATTTGTCTATGATCCTTATTGCCTAGAGAAAACATATGGCAGTCGGTCGTCTGATACTAGTAATAGTATCTTCTTCGTAGTTTGTGATTAACGCTTTGCAGTAATTGATTGACATTGATTGTTTTCGGTAAATATGTGCAAAGTTGGTTATTTATTCGAAATGAAACGGTTCAAAATGAGTTTTAGTGATGAAAGCAACACTGCAATGGATTTTAAGTACCTACTTCGCCTAATTTGAAACTTGAAAGTGGAAAAATTACTACCGGCAAATACCTAGTAAGGGGAAATATTTAAGGCATGTAAGTTTATGTGTAACTTTAAGTTAAATTTCCTCACATTTATTGAGAAAATCTCTATACTTTCCTCGGCGGGAAAGGGATTGCCGGACTCGTAACTATTGTCAAGGCCTCGCTGACGCTCGGCCTTGAAAACTATACTCGTCCGGCAATCCCTTACTTCCCGGCCTCTGCAGTAATGTACTATTACTCTAATATATTTGGGCAAAATTTTTATCCTTCCAACACAAAGGAAACCTATATGTGAACGGGGAAACCTAAGTCAGCGTTGATATACATTGATGGGACTGCTCGGTTACCGCAGTGATAGCAGTTTTTGTGCCATCCACTGGATACCCTCGTTTAACCTCGATTTTTTGAGATAGTATCCAAAATAATCCAAATGATGTCAAGTTATTTGCAGAGTTATATTTTGGGCGAAATTTATATACTTCTAACGTAATGGAAATCTGTCAGTGGGTGGAAAAACCTTAGACATTCGTATAAATACATCGACAATATGCTTGATGAAGTGATATCAGTGTTCGTGCCATCCGCTGCCCTCACTTACAGATACCCTCTATTTTTTTATCATACGTACTTAATTTTTTGTAAAATTTTGATGTGACCTAATTTTATTCGAGTAAAAGGCCCATATCCCTTGAGTAACGGTGGATTCCATCAAACAAGATGGATTTCACTCAACGGATTTGGGTCGGTTTACTTTCATACCGAGATTCTTTATAATTATTTTTCTTTAGTGTTCAGGTCATTTTAAGTCCATCAGCAATTCATTTGGACACAAGATTGATATAGTATTGTAGGATGTATGAAAGACTCAAGGAAAGGAACGTAAGTTAGTTGATAGATGATAGAGTGAAAAGGAACGTGGACAGAAAGGAAGGGGAACGGTGTGCGAGAGAGAAGGAAGACGAATGACGAAAGGACGTACGGCTAGTTGTAAGAAGATAAGGATTTTTTGAAGAAAAGCAATAAAATACCAAGTGTTGTTCAAGACGGAATTTTATTTCTGCGCACCACCCCTCCCACAGTATATTAAATTATATTAAGCCTAGATAGCATATAATAGCCTAAAAGCGCAGAAAAAAATTGAGTCCAACTCATAGTTTATCATGCAAAGATATATTATACCAATTTGACGGTTTTGATGTCATTAATTGACAGGACGCGTGTGATAACATTTATAGTTCTGTGGATAACATAATGCTGTCACGCACACAAGCATGGAAATACTGACCAGTTATTTAATAATTAAAATAAAGACATGACGGTGTCTAGAGAGATATAGTCAAAGGTAGTAAGTATGTGTAGGTATCTTTAAAGTATTGTGTGCTATATGAAACTGAGACTCTGATTCAGTCCTCCTCTATCGGCAATAACAACAGTAGTTCTCCCGCGCTAATAACAGTGCATTGCAGCTGTGTAGTGCATCCGGAAATAAGTGGCAGTATTTGAAAAGTTATGAGCCTGTGGGCGTTTCTTCTTGAACCATAGAGCCTTTTTGAGAGTTTTAAGGTCACACGTTAAAGATAAAGATAACTTTATTTGGGAGAAAAAATATTTACATAAACAAATGGTCCCGACTCAGCATTAGCTGGTTGTTACAATACTGATTCTTTTGGTGTATTTACTGACGTTTTTACGGTATAACGCTAATTAAGCTACACACTATGCTATGTCACAAAAAAAGAACTTCACATTAACACACTTTTTTTAAATATAAATAAATTAATTTTTTAATTAATATTTTCATTCATCATCATCATCATTTCGACTAGGTGACACGGTCAGTTGACATGCACACCCTGGTGTCAGAGTTCTTCGGAACCGCCTCTCGGCCTCTGACGTGGTTCCTTTAACGACTACCAATTGGCAGCTGGGACCAACGGCTTAACGTGCCTTCCGAAGCACGGAATCATCTTTCTTATCAGACAATCAGGTCCTAATCAAACTGGAAACAACTTAACAAAGTATGCTTCCCGTGGGAATCGAACCCACGACCCCCGGGTCAGTAAAGTAAACGCCTTAACCACTGGACCACAGAGGCAGTTCATTAATGATGGTAGGTATCCCGTATACATAATAAAACCAGCATTTTCCCCGCGATAACAAAAGTGCAGCTTGCTTTCTGCATTCGGAAATGAGTGACAGTATAAATAAAAAGTTACGAGGCTCTTGGCGCCATGTCACTTTAACGCGTTCAAACGCAATGACTATGCAATAGGTATACATAAAAATCTAGTAATAAACTTGCAGCACCTTTGGAATTGGAACATAGCTTATAAACATCAAAAAGACCTCTCCAACCCGTCTGGCCAGCGTAGAGAGTGTAGGCCAAATCCTCTGACTGCTCTGGTAGTATAGAGAGGGCTTTGCTCCTGCAGTGGAGACTAAAACAGACCTGATGATGGTTATAGATTTCATAGGTGGTTATCCATTTTGCTTTATATACATGCATATATATAGACAGTTCCTAGGATTCAATGGCGACGTTATGCGTGTGAATGGAAATCAGTACAAAAAAAGGAGATGGTCTGCTAGACGCATCGTCTACTGACATGGTTCTTCAGATTTTCACCCATTTCCATTGATCGACTTTTACAATCTGTGAAGATCGAGAAAAATCTCATTCATTCTGCGTTTTTCTTGTCTCCCAGTCCAGCATGGAAGAGATTGCTTCGTATTTTATCCATTTTCCGTTTACTATAAATAAATAAATATATAGGGACATATCACACAAATTGAGCTAGCCCCACAGTAAGTTGTGAACTCGTGTCGTGGGATACTAACTCAACGATACTATATTTTATAACATATACTTATATAGATAAACACCCAAGACCCAGGCCAATCTGAAAAAGATCGTTTTCTATCTTGACCTGGCCGGGGATCGAACCCAGGACCTCCGTGTCGCAGGCTGGCGTGTTGACCACTGCGCCACGGAGCTCGACTATCTGTATTGGTGCAACCTATACTAGATATAGATTCCCCGACAAAAGACGCTGCTCTTTTTGTCACGTTACCATCAATTTTGCTGCCAAACCCAGTTCTTGTGGCCGTATCTAGATTATATCTTAAGATGTCTCATATGGCCGCGAGATCTTGCCTCGGGTTGTAGGCCTTGTTTATATTAGACCGTCGTCCTAATGCAATTTTCTGATGTATAAGATAGCGTTTGGAGCTTATCAAACATATACATGGATTCGTACTTCGTTAGTGAACATAAATATTCAATTCCTTTCATCCGGATAGAAAGCGTTTAGAAGGGCATTCTAAAACTTTAAATTTAGTACAAAAAATATTTTTGATTGATTTTGGTATCTTTTTCTGAGTTTTTTTTCAAATTTTTGTGACGGTGTAAGAAAACAGTTTTCCATTTGATTACGGCTGGTCGCATTCTCATAATATTAAAACATGATTCCAAAAATACTTCAGGTTATTTACTAAAGCTTATATGATTTACAATCTTGAATTTCTTTCTATTTGTAAAGTATTAGGAATAAAATAATTGGCGTTGCTAGTATGCCTAGTGTGGCCCCTTAATAGAAAAAAAATATCGTCATGACTTACACATTATTTACCTTCAAATCGAAAAAAAAAATATACAAAAATCTAATTTTAAGAATCCTTCTTCTAATGTAAAAATTCTTACGTCACACCAACCATTATTCATTGTGCCGGAGTCGGGAGCGTTACGTCACATAAACGTGGCATAAGGGCGGTATAAGATTATCCTGCGGCTCGCAGCCATTTGTCACGACATGCGACAGTCATGCTGCTGACATAATGGTCGCTTGTATTTCCAAAACAATTGAGATGTATTGCGAATAAGGGACCTCATTTGTTGCCCAATTAATACTAGCTGGGAGAAAAGTGCAAGTACAAACTAAAAGCGATAAGAATATACGTATACCAATCCCTTTTTTATTGGAAAGGGCTTAAAGATATAATCACAACGCTACGTTCGGCGTGTTCAAGGACGTTAAGATGAAAAAACAGAATTTAAATAATGATTCCATAGATTTTCACTAATTTCTTGCGCCCATTCCTTAATCTAAATAAAAAATCTGGATATTCTTGTGTCACGCTAACCATTAGTCCCTGTGCCGGGAGCCGAGAGCGTTACGTTATATAAAAGTGGTATAAGGACTTTATATTGCTGCTATAAGATTATCCTGCAGTTTGCAGCCATTTGACACGACACATGACAGTCAGATAGCTGCATTATCAGCAAGTAAAAAGGCTTTATGTTATTTTAAGAATACTAAAAGATCCGTTCGAAAATTGCAATCATGTAACCCAAGGTATCAGGCGTGCTTGCTCTTTTGCCGTCCAATGATATAAAAAACCGGCCAAGTGCCACGTGCAGTATAGGGTTCCGTAGTTGCGAATGACAACTTTGAGTTCACACTGTTCACACTCGCACCTCACAGCTTAGAGCATTAAACCAATGGTTTAATGCTCTAAGCCTCACAGTTTAACGACCAAAAACATCTAACAATGTATGAAATTTTACATTTTCGAGTACATTTTAGAAGTTGATTGCCTTTAACAAAAATTTGCACTTACCAAATATGTCGGGAACGGATCCCTAAATCGAAAAATGGTATTCTCCACCTCACAATATTTTTTAAGACCTTTTTAACAATACCTAACACGATGGGTTTGTATAGATTCAAAATTAGGTACTTCTTCTTTACTTGTATATTTTTTGACTTACTTTATTTTTATATTTCTGTTATAAAGCAAATATAATAATACATATATTGGGATTGTTTCACATATCTGCTCGTAACGATTCCAACGCTAAATTAAAAAAAAAATGCATGGGGACTCCCCTATTTTTTAACTTTTTTTATTTTAAGATTTGTTTCCTACGCTTACACACAATTACCGAGCTGTATTCCAAATTTCATCATTCTAGATCATCTGGATGTAGGTTAGGTTTATGTACTACTAGCTGTAACCCGCGGCTCCGCCCGCGTGATATATAACCTATGTCCTTCCAAGTAACCTAACGTATGTGTATGCAAAATTTCACGATGATCGGTTCAGTAGATACGGCGTGAAAGCGTAATAAACAAACTCACTTTCGCACTTATCAATAGTCAGTCAGTCAATAGGAAAATTTTCGACTTAATGACCTTCATATCTTTATAACGTTTGAGCTAACTTCATGAAATTTTTGCTTCTAGATGTCCTTATGGATATAATTAAACACACGTAGTTTGATGTGTTTACGTTAAAGAGGTTTTGAGCTATGGAAGGGTCAAAAGTGGCACCAAGTGGTTCGCGTAATATTACACTCGGCGCTGGCTAGCCAGTTCCTTTGCTTGAACTTGGCTTGACACGCTGCCGCGTGTCTAGATTGCTTGAACTTGGCTTGACACGCTGCCGCGTGTCTAAATAACCAACATTCTGTATCCAGACACCAAATTTTGGTAAGAAATATGAAGCAATCAACAAAATTAGATACCACACTCTTGTGATTACTTAGAACAAATTCAGGTGAAAGTGACGCCCGCAATACGTCTACGTGCTCATGACGTATGTTTGTACATTTCATCAATTAAGATGAAGGGGAACACTTTTGATGGCGTGCGCACCAATTGTTGGAGTGTTACCGATATTCAAAGACAAGAACATTTTTTGTTTTTGTCGTGGAATATCATAGAAAAAAAAGAAAAAAGAGCAAGTGCGCATAAAAACCGAGCCGGCCACACTCTTGTGATTACCCAGAACAAATTAGGTGAAAATGACGCCCGCAATACGTCTACGTGCTCATGACGTATGTTTGTACATTTCATCAATTAAGATGAAGGGGAACACTTTTGATGGCGTGCGCACCAATTGTTGGAGTGTTACCGATATTCAAAGACAAGAACATTTTTTGTTTTTGTCGTGGAATATCATAGAAAAAAAAGAAAAAAGAGCAAGTGCGCATAAAAACCGAGCCGGCCACACTCTTGTGATTACCCAGAACAAATTAGGTGAAAATGACGCCCGCAATACGTCTACGTGCTCATGACGTATGTTTGTACATTTCATTAATTAAGATGAAGGGGAACACTTTTGATGGCGTGCGCACTAATTGTTGGAGTGTTACCCTTGCCCTATCACCGGCGGCTTTGATTCGATTACTGCTGTGTCTTAAATATTCGATTAAAGTTTGTGTATTTTGCAGATACTGTTGTAACATTTCATAAATAGATTTATTTTCAGTATACCTTCAGTTTCATGAATAGGCAAAGAGATAAGTTACATGCTCTACGAAAACATTCTTAAAAATATTTCGTAAGCGCTACCGGCCTAAGATATAAAAGTAGTCCGAGTCAAACAGATAGTTAATAATATTGGTTGACGGCCTCCTTGGCGCAGTGGTTAACACGCCAGCCTTTCGCACGTCAGCCGACGCGAGTCGACCCGGGTTCGATTATCGATCTTGATCTCGCTCGCATTGTTATTTGTTTTCGTGTTTTAAAATAAAACGACTTTAGGTAGCTTCCTTATTATGTGCAGAAATAAAATAAAAATCATTTTGAAGCACTAGAAATAGCCAGAAAAGTAAATGAATCCGGGCAATAAATTAGGAAATATGCCAATGTATGCCAATTTTGGAGTAAACATTTTTTACCCGGTTACTCGAACCGTAATGTTCTTATGAGTTAAATAGTTTGCCAAGTTTTCTCCTCTCCTTAACGAGGACACATGCTGCTAATCAATATGTGTCGCACAATAATTAATGATAGTTAATTGACTTGTTCGGGATTAAGGCTTTATCCTTTACGAATGTATTTCGAGGATATATATAGGTACTATTTGCTGATCTGGTTCTAAGGGATTCTAAAGCTTAATTCTTATGATTGGCTTTTAAGAAGTTAATTATTCAAACGCTTTTTATATTCCACTAGCAACTTTTCCCGCAACTTTGTCCACGTAATTTATAGCCTGTGACACCCGCAGATAAATTAGCTTTCTACTAGAAGTTGAAAGGAAAACTATCAGAGCTAAGTACTAAGTACAAACTAAAAAGTTATAGGCAACCAACTTATAAAATGTACTCGAAAATGTAAAATTTCATACAATTTTCATTGTTAGATGTTTTTGGTCGTCAAACTGTGAGGTGCGAGTGTGAACAGTGTTAACTCAAAGTTGTCATTCGCAACTACGGAACCCTACACTGCGCGTGGCCCGACACGCACTTGGCCGGTTTTTTGTGTCTAATAACACTAGTACGCTTTTACTATGCACAGACAAACCGCTTTTTTTTCATTTATTACCATTTAAAGGATCTTACAAAACATTTTGTTGGAACTTAGCATAGCGAACCCACTAAGGTTTAAAATAATACTAAGATTAAGTTTACGTTAATCATAATCATTGCTTACCCGCTTGTATGCAAAATCCTTGAACGAATGCTTATGCGGTAATTTAGCCGGCATGCGGTCAGATGCTTCCCGGTTCTTATTTCTATAATTAAGATTTTTAGATTTTTTTCATTGAAAGTTTCAACTTGTGACACATCAAAGGATAGAACTATAGCTAGCGATTTAAATTCAGCCCGTCGATATGAACAACTATGTGAAATATGCATATGAATATGGGAAAATGCCACAAAAAATTACATTTTTATACAAAAATATTAAGCCGCCCAATCAATTTGTATGGGAAAGTTAAAAAAAAATGAGTTGCCAGCATTGTTTCCATAGAAAAAGATGTTCATATTGGTGGACTGAATTATCCCTATAAGGGATAATTCATACACTCAAAATTTCAGTGTGTATAAAAGTAAGTAAGTGTAGGCCAAATCTTCTGACTACTCAGGCTAGTATATGGCTCTGGTAGTACAGAGAGGGTCGTGCTCCTGCAGTGGAGACTAGAAAGACCTGATGATGATGATAAAAGTAAGTTATACAATCAAAAATTTAATTTATAATAAAATAAAGCTTGTAAAAACAAAGAACAAGTCTGTTCACTAAATTCATGGTTTATTGGAGAGCGCAATCCGAAATCTATTCAACGTTTATCTGAGCCAAATCCCTTTGTAATTTTACGAATTATTAATCCTTGTCGTTCTTATCTAAAACTTAGAAGCTTTTAGACTTTATTTCTAAGCGGATTTGTACACAATGGAAGGTGGTTAAACCGTAAACTGGCTTTTAAGCTTTAATATTTGGTATTGCTAGATTTTATTATTATTATATAGAATTTTTAGTACTGCCTAACTTTGAATGTCAGTTTATAAAATAATACAACCTGCAGTTCTTTTGCAAACTCATCCACGCAAATACAGTCTGTATTACATGTGATCGGAGTTTGATGTTTTCAGATGTTTAGGAGATTATCTATTATAAACAAACACAATCAAATGTTGTTTGCCTATTTAATATTGGTATGGTAGATAATATAATGTAAGTAAAATAAAGTACACAAAAATTCCAAATCAGCGATTTATTACATTTACTTTTTTGTAAATTTTATTTCTACTTCTGGTATAAAATAATAAACATGAAAAATATATGACAGTGACAATAAAATTAAGAAAAACAAACCGTCACGTAACAATATAGTAAATATGTGAAATTTTATATAAAATTGAAATAGGTGTTTCAATAGGTTTCACTACTAACACTTAAAACGTTAAAGGACGGGTGACGTTAATATCCTAACTAATATTATAGATGCGAAAGTGAGTTTGTTTGTTTATTTGTTTGTTTGTTACGCTTTCACGCCGTATTTACTGAACCGATCATCATGAAATGTTGCATACACATAGGTTAGGGTACCGAGAAGGACATATTGCGCGGGCAAAGCAGCGGGTAACAGCTAGTTTAATATAATTAGCAATATGACTTAGAACCCAAATGGATACAAGTATCGGCAAATTGTAATTATAATAATATTATATGTTTTAGAATTTAATTAATCTCTCTGTTTTGACGAACGAGTCCTTTGAGTCATGCGACCTTTTGTTCAAACCCGTTGGGGACTAAGACGTGGCTCTGTATTGAAATGTAAGCAAAACGTACTAAAATGTTAATTGAATTAAAACTAAGTTAATCGTTTTCAATTGATGAATTTCTATTTGAGCAATTGTTAGACATTTAAAATAAGTACGGTTTTTATCGCATGTATTAAATTATTTTTAAACCTACAGGTAGTCTATCCATGACTTTGAACAATGAAAGTGTTTCAAACGTTAGGTGTTTAAATAATGTTATAAAATCGTTTTTAAAATAGATTTTATTTTAATACAGCCCCATAAACGAATCACTAAACAACTAAATGAGTCTACAATGAATGAGTCAATACCGCGGGATGAAACAATTTGTTTTTATTACATATTGGTCCCTGTAATTTTTTTTTTTTTTTAACATAAATGAATTTTCTTTGTAGTATTTTTTCAGTATTTTTAAATATCATGTATACCCAATTGTTATTCATTTAATAATAATAATAGTTTAAAAAACTAAAAAACACGCTTTGTAATGACGTTTCTTAGCTAGTCATGTATTGTCATCAGAACTCAGAGCGAGTGCAAAATTTCATCCTAATCGAAGACCGGGAAGTGGGTCAAATTAAGATTCCAAGATTTTCTTACATACATAGTCACAAGTGAAGCTAATAAAAGCGTGTTAAAAAATATGCGCATTTCTTTATAAAACAAGACAAATGTTAGTCAATCTGCAAAAATGTACGCTTGATTGAAATTCCAGGTGCATAAATAATGTAATAAACGCTTCGAGCAACACGTACGGAAAAGCCGTGTTGCTCGAAGAATAAACGCGATAAAACCGTTCATATTCAAAGAAATTTATTTAATTTTTGAAATAAATACTGAGAATAAGATTTATCTAAGAACTATATTAGGTATGAAACTGAAATGCCGTAACGGCAAACTATATAAATAATTTAAGTTGTTTGAGTTTCAAACTTGTGTGGAGTTGATCAAATCCATGTGCCTTTCGCCTTTAATAATTTCAACACACTGGTTTGCGCTCGCACTAAACAAACTTACTGTGAACTTGCTGAGCTTTATTATGCTCGAATCATGTTCAGTTAAAGTTTCGCGAAACTTAGTTTAACGTATGTTGTGCGGTACGGTATCGAACTGATGTTGAGATTATGCATAATTTATGTCAAATGTCAATCATCATCATCAAAATTAAGAGCTAAGCTCTTGTCAGTGGAACTTCTTCTATTCCTTTCTTTTTTCCGCTACTTTTTTCACTTCTCTGTAAGTAGCAACATTATTTTTTCTTTTATTTGTTTCATGAAAGTGTATCTCGAGCTTTCCCGTCCCCCTTTTCCTTCTATTATGTTCTTGGCTGTTTAAGTAAGTTTATGTAACTAATATTTATCTAAAATATTTATTTATTTAATTCAAAAGTTGTTGAGCCTATAAAGCTATGTAGGTGGACTTAATACTGAGTGCAAAATACTGTTAAATATATACACTTTTAATTGATTTGCTCCTTTGAAGTTGGGTGGGCAAGACCATATTTTTTAAAGGAACGAAAAAAAAATATAATGTGTACATTATTAATAAGTTCTAAATACAAAATTCGGATGTTTGAGATAAAATTATAATAATTTTTGCCTTAGCTTGAGTATCTCGACAATTAGCAGGACAACCAAAAAACATTTTCGTAACCTACCTAAGTATCCCAAATAAACGGACAAAAATGACACAACACCAGCCATAAGATCTTTCTTTGATCATTAGTACAATTCAGGATCATTTTATTTCTAATCGAAAAACTTTGATCAAATTTATTCTAAGAGTCAAATAAATATAGCATTAATAATAACTTTCTCGTTGAAAGCCTTTTTCATTATACGAGAACTTACCAAACAAAGCCCTAAACTTCTTTCAAATACAGAAAATATTTAACTAATTCGAATTTGAATTAATGAGATAGTCGAGAGTCTTCTGAGAACTGCTTTATCAGATTGAATCTGCTTTAGCCAAAGAAAACATATTTTTAGAGCAAATGAAACGAATAAGCCTATGTAATAAAACCTTTTTCGTAAAATACAGGCTTCTCATCGATCAAAGACAATATAATACTAACGTAATAGACTGCCCACCTCATACAAAAATATTGGACCAAATTAAGGTTGCGAAAAGCAGGCGAATGTATGGCGCAAGAGAGTTGCTTGCTACTCGATACTAGATGGCGGTAATCTGCGTTAGCCTTTAACTTACTAAATATACGGCGTCATTTTAAAATATTATGCCTAAAATATTGTTTTGATTTTTAATAAGATATATTTTGTGAATCATATTTTTATTTTCTCATATACGGTAGATACAATGTTGTGTAGTTTCGAGTGGCGCCATCTATGCGAGTCTCTGAGAACAAATCGTACGATTAAGGCGTTGAGACCACATGTCACCGATATAAGTCAGTGGGAAGATTTTTTATTCAAAGGAGATACAAATTTGAATACTTTGAATAGGCTAGTTTCCTGGGTCCAAAAAGTTATACTAAAATTAGTCCGTCAGTTAATAAAAAATATATGACACGTACTTTTTCTTTCGTTAATTAAACAATAAATGATAAAGACAAAGCGCATCAAAGTAAATGAGTGGCCAGGCTTAGGCCAGTCAATATCAACATCGAACATTGCAAACGCGCATGTAACGGTGATTTTTTTTTATATATTGTAACGACCACTAAAAATAGTCTACACCCAAGTTTGCAACTTTCTTAACCCTGTGCTACTGTTGAGGGCCCGAAAGTATGGGTCATTTTTCACTTTTTACGAAAAATACCTTAAGGATGCCTTTATCGGTTATCTTTGTTGTATACTTCTAAGAAATACACTAAATTATCTATCGTTTGAAGAGTATAAATTGAACTCTCTATGACTTATAGTTATTTAGTTATCTAGCCTATCAAACCATATCATGTCAATCAAAATATGGTGGCACATCTCGATCCAGCCAGGTTTATCGCGATCATGTTAATTACCTATGCATGAGTTTGAGCCAAGTTTTGCTAATATATGTGCAATACAGGCGGCCTTTACGTATTTAGGTCGGGCGTAATCAAACCTACTTTTCTCTTCACAGAGCTGCCAGTGTTGTTGTAAATATAATCAATAATACATCAAACTCCGGAACTTGGGTCCATCCATCATGGCTGTCGGTTAGAATTCATTTCCATCAAGTTTCTGCTTAGACTTGACGAACGTCCGACATACCATATGGGTGTATCTTACCCAATTTAGGATTTAATTATTGATTTAGTGCCGCCCTGCGACAGGAGTGGTCCCGGGTTTTTAGCGGGAAAACGATATTTACCTAATTGGTGTGGGTCTTGGATATTTGTCTATATAAATATCACTATCACTACATATTATAAAGCAAAGTCCTCCGCCTTCTGTCTGTCTGCCTGTTCGCGATAAACTCAGAAACTACTGCACGGATTTTCATGAGTTTTTTACCGACAGATAGAGTGATTCACGAGGAAGGTTTAAAGGTATAATACATGCCCTGGCGCAGCCGGGTAGGGCTGCTAGTCTGGTATAAAATATGGTATCGTTGAGTTAGTATCCTACGACACAATCTCACAACTAATTGTAGGGCAAGCTCAATCTGTGCGATTTATCCACATATATTTATTTATTAATATTATATAATAGAAAAAAAGATAATCTTCATTCAGTACATACAATAAACAACGACATCAGAATAATCTTTTGGGGTAAAAAGAGGCTTAGATTATGGTTCTCTAAGTTTCTCGCCTTGCCGTTTTTAATGATCCTAAATTATATAGTTTAACCAACAGTAACCGTTGCCGGTATTTTACAATATGTTACCGAAATTAAGATTTAAATTGACCGAACGAGCGAAGCGAGCAAAGTCTTCAAGTCGAGTTGGGGCGAAAACACATTTTTTTTATGTTTCTAGATATGTTTGTTCCACGATAACTCTCGAACAGGTGCTCCAAATGTGATAAAATTCAAAATGTATGCAGATACTAGAAAAGACAATTATCAAGTTTGTTGGGCTTCAATTTAGATATTTAAATAAATCGTGAGGTCCAAATTCGGGACGAACTACTAGCAAAATACGATTAGGGTTTTTGTTTAAAGCCAAATTTTTTGTTATTATCAATTTTATAAATAATATTGTAACACTTATATAATTATTGCAAATGAATGTTTAAAGTATTCATTATTTTTCTCAAAGTGGATTAATTATGCGACAAATTAAATCGATTTAACGAATGCTTTGCGAATGAAATGAAGGAATCGAGTTTTACAACTTAAATTAATTTATTTCAATTCAATGAACTTAGTTTGAAATTAAATTACAATAAAGGACTGCTGCTTAAATGTCTGAGGTATTTGTATCAACAGCGTATTTTAATACAGACACAAGTTTTTGTTTCTTACTAGATAGACAGAGCAAAATATCGAATGATCTATATATAGGTCATGTTCAGGTTAATAGTCTAGAATAGCCGTTCGGTTCAAAAGCTATATACGTTCCGGGACATTCAAAAATTCTGAAACATCCTCGTCTTCATCGTCACTTATCATCAGGTGAGATAGGAGACAAATGCCTAATTCAATAATTTTTTAATAAAGCATCTTTTTACCCGACTGAAGGACAATCCAGAAATCCCACCCAGAAGAATGGTAATGTTTTTTGCGCGTATGTATCGTTGTATTGTATGTAAGTATGTCTGTTCCATTGTTGCCTCAACGGCTGGACTGATTTTAAAGTGTAAGGTCAGATTTATATTCTTCCCCGGAGTGTCATTGGCTATGTAGCAAAAGCAGCAAATAATCAATATGGTGAAAGTAAACTGTAATAAACGGCCGGCGGGATTTTTTAATAATGCTACTTGTTAAGCTTGTCGACTTGGGCGAATTAATATTGTTTGACCAGAATTCGGTGAAATAACATAGAAACGAACGTTATATGTAGATTATATAAAATATTAATACAAACATGATTTAGTAGCGTCGGGAAATTCAGGAACAATAGCGGCAGATTGCCAATCTATTCGACAAATACGCAAAAAGCCCGATAAATATTGCATCTATCGTCCCACACACATACTAAAAGTTGAAAAAGACAAAAAAATAAATCTGGCACCAGTGTTGGCAACTTACACACACATGACATACGAAAAACAAACAACTAAAAGTTTACTTACTTTATATAAAACAGGAGCTCGATGGCCCATTGGGCGTAAACACTGTAAGAGCTTACGCAAAGCATGTAAAGCAATACAGGCCGCGGGCCCCACTTGGATGGGTGACCACAAGTGGCATAAAATATCTCGAGCAGGAGCTCGAGATATTTTATGCCACTTGTGGTACGGAGGACCGTACTTCGGAAGGCAGGTTAAGCAGTTCGTCCCGGCTGTCATCATTATTGGCTGTCATTAAGCTATGTCCGATACCTTTAGGCAACTTGAAAAAATAACACCACAGCTGGCCAGTGGCCGCAAGTCGGTAAGATATAAAAAAATATAACACATAGCTACTTATTTTTTTTTTCTATTGTCAAAATTACAATTGATAATGAAATAACCCATTAAAACTAACTGTTCTGTGTCTATCTATCCATCTATCTATCTATCAGCTAGGGACGTCCACTGCTAGACGTAGGCCTCCCCCATAGATCGCCAGTTGAACCCCATCTGTTCTGTGTGATGTCACAAAACTGTTAGCTCATCAAACTTCAACCACTGAATCAGTTTCAGTGAAATTTGATATGGAGTTAGTTTGAGACCCAGGTAACAACTCTCATTACAGAAAAAAGTACTGTTCCCAAAGGAACGACATTAAGGCGAAGTAAGTTCACACACTAGCGCAAATTTATAAAATCTAATAGCTGATTTCCCTATTAAATTACTTGTAGTTTTCATTTTGTTACTTTTCATAGATATTACAATCTAAGTTTAAGTCTTAATTCATCAAATTAAAAATAGTGAAACTTGTACCAATAATACTACAAGTAATTTACTAGCTATTAGATTTTTATATTTGATATTTTTTAGGACTTATAGAATTAATAATTGCTGGGTGGCGCTAGTGTGTAAACGCCGCGAGACGCGGGCAAAAGCTAGTCCTAATCCCAACTATCCTAATCCTAACTAATATTATATGCGAAAGTGAGTTTGTTTGTTTGTTTATTTGTTTGTATGTTTGTTACGCTTTCACGCTCTATCTACAGAACCGATCATCATGAAATTTTGCATACACATGAGTATTGAGAAGGTCATAGGCTATATATCACGCGGGCGAAGCCGCGGGTAACAGCTAGTATCCTATCCTAACTTCTTAACTAGTATTATAAATGCGAAAGTGAGTTTGTTTGTTTGTTACGCTTTCACGCTCTATCTACTAAACCGATCATCATGAAATTTTGCATACGTTGTCTGGAGTACGGAAAAGGACATAGGCTATCTTTTATCCCGAAAAGAGTACTGTTCCCGAGGGATCAACATTAACGCGAGCAGAGCCGCAGATGAAGGCTAGTAATGAATAAATACAAATTATTGGTGCTCTCAATAAACTTGCAGCTGAATACAAAGACATTTTATTAGAATTAACGATTCAATTAACAATATCGATATTGAACAAAAGCAATCACGCTTAAAATAACAATTGCAGCTTGGAGCTTTAGCCGCAAATCACAAAAGCCCACGGCAATCGACCTTTGATTGCGTTCGTTAGCGCAACGATATAATAATGGAGGCAATCGAGTTTTCTTTTCTAACCACTATAGGATTATTCACCTCATCAAGCCATTTTATATTAATTTTGAGTTTTGCAAGCAATTAAGACCAGGTTCACAAGAGTAATATTGTATGCCTAAATAGTAATAACTATGACTATATAATATAACTATGGCCAGCGTGGACAGTGTAGGCCAAATCCTCTGACTACTCTGGCTATATGAGTATATGGCTCTGGTAGTACAGAGAGGGTCGTGCTCCTGCAGTGGAGACTAGAAAGACCTGATGATGATGATGATGATGATGATGATGACTATATACTCTCTACATACCGTCAAACCGTTATGCCTTTATTTCAAGGATTCAAAAACTGGACAATTTTTCAATGCTTGTGTGCGTGACAGCTTTGTGTTATCACACGCGTCCTGTCAATTTACGCCCTAAAAAACCGTCAAATTGGTAGTTGTGTTTGTGCGCGACCGATTATGGGTTGGACACAATTTTTTTCTAAGCTTTTGAGCTAATAGAGTATATCTAGGTTTTATATAATCTACTAGCAGCCCTACCCGGCTGCGCCCGGGCATGTATTATACCTTTAAACCTTCCTCGTGAATCACTCTATCTATTGGTGAAAACCGTATGAAAATCCGTGAAGTATTTTTTGAGTTTATCGCGAACAGACAGACAGACAGACGCGGCGGAGGACTTTGTTTTATAATATGTAGTTTATACCTTAAAACCTTCCTCGTGAATCACTCTATCTATTGGTGAAAACCGTATGAAAATCCGTGGAGTAGTTTTTGAGTTTATCGCGAACAGACAGACAGACAGACGCGGCGGAGGACTTTGTTTTATAATATGTAGTGAAGGTACTAAGTAAAAATACTTAATTCCACCATAATTATAATAATGACAATGTAAATAATAAATATGCAAATAATAAATAAATAGATAGCCTAAAAGCATAGAAAAAAAATTCCATCTATGGCTATGTTGCAAACACATAGGTATAGCTACCGACTGGTGGCATAAGTTGCCATGGCGCATAATGTGCTTCCACCTGAGGCTTACACAAAGCTGACACGTACACAAGCAGGCAAACAGGCAAGTTTTTTAATCATTGAAATAAAGGCATGACGGAGTCTAGAGCGTATATAGTTGAAACCTATAACTATTATAAATAAAATAAATAAATATATACGAAAAAATAACACAGATTGAGCTAGCCTCTAAGTTAGTTTGAGACTTGGGTATTGGAAATTAACTCAACGATACCATATTTTATAATAGATACCTAAATAGATAAACATCCAAGACCCATTATCTGCTACGGGGATATATATATATATATATATATATATATATATTACATCATATCATATTGCGAAGAAGAGCAAACCGACTTATATTTGATTGAATCGTCACATCACAAATTGGTTAAGCTTTTCTATCGCTCGCTCGCCCAATTTTGGAATCCTTTTTGCCCAGCTCTCGACCCAAATAATGTCAGCTTTTTAAGTAAGCAGTCAAATCACATTCACATTGATATAATAGAGGCAATCGAGTTTTCTTTTGTGAGCAGCTACAACTATACATATATGTTTCATCTGATTTAGTGCTTTTATATAAATTCTGTATAATGGGTATGCTCCGAGGAATTATTTGAATTGAGGCTTACGGCCACTTTCTACCATCGTACCTCACGCCATCGACAGGGAATCCCTCCTCCCAACATAAATCCTAAATGGCTGCGTACAGTTCGTTTAGAACGGAACTTTCTTACGCATATGATAAAGTTATGGAACGAACTCCCTGCTTTGGTATTCCCGAGAGAGAGACTACAACATGGGGTTCTTCGTTCTTCAAAAAGGACGTGAAATGATTTTTTCAGGGTCGGCAACGCGCAAGTGGCACCCCTGGTATCAGGCGTTCATAGGCTACGGTAACCACTTTCCATCAGGTTATTTTCTTTCGTCACGGATCCACACCTGACACGAATTTGTAGTGTCAGTAAATGACAATAAGAAATAGTATGTAGGTATAGTATGACGGTTTGCCTTCTTAGTTGTAAAAAAAAAGTTCCTTAGATTTTTATGCGGCGATTCGGTTTTAGGTTCAACCAGTTTTATTGACATGACAATTAGGGGTGGCTTTTTTTTCAGTTTTATAAATAGTATATTTTGTATACTCATAAATATATACAAAGTCTAAAAGTAATGTACTTACCCCCTATAAAATTACAGCTTCTGTTTTAAAGGTAGTTATTGGAGAAATTTTGTTCATGTGCCTCAAATCTATATAAAATAAAGAAAATATAAAAAAAATATTTACTAAAGCACACAGACTAGATGAGGGCTAAATAACATGTATTCTTGTGTGGACGGAGGACGAGGGAACCCCCATAAAAACGTAGCAACATCCCTGATTAACGTGATAAAAGCTGCTTCCGCCAATTATTCCCGTCCGGAGCCCGGACAATCAGCACTCCGACTTCTTATTGTCATTTACTGACACTACGAATTCGTGTCAGGTGTGGATCCATGATGAAAGAAAATAATTGGAACAGGACGGTTCTAATATGTAATTTCCTCCTTCATAAAACGACGCGTGGGGATGTTCGATCCTCAGCCAAGTCTTGTTGGAAAGGATCTTTTCCAGATTGTTCTGGGTTTTTCATGTTTATTTTTATAAGTATCTATATAAAATATAGAATCGTTGAGTTAGTATCCCATGAAACAAGTTCACAATTTACTGTGGGGCTACCTCAATTCGTGTCATATGTCCCTATATATTTATTTATTTATGTATACTTAATATATCGAACGAGGACGTCGGACAACGTTTTTATTGGGGATTCCATCATCCTCAGGCCGAATTGTAAATGGAGTCGCGCGCACGATTTCGTCCCAATTCGCACTGACCTGTCCACATTCGCCCTGAAGAAGACCTCCGGATGAGGTCGAAACATGACGGCCAGTAGTTACGCATTCCCATAAACGCAATATTTAACAAACCTCCAAACAAATTTCTCTTATCACCCGTGCAAAAGCGACAGTGTGACATAATAAATAAATAAATATATAGGGACATATCACACAAATTGAGCTAGCCCCACAGTAAGTTGTGAACTTGTGTCGCAGGATACTAACTCAACGATACTATATTTTATAACATATACTTATTATAGATAAACATCCAAGACCCAGGTCACTCTGAAAAAGATCGTTTTCCATCATGACCTGACCGGGGATCGAACCCGGGACCCCCGTGTCGCAGGCTGGCGTGTTGACCGCTGCGCCACGGAGCTCGACTATCATTTGTGTCTGGTATTTTAGTAGTCTTTCTACGAAAAAATAAATGCATGTTTTCCATTCCAATCGAGAAAAATAACGAACAATAGTTTCTATAGTGTCCTTTTGCATTCACAATCCTAAAACCTCCCAAGTTAATAATATTACAACACGACTTCAGGCCTCAGCCAGCATATCATTGGAAGTTAGTGGCTGTATTTCCCTCCGACGAGCTCCGTGGCTCAGCGGTCAACACGCCGGCCTGCGACACGAGTGGTCCGAGGTTCGATCCCTGGTCAGGTCAAGATGGAAGATTATCTTTTTTAAATTGACCTTGGTCTTGGATGTTTATCTATAATGTATTTATAGAATAATATACTATCGTTTAGTTAGTATACAAGTCTGGAACTTAGCTTGCGGCTAGCTCAATTTGTGTGATTTGTCCGTATATATTTATTTATTTTCTAGTTTTAAGGTTAACATGTTTTTTTTTTCGCAAACGTACCTATCAAAATATTCCAGACCATGTAAGTGGGACACGGCTATAAGCTGAGGCTATTAGCTGGCTCGTAAAACTGCGCCAGCACCACTGTGTCCTTGACGTTAAAAGTTGTAGATATACATACAACTTTAGGCATAAATACTTACTATTCTATAAACATTATCGTTACTAATATGATATGCAAGATTAAGTTTACATAAGTAAATAACCACATCATGCTTTAAAGTAAATTGTGATGCAAGTACGGTAAGCTGGATATTATAGTCGAGGTGACTATAAGCACGCGGCGAAGCCGAGTGTTTATAATAATCCGATGATGAAATAACCGATAAAAGACAGCTTACTAAGTACGAGCATCATAATGTATTCAAATTCAAATTCAAATTCAATCGTTTATTTAATATAGGTTTCTTTGAACACTTATTAATTGTCATATTTGTGTTTACAATTTTTACAACAAAAAAATTTTGTTGACGTCAATAATTACTTATGGCTAAGTTTAGGCCGCTTCCAAGGCGGAGTGCAGAAGAAGCGGCAACAAACTGCACAGCGCATTTTCTCCAAGCGACGTCAACTCACAATTCTAGTTAGACCTTATAAACTACTTATATATATGTGGACTGAGTGTGCATTGTTTTAATTAAATGTCATGATAAAAATTGAATTGGAAAAAAATTATGTCATCATTGAAATGTTAAATATCATATTGAAATGTTTATTAGAAAGCGTGATGCCTTTTAAAGCTAATCTGAATTAAGTCGGTTAAAAAAATCACATCTCACGAA
Source organism: Rhodophaea formosa (assembly GCA_963082605.1). NCBI lineage: Eukaryota > Metazoa > Arthropoda > Insecta > Lepidoptera > Pyralidae > Rhodophaea > Rhodophaea formosa. The sequence goes on from OY720204.1 coordinate 22,923,619, forward strand.
TCAGTAAAAAGTTTTATGCTGAACACGAAACTTTTTGCTCCGATTCTATGAAAAAGTTTGATTGTGTATCTGTGCCATTGGACAGTTGAGCAGTTGTGATTGGTGTGAAGTAAAAGGGCCTAGTCCCGTAAATGCGATTTAACTTTCGATGTCATGAAGACCGTATTAATAGCAAACGTATTGAAAAAACTATTATTCGAAAACATTTTCCACCTTATTGTTGTCAGGAATCTGTAGGAATTTAAGATTAACATGTAGTTACACTTCACCATTTTAATAGTAATTGTTGATTGTTTAAAACGGATTAAAAATAATTGTTTGGTTCAAAAGTCATGTATTCCATTCAAGTTCAAAATTAAGTTGTTAGAATTTAAAGAAACGTGATCGTTTAAGGTTCATAGAAAGAAGCGCTAAAATGCTTAACTTCTAGTATAATATTGCCACATGTAGGTGAATATATTTTTAACCGTAATATTCCACGTTATATTATTAAAACTAAATAAAATCAGAATTAGATCAAGTCACTTACCCCTTACAAATTCCGAATCTGTTGGCTGGCATATTAAACTGCTTTCTTTTCCAATTAAAACTGCCATTTCAAGAAAATAGAAATATTCTTACATACACTTAATCTAGACAACATTCAACACCAAATAGTTCTTATAATAATTCGTTTGAATGATAAGTTCAGAGTTGAGAGCTTATGTGGAATCACATTTTTGCAACAAAAACTTATATTTTTCGCACTAAATTTGATATAAATTAATGACAAGGTATAAACAATCGTATTATCATAAAAATAAAGTTTATTTTATTATGCGAATTTTCGCGCAAACTCTCCCGATTTGGGCGGGCGGCGTGCGTGCACCGGGGAAGGCGCGATTACACTGAAATAAGGACCGTCTATATGGAAACCGTTTGACGTTATATCAGTAGGATTTGTGTACTTTAATACTTTATAATAAAGTCTAAAATGCAATAACACAATTAAGCTGTTATTGTAGTTCCTGAAATGTAAACAAACCAACAGCGGAAATTCTACGTCGTTTTTCTTCACAAGTTGTGTTATTGTGTGTATTGTTTCTTAATTTCATTCAAATGTCGGTGAATAAAGTAGTATTTTCGTGACACACTTGTATAGAAAATTGGAATATTATTCAGACAGAATTCATTATTTATATTCACGGAATGTTGTATGTGACCTGTTTTCAGACTAGTTTTGCGAATACCTAAGTTAGGTCATATATACGAGTAATATTGAGCTAAAAGTGACAACAGAATATGTAGTCATCAATTTATGATAAACACGGTGAAATATAGATTGTTTTGGACTTTTAAGGGGTGATTCAAAACGTCAATGAGAACTACTTTTCTATTGATACCAATACTGGGAACTCAAAAAAATTTTCGCATACATAGCCACATTCGACGCCCATAATTTTATTCCTAATACTTTACAAATAGAAAGAAATTCAAGAATGTAAATCATATCAGCCTTAGTAAATAACCTGAAGTATTTTTGGAATCATGTTCTAATATTATGAGAATCAGTCATTTAGAGAAATAGTGATTACCGCCCAAAACGGCCGTTTTTGGATGCAGGCCGCTTCTAACCGGTCATATTGGAAATCCTTAGGGGAGGCCTATGTCCAGCAGTGGACTTCTTGTGGCTGAGATGATGATGATGATGATGGCGGTAATCACTATTTTTCTTAATAAAGTTAACTCACACAAAGACGTGTGCACGGATGTAAAGGTTTATTTGTAGTAATTTTAGGCATAGATATTAAATATACTACACTTGTATGAAGCGATTGATATCTGTTACAATACTTGTATTTATTTTACATAAAATAAATCTGTAATAAAAAAAAAACTTTTCAAATCTATACTTGTGTCTGTAATCTGTAGACAGAGGTTGCATAAGCTGGCGATCTCGTCTGGAGAGTTCCTGACACCCACGTTGCTCCACAGTCGTCATTCTGACGTCTCTATGACGCAGTTCCACCACCTGAGCAGTTAAAACTAATACCGGAGTTATACCTGCTTTATTTGAGTTTGATTGTAAAAATAGATCGTCGATCGTAGCATCGAAGTGCAATTTACTGACGGCACTTCTCCGCAGTAACTTTTCCTCTTTGTTAGTAATTGTCTTTAGTTATAGCATGGATATTTCTGTGTATATGGCAATTGTGCTGCCCAATCTCCTATACTCCTCTGAGGCGTGGTGTGTGTACCGACGTCACATTCGTACTCTGGATCGTTTCCATCTTAAGTGCCTCCGTACCATCATGAAGATCAGACGGTCTGATAGAGTACGGAACACCGAAGTCCTGCGACGAGCAAATGTTGGTGGCATTGAAGCATATTTAATGCGTCGTCAGCTTCGGTGGTGTGGTCACGTAGCACGAATGGCAGAGGAGAGAGTAGCGAAGCGCATCTTTTTCTCTGAACTGGAGGAGGGCAAGCAAAATCATGGCGGACAGCTCCTCCGTTACAAAGATGTCCAAAAGCGACACATGAAGAGATGCAATATAGAGCCCTCGCAATGGGAACGTTTAGCAGCACAGCGGCCAGGATGGCGCAGGATGGTGAATAGCCTAGTACGCGAGTTCGAGGATCAGCGTAAAGCTGACCTCGATTCTAAACGCGACCAAGTAAAGGCCCGCCCACCTGCTACCATAACCTATAATTATGAGGACGGTTTACTTACGTGCCCACAATGTGCACGAAGTTTCGCCGCAAAAATAGGCTATATAAGCCATTTACGAGCACACGATCGCCAAAACACCGGCTAGGAGTCGAAGAGGTCGCCATGGCCGAAATCGGTCGGACAGATCATCATCATCATCATCAGATATTATAATTCTACAGGAACAGATGGATCATCTTCATCATTGGTATTTCATTTACTCGTCTGCCCGCACAATTGTAAAATGTAAATACTGAAAAAAAAAAACGATAATATACACTAGTATTACGAAAAAGAGATTTTATTGTTTGTTTGTTAATTTTTTTGCATTGAATGGCTCCGAAACTAATGGACCAGTTTTTAAAATTCTTTCAACTATAAACAGCTAATTTACCTGCGCATAACATCATACATATTATCACGTCTTTATCCCTTGCACATAACATAGGCTATAATTTACACAGATACAGTAGCGGGAAATTGCTAATTTCATAAAAAAGTAATAATAAAAACTTATCACATAACAATAACTCAAGAATCAATAATATTCCTAAGAAAACACAATGCGCAAACTAAAAATCTTACATGGATTTAAAGCATAGTTTATTCTAAGTCCCTTTTAAGAAATTGTGCTTACAATGTCGGTCAACGTAAATTTTATTTGTCGCCACCGCTAACTCGTTTTCCTTTAAGCCATTTTGTTCCGATACCGCTGAATCCCAATTTCTTTTGTTATTTATATAAGACATTGTGGAGCTTGATAGCACAGTGGGTGTAAGCATTGTTAATACGCATGTTAAGCAGTCCCAGGCCTAGATTCCACTGAGATTGTTGACCACTGTTGACCACTAGTCTCCACTGATATTGAATATTTTTGAATAAAGTTTTTGATTTGATTTTGATCGGTAACTGACACAAAAAATCTCTGTGCTTTGGAAGGCACGTTACTCAGTAGTACGTAGTCGTCAGGCTATGTCCAATACATATAAAGCAGCGTGAAAATCTGACTCTAGTATTGGCCACGTACATAGCAAAAACAATAGTCCTTAAAAACCCAACCCATCTAATAATAAAAATAAGACAAAAATCTAGGACTAAACCCAGGCTACCATAGTTCGGATTAGTGATGGTTTGCTCTTAGTATTTTATTTGGAACCTGGTTTAGATCTGGATAAGAGTTTGTCCACATTTTATATAAGTATCGTGTTGAGGAAAAAACAGTATCATTTCATAGTTTATGCGAAGTACCTTACTCTTACAAATTGTGCTTACAATGTCTTATTCGGAGAAAATAAGTCGGTTAACGTAAATTTTATTTGCCGCCACCGCTAACTCGTTTTCTTTGAGGCCATTTTGATCCGATATCGCTAAATCCAATTTCCTTTTGTTATTTATATTGGAATGATCTAGAGTTATTAACATGATCAGCTCTGACTCACTCATCTCGGAATTGTATGTTACTACAGCGAACTTACATATTTGCGGGCCCAAAACTTGCTTTTTTATGACACTAGCTAATACCCGCGGCTCCGCCCGCGTGATATATAGCCAATGTCCTTCTCAGTACCCTAAGTATACAAAATTTCATGATGATCGGTTTGGTAGATACGGCGTTAAAGCATAACAAACAAACAAGTAAACAAACTCACTTTCGCATTTATAATATTTTTATTAGTGAGGATTAGGATAAGGATAGGGCGGCAAACGAGCAAGCGGGTCACCTGTAGGTAAGTGATCACCGCTGCCCATTGACAATTGCAATATTGGATGTGTCACAACAGAGTTGCCGGCCTTTATTTTTCCCTCCCCAGAGGGGAAAAGGGGGATGAGCCTCCGGTTCTCTCACTCACCAAACGAAGCATAATAGCGGTAAAACTACTATTCAAACGTTGATTTTCTGTGAGAGTGTGGTACTACCCCGGACGATCCGGCCCATTCATGCTACTGACAAAAGTGAATTTTGCCGGTAGCATGGCTCTACCACAACTAAGGCGTTAACTTAGGCTTTTTAATTATTGCCGCCCTTTTCTAGCTTGGATGTGAAATAACGGCAGAAAGGGGTGGAGGAAGCTCATTATCATCAGGTCACTTTAGCCTCTACTGCAGGAGCACGACCCTCTGCACTACCAGAGCAGTCAAAGGATTTGGCCTATACTATCCACGCTGGCCAGACGGGTTGGAGAAGTTTATTGATGTTCATAAGTTTTGTTTAGCCTGTGTTTCCTTAGTCGCTTCGCTCGACTTCATCATCATCATCATCAAGTCTTTGTTTTAGTCTCGACTGCAGGAGCACGACTCTCTCTGTACTAACAGAACCATATATTAGCCAGAGCAGCCAGAGGATTTGATCTACACGCTCCATGCGGTCAGACGGGTTGGAAAAATATCTTTGATGTTTATAAGCTTTGTTTAACTATTGTTTGTTAAGTCGCCTTCTACGACATCTACGGGAAGACTTAAAATGGTTCTATTCTACTCTGTCAGGAACCACAAGGCACGCTAATCGTATACATTAATATTATTATTATTATCATGAAAACCACAATTTTTCCTAAGTTTCGACTAGAATCTTACTTACTATTATTTTATTTGACTTATGTTCAACATTTTCCGCGTCATATTGCCGTAACTTGATGCGTGAAAGACAGACCGTTTTCCTTAAATGATAAAGAAATATTCGCTACATTTCATGCATCGAATATCCTCGTGTTTCCTTATCCAATCTTATGATATTATTCCAGAATGAACTGCACAAGTCTGGTTGTTACTGATATAATATTCAGTCAGACGTATTTACGCAAAAACATCAGCATAAAAGCTTTGGTATAGCTTTCTTCAAACTTATAGTTAATATAAGATTTAGTTGTAAGTTTGTTGGTTATAACAAGAAGTTTATGATACATAACCATTGCTATGTGTTTTTAAGACTGAGTAATGATCTCTAATTAAGATTATGTTATAAGCGTATTTTATTATATTATTAGACTACAACTCATTCTTCAGATGAAGAACGAGTTGTAAGCCGCAACGCCTATTCACCGTAAAATACGTTTCGTCTTACTACCCATCAATATTTTGATTTTGTCTTGCAACTACACGCCCAAATTGCTAATCGTGACCTTAAGGTCTTACAGACCTGCAGGCCGATTTGCTTACTTGGTGAACAACGATTTGATTGTCACTTTAGCATTCATTACGGTTTTCATATCTTAAATAAAAATTGACATTCATACCGAAGCCGTAATGAATAATGAAGTAACCATGAAAATGATGTACACCGTAGCTGTCAAAAGCTAGCAAATAGGCCTGCTGGGCTCTACTATCTTCTCCGCTATGGATAAAATGTTATCATCGAAGATGTCATGCATTGCAACAATAGTTACAACTTAACTCCGATTATCAATGACAGGCCAACTAACAGTACTTTACCTTAAACTTAAACTCTAAATTCGTACTTACACCAATCGAAGAAGAAAACAATAAATACAATGTTTGCAAGTCATATCATATAAATATAGGTCGAACACTAAAAGCAACTCAAAAATAGTTTCATATCGGGCGAAAATTGTAAACAGTGCGGGAGTAAAATAACATTCGTGATTCCGAACAGCTGTTTACAAATAAAATAATATTGGCTCGTTACATCGCACCTCCGTAAAATATTATTGAGTACGAGACAAACACGGCTTGCTTAGTGAAACAGCTGTGAACTGAGTTGTATTACAAAGAATATATGTTTTGACTTCTATTGGCATTAGTACTACAAACATTCATAAGTTTAGGTTAGTTTTTTTTATAAATCTTTTGATAAATCATTCATGCAGCATAATAAAGTTGGTATAAATTAAGTTGCCACCACACTAGCAGCTTCTATAATGTTGAGTAAATGCTATTGATGTTAGGTTAAGTATTCTTGATGAATATTTTAATATCATAGAAACATAGTATAAATAAATATATACGTACAAATCACACAGATTGAGCTAGCTCCAAAGTAATTTCGAGACTTGTGTTATGGGATACTAATTCAACGATACTATATTTTATAATAGATCTTATATAGATAAACATCTAAGACCCAGGGCAATCTGAAAAAGATCATTTTTCATTTTGACCTGCCCCCCGGCTCGAACCTGAGATTGCGTGTTGACCACTGCGCCACGGAGCTCGTCAAATGTAACTTACAAGCACAGCTAATTAAGACATCTTGTTGTGTTTTCAGAATCCTGTATTCACTTAAGAGACCGCAATCCCATACAAACGTAGTTTGGTTTTAATTTTACAACAGTTAAGCCAATTTTAACCAAATTTCGTACATACGACCAGATAAGGCATATTGATGTTTATAATCAGATTTCAATTTTAAAAACAATACCTATACAAAATTACAGCGAGTTGAAGTTTCGTATCGAAAACTTGTACTCGCTGTAATTTTGTACGAAATTTGGTTGAGATTGGCTTAACTGTTGTAAAACTAAAACCAAACTACGTTTGTATGGGATTGCGGCTTTACGTGGGACTCTTAAAGAACTCCGTAGAAAATAATATGAAAAATTAAAATTCTACGTTCGTCCTTCTGCTAGACGTAGTTGTGAATTTATACTGGACACGAAATTAAACAACATAAATAAGTTACGTACATCCCACTGACGTCTGTTGCTTGCTTTGCGATTTTTATCACAATTTCAACTTTGTACAATTCTATCAAGTTCTGCTTCAACTTCAGAAGTCTTGGAAATTTCCCGTTCAGTTGGTATATTTGTTAGATAGATGTCAGAGGTTACAAAAAACATCAATTACTCGTAATATTCAAAAAGATTATACTACATAATACTAAGTTTATTTTGTGTATCCATAAACTATTTTAAACATGACCTATTCCTCGAGTTTTCTTTATTTTAGTCAAATATTTAGTTTTACAGAGATATAGATAAAAATAAATAAATAAATAAACGATTGAATAGAAACCCATGATGTGATTTGGAAACATAAAGTAGATTTGTCAGAAGAAATCAGGCCACAAGGGATTACGAAACTAACAAAAGAACAAAGCTTAAAGACTATCGCTAAAATCCTGTAACGACGGTGGAAACACTTGCCACCATTTTAAAACTGGATAAAATAATTTTCAAAAGACCAAATCATGTTCATGGGCTGACTCAGCCCCTTAAAGCCATGTCGAGAGTAATTTCATTTCGTCATCATCCACCAGATGGTCTGATGACCTGACCAAGGTGACAGGGAAACTCTGGATCTGGAGCTTCTTCCAACCGGTCATTTTGAAAGTCCCTAGTAGAGCTAAAATGATGAACACTCACAGAACAAACGTTGCGTTCTTCTACTCTTCTACTCCTGCGAGGTTACTGGTATTTTACAAGTTACCCTGTATGACATAACATGACCCCTGGACTTTTACACTCCATTTTGAGCAGTCGAGTAATAAGTATGGCAATCCGAGCACATATCGCCCGAATTCATTTTCGTTCGGTAAATGTAATTATCGGTCGTTAAAGGTCAAAGCTGAAATTGCTAAAAATTTAATCCAGAGCGCTGTGTCATATTCCATTACTACGCGTAGCTCATTACCAAATTAATTATAATTCAGTTTTAAAATATATAAGACATATTAAATATTCTGTTTTATTTCACGGGTGCTACCAGGTCCTTTGAGATGCGTGAGTGGCTGTGTAGATCCAACACGTAGAGGCCTATTGGGGAAGTTGATGTAATGTAGGTCTTCCGTCAGAACCCATTCCTGGAAATGATAAATAACTTATATACTGAGATCTATACTACATATACTATCAAAAAAGTAGAATACACAGCAGTTGACTACACTGAGCTTTATAAATCTGTAGAAAACTCATTCACTGATAATAATAGAGAAACCACATATGATATTTTTGAAGATAATCTAGTAAATTGTCTGTCTAATAGTCAAATTATCAAAACAAAACTTCTTAACCCGCCGCAACAAGATTGGATAAAAAAAGATATCATAGAAGAAATCAATAATCGGAACATAATATGGCAAAATTATAAAACTAACAGAGAGGATAAGAAACTAGAACAAGAATTTAAAAAAGCTAAGGCAAGAGTAAAAGAAACTATTGAAAAAACTAAAAATACTTACTACTATAACTACTTCAAGAAACACATGACCAGGCCTAAAAAGATGTGGAAAGCAATAAAATGTCTCGCAAATAACAAAATAAAGGATGAAGTTGGACCGAGTAAGCTTATCACTGAATCGGGAACGATCACAGATGAAAACGAAATTTGTGAATATTTCAACAATTACTTTTCTACGATAGGTTCTATCCTGGCAAGCAAGATTTCAAAAAAATATGAATGTCAAGAAGATACAGTAAGACTACAAGATTTAACTGAAGAAAATCAGCTTAAAGAATTTGAGCCTGCAACCATGGATGAAATTGATAAAATTATAGATAATTTAGACCCTAATACGGCTTCAGGTATTGATGGCATAAGTACTAAGGCAATAAAATGTGTCAAAAAGTTAATTTTTCCTGCACTTACAAGCTGCATTAATGATTGCCTGGCAAAGGGAATTTTTCCAGACCGATTAAAAGTTGCAAAAGTAACCCCAATACATAAATCAGGCAGTAAATTTGATATGTGTAATTATCGTCCTATTTCTGTGCTACCTGTCATCTCCAAAATATTTGAAAAAGTTGTATTTGCTCGCCTAGAGCAATATTTAAAACTGATAAATTTTCTTTATAAAAAACAATACGGTTTCAGACCAAAATCAAATACACTTTCAGCAACTATAGACCTTATCACTAACATCAAAAACAAAATAGACCAAAAACAAATAGCACTTGGTATCTTCATCGATTTAAAAAAGGCGTTTGATACTATTTGTCATAACAAACTCATACATAAACTACAGGACATTGGACTGACAGGCGCAGCGCTTGATATTTTTAAATCTTACTTAAAAAATCGACGACAAATAGTTAAAATCGGACACTATCAAAGCTCTCCAAAAAGTATTGATTTTGGCGTACCCCAGGGATCGATCTTAGGTCCTCTTTTGTTCCTAGTTTATATTAATGGTATTGAGAAAATTGGTTTGAATGCTGACATCACGTTGTATGCCGATGACACAAGTCTATTTTACTTTGGTCATTCTGGTCAAGCAGTAACATCAAAGGCTCAGAATGATCTAAATCTATTAAATGACTGGTTCTTTTCTAATACACTTACCATTAATATAGATAAAACAAGTTATGTATTTTTCTCCGCAAAAAATAAAAAAATAATATATACCAACCCGCTAAAAATAAATAACCAAGAAATCAAGAGAACAAAAAGTGAGAAATATCTCGGCCTTATCATAGATAATTACTTAAATTGGAAACTGCACGTAAATAAAATTAAAGCCAAACTAACATCACTAACAGGAGCATTATTTAGTATATCAAAATCTATACCAAGAAAAATCAAATACATTATCTATAATGCATTAGTTAAACCACATATAGAGTATTTAATTGAGGTTTGGGGCACCACGGCAGCGTCAAATTTAAAAAATATACAAACGGCTCAAAATAAGTTAATAAAATGTTTATTCAATTATAATTTTCGAACACCTACCAAAAATATATATAAAGAAACAAAAATTATGAATATCAAACAAACATATCGCACTCTTAGTAAAACAACGACCGATTTCAAAATTTTGGCAAAGTGAGTTTTTGCAAAATATCGACCTAATTAAACAAGCTCTACAATCTGTCAAAGAAAAAACAGGTTTATTTCATGAGAAATAAGGTTAAAAATTAATTGCGTCTATATACGTTTCCCCCCGCGCGCGTTCTTTTTCCACCAAATAACGACTGATTCAGTTTTGCGCCGACTCAGTGGAACACGGTTTTGTGTTTCAACGACCGATTTTGTGCTGCGTCGTTGTTTTATTGAAAACAAGCTTAAGTTTTTATTCGATTTTTTAATGAATATTGACCTTTTTTGAATTAGGTCGCCGTTTTACCAAAAATGGAAGAAAAGTAGGTGACCTACTTAGTAAAGGGTCGATATTTTAAAAATAATTATCAATTTTTAGTGACCTATTTTGAGATATGTCTTTGTTATTTTTAATATCTTAAAATATAATTTCAGCATTTCCTATTGGGTCTTTGTACTATTTGCCTTTATATTAATCAAACGACGCATTTTGAATTAAACCTTTTTTCTACTAAAACTGACATTTATTATGCATAATAATATAAAATGTGTCCTTTTACTATTTATAAGGTAAGTAAAAATTACGGCTTATCTTAGTAAACTTTGTTGATGTAGATTTTTTACCTGCATAACAATGAAGAAAAAAGGTATAATGAATATGTTTAGCAACATTCAAATAATGCCTGATGAAACTAAAGAGCCTTTGGTTAGTAATAAACTCATAAAATATTGGAATATTATGACAATTCTTTACTGTTAGGTTTATCTACAAGGGTTGTATCTACTTAAAAGCAGAAGTTTAAGTGCGCCGTGTGTGACAAAGCTTTATTTTGACACAGGTCTAAATATGCAGGGGATATGACAAAATTACACTTCAAAGAGGTTACATGCGAGAAAGAAGACAGGAAGTGCTCTTCATAAATTCTTAAAGCATTCCTTGTGTTTAATGCAGAACCGGCAAATCGGCTAACGGTCGGTTTCGATAGTTCAACTCCTGTAAAAAATAAGCTCATCCAGATTATGCTCTCAATAGCAACTTTTTTTTTAACTAATTGATAAAAGATAGTAGGAAACTAAGCCCTAACAGGCCTTTCTCGTACTGAAAACGAGTTATTAAAACAAAATCAAAATCTATACGTTTAAAAAAATGAATTCAATGTACGATTATATTTGATATTAAACTTTGATTAGAGTTCTTCGGCTAACTATGTCCACTACTTTTACATTGATTAAAAAAAAATAACGAGAAAATCCTGTAAAATATTTTCACTGTATCTCCACCAAAATTCACACACAGTTCCAATCAAATGATCACAAATATTTCGCTTGTTTGTATTTCATATCTCTTACACCAACTGAAATGTAAATTACGGACAAATAATTGAGAGGACCAGCTTTTTTATCTCTACTTGGAAATGCACCACTTCCTCTTCCTGATGAATTCCAAGTTTCAACTGTTGGTCAAGTTAACGATTATAAAAACTACTCTATCTACCCTGAAAAGTAAGCCACCCACGAATCAAATCAATCTGGGTGTTCTGCAAGATGTCTCCTTCGGCAAGCCGTAAAGTAATATATTTAGAAGTTCTTTGAGAGCTAATAAGAAATCGATCTAGCGCTCTACCCGTGCCCTGCAAGTATTTCGAAAAGTTTATAGGTTAGTCCAGTCAATATCGACATCAAACATTGCAAAATCGTCAAATGTATCGGCAATTTTTTAGCTCAATTTTTTCTATATTGTATAGACCACTAAGAATAGTCTACACCCAAGTTTGTAACTACGAGTAACTTAACCCTGTGCTACTCCTGGGGAGCCCGAAAGTATGGGACTTTTTTCACTTTTCACGAAAAAACACCTGAAGGATGCTTTTTTGGATATCTTTGTGGTAGGTACGCTTTTATGAAACAGACAAAATTATCTATAGTTTGATTATAATTTCAATTCTCTGTGACTTATAGTAATTGAGTCAGAGCTTGTCAAACCATGGCATTCTTTTCCCAAATTTGGCACAATTTGGGATAGTTTTGCTTTCCGGACCCGTACTAAAAAAATTAAAGATCTTATAGGAAAGTGTAATGAAATTAAAGAAAGAACACTATTTCAGCTTTTAAATGAGTGTTATTTTATTTTTCTAAAATTTTTTAACAGAAGATAAACTTTTTAAAAGATTTCTTAAATCTCCACTTTTCTTTATTTCTCGCTACATGTACATGAACATTATAACAGGTGGTGAAATAATATATGTTAGTGAAGGTACATGAACCCTGGCAGGATGTTGCGATGTCTCATTGCTGAGTAAAAACAATTAAGTAATTAGGTAGGTAATCAAATTATACATGAATAATATGTTAGTTATAAAAGTCAAATTAAATTTATACAATATTAAAAAGTCAATAATTACGTTACTTTTAAAAGAATTATTAAGTATTACGAGTATTAAATTAATTTATAGGAAAAAAAACACTTCACAGCCTTTTGGTTAAAAATCTTTGATCACAAGCTTGTTCGATAGAACCACGTGCCTACTTCTTTCTTCAGCCATAAGTGAGTTTTTTCTTATCACCGCTCTGACATTTGTTTCCAGAAACAGCACATCTTCTACGATGTTTTGTAGTCAAAATAAACTAGTGAACATTTTCAAAATTCTACCTAATATTTTAATATCGTTCTATGATACATACTTGATTTCTGTCAACATTATAGCTAGAATGGGAATTTGAATAAGAGTAATATAAAAGGACTATTTCAAATTGAGCTTAGTGTTAAAGGGTAAAAACGGGACCCTATTATTGAGACTTCGAAGTCCGTCTGTCTGTCTAATGTAAAACTGTAGACAGTTGATATTTTCACAGATGATGTATTTCCCTATACAACACCTACTAAAAAGAGAATAAAATAAATATTTGAGGGGGCTCCCATACAACAAACGTGATTTTTTGTTTAAAGATTTATATCCAAATGAAAGTTAAATATTATTTTAATACCCATCCAAGTTTTTTGACGACCTTAACCACTAAAACATTTTAATTTTCAATAGTTAAGCCTCCTTGATCTAATAAATTTAAACTACAAACTGACCTAATTAATGATATGGCCAGGGTTATTTTTTTATTTTATAATAAAACAGTGGCTAAATTCAAAATGGGTCAGGAATAGGTCACTTTCACTTGGTTGTATATAGACACTTTTTCAGATAGGACAATATCGGCTAAAACCCTTTTTGTAAAGTATCGACTTAACTCTGAAGTAAATAATTAGAACTGTTTTTTCTATTAAAATATAAATAATAAATGATTTCTTTTATCATATATAAAAACTACATATACTTAAGATTTTATATCTAGTTTTACATTTAAGCTACACCTTATAGCTTTCATTTTATAAAAGTTTTAAGAAAAGTGTCACTTTTTTTAAATAGTTTTTCGTCAATTCCCAAAAGTTTGCAATTTTGGAATCGGTCATTGTTTTATTAAGAGTGCGATATATATATTGCACGTGTATATTAATTCACAAAATTTTAAATAAAGAAATACATACCTTATTAACTTTTCGAAAAAGGGGTCCACTACAAAAAATGAAACTACGGAATGCAAACCATTTAATATTGCGCACTCCGAGAACTAAAAGTTATGGAATAAAAAATATAGAACACGAAGGAGTTAAAATATATAATAAACTACCAAATGAAATCAAAGAAGCAAAATCGACCACTAGCTTTAAAAAACAACTTAAACATTATATATGGGAATTACTAGAATAAAAAAAAAAAAAAATTAACATATGAAATAAAAATTGTATATAAATGTGCACCAGTATGTATGTATACATACTGGTGCACATTTAAATATAAATATAAATTAATAATACAATAAACAAAACACAAAATCACTAATAATATATATGTATATTCATTAGTAAATATATATATACATATATATTATAACACTCACACACAATAAAATAATATATTAACAAGTATACTCCAATCATTATGCCTTGCCCTGACTGCCACATCTAGTTGCCTAAGTACGCTGTACATCTGTGATTTCTAGTGACGACGTTATTTGCGTTATCGATGTAGTTTGTAGGTACGAATGCGCTCCAGGCTGCCGTCGAACACCAGCTTTTACACTACCTACTTTTTGTTTTGTTAATGTAACCCATATTATTTAAGTACCGCACGCTCATTGTAAATTTAAATTATAATATGTGTTTTCTCAGTAAGTGAAATACCATTGTATTTTTTATGAGAAATAAAGTTCTTTAAACCTATATACTGAGATATTATAAAATTAATAATTATTTTCTATGCAAACAAACTAAACCTTAGATACATATATGTAGACTCTGATTGCAGCTTTGATTATATACATTGTAAGATGTCAACGCGTAGACGGTTATAGATAGCAAATTTCGTAGCAAAATATGTAGTCTTCGTAGCACTACTTTCGTTGTGATGTGAATGTGATGATTTTCGTTGTATAAAACAAATTCTCGTTTAAAAGTATATCTTTATAACTCGAAGTATTAATGTCTATAAATTGAAATGTTATGGATGACAACAATGTGTATGATTACCGCTCGAAGTGGTTTTTTCTGTAAATTTATACAAGAACGAAGACAGATTTCCGACAGATTCTATCTCATATTTACTTGAAAACATAGTATTTGCTCGGAGAAACGCCTACCCTAAGGCTGTTGATTCTTAATAGATATTTTCTGATAAAAAATATCGTTTGCTATATCTTCAGGGGAATCCGCGCTTGATATCAATTGAATATTAATATTTTTAATAAATATTTTCACGTTTTTGAGCACCTGCCTATTTGTCACTAGAAGAGTTTACTTTTAAAGTTCATGTATGTATGCAAATATGTGATGTACGAGTATGTATGTACATGTAAGTATGAATAAGAAGTGAGGAGTACCTATAGAGATATATGGGTGTACCCGAAACCGGCGAGAATGCATGAAAGGAGTATGATGTTGTGAAATAGAAACCGGACGGTACCGGATGATAAGACGCAGGAACCGGACGGCACCGAATGATGAGACAGAGGAACCGGACGACACTGGATTGATACAGGAACCGGATGGCACAAATGATAAGATAGAGGAACCGGATGGCACCGGATGATAAGATACAGGAGCTGGATGGCACCGCATATTATGAAATAGCAACCGGACGGCACCGGATAATAAGACATAGGAACTGGACGATAATGGATATTGTGAAACAGGAACCGGACGGCACCGGATGATGAGACGCAGGAATCGGATGGCACCGGATGATGAGAAACAGGAACCGGATGGCATTGGAAGACGAGAAATAAGAACCGGATGACACCGGATACTGTGAAATAGGAACCAGATGGCATCGGATGATGAGACGCAGGAACCGGATGGCATCGGATGATGAGACGCAGGAACCGGACGGCACCGAATATTGTGAAATAGGAACTGAAAGCACCGGATAATGTGACTTAGGAACCGGATGGCACCGGATGATGAGAAACAGGAACTGGATGGCACCGGATGATGAGGCGCAGTAACTGGACGGTACCGGATGATGAGACAGAGAAACCGGACGGCACCGGATGATGAGACACATGAATCGGATGGCACCGGATGATGAGAAACAGGAACCGGATGGCATCGGAAGACGAGAAATAAGAACCGGATGACACCGGATATTGTGAAATAGGAACCAGATGGCATCGGATGATGAGACGCAGGAACCGGATGGCATCGGATGATGAGACGCAGTAACTGGACGGTACCGGATGATGAGACAGAGAAACCGGACGGCACCGGATGATGAGACACATGAATCGGACTTCACTGGATAGCTTGACATGGGAACCAGAAGGCACCGGATAGTAAGAAACGGGAACCAGCGGACAGCGGTTGGCGCGAGACAGGAATCGAACGACACCGGATAGTGTGGCAAGAGAACCGGACGGCACAGGGTGATGAGACACATGTGTATATTTGTGTATGTCCGGAGGAGGGGAGATCCCCAAGACAGCTTGGAAGTGGCCATCAGGGCCTTTGGTACATTTATGGTTTGCGAAAAAAAATTGAGTAGGTATTTAGAATATACTCGTAATCAATATAAGAAAAAGTG
This sequence comes from Rhodophaea formosa, assembly GCA_963082605.1. Classification (NCBI taxonomy): domain Eukaryota; kingdom Metazoa; phylum Arthropoda; class Insecta; order Lepidoptera; family Pyralidae; genus Rhodophaea; species Rhodophaea formosa. Next base: position 22,940,149 of record OY720204.1, read on the forward strand.
CCTATTTAATTTTAGGATAACAATATTAAGATAAAATATAGAGCACAATGAAAGAAAGATAAAATTTTATAGTCCGATTGTATATAAAATATCAAACTAAAAATTTAATTTTCTCTTTCTTCGAAAACCTTCGAAAAATCACAGACATGGATGGTGACTGCCGCCCCATATTTGGAGTGTTTATGTCACTTTGCTGAATTCGAATTAAATTCAAACAGATCGGAGTTATTTATTGATTAATCCGGTTCATAGAAATTGTGTATAAATAAATTACTTAACTTGTCTGATAGACCGTAATGATGATGACGATTATGAGATAGTACATTTCGCCTGTAAGTTTACTGTGTGTAGCTAGGTAGCTAAGTACATCATTAATTGACTGACCGCGGCTAACTCAAATACCAACTAACTCTCTCCAAAAATTATTTACTTTGAAGCCAATTTATATTTTCATAAATAGACAAATCTAAAGTTACCTTATATTACCATTCAATTGAATTTAAGTGCAAAAATTATTTGCTTTCTTTCGGGCGACCGGCGCCACTTTCCGGAATTTGCATTCCTATTCAAATAGATTAGAGTGAAGCTATTGATTGTTTGACCGCAGCATACTCAAATAGCAACTCTCACTCACTTCGTTTGAGTGCGTCGGTTGTCCGGCCCTCGGACTCCGTAGTCTGCACCATTTTGCGGAATTTGCATTCCTATTCAAATAGATCGGAGTGAAGATTGACTAACCGCGGCTCATTCAGATACCAACTCTCTCTCTCTCCACACAGACTCCTTTTTTCATAATCAGACAAATCAAAAGTAGTTTAGTACTGTAGTTTTTAATCAAATTATTATTACTATTTATTTTATTTTATTTTTAAGTCTTTTAGTTTTAGTTTCATTTATTTTCCTTTTTCTTTCTAATGAAAATAATTTCATAGATAAAAAAAAATGTTTCTTTTATAAATATTCAGTTATATTTATGTGCAAATGTCATTTGCCTCCATTCTAATGCCATGTTTGTCCGGCCATCGGACTCTGTAGTCTGCGCCATTTTGCGGAATTTGCATTCCTATTCAAACAGATCGGAGTGAAGCTATTGATTGATTGACCCCGGCTCACTTGAATGCCAACTAGGTAAAGCACCCTTGCTCAATTTCTTTCATAAACATCCTTGTACGTAAGATTTTTGTTTACGAGTGTTTGTATGGAGGCGAATTATGTGCCATTATTCGCATCATTGTCTTGACTGTAGAAGTACCATTGATTCATCATCTCAGCCGCAAGAAGTCCACTGCAGGACACAGGCCACCCTCAAGGATTTCTAATACGTCCGGTTAGAAGCGGCTTGATCCTTCGCGACTTCCTGCGACCTAGGGCTGGTAGTCCGACCACCTGGTTGGTGGGTGTCTATGTTTAACGCTGCGTTTGCCCCTCAGATTAATAAGTTATAGTTCTGTGGTTTGCCCGCATTTTTTTGCAGATATGTTGGTGACTTGATCTCATGTCAAACTTATCAAGCTGTAAGTCTGATGCATGATGCCAGATGCAAAAAGATATTAGACATATCTTCCTGCATCAGGCATCTAATAATGGCAGACGAGAGTAACTGTTTAAAAGTTTTGGTTGTAAAAATAACGCATTAAAAAGAGGTCATTAAAAGTATAAAAAAGTATTCGTAAATTAATCATGCCAAAAGGAAAAATTGTTGTTGGCCATGGACCGTCCATGTTGTTGGCTTTATTTAAAGAACGTCGAAAACTAGTCTGAATGTGTAAGACAAAGAAAAGTATTTGACGTTTTCTTTTTCTAATTTACATTCAATCTTTCTCGTACATCAGTAGGTATATAAAAGTCATGCGACTTGTTTCCAAGAGAAATTTGAGTTCAGCAAACTTTGCCTTTTCCATAAAGCACCAGAATTTGATCGTACACATCCGACCAGAATCCACTTTATAAGTTTAAATCGCTGAAGACACGCCAGAAGACTTAGCCAACGCATAAAAACGAAGAAAAGTTAATAAAATGTGTTTTGTTCATAAAATATATTTGGCCGTTACTAACTTCGATGACAGTCGTAATTTTGGCCAAACTTAATTTTCCGTAGCAACGAACGATAAAAACAGAACCCTAAACTTAATTTTAACATTGTTTTAATATATTGCGCCGTGTACACAGTAAATGAGACGTCCTAAATTGCGTTTCAGCTAAAATAATCTTTATTGTATCGTGATAAGGACTAAAATAAAAAAAATACCCTTTGGGAATAAACCAATTTATTTTTTAAGAATATTATGATGATTCTATTTTTACTGAGCTCTAAATTGTGCCTAGTCTTGATAAAAAAATATGAACTAGATAATTTTTTCGTATCATTGCAAAATTCTTTGTGCGCAGAAGATGAATTGAAAAAGGCATTTATGGTCATCAATAACTTATTTAAAGATTAGGGGATCGCATAATTCAAAGGTATTATTCATATGAAAATTTACATAATAATAAAATATTAGGTACGAAAGGTAATTTAAGTAGATAGATACATTAGGTTTTGACACCTAATCTATATATCAAAACGACTTTATCCAAAAAGTCATTTCGGTCACTTCGTTTTTTATAAACGCCTACTTTTGAATAAGCATATAATGGTTTATAATTTTTTTTCGTACTTATTTTGAGTTTAAATTTCACTATTTTCTAAGTTCACTCGTGAATCATCGGTTATCGTCGAAGACACAAGTGTCGACAGGAAAAAACACACTGAACAAACGTGCAAGTTTGTGATGGAAAGTCAAGGGGCGCAGTTGGAGTTTGCCTTAGACGATTTTGCAAATTGATTTTAGTGGACTTTAATATGAAATTGGTGTTGTTTGGTGTTATAAATGCACGTGCTCAGGAACAATTTGTAAAATAGTAGACTGATATATCGACTCGTATGGATTTGTCACCAAAAGCTACCACGAGGCATCTGAAAACATACGCCATTTTTGATGCTACTTGTTAAACTTAACCGTACAACACCGATACCTTCGTATAAATAAAATAAATAAATATATACGGCCAAATCACACAGATTGAGCTAGCCCCAAAGTAAGTTCGAGACTTGTGATATGGGATACTATCTCATCGATACTATATTTTATAATAAATACTTATATAGATAAGTATCCAAGACCCAGGTCAATCTGAAAAAGATCATTTTCCATCTTGACCTGACCGAGTATCGAACATGAGACCTTCCGTGTCGCAGGCAGGCGTGTTGACTGCTCCGCCACGGAGCTCGTCCACGACGGAGTATCTCAGTACACTGGACATTGACAAATCACTGAAATCTTGGTGGAAGCCATAACAGAAGTAGAAGATAAAAACGTGTTTGTAAAATTGTAATTCTATACGAAAAACACAATTCTTATTGCGATTTGAAAAATAGTAAAGCAATCAGACTAAAATTCCAATATAAATCATAACCCACATAACATTAGGTTACTATTAGAATGAAAAATAGTTTTTACCAAGCACTGAGCAGTCAGTAAAAGTCAAGATAAGCAACCCCGGGCGCAGTCTCCGCTTGGATGGGTGAGAGCAAGTGGCATAAAAATATCTCGCGGTCCTCCGAGCTTTGGAAGGCACGTTAAGCCGTTGGTACCGGCTATCATCGTTAATGGCATTCGTTAAGCTATGTCAGATGCCTTTAGGCAGCTTGAAAAATCTGACACCAGTGTTGGCCACTTACACACACGAATACCAACAACAACAATAAAATAAAATATTAATTCTACGATGGTTCGGACCGGTATACTAAGATAAAGTACAATCAGAACTTATTTCACGCGGAACACAAATTAAAACTACTTAAAAATTAATTAAAATATTTACAAATTATACAGTCCCTGCAAACCATCACCCCGCGGCTACGTGCCTAAAAGGCTGCCAGCATTGCCACGTTGGATGGAAATGCTTATCCTTTGTGCCAAGTCATTGCCAGCCCTTTGGTCACGTGATACCTCGATTAGTCACTTTGACAGAAAGTCAAAGAGGCGATGGCCTGATGGACCCCACGGACCCATAGTTTCGACCCCAAAAGGCTCAAATAGTAGTAAGGCTTAGTGTAGGTATTTCTATCTGTCATTTTAATTTTCCGAGCATTAAACAAACTGATGTTTTTCTCATAAATACGTGTAACGGCCTCCGCGGTGCAGTGGTTAACACATCATCTGTGAACACATGTCAACCCCCCAAAATGTGAAATTTCACCTCATCTACAATGTAAATAACAACTAGAAAATTCTAGGTAATCGAAAATAAATCCAGCAATATCGGCGACGGTCAGGGCTCTGACAGCCTGCGGTCGGGTAGACTCTCGTCGTAATATCGTGATAGAGATATTATTTAGAACGTTGTTTACTTATTCATCTTATATTTGTATCTTAAAAGCCGTAAGATCGTAAAAGCCGATCGAAGGAATGGGCTTCAGGAATCATATCTATAGGCGATGCGGCTAGCAACCCATCACTATTTTGATTCCGTTCTCACCTACAAGCCCACCAACATGCTAAACGTGGCCTCAAGGTTTTATAGATCTGGGCTCTGTCTACCCCGCAAGGGAAGAAGACGTGATATTATGTATGTATGTCATCTTAAACGAATCAATAAAATAGAAAAACTAGATTAAGGCGTGCAAAATCGAATAACATCAAAATTTCCTCATTTCGTACAGGTTTAGGGGCTGGAAGAGTTATCACTTTTTGCATGAAAATTACAGGTAGTCGATCCTCCTCCTGTTATTTGTACCAAATATAATTCAGCGTCTGCTGTCATAAAATAACATCAATCAACAAAACTCAAGCTTATCTGTAAGTTTTGACTGTACTTTATGTAACTGATACGTAACTAAAGTCCTTAAAACACTACTGAACTGAAATAAGTCCTGCATTATTCTTAATAAGTTTGTTAACTCACACGAATGTTTTAAAACTTAATTTATTATTGTTTTTTATGTATCAAAATAGTTACAGGAGTGTATCCGCAACACGCTTCGTCAAAATAGTTACAAGAGTGCATCCGCAACACGCTTCGTCAAAGTAGTTACAGGAGTGTATCCGCAACATGCTTCGTCAAAATATTAGTCTAAAAGACCGCCTCTTATCGTACCTGGCTCAAATGTTCCCATTATACTTGCGGCATTACCACGCTGAATAGCAATTGAAATCCGTTGAGACAGATACGAAAAGGAGCGGTTGTCATTTACTTTCTCCGACAGCCTACACCCCAATTTTTTAAGAAATACTCGTGCTTCCGTCCCCCAAACACCAGTGGTCTCAAAAGCTACGGGTACGAATATATATGACTGTTGCAGAGCCTGGTATTTGTGATGTTTAAGCCTGGCGGCTGTGTCAGCTCCTGCCCCAGCAGACTGAACGGTGTCCTTCAAATGAGAAGCGGCAAATGTGCTGACGCATGTCGCATCCCACAGCAAACACCGACCTCTTTCCCAAGGAACTAAAGTTACTCCATCTGGGCGTTTGCCGTCAGTGCGGCTCAAGCCTGGAGGCTCCAAAATGCACGGAATATTGGCGCTTATCAGTGCTCTGCGAATTATGTCGTTAAGAGCATGATGTCTAGGGTACCACCCAGAGCATTTTGCACAACTTAACCCGTGGTAACCTTTGGCGTCAACTAAAATCCCGCAAACACATCGATGAGGCTCACAGATGTCGCATCCCAAGCGTAAAGCTGCAGCTATACGCAATGAGTTATTGTCCAATAACGTTCCTAGCTGCGGTGAGGGAAGAGCATGAAGCCATGCACCCGCTTCCGGCATCAAAACAGCACTAAGCCTAGCCAAGTCAGCCCCCGAACAGTCACCCATCATGTCACTAACAATGACTTTGTTCAGTATGTTATCCCAATTCCTTTGCAAATGAGGGTGTTCAGGAAAATTTTGAAGCGGACATTTCATTTGCCACTCATTTAAAGCCTCTCCTACAAAAGGCAAAGTGAACCTGTCACCATTCAGGGATAATATGCGAGCAACAAGTTCCTTCACCCCATGAGATGAGGCCAAAAATGCAGACAAGCCAGTGTCTTGCACCCTGCGAACCCCCAACCCACCATACCTTACTGGTAAGGCTGCCTGCCGCCACTGATCAGTGTTCAAACGAATATTCAATACACTTTCCAGGACACATTTCAACGTCGAATCCAATCCATTACACTCGTTGGGGAAAAGCCAAACTGGTGCAGTTCTTAATGTATAGGTCAGCTTGGGTATAGTTAAACAACTGACAAATAGCTTCAATGCTACGTGTGCCGGAAGCTCCCTCAACATAGCTTCAGATTCAAGCAACAAATCATTTTTGCTTAAGATAGTGCACGGCACTGAATCCGCCAACACTGGTGCACCCAACAAGTAAAAATTATTTTTCTCTACCATTTTTAATCCAGGCAGTAAAGAAAGCAAACTGTTTCCGTTCAAAGAAAATGTGTCAAGAGCGTATAATTCACACTTACTGGTGTTCAAATCCAAACCCAACTTCTTAAAACTATCCAAAACAGCACGAATATCACTCTCCAATACCGCGGGACTTCCACCTATGGTTCCGTCATCCAAATACCACACATTTAATGGCGATTTTAGGCTCGAAATAGTTCTATTTATAGCAAGGCTAAAAATTAAGGGCCCTAGTGGGTCCCCCTGCTGCACCCCCACTTGTGAAGATATCGGAGAGGAACCAAAAAATAAGCAACTAGGTGAAGAGTAACATTGATGCAGGAAAGGATAGAGGCCTGGAATATGTTCTCTAATCTCTGATAAAAGAATGTCTCTTTCTATAGAATTAAAAGCATTCTTTATATCAATTTTTAAAATAGCGTCATCTCCAGACATTTTGGACATCGCGAAGGTTCTTGTCGCATGAATAGCAGCTTCGCACCCTAACGCCGTCCCAAATCCCAATTGGTGTGGTTGCAACAAAGAGGCCATTTCGGTTTTTACCGCTCGACAACCAAGCTTAGCAACCAGCCTTCGAATAACATTGCCAATAGCAATAGGTCTCAGACCACCCCCTTTTTTATTTAACGCACATAATGCTGCTCCGTATAAATACGGACATACCTCAGGATTCAAAAGTCCCTTCAGCAAGAAGTTACTAAGCTTGGTCAAAGATTCAGCTAACCGGGTACCATTATCGCCCGCCGAAAATGATGTTAATTCCTGAAGATGTTCAGGCCGAAGCCCATCCAACCCAGCTGCTGACCCCTTTGGAAACGATCTCAGGGCCTCCAAAACTTCGTCAGTCGTAACTGAGAATGCCGGACAGGAATTATTTGGCTCAGGCGGTAGCAATAAGAAACGCGAAGGTGCGGGATGCTTGCTTTTCAAAGCATTGAGAGTTTCGTCATTATTAGGTGCCAAGCCACAGTCGGACATGAGAATCCTTACTGCACCACGTAAATCGCCATCATAAACTTTATTTTCAATATAATGACGCTTTGTCGCGTTTGACACATTCCCTCTATGTCCCACTGTGGAGTGTGCTTCACAGCTAGAGAAATGACTGGGCTGTTGACATACATTTTCCTTAATCTTAGCCGTAAGTGATCGCTGATCACCATCGTTTGGAACTCTCAAAGCCAAATAAGAAAAACTCAAAAGCTGTAACCATTGTTCTTTGCCGTTCAATTCCAAGCACTGCTCAATAAGTTCGGAAAGTCTACCAGGAGCCAAATATCTCGCCCCCTTAGGAATATGTTTCAGGACCCGTATATTACTCCTCAGCCTTGGCAAATCGTCAAATTCCACTCTATTTGCTTGACTATTTAATAATAATTTTTAATAATAATTTATTTATTGGAACATAGAACATATTTGTACAAAACTAAGGTAACGATGACATCTGCAGAAGTTAAAAAACTGTGTCGCAGACATCAACGCCCACCTCCCAAGTAAATTACATATGAAATGTTCCTTAAAAATATTAACAGATACAATTTAATACTTATAGATTTAGGTTACAGAAGATTATGATTATTAATAAAGATACTTTATATAACAAATGATACATAGATAATTGACAAAATTTAATTTGATTGCAGATTAATAATAACATTATGACTTATTGTTTACAACATTTCCATATGATTTAGGAACAAAATATTTTTATTTCAAATTATTAATTTAATAATATTTGCATAAAAGATTATATTGAGAATTAAATTATTTATTAGGTACTTAATGTTAAAAGAAAAATCGAATTATCAGCATGTAACTTATTTTGAAAAATTGATTGGAAGTACATATTATGGAAGTGAGTTTAATTACTCACCAACACTTAAAAGGTCCTCTGCTTGATCGTATGATAGAGATTGCAGCCAATCATTGCAGATGATCTTGCATTTACGAATTGTGAGAGGGTATATTTTTAATATCCTGTTTAATCTATTATATAGACTAGGGGCAATATGGTAAAAGTGTTTGGAAGCCAGTACAGTACGGCGACTCCTGATTAAACAAACTCGATCCGCTCTTCGCTTATTTTGAGAGAGAGGGTCGTACGACAGTTGCGAGTGTTTACGTAAGATTGTATGTAGTACAAATAACTGCCTCACCGTAAGGACCTTGCAGATAGAATACAGCTCAGTCGTAGGAAATCTCGCGGGCTTGTTAGTCATAACTTTTAAAACGATGACTATGGATAGGCGGAGGAACAGCTATGGTGCTGCCGTCCGCCTGCTGTGACTGCGACTGACTCTTGTGTATTCGGCCTATATGCACATTGAGACCCCGAGGAGCAATATATAGTCTTGATGAGTCGGGACAGTGTGGGCACGTAGACATTTGTTTCCCACTCATTATTATTATTTACAGGATACAGTCTTATTAAAAACCAATTAAACATCAATAAATTAAAATACCTGTACTACATAAAAAAACCAAATATAAAAACAAATTAACTAAGTAATTCAATGATGTCATTTTAAATTCAATAATAATTAAAACACAATAAATAATAAAATAAATATCAGCAAAATAAAATAAAAATCCATTGAGAAATAATGTCACATAAAATTAAAAACAAAAAACACAATTAGGTACAATAAAGAACAGTCTTACAGTCTTTCGGTGGAGCACTCCCATCGTTAGTTCTCGGCCTTTGTACACGCTAAAATGGCAGTGACGACGCCCCGTGACCTTGACGCCTGATGCACTCTAGCATCCTTGAAGCCGGACGGTGTTGACAACCAGACAGTACCCCTAGTTTGTGTTCTGTTCGATGATACTTGTTACGCTAGCAGCGCGTACTTAGCAGGTTTTAAGTATGGAATTCTGCACAGCGGACATTAAGGGGGAACAGTAGGCACAGTAGCGACGCCAATCATTTTATTCCTAATATTTTACAAATAGAAAGAAATTCAAGAATATAAACAATACAAGTCTTAGTAAATAACCTGAAGTATTTTTGGAATCATGTTTTGATATTATGAGAATCAGTCATTGAGAGAAAAAGTGATAACCGCCAAAAACGGCCGTTTTTGGCGGTAATCAGATTCTCATAATTCTCACTGATTCCGATAGTAATAAACATGATTCAAAAAATACTTCAGGTTATTTACTAAGGCTTGTATTGTTTATATTCTTGAATTCCTTTCTATTTGTAAAGTATTAGGAATAAAATGATTGGCGTCGCTACTGTGCCTACTGTTCCCCCTTAAAGGAACTTGATTCTCACACTCCGTATTCCTTTATTAAAAATAGTTAGTTTTATGCTTCTCATACCGGTTCTTGCGAATTGTATTAAATATTGTATTCTTCGTCAGCTTAGCAATAATAAAATTTTTAATAATAAAAAAAAATAATAATAATTTGTGCATAAAGTCTTTCCAAGATTCGAACTTTAGAACTCCGTGTAGCAGTCCCTTTTCGTATCCGTTAGACCAATGTCGCCGACAATAAAGAGACGAATTTATTGAGCCTATATGCCGAACTGCTGACAGTTCACAATCGGCTAAGTTCGGAGTGAGTGATCGGAAACATTCGTTTCAACAGCCGAGCTGAGTCACTCAGATGATCCACACAAACAAAACTTAAAACAGCAACGTTCAAACAAATGATTTCGAAATTGTTTTTAAGTTTACACTAGTTAAATTCCACAACTTTTGCACTATTTTACACACTACTAAATTGTCTTTGTATTAACGTACATTGAACACCAAATTATTAACATTTCACTATATTTCGGAATAAAACAATACGGAGCCGACCAAAAAACAGCCGGTCACCCCGCGGGGCGGGGAGGCAAGCCTAACATTTGCATACATTAGTTTATGTTGTTTGTAGCTAAATTTCAGCTGAGTAAATTATTTGGGTCAAAATTTAAAGGAATTCGTCGTTTTCTTTCAAATGATTAAGTAAAAATGGGTGGCAGCACCCGACCCCTAAAATTCATGTTTGCTTTACTTTTTTAGTTTTAATGTGATACTTTTCATCTAGTCATAGTTATTTATTGCACGTTCTCATGAAGCTACATTGGGTACACTAGTACTAGTAACCATTCCTATAGCAAACCCAATATCTTCACAATATCAAAACAATCATTTTCACAAATAAAATATCCCTTTCAACGCACCGCATCGAGGCAACCCACCCAATATGCTGGCAGCATTTCCTCGCTGAATAGCGAGACTTATTCTCTGAGCAAAAAAGCTGCCAGCTCTAGAGTCACCTGTTGCCTCGAAGAGGCGCGTTGTGACGTCCTTAAAAAATATCTTCGCTTCCGGGCCCCAAGGTCCCATGGTCTCCACTGCGAAAGGTAAAAATATAAAACTGCTACCCAAACCCGCGTATTTCCGTTTTTTGCATTACAAATTTTAGCATTAAAATAATTCTAAGTTAATAATTAATACATACAATCAGTATCTTTTCTAAAATTATATTTGTTATGAAAACTAATTAAAAGCAATTTCAAGAAATACATTTTGCAATCTAAAACAAACGAATAAAAGTAATAAAGAAAGACATGCACTGGTATTAAGTACGAAGTTTATTTTACGATTTTTCATATTATTTCAGTTCTCAGCTAGACTGCAGTCTGGAAAACGAAACTGTAAAATATTTAATAAGAGAAACAGCTTTAACTTGTTCCCGTGACTTTACATTTATTATCATTATTTAATACTTGCTTCCACGCTGGTCTGGGAGAAAAGAAAAAACTTAGATTGTACCAGCTGCTTCTCTTCCCGCGCAGATCGAAAAAGCCGATCGAGGGAATGGGCGCCAGGAATCAAATCATTAGGCGATGCGGCTAGAAACCCATCACTATTTTGATTCCGTTCTCTACCTACAAGCCCACCAACACGCTAAACGTGGCCTTTAGGTTTCCTAAACCTGGGCTCTGTCTACCCCGCAAGGGAAAAAGACGTGATAGTATGTATGTATAATACTAGCGGTTCTACCGCGACTGCGTCCACGTAAATTATATCCTATTTTTCTTGTTTCCAAATGGTCCCATAGGTTTTCATTGTATATGTTCCAAATAAAACATCATAACTTTCTCTCTCTCTCTGCCATATTAGGATTTTTCGGTTACATTTTGAGGTGTTTTTGGAGCGCAAACTTCGTAAAACTGCCTATTACCCGCGGCTGCGCCCGCGTGATATATAGCCGATGTCCTTCTCAGTACCCTTATCTATGTGTAGGCAAAATTTTATGAAGATTAGTTCAGCAGATATGGCGTAAAAGCGTAAGAAAGAAACAAATAAACAAACAAACAAATTCACTTTCGCATTTATAATATTAGTTAGGATATATAAATATAAATCTTAATATATAAATATAGTAAGGATTAGGATATAAGCAGATAATGTTATTAGTCTGACATAAATAGACCTATTTTGAGAAACTGCTTTTTTAAATAATTTGGTGGATACATTGTTAAGAAAAATCCTCTAGCTATATATATGTTATGACTATAAAACAAATTGTACGCTAAAGGAGTTGGAACTACATGTCTTCCTATCCGGAAAAACATGGTATATTCTCAGTTTTATATAACTTTATGCGAAATAAAAACGTCTTTTCGTATAGACGGACACACACATTTTTACCCTTAATATATAAAATGATAGAAATGGCATTTTTCTTTCTAACTTAAAACGTTCACTTCAATAGAATTGCTTTATGAAAAAGCTTAGATTTAGTAAAACGTTGATCCTTTATTCATCAATCTCAATTTCTTATTCCTAAGCGTATTGAGTTACTTTTGGAGCAAGAATCACGTATTCTTTTGATTTTACGAGTGCCGTGTTAGGGGTAATGGTCGCATTATTTTTTATGCAAACTTTAAGAGCGTATACTAGCAGTATTTTTTCAATATGGTTTCCATACAAATGTATTTTTCTATTTTCTCGCTGAAAACTGATTCTAGAGCCACAATTTTTTTTTCATAAAATCTAGTACTAAAATAGGAATGCCCCTGCTTGCCCCTATTTTTTATTTTTTCCAAAAAAACTGCTTGGTACAATTTTCTTTTTCGTTTAAACAGTTTTTAGAAAAACATAAAACATAGCGACATACCTATTTATAAATAAATTTTATGTAAAAAGAATTGTGCCTCTAGAAGCAGTTTTTTTATACCCTCTTAAGTGCTGTGAAATAAAAGAGTTAAGTTGGTTTTAGTTTTAGAGCTATGGTTTAAAAGTATAATGAAGGAGGAGCAAATCGGCAGTTTGATGCGGTTTCTATGCTTGTTACCCGACTGAACCCAGAACGGGTAATGTTTTTCGCGCGTGTGGATGTTTGTAAGTATGTCTGTTTCATTGTTGGCTTCTGTAGCCTAAACGGCTTGACCGATTTTGAAGTGTGAGGTGTCATTAGATTTGTATTCTGCCCCAGAGTGTCATAGGCTATGTAACGTCCAAAAAAACAATATCAAGGACGTAAAGTACCAAAAACGACTGTCAAGTTTTAATTTTTTTATTATTATGAGATTTGTTTCGTTCACTGCTTGTCTGTAAAAAGTAGTTACCAAGAATTAATTCTTCTCACAGGTTTTCTATTTTCCCGGGATCTGTGTGTTTGTAACTAAATCTTGCAAGTTAAATTTGACCGAATTCCCGGTTGAGCGAAACCGTGTGAATAGCAGGTCGATATTAAGAGGATCAACTTCCTGTAATTTTTATACAAAAAGCGATAACTCTTCCACCCCCCTACACCTTTACGAAATGAGGAAATTTTGGTGTCATTCAATTTAGCACACCTTAATCTAGGGCTAACCGTTTTTCTTTTTTATTGGTTCGGTTTAGATTAATTTAAATAAATTAAAATGCCTCATTATTATGAATGATGCTCATAACTTTTGTTGTAAGCAATATATCATAAATATTAAAACGTCTGTACGTTTTAATATACCTTACCTCTCCAATTTATTAACAATGTGTAAAAAATATATTGAAATTGGACAATGTTTAAGGGGTGGGAAGCGTTATCACTTTTTGTATAAAAATTTACAGGTAGTCTATCTTCTTAAGTCAACAGGCTGGTCAAACCACAGAACAACAAACATGTTGTTCTGTGGGTCAAACACTCTGCGCGCTCATCGCGCATCGGCCCCTTCGCACCTCAGGTTTTTTCGTGCCTCAGCTCTTCAGACCTCAGTTCAATCGCACCTACGTTTTTACCTGCCTCTGCACTTTGCTGCTTTTGCACCTAAATTATGCAATCAAGCTGAACAGCTCGATAGCCAAATTTTATGAAAGTATCTGTTACATCTAAGACTGTTAACGGTTGTATCCCCAAAACGAATTAGCTGATAAGGAAGGCTTTTCTTGTAGAAATGTTCTTATAATAGAATTAAAAAAAAAATGTTTAAATCAAATATTTATTTATTTATTTTTGTTATATTGTTTAAATATACTTGCAAAATAAAAAAACAAGGTTATAATTTGATAAAAAATATCTATTCGGAAGTATTACATTTTTTGTTTTTTTTTTCTTCAACCAGTTATTGCAGCCGTTTGCGCGGCGCGACTAATTACATTGGTGAAAGTGTATCACTTTTCGAATGGTTTGGTAATTTTCGTCAATATCGTCACAGCTCCAGCAGCCGTGATCGTCTAGTGGTTAGGACCCTACGTTGTGGCCGTAGTAACCCAGGTTCGAATCCTGGTCACGGCAGTGCAAACTGTCACGGTGGAGCATATCTTTTTATTAAAAAACAATATTTTTTTTTACTAAAATTGACAAAACTACGTGAGTAATAGACATTATTAAAATAGGTGACAACGGGTTCATTACGTAAATAGTCAGCTACTGGCCGACATGTTACGACCTTATCCGAAGGTCTTCCTCAGGGCGAATGTGAATTGGGACGCGCGCACCATGTCAGATGTGTGCGTCTTAATAATATAACAATAAAAGTTACTGGTTGGTTTCGCCTTGAACTCAAAAAAATTGATATTCCCAATTAATTCCGGGGTGGTTCAACACTTTTGCCTACAAATGTAAAAAAAATGTTAGAGTTCGCATTACTGGTCCCACAGGAATGCTGGGTCAGGGGTGTGTCACCCTCTACAGCTGGTCCAGTATTTGTAGGTAAGGCATCGAGTACGCGCGCCCAGCCTCTCAAGCTATTACTTTTTTTATCCCCAATCCATCCGAGCAATTATCATCCCAAATACATACATCCAGATCCTCCAGTCCAGCTAACTCCTACCCTTTCATCGCTTTAAAATCGTTTCCTATTGGCAGCGGCGTTGAAACCTCAATAAGGCGAATAAACTGCGGTTACCAACCGGCCCGCCAAGCTTTCCCCCAGCTAATATATGGCTCTGGTAGTACAGAAAGTGTCGTGCACCTGCAGTGGAAATAATCCTGATGCCGATATTTATAGTAATAATAATAATAATCAGGATAAAGTTTATATAGTTCCAATAGTACTATCTACAACTGGTTTAATTCCCAAACATTTACATCATTCCCTAAAGCTACTTGAACTTAATCCTTCAACATACATAAACATGCAGAAAGCCGCGATTTTGAACACCTGCCGGATTGTAAGGAAATTCATGGATGCTTCCGACAATGATAACAATTTTAATACAACTGACATACAGACTAACTATCAGCCTACAAACAATCTTTCTTAGTGATAGCCACTTGGCCATAACCCGTGTCTATCATATAAAAAAACCGGCCAAGTGCGTGTCGGGCCACGCGCAGTATAGGGTTCCGTAGTTGCGATTGACAACTTTGACTTCACACTGTTTACACTCGCACCTCACAGTTTAACGACCAAAAACATCTAACATAAAGATTGTATGAAATTTTACATTTTCCAGTACATTTTATAAGTTGGTTGCCAATAACTTTTTAGTTTGCACTTAGTACCCAGCTCTGATAGTTTTCCTTTCAACTTCAGTATATATACTACTGCTGTAATTTTTTTCACGTATCCATATATAACCGTTTAGGAGATAGAGGGGGGGGACACGTACCTCTAACAAAAATTTGCACTTTAAAACCAAATATTTCGGAAACGGATCCCTAAATCGAAAAATGGTGTTCTCAACCTCACAATATTTTTCAAAGACCTTTTTAACGATACCCCACAAGATGGGTAAGTAGAGAAAAAAAAATGACTCCCCCACTTTACTTGTATGGGAGCTACCCAAAAAAAAATTTTTTTTCAAGATTTTTTTCTACGACTTTTTTGCCATGATTAATATACATACTCATACCGCATTACAGCTTTCTAGTACTTATGGTCTCTGAGTAAAACCGCGGACGGACAGACAGACAGACAGACAGACAGACAGACATGGCGAAACTATAAGGGTTCCTAGTTTACTACGGAACCCTAAAAACCAGCTTTGACTGAGAAAAATTAAAAACCTTTAAATAATAATAATATCTTTTATATACTAATAGATTTGTACAGGATTTTGAACAGTGATATACAAAAGTTAAAACATAGTACAAATTATTGTTTTTTTTTTCTCTGTTCTCCAAACTAGGCCTGTATTTTAGAGTCCAGAGTTCGGCTGTATTTTTTAAGAAATATACAACGTATTTGAAACTGAAGCTAGATTAGGTACTTAGAAGAGGGAGTTGGAGTCGTTCTGTCTCTCTCCCCCTCATATAAGCGTTTTCCCGGTGGCATCCTTAGCTGTAACGTATTAAAGCTATTATATCATTAGCAGACTTTAACCCTCCTTGTATTTCTCCAGAGCTGCAGTCAAATACCTGTGAAAATAAAGTATTAGTATTTGTCGGAGACGGAAATCAAACCCAGTGTCGTGACGAAGGCGTATTAACTACTCCGCCACGGAGGCCGTGAATTGTAATCAATGGACGGCAACAATGCTTGTACTCGTAACGAGATTGTGAAAGTGCACTGATTGCAAGAGTAGCCGCAATTTCAAACAAGATCAGTATTTTCGGCGAGTCTACCACAGCTCCGGTAGCCGTGATCGTCTAGTGGTTAGGACCCTACGTTGTGGCCGTAGTAACCCAGGTTCGAATCCTGGTCACGGCAGTGCAAACTGTCACGGTGGAGCATTTTTTTATTTTATTCTTATCTTATGCGAGTTACTTTTATTTCAGGAATATCATTGTTTTCGTATTTGTTTGGAATAGCAACCCAAATCCTTGTTATAGTAACTATTAAGTGAGATTTATTGAAATCTGCCTGAATATGCCATGTGGTTCCCGGCTGAGTAGAATAGGACCACTCCAAGTCATCCCGTGGATGTGGTAAAAGGCGACTAAGGAAACACAAGCTAAACAAAGCTTATTCACATCAAAGAGACCTCTCCAACCCGTCTGGCCAGCGTGGAGAGTGTAGGCCAAATCCTCTGACTACTCAGGCTAGTACATGGCTCTGGTAGTACAGAGAGGGTCGTGCTCCTGCAGTGGAGACTGGAAAGACCTGATGATGATGATGATGATGATTGAAATCTAAAAATTCATGCTTTTAAGTGTATAATTTATGTTATAAATCGCTATGCGATGCTATGCTATGCTCCACCGACAAGAGCTTAGCTCTTAAATTTTGATGATGATGATGATGCGATTATGTATAATATTCCATGCTGGTTTGGGAGAAAAGAAAAAACTATAGTATATCAGCTACTTTACTTCCAGCGCAGACCAAAATAGCCAGTCAAGAGATTGGGCGAAAATCTAAGGAATCTACAGTGCCCGGCAAATAAGTTGAACTAAGTGTGAGTAGGACACCGCAATACATTGCCACTGATTAATATAGGTGTGTCTCGCTCACACTTAGTTCAACTTATACGCCGCGTGTTGTAATTACATCAATATGCGGAGCGGCTACCAACCCTTCACTATTTTGATTCCGATTTCCACCTTTACGTCCTCTAAGATGCTTAATGTGGCCTTTGGGTCTTATGACATTGAGCTCTGTCTACCCCGCAAGGGATAAAGACGTAATAGTATTAGACCTATTGACGAGCTCCGTGGCGCAGCGGTCAACACGCCGGCCTGCGACACGGATGGTCCCGGGGTCGATCCCCGGTCAGGTCAAGATGGAAAATGATCTTTTTCAGATTGACCTGGGTCTTGAATGTTTATCTATTTATGTATTTGTTATAAAATATAGTATCGTTGAGTTAGTATCCCATAACACAAGTCTAGAACTTACTTTGGGGCTAGCTCAATCTGTGTGATTTGTCCGTATATATTTATATTTATTTTTTTATTTTATTTTATTTTGGGTTTTATGACGTTGAGCTCTGTCTACCCCGCAAGGGATAAAGACGTAATAGTATTAGACCTATAGATTCGTAACAAATATTATAAAAGCGAAAGCGAGTTTGTTTGTTTGTAACGGTTTCACGCCCTTGCTTTTCGTACACTAAAGGTTAGGGTACTGAGAAGGACATAGGCTATATATCACGCGGGCTAAGCCGCGGTTAACAGCTAGTGTATGCATAATTATTTTATCTTTAATAAATCGACAAAATTGTACATCCAGTGTAGGCGAAAGCCTTAAGTTTACGAAGAACTTATTAGGCCTTGCGAGTAAAACTTCCGATGTCTCCTATCACGAAAGTTAAACTTTGTAGCTATGTAAGAGTTTTTCTAAGGTGTTTGAATTGTTAACGACTTCTGCCCCAGTTCTGTAATAATGCAAATTGCGCTGCGCCCCACAATTCAGAATCCTTATAAATTTTCTACAAGTAAACTTCCGAATAACTTAATTTGTTTTACATACAGACAAGTTGCTACTTAGTCACAACTTTCATTGTTTTCTTATAAGAATTTTATTCAGTGGCTGTTAAAAAGAAAATATCAAAAATGGCACTTTCTGTTAAGTCTTCTGAAAATAGTTTAGTTAACTTCAGTTGAGCTTACTTGTGTCAATTATTTCACAGAAGTCTGATATTTATTTATATATTATATGTGTATTGTCATTTGCTGATTATTAGATAAATTCATATATCTGTCCTTTTGTGAAAATACAATAAAGCATGTTTTCTTATGTTTTCGCGATTGTTACTCAATTAAATAAAATTATTTTAATACGGTATAATAATAATAATATAATATAATAATATCCGTTCCCGAAGGGATCTGTCGACATGTTGGATAGATTATAAGAAGGCCTATGACTCGGTGCCGCATACGTGGCTCATGAGGGTGCTGGAGTTGTATAAAGTTGATGCAACTCTGCGCACCTTCCTGATGTCATGTATGCGACAGTGGAGTACAGTCCTTCGCTATCCAGGATGTCGGCAAATCCAGAGAAATAGCGAACCGATAAGGATAGAGCGTGGTATATTTCAGGGTGATAGTTTGAGTCCACTTTGGTTCTGCTTAGCCTTGAATCCTCTTAGCATTTTGCTGGAGGATTCAAGTCTAGGCAATCAATTGAAGAGAGGTGGTCAAGTTATATCTCACCTTCTTTACATGGATGACCTGAAACTTTTTGCCCCCAATGACTTGCAACTGATGGAGCTACTGAAAGTAACCGAAACTTTCAGTAGCGCCATCAAGATGGAATTTGGTGTGGACAAATGTGCGATCATGCATGTAAAGCGAGGGGAGATTGTGGAATCTGTGGGATCCCAGCTCTCAGATTCCATAAATTTTAGGTCCCTCTCAGCAATTGAAACCTATAAGTACTTGGGTATGTCGGAAGCGCTGGGCATTAATGTTGCTGACATGAAGCAATCGTTAAAGGAGCGATTCTTTGGCCGCCTGAAAAAAGTATTTAATAGTCTTTTATCAGGCGGAAATAAGGTGCGTGCCTTTAATGGTTGGGTCATGCCGGTCTTAATGTACTCTTTCGGCATACTTAAATGGTCTCAAACTGAACTAGACGCCCTGGATAGGAAGGTCCGTACACTGTTGACGGCATATCGAATGCATCACCCACGGTCCTCAGTTATGAGACTGTATATCCCACGGAGGTGTGGGGGTCGAGGCTTTTTAAACGCTAAGACCATCCACAATCGTGAGATATGCAGTCTCAGGGAATATTTCCTAGACGTCGACGTGGGGATGCATCGAGATGTGGTCGCGGTAGACAAGGGCCTCACCCCGCTCTCCTTGGCTAAAGAGAACTGGCACAAACCTATAGTACTTGACACTAACGACCGCAGGGAGGTATGGCAGAGTAAGGAGCTTCACGGACGCTTTTTCCGGGCCTTGCATGGGCCCGATGTAGATTTCTTAGCGTCCGTTGCCTGGCTACGTTCTGGAGATCTCTTTGGAGAAACTGAAGGTTTTGTTTGTGCAATTATGGATGAAGTTATCATGACGAATAACTACCGAAGATATATTGTGAAGGATGGCACGGTTGACATATGTCGGGCATGCCACCGTTCAGGCGAATCAATCCGACACATTATCTCTGGGTGTTCTCGTCTAGCTAATGGAGAGTACTTGCATAGACACAACCTTGTAGCCAGGATTATACATCAGCAACTTGCTCTTAAATACAACCTTGTGGAATCGGAAGTACCATACCATAGGTATGTGCCCGACCCAGTTCTCGAAAATGGCTGTATCACATTGTACTGGGATCGATCCATCATTACTGACAGGACTATTGTAGCCAATAAACCTGATATAGTGGTGGTGGATCGATCAGAGCGGCGTGCAATGATTGTTGATATAACCGTCCCGCATGATGGGAACCTCGTGAAAGCCGAGAAAGATAAGCAAATCAAATATCTTGACTTGGCTCGCGAGGTTGTCGACATGTGGGATGTAGACTCAGCGATCATTGTACCGATAGTCGTGACAGCCCATGGCTTAATTGCCAAGAGCCTCGACCAGTACCTGAAGAGGCTCTCGTTAGGCGGCTGGATCAAGGGCTTGATTCAGAAAGCAGTTCTCCTGGACACGGCCCGTATTGTTAGGAGGTTCCTCTCCCTGGAGCCCTGACCGCCGGTAGCTTGGACCCTGTTCCCGATACCGGTGGGCTACTATTTTTTATATTTTTAAATGTTTATTTTTTGTATAAATATTTGAAAATATATAAAATATGTGCTTAAATAAATAAAGGAAATAATAATAATAGCCTTTATTACCAAGCTTAATTTACAAATTAACACTTTTTTGGATTGTTCATGTTCACAATATGTCTCTTCGCTCAGTGTGCCTTACGGCAAAGGCCTCATCCAAATTCTTCCACTGCTTTCTGTCGGCCGCGACTCGTAACCAGAGGGGGCCTAGGGTCATTTTCAGGTCATCTTCCCATCTTTGCACTTTACGACCTCGGCTCCTAAAACCGTCTCTTGGGTACCAGACTGTCACCTGTTTACTCCATTTTTCATTTTTTTGAAAAATGAAAAATGAAAAAAAAAAAAAAAATGAAAAATGAAAAAAAATACGGTATAAATATATAACACTGTAAAGTGCTCGAAACGTTAGGTGTATAAATAATGTAATAAACGCGATAAAAACCGTATTATAATAATTTTATTTAAATGTACAATAAAGCTTTTCAAACAAACAAACATCTTATACTTGATATAAACCTACATATTTTTTCGGTTCTGTAGATAAACGTTGCCAGCAGGGTATTAAGTTTAGATGATGGTAAGCAATCACCTCTGCACATGGACAACCGCAACACCAGGGGTGTGACAAGAACGTTGCCGATCTTTTATTTTTCCCTCCCTGAGGGGAGAGGGGATGGGCCTCCGGCTCTATCACTCACTGGAAGCAGCGGCAAAGCTACTACTCAAACGTCGGTTGTCTGTGAGAGTATGGTACTTCCCTGGACAAGCCGGCCCAATAGCAAAAGTGAATTTGCCCCTGTAGCGTGGCTCTACCACACCACAACCAATGGTATTAATAATAACACTTATCATCAATCATATTATCATCATTCAAAAATAAAGATAATTACTTATTACGTTAAAAAGTGGTCAATTTTGCGCGTAATAAGTTTACTAAATGCAAAATAATAAATAGTGATACCTAACCAAAAATACTAGGTACAGGTAATTGACTAGTGAAATATAGAATTAGATTTTTATTTGATCTGATATACATATTTTTTTCTCATCTAAGTCTCTTAATAAAAGACCTCTGCTTATTCCATTCGTTTATAAAGGGTCGTATATTCAATTAATGTAAGTGAACCATTTATCACCAAATAAATAATTGCAAGAGAATTCTTATAACGTCCACTTTTCCCTTATCGTCATTAAAAGAATCATAATGAATGTAACACATGAAGAGCACAATCTTATCGTAATATTATCTTTTCAGTTACACTTAGAAGGAAATATGAGGGCATTTTCGAGATATTTTCCTTTGATAGTAGTTCCGTAGAATAAAATATGAAGAACGAAAAAAGGTTCACGAGAATTTTTATGACAAAGTGACAAATACTGCTGTAAAACTAGTTGAAACATAGTAAACAGTTGCAGTAATTTTTCGGTCATTTTTGGATTGAAAAATCTTGGCGTGCATTATTTTATTATAATACTAGCAGTCCGCCCCGGCTTCACTAGAGGTACACACATAGCCTATGTCACTCAGGGATAACGTACTTATCCAACTGTTATCGTATAACGTACATAAAACCCGTTTATTAAAAAGAGGATAGGACTTTTTTGAACTAGGGGAACAAGATAAAGGTATGGATGTACCTACTTGCTTGGATGGATTAGGAACGATAATTGAGAGTGAAAAGTAGAAGCTCGAAAGGTTACGCGTACCCGATACCATAACTGCAACCGTCGGACAATCAGCTGAGGTTGACACCCCTGACCTGAATCCATCAAGTTTTTATTCAATTTTCTACACTAACAAGCTAAGCAAGCGGCCTTCAGCTCTTATGTTCCAATACACGTCCACGTTTTTCCAATACACGAACCACAACCTACGACAGGTTCTGGTTCGTGTATTGAAAAAACGTGGTTACTTAGTATGTCTGTACTATTATTATAATATAAGGACCGATTTGATGCGTTGTTTTTTTGCGTTGAATGGGCTCCAAAACAACGGGACCTATTTAAAAAAAATCATTTTAATAGCTTATCTGCGGTTGACATAGGCTATAATTTGAGCGGATGAATTCGCGTGAAAATTAGTAGCTAGCTAGTATTATACAACGTGTAAATTGACCTTCGACATTCCCTTAACCGGAACAACTTTTCCTATGGGACAAATGCTAGGAAGTCGTTCGACGAGCTTCGTAGCGCAGCGGTCATCACGCCGGCCTGCGACACGGATGATCCCGGGTTCGATCCCCGGTCAAGTCAAGATGGAAAATGATCTTTTTCAGATTGGATGGATGGAGGTCTTGGATGTTTATCTATATATGTATTTGTTATAAGATATAGTATCGTTGAGTTAGTATCCCATAACACAAGTCTCGAACTTACTTTGGGGCTAGCTAGCTCAATGTGTGTGATATGTCGGTAGAAAAAAATAAAAAAAAAACTAAAAGGAAACGTTGTTCATATTGACGGACTGAGTCACCCTATTAAGGATATGTCAAGGGTTAATTTACTTTCTTTTCTAAGGTAAAAGCTAAACGAAACCCTCTAACAGCAAAGCTGCGAAACCCGCTCATAAAACTAATGCAACTTTATGGCGCAGCTGGTTTATGATCCGGATTACTAGGTACCTACTCAGCTAAGGCATTGAAAAATTTTATGACTACCTATTTTCTGTGACTTCGTCCGCATGGGATTTATCTTACAGTCTTCTGAGCCCCGAGTCTACCCCGGAACGATCCCCGGGTTTGAAACAGAACATCAATAGTTATTGCAGTGCTCGCCAAATAATAATTTTCATCCACTATTCCACAAAGAATATTTTCTGAAAAGGGTTATCGTAATAAATCGATAATGCTTATTTAATAATAAATACTAGACAAATTACACAGATAGTAAACTTCTAGGCTGTTTTAAGTCACTAACACATAAAAATATTTTTTCAGATTTAAAATACTTTTTGTTTAATTTGGGTGGGTATACTTTTAAATTAGCCCCATTTAAAATTTATCAAAAGCAGTTCAGTAGATGTGTCAGGTTTTTGTTAATTGAACGATTATGTAGAAAGCGTTTTTTTTATTATTAGGCTGTCGTTTTGAACATCTGTGGCCGAGTCGCAATAAAAAATACAAAAGCAACAATGTTACCAACTATTTGCGACTCTCTTGCGCAGTGTGACGAATCGTGAAAGTAGTTCGATTTGAGATATCTTAAGTATATTCGTCAATACCGTCACCAGCTCCGGTAGCCGTGATCGTCTAGTGGTTAGGACCCTACGTTGTGGCCGTAGTAACCCAGGTTCGAATCCTGGTCACGGCAGTGCAAACTGTCACGGTGGAGCATATTTTTTGCAACGAGTTACGTAATAGTTATAAGTATCGTAATCGTAACTCCTTAACTAATATTATAAATGCGAAAGTGTGTTTGTTTGATTGTTTGTTACGCTTTCACGCTTTATCTACAGAACCGATTATTATGAAATTTATCATTTTAAACAATTTTTACAAGATAACATTCAAATATATACAAACCTAGTAAAAAGTTTACTAATTGTACAATATTTTATAGACAAACACTGCATGTGTTGTGCATCACTGATTGAGTAAGTGTAACGCCTTAACAAAATATTCGTTGAATTCCTTTATTATTAAATTATCTTACCATATTAATTGAGAAAATTGTCAACAGAAACAAAATTAAGACTGTAAATATCAAAGAAACGTTTGGAATGAAAGAATACCATAATAAGGTATGTTTTTATTAAGATCCGGTAATAAGATCGGCTTCCCGCAGCGAATATTAAAATACATCTTTTCATTCGTAATTTTGATAATATATAATTTATGAAAGATATATAATTTTTGATAGCTCGTTTGTTGACGTAGTGGATCAGGGTTTCCAGAAACATTTTTCATAATTTCCTTGTATATTTTCTTCCAATATTTGTTGTGTTATTCATTTTATAAAGGAGGATAGCTTCAGGAAAGATAAAGATGAAAAGGGCAGCAATGTCAAGAGAATAACTGTTAAGTTTAACAAAATAAAGTTATTGTCCATAGATACAATGATCTATTTTATAAAATTTGTAACCTTCTTTTTAAGCGAGAAAATAAACAATCAACATGTTCATCATCATCATAATCATCATCATCAGGTCCTTTTTAGTCTCTTAACATAAGCTTTGTTTAACTGGTTTTTTCTAAGTTGCGTTCTACGACATCCACGGGAAGACTTGGAGTGGTCCTATTCTACTCTGCCGGGAACCACATGGCAGTTTTTTTATTTATTTACAACCAATTCATAGGGTTTCATGAACTAAATTTTAAAGATTAAAAGATTGTTAATTAGTAACTAAATATGTAGCCAACTAAGTGTTAAAATAAACTGCTGTGATTTTGAAAATATTTTAAAATTAAAGAAACGCTAAGCATCAAAAAAAGAAAACTATGGTTTTTAAAAAAATATGCTCCACCGTGACAGTTTGCACTGCCGTGACCAGGATTCGAACCTGGGTTACTACGGCCACAACGTAGGGTCCTAACCACTAGACGATCACGGCTACCGGAGCTGATGACGATGTTGACGAAAACATTTAAGATATCTCAAATCGAAGCACTTTTACGATTCGTCACACTGCGCAAGAGAGTCGCAAAAAGTTGGGAACATTGCTACTTTTGTATTATTTTTGCAACTCGGTTATAGATGGTCAGAATGATAATTAAATAAGAATCAGGCGTATAACAAAATAGCATATTTTGTTTAAAACAAAATATGTACTAGCTTAAATGCTATCAAAATTACTTATATAAAAAAAATCGTCTTGACAATAATATGTTCATTTCCTTAGTCTAATTTTTAGATCGCAACTAATGCGAGACTAAGATTGTTTTTGCACTTTTACGTTTGCTGAATTGACCAAAAAACTTTGCAACACAGGGTACATACATGGAGGTACTGCTTACGTACAAGGTACATATGAAGAAACACGTATTTTTTTCTTTCTTAAGACAACCTTATTCTTGCTTGCGATACTTTGCAGTCAGTCTTTAAAGTCAGCACAAAGCTGTTCAGTCGTTAACGTTCAGCAAACATTTCCTTCCACGGCACTCGTCCTTTGTTTGAGAAAACTCGCACCAGTAGGATATTTCTCAAGGCATGATGCTCGAATTTTTTTTTATGATTTCTAATTATTTTCGCGATTGTTTCACAAAATTATAGACAAATGTCTATAATTTTGGGAGGAAAACATTTATTAACATGTCTTCCTGCGAACATAAACACTGTAAAGTCTTGGAAATGTTAGATGTATTATAAGTAATTAATTAAAAGCAATCAAAAGGAAAAGACGGGTCAGCTAGTTTACCAGCGGCATTGGCAATTATGATGCCTGAAATATGCCCATTGACTCTACCGTCTTTTGTGATCTGCGCGGGAATACGAAAAGCTAGTTTTGATCAATGGTTTTTTTTTTATTTATTCTCAGACTAGCATTGTAAAAGCAAGTTATTTAATGTTTTCTTATGTTTTCGCGATTATTACACATTTAAATAAAATTATTTTAATACGGTTTTTATCGCGTTTATTACATTATTTATACACCTAACGTTTCGAGCACTTTACAGTATTCGTGGTCGCAGGTAGACTAAGTTGACATTTGTCTAGTATTTTATAAGAACTGCAAAATCTACCGCCTAAAATATTTATTGATAACGTTCCGGATGTACGCAGTATTGGCTCACGGTGTCTGATAAAATACTAGACAAATGTCAACTTAGTCTACCTGCGACCACGAACACTGTAAAGTGCTCGAAACGTTAGGTGTATAAATAATGTAATAA
Source organism: Rhodophaea formosa (assembly GCA_963082605.1). Taxonomy (NCBI): domain Eukaryota; kingdom Metazoa; phylum Arthropoda; class Insecta; order Lepidoptera; family Pyralidae; genus Rhodophaea; species Rhodophaea formosa. The sequence goes on from OY720204.1 coordinate 22,966,452, forward strand.
ACGTGATAAAAACCGTATTAAAATAATTTTATTTAAAAAGCAAGTTATTTAATTAAATTGAAATTAATAGAAAACTTAAATTAAAATGGGCATAAAGTATAGCCTTTCAGGCATGTAGGGACCAAAACTGGACTGAGTTTCTTTCGGCGTATTCTTCTCAGCAGTGGTATTTCCGAAACGCTAGTAGTTTTTCGATTTTGCAAATTTAAAAAAATATGACGTTCAAAAAACGATACATGATATCCAAATTTGAATAAAAACATTTCATTTCATTTCATTGTTTAAGACGACTTATTCAAACCTCTACAGCACAAAGATGTTCAGTTGTGGATATTTAACAAACATTCCCCTCAGAGTCCTTTGTTCAAGAAAACTTGCGTCGGAGTGACATTTTCCAGAACATAAATAGAAAGGAAAATAAAACTAGCTTTGAAATTAAAAAAAACAATGTATGCACTTCTCTGTGGCTGACAACCTTTATAATATCAACACAAAACAAGTTCTTTGTTTTTTAGAAAACAATATTCGTGTTGTATTTTTCTCATTCCATAGGTAACTTAGATTCAATGGCCATCTGATATTTATATAAGTACATGTCTTCTTCTTCTTGTTGTCGCGGCCCAGAAATTAGCCACCCCAGTCGCGTTGTCGGTGGCATCCATGAGGTCCTGCTGCGTGCCATTGTTCGGGCACGCAGAGCACGAGGTGAGGTGGGCCATTGTTTGCAACGCACCACACAAACAGCTTAAGTCTGTGCCATCAGAAAACCTCCATCTGGACATATTTTCTTTGCTCCGACCGACCTGTGTCCGAAGTCTATTTAAATAGTTCCAGGTCAGCCATGGTAGTTTATGCCCAGGAGGAAGGTTCTCCTCTGGCGGGACAAATGGTTTGGCAGAGAAACTCCCTCACTCCATAGCTTGCACCTAGCTTTTGATATATTACATGTGAAATGAAATTACACGGCTTAATAATTGTTCCACAAGATGTTTATTCTAGCTTCTTTGGCGAGAAGGAATAACTGAAATGAAACATCAACAATGTATTTTCACACCCATGCTAGCTGCTCGTAAGAAAACTTGCAATGAAGTGTCATTCTCAAGATCAGGCTTAAAATAAACCAACAATATATGCATTTTTCTGTAGCTGACAGCCTTTATTTCTTCGTCTTTAGAAAACAGCGTATTTTCTAACATGACAAGGGTAACTAAATCCAATTGTTTCTCTAGGTTTCTGTTTTCAGGTCATAACTATATCAATAGTTAGAAGGGGTATATAATAATATATAGGTTGTACTTATTCCAGCCAAAGGAAGCCAGCTATCGTTGCGAACCCATTTATATTTTTTGGATATGAAATGAAATTTTATTCAAATTAGGATATCATGTATCGCTTTTTGAACGTCATATTTCAAAATTTACTAATACTTCAGGATACTTACTAATACTCAAGATATGTAAATTTTCATTCACATTTCAATGTACGTTGCTATAAAAACTTTTCACTATTTTGATTACATTTTCTCAGTATGTATCTTTAATCCTTTTTAGATTATTAGGTATAGTTGAATGTAGCGATGGCGATTTGTGGCTGCAGAATAAAAAATAAACAGATTAAATAAAATGGATCATAGTTTACAAGTTGTACTACTGAGAAAACTTAAAAAAATCGATTGCTATTCTTTAAAAAAATGGTATGTGTCACACAGTGAATATCTCGTCGCATAGCCAATGACACTCTGGAGAAGAATACCACTATACTAATCTAATAGCATGTCGGTAACAAAGGAACATAGTCGTACATACTTCTTCTATCGAATCGTAAAATGACTATAATCTTACATTTTGCGTATACTGACCTCTATACATACATCGCGAAAAAACTTTAACTTCCTTCTGGGTGACTCAGTCGGATAAATAACTACATTAATATACCTATAAGTTTATTTTGATATCAGATAAAGTCATATCCGTGATGTGTATATCCGTATAGTGATGCCGTGTGGTTCCCGGCAGAGTAGAATGGGACCACTCCGAGTCTTCCCGTGGATATTATAAAAGGCGACTTGAGAAATACAAGCTAAACAAAGCTTATAAACATTATAAAGACCTCTCCAACCCGTCTGGCCAGCGTGGAGAGTGTAGGCCAAGTCCTCTGACTGTTCTGGCTAATTTATGGCTCTGGTAGTACAGAGAGGGTCGAGCTCCTGCAGTGGAGACTAAAAGAGACCTGATGATGATGATTGCTTTTTTTTTGTATGTGTGGCCAACACTGGTGTCAGATTTTTCAAGCTGCCTTAAGGCATCTGATATAGCTTAACGACTGCCATCAACGATGACAGCCGGGACCAACGGCTTAACGTGTCTTCCGAAGCGCGGAGGAGCTCGAGATATTTTTATGCCACTTGCGGTCACCCATCCAAGTAGGGACTGCACCAGGGGTTGCTTAACATACGCAAGCGCTCATAGAGCTCACACCCACTGGACCATCGGGCTCCTCATATGATGATGATGATGATAAAGTCATAGATAGACGCTAGTTAAAAATGTAATTATATTTCTAAAGAATATTGTATCACCTGTATTACCTACACGGTGTCACGCTTTGGGTCGTGTTCATGAGGAATGAGATATTTCCCAGCGTGTTCCTGAAAATTACGATTAACATGAATCTCAATGAAAACAATCGTTTATCATCGTCGCGTCGCAGTGTCGCTTTCTTCGCAAAGCTTTGTGCTTTTCCACATATTTTTATTGTATTGCTCTTTTATGCTTTATGGAAATATAATTCTGATATTTACATCAAGCTTTAATGAAGATATTATTTTTCATTTGAATCTTATCTTACACATACCTAAGTGAACAATCTAAAAGCAAAGTGATTGAAATATTTATATTATATAACTTATTTATAAGACATAAATATATGGGGATAAATTACACAAACTTGTGTATTTAAGACAATTTTAAGCATTCCAAAAGCACTATCATCGCTGTACGTATTATATTGTCTTTACTAACAAGATTATTTAGGCTTTCTTAGCGTATACTACCTCTTCCTTTAGGTTACAGATATTTTTTACTGTTTAACCGATTGAGCTTTATTTTTCTACACCGAATTTTTCCGTTTGCATCCACAGCATGATACTTCAAAGCACGGAGTTCATTAAACAAAACTACAGACTGTTTTAACTACTAATTTTGATTTATTGCTAAAGAAATATTAGGCAAATTTTTACCGGCTTATCTGACAGTACAACATTATAATACTATGGTAGAACCTTCAACTCCTTCGTTATTTTAACGCAAAATTCTCTCTCAAAGTATCAAATTTAATTTGGTACCGAAAATCTTATACCTTCAACATTTCAAAATACTCTCCCCATTCTTATTAAAACGGGACACAAATTAATTTCAATATACTAATTTTCTAACCGTAATCCCAGAAGAGAGGGCAAGAGAAATTTCGAATACATTTTCACGTTATTAAATTAAGGTTACGTTTAAAATGTCCCTTAAGTGGGGACTAACAAAGTGGTACGCTGAGTGATTTAATGAGACCGTGTCCCCGACCCCTATCTTGGTTAGTGTCATGTCCCAAGACCCGACCCAATATCGATATTTATGGATAGGCCCTTTCCTTTATTATTTACTTCTGCACAACCTGCGTTCGAGTTTGTGCGGAGGCTATTGCGGGAATCTAATTTTGGGATATAAAATGGATATCTTATATGTTCATCCAAAGAGTGCTTTCACAGACACTCGGTTAACGACGCGCGCAGCGGCATAGTATAGCCTTTCCGAAGACCGTGAGAGACGAGCCATGAGCGTTCACGTTCGTCGGCAAGGGAGTATGCCGCAGCACTCGCCTTTAATCGAGTGTCGTTTGTCTGTAAGCACCCAAAAACATGTTCTATGGTTGATAAAATCAGTACTAGTCCAGGTTAAAATTTAAATCCGGGACCATTTAGTGTCCGTAACAAGGCAAGGCCCATCTATAGGCGTCGGTGTCCCGCTCGTTCCCGTGGGATGTCTCAAGGATGGCAGGAAATTGGAGAGGTATTCTTTGGACCCAATAACGGTTATCGAGTGAGTCTCCTTGAGATATTCTTTTATAATAAATCGGTTTTATTGTTTGAGAAATATTTTTTTTACGAAATAGGACGGAAAACGAACAAGTGGGTCATATGATATTATAAGTGATTTGGGTAATAGGATCATGTTTAAAAAAAACAAGCACGTACTTAATAAGACTAAGTGTATTCTGTACTTGTATAGTACTCTCTCTCAGTTCCCGGTTCCTTCCTTAGCTGAAGTGCTTCGGAGACCGGGGTCCGCTAACGGTCTAGAATTGAATACTAATAAATTGCGTATGCGAAATTTTAAAAAGTTAACAATATTCGAGGCAAAAATACGCTCTCGAAACAATCGTAATCCTAACTTAATATTATAAATGCGAAAGTGAGTTTGTTTATTTGTTTGTAACCCTTTCACGCCGTATTTACTGAACCGATCATCATGAAATTTTCCATACACATAGGTGAAGGTACTGAGAAGGACATAGGCTATATATCACGCGTGCGTAGCCGCAGGTAACAGCTAGTAATAATATATACATACCTGGGTGGCAGAGGTTCACATGGAGAATAGATTTTTTAAGGACTAAAACCTAGGTAGATAGATACTTTCGTTAAATTTTATACTTATATTTAACTTTTAAATTACCCATAATTACTCGTTTAAAGTTATTAAATGGGTTCTTTAGTTAAAATTATTACTCATTAGCTTTTGTCTGCGATTTCGTTCGCGTGGGCTTTAATGTAATCGCACAATCTTTTTACCTACTCTTTTTAGTTAAAAAATCCTTTTGAGGACTTTATTTCACAATTTTACATATCATAGAATGATTTAACCCGAATGATTTTTCTATAGCGTAATTTTGTTTGCCTAAAATTATCAATCAATCATTTATTTGCATGAATACATCACATATAGTTCTTCATAAAATTGGTGAGTCTTAGTATTCAGCCTGCTTACAGGCGTGCAAATTATTTAGATGTAAAATCTACGTCACATAATTCATATAAAACAATATGGTAAAAAATTAAAAATATCACATTAGTTAAGTTATCAAATGGGTTCTTTAGTAAAAATTATCACTTACTTGCTTTTGCCCGCGGCTCCGCTCGCGTTGGTATAGACTCTTCGCGAACAGTACTTTTCTCTGGGATGAAAAGTAAACTATGTCCTTCTTCGTACTTCAGACAACGTGTATGCAGAATGTCATGATGATCGGTTCGGTAGATAGGGCGTGGATTCGTAATAAACAAACTCACTGTCGCATTTATAATATTAGTTGGGATTATTGTTCAAAATTCTTGTAATCTTGTTAAGTAAAACTTGTAAAATACTAGAATAGCGTCTGTGAAACAAGCCAGGTAGTGTAATTGGAGACGAAATAAAACTCTCCAGACAAGTGCTGCCAGCGCTGATGTAATTTAGCTGCTCGCACTAAGCTGCTTCAAACTTCATTTAGTCTCACTATCGGGGCGCAAAAGCTTGGGGAGAAGGGAGGATAAATTTATAAACCTTTTATTTTAAAAAAGGAAAAACATGGAATCTTTGAAATTAGGTACAAGACAAAAAAATCTGATAAAATGATAAAATGTGCATAAAACTGAAGACATGATAAATGAGTATGAGATCTTTCAAAATAAATAAAACAGAAAGATGATATTTATTTTTTTCAGATGAATGAACTGCTTCAAAAATTAATTTAGGAGTCTGTTGGTGAGTACCAACATGATGCAAGACACGCGAAATAAAATACTTTTTGGATGAACGTGAGAATGTGGGCCATTAAGAAGAACCTACCGTTTTGTTATTACGTGATCTGTAGTTTGATTACGAAGGAACGTTAAGCCGTTGTTCCAGGCTGTCATAATTAAAGGCAAATGTAAGGCTGCATTAGATGCTTAAAGGCAGTTCGATAAATCTGTTGCCAGTGTAGAGTTACACATACGAAAAATCATTAAATTATTGATTATTGTCAAAAACTTGAGAAAGGTATACCTGCTGCAAACTAATGTTTTCCATCTTCTAATGCCGAATATGAAAGATAAATTAATAATTTAATAATTCATCGTATATAATTAAATACTTATTTCATTTAATAAAGCAGTAATTAAAAGCTATGTAACTCAACGACTAAATAGATACGAAATATTTAAACTTTCTATGTTAGATTTCGTTTTATAATAAGACAGCTTAAGTTAAACTGGGGCCATAAAAGTAAATATGTACGTACTTATTTTCGACTTGATCCGTTTAAAAATGTTCTTCTATATCCTAATGTATGGTCACTATAGCAAGTCTGGTCTGTAAGAAAAGTAATACTAAAAAGAAGCTTACATTTAGATTGAAGTCTTTTGCCCCTCTGTTTCGGAATATTCTTCAATATTCTAGTATTACTTTAAATACAAGAGTAGGTACTGACTTTATTTCCACTAGGTATTACGTATTAAACCTATTTAGTATCTACCCGGTCAAGTTTACATGGAGATTTTAAACTCTTTGGAAATATTATAATGTAGGAATCAAACTCCATAATAGATTAATAACCCCTAGAAAAAGAAAAAAAAAGAAAAATTTGACCTTCAATCTCTCCAATTAGCTGGTCAAATTTCTATGAGAAGTTTTTCTTCGTAGGTTACTTTGCAGATGAAAGTTCTATAATGGATTCTGATTTCATCATTAAAATATTGTCAGGGAGATCAGAATCACAATGTTTCAATTAGAAGAGATGTGATTTTTCAGGTCAATATCTAATCAGATAAAAAAGATTTACCTTAATCCATGTGTATAAAATATTTCATTTATTTTTCTGCAAATGTGATCGGAAGGGAAGGTCAGAGCTGGCCTCGACCTATTATATTGTCTTTGCCTCGACACACGTACCGTGACCAGCCCCCTTATTTACTAACTCGGATGACAGGTGTCGATGCCTATCAATCTAGAATTTACAGTTACAATGCGGGTTTTGCTTGCTTGAAATTTTTATTTGGAATACAAAAACCGCATTGTAACAGCAAATCCTAGACTGTTAGGCATCGACACCTGTCTTCCGAGTTAGTAAATAGGGGGGCAGATTGCGGACATTCTTATCAAGGTGCAAGTCAGGAATACACGAAACTGGTGAGCATGTATGAAAAGAGTCATGGATGTAAATGAAGCTAAAGAGGTGTGTAAGGTTCGCAGCAAGTGGAGGTGCCTTGGTCCTCGGCCTACCCCCCATGGCAAAGAAGCGTAGTAATATGTATGTATTACTTTTTCTTTACTCCAACCTAATGTTATACTCGTAGTTACGTATGATATCTGAAGACTTTTATCCAAAAGGCAACAACATTTATCAAGATAATACATATTCTCCAACTACACAAGACAAGCGTTATTTTATCCGTCCGTTTATCTCAAAAACTTATGATTAACTTTTACGCAAGTTTTATCAAGAGCTGCGACTTTTGTGTGTGGCAGTTATAGAAAAAAACATAGTTTATTTGAAAAACTAATGCATCGTTAAAAATATAATACTATTGAAAATAAAAAATGTTTTAGTATTATGTCTCGTAGATTTACAATAAAATGCAAGAAAAATAAATTTTCCAGCGACACACTAGACTGCTACATGGTGCTCCCAACCTCTAAATCTAAAGTAATTTTTTTTCAGACAATTGCACATAGTTGCACTATATTATACTATATTAGCGTCACAACTTTGTATCTACTATATTATGAGAAAATTAAATCGACCAAATGAAATCATCATTAACAAAATATATAAAAGGTATCATTAACAAAATATATAATATATTTAAAAATTTAAACCATATTTTGGCATAATATTTATATACCTACCTATATCAGTTTTTTTTTTCTACTTGTATCATTGAGCGCAGTGTTGAATTTCTGTCACGGTCTCAAGCTTTTATTAGCTTCACTTGTATGTAAAAAAATCTTGGAATCTTATTTTGACCCACTTCCCGGTCTTCCATTAAGATGAAATTTTGCACACGCTTTGAGTTCTGATGACAATACATGACTAGCGTGCTAAAAGCGTGTTTTTTAGTTTTTTAAACTAATTATAAAATGATTATACCTAAAATCCTGCGCTTTTTTGACTTAGCTACAGTTTAAAAGAATGAAATGTGTTCTGTAGTTAGAACCATTGCTTTTTAGTCAGGGACCAAGTCTGGGCACATGCACAAAAGTACGCATATTTATATCTCCCTGCAATATGTACTTACACTCTTAAATAGCCCTTAAACAAACTGCCTCCAGTCATCGTACGAGTAAACACTCGATTCTCTCTGAACAAATAATCGGTCGAGAAATTGAGATCAATACAACTTCGAGTGGAAGGTGCTTCTACTTGAAATGTCTCGATTGGATTCCTATTTAGTTAGCGAAATCAATTATTTTTCCTATAAAGTTAAGTGTTCAGTTTGTAAGGGTTTTTTCTAGTTTCAACCTTTGTGCAAATTTATTTTTTTAAATAACAGTGTCTGTATTATATAAGTAGTATTAAAAGTTATTATACCTATATAATGTCTATTGGTACTAGCCTGTAACATAAATAAATTGATTAGTAGTCTTCTTTTTAGACAAAAATTATCAAGCAATCTACGCAAGATTTTTTTTTATTGTCCTATTATTTAATCAATAATATATAACTAGTCGGCGGATCCGACGTAATAAAACGTGAGTAAAGCCGTGTTTTCATAATGAATTTATCTCGCGTAAGTTTTAATATTATTATTGCTAACCTTTACGGTGAGGTATGGCAAAAACGAGCAAACCGATTTGCCCGATTAAGATCTAAACTGAATAGACTCAAATGTGATTTTGATTATGTGGTGAAGTGTCGTGATAATGGTGTAGTGCCGAGATTCATGCGCGTAAAACCTATAAAATGCATTCGGGATCATAAACAGTTCTTTGAAGCGGTACACAAGAAATTACTGGTGCGGGTACTTCGTGACCATCGTCGAAAGATTGCCAACATAAGCAAAGAATTGTATGCCTTGCACATCCAATGATGAGCGGGGCGGAAAATCAGAGATGGCGTAGAAGAAAGAGATGATTTATTATCAATTTTACAATCTCAGTAACAATACAAACGGTGCATTTAAGTAGGTGGTTCAGTCAGTCCTGACCCACTACGTGGATGCTCAATAGGCTCTGAATAAGTTAGTCTTCTAGATAATAACTATTAAGGTTTAGTCCTGTGAACTCCTGTGGGAGACCCACTACGTGAATGCTCGCTCTAGGCACTGAACGTTATCCTAGGTGCTATAGGACATTTCGAATCATGTTAATTGATGATTGATTGCCACTCCGTAATTCCTCCGAGAGGTCATTGATTGCGAAAAAATAACGATAGCGCGTTCTATCATACTCACAGCGCCATCTGTTGGTAGGTTGAGGAACTACATACGTGTAGTTAATTTGGTGTGTTACACAAGTATATTTATTCATATGTTTATAATACAGGCTCGGCCTAGTATAGACACTTACATACCAGACTAATTTATACAGTCTGTATGCGTATTTGTGACAGTTGCTGTCGAGACGACCATGGTACCCGGAAGCCATGGACTTTGTTTGAGAAATTTGGTTCAAAGGATATCCATTACAAGGCCTTTGAGCCGGGTACAATTAAGGGAGCAGTTTTTACTGATTTTCTTTTATGGGTGCTGTGCTTAGAGTACCCATATATTGATACTCTCAGGTGCTGTGCCTGTTTTATTTAAATTTTCAAATTTAAAGTTTTAAAACATAAAACCTGAATTTGGTACAGGGGTTCCTTTCATGCTATAATTTACCCCGTTAGGGGTAGAAATTTCACCCTTAACGGGGTAAATTACCCCTAATTTACCCCGTTAAGGGTGGAATTTCTAAAAATTCTTTGTTAGTTAAATAAAATCACTTACATCATGAAAGGAACACCTGTAACAAATTTCAGGTTTCTAGATACCGTAGTTTCAGCTGTGCGTTGATATAATAAGTCAGGTTTGCCTGGATATAGTATAACCAGATTATAAAGGGTGTCTCAGTAAGAGTGCACTTTTTCATTTAAAAATAAAAACAAGTATTTGATGACAGAGTTGTGATATTTTAATTGTATTGGAAAAAGACGTGTTCCGATTAAATATGGAATAAGATATCCGGCAAATGACCCCCACGGCTCCGATGACAGGCCATTATTCTTTTCATGAAATTTTCCATAACTTTTGCACAGAGATGTGGCTATATCTTACCGATGACTGACGCGTTGGATTTCCGATTTGAGCTCAGGAATTGTTTCGGGTTTAGATACGCTTAAACCCGAGATTTAAAAAAACCCAAAAAAAATCGAACGGCGTTAAATCGCACGATCTTGGTGGCCAGTTGACATCAGAATTTCGTGAGATAATGTGTTTTGGAAATCGTTGCTGCAATAAGTCGATTGTTTCATGCGCGGTGTGCGCCCTTCTGCTGAAACCTCATGTTGTCCAGATTCATGCCGTCCTGTTGAGGCCACAAGAAGTCATTAGACACATAAGGTGCACTTTTTCGGCTGAAAATTTGGCGAAGTTTACGAGCGGTTTCAGCGTAACTTTCCCCATTTTTGTAATGAGTTTTTTCAATTATAATGCGTTGTTGTTTCAAAAAGCGCTCCATTTTTAATGATCGGAATAAATGACAATATTCAAATTTCCGAGTTGCTATTTGCATGAAAATAAAAAATATATTCCAATTTTAAAAAGTACACTCTTACTGAGACACCCTTTAGTATACTTCAAGAGATATTTAGTTTAGGAGAGATATATTAATTTATGAGAAATTGTAACTTGTATGTCTAAACGTTAAATTTTTTTCGGCCACAAATTAAGAAAATCCTAAGATGGAAATGAGTAAATAAACGTGACATTTTAATTATCGGCTTCGGGAACAGAACACGTGAGCAGAAACAATTTTTGTTCAATTACTCGGGTAAATGAATGTTTTTATTTTTTAAATTAATGAACGTGTTTGCTCACTGCCAATCAAATACAATGGTTGGTACTAAATTAATGAAAGCAGTAGTAATCCAGTGGTTTATGACCGGACTTCTTAGTTTCGATTCCCTGCCGGCTTGACCTATATTTACGCATCCGACCACCTGGTCGGTCGGTGTCCAACGCTGCTCTTGCCGGTATATGGTCGCTATTCAAGAACCTTTCTACCACATTGGACATCGATTCTTCGCTATTAAGATATTTCACATACACTTCTTAATTTTCAGTTAGTTACTACTATACTATGTACTTCTCTCTAGAAGAGAATTAAGAGTGTGTTATAAAATACCCACCACATTTTCCTACTAATATGAAACGTATAAAATTGCCGTTAGAATAAATTTATGAGAGTTGGAAATGGAAACATGAATGATGAAATAAAACGCGAGTGAGAGCTTTCGCTCGAGCTTTTATGCTGCGAATATTTTATAGTTTATTTACGCATCTAAAAACTTTAAACTGTAAATCCATCCAATGTTTTTTTTTTTTTTTATGCTCACGCCGCACCAATAAAACCATTTGCTTTTACTTATTTCTATACTTATATTATAGGGAGAAAAAAAATTGTTGGTTTACATTAAATAGCCCTCGAAACTGGTGGACCAGAATTCAAAATTATTTCACAACTAGAAAGCTAATTTAGCTGCGGATAACATAGGCTATAATTTACGCAGATGAAGTCGCGGGAAAATTTATAGTTAGTTAATAAATTATTTCCGAAGAAATACACATTTCAGGTACTGACAATTTATTCTCCGTTCATAAAATTATTTGAAAATATCAAACATCAAGGATTTGCAGTGGTTTACAATAAATTACGCACCTATTTTACTGTTTAGTAAATATTTAGTATATGATAAACTACCCGCTACTTTGTAAGAAAATATACTAAGCGTCTGACCGTTCTACCACTTATTTATAGGTGAACTTTTTAATTACTAGAAGGTGAAACTAAGGAATGAAACTAATGCACTTACATAAAGTAAAATCAAAACTCCTGTAATTTTAAAGATAGCAATGTTGCTCGAACTCATCGGAGGCTACTACAATAGCTAGGCATATGATTTAAAGCTTTCGAGGTCACAAACACTATTATGTTCACTACGGGACTTACCGCGATTATTTTGAGTTTTGTCTGATATTTCGACAACATTGCAGGTGCTCTTAGATTATATAAAACCTAGATAGTCTCCATCAGCCTAAAAGTGTAGAAAAAACTAGTGTCCAACACATAGTCGGTCGCGCACACACACAGCTACCAATTTGACGGATTTTAAGGGCTTAAATTGACAGGATGCGTGTCATAACACAGAGCTGTCACGCACACAAGGATTGAAAAATTGACCTGTTTTTTAATCATTGAAATAAAGGCATGACGGTGTCTAGAGAGTATATAGTCAAAGCAGCTGCCATATTCACAGACTAACTGTTGAACAGTCTGTGAACATGGCAGCTGCAATGTTGTCGAAATCAGACAACACTCAAAAATAATCGCGGTAAGCCCCGTAGTGAACTTAATAGCTAGGCAGTTACTTCTTACTTCATAACTTCTTCATAATCACGACTTATCTGACAACCAAAAAAGTGCCTTCCTGTATTTTTCGGTTAGTGTTTAATTCATATCGCGTTTGACAACATTTGCCATGCGACTTATAGTCAGGAGTTACTTGCTTACCAATCAACATAAACATATACATACTTCACTAAATAGTATAAAACAAAGTCCCTTCCCGCTGTCCGTCTGTCTGTCCCTATGTGTGCTAAAATGTTTAAAACTAACCAACGTATTTAAATGCATTTTTAATAGATAAATTCAAGAGGAAGGTTTATACGTATAATACATGTCCGGGCGCAGCCGGGGAGTGCTACTAGTTTACAATAAACGGAGGCTTATTTTTGTCGTCCGAATAATTAAGATTTATTGCGAATGTCTCTAACAAGCTGCGACCAAACTTACGAGTATTATTAGAATTCATCACTTTTTCCCAGTTCTTTAACATGGTTAAAAGTTTCTTCCGTGTTGATTTGATAATTAGATCCCAGATGGGGCTGTTTACGTAAACGTCGTAAAATCGTTACAATTGTTTTAAGAAGTTTGTTTTTTTACAATTATAATTAATTACTTTGGATTTCCATTTTCCTTTGATTGGATAACAATCGAAAAAATAAAAAACAAAGATTTGTTTTTTTTTACTCCAGCATTTATCGTCAAAGTAGATTTAGGGTCACCACATGACAGAATGGTAAACATGTCTCTTCGTCTTGTGAGCGTTAACTATGGAAAGGATTTCACCATCATTCCCTGGCATATTCCCTATTCGAGGTCGGCTCTACTTATACGTGATCGCCGCTGGTTGCGATCTTGAGTCATTGCTTGTGTTGGTCCTAGCGTCGTCATATCTTTGGAGATGGTTCTGGTCTAGTTAGTTAGCGGGAAACCTCTGCCCCTCTTGCCCCCATTTATATCCATGAGTCGTCTCGTCATCTGGTGTCCAAGGAGAAGACATATGTATATTTGAGACTATTTAGAGTATAGGTTAGATACACTTTTATTAAAATAAAAAAATAAGATATGTTAAAAAATCCACGGCATGTTTTGAACCAGCTGTCTTCAAACATACAAAGTCTAAAGACTGCCGGTGAAAATCCTGCCCGCGTTGAATTTTTTCGCATAACTTATTTCTTTATTTTTATAAGAGTACTAGCTGTTACCCGCGGCTCCGCCCGCGTGATATATAGCCTATGTCCTTTTCATTACCCTAGCCTATGTGTATGCCAAATTTCATGATGATCGGTTCAGTAGATATGGCGTGAAAGCGTAACAAACAAACAAACTCACTTTCGCATTTTAAAATTAGTTAGGATAGGATTAGGATTAGGATAGTTAGGATTAGGATTAGGATAATAGTTAGGATCTCCTTCTCACTACCCTAGCCTATGTGTATGCCAAATTTCATGATGATCGGTTCAGTAGAGAGACGTAAAAGCGTAACAAACAAACTCACTTTCGCATTTATAATATTAGTTTTAAGATTAAGATTAGGATAAGGACATGTGTGTTAAAGAAAATACATTATTCGCATTTTCACTTCTTTCGCACATTTATTTCCCTGACAGTCAAATGACTAGAACACGTCACGAAGCCGTCGCATATTATTTATTCATACAATTTACTTTGAAAATCATGATTTATGTAAGACGGAAATTCTTATTTCAGGAACAGAATTATCCCTACATCTTGACGTTGAGGTACACTTGTGAAAATATTCATATTTAATATTATTTATATGTATAATGATGTTTGATACGTAATAGTTTCCACAAAATTATATTTGGATATATACATTCTTTATAAGTGCCAATACAAGTCCTATCGATAATCAACTAAAAGTTTATGCTCTATTTTTCGAAAACCACAAAGAACCTTATATACAGGTTGTGATATGGTTAATACTGCTACCCGACAATCCATAATAAACATGATATTTTTTAAAATTAAATTTTCTCTAAATTGCCGGCCCGACCAAATACTTCTATATGAAAATGTCGATTTGTTTTTCGAATTCCCAGCATTTATCCCATAGGAAAAGTTGTTCAGTTTGCTGATTTGATGGTTTCAGGGATAACGGTGTTTACCATAACATCATACATACCATTTAAAAAAAATGTTCTGTAAATTTATCACTCGCACATAAAATATAGCTTTTTTCTTTCTTATTTTGAATTATGGCTTCCACCGAGATTTCAGTGATTTTGTCTAGTATAATGAGAAACTAAGTATCGGTGTTGTACGGTATATGGCATCAAAGATGGCGTATGCTCTTTGGTAGCTTCGTGGGAGCTTCTGATGACAAATCTATACGAGTCCATTTAACAGTCTACTTTAACTATTTCACAAATTGTTCTCGAGCACGAGCATTTATAACACCAAACTACACCAATTACATCCTAACTAATATTATAAATGCGAAAGTGAGTTTGTTTGTTTGTTTATTTGTTTGTTTGTTACGCTTTCACGCCGTATCTACTAAACCGATCATCATGAAATTTTGCATACATATAGGTTAGGGTACTGAGAAGGACATAGGCTATATGTCACGCAGGCGGAGCCGCGGGTAACAGCTAGTAATATTATAAAGTCCACTTAAATCAATTTGCAAAATCGTCTAAGGCAAACGACAACTGCACCCATTAACTTCCCACCAAAAAAAAACCATATAGATTTTTTAGTTGAAAGAACTTTGGTAGGTAGTTTCGAAGCACAGACACTGTATTTCGAAACTTATTCAATACAAACAATCAAATCTTTCCTCTTTATTATCAAACAAGATCTATAGATAAAGGAAAAAAAAACCTTTATTTTTAAATCTTATACATATTTTAAAATCGATTCTCTAACTTTAGCCCGAAACATTAGAAATGTTATTGTGTTGTATGATTGATGGCTCCAAGCTCCAACTGTGTGATTGATACCTCAAGTTACAACTAGTTTACTCAGTAGGCATTTTCCACACTTACGAGATATCTGTAGTGTTTTAACACTACAGGTTTCTCGTAACTAAAGGGAAATTAAATCAGGGAAATGACATTTCAATTCTATTATTCCGAGTGATAGATAGCTTTGAATACACTCCACTGAGATTAATATCATCTCCATCATTTATAAGGAATATTTCTATATTACCCTGCCACAGTGTCCCCTGAGAGCAGCTAGTGTCGTGGCTGTGAGTCGAGTGAAATATCGAACGCTTTCTCATTCATTCCAGCACTGCTTCGTATTTCCCCTGGCATCGTTTTTTCTCGAGATTTTCCACAATAAAACAGTGAATTTGCATTGCGCATTCGTGTAGTTATTAATTGGTCAGGTACGGTCAGGAGTGTCATCCTCAACTCGGTCTACTAGGTCAACTAACTCACTCAGTCCGGTGGTTCATTTTTCATCCCCAATCCATCCGAGAAAGTAGCATCCCAAATACCATTATGCTGTTCAGTAAACTGCGTTCACCAACCTATCTACCAAGCGCGGTGAGCATGGCAAACTCCCCATGATGTAATCTTTGGAGGAAGCCCATGTCCAGCAGTGGACTTTTTGCGGCTGAGATGATGATGATGATTGAGCATAGATATTTCTGACCACTAAATCGGCATTTGCCACCTAAATTTAACCTCGCGCAGTGAATTGACTAGTACCAATTTAAAGACGGTGACATTTTTCTTCATCCAACTCGGCATAGGTAGCTTGTAACGAAATTCATACAGCAAACTTTTTAAATTTAAAAAATAAACGTAAAACCCAAATGCCCTTTTTGACCCGCATATTGATTTTACTGTTGTTGTATCCTAAGACACTCCGGGGACGAATAATGACGACTCACACTTCAAAATCCGTCATACATACATAACAGATATGTAAGATAAATAAATAAAAAATGCATGTCTGACATACATATATACACGCGAAATACTGGGGACAACCCTTCTGGGTGGGTCAATCGAGTAAAAATGTCTGTTAATAACATAAATAAATAAATATATACGGACAAATCACACAGATTAAGCTAGCCCCAAAGTAAGTTCGAGACTTGTGTTATGGGATACCAACTCAACGATACTATATTTTATAATAGATACATATATAGATAAACATCCAAGACCCAGGTCAATCTGAAAAAGATCATTTTTCCATCTTGACCTGACCGGGGATCGAACCCGGGACCTCCGTGTCGCAGGCAGGCGTGTTGACCTCTGCGCCACGGAGCTCGTCACACTTCAGAAATTTCAAATTCTTTTCTGGTGTGGATATACACATTGAAGTAGTTGTTAAACTTTCCGATTCCGAGTACTATCAAAACCAATAAAAATAGAGGGCTGGTACAAAAATATTGAAAAACCTCGTGAATTTTGCAAACGGCTTGTTATTCGGCGTAACCGTGCTGTCGCAAAATGCAATTTGCCGGAGTCCCCGAATTTCCAAATATTACGCTTTTATACTATAGTGCCATGTTAGTGCTTTGTTGAAAGCAAATGTTGAATAATAACATAAATTGAATACAAACATGTATATTTTCAGCAAAATTTTAAAAATATAGAATGATTTGATTTTATATTTATTATTTTAGGCACCTTTGCGCCAGAAACGTTACAGGGTGGGTTTTAAATCTATTATGTTATTATATAATAATTGACGACTTGTATTGTTAAATAAGTGAATGTATTGTATACTTAACCCTAAAAATAAATTAAAACTTTTATTTATTATTATCATCATAAGCAGAAAGGGGAGGCCTTTGCCAGCATAAAGGGGAGGCCTTTGCCCAGCAGTGGGACACACAAAAAAAATCATTATTTAATATTTTTGACGGCTTACAGTAGCCTTTGCAATTAAATTAAACCCACTTCTATATTTTGTACAGAATGAATGAAACTTTATGGTGGATCGGATATTAGCTGCGGGCTGCGCAGTACGCTCCCCGCCTCCCCGCGCGCGCCCCACGCAGACCTAATATCGTGTTTTGCGCATCGCCTCGCGCGATGTTCCGAGTCGCCAAAGTTTGATTCGGACTGTAGCAAAATTCATGTTGCGGAAACCTGCGGAAATAATGATGAAATACCTCAGAAATTGCAAACAAACAATTCTTTTGGGGAGTAGAAATGTATTAATATTATAAAAAAAACCTGTTGATTTTCTGAATGCAAGTGCCATCAACAACTGCAGGAGGACCTGATATAAATTTTTTGCTGACGTCTCCTAGCCTGTGACACTCCGAGTAAGACTTTGTAAACCTCACACTTCAGAAGCGACGAAACCTTTTACACTACAGGAGGATTTTTGTATACTACGGAGTAGACGGGCAACAGGCATACGGCCCACCTGATGGAAAGCGGTTACCGTAGCCTACGGACGCCTGTAACCCTGTGCTACTTGTGCGTTGCCGACTAAACTAGAAGATAACAATGAAACTCGCAAACTGACACACCCACTACCCACATTCATAAATACGAGTACAAACTCGCGATAAACATTACTCCTTCTAAAAGGGTATATCAGGTAAAAGTGATGTAACTGTTAAACTTAATTCCGAGTGTTATCAAAACCAATAGAAATGTTACAAAAATATTGAAAAATCCCCGTGAATTTTGTGAACCACTTGTTATTCCGCGAGACTATTGGCGCGGGACATACAATTTGGTGACGTACCCGAATTCCCAAGCATTGGGGAAGTTTGCTTTTATTGTCGAAAAGGGCCCTATTGTCAGTAAGTGGCTGTAGTGGCTTAATTTGAATGAAAATACTAAAGCTTCCGCCATAATATCGCAATCCGAGAGAGTATTAAAATATTACGATTTGATTTCCAAAAAAATGTAGTCGGAATAGATTGTAACGTCATTTCAACTGTTCTCATAATTTGTGCATCAGAAAATATGACAAGCCGATAAATATCTTAAACATTTTTCTTTTTTCACCTAAACATAATTATTAATATAACAAGACCTAACACGAACGTTTACTCAATTTATATCGTCGAAGTTATATCCATCGTGGTATCTCCAAGATTTTTTGCATAAAATTAATAGAAAAATAATATAGAAGCATAAAAATAAACATTAGGTTTTTACTTTAAATATTGTAAATATATATAGTATATATACCTAGTCGGGTCATAAGTTCTAAATTAGGCTGGATAGATCCCGCGCTTTGTTACGGCGGTACGCGGGAAAAAATACCGCGAAATTTTGTTTTCGGATGAAAAAAAAAATGTAACATACTGAGGTGTTTTTCTGTGAAAAAGGTGTAAAAACCAGTGCTGAGGTGTACCAAAATACCGTCCTAACAAACATAGTGGAACCTCTTTCTCAAACAATGTTCAAAAACAGACATTGGATATCCCAACAGGACTCTGCACCAGCTCATAGAGCACGAAGCACGAAAAACTGGTTGACCGCCCGTGGAATTGACTTTATAGGACATGACGACTGGCCCTCTTCTATTCCAGATTTAAACCCACTGGATTACAAGATATGACAACATTTGGAGGAGAAAGTCTGCGCTAAACCTCATCAGAATTTGGAATCTCTACGAGCATCTTTGGCTAAAGCAGCGGCAGAAATAGATATTAATGTGGTGCGTGCTGCGATTGATGATTGGCCGCGTCGATTAAGGGCATGTATTCAAAATATGGGAGGGCATTTTGAATAATGTAAATAAAATTGTATTCTAAATTAAATTACCTTTAATTTCACATATAATTTCTTTATAATTATCAAAAAGTGTATCATTAATTTTATAAAAAGTTTTTTACCGAACTTATGACCTGACTAAGTATATCCTCTGACTACTCTGGCTAATAATATATTGCTGTAGTAGTATAGAGAGGGTCGTGCTCCTACAATGGAGACTAAAAAGGACCTGATGGATGGATGGATAGTATAATATACCTATATATTATTAAACATTGAAAGCTTTTTACAAAGTCACAAACGTAAACGCAACTAATGCCAAAACATGCGTCCAATACAAACATGTTTATGTAAGTAAATAAAATATTCCGGAGGTACTCCGTGCGGTAACTCGTAGTCCAAATCCAAACTCGAGTTCCCTCCAGTTTGCTGCACAAATTGCATCCCATTTGCACTTGCCTTGCACCTTGTATTGGATGAGACCCCAGTTGGGAAATGTAGCGAAACTGCCATCTATTTTAGAAAGGCTACAATGCCGCCATATTGATGTTGTTGTCGAGCTCCGTGGCGCAGCGGTCAACACGCTAGCCTGCGACACGGGGGTCCCGGGTTCGATCCCCGGTCAGGTCAAGATGGAAAAAGATCTTTTTCATATTGACCTGGGTCTTGGATGTTTATCTATATAAGTATATATTATAAAATATAGTATCGTTGAGTTAGTATCCTGCGACACAAGTTCACAACTTACTGTGGGGCTAGCTCAATTTGTGTGACATGTCCCTATTTATTTATTTGTTCTTCTTCCATGCTGGTTTGGGACAAAAGGTAAAACATACAATATAACAGCTGTTTTTCTTCCCTCGCAGACCGTAAAGGCCGGTCAAGGGTTTGGGCTAAGGAATCACGTTAATATTTGATTCCGCTTTCGACCTTAACGCCCACTAACAAGCTAAATGTGGCCTTCAGGTTTTATGACCTTGGGCTAAACTCTCAACCCCGCAAGGGATTAAGACCTGATCATACCTATGTGATGAGTTAGGCTAGGCAACGAGCGACAACTGTAGATCAGGGTCATATTTCTGTTTTGACAATGTCTTAGAGGCTGAGTAGTCATGCTCACTAAAATGTTCAAACTGGTGGTGGCGTTATGTGTCGGGTCGTTGAGTTCCCTCTAATATGGTTGAGTTTAACGATGGCTGACCCATACGTCAACTCGTGAACGGGTGCTGCCAGTGGGGACTGGTCTGGTCGGCCTCTTTGAGACTACTTCATGTTCTCTTGTTTTTGTAATTTGCTCACGCGATCATAAACATGTTCCAAAAATAATGAATGTATAATGATATTGTAAAATGAAAACAGATGAAAAAAAAAGAAAAGTAAAAAGGAAAGAAATATAATATAATCATTAATCATACAAAGCCCTTGTGCCTATACTATACCTATACCTAAACTAGGCGACCTATACTGTTGAAAAGAGTTTCTTTCGGCATTTCTTCTCTGCAGTGGTCGGTTCCGAAATGCTAGTAGTCTGTAGCTTTTGAACAATAATGAGTAAATACATAATACTTAATAAGATAATTTTAAATGTGATTTGACGTGAAAAAGTGCCTGCAAGGGCCTATTTTCTGAGTAAACGTTTTGAATCTTTTGAATCTCTAGGCAATTCAGTTTATGCAGGATGTTAGGGTAAACGCCGTCATTATACAAACCTTCAAATCAGCACATCAAAGGGGAATACTTTTCTTATAGGACTAATGTTGGCAACCTGAAAGAAATCGACATATATACAAGAGTGTACGGCCGGTCCAGAAATCTGCGTGAAAAGCATGAATTTTTTCGGGGTCAAGTGCTGCCATCCTAATCCTAAATCCTAATCCTAACTAATATTATATAATATTATAAATGCAAAAGTGAGTTTGTTTGTTTATTTATTTGTTTCTTTGTTTGTTACGCTTTCACGCCCTATGTACTGAACCGATTATCATGAAATTTTGCATACACATAGGTTCGGATACTGAGAAGGACATAGGCTATAAATCACGCGGGCGAAGCCGCGGGTAACAGCTAGTCTTTAATAAATATGTAAACAGAAAACGGAGTTATCATTTAAAATTTTGTTCTGCGAAGCCCTAGATAACCCTTCAGTCTATTTTATGATGTTTACAGTTTAAAGTGAGAATGTTAAGCTTTTTTAGCGTTTTTCTCAAAAACTAAAAAACTATCCCCTTAATGTTGGTGGGCTGATTTGTGGATCTGGTGTTTACCCTAACATACTGGTATGTTTATGCGCCCTCCCATGGGTGCTATTTTTGAACGTGTGATCACTAGTTTTCTAACGAGTTTTGTATGGAAATACCGCTCGTTTGCGAACAGCGAAATTTCAAAAATCTTACCCTAGGCATTGTATAAGCATTGGCATGTTCTGTCCTATGAAACTTAAATTCTTGAGATTTGTTGATTGAGGTAGATTGCTGTGATATTATGCTAGGCGTTTCGACCAAAGCTAAGTACTTACTTACATCCCATATGTAAACTACTTCCGTTGGTCCATATAATACTGGTAAAAGCTTTTAAAAACAAAAACTTGCGTCCATATTCTTCACCCAGCCTTAACTTACATAAAAGTTGACACGTGTAAGTGTAAAAATTTACTATAGGTATGTAGGTTTTGACCTACGTTATATTCACACTATAACACCTTAACATGCACTATAACACCAAGCCTTATTCTTAAATTACACGCCTCCAACAAACAAGGTAAAATTATTTCACGTACTTATTAGTATATTTTTATTTTATAGTACATTTCAATTTCATTTTAAAGCAAAATTAAGTTTGTTTTAAAATTAAATTCAAATAATATAAATATCAGTCAACGAACGATACACGCTTAAACTTCTGTCCCATTACGAATGAATTCCACGCAAGTGGTTAGTTAACTTCAGAACTTCAAACTAACGACTGTAATAACTCCGACCAATAGCAAACATTAGTGAAACCGACTTTAATAAATGATAAGTGATTCTGCGGCACCTGCACCTTTGTTCTTGCATTATAGATGGCAGTTATTTGTCCTGCCTTCGCATAATTTGCAAATTGGGTGACCACGACTTCGACCAAATCGTCCTAGATTTACCACCACGTGCATTTAGTCTTGTCATTTTCTCATTTAATTTCGTTTTACTCTAAGACTGCTTAAATAAATACTGTCGCTTAAACTGTAAAGACTTCGCATCGCGTTGTAGAATCAGTAGAACCTTAAGAGGGTATACTAGCAGTGCGTTTTCCATACAAATGTATTTCTCTATTTTCTCGCTGAAAACTGCTTCTAGAGGCACAATTCTTTTTACATACAATCTATTACTATAATAGGTATGTACCTATGTTTTGTTATTTTCTAAAAACATGTTTAAAAGAAAAAAAATTGTACAAAAACAGTTTTTTTTTTGGAAAAAATAAAATATAGGGGCATTCCTATTTTAGTACTAGATTATATAAAAATAATTGTGGCTCTAGAATCAGTTTTCAGCGAGAAAATAGAGAAATACATTTGTATGGAAACCATATTGAAAAAATACTGCTAGTATACGCTCTTAAGAGGTGACAGTGGCTTAGTAAATAACTAACCTATATTTTGACATGACCGGGCAGTGGCTGTGGCCGCATACTGGGCAAAATTACTATATAATGGAAGATATTACGACTCGAAAAGAAGAAGAAGAATGACAAACCGTCACTGTTTGAGAATCAACTTCTTCTACTTATTTATTACTTGGTAGGGCTGGCCCGAGATACAATAGTCAAAGTCAAAGTAAAGGTCAAAGATTTTATTCAAAATTGAATAATTGTATCTCTTTTTGAACGTCATATTTTTTACTTTCTTTAAATTTTTAATTTTTTATATGCAAAATCGAAAAACTACAAGCGTTTCGTAATGACCACTGGTGAGAAGAATACGCCGAAAGAAACTCAATCCAGACTTGGTGCCTACGTGCCTGAAGGGCTTCGATTATTAGCAATAGTTTTTTATTACCATGCCTCCATAACTAATTGTATCACATCCAAATTATACGTATATGCTTAAGTTTTATTTTCCCTTCCCCACACCCACTATACTGGAATTTTTTAAATCGAACTCTCACCGAAACCTCGTACCTTCTAGAAGACCCAATTTTTTTTTTGCTAGCTTATTCCTTTGCGAGCGTTAGGTGCCTGGAGTCTTGTAATACTCGTACAAGTTACACCTAGTGCAGCCTCCAGCTACTACAAAACTTGAGTAATCCTGTTTTTATTTAGGCACTCAATAAGTAAATATACCAATTTTGTACCAACCCTCTTACTGTACCTATGTATTTTTGTTTTGTGGTGAGAAATAAAGATTTTAGACGCCCTAACTACTAAATCGATCATCATGAAATTTTGCATACACGTTGTCTGGAGTACGGAGAAGGACATACATTTTCTTTCGTCCCGGAGAAACGTATTTTTCCCAAGGGATCGTCTTTAACGCGAGCGGTGCCGCGTGTGACAGCAATTTAATGATAAAATAAAAAAAGTCTGCATAAAGAGGTAACTTACACGTCACTAAGATATAAAAATGCCGTATAGCAATTTCAAATTTTTATCTTACACCAAAAAGGAGAAAAATACTCCTCGTAAAACGCTATAATCACTTTTATACCCGGTACTTTGAAAGCTTGTACTTTGTAGGAAGAACAATTAGCTAAGTAAAAGAAGCACTAATGAGAAAATACGGGGTAAGTAACAGTAACAACAACGAACGAGCAACTTAAACTATTTCGTACCTGCAAAACTAAGTTTAAAATTAAACTGTTCCAGCAGAATTTATTTAAACTTTATTTACCAAAGAAAATTATACAAAAAGTGAACTCAAAAAAAATATAGCCATCCAGACAATTTAAATGTAAAAGTCAAAAATAAATTTTGATTATCCTGGATTAGCTGATTCACTTCATTATGAGTTCAAAACGATCAATATTTCACCGTGTATAATTTCGTAATGAATGCAAATGTAATTTTTAAATTATTTATATTTGAAACAACCGTTAGGCTATTGCATTTCTTATATCGATAAGTTTGTGACCCTCAAGTCTCATCACAAAAAATTACTCATACAAGTGTACCTAATTTACGTACATACGTGCATTTCAGATTAAGTGGCAGATACTGATAGTTTTGTCTGTCTTTATCGGAAGAATATAGTTATTTTGCTGCTGACGCTGTCAGTGAAATTATCCATCTTCTGGTGACAAAATTATACGATACTTTATTGTCTAGGTTAGGTCAGGTCATAATAGTTAGCACACCACGGGATGCAACCGGGAACACACTCGGTGACTTGTGTGAGAGAGACTTCATATTTTAGGTCAATATGAAATTACTCATTAGCGAGTAATAAACTTGAATGTATTTTCTAAAGAATTCCGAAAAAAAATTTTTTACGAGAGAAACAATTATAGATAACACAGAAAGTTTCTTACATACCAAGTCACAAAGTTACATTGCCTTTTACCAAAGAACTAAATTGTAATCAGAGCTAAGCAGGCCCAAAGTTCCCCAAGTCTTTCATCTTGAGACAGAGGGATTGCGGAGTGACGTCGTTGGGGACTTTTCTACAAGTTCCGCAGGATAACAAATAAAAGAAAAATAGATGATGGCAAATTTGCGAAACAAGATAAGGAATTTTAATAAAGAAATAAATTGTAATCACTAAGCAGGCTCAAAGTTCTACAAGTCTTTTATCTTGAGAGAAGGGGATTGCGAAGTGACGTCGTTGGAGACTTTTCTACAACTGTTCACAGGATCAGAACAGAAGAGATGATGGTCTTGCCTGCAATTTTTTATGGGTTTTTACTCAATAACTAAATTGTAATCACTAAGCAGGCTCAAAGTTCCACAAGTGTTTGGATGGCGGAGTGACGTTATTAGGGACTTTTCGACGATATCACAAATAAAAGGTAGAACCACAGTAAGGGAATATTTATAAACAATTGGATTTATCCAGCAGTTTTGCTTGCATTTATATAGAGGCCTCGAGATTCTTACTTATATCGGAATAAAAGCTATGTCCTTCTTTATATATCTGACTACGTGTATGCAAAAAAATAATCATGATCAAATCAATAATCAAATATTTATTTATTTTCTCCACAAACATAAGTTTAAATAAATGACAAAATATTATATTACATAAATTCAAAATTATATAGAATATATACATTATTTCAAAGCGGTGAAAACCTATATAAGGTGGAGTAAGAACTGGTGCCTGTGCTGGTGGTGTAGCTATAAAATGAAGAAACAAATAAATAACACTCGTACACAGTTTGTTCGTATATCTAAAAAATAAGCCTCAGCCTATTCATACGCAATACAACTTAATGTAAGTAAAATTTTTGATTTTAGAATATAGATATGGATAGTTTAATTATAAATAAAATAAATTATTCGTTCACCCTTCCGTAACTCACAATATTTTGTAAGGATTGTGTTGCCGCGTCACCAATACTGAAGTTTCGACACCTAGTAATGCCAGGATGTACGACTATGATAACCACCCTTTTGGGATTCCTTTATTTATTTAAATTCTAATGCATATGAAAAGTGAATGCGAATGTTTGCTTTACGCCTTTACTTTTGAACCAACCGACGTCAAATTTTGCAAAGAATGGGGTCAATAACTTCAAGTTGTGATGTAATTCAGATAAGTTTCATTTTTTATGTTTTTTTTTCTGCGTTATTTACGTCTTCCTGTTGCCATATTAATGTCAAGCAAAAACTCATTTTTTTCTGTGTTTAGTATACACAATACATACACAACAATATACACAGTAACAGAAATACATCATCTGTGAATTTCACTGTCTAGCTATTTCAATTCATAAGATACAGCCCGGTGGCAATAATAAATAGGCCCTTTGGGTACAGAACCCACAGTCTGGGACATATATTTCGGAGGAGCTCGATATATTTGATAAAATTTAAGTTAAGCTTTAACATGAATCAAATTCACGATAAAATAGCGGTTTTTGGAAATCAACTCAATGACATCAGTGACTGTTTAGGGTAAGGTTAGGTAGAATATTTTAAAATTGATTCTTATTTCTATTTCTGATTAGGTGGTGTGGTGATGGTCACCCTACAGCGATCATTGATCCACTGTTCAACTTTTCTGCTGCGTCTGGAGTATTTCGCTTTTTCTATTGGTTGAGGACATGCTGTTTGCTTAGATATTACATTATAGTATGAGTGTAACAAAAACATATCGGAACTGAAAATTCATCATTGGAGTGTCAATGATAAATAAATAATAAATAAATATATAGGGACATATCACACAAATTGAGCTAGCCTCAAGTAAGTTGTGAACTTGTGTTGCAGGATACTAACTCAACTATACTATAGGTATATATTTTTATGACATATACTTATATAGATAAACATCCAAGACCCAGGTCATTCTGAAAAAGATCGTTTTCCATCATGACCAGACCGGGGATCAAATCCGGGACTCCCGTGTCGCGGTCTGGCGTGTTGACCGCTGTGCCACGGAGCTCATCGATAATATCGATAATGTCTCAAATTTTCAAATCGTAATCGTAAGAAATATTAAGAAAGTTTGTTTCTTACACTTCCACGCTTTAATTACTGAACCCATCATCATAAAATTTTGCATACATGTTGTCTGGGGTACAGAAAACGACATCGGCTAACTTTTATCCCGGAAAAAATATACTGTTCCCGAGGGACCGACATTGACACTATATAATTACGCTACGCTATTATAAAACAATAAAGTATCATTGAATTAGTATATAATATCACCACACACGAGACAAGTTCACTAAAAAGCTTTTATCTGTTACATAAGTGTTATTTATTTATTTATTTAAGTTTATTGCACACAATCAAAGATTGATACAAAAGGTTAACTTAATGCTATTTGCATTGTCTACCAGTTGACCTTTGGGACATTGTGAAAAAGATATGAGGGGGTGTTACTAAAATTTAAATAATATCATAATATATATGAACAAATAAAATAATACATTTATAGTTACAACTACACACACTACATACCTAAGGTAATATATATGAATAAGTATATTTAAGTAATAAATATGTATATATGAATAATAAATTATATGTAAATAAATAAATAATAAATAAATACAATAAATACTGCAGAAAGAGTCTTCAACTGAGATAATGTCTTTTGACTAGTGCCTTAAATTGATTGATTTATCTATCTGTTCTGGGTTTGTGCATAAATAAACAAAATATTTCATTTTTTTGTTTCATTATTTGGGGACATTATTATGACTAGCATGGCAATGATTCGTAAGAATAATTATATTTCACAAAACATTGTGCCCAATAGGGCAAGGAGAATTTACTTTGGAAATAAGATAAAACGACAATATATCGCCACAAAATAAATAACTAGTATGAAGAAATATTCAGTAATAATTTATGGTCGCAATAAAAACAATCAGAGCAAAAGCTTAACAAGTTTAAAGATAAATGTAATTCACAGTTGCAATTACCAATAAAGGCTTATTTAGCGAACATCGATATTAAGAGCTCGTAAAATCCATGAAATACAGGCAAAACTTAAGCAATAAACCGTGGTGAAATTGCTGTAATACATGGCCTTTGATAATTCGATCGGTAGCAAATGTTTTGCAATATAAACCAGTACCAGCAAAAAAAATATCTACATAATACTCATTTAAACATAAACCACGTGAAAATTTAAAAAGAACATGTCTATGAGTCTTAGGAATAATTAAAGTTAGCAAAACATTAAGCCCAATAGGGCCCGTTAATAAAAATAATTTATCCAAAGTAACCTTGCAAAGGGTACATCAATATATAGCCACCAAAAATATAAGTGGTTATTAAGAAACACTCAGTAATAATTTAAGTTCGCAATAAAAACAATCAGAGCAAAAGCTTAACAAGTTTAAAGATAAATGTAATTCACAGTTGCAATTACCAATAAAGGTTTATGCAGCATCGATATTAAGAGCTCGTAAAATCGATGAAATCCTGGCAAAAGTTTAGCAATAAGCCGTGGTGAATTGTTGGCTTGCCGAGAATTAATTTTGATATTTCCATTACATTTTATTCAACTAATACACAGTACAGAAACCTTTTAAGAATCAATACCTCGCTTAATTTTGACATATCGGGTTCGCGTAGTGTATTTATTCTTTGTTTCAAGTGAATCATATTTTACAAAGTACGTTGAACTTTCAATATTTTTGAAGTCTTCATATCTTCTTGGTCAAGTGTTTGGAGCTCGTAGCGGTCGTCGTAGATGGCACTTAACTCCGGTAACCTAGCTTTATGATGTCTAAATACTCATACAGCTAGATAACCAAAGATAATTAACCAATCTACTGATCTTCTTCGCCGGAAAACCTCTTCTTTGTCCGAAAATAATCATTAAAGAACTTGTGCTTTTATTCTTCTTGCTTTTCATTCAATAAGCTTCGAGTCGTCTTCTTAGAATATTTTTTCGTGACAACATATTATTATACTATGTAAGTAACATTCATATAGGTACAGTAAATGATGACGATAGGTACAGTTTCATGTAAAACATACCATACCTACCTACTGCTTATTAATTAAGTAGTATTTTATGTGTGTTGTAAAAATCGTAGGTTTTAGACGTTTTTTCACAAATCATTGTCTAGCGTTGTTAAATATTGTAAAAGAAAAGTAGAAAAATAAGGGCGGTGACAGATATTTCAAAAAGTCTCCAAGAAGGAAAGAAGATTTAGTGACTTCATAAGGGCTTCGGCATGATGCTGGATGGACACTCCTCGCAGGGGCGGCTCCATTCGCTGGATGGACACCATTCGCTGGATGGACACGAATCGCTGGATGGACACCAATCGCTGGATGGATACCATTCGCTGGATGGACACTCGTAGCAGCAAATCTGAAACGTGATTAAAAATAATTGAGTAAACGGAAATATTATTTCTTTAATCAACTTGACGTTGACTTAATACACCTGACTTTAATCACCTGGGTGCATTAAGTACACTATTCATGAAAATTAAATCACCTAAGATTGCACCTATATTAATGATTTCACCTGTCAGGTGTTGCCAGTTATGCCTACGCAAGCTACATATAAATTAACCTCAAGGTTTATACCTTCCTAGGTTGGTATTACCTGAACTATAGATATTATAATTCTACAGGAATAGATGTGTTATCTGAAGGAATACGCTCTAAGAAACGCTCTGTTGTTTTTCATGTGTGTAAGTGGCCAACACCACAGATTACTAAATAGTTACTTTAACACTGGCCGCACGCTCTGACCAGCTAAGTTTCAAAAAGTCACTGTTAAATGGTAGTAGGTCCAGTGTAGGTAATTAGAGTAATTAGAATGTGTTGAAAGCGTAAAAAGATTTATAGCCTTTTATAGTTAGTTATAGTATGCATACATATCTGTTAAATAGAGCACCATCTGTCCCGATGACCCGACAAAGATGATACCACGCCTGAACTAGGTTTCTCTCTAAATGAGATTAAGTTGAACAAAAAAATGTTTCAAATGAAAAACTTCGACCTTTCGGCAGCTTTTGAAGAAGAATTTACTTTGTGAAGTGCCTCTGGGAGCCATCGGAATTAAAGGCAAGCGGAAACATCAGATGGCTGCTATAAAAAGACAATAATTAGAGCGTCAAATTCGACCATTTTTTGCTTCGCTCATCGGAACGAGTTAATTTGGAGTGAACTCTTTGATAGCTCGGGATCGTAAGATTTTATCAAAAGGATAGATAGTCGTTTTAGCTATTACCTACATTAAATGCTGACTTATGCTTATTAAATAAATCACAAAACTTTCTGTGAAAAAGTAAATATCACGTAATCGAAAACTTTTACGACACCTCAAGTAATCGGATAATAAAAATGACTATTTTATATATTTCTTCGACTTGTAGGCTAAATACGAAACGATAGTCTGTCTGTAATAAAATTTACTTAGTTTCTGGCTTAGTGCAATAAACATAGTACTATTTATTGTTAATTCTTACAGTACGAGACGATCATAAGATCCCATTAAAAAAATAGGAAATTCAATAATTTTGGAATAGGATAATTCCAGAAACAAATTTTCAATTGGAAGTTTTGAATTAACGACTACTATCGTGCGTACATACTGGCAACTTTCAATTCAAAAAGAGAAAAAGAATCTCAAGAAAAAGACAAAATAAGAAAAGCAAACACAGAAACCGCGCAAAAAAAGGTTCTTTCCAACGCGCCGACCACAACCAGTCAAGTGCAAATGAGTTGCGTAAAGTCGGCAAAGGCATTCGTCATTGAATGCCTAGTTCGTGGAACTGTTTGGTTAGGTTAATACACTGCTTTATGAAATTTTACGTGACTATACGTTATTTCTTCCATGCTGGTATGGGAGAAAAAGAAAACATCGAATGTACCAACTGCTTTTCTTCCCGCGCTAGCTGGTCAAGGTATTGGGTGGAAATCTAAGGAATCAAGTAAATAGGCGATGCAGCTAGCAACCCATCAATGTTTTGATACCGCTTTCCAGCTTTTCGCCCACCAGTACGCTAAACTTCTCTCCAGATTTGTGACCTTGGGCTCTGTTTACCTCGTTAGGGATAAAGACGTGATAATATGTATGTATGTAGTAAGTAAATATATACTTTATAGGTACTGCGTCAATTTGCTCGCAGACTGAGCGACGCGTGTTTGGTCTTGGACTGTACACGAGAGTACATTTAGGCAATAGAGAATGTATTGCAATACAAAACAAAATACAAAGAAATTTGCTGAGCTGGTTACTGAATTTGACTGGTAAACCAAATTTTTTTTTTTATCACTATATTACTAATGCCTTTTGGAAAAAGAATCTTATTAAGTATCTTGAATTGACCAAATTAAATTTCAATTCATATTTATGGTACAATATGGTGCATCCGAGTTTAAAAAATAAACCAATTGATGATATTGGCATTATCATAATGCTAATCATTATTAACAAATAATTTTACGTCTTTGTAAAAAAAAAAAAATTCTATATATTACTTTTTAACCTGTTGTTGTTCTCTTAATTCGAAACTTATAAAAAATAAAAAATTAGGTGCCACTTAAGTATAGTACAGAGAATACAACAGGTATTTTATGATGGCCAGACACACTTTGACGCACGTGACCATGGCATCTAAAGGAAATAGCGACCTACAAAGTACATTACCATGGAGAGTTTTCCTTCTAAGCCTCAGTTTCCTATGTACGCTTAAAGTATTTTCTTAAACATATTCCAACTTTTGCTTTAAAGATCTAAGTAAGTTATTTAAATTCACTTTAATGAATGACTGATAGATCACAGTGGTATATATATGGATCACAGTATATCAAAATATATAACAGTTAACAATTTTTCCGCTACTTCGTCCGCGTAAGTTAGAGCCTTTGACAACCGCAAATAAATTATTTTCCTATACTTGAAAGAATTTTGTACATCGGTCCAGTAGTTTCGAAGCTTATTCAATGTACACAAATAAACAATCAAAGTCTTTCTTCTTAGTTCGTGTCATTATCATCATCATTTCAGCCGCAAGAAGTCCACTGCTGGACATAGGCCTCCCCCAAGGATTTCCAATATGACCGGTTGGAAGCGGCCTGATTCGTATATAGAGATGTAATTCCAAAAGATGCACTCTGTTAAATTCCTAAAAACATGAACAGATCGCTGTGAACATTGTGATTACTATTTGTCTCTGGAATCGCTAATTACTATACAAACCTACGTCTAACACCTGCTTCAAGAAACATTCAAGACTCGATCGTAAGTCACACATGCGAACAAACTTCGCATGTTTGCTCGTCACTCAAAAAATATACTTTACCGTTTCTGAATATAATATTAGCTATCTTTTGTAATTTAACACATGTGCTAATGAAAACGTCCAACTGATGTTTTAGTATAGTGAAATCATGTCAACGTAACGATATTTAAGTGAACTATCACGTTAATTTCATTATTACTGTAGTATAGTAAATACCATTTTGCTGAATAATTCTTACATACATATTAACACGTCTTATTTCCTTGCTCGGTAGACAGAGCCCAAGGTTATAAATCTCAAAGGCCATGTTTAGCATGTTAGTGGGCGTTAAGGTCGTTAGCAGAATCAAAATAGTGATGGGTTGCTAGTCGTTTCTCCTATAACGTGAATCAATAAATTTTCGCCCAATCCCTTGACCGGCTTTTATAGTCTCTGCGATAAGAAAAGGAGCTGGTCTATTTTTTGTTTTTCCTTTTCTACCAAACCAACATAAAAAGAAAAAAAAAATAAGATGTAGAAAAAAACATCAAATAATAAGATGATAAGTCGTGCAATACTGGATTTCAGGTGTAAAAAACCTGTAAAATATGCCTATATCCCTATATCTATCTCAGGCGTGAAAACTTTTTTTGTAAACCAGGTAGTGGTAGGAGTTTATTGACTGGGGGAATGGGAAATAGTACATTGTGTAGCAAGGGCGGTATAGAAGACATTACGTCAAACGAGCGACTTTGTAATGTCTAATACCGGCCGTGATACACACAATGTTTTTCATCTCACCGAGTAAATAGTAGACTAGACTTGCTCGGGAGGCCGGGGGCCGCGTACCCGATTCCATATCTACAACCACCGAACAGGCAGTTGAGGATGACACCCCTGACATTCAATATCCCTATATCTAACATACTAATTTGATATCGTGAACTCTTCTCCTTCTTATTTAAGAGATTTGATTTGAAACTTCTCTATCCTCTGCTTTAGACTTTAGTTCTTGATACGACATGACACCAGCCTTTTTCTTTAGTTGATCAACAAAATTACACAGCTAAAATTTCAAAATCTCTAAGAAAAAGACTCCTTAAAGTTTATATTTGGAGCATTGCACTGTATGGCTGTGAGACATGGACTCTAACAAAAAACGAAAGGAAAAGGCTCGAAGCATTTGAAATGTGGTGTTGGCGTAGAATGGAAAGGAAAATCTGGGTAGAAAGAGTTACTAATGAAGAGGTTCTAAAAAGGGTAGGAGAAAAAAGGCACATTTTGAAGACCATTGAAAATAGAAGAGGAAAGATGGTGAGACACCTATTACGGCACGACGACTTGGCCAAGAACATAATAGAAGGAAAAATAGAAGGTAAAAGGGGACCGGGAAGGCCGAGACACACCTTCATGAAACAAATAAAAGAAAAAGTTAATGTTGCTACTTACAGAGAAGTGAAACAACTGGCGGAAGAAAGAGAGGAATGGAAGAAGCTCCATCGACAAGAGCCCAGCTCTTAAATTTGATGATGATGATCAACAAAACTTTCCCTTGGTCTCCCAGGACCTTTCCTTCCTTTTACCTTACTCTCCAGTATGTTTTTAAAGAAGGTATTATGTCGTATCAAGTGACCAATCATCCTACCCCTCCAATTCTTTTTTTCGTTTATCAATCTTCTTTTCTCTCCTACAATTTCCAGCACCTCTTCATTACTTTTTCGTTCTGTCCAACTGATTTTTTCCATCCTTCTCTAACATCTCATTTCAAAGGCAGCTAGCCTTTCATTGTCCCTCTGTGTGAATGTCCGTGAACTCAATAAAACTGAATTTGAAAATTTATCAATGTTAAAATACTGAAATCACAACTGACATCAGAAGATGAAAAATGGTAAAATTCTAAATCTCAGTCACGAGTCATATCATGGCAACGACCACAGGCGGCCTTGCGACGAAGCCTTATTATGTAAATATATTGAACTCGTATTTCTCGGGGATATTGTCAGTAGAGCGTTGACTTTGTGTTTGAGACTTATTAAAATTACTAGCTGTTACCCGCGGCTTCGCCCACGTAATATATAGCCTATGTCCTTCTCAGTACCCTTAACCTATGTGTGTGCAAAATTTCATTTCAATCGGGCTTGTAAGCGTAACAAAGTAACAAATATACAAACAAATTTACTTTCGCATTTATAATGTTGTAAACTGTCTGTAATATTGTTTTTTGTTGACGTTACACAGCCTATGACACTCTGAGGAAAAATATGAATCTAATGACACCTTACACTTCAAAATCAGTCCAGCCGTTTAGGCTACAGTAAGTCACAATGAAACAGACACAATAAAGACATTGAACAGATTTACAAACACATTACGCGTGAAAAACATCAACCTACTTCTGGGTGGTAAATATGCAACAAATACGAAAAAGAATTACAAATGTGTGCTTATACGAAAAACCTATAAGTACTTATTAATGTAAGGTATTCCCATCATTTAATATTGTGCCTGTCATGTCCTTAGCCGGATAAGTGCACGGCGTTCAGTTCCCACGCTAATATCTATGCAAAATATTAGACTCTGTTGTTATGCATGCCACGGAAGCCGAGACGAGTGCCATTGCCGTTTGTGGTGCCATGCTCGCGAAGAAGTGAATTCTTGTTTCAGAAATTAATATTTATTATTGTTAGGTAACATTTTTAACGAAAAATTGTATAAAATACTTGCAAATTTCCCGCGACTTCATCTGCGTAATACTTCAGCTTATTTTACCTCCTTAGAAGTTGAATTTCTAAAAGTTCTTTCTTAGAGCTACCTTATATCATGGAAAGAACCCAAGTACCAAATTTCAACTTTCTAGGTACAGTAATTTCGGCTGTGTGTTGATAAAAAAGTCAATAAGTCAGTCAGCTTCATTTTATGTCATTAAATACCGATTGGCCAATGGGGTAGCAAACGCAGCGTCGGACATCAACCGACCAGATAGTCGGACGACCTGTCCAACGTCGCACGGAAATGCAGGCCGCTTTCAACTGGTCATTTTGGAAATCCTTACGGCGAGAGGCTTATGTAGTTAAAAGTTTTTAAAACATTATGGTGAAATTGTACGTATGTTTCAGCGGAGGAAATCGCCAATAACAGGTAGTTTACTTCATAAAAATAGCGTACTTTCTTCAGCATATATATCATTATGTTTTATTACATATTCTATTCCCCCTGGAGTCTCTCAAAGCTGAAAATCACTTTGTCGGAGCAAAAACAGAACGTGTCATAGACAACCCCGTCAGTTTGTTTGTCAGGTCACGTCTGACTCATGACTCTGCCGAAGTCAATATCGGGCCCCTGAGCGTCGTACGCGATTACCGTGTCTCAATGTTAGGAGGGTTACGTGATGATGACGGTGCTACTTTCTTTCCCTTCTGTATGATTTGAATCGACGTTTTTTTTTTTTTTTTCTTGTTTTTTATTTACAGCCTGTCTTTTACCATACAAACAGAACAGTGATGGACTGTCAGACCACGCGGTGGAATCCCAACTCGTACGCATTTGTTTGGAATCTTAAAAAAATATGTAAGTATATGTAGATAGGCATCTACATAATGGGTATATGCCAAGGGTACGTTGCTTTCCAAAGACAAATAGAGAAATAAAGAAAAAGAAACTAAACAGAAACGAATGCCATTATTTAATGGGTGAATACGTTGTATTATTTACTAGAAACTCGGATGACATATACATAGGTTGTTTAATATCCAGATATTAGTGCTGCTACTAGTCATATAAGGTTTTAAAGTTTTTACTAACTGGTCTATCCAGATCATCTGGTTGTCTCGTTTGTATTATAAAACATAAGTACGTATGCAAACTACTATAAAATAGGCTGTGAATGTCACATAATTATCTCGCCAATCGAAGCACCGTAAGATTTTCCGTATAATCTGAAGCTATATATAGAAGAAATGTACCTATATCGAATTTATAATAACATATAATATTGATATTCGAGACAGTTAACCGCAGTTAAAAAAATTATTTCTTAAATGAACGCAATAAGTCAACGGATATGTATTTACAAACAGAATGGATGCTGATTCCAATCTTATCCTATTTATAATATTGTAAAAGCAGAAATGAGTTTGTTTTTCTGTTACGCTTTCACATCTCTACTCGTAGTTTGTTTACGCTTTGTCTGGGTTACGGAGACAACATATGTCTTTTATTCTGGAATAAGTACTGTTCCCGAAGGAGCAATCATCAATTAATCATTTATTTGCAGTAAATAGCGTTTACAATTATCGCCATTGACGTGAGCGAACGCTAGTATCTTTTATTATAATTAGTATTTATCTAGCCCTACAGTGCTTCCGAAGGCACATACACCGTTTTGGTTATACAGTACCTACGAATAAGTAGTAGTACAGTACACATTAAGCTATGTCTGATGCATTAAGGCAGCTTAGCAATTTGATAACAGTTTTGACTCACAGAAAAGACTATAACCACATTGTATAAAAAGATAATAGAAATCCAATGTATTTGGAACTCCTGGGTCTTCCTGAGTAAACAAAACAGACACTGAATTTCACATAAACCAAGTTGCACATCGACGTATCGTATAATGTTATTTCGTGATA
Source organism: Rhodophaea formosa (assembly GCA_963082605.1). Lineage (NCBI taxonomy): Eukaryota > Metazoa > Arthropoda > Insecta > Lepidoptera > Pyralidae > Rhodophaea > Rhodophaea formosa. The sequence goes on from OY720204.1 coordinate 23,003,195, forward strand.
TCGTCGTAGCGGGTTGAACCCAATGCATCTCTCGTAATGCTGCCTGACATCAGATAAGATCTGCAATGCGGCTGTGCACATCACGCTAATGTAGGGCTGATCCCCTGAAGATGCAATTATTTCAACTGTCTTGCTATTACGGTTTATGAGATACAAGCCTTGTGACAGACAGACGGACATCGAGGTCTCGTGAATAGGGTTTCATCTTCAACCTTTGGGTACGCAACCGCAGTTTCACGAAATTACTGTAAAATAACATTTTTAAACAAATTTTACTAGATGAACCGACGCAAAGGTAAGTATAAAGGGACCCAGATCTCTAAAGCATTACTGCTGAGATTCCAACCAGAAACTCGCTCAGATGAAAGAGCGGCAAATATGTTACAACGCCAAACAATTTAGACATCATATAATATTAATTCTCATAAAATATGGAATAACAAAGAGGAAGATTTAGAAATGCTTTATTCTGGAGTTCAAATGTGGATCAATAATCCAAATTCGCTATGATCGATTTAATGCGACATATCTGTGACAGCCCTATTAGCATGATTCAGTGGAGTAAGTGAGGCAAGCGTTCGTTCACATCACGTCCTCGCAAGGCAATTCCGACGAGCAACGACAAAAACACCTTTATTCAAACACGGCACATACTTATGAATACTAATAGAGTGGCGGACAGAATCGAATTCAAATCGATTGTGGAAAATAATGAGTAAACGGATTTGACACGCGTTGGGTCACAAAAATAGTTCAGTTTCGTAGTTTTCGTGTTAGTAGAAACTTACTGTTTTTAGATGGATTACGATTAGTGTGGTACTAGCTACTTACAGTGTCGTAAATATTTCGTATGATTCAATAGGTAGACGAATTGAATTCGAAAAAGAATGGTTATTTCACTGCAGGACAATAACATTATTGGATCGAAACAGAATCACTTAGGTATTTTTTGGATATAAGATGGTTAAGGTTGTGTCCGTTTTCTATTGTTGGTGGATTCCTCTCCCCTTATACTGCGTTGATGTGATTTGAAACAGCAAATTATATATACCGCTTCCTAAACACGTAATTATGTTTATATCCTAATTATTTTCATATATTTAAGACCTGGTATGCTGTACACATAGTCGGCAAATAAATAAATAAATGTTTGAGTCTTTGAAATAATAAAAAAAATATTATTTCAAAGTTTAATAGTTATTCTGCACTTCTGTATAGTCATTAATTTGTATCGATCCTCTTTATTCGCCCCGCGCACCGCGAAGGACGCGCGGGGATTCGTGACGTCCTGTTAACGATGTTTGACCCTTTTTCGTTACTAGTGTCGGAGTAGTGACAGCCCTAACAGAATTCGTTTTTAAAGGTTTAGAACGAAACATCGTCGAGTCTTTAAAACCTAATGGACTAGAGTCAGACGGCCTTACAAATGCCACTTTATTAAAAGCCATTGAGATCAATAAATTATTTTTTTGCTTTAATAATAAGATGATATATAAATAGGAATTAATCTGTTTTAAAAATAAAGATGATACGCTTACTCATTGGTACGTAATAACTTGCTAATTCTTAAATGCTAGGCTGAACATAATTGATAATTCCGCAATATGGTCAGCTATTTTTTTTCGTACCTATATTAACAACAAATTGAAATTGCTTTCTTACGTAACATAACACATGTATGTTTGTTCCTCCTATACTGGATATATTTTAAAACATAGCCTTTAGGCTGTAATTTACACAAACTAACGTGTAACAATGGTGAGAGAAAATCATTTTAGCAGAAATTTTGTGAGTCACTAAAATTGTGATCATTTCTTTACAATCATTCGTTACATATGACCATTTGCGGATGTCTAAACCATATGCATAAATCACGATCATTGTTCCAACGAACGCGTGAGGAATACTAATAGCACCTGCCTTCATCGGTATTACTATTAGAACGAGTACTTCGATGGCAACATCGATCATGTTGACATTATGAAAGTGGGAAAAGCGAGTTGAAGCTCAGAGAAACAGCAGTTATTTTTAAATATTATTCGAAAGCCGTGTGGTTCCCGGCAGAGTAGAATAGGACCACTGCAAGTCTTCCCGTAGATGTCATAAAAAGCGACCTAGGAAACAAGCTAAACAAAGCTTATAAACATCAAAGAGACCTCTCATTCTCAACCGACTGGCCAGTGTGGAGAGTGTAGGCCAAATCCTCTGACTACTCTGGCTAATATATGGCTCTGGTAGTACAGAGGGGGGGTCATGCTTCTTTGGAGCCTGAAAACCTGATGATGATGAAACCATATGCATAAATCACGATCATTGTTCGAACGAACGCGTTAGGAATACTAATAGCACCTGCCTTCATCGGTATTACTATTAGAACGAGTACTTCGATGGCAACACCCGCTACATCGATCATGTTGACATTATGAAAGTGGGGTAGAAAAGCGAGTTTGAGCTTAGGGAAAAAGCAATGTTATTCGAAATAGCCGTGTGGTTCCTGGCAGGGTAGAATATGACCAGACCACGTCTTCCAGTGGATGTCGTCTTAGGAAACATAAGCCACAAGCTTATAAACATCTAAGAGTCCTACTTGTCTGGCCAGCGTGGATAGTGTAGGCCAAATCCTATGGGTCTGGTAAAGAGAGGAGTCATGCTCCTACAGTGGAGACTAAAACAGACCTAATGATTATATATAATATCCCCTGACTGCTCTGGGTAAAATATGGCTCTGGCAGTACAGAGAGGGTCGTGCTCCAGCAGTGGAGACTAGAAAGACCTGATGATGATGATATATAATGTGACTATAGATGGCCATAAATGCAGTTACTCCTACAATCGATTACTTTTATGCCGGGCGGAGATGGCAGGCAAAACGCTTCTTTACATGAGACTAGAAATGTCGGTCACGAGTTTTCGTATTTACGGTGGAAATTGTAAAAATAATTGAAATTCAATGATGAAGGGCAAAATTTTTAAAGTATTTAAAAGAATTCAAATATAGCACGTAAAGAATTCACAACGACTGGCAGATTCTGTGAGCAACCGAGCAATATAAATTGAAGGTTGAGCCGAGCCTTGCCCATCTATGGGAGCTGTAATTGTTGTAGAAACTGTAGTAATGGCTTATTCAATGTAGGATCGGAGAAACCTGTTCATTCCTTATGAAACATCCTGCTACATCAGGCAATAAAATATTTATGTACCTAATATTAACTGAAACTCTTACTACATCGTAACGAGGGGCAAAATTTTTGAAGTAAAAGGATTCAAAATGTAGCACGTACAGAATTTGCAACAGCTGGCAGATTCTGTAAGCATCCGAGCAATATAAATTGAAGTCGAAGCCGAGCCTTGCCCATCTACGGGAGCTGTAATTGCTGTAGAAACTCTAGTAATGGCTTATTCACTCTGGGATCGAGAAAACCCGTTCCGACATACTCGGGTGAGGTTCCGGATGCGACGGCTGACCGCAGATTCCGAAATGCCACTTTGAAGTAACGAACGATTGAATGTAACGTGACACCTAACTTGACAATGAGAAACGGTACATTTTAATATACCATCCACACACAAATTCAAGCAAGGCATGTAAGAATTATGGTAGAACAAAGAATTATACCAGAACTTTGAATTTCTATCACCTTCACCACCAACTTGTAAAAATAATTCCTGCAGAAAACATTTTCAACACAAACTACAAAGATTTGCATTTCCGATCCTCAAAACTCAATGACAAAATCAAAATACACTAGATCCTAAAAATATTATTCGAGAGTTTGTGTTTTTTTCCTTAAGACAACTGCCATCTTACGATGACACCTGAGGTAAATTTAGCTAATTAAGTCTCATTTAACCTCCGTGGAAAAATAGTTGTATTAATATTTGTGTAAAATACTAGTGCATAAAATTGGATGGGACATATCATAGTAATTTTTTTTCCAGATACTGATAAAAATAAATCCTGGATTAAACACAGGTAGCTGATAGACGCGCATGGAAGAGCCGCACGCTTGAAGTTAGTATTTCATACTTAATTAGACTTTCGTCAATACATCTCATTACTAAGCTTAAATGAGAAATTCCTCGCAAGAAGACTGTCCAATAAACATTTCTCAGACGGATCTATGAATCCAATCGATAGGTACCGCATTCCTAAATAAATTCTCATTACAAGAACAGAAATTGGCCATAAACTTGACTCGAGTAATTAAAATATTTTCTCTTTTCTTTGCCTGGAACGTAAGTAATGAGAAATTGAGTTTGTTTGTCTGTTACAAGAGGAAATACGAGAAGTCCGACGGCCCAGTGAGCGAATGCTCTATTAGCGCTTAAACATGTTAAGCAACCTATGGTTACCGCTTAGATTGGTAACAACTAGTGGCAAAAATTATTTCGCACTCCTCCTCTTGCTTTGGAAGGCATGTTAAGTTGTGGATCCTGGAACTGTCAGACTAACCCAACTAATATTATAAATGTGAAAGTGATTTTGTTTGTTTGTTGCGCTTTTACGCCCTATCTACTGGACTGATGATCATGAAATTTGCATACACATTGTCTGGAGTACGGAGAAGGTCATAGGGCACCTTTCACCCTGGAGAAAAATACTGTTCCCGAGGGATCGACACGCGAGCGGAGCCGCGGACGAAAGCTATTAGTAGGTCATCATCATCATCATCATCAGGTCTTAATTCCTCCACTGCAGGAGCACGACCCTCTCTGTACTGCCAGAGCAGTCAGAGGATTTGGCCCACACTCTTCACGCTGGCCAGACGGGTTGGAGAGGTATCTTTGTTTTTAAGCTCTGTTTAGCTTGAGTTTCCTAAGTCGCCTTTTACGACATTAGTAGGTCAATACTTAGCTTGTACAGAAAAAAATATATATTTAGTTATCGATTTTTTTTCACTTAAACAAAGGCTTTAATAAGTATCAGAGTACTTAGAATGCAAACGTCACACCACTACGCTTTAGTTACCGAGAATTTCACATTCAAGAATACAAATCGATTCCTTTTTCGAAATTTAAAGTAACGACGTGACGGGCTTTTCGATTCTCAATCTGGTGCATTGTTCATTATTTTGATGCTTCAAGCAACACGGCCTCCGTACCGGACGGAAAAGTCGTGTTGCTCGAAGTTTTGATGCGGTGTTGATTGAAAATTCTAAGCGTAAGAAACAAACGCCAGATGTCTGTCTTGTGTGTGTGTGTTAGTTCAGTCCTAATCCTAAGTTGGCCCAACATGATATTTTGGTTAGAACTTTCTGACTCAAAAACTCTGAAATCATCAATATAATAATATTTTTATAATCATAACATAATTTTATTTTTTTAATGCTAGAAATTCGAAAAAAAAATACATTCCTATACAAGTGTTCAGTCAGCCGGGCAATTTATAAATTGATTTCCTTCGAATTCCCAGAATTAGTCTCATAGGAAAAATTGTTCATATTGACGGTATGAGTTGCCACTTTATATATTTTGACTGATTAACATAAATGCAAAATGAAATATCAATAATTGAAGCTGTATAATAATCTTACTTCAGAGTTGGAATTACTCACTAACACAAGAAAAGAAAGAAGAGATTGTTTTGTTGAACAAATTACTGTTGTTCGCCAATGTTTAGTCTGTGCGACTAATTTTGGAGAAATAACACGCGCTGGCGATAAGCAAGTGGACGCTCTTATTATTAATGTTAAGTTATTGTTTTTGCAAAAAATAAAGTATTGGTTACTTCTTTATGATGTAAATTTTGGGACATTGTTATTCTTAAATAAATGCAAATGAATATCAAGTCATAAATTATTGAATATTTTCGTAATATTTATTTATTATAGATACGAATTCGCGATCCAGGTCATCCCTAATGACTTGAACACGAGACCTGGGTGACTGGAGTAAGCTTATTCTTAATGAGAGCGAGGACTACAATACCAGGATTTGCTGCTTAACTACCAATAGATTTATTGAGTAGGTACCTACTTGGTCAAAATACCTCATAGTAGTAGCTTAAGAGCGTATCCTAGCAGTATTTTTTCAGTATGTTTTCCATACATATGTATTTCTCTATTTTCTCGCTGAAAACTGATTCTAAAGGCACAATTCTTTTTTCATAAAATCAAGTACTAAAATAGGTATGCCCCTATTTTTTTACCTAAAAAACAGATTTTGTACATTTTTTTCTTTTAAACAGTTTTTTAGAAAAATATAAAACATAGGGGCGTACCGATTTTAGTAATAGATTTTAGTAAAAAAGAATTGTGCCTCTAGAATCAGTTTTCAGCAAGAAAATAGAGAAATACATTTGTATGGAAAACATACTACTAGGATACCCTCTTAAATTCGCGAAGTGTGGAATTTATTAAATCTTTGTCCTATCTAAACTTATTCCTGACCCTTTCTAGGTAATATTATAATTACCAGATTGAGTGAGTACCGTTTTGTCGCTACCGTACCGAACGTTTTAAAATTTTGCATAAGGATTTGTGCGGATAAAAGTAGTGTAACTTAAAAATATACAATCTCGAGCGGAAGCATGTATAAAACAAATCTTCCGCCATTTTAATAATAAGCAATTCATGACGCCCTTGATAGACTCATTCTTCTTCCCAACATAGTATAAATTCATTCATTACCATCACTATTACAACCAATAGCCATTACTTCGCGGCTGTGAACATCGTAATTACTTAATAATTACAATTTCTGAATGATAATGTGCCTTTGCCTGTGCCGCCAAGAGTTTATGATTTGAAAATCGCCTCTTTCCCTACATAATAAGAGTCAAAATGTTATGCTTCATTTGAGAATCATTGTACAAACTTGGGACCGTATATTCGCATGGTAATTCGCGGTGAGACACGTGAGGGTTCTAAAGGTTTTGAGCTACAGGTGGCGACGAAAGAAAGCGGAGAATGGAATCATATGTACAAAGACAATAATGAACTCTAATTTGTTTAGCGCGGTGTTTTTGTTCGTTTGCGTGTATGAGTAAGACGGATTGTGGAAATATTTCACGGTGTACGTCAAAAGTATAGTAAACTTTGCATTTAGAAATTGTGCGATAAAAGACCTGTGTGTGTGACACTAATACTAATATAGTGTTAGTTACTCATAACACTATATTAAGATCTATTCGAAGATGCAAGTTTACATAACTTGTTTATGACAGGCAACACAATCGAAACCACTTAACATTGTGCTTGCTAGTTTAATACAAAAAAATACGAACAAATCACCTACCTTACAAATAGGTAGGATTTATACAAATGGCTTGAGATGTGGACTCCAAGGCAACCTTGTAAAAACAATATTGACGTTATAGAAAAATTCCGTATTTACCTGCGTTGAACGGACAGACGCTCCTCGACACAATAAAGCACTTATCAATAGAAGGGACACTAAAAAGAACCGTGTAAACCTCACAGGTGGCTGCACAAGACTGAGAACAATTTCACAAGGAGCTACCCTGCCCCCCTCGGGTATTGCACGCAAGGGCGATAGAGGAGAAAATCAAATGACTGTAGCAGAGCCGCCACTGGTCGCAATATGTGGGGCAAGGCACCAGCAGGCAGGTGGATGGACACTGGCTGAACGCATCGCTTACCTGCCGAAAAAAGGAAAGATACCTGCGGGCCGGACGCTCAAATTAATTGTGGAGGGATTGCTTGAGAACGCGAAGGGATTTTTGTGTTCCAATATCGTTAAACGCTTACTTTTAGTTTTATTTTGAAGGTGATTCGGAGAATTGTACTATTTTTGATAAGTAATCTTCCAAAGCTGTTGATAAACGAGCTGTCAGGTGTAAAATATTCAGTTTATTTCTTTTACTCTTACATTATTATTACAGGTTGCCCTAATGCAAAAGCTAGATACATTGTTTAATAATTATCTGTACTTACTAAAACACACGACATGTCCTTGCGAATTCAATCAATAAGTTACTAAAAACGTCGGTGTTGTTTCGTTATTCCCAAATATAGATTTACTAACATTGTTTTCTCTTACGTATCGCAAGTCTCGAACTTACTTTGGGGCTAGCTCAATCTGTGTGATTTGTCCGTATATATTTATTGATATTTATTTATAGAAAAGTCTACGAAATTTTGAAGGTTTGAAGAAAACTTTTTTCAACAAAATTAGATGATACACTAAATAAATCACTGTCAAGAGTTTCCCGATCAATCTAAAACAAACGAGCTAGTCGGTAGATTATTTTGGTAATGCGAGTATGCAAAGTTCCCACAATTAGAGTAATAGGCCTCCCACGCGATGTCGGATTCGTTTACCCATACTTGGCATTTCACGAGCCATTAGTCTCGATAAATGAAGAAATTGACCATAGCAGCCTTTGAAAGACACGTGTAGATAAACAGATTGTTCGAATTTCAATTTTTAAATAAAAAGGTTCTAATTTAGACTCTTACTTTTTTATTCGACTTGGCTGCCACACTCAGAATGAGATTATTGTTTTTCGTGCGTATTTATGTATGTTAGAATGTCTGTTCTATTGTTGCCTCCTGTTCAATTTTGTTGTTTTCATAAATGAAACTTAAACTTAGCTGAGTCACAAAGAACACCGTTGGTTGTTGAAGACTCTTTTCCATTGGTTACTTAGTAAATTCCCAAGAACCTCGCTACGATTTTACGATCAAAGATTGTTGGAACACAGTCTTTTTAGTACCTAACTGTTTTACAAGGAAAAACTATAAGCTAGCGTTGAATTAAATGAGTGAAGTTTTAATCTTTGTACTGAGAAAAATATTAATCTGCGCAATAATTGCAACTTCGCAACTCATGAGGCATATTGATACAACGTAATAAGTAGAAAACTATAAATTTAACAAATAAAATTGTAGAATAGAAAAGTAGAAATATTAAAAATATGACAAACTTAAATTAATAAAATATATAAAAACGATAATTAAAATTGACTCGTAGTTTTCGATAAAATAACTAGTCCACACAAAAAGATTTTCGAAATAAAATATCGAGAGAATAAAATTAACTTTATACGAACAATAGATGGAAACCTACTAAAAGGAATTTTTGACACGAAAACATTGTTTCTGAGATCTGAATGATTTGATTATCACAGAGTAAATACGTGACATCGTGTTAGGTTAGTTACCTATTCTACAAATGAAAGTGAGTATAGAATGCATTACAGTCAACTCGTTTTAAAAATACTCAACAACAATTTTTTTAAAGCAAACGATAACTATTCTTATTCAAGAAGTAGATTTAGTTAGGGGCCGTCCATTAAACAGGTGATGTTTTTTTTTAAATTTTTTAACCCCCCTCCCCCTTGGTGTTACGTGGTGAGGTTTAAGACTCCCCCACCCATTAACACGTGTATTTTTTAGTTCCTACAAAGAATCTAATTTTTTTTAGAAAATCATCTTAAAGAAGGTATGAAGTTCTAATTTTCTTCTGGACCATTAAAGACCATGATAACAATGTCTAGTACAATAGCAACGGCGAGTCAATTTTACAATAGACGCCGTTTTTCGGTATCGGGAAATCGCCCATTTGACAAAAAATAAATACACGTGATATCCTACTACACCCCCCCCTCCCCTGGTGATAAAAATTTATACAAATCCCATATAAGATACTTTTCTATATCCTCCCTAATTTGTGCGTTAGTTGCTCGTGTTCATTCGCGACCAATTCAAGGTGAGCGGGATGGGATGCTAAAATTATTAATGACGTATTTGCATATTTTAATGAGATGCCTTAATCAGGTCTCAGGTAGCAACGGGTTCAGAGATTAGAATATAAATGTGTGGTTCTCACCGAAATAAATTTGGGCCATTAATTTATAATTCATAACAGGTTTTTTAAACAAGCTCAACGTACGATACGCTTTGGTTCGTAGAGGGATGAATGCAGGTAAATTATTGATTTATTGATTGTGTGGCGACTTATAAACAAAAGTTCAAACCACTTAGTTCATGACCGTCATGCGAGAATATATAACCGATATAGTAGAAAGGTTAAACTATGTAACTATGGTTAAATTGCAAAAAAGTGAAGCAGTTAAAACTTTTTTAGCAATATTACTAATACTGCAAAAAAGTTGTTCGAGAAGATCAATTTATATATAGCAAAAAAAAAACAGCTTTGTAGAGCGTTAAACAAACTATTTGATAGACTTTGTGACAAGATTGTCACAAAATGAACAAAAAGCCACACCATTTGTTATACATAGTCCATCTTACCTTTTATTTCTCAAGTAGAGAACTGAATAGAGCCTTATCTATAGAGGCTCTTGAATTCTTCCAACACTTCACATTTTTCTTTTGTTTAAAGTTTTAAAGCCACAAGACACTGGCTGGTATACGGCCCCCTTTAAAAATAAATGCAGTGGACAAAGAAGTATTAAGGGTTTTATGCGCAGGTACCGAGTTCCTCGAATGGTCAGTAAATTTTGATAGCCCCCGGTGAAACTTCGGTTTGAAACCTGTAATTAAGTATACGAGGCAGCTTCCTTCGTTTTATCTGTATTTTATAGCAAAATGACAGACAATTTACTTTTTTTACTATATTTTTTAGGAAGCTAGAAATATATATAGACAAGCGAAACCCTGTGTAATATAATATACCTAATAGTGTATATCAGAGTGCTCATCCAGTAATGTTAAACAGTTGGTTATTTTTTTTTTATATAGGACAGTATACGCTCAAGCGGGTCACCTGATGGTAAGTGGATAACCGCTGCCCGTGGACAACTGCAACACCAGGAGTGTGACAAGAGCGTTGCAGTTTTTCTTTGTATAACAATCTCTAAATATATAATGCGGAACTTGCACACTATTTTTTTCATTGTCCTATGAAAAGAGCTCTCAAAAATAGAAATAACAGTGAAAAAATCATCTTGATAACCCAAAAACTCTTTGAGATATAAGATTTAGTCTCGGCCTTAACGTCCCTAAGAAAAAACAACTCACTAGTGACGTCACTCCTTTAGCAATTTTTATGCGTGTTGTGAGGACTTTGTTTGTCAGCTATGGTAGATATTGCGTTTAGGGAAATGGCTCCATAACAAAAATTGTTATAAGTTTAAAGAGCTATTTCATAGTAATATAAGATTTTTGAAATTTTCATATTTTTGAAACGGACTTTTCTTACCAATCTTAACCAAAGTTAATGTATCGATATCAGACTGAAAGTGTCCTTAACAGATTTTTCCAGGTAGATGCTTATATAATCAGAAATAGTTTTCAAAATGTACTCTTCATGCAAGTTCCCCATTCGAAATTTATTTGCCATGCTTATCTTTGGCTTCATCGTGTTATATGTAAGTTGAATTCATTTATTACTCCAATAGCATAATTAGACTATTATTTTACAATAACTATAGCAAAGTACTAAAAGTCACCCAGTGCAATGTAGCTATATTTAAAGCTTCATATTCTCTAAGCCGCTAGTTCAGTCTAAAAATAGAACTATTAACCGATGGTACCGTGGTAACAAATGAGTGGTTTTTATCATGCGAGTGTTAATGAAGATGTAGGAAGGCAAGGCTGCACCGGTGTTAGCGGGGGCTTCCGAGGGAGATGGGCAGCGGTGGGTGACGATGGTCAATGAATCCGCCTAGACTAACATGATTATACAGTAAAGTGAATAGGTTTTTCTTGGTGTAACATCATTATTACTAATTCTGTGGGTATACTCTTTAAAGTATGCAGGTCCAAGCTACATTGTTATACGTCATTTACCTACCAACTACCTAATACTGAACCAATACACGTTGTATCTGTAGTTTAAAAAATTGGTAAGCCCTGCCTAAATAGGAGGTAAAACATTAGGTATGGTAGTCCGCTCTGAGAACTTTAAAATCGTACTTCCAACAAGCCACAAAAAAGAATCATTTTAAGGTTATATATAAAATTTTTACGATACAGCAAGCTAGCGTATCAACATAAGTCCGCTTTGCTTGTGGCTCAGGTAGAAGGCGTGCGAACGAGTGGCGGCGCCGGTGCAACTGTCCAGACATTCCTGCCAAGGCGTGATGGAACTTCTAATGGGGCTTGGGACCGTTGCAAGAATATTCTCTACTGTTCTTGCTACGAATTCAATTAGGTTTAACAGAAGTTTGACATATACTTTTTAACATCATCTCTTATTTCTAAAGATATTTAACTAAATAAAAAAAATAAGCTTCCGTTTTTCATATCCTACACGACAAATGCTTTCACCATATCCCATTCCACTTATACGCATTGGTACTTTCTTCACCTAACATAATAGAAAGAATATAATCAGAATAGCATTGTGAATGCATAAAAACACCTACAAAATATATTTTTATCATCGTCATATTATCACGCCTATTTCCCATAGGGGTAACAAGAGACTAAGGTTCTCCACTGGCTACGATCCTGGCAAAACTCTCTGTCTTCATATAGCCGTACATTTTTTAACATGATTATAAGTTTCATATTAATTCATCCGTTATATGTATAAGTTGAACATTGTCTTGTATTTTTTTAAACAGCGCTTACCGCCATAAGAGTCTATTATTCTTTGTATAAATAAAAACTTGTAATAAGCTTTATATTTTATTTTTGCGATGCTATTGTACTATGTAGCTATAAGTTTTCCGAAAAGTATACAATTAAATAAAAACTCTTAACTAGATAGCTATTTATAACACGTAGGTATATCATTAATTTTTAGCTTGCATTCCTTTCATCAAGCTTTAACTGCTAGATCATAAGATAAGCATTAATTTCGTCGTGATGAAATTGTAATGATGGTATGTGCAATAAATCTAAAAAAAAAATCTTTTGTAAATTTAAGTGATTAATAAAGAATATCATCTAAAAATAAATATTAATTTCAACAAAATTTTCGTTATTCCAGTAACATAAGTACAAACATCTTGCTCAGCAGACATGAACATATTAATTTTTATTTCATAAGCTATTAAATGTAATAATAACCGCAAAATCCACTTAAAGTAAATTGTACACGAACATGAATGAACATTTTTACATTTATATGTTTACCTATACCAGTTCATAACTTACTGCGGAGCAAGCTCAATTTATGTGATATGCTTATTAATTATTTAGGTATATGTATAACCCTACATTTTTGTTATTATTTACATCACTGACATGAACAATAGATGCTCAACCAAGTCTGCAATCTATGAACTGTGTGATTTAATATAAATATGTACCAATCGTGTAAACATTAAGTAAAAATCATCCAAAATTTATTAATTATTTTTAGTTAATAGCGAACACGTGTAAGATATACATGTAAAGCATAAATAACCTCATTTTTAGCCGGTAAAAAAAGCCTCACGTCTTAAGACGCTGAAAACACGTAATAGAATTTCGGCGTGTAATAAAAGTCAAGCAACGCTTCGCCGGGCCGCGCGATTCACACGAGAAGTCACGGTGGCTGGCCATGTAAATGAAGACGTACTGACTAACGCGGTACAGTTAGTGAGAACAAAGACGAATGAACTGAGAATTCGGGTGAACTCAACACGTATATATATGCAGTATACATACGTGTATAACATAAAGTTTCCATGAAATATAATAAAAAAGATGAAAATTATATTTAAACCAACAGTGCCCACCTTCAATTTCAAATTTGACTTTGTCACTTGCATGTCAATGATGACTGAACATGTTATATCTACCGACATACATTTACTGTGACTACATCAAATTGTTACCATGTTTAAAGCAATAAAGTTAATTTCGTTTCATTTTAGACATTTGAGTCTGAGTGAAGCTATGTCGACAACAAAACAAACCAGACAAAAGTCAAGTTTTAAAATAATTATTATTCAACAATTGATCATCATTAGAAAAGATATTATTTTAACTTTTGATCTCTGCATATATGTTAAGATTGGTATCTGGTAAAAAATACTCAACATAGACAAATCCGTTGCTTATAGTTTTCCAGTTTGAATTGATATTTAAAAAAAAAAACAGAATACAAGAACACAAGCTAACTAATTTCCTACAACCGAGAATAACCGAATTCACACGTACTTGGAACGGTCAACGACTATGTAAATAGCACTCTAACCTCTAGTTGACGAGTCCTTAGTAGCTAAATGCTTAGTACTGGTACACTGCTGGCCATAGATCAATCTAAGTCTGCAGCAGCCTAATTGAGAACTTGAGCCAAATCGATAGATCAGCCATCTTACCAGGGCACGTTGGCCAATTAGAAGAGAGAAAATATACACGATCTCACAATACTTTTTTTTTAAATATGAAAAGCCACCCAACTCGTAGACAAGTCATTAGACAGCATTTTGATAAAGATAAATAATAAAAGAAAGTTCATAAAGAGTACCGTTTCCAAACTTTTTGTGCATTGGCATTCACAACACTTAAAGCACCCCGAGAACCAAAAGCTGATAATTAAAATTAAGAATCAACTTACTATATATAGTATAGATGTATAAAAAGCGTTTAGATTTTGCGAACATTACTAAGCAAATAGTAACTAAACTTTTCTAAACAAGGCACCACCCGGCCCAGTTGAAGAACATCTCAAACAATGGCATGGGGAAATTTCTTGGCCGCTAATTGGAGGTAATTTGAATTATTAATTATATTAAATACTCGTTGGCGCGGAATAATTAATGCTAATTCTGTCTCGGGACTTTGACTTACTTTTCAAACAATGTTTGTATAAATAAAGTCATTCATAAAGTAGAAATAAAAGCTAAATACCTCTCAATATTATTATGTACATTATTTGTTTAATTAGGACTTCGTCTTTTAAGAAGTATAAGTATATATATATGTATATAGTATATGGCTCTGGTAGTACAGAGAGGGTCGTGCTCCTGCAGTGGAGACTAGAAAGACCTGATGATGATGATGATGATATATGTATAAAAACGAATAATGAAAAAATTTTGACAATGCCTATTTACGTGAAAAGTTTTTGTTCTAAACTGAATTAAATGAAGATATTTTAAACATTACACTTCTCATAAATAAAACTACTTCACTGTATCATTCAATTTAATAAAATCATTTCTAACTAGATTTAAATAAAGGAAACCGTACATAAATATCTAAAAAATCTCGCAAACATTTTCCCTAGACAACATTATAACACAAAATGAGTTTTCAGAGCGGTATCTGCGCCAGATATAATAAATAATATAAATGTTTAAATCACAGAGCATGAAATGTCGCTCGCGCACTACAAGAGATGAAAGTATTAATAATACCACGTGTCAACACACGCTTGGATAGTAGGCGATAATCGCAAACATGGGCTGTCAGTTCGTACGCAAAAAACTTTATGAATGACCCAATGTGCTGTGGTATGGTATCATAATTATAGTAAAAAGGTTAATAAACAAAATTCTGATGTAATTTTTATCACAAATAATTCACATTTTACTATTACCTGGAAAACCAAAATCTCAATAAACTAAATCACCTGACACGCTTGTGTCGTATGAAATGTGTTAAAAAAGCGTCTCTACAGCACGTGGGCGACAATGGACAATTTAATTCCCTGTCCTGTGGTTTAAATCGTCAGGCTAGAAAAAGTAAATTGAATTTAGCGTAATATTTTTTTTTTTACCGATTACTGAGATCTGCGTTAGGAATATAAAAGATCTGATGGATACGTAGGTACACACAGAATGCCAAATGTTCACCTTGAACATTGACTTTCAAGTTATTAGAACTTGATCTTAATTCTTATCTATAACTTATTATACCTATCGTTCAGAAGGCCCATTATACTTTTGTTCTTATAGTAGCTATAAATCAACCTCTTTTTAATTAATGTTTTTTTTTACGGTGATCCAGCCAGTACATGTTTTTTTAAATTAAATTCACTAGTTTTTCACCATTCCGATGGTTAAATCAATTTTATTATAGTTCTATACTTATATTATAAAGAGGAATGATTTAGTTGTTTGTTTGCATGTAGTAGCATGTAGGCTCCGAAACTACTAGGCCAATTTCCAAAATTATTTCACCTATATATATATATATATATATATAGTTAATTTATCTACGGTTGACATAGGCTAAAATTTCCGAGACAAAGTCGCAGGAAAATTGCTACTTGAGAATAAGTTAAGACAGTGAACAGATATAATAGTACTAATATAACATTTTCTTTTTTGATATTAAACTCATATAGCTGACAAGACAAATTAGGAATAGGATACTACTATAAGCTTTTTAAACACAAAAGAATTTAAATAATGATGTTAAACTCTTACAAGCGGGTACTAGTAAAAGAAACCCGTTTTTAATCCACCACAACTTTCTATAAAGTCGGCAACAACAAGACTTAAGGACAAGTAGTACAGCCTTATTAAGGACCATTATAAGAAAAAGGAACACGTCGTACCTACAAAAGTGTCCCCGTTTCGTGGCATTACGTCGTAAGTGGAAACCGGCGTTATTATACATTATCTGTTGGCTAACCGAATCGGGCTGAAATGCAACTTATTCGTAAGTGGCGTGGCGACATCGGCATGTGCATTGATGAAAGTTGCTCAAAATTGTGCTATTTTGGAAATCATATTGTGCAATTCAATTATTTATTAAATAAAGAAAATAAAAAGCAATTCAATTATATAAATAATAGTCGAGCTCCGTGGCGCAGCGGTGAACACGCCAGCTTGCGACACGGGGGTCCCGGGTTCGATCCCCGGTCAGGTCAAGATGGAAAAAGATCTTTTTCATATTGACCTGGGTCTTGGATGTTTATCTATATAATTATATATTATAAAATATAGTATCGTTGAGTTAGTATCCTGCGACACAAGTTAACAACTTACTGTGGGGCTAGCTCAATTTGTGTGATATGTCCCTATATTTTTATTTATTTATTAATTATTCTGAGGATAATACTATCACTAATATCTATAAAAATATTATAATAAAGAAAGATTTGAATGTTTATTTGAATTGAAACGGCTCCAAAACTATTGGTCAGATTTTCAAAATTCTTCACCTATAGCAAGCTTATTTATTTCAAGGTGACACAGTCATATTTGCACGGGCGAAATCGCAGGAAAACCCTAGTTAATAGTAGCGTTATAATTTTGTAATTATACAACCCTGGGCATGCACATTTGGATAAGAACCCCAAAAGCGCAATGTTTCGAATTCCTCCAGATTTTGGAAGAAGCGTTTTAACGTTGAAGTCGTTAAGCCACTGCCTATATTTTCAATTTAAAAAACTTTATTTTAATCACGCAGATTTTCGAGAGGAAGCTGCCCGGAGTGACCATACAAAATTGCATTCTCGCATTATTATTCTTAGTTGATACGAATAAAGTTATAAGCAAATTTTAAAAATAGTTGCTTTTACGAATGCCAATGTGAATAAATCTCAAGTTTTTGCATAGGTATGTGAATGGGAATATCGACAAACATATATGTGAAAAACGTGAACAGAAACATTTTGTGTAGGTATATAGTGACTTATTTTTATTGTGTGCACTGTAGTATCATTACTCAGTGTACGTCTATCCGTCGTAAACGAGATTTTTCAAAAGGAGACATGAATAATCTGGCTACTCTGAATAATTAAGTAAGGTAAAAATTAAAAGATTTTATTATATACGAGATATGACCTTTTGTCTTTACACCTATAAGCGTTAAAATCTTTGAATTAAGAAATATGTTTAATATATTATATTTTAAAGCAGTGAATATTTGGTAATTTAATAATTTTGAGATTGTAAACTATTGAACTTAAACGCGTTCGTTGTAGTACTGTGATGCAATGTACTTTACGTATGGAAAATGCACCCGGCCCTCTTTGAAAAGACATCAACGCGCTCGCCTGCACTTTCTAGAATGGGCCAATAATTAAATATCCCCTTTCTCAAACATTTTCCTTTATTAAGCAAAGTTATTGCATTTTACATGTAACAAAGTAGCGTTTGATATATTTTTAAAATAGTCAAAAGTATTTAAAAAATTACCTATTACGGTCAAAATTATTAAAATATTGACCGTAATATAAAGTTAACCACATTTGAGCATATAATAAAAATTGACAATAAAACTCAGACTATTCTTTATAAAGCTAAATGTGAATAAGTAAATGCCTAGAGTAAATAATGCCTACATTTTCATGCAAACCACGAGTTTCCTTGAACGAGGTTTTTGCCTCTTACGTATTGTACAGAAGTAGGCTGATGACTCAAACATAAGACAGCCATCTATGCCTACACTTTTTACATATTTCCTTCATATTATTTGTATTATATTCGAAACTAAATCTGTATACAAAAAAATTTTTGAAACGATCTCTGAAAATTTTGTTCTACCCTCAAATTGTTACATTAAAAAATGCGGGTAGTTAAGGTAATGTAGTTTTAAGTCTATAAAGGCAGTACTTAAATTCTAAGTAGTAATTTTTTAACAAAATGACTATCAGCCTAAAGATCTACCTAAATAGGCGTAGGAGTAGTGCGCAGGCGAGGGGCGTCGCGGCGGCCGGCGCCGAGTTCGTGACGGTCAAGGCTGCTGTGGGCGGCGCAGCCTCTAGCCAACGAACCCGGATGTACCACTCACAAAGACAACACCCAAATACACGGCCTACTAATAACTACTAGGAAATCGCCCGAGGAAACTACCAGGAAAATCTCAACAAACCGGTTAAGGTCGCAAATATCTACACCTCTAATCTACCCACGAATTAATCAAAAAAGAACTCACCTGCAGCAGCGGCGTTGCATCCGGGTGATAATCCCGGCGTCTGCTTACCGCACGACTGCCCCAACTTGGCGGGGCACCAATCTGTAAAACTCTCTCACTCAGGGCCATTTTCACAAGCGCGATCAGCGGACTCGCAAAGGACACTGTGTGAAAAGGGCCCTTGGTACGCGAGGGCGCAATCCGCCAAGTTAGAGCAATCGTGCGGTATGTGCACTGCGGCGCATGCGCGGCTCACACTGGGCAGCGGAGCCCCGCGACTGGCAGGCCGCCCCGCGCCGCCCGCGCAGCGACGCTCCCTTCGCGCCGCCGCCGCTGACGTCATACCCGCGACGATGACCCGACTTCGAAATTCAAAATTCACCACGCCGACCACTCCAACCACAGACTTCTGAATCATATGTTCGATTTTGAATTTAGAGACGCGCGCCCGACCCGGCTTGCCGAGACGACTGCTCATCGCTTTTACCGCGTTTTTGTACGAAACAAACATGGCCGAATTTTCGCAATGGCGGCGCTCTCGAGACGCCGGCGGAACCGGTTCAGTTTAGGGTTCTTCGAGACGCGAGCCGAAGATGTAAGAAATAAGAACACTATTCACACAATTTGACAATTCTGTACGTCCTCCCTCTTCAGGAGGTAATTTGCTACTGAAACAACGGTCACATAACACCTGATAATGTTATTTCTATACCTAAAAGAAGTCTTTGGTTAGCAGCTCTCACTCAAGGTTAAACTGATTTTTTTACGCTACGCTTACAACTCGAGAGCGTGAAGTTACTTGCATATTTTAAAATTCAACGAAAGAGTGCCAGCAAGAATTTTATTTTTATCAGAAATTGTTACGTAAAAAACTTAACGTTTAATCTATGAAATTCTACAAGCGTTTTGACAACATTCCTAAAATGTAAAGATTAGCATCTAAACGAGCCGGCGAGCCAAATATCGTAAAAAGCTCCGTGGCCGTGAACTTTTGCAACAACCGCAAGACATGCGTTTTAGAGGTGATGCTAACACGCAATCTATCTAGCTAAGTTACATACTTTGTATGATTTTATTTTGAATCAAATGAAAGGTGAAAAACGTAGGTAGAATTACGCAAAAGAAGTGAAAATGGGCGAAATATTTGCCCAGAAGTGAAGTCAATCGATGGAAAAAAGCAATATTGGCCAAGAAAAGAATGTAAGACCATTAAAACGACATAAAGAATCACAAAGACTTTAAAAATGTATCTATACTTCTATACTAATAATATTATAAAGAGAAAAGATTTGATTGTTTGTTTGATTGTTTGAATTGAATAGGCTCCGAAACGACTGCATTGATTTTCAAATAATTATCACTGATAAAAAGCTAATGTATGTATCCGCGAGTGATCTTATTTATTATTGATGCAGACAAAATCGCGGAAATATTGTTAGTTTTAAATAAATACTAAAAAATGTGATAAATCGACGCATTATACAACAAAAAATCAAAACGATTATGCACGTCGAGAAATGAGAGGTTGCGTTGCAGATTTTGTTTCTGAAACGAGAAACACAGACAATTTTTTGCTCCATATACCTATATGCTTTTTCTCTAAGCTTAATTTGCGTTTATTTCAAAGGCTAAATCATCATCATCATCATCATCCAGGTCTTTGTCTTTTTTAGTCTCCACTGCAGGAGCACGACCCTCTCTGTACTACCAGAGCCAAATATTAGCCAGAGCAGTCAGAGGATTTGGCCTACACTCTCCACGCTGGCCAGGCGGGCTGGAGAGGTTTCTTTGATGTTTGTAAGCTTTGTTTAGCTTGTGTTTTCTAAGTCGCCTTCTACGACATCCACGGGAAGACTTGGAGCACGGCAACGGCAAAGGCTAAAGCTATTTACATATTACATAGATAATAAAGAAAAACAAGGCTAAATCAAAACCGGTGCTCTCATGTCGCAGACAGGTTAACCACTGTGCCACGGAGTTCATTGTCGATATCTGACATTCATTATAACATACATACATTACTTCAAATTCAAAAGAAGTTTAATAGGTTATTACAATCATGGAATTACGAGAAATGGTTATTCTCCAAACTTGAGTTTACAAAACCAAATCAGAGGTACATAGCCTTTTATGCCTAATGTACAGTTTCCATACATTTGAACGAATAATACATTGAATTCGAGCGAAAACGGGGACAACACCACCAGACTTGCGAATGCACGTTTACAGTACGAGCAGATACACCGTCACGACATGTCTTCGTAATTGGACCCTACCTGCCTAGAAGTAACTTGAAAGCATTTAAAACGAGACCAGGCGATATAGCAATCAATACCTATTGATATGTCTTTTCGTCCTATTCATACTTCATTTTCGCATATAAATAAATAGGGACAAATTACACAAGTTGAGCCCTACAGGAAGTTTTGAGCTTTGGCGGTAACTCAATGATACTATATTTTTTTGTTTTAAGACACAGGCCAATCTGAAAAAAAGCGTCTTCCACCATGATCAGCAGGCCGATTTGCCAACTTTCGACAACTACGATGTACTACGTTTTGATAGTCACTTCAACATCCATGACGGATTATATTTCTTAAATTAAAATGTGGTGATTGCTTTGTTACCCTTGCTCGTTAAAATGTAGTTTATGTTTTTGTAAATAGTTTTCTCTAAAAGTGAATTGTCATTGTATAATTCTTATGAGAATAAAGTTGATCTTAAACCTCAAATTGTAAATCATTTGAAAGCTGTAATGGGTGTTGAAGTGACCAACAAAACATTGTACGTCGTAGTTGTCAAAAATAAGCAAATCGGTTGCTGGCCAGGAATCGAACCCGGTACCACTCATAGCGTAGGACACTGTGCTATGATGGCCGCCATATTGACTAAGAATGTAAGTATATATGGTCAATAAAATCTTATAGCAAATCTCAATCGGTTCAATGACTATTATAACTCACTTATAACATTTTTATATGACAACCTTTGAGATTGGTCAAAACTACACACTTCAAAGAAATTGACTAAATAACACTAGACACATAATGTCCATATTCAGTCGTATACGTAGAGGCTGAATAGAGTATATAAGTAGAAGTTGTTATAAACATCTAACGGACAGCCGACATAAAACACAAAGGAATGTGGTATATACAGCATAAATAAGCGAATATAACAATGCAAAACCATAGACGAATGTGTATGTAATTAAGGGGAAACATGAATTTTTAGGGTCCAGCACAGATTGGTCCAGTGTTGTCCCCATTTATAATATGTAACAAATAATATGCAAGAAAAAAAAATAACATTCAAAATTTTGTTCTGCAAGGCCTGAGATAACCCGTCAAATTATTTTTCGAACTACTGTTTACAGTTTAAAGAAAACTTTTCTTAGCGTTTTTGTCAAAAACGGCCACTTGGCCACATTTTAAACTAACAG
The DNA here is from genome assembly GCA_963082605.1 of Rhodophaea formosa. NCBI lineage: Eukaryota > Metazoa > Arthropoda > Insecta > Lepidoptera > Pyralidae > Rhodophaea > Rhodophaea formosa. The sequence continues at coordinate 23,025,311 of OY720204.1, forward strand.
TAGTTCAGTCTATCTGTACTGTACTACCTATGTTCACAAAATAAATGAATTTGAATTTGAATTAGAAAAGAGTTTGAAAGGCATTATATCTAGGGCTTCTCAGAATAAATTTTTAAATGATATCTCCATTTTTTGTCTAACGTTTTATTTCAAATTCTGGCAGCTCTGGACCCCGTAAAATTTATATATCCTCTTAATACAATTGGTATCTGTGCTGAAAACCGAATATCGGAACCTTTTGGACAGTGAACTAACATAACATGTTGATGAGTATTACTCAAAGGTGGCCAACAGAAGTAATAGAACTCATATCAAAACTCATCCACCAAACCACATTCGACCATCCAGCTGTCACACGCCTCAAACTATTACTTGAAATGACTGAACTCTGTTGAGGTTCTTTTTTTTCCTGTCCAACCAATCTATCATGGGTGTAAACACACTTGACAAGTGACTAGAGCCAGCAGATTGATTTACAAGAGTCTAAGCAAGTACGAGGTTGTTGCCCTCTAAATTGCTGTACCTCTTCTCAAATTATGCTATTTGTGTCGCTGATGAAATAGGTTTTATTTTTTGCTGGTCACGTGACGTGCGTGATGGTGTTTGAAATTGTTGATGTAATGATTTTTTTGGGAAGTCAGTGAATCCCCGATTAAGAGGTTGGACATGGACTTTAATTACTGTAGATTTATTTTGAAGAAAACTATAAATAAAACACGATAATAGTTATAGGTTTTTGTTCATTGATTTTTCTTTATATATATAATAAATCCAGCCGTGTGCTTCCCGGCAGAGGAGAATAGGACCACTCCAAGTCTTCCCATGTATTGAAGAAGGCGACTTAGGAAACACAAGCTAAACAAAGCTTATAAACATCAAAGAGACATCAAAGACTCCAACCCGTCTGGCCAGCGTGGAGAGTGTGGGCCAAGTCCTTTGGCTGCCCTGGCTAATTATGGCTCTGGTGGTTCAAAAGGGTCATGCTCCTGTAGTGGAGACTAATAAAGACCTGATGATAATAATGATAATAAATCATCATCTTCTTCTTACTTTACCTTATCCCACTTTTTTATGTGGGGTCGGCACAGTATGTCAGCTCTCTCCACCTTGATCTGTCATTCACTATAGCTTTTGTCACTCCTTTCCTGTTCATAGTCTCCTTGACACAATCGATCCATCGTTTCTTAGGTCTCCCTCTGTTCCGCGTACCATTCACGATTCAATATCCAATTTTATTATCCATGATAATAAATCATCATCATCGGTAATTAAATCCTTAACGGCAAGCTTCCAGATACTGGAAATCGTTCGAATAAAAATGTATTTTTTTTTAGTTCCCAGCATAGGTCCCATATGAAAAGTCGTTAATTTTGATGGGCTGATTTGATGATTTGGGAAATGACGGTGTTTTCTGTTACAAATTGTATTTGTTAGTTATTGCAATTATTTTTTGTAGCCGTTTGTCTTATTATGAAAATAAATAAAATAAAATATTTATACCTCTGATCTTAGCTACGCCGGGTAAATATTTCATTCTTATTTCATGATCACGAAATTAAAGTAGAATCCCAAAATTCGGCAGTCAGTCCATTGGGACTTCACGTGACGTCAGATTTCTTCCATTCCCAGTCTTAAATCAATAAACTTACCAAATAAATTGAATAGAAAAATCCAAAGAAGTTCAAACAATTACGGGCGCAAACACAACCTTTGGCAAGTCCCCTAATTTAGTTTGGACGAACTTGTGGCCCCCGGGATCGGAAACAATTCCAAGATATTGCTCAAACCCACTTACGTTTGATTCGAAATTCCATGGTATAAAAATTCTGCGTTAGGGATAACCGCAGAAATGTATATTTGAACCAGACATGTGGAAATACGTGGCATAATTCAAGTGCTGCAAGTACAGTAAAGTCACAAGATTCTAGGTTACGAGTTTGATCCCCAGCCGAGTCACGGTGGAAAAGATGTGTTTCAGATGGAAATGATGTTTTTCAAATTGACTTGGGTCTTGGATGTGATATTTTCCAACACTTAGATATAAAATATAGTATCGTCCAGTTAGTATCCTATGAGACAATTTTACAATCAATATATGTGTAATTTGTTCATTCATTTCACATTGTTTATTTAATTACTTAACATGACTGGCAACTAAAAAATGATTTCGACATTTTCATACAAATTGCTGGGCTGGCCGACCACTTTTCTATCAAAATATTGATTATTTTACCGAGTACCAGCAACTGCCCATAGGAAAATCACATGATTTGAAGTCATGTTAAATGAATATAGAATCTGAACAAATTTATATCACTTTGACGGGCCGAGTCACCCCTCCAAATCCGTATGTCGGTGGTTAATTAACACGTTTTCCTTTTTAGGGTTCCGTAGTAAACAAGGAACCCTTATAGTTTCGCCATGTCTGTCTGTCTGTCTGTCTGTCTGTCTGTCTGTCTGTCTGTCTGTCCGTCCGCGGTTTTACGCAGAGACTATCAGTACTAGAAAGCTGTAATTTGGTATGGGTATGTATATTAATCCTGGAAAAAAAGTGGTAGAAATAATCTTGAAAAAAAATTTTTTTTAGGGTAGCTCCCATACAAGTAAAGTGGGGGAGTAATTTTTTTTTCCCTACTTACCCATCGTGTGGGGTATCGTTAAATAGGTCTTTAAAAAATATTGTGAAGTTGAGTACACCACTTTTCGATTTAGGGATCCGTTTCCGAAATATTTGGTTTTAAAGTGCAAATTTTTGTTAGACGTACGTGTCCCCCCCCTCTATCTGCTAAACGGTTATATATAGACACGTGAAAAAAATTACAGCAGTAGTATATATACTGAAGTTGAAAGGAAAACTATCAGAGCTGAGTACTAAGTATAAACTTAAAAGTTATAGGCAACCAACTTATAAAATGTACTCGAAAATGTAAAATTTCATACAAGATGTTTTTGGTCGTTAAACTGTGGGGTGCGTGTGTGAACAGTGTGAACTCAAAGTTGTCATTTGCAACTACGGAACCCTACACTGCGCGTGGCCCGACACGCACTTGGCCGGTTTTTTTTTTGTACATTTGAGTGCGTTTGCCCTCTTTGACCCTATCTAGCCTGAAGGAAAGCGACGATGAGGTCTAGAGTGGTGCAAACTCAAATAATGCCCATTCATACTTGTCTTGAAGGAAACAGGAAAGAAAAAAATAACACGTTGTATAAAAATTACTAAAAACTTTATTCACACAAGTTTTTTGTTTTGTCATCCATCAAAAATGGAGGAAAACCGCGGAACTTCGGTTAGACTTTTCTTATTAGATCATGCTGAATTCTATCACACAATGGAAAGTCGTGACTATCTCACTTTCGGAGTCATGACTCCAGTGACACATGACTCGTGAGTCATGCTATCCGCTTTATTGGCACGACCCAGGGTTACCCTATTTGTATTTCTTTGCTCAGTCGTGATTTACTCATGGCCGAGATACAGCCACATAAACTCAAGTGTAGTGCCTGCGCCAAGTTGATGTACTTACCTTACAGTCTTTTCAAGAAACACGACGAGGTTTCGATGTTATTAAAATACGTAACAACTTTACTTACGTAAATAGTCAGCTACTGACCGACACGTTTCGACCTCGATGGATTGGGACGACATCGTGCGCGCGTCTCGATTCACATTCGCCCTGTGCAAGACCTCCGGATGAGGTCGAAACATGTCGGCCAGTAGCTGACTAGTTACGTGAATAACCCGTTGTTACGTATTATAATAATGTCTATATCTCACCTTAGTTTTAATCAAAAGGATTTTCTGATATTTTCTTTGCTTGCACATTGTTTTATCAATCGTTGTATACCGTGTAAATTGACCCCTAACATCGTTAAAGGGGCTACTTAGCCCTGCAAAATAAACAACTTTTTAACTCATAAATAAATAAATATATACGGACAAATCACACAGATTGAGCTAGCCCCAAAGTAAGTTCTTAAGCAAGACTTGTGTTATGGGATACTAACTCAACGATACTATATTTTATAACAAATACACATATAGATAAACATCCAAGACCCAGGTCAATCTGAAAAACATCATTTTCCATCTTGTCCTGACCGGGGATCGAACCCGGGACCATCCGTGTCGCAGGCAGGTGGAGACTAATAGTGGGAATTCAATTATTTTTTGACATTTCTAAACAAAAAGGATATTGGCCCGTAATATTAGAAGTACCTACCATTCAATAGTGCCAGTAATTGTACTACTGACGCTAGTTAGTGTTATTTCTAGTAAGTGTCGCCAGTACCATTAATAGTATTAGTGACACTTAAGGCGGTAGATTTTGCAGTTCTTATAAAATACTAGACAAATGTCAACTTAGTATACCTGCGACCACGAACACTGTAAAGTGCTCGAACGTTAGGTGTATAAATAATGTAATAAACGCGAAAAAAACCGTATTAAAATAATTTTATTGAAATGTGTAACAATCGCGAAAACATAAGAAAACATTAGAGACACTACTTGGTAAGATAAGTGTTTGATGCTATCCCCAAGAATAGTAAACTAGAGATCGATCGTTGTACATAAATAATGTTTATTTAATATCTTCAATACATATAGCAAGCTTGTGATAGGGATCTTCTTTTAAAAAAATAAATTGCCTGTGTTAGAAGACAGAAACATAAATATACGAAATATATTGGCTTAGCTTCATCTGTGTAAAAGGCAGTGTAATGTAGCTATTTACACTATCAAGTTTGTAATTTAGTATATAAATTTATTTTTTTATTAATAATAATATACCTACCTACTTATTTTTTCTTTAATTAAAAGTTTTCTACCGTTCCTTGTAATATAGCCGAGCTTATGACCGGACGACATAAGTAAGCACATTACATATTAAAAACAAAATAGATGACCCTTTTCTAATGGCAATTTCTAGATTCACACATACATATTATATATATTACCTTGGGCTTAGTCTACCTCATATGGGATTATGAGGTAGACTGAGCCCAAAGTCATAAAACTCAAAGACCACGTTCAGCGTGTTAGTGGGCATTAAGGTGAAAAGAAAAAAAAAGGAAAGAAAAAGAAAAAATATAGAATATACCAGCTGTATATTCTGTTTTTTTTATTTTCTCCCAAACCAGCATGGAAGAGAATTTCTAGATAACCTTGTAAAAACATGAGCTGTCCAAAATTTCCTTCGCGTCCAAGTAATTCCCTATTTGTTGTCAACGGCCGTGGTGCGAACCGAGTTGTTACGAGCACCCAATTTAAATGCCAACAAAAAGTGCTCAAATCACTTCGGATTCAGGCCGAGAACCACGCTCATTGTGTAGGCGGACTTCTTGAGGGCGCGTGGTCCAAGTCACAAGCTTATTCTTTTTATCGCGATTATACAATTTTCAAATGTTTAGTATTGAGTTAACGATTATTTAAATTCACGTTCTCTATATGGAAACAGATTTTTTTTGTTGTTTTGACTAACCCGTAATCGAGAAATAAATATCTATTAATCACTACAGTACATCATATCAGTAGATATTCTATGGAAAAGCTCATCAATTTTTTCGATTTCGGACTTAGTCATAGTAGAATAAAAGTTGTTGTTCAATACCAAACACATTGTATATGTTAACCACTTGCTCTGAAGTAAAGTGCTTTCAATCTGCCTTAAAGCTCCTGTAGCTGGACATTGAAGCTGATTTAGCTTGCTGAAGCAATGCCACTAATGAAATAGACAAGAAATGTGCAAATATCTTCACGAAGTTCTTCTTTTTAGCATATGGTGGAAAAAAAGGAATATGTGTTAATCATTGAAAATACTAAATGCCAGCATTGATCACTCCAAATACCAATACTGATCATATATTTAATATTATGACTTTGATCTATTTATCTAATTTTGAGTCTGAGTGAACGAGCAAACGTCGTTATACAAATAAAACAAATCTTATACAAAACAACTAAATGTGATGAGAAATGAACACCATCCAAAATAAGATACTCAATTAAAAGGAATTTGAAATACATAATAAGTTGGGTTATGTTACTTTGGGGCTAGCTTAATCTGTGTGATTTGACCGTATATTTATTTATGTATAATTGTTTATGATTTATCCGCATAATTTTGACACGAAATGATTGATGCTGCGCCTAATTAGGCTTATTTGAAGAATTTGCGACATAAACTGGGCGACTAGATCCCGCGCGTTCCGCCACCGCCTGCGCTCTTAAATTGCTCCCTATTCACGTGGGAGGTTGTAAAACTACATGTGAACCGCCGGCCAACGCATCTGCATTGCCAGAGGTCATCGACCCCGACGGATTATAACGACCAAGTCTGTGAGAAGGTCATGATGTTTCGGCGTTGTGGCCGTTTATTTGAATTTCGTGTTAGCAAAAACTGCGCTTCCCGGAGAACCGGTCTTGAGTTTTCCGGAACTTGGCTCGTTGGCAGATTTAGATATATAAGTAATGCATCGCGATAAGGCTGCGTTGTATTGTAACAAAAGATTAGCTATGTAATGGGGCAGTACGAAGGGTGCCTTGTGGCCCTGAGTTTTCCGGAACTTGGCTTGTTGTCAGATTTAGTTAAATAATAATGCATTGTGATTAGGCTGCGTTGTAATCAAAGATGAGCTATGTAGTGGAGCAATTAAAGGGTGCATTGGTGGTAGTGTTGCGAGGCTTTGAAAATCTGCGAATTACCACCATAGTTTATTTGCTGTGCGATACTAAAATATATTTAGAAGCCATGAAGTAGAACGAAGTTATTCTTTTCGGGGTTCCGTACCCAAAGGGTAAAAATGGGACCCTATTCATATGACACTTCTATGTCTATCTGTCACCAAGCTTTATCTCATAAACCTTGATAGCTATATGGTTGAAAATTTCCAGACCATGTATTTTTGTTGCTGCTGTAACAACAAATACTAAAAACAGAATAAAATAAATATTTAAGAGGCTCGGCTCCGGCTCCCATACAACAAACATGATTTTGGACGATAGTCTAATGTTGCTTATGTAGATAATGGTACGGAACCCTTCATACGCGAGTCCGGCTAGAACGGGCCAATGTTTTTTAAATTTTTTAATTTCGGCAACGGTAATAAATAAAAGGTTCGTGCTTAGACCTGTTAATATTAATAATTATGTGTCTGCGAGGTTGTCAAAGTATTCTCATCAGAGTGATGTTGTTTGACTTAAGATGTTAATGAAGAGCACACTCGTCGCCGACACTGTTTTCACCAATTTTTGACAACTAATCCTAGAAAACAAATAAATTGCAATAAAAATTGACGTTCACCAAATGATATTAAAATATCTTACGATGAATAAAATATTTGACTATAAAAACAGTTGCGACGCCCTCCGAAGCGCAGTGGTAAACAAACAAGACGAGAGGTTCTGGGTTCGATTTTCTGCTTTGAAGTGGCAGTGGGCGGAGCACATACCGCGAAGAACCGATGGCTAATGAGGTAGAAAGGTTCTTGAATGGTGACCGCGTACCGGCAAGCGCAGCGTTGGACACCCACCGACAATAGGGTCGGAGGACCTGACAAAGGTCGCAAGAAGGCGCTGGCCGCTTCCAACTGGTCGTGTTGGAAATTCTTAGGGGAGGCCTATGTCCAGCAGTGGACTTCTTGTGGCTGAGATGATGATGACTTGTTTCTTCATTTCACGGCCATTTGCCGGTAGTTCTGATGACAGTGGTTAGCAAAAGTACTTTTATTAAAAACCTATCTTTACTTAGACAGTTTTTTACGCTTTTTTGTCTAAATATTGCTTTAATTGTATAAACTTTAAACTATTCTTTTAAAAATGCGATGAACCAAGAAAAAACGATTTATTTTAAATTGACACCTTTGCAGATTATATAAAATTTGTTTTTATAAAAATGATACTTCACTCTCAACAGGTCTGTAAACGCGATTCTTATAAAGACTCCAATTTTCCTGGTAAATAACGTGTTTGTGCAATGAGGTATGCACTCAATAACAGATACTCATAAAATGATAAAGAATAATTTATAAAATACTCTTTTGAAGTTCATCATCATCATCAGGTCTTTTTAGGCTCCGCTCCATGACCCTCTTTGTACTACCAGAGCCATATATTAGTCAGAGCAGTCAGAGGATTTGGCCTACACTCTCCACACAGACGGGTGAGAATGAGAGGTCTCTTTGATGTTTATAAGCTTTGTTTAGCTTGTGTTTTCTAAATCGCCTTCTACGACATCTACGGGATGGCTTGGAGTGATCCTATACTCTGCCAGGAACCACACGTCTAACATAAAGTTAAATATTGATTATTACCAGTTTCTAGGATATAAATACACTGATTTAGTTTCTCAAATAAGACTTTTTTCATTACATAAATTAAATTCAATGTTTATAAAATGCTGTATTCAAATGTTATTTTGCACTGAAGTAATAAAAAAACATTTTTATACCTACATTAAAGGTATTATTTGTTAGTCGTTCTTATTACTTCAATGTCGTATATATTTTCCAATGATTTAGCCATTTAATTTGCAGTGGTCGGCAAATGTAAAACCAAGGAAATTTTTAATCATGAAAGCGAAATAAACATGGAAAGTTATAAAAAGGGAAACTTATAATTAACTAGCTGTTACCCGCGGCTTCGCCCGCGTTTTATAGCCTATGTCTTTCTCGGTTCCCTTAACTATGTGTATGCAAAATTTCATGATGATCGGTTCAGTAGATACGGCGTGAAAGCGTAACAAACAAACAAACAAACAAACTCACTTTCGCATTTATAATGTTAGTTAGGATAAATAATAGTTGGGATGGGATTGGGATATTTAAAAATTATTTTACATGAGGACGGTAGGTGATCCACGCAAGTAAGCCAATCCGTAAGCCAGTGATTCCTATTGGATCTATGTTAAAAGCGAGCAGTCTAGAAACTTCTGCATCTGATTGATAACGATATCAAGGAAGGAACCTATGAAGTGCATGCATCAATGCTGTTATAATAGCGGACCCCGAGCTCCAAAGATCAAAGCTAAAGATACAATCGGGAACAGCTCTGATGAGATGAACCCCGTAAATTAAAGTTTTCATAATAAAGGATGTACTGCTTGATCGTAAACCGTTGATAGTTTTTCTACGAGCAATCATTTAAACGCGCTGTCCATAAAGTTCTACAGCTGGTATACCATTTCCGAGCAGTTCCTGAAATTCAACATGGCGAAGGAAATGCTAACTTGCGTGTATTAATTGAACCCTGCGCTGTGCAGTTTGTTGCTGCTTCTACTGCACTCAACTTTGGAAGCGGCCCTGTACTTAGCTATAAGTAAATTTTTAACGTCAATAATAATATATATATTATTATTGACGTGCACTAACTGCACAGCGCAGGGTTCAATTCATACACGCAAGTTAGCATTTTCATTGTAAACAAGAAATTATAATTAAATTAACGTTCACCAAATGATATGAAAATATCAAACGATGAATAAAATATTTAAGACCCATATTCAGGATCGCCGGGAGTCAGTGGACTCAGCATACACAAGACCGCAATTTGTGGCGGTCCATGGTGGGAGGCCTATGTCCAGCAGTGGACGTACTTCCCTGGCTAATACTGAACTGATGGTTTCGATGAGCAATGCCAAACAAAGTGCGTCACCAACCCATCTGCCAAGCGCGAAGTGTATGGCAAAACTACGTCCAGTAGTCCACTTCTTGTGGCTGATTTGAAGGCAAGATTTTGGAGTAACGGCCTTTTAGCGCAGTGGTTAACACAAGAGGTTCAACCTGCTACATGATGGGCTCCAGATTCAATCTTGACTTGGTTAAATGTTGTATGAGTGACATCTGACAGGACTTCCTGTACCGGTTAAGAGTTAAAATATCCTTACTTCCTAACTAATATTATAAATGCGAAAGTGAGTTTGTTTGTTTGTTACGCTTTCACACCCTATGTACTGAACCGATCATCATTAAATTTTGCATACATATAGCTTAGTGTACTGAGACAGATATAGGCTATATATCACGTGGGCGAAGCCGCGGGTAACAGCTAGTATATATATTATATAAAATAATATGTAATAATATCATTTGGTGAATGTCAAATACAAATAAAAAATATTTAATAGTTTCAGGTTGAATTATTATATTTCTTTATGTGCTTCCGTCACCAGATAGTTAATGCAAACTATTTCTGACCAGCGCATACCCTCTAATGCTAGCTATTTCATTAAATGAATAAAATATATGATCAACCTGTAGAAATCAATCGGGAATACACCAGATAGGTTAAGATTCGAAGAACAAGGATTAAAACTCTTTCATGAAGAACCTTAACACTTGGTCGTAAATTAGTAGTATTGCATTTCTAGAAAATTCGTTAAAACTACCTGTCGGGAAAGTTCTAGTTAATTACAGTTAATTTATGGTCGCACAGAACAGTCTATAGCGTAGGACGGAAATTGAGTCCCCAATACGGCGTATTTTGCGCTGAATTTATAGACAGGTCCCAGATAGTTTTATATTTAAGTACCCATAAAACACGGGAATGCAAATAGGTTCTAGCTAAGAGTAATTCTGCAAAAATATGTTTTGAAGTTTTCTTTTGCGGTAACCTGTACATACATATTTGTGTAAATTTTATGTTTATTTTTACTACCTATCTTAATGAAGACTACTAGTGATCTTAACTCACAACCGAGTGTGCCCATCTTCTGATATTTTAGAGGTTAGCTCTTTTCGGTATCATTGTGTTAAAAGAAACGCACAAAATTTGTATTTTTGGTAGGTAATCATAAAGTGGATTACTATTGCCTTGTCCTTAACAGCCTCCGTGGTCCAATGGTTAAGGCGTTTGCCTGTTGACCCGGGGGTGGTGGGTTCGATTCCCACGGGAAGCATACTTTGTTGTTTCCAGTTTGGTTAGGACATTGCAGGCATGAATCACCTGATTGTCTGATAAGAATGATGATTCCGTGTTTCGGAAGGCACGTTAAGCCGTTGGTCCCGGCTGCCATCTGGTAATCGTTAAAGGAACCACGTTATAGGCCGAGAGGCGGTTCCAAAGAACTCTGACACCAGGGTGTACATGGTCGACTGACCGTGTCACCTACTCGAAATGATGATGATGATTGCCTTGTCCATTTTACACACTACTGAATAAACTGAAGTGTTATCCCTGCCACCTGGATTACTGGTAGTCAACCACCGTACATTTTAAAAGAAACTTTCTGCCACGTACGACCGCACTGTGGAATCAACTTACTGCGGCGGTATTCCCAAATCGATACGATATTAGAACCTTCTAAAAACGAGTCTCTTCTTCTTCTTCATTAAGCCATTACCGCTTCATACTAACGAAACCAAAACAGAAGTTCAAAGAATAACTAATTCTTCTAATCCTTTCCTACTATAATTATTCATGCAAAGGTTTGTATGTTTATAATATATAAACAACAAGCTATTACCCGCGGCTTTGCTCGCGTAATATATAGCCTATGTCCTTCTCGGTACCCTAACCTATGTGTATGCAAAATTTCATGATGATCGGTTCAGTAGATACGGCGTGAAAGCGTAACAAACAAACAAACTCACTTTCGCATTTTTAATATTAGTTGGGATCATTTAGTAACAAACCACCCAAATTGAGCTAGCCCCTCGGCAAAAAGGTAAATTGTTGTAGGATAACAACAGGATACCGTATTTGATAAAGATCCTAGTAAAGATAAACATCAAAGACCCAAGCCAGTCTAAAAAAGTTCGTTTTCCATCTTAACCTGGTCGGCAATCGAACCCGGGAACACTGAGGAGGTCGTCAAATGTTTGAATGATTTTTACTCAATGTCGCTCATACGGCATAAGGTATTGAGATGAATTTTTGCACATAGATAGTTTAAGCTTCATAACCCAGCAAAAGTTACTGTTCCCGAGAGAGTGCATTGTTTGACGCGAGCTCCGTGGCGCAGCGGTCAACACGCCTGCCTGCGACACGGATGGTCCCGGGTTCGATCCCCGGTCAGGTCAAGATGGAAAATGATCTTTTTCAGATTGACCTGGGTCTTGGATGTTTATCTATATGAGTATCTATTATAAAATATAGTATCTTTTGAGTTAGTATTCCATAACACAAGTCTCGAACTTACTTTGGGGCTAGCTCAATCTATGTGATTTGTCCGTATATATTTATTTAATTATTTAGTACTAACGCGAGTGGAGCTGCGGGGAAAACTAGTTTTAAATAAACTTTTGAATGTTGAATATTGTAGACACGAATTTACCAAAATCCTTAGTCCATGTCGACAAGTGGGATAATTATAGAGCCCGATCCCCCCGAGACACCTGATGCATGCATAATACCGCCACGCATAATTTAATACATTTGACTATTAAATTAAAGCAATTATTCTGATAAGAGTAGTGAGTGTTACGATAGCTTTAGGAATATCGTTTCAATTGTTACATCACAGTGAGTTGTTTTATGGAGTATTGATAATTAAGTAATTAAATAAGTACCTACTTATATAGGGACATAACTGTGGTTCCTGGTAGAGTAGAACAGAACCACTCCAAGTCCTCCCGAGGATGTCGTAGAAGGCGACTTCGGAAACACAAGCTAAACAAAGCTTAAAAACATCAAAGAACGCTCTCCAAACCGTCTGGCCAGACTGAAGAGGGTAGGCCAAATCCTCCTACTGCACTGGCTAATATATGACTCTGGTAGTACAGAGAGGGTCGTGCCCCTGCAGTGAAGACTAAAAAAAAGGAAAAAACCTGATGATGATAGGGAAAATTGATTAATAAATTGACACACAAATTGAGCTAACCTCACAGCAAGTTGTGGACTTGAATCGTAAGATACTAACTCAACGGTACTATATTTTATAAAATAGATTTAAATAGATAGACATCCACGACCCCCACCAATCTGAAAAAGAATGTTTTCCATCATGTCCTGGCCGGGAATATAATCCGGGTCCACCCGTGTCGCAGACTTGCGTTTTAAACACTGCACCTCGAAGGTCGTCTGTATTATTTTTGTAAGTATTATTGTAAAGTAATCTAACTGCGTCTGACAGTTACGGATTTTGAATCATATGCGAGCTGCAAACTGGCATGTATGTGATTAAACAAGTAGCACTATCTCTTCTATACTAAACAGTTAAATATCATATTGGAAAACTAAGCACAAAGCGCTTAAGGCGATAGCTTCTAAAATCCAGCCGAGATGGATTGACGATACCTAGATGGTTTAGCGACCGACTTGAGTTCAACAATGTTGAAAGAATAAGTAAAAATCCTAAATTGACGATTTTCATAAAAACAATATTTAACCTTATATGGGATAAAACTAACTCTCTCTCTCCCTCATAAAAATTTATATGTATATTATTAATCAATCAATCAATCAATCAATCATTTTATTCAGACAATTATAGTCCATTTTTGTTAGTTAACATTTTACTTAAATCTATGTTAGTAGAATTTCAAATTTCAGAATTATGATTGAAATTAAAAAATTTCATAAACTAGAGTTTTCTTTTCCAGTGCAAAATTAATTGAGCATGCTTTCACATAAATTTTTGTTCTTACAACTTCTTTGAAAAGCGCACGTTAAATTAATTAGATAAAAGATTTCTAAAACATTTCACATGCAAAAAGCCCTCAGCACTACTATTAACAAAGCAAACGTAGATAACTTTTATGCAAAATGCTAGATCTCATCTGTGTCTGTACATCATTAGTTAGCAAAACTTAATTAACGAAGACTGCGGAGACCGGCACGAACTTTTACTATACATTAAAAAGTATATTGATGCTTTACCTCATATCATCATCGTCCATATCTATTTTACAGTTGTTTTAAAGAATGCCACTATGACGACACGCTTTTTCGTGGCTATAAAGCCCGATTCATGTACGGCAAGACGTTCGCTCGCAGCTCGTATCGGTTATACCTACCTCCGGTCTTCTAAAGTCAAGAACTAGGCATTATCGCGCAAAACTCCTCCTCTATATAGGTATTTAGAAAACACCGGATCGCGCTGTGTACGGTGTCTGTACGTTATTAGTCAGTAAACCATTGTTAACGAAAGGTTTGAAGGCCGGCGGCACAGACGTTTACAAAAAAATAATTATAACCCACTTTTTGGCTTCGCCGCAGTCGGGTAAAAAGATTCAAATGCTACATGTCATATACCGTGTAAGTAAAACACACTTACTCTCTACCATCTCTACAAAACACCAGATCTCATCGTGCTGTGTACGGTGTCTGTACGTCATTAGTTAGCAAACCTTAATTAACGAAGGCTAAGGAGGAGGTCACAAACTTTTACTACAAGTTGAAAAGGAGACAAATGCTACACTGCATGTACTGTCTTAGTAAAACACACCAACTCTAGAGAATGGGTGTGTTTTACTAAGATAGACATAACACGCCAGATCTCATAGCACTGTGTACGGTGTCTGTACGTCATTTCATTAGTAAGCAAACCTTAAATAACAAAGGCTGCGGAGGAGGGCACAGTAGAAGTGATAATTTTCAAATTAAAAAATTAACTTCATCCATACCTACTGTACCGATTTGATGAAATTTAAATGGTGTCCTATTTTAAATATCCCAACGACAGGGTACTAAGTTCATTCCAAGGATAGGTCAATATGAATTCTTCGATTTTTATTGTTGAGTTAGTACCACACACAAGTTGTGAGACTTTATAATTAATTCCAGCATCTAAAAACCAAGACAATTTGCTACATTTGATCACTAACTGTCAGCATTAAACTTATCACACTTCTATAAAACAAAGCTCTAACAGCTAAGAACACTGAAACGACGAATCGTTAGATGTGTCTCATTCCAAATAACGATCACGGCGACGGATACGACTAAAAACGCAGTTGTAGCGCTTTCAGGGTTGCCAATTACCTGTTTATACGAAAATAAATTGAATCAAATAATTTTCAGATGAAAAAACCAACTCAGCCACACGCACTGGGTGGATGGATAAATAAATAATAAATAAATAAATATATACGGACAAATCACACAGATTGAGCTAGCCCCAAAGTAAGTTCTTAAGAAAGACTTGTGTTATGGGATACTAACTCAACGATACTATATTTTATAACAAATACATATAAAGATAAACATCCAAGACCCAGGTCAATCTGAAAAAGATCGTTTTCCATCATGATCTGACCGGGGATCGAACCCGGGACCCCCGTGTCGCAGGCTGGCGTGGTAACCGCTGCGCCATGGAGCTCGTCGATGGATGGCCCCATTATAAATATCTCGACGACAAGATGTTAGGTTCATTCCAAGGATAGGTCAAGATGAATGCCTCGATTTTTATTGATGAGTTAGAACCACTGCATAAGTTTACAGTGTAAGCATATATTGCAGCATTTAAAAAACAAAAAAAATCGCTCCTTTTAATCGCCAACTGTCAGCATTAAACTTATCGCACTTCCATAAAACAATGCTCTAACAACTAAGAACACTACAACGACGAATCGTTAGGTGTGTCTCGTTCACATAACGATCACGGCGACGGATACGACTAAGAACAGTCGTAGCGCTTTCAGGGTTGCCAATGAACAGTTTATACGAAATTTAATCGGAATTGCGAGGACCCAGATGGCCCAGAGGGCATGAGCATTACTAGCGATTGCATGTTAAGCAACCCCGAGCGTAGACCCCACTTAGATGGGTGGCCACAAGTGGCATAAAAATAGCACGAGCTCCACTGTGCTTCAGAAGGCATAAGCAGTTGGTGACTGATATAACTGATGGTAGTCGTGAAGCTATGACAGATGCCTTTATGCAGCTTGAAAAATCTGACACCAAACCTAGCCAAGGTTTGATTGATTGATTGGTCACATAAACACACAAAAAACAACCAAAAATAATATTAGAATTGATTTATTTTTCAGATGAGAAAACCAACTTCAGCCACACCTAAGGCGATTTCAATGAAATTTAAATGTGGCTCTATTTCTCTCTCTTTCTCTCTCTCTCTGCATTCGGAAATACACCCTTCTTTAAAAAATGAATTATGTAAATTACATAGTAACCATATCTCCTCAATAGTTGGTGACAATAGAACTGACAAGTTAGAACACTAAAACGACGCTCAGGATCTCCATGGAGTACTGAAATGAAATGAATAGTTTTTATTCAAATTTTGGATCTCAATCACTTTTTGTATGACATTTTTCTTTCTTATTAGTATAGTTTTTTATAATTGCATAATCGAAAAACTACTTACTAGCGTTTCGGACGGACTACTGTTGTTCATCTTGTAGACAACCCTAAACCCAGACAGAATTCACCGACAAACAATGCCGTGCCGAAGAAACGGGCTTTTATAGCCTGAGACTCGTGCCGTCGCACTTTGAGATGCTTATGAAAATTAATTATAAGCGGAGAGATGCCGGCAAAGAATAGTATGTACAGCGAAGGCCTCAAAGAGTGGACTTTGTCTTAAACAAAACGATACATATAATAAGAGATCAAATTAGAGTAAAAGTGTTCTTTACGATTCGATGAACGTGCGTACGAATCATGAAAGCCATAATACATAAACTTTTCTAGTTGTTTTAATTATTTATATATTTTAATACTTGTAACACTATAAATAAATTACACTAAACCATATTAAAACTAACATATATAAACTAAGAATAGATACGTATTTTATTTTCTGTACATTCCTTTGCCTCCTCTGTTATGGTGCCTTGAAACCAAAATCTACTTTTACGACAGCCATGGAGGTTAGATAATCCTGACTGCATATACTAAATGATTGGCAAGGCTTTGACTGACAGCTACCTGTATTGCCTCTATACAATCGACGATGATTAACTGTGCATTGCTGTTTAACTTACACAAACTCTTGGGAGTTTTCTATCCAACGCAGCAATATAAAGTAAATCTTCGCGATGACAGCCGATCACTGGCGATTGTTAAGTGGAGGCATAGGACACCAGTATTCTTTGCTATGATTTTACTCGTTAAAAGCTCTGTTATTACCGCGTGGTAACTAATAGGGATAACTTTGTAGTTCGGTGGCAGAGGAAGTGGCAGTAACTGAACCTGATCTTCAAAATTACCTTGTTTTTCTCGTATAGTTGCTTCACACGACAACCACAGGAAGAGACCATAAGGCTAGAAATCTGATTCGCTTAGATTAAAGCAAAATAGATAGATAAGCCACTATCACGGCTATCTGGAAACACATAAATAAAAAAAATATATTGGGACCAATCACACAGATTGAGCTAACACCACAGTAAGTTTGATCGTATCGTTCAATACTCACACTACGAAACAGTATTTTATAATACATAGTGGACCACGGAGGCTGTCTCCAGCTGTTCCATGGAGAAATTGGTATTGGTTATTTTCTAGATGAATTGCAATAACGGTCTCCTTAGTTTTCGTTCAGTGGCGCAGCGGTCAACACGCCTGCCTGCGACACGGATGGTCCCGGGTTCGATCCCCGGTCAGGTCAAGATGGAAAATGATCTTTTTCAGATTGCCCTGGGTCTTGGATGTTTATCTATATATGTATTTGTTATAAACTATAGTATCGTTGAGTTAGTATCCCATAACAAAAGTCTTGCTTAAGAACTTACTTTGGGGCTAGCTCAATCTGTGTGATTTGTCCGTATATATTTATTTATATTTATTTATATTTTTGTTTCCTCATACCTAGTTTTATTTACAGGAGGTATAAAAAATATGGTATGACTACAAGGACATGTATATCCTCGTAGTCATACTGGTATGACAAACTTGTATGACCACGAAGAAGCAGCGGATATATTAGCGTATAACTTGACCTTCGACACACTCTTAAGAGTCCCACGTAAAGGCGCAATCCCATACAAACGTAGTTTCGTTAACAAAATTACAGCGAGTTGAAGTTTCGTATCGAAAACTTGTACTCGCTGTAATTTTGTATAGGTATTGTTTTTAAAATTGAAATCTGATTATAAACATCAATATGCTTTATCTGGTCGTATGTACGAAATTTTGTTGAGATTGGCTTAACTGTTGTAAAACTAAAACGAAACTACGTTTGTATGGGATTGCGCCTCTACGTGGGACTCTTAAACGGATGACTCAGATCTGTCAGACCGTCGATATAAAAAACTTAACCAATGGGACCAATGGTGGGAATTATTTTTCGATTGTTTAATACAAAAGTTTTCAGCCAAAAATATTTGAGTTTCCAGCATTGATCCCATAGTAAAAGTTGTTCAAATTTATGGCCTGAGTCATCCCTTTATGGGAATGCCAAGGTTCAAGTTACAGACTGTATAGATAAACATCCTAGACATCAGCCAATGCAATGAAAAATGATATCCTAATCCTAATCAAAAATCTAAAACTCCCTAATCCTAATCCTAACTAGTATTATAAATGCAAAAGTGAGTTTGTTTGTTTGTTACGCTTTCACGCCCAATCTAGTGAACCGATCGTCATGAAATTTTGCATACATATAGGTTAGGGTGCTGAAAAGGACATAAGCTATAAATCACGTGGGCGAAGCTGCGGATAACAGCTATTTTTTCACATACCATTTTGCATCTTGTCCTGGCCGGGGATCGAACCCAGGACCCCGTAGGCTTTCCTTACATTCATATAGCAATATATTGCTATGGTGAACTTCAAGATGTTAAAAGATCACGAACAAAATCATTCAAATGAGAT
This sequence comes from Rhodophaea formosa, assembly GCA_963082605.1. NCBI lineage: Eukaryota > Metazoa > Arthropoda > Insecta > Lepidoptera > Pyralidae > Rhodophaea > Rhodophaea formosa. The sequence goes on from OY720204.1 coordinate 23,044,020, forward strand.
GTTAAGAAAGCAATTGGCAAGTAGCTGATATCGAAGGAGAAAAAACAATAGTGCTTACAAAAATAATACACTTCTTTTGTCACTGATCTTTGAGTATCGGCGTATGCAAATGTTGAGTTGCAACGAAGGCTTATCGCTGCGGGGCGCGGTTGCGATTTCTCCAGACCGTAGATCAGAAAAAAAAAGATATGTCATATTGGTCTGTTATGACATCACAAGCGACAAGTGTTTTTTGGTGGGAAATCAAGGGGTTCAGTTGTCGTTTGCCTTATACAATTTTGCAAATTGATTTAAGTGGACTTTATAATATGAAATTGGTGTAGTGTGGTGTCATAAATGCTCGTGCAAGAACAATTTGTGAAATAGTTAAAGTAGACTGTTAAATGGACTCGTATAGATTTGTCGCCAAAATCTCCCACGAGGCTGCCAAAGAAAATACGCCATCTTTGATGCCACATACCGCACAACACCGATACTTAGTATCTCATTATACTGGACATTGGCAGAATCACTGAAATCTCGGTGGAAGCCATAATTAAAAAGAAGAAAGAAGAAAAGTAATATTTCTAGACGTGAAATTAAAAAAAGGATGAAAATGATCATTGTACATTTTTTATGACAACTATAAAAAGCTTCCTTTAAGTTACACACACGCCAGCATTGGATGAAGAACTTGCGCAACAGATGTGTTTTCTTTTTTGTCCTGTCTGAAATAAAACATCTTCACAGTAATCAATTTAGCACTCAACGCAGGTACAGATTTCTTTTGCTCAGTGATAGGTCATTATCTTTTTTTTTTTTATCTTATTTATTTCCGTGGCTTATAGAATCTATCACAAATCAAACGTTTTTTAAGAAGAAGAGAACGAACATCAATGTAAATGGACATGGCAAAGTTCGTACATATCTTCATGTTCCTTACATCTTTTCTCCCGACATTTCTTAGGGTGCGTGCACATTATTGCAACAAGTAATCTTGATACCCCAACGCTGTCCCGCCCGTGTAAGGTAAGGAATCTCCATACGTGCTTATCTGGCGAAAATACCCGGCATTTTTCACTTTATTTATTAGTCGCAATTCTTTCAGTAATGCGATGGAGACATTTCTTTAATTCGCATTCAGTTTAAGTACTCTCAATGTTGTTTTCCTTGTTTGTGTCGTACCTACTACTTTATGTTACAATTTATATTTTAAGTACCTACCTTTTTATGCTGGTAGTTGAGCGAATCCCAAATTCCAAAGAATGTATCGTTAAAATGTATTACATAGCGTTTAAAAACTGACCCAATTATTTGTACATTTGCCGAGTAATTAAATATGAATATAATTGACACCTGGACTTGTATTATTTAACGATCATGTATTTGGTATAATTATTCTTATTTTATTTAATAAGTTTTCTAAATTAAAATGGAACTTTATTTGCCTTAGAAATAAATGGAAAATTATTATGTGTCTCATCCACATAATAATTTCCCATTTTTATTTTTATCTATTTTTATCATTTTCAATAAAAAAATATTTCATTTGATATTGTGACAATTACATAAAACGATATCTTTACTATCACATTTATCCATGAAAGTATGACACAAATAGGGATATTAACCGTAATTTTGGTGGCTATAGTAAGGTTTTCGTGATCATGGTCTATTTAACCGAAACCGAACTACCGAAAACTCGCAAAGACTACAATCGCGTTTAGTATTCCGATGTACTTAATACTAATAAAAGATGTACTTCTAGAGAACTACATAAAGTTAGATATGATTGTCGATGATTCGTTCCGATACGAAATACGAGTCTGGTTTAAGTTTAAAATGGCAGTTTGCTCTTTCAGGCCTCCAGTCCAATGAGCGCTATCACACTAACATAAGATGTACTACATAAAATTTAACTGCTGAGCATTTAATTTTCACCTCCTTTAGCAGCCTTGTTTCCGATTACACGAGCAACAAGTCCCTAACATCAACATTCAAGCTCGTTGCAAGCTTAGCCGAGGCTCATATTGGTCGAGTTTATAAATTCAAGATTCAAAACATTTAAAACGTTTATTCAGAAAATAGGTCCTTGCATGCACTTTTTACGTCAAATCACATTTAAAATTATCTTGTTAAGTATTATGCATTTAGTAATTATTGTTCAAAAGCTACAGACTACTAACATTTCGTGAACGACCACTGCAGAGAAGAAATGCCGAAAGAAACTCTTTTCAACAGTATAGGTCGCCTACTCGCCTGAAGGATTAATGATTATATTATATTTCTTTCTTTTTTACTTTTCTTCTTTTTCATCTGTTTTCATTTTACAATATCATTATACATTCATTATTTTTGGAACATGTTTATGTTTACGATCGAGTGAGCAAATTACAAAAACAAGAGAACATGAAGTAGTCTCAAAGAGGCCGACCAGACCAGTCCCCACTGGCAGCACCCGTTCACGAGTTGACGTATGGGTCAGCCATCGTCCGCCTTTACCCAAGCGGGTAAATTAAAGGCCGTCAGGCCATCCCGCAGGCCGCTCCAACCCTCTCGCTGGAGAGGTGATCTGTGAGCGTGCCGTGAACGGACCACTGCAGTGGTCGCCGCGCCGGGGCTGTGGAGCGAGAAAAGCACACGCCCCCGGCACAAAGTGGCTCAGATTGACACCGCGGAGTTTTTAGTGGCTACACCACATAACCGAGCTGGCTTCCCGTGGCTGGCTTGGTATCCGAAGGGATTTTCTTCGCGTAACAAAAAAAAAAAAAAAATGGGTCAGCCATCGTTAAGCTCAACCATATTAGAGGGAACTCTATAGAGTTGTCAAATCCAGAATTAACCTCTCAAAGGTATTTTAAGGCCCGCGAAAAAGATGTACACGGAGTTAGTGGTGGGAAGTCAAGGGGTGCAGTTGGGGTTTGGCTTATATGATTTTGCAAATTGATTTTAGTGGACTTTATAATATGAAATTGGTGTTGTTTGGTGTTATAAATGCTCGAGCTCATGAACAATTTGTGAAATAGTTAAAGTAGACTGTTACATGAACTCGTATAGATTTGTCATCAGAAGCTCTCGCGAGGCATCAAAGAATATGTACGCCATCTTTGATGCTACTTGTTAAAACTTCACCGTACAACACCGATACTTAGTATCTCTATTTACTGGACATTGGCAGAATCACTGAAACCTCGGTGGAAGCCATATTATAAAACAGAAGAAACACATTTTTAGATGATGTATTTTTGTTGCCGCTATTACAATAAATACCCAATACAAGAAACGTGATTTGTCGTTTTTGCCTAATAATCTAAGGCCATCGTTTTGATAGCCATATGAACATTCGTTACAACCCTCGAATGATCAACTATGTTAATTTAAGATTTATAAACCGTATTTAAGATTTATAATCCTCTGACTGCTCCGGCAATATACGGCTACGGTAGTACAGAGAGGGTCGTGCTCCTACAGTTGAGACTAAAAAAGACCGGATGTTGATGATGGAACCGTAATGGATGTTGAAGTGACCATCAACACATGTACACCGTAGATGTCAAAAGTTAGCAATTACGCCTTCTGAATACACTTTCAGGCACTGGCTTTCAACTTTGCACTTCCTCTCGACGAATGTGAACATGGCAAAGGCACGTTACCTTCTAAATTAAACACCAGCCACTTGGGTTTACTGAGTAAAGGCACGCGAGCCACAACTTACCTGTTTGATTTACTGCCACTACCCCCTAATAGCCTTTAAATCTAAGTTATTACACTCTTAATTAAATAAATTGCACAACTCCAATCACTGAACGTAATGTATTTGGTGTAGCTTTTCTTCCTAAATATTTTTAATTACTTCTTTTTAGCTATCTGAGTGGTAATGAAAATATATTGTTATTAATCGACATTAACAAACGCTTTTATGATCTAATCAAAACCCATGCGGATAAAGTCGCGAGTAATAGCATCTTCTTCTGAATATGGCTTTCGAGGTTTTTGTTATTCTGCCAATGCCCAGTTTAATGAGATACAGAGTATCGGTATTATACGGTATGCAGTTTTAATAAGCAGCAATCTAAGATGGCGTAGGTCCTTTGTTTGTCTCATGGGAGCTTCTGGTGACAAATCTATACGAGTCCATATGATAGTCCACTTTAACTATTTCACACATTGATTATGAGCACGAGCATTTATATCACCAAACTACATCATTTTCATATTACAAAGTCCACTTAACGCAAACCTCAACCAAACCCCTTGACTTCCCACCAAAAACTTTGGCAAATAGCTAGTATATATTAAGATGTCTGACTATCATTTATCATCCATCCAATGTCAAAATTTGCGAAATGTATAACTCATTTATTGTAAACAGTGGTCCTGGTTCCCAAGATACAGGGTCTCCCTAGGCTGGCCGTAAAGACAACAATTATACTATTAACATCGATATGTTAATAGTATAATTGTTGTCTTTACGGCTTCATCCACGTAAATTATATATAGACTATGTCACCCCGCAGATAAATTAGCTTTCTATAGGTGCTAAAATAAATCACTTTTGCTAGTAGCATGAATAGGCCGGCTCGTTCAGGGAAGTATCACACTCTCACAGAAAATCGACGTTTGAGTAGTAGCTTTACCGCTGCTATTCTTCGTTCGGTGAGTGACAGAGCCGGAGGCCCATCTCCCTTTCCCCTCTAGGGAGAGGAAAATAAAAGGCCGGCAACACTCCTATGACACCCCTGGTGTTGCAGTTGTCCATGGGCAGCGGTGAAGCGGTGATCACTTCCCATCAGGTGATCCGCTTGCTCGTTTGCCGTCCTATGACATACAGAAACAAAAAAAAAGTGAAAGAATTTTTTAAATCGATCCAGTAGTTTTGGAGCCTATTCAATGCAAACAAACAAACAATACAGTCTTCTCTATTTACAATATTAGTATACATTAGTCAAAGATATTAGTATAGATATTTTTATTTAATTTATAACTGTTTGTAACTTCTTCACGCTAAAACTGCTGGATGAATGTTTATAAAACTTTTCAGTGTAACTGACACTTCAGTAAGAATAGCACATAGAACATAAAATGCACGAAAAAAGTTACTGGGTAAAGCTTGTTTATATGTAACATACTAACAGCCCTCCCCGGTTGCGCCCGGGCATGATATTTTACTTATAAACCTTCCTTATGAATTACTCTATCTGGAAATCCTTGCAGTAGTTTTAGAGTTTATCACTAAAAGACAAACAGGCTTTGTGAAGTAGGATTCAGCATCCGAATGTTTGTTTTTTCTATGAGTCACTACTCAATCATGTGTTCCTAACATTTGAGTAATGCTTAGCCACAGTTATTCGGAACAAATTACTCCCGAGCCGTTACGACTTTTTGCAGAACCAATCCATTTAGCCTCGGATTTTTTAAGCCTTTTTGGAGAGGCCGCCGTACGCTGGACTACGTATAATAGTGTCTGTATTTTGAGCATGGTCTAAAAAGATAGATGATTGATCGAGCTCCGTGGCGCAGTGGTAAACACGCCAGCCTGCGAAACGGAGGTCCCGGGTTCGATCCCCGGTCAGGTCAAGATGGAAAATGATCTTTTTCAGATTGACCTGGGTCTTGGATGTTTATCTATATAAGTATATATTATAAAATAAAGTATCGTTGAGTTAGTTTCCCACGACACAAGTTCACAACTTACTGTGGGGCTAGCTCAATTTGTGTGATATGTCCCTATATATGTAGGATGTATGAAAGACTCAAGGAAAGGAACGTAAGTTAGTTGATAGCTGATAGAGTGAAAAGGAACGTGGACAGAAAGGAAGGGGAACGGTGTGCGAGAGAGAAGGAGGACGAATGGCGAAAGGACGTACGGCTAGTTATACGAAGATAAGGATTTTTGAAGAAAAGCAATAAAATACCAAGTGTTGTTCAAGACGGAATTTTATTTCTGCGCACCACCCCTCCCACAATTGGGGGCTCGTCCGGGATCGGAATTCAAACTGAAGACGTTCGACGAAACGACGTGTATAAGACGACACGACGGTTGGAGTTTGAATTTTAAGGTTATCCAAGTGTCTCAACGACGATATTCCTGAAGAATATGGCCAAGGACTCGAGTAGTGCAAGTGCAACTGATTATAAAGACGCACGGAACAACTGTGTTTTGCATCTATCGGAAGGTCTGATTCCAAGGTTCACTGGGCAAGATAAGACGTATCCAGCAACTAGATGGGTTCAAGACGTAGAAGATAGTGGCGAAATCTTCGGATGGACGCCGGTTCAACAGCTGCTGATAGCGAGGCGGTCGTTAGGCGGTAGTGCAGAACTATGGTTACGATCTGAAAAAACCTTTAAAACATGGGAGGAGCTCAAGACAGGTATCCTGAAGGAATTTCCTGACACGATTGACGCAAAAACGGTGCACGAGATGATGAGTGCCAGAACCAAGAAAGATAATGAATCGTGTCTGGACTACGTGTTCGTAATGAAGGTGGATGGCGCAACAGAGGGGCCTAATAAAACTTCAAGTTCTGCAGACCTGATGAAACCATGGCCAGGTCTGGAGGAGGAATAAAAGTATTCTGTAAAAGGTAAATAAAGAATTTAATAACAGAGAAGAATGAAAGGTAATGAGTGTGTTTATTTATGATGATGCCCCAATATCTATTTCTATTTTGTTAAAAGCATGTCTAAACTAGGATTTTATAAACTACTGTACTTAACATGTTATGTAAAGATTAATGTATGGTTTAAAAGATTGTAATTATCTCCTTTAATTAGAATGGTCAGATTTAACCTGATAAACTTCTGTTTTTGTGTATCAAAATTGTAAGGTGTCTAACTATAAAGATTACTTGTATAAAACTGTAAGGTCTTAGTTGTAAGCTATATTGTAACCATATTGCTAGTTATTTTATGTGATCTATGTTTATGTAATGTCTGAGGTCAGACATAAACAGGACGGCCGAGTGTAGGATGTATGAAAGACTCAAGGAAAGGAACGTAAGTTAGTTGATAGCTGATAGAGTGAAAAGGAACGTGGACAGAAAGGAAGGGGAACGGTGTGCGAGAGAGAAGGAGGACGAATGGCGAAAGGACGTACGGCTAGTTATACGAAGATAAGGATTTTTGAAGAAAAGCAATAAAATACCAAGTGTTGTTCAAGACGGAATTTTATTTCTGCGCACTACCCCACCCCTTATTTATTATTATTTATAGATATCTCCGACTCTAGGCCATTCAATCTGGTTTATCTGGATTTGGACACAATAAAAAAGGAGGATTTATATGTAATTTTAATTGTACTTATATGTTTTCTCCCTAATATTCATTATGTCCTTATTTCAGTTTGAAATAAAACTGATATAGGTACCATTTAAAATTTAGATCTGAGAGGCTCGAGATAATCCTTTAAATTATTTTTTATTGCCATTTACATTTTAAAGTGAGAATGTGAAACTTTTCTTAGCGTTAAGGTCAGAAACAGTCAATTTTTTAAAAGTTTCAACGGCTAAGGAGCCAATCGTGGTACGTGCCAAATTCGGCAACAATGCGATAAAGCTCACAGACGTTTCAGCATGAATTGAAAGCTTTGGAAACGCCTGCCTTGAAATCGTCTTTATTTAAACTGTACAATTGGTAAACACTTATTTAGCTAGTAAAAACTTTGGAAGACTTTCAATAATTGTTGTTTATTTAACTATATATATAAAAGGATAAACTGAATGACTGACTGACTGATATATCAACGCACAGCCTAAACCCCTAGGTCTAGAGACTTGAAATGTTGCACATAGGTTATTTATACAACGTAGGCGAGCACTAAGAAGCGATTTTTCAAAATACAACTCTTAAGGGGGTGAAAAGGGGTTTGGGGTGAAAATCAACATACACGCGGACGAAGTCGCGGGCAATAGCTAGTTTAAGTATAATAATGTAATAAATAATGGTTCAAAGAACCTCAACATCGCTTTTTAAGACCTATCTATGATCACGTAGGTATAGAATTGCCGATTTATTTTTAGTTTCTATTCTATTGAGAATAATTCATTCAGAATACATCTACCTACGAAGTTTCAACAGTGCAGTCATAGCTGTGACATACGGACGGACAAAATCCGGATGGACAGATGGCACAGACAGAAATGAAGAATCTATAAGAGTTCTGTTTTTTACCATTCGGCTAAGGAACCAAATATAAGGAAAAAAATAGTTATAGCTGAACGAAATCCACTGGACTAGCTAGCTAGTTTACAATATTAGCAGAATATTTAAATAAAATAAATAAATAAATATATACGGACAAATCACACAGATTGAACTAGCCCCAAAGTAAGTTCGAGACTTGTGCTATGGGATACTAAATCAACGATACTATATTTTATAATAGATACTTATATAGATAAACATCCAAGACCCAGGTCAATCTGAAAAAGATCATTTTCCATCTTGACCTGACCGGGGATCGAATCCGGGACCATCCGTGTCGCAGGCAGGCGTGTTGACCGCTGCGCCACGGAGCTCGTCATATTTGTTAGAAAAATTCGCAATTTTCTGACCTTTAATGATCTCCCAGGCCTTGTAATTTTAAATTTTATCCTAAAAATAAAATACTCACCTATCTATGATTTTGATAAACATTTTCCTTGACGACTGTTTTGTTTCTGCAAGAATTAACATTTCCTCTTCCCGGTACTATAAAGGGAGGTTTGACGTCAGATAAGACGGGGTTTAGTGGCGCGAACACAGTAAGGAGGTAAACGCGCTATTGCCTCAGCTCACCCGCGTGTGAAACGCCAGGCTGAAATGAGCCTTTATTTTCACCCGACATCCAAATATGCCGGTCTTTTCACCCGACTGCCAAGAAGGGTTATGTTTAATATTAAGTAGCTATGAAAAGAGTGGAGTTTCAAATTTTTCTCAGTATATTCTAAGAGATGTGATTTTGTCATTATAATTGTCTGTCGAGATCACCGTGAAGAGGTAGCCGCACTATTGCCTCAGCTCACCCACGTGTGAAACGCCAGGCTGAAATGAGCCTATATTCTTATCCCAGAGCCAAGGAGGGTTACATATAGTTAGTTATTATTGTGTAGCAATGAAAAAGAGGGGATTTCCAATTTTTTTTTTGTATTATAAGGGTTGTGATTTTGTGATATAAGACGGGGCTAAGTGGCGAGACTACCGGAAAGAGGTAGACATGCTTATAGCCTCGGCTCATCCGCGTGTGAAACTCCGAGCTAAAATGTCACGAAATTCAGACATTTTCATTTAAATAAGTAAATGCTTTGTGAAATTAAAGTTGTTCAGTATTATGCGTATAAATTGAGCCTCTAAATTCCTTTAGAGGGGTGACTAAGACCGTCAATATGAACAACGTTTCCTATCAGAGCTGGGAACTTTCTTTATCTATCTTTCTAACCCATACTAAGTGCCCTGGCGGCTGAATACTTTTATAAAAAAAAGTGTCAAAATTGTTTCGCGTTTTCAACATTGATCCCATAGGAAAAGTTGCTCATACTGACGGGTTGAGTCACCCCTTTAAGGTATGTCGAGACCAGGGTGGAGTTTCAATTTCAATACATTGTAAGGAATGTTATTCTGTCATCTCTCTAACGACCTCTGTGGCTCAGTGGAACCGCAAGTGGTATTTTTCACTAGCGAATACTTCGAAATAGCAGTTATTACTTAAAATTATATCAGGTATACTTAATTTAAGAAATTAAATATGATTTCAGGTAAAACCCCATTGGATAAACCAAACCTTCAGCTGACTGAATACTCTGTAATGTTAGAGCAAATAGCTAAAAACCACAATTTTCCACACAGAGAGCTTTACTTTACGCATGATAAAATACGAGATTCAGTTATTTGATGAAGTTTATCAGGCGAATTACTCCTAAACGTAATTATCAAATATTGCCACAATTCCCTTTTTCCGTTTGTTTGAAGATATGCGCGTTCAAGGCCCTCTTATGTCATTAATTATGTGTTATAGTATTATAACAGAAAAAAATAGTAAATAGGAATTATCCGACCAAAATAAGAAGTTATAATACAACGAACCTTTTGTTCGTTGTAGATCCGATACACTGTCTACTCGGAGAACACAATCCGCGATATTTCTGCAGCCTCATAAATTATCCTGTCTCGCCTGTAACGTTGACCTATACTTATGATCACAGAATTATGTCACTAGATGAGACAAACTATTGCAATTTTTAACATTCTAAGCATTTCGATATATTGATTTCTCTATGAATTAGATTTGCAGACATACCTACATATAACACTTGGTTTTCGCTTATACTTGCGAGGCATTCTGTTTACCTAGAATGGGCACGTGCAAGTGGTTAATATTGTTTTATATTTAAAACAAGTAAGTAAAGCATAACTTTGACTTGAAAAAAAAATTAAAATATGTGATGAAAAAGAATTCGCCACAGGTAGGTTTCGAATACATTCATCACATATTTTCAATTTTAATAATATAACGAGCATTGTAATGCTATTTAAAAACCATTTAAGTGAAAAAAAAAATATTGTTGATTAAGTAATAAATGGTTATAGATAATTGCACTTAGAGCAACTATCCGCCACAATAAATAAGGCAACTATCCTTTTTGATACGGATAGTTGCCATTTCGATTTAGAAAATAAATAAAATCTTTTCAACAATAAAACGCAATTAATAGGGCAATTAAAGGTATAATGTAAGCAAAGAAACAAAATGTAGTCTGAAACCACAATCAATTATAAAGATATCCAACAAAAACTAGGTACCAATATAATTTCGACGTCCGTTAATGTTTCGCAGCGGAAGATTTTTGCTCACACGGACGAAACGCGTGCACCCACTCCAACGGTTTAAGTGGCAGTGAGGTCTGCGGGGGGAGTGCTTCTAACTATAATCAAGTAGTAATGCCACAAATGTCTAACATAGAGAATTCGAACGCACGACGACGCAACTATCCGGGTTTTACCGTACGTTTTAAAAAAAATTCTACGAAATCTCTAATCACCTTCAAAGAGTGCCTTATTCTCAAAAATTGTCAAGGAAGTCTAGTAACAGAAGTGCTGCACTCAATCTTTTGCTGCTAAAGGGTCGTTCCACCGACAAAGAATTTTTCGTGTCCGTGGCCGAAAATTACCCGAATATCACAATATTTAAAAAACAAATATAGTTTTCTAATAATGTAACTTTGGTTCTAATTGTTACACCTCATAGATAGTTAATAATAGTTAATTAAGTAATTTAAAAAATCGTAAATCCTCAGAAATTGATTACCACGACGTGTCCGCGCTCCAGATTTCAGAACAAATAGGCTCATATAAATTAATTAGTTATTAGTACCGCTTTTGAGGGTTATTTAATCGAATACTGAATAAATAAGCATTGATAAATTGTATACCATATAACTATATCACTAAAAGATTTTGTAAAATAAATATTTAAAGTTGTGACCGAGCGTTAACCGTGAATACCCAGCACGTCGCTAATGTGCGCATACGTCCCTAGCTCCAAAATTTAGGAACGAACCCTGTCCCCCCGCGCAAACCGTAAGTCGTGCCCGGCGTGCCGAGGTGACCGGTAATGCGACAAATCACGAGTGAGTTCTTGAGGTAAGAAATTGATTACCCTGACTTGGTTCCAATGCACGATTGATTACTCTATCGTGTTTTTTTAGGTTTCTTTTCATGGAAAGTTTGTGTGAATGTACAGAAATAATGGTCCATGTAACCGCATTTTAGTGTATTAAAACATTTGGGATTAAATTTATAGATTGGGTAGGGCTCAGCATAAACCTTAATTTTTTTACTACCCCGACATTGATTACTCCAACTTTTGTGACCGGGTAATCAATAATAGTTTAATTTTACTAATAATTATTATGTAATTTGTAATTTTAAATTGTTCACTAAAATAAAATAATAGAATGAAATTAGGTACCATTTATTTCAGAATAACATCATGGAGCTCTCTAAAGAAAAAAAAGAAAAAAAGAAGAGAAGTGGCAAGTAGGAGAATGGAAAAAATTAAAATGTAACCAGAAAGGCAATCAAAATAGCATGTTTTTCATATTGTAATTAATTCTTTGATCATGAAACTTACATAAAACTCTACTCAACAAAACAACAACTCAGAGGAAAAATAATAATTCAACTGTCGTTCATTGTTAAGCATTGTCATGCTTGTAATTTTTTCTTCCCGTCGTATCTATTTGATTTCTTCTTTTTGTATAAAAAATACAAAAAGAAGAAAAATGCGAGAAAGAATAAAATATTACCTATCAGCCAATGACCACCAAAACTTCAAAAACTAAAAAGAAAAAAGCAGGGAAAGTTCAAATAGATACGACGTGAAGAAAAAATTACAAGCTATGACATGACAATGCTTAACAATGAACGACAGTTGAATTTTATATTTCTCCTGAGTTGTGGTTTTGTTGAGTAGAGTTTTATGTAAGTTTCATGATCAAAGAATTAATTACAATATGAAAAACATGTAAGGTAGTATTCAAATACAAAACGGCTGTTTGTGCCACGCCGAGCTTTACAGCCTCATAACATTAAAAATACCCAGACTACCTAGTCTAGTCTTCATGAAATGTTGTATCTTGCACAAGTACATGCAAAATGCGGCATATGCAGCAAGTCACGGCCATGCCGAGCGTTACAGACTATCAAAACGTAAAAAATACCCAGTTTACCTCGTCTAGTCTCCACTATATCTCGGTTCTTACACGAGTACGTGAGAAATGCTACAGGCGCAGCGAGTCACGGCCGGGCAAGGCCACGCCGGCCGTTACACAAAGACGCCGATTTCGGGTTCCGAGTAAAAACTCATAAAATACCTAAACTTAGTCTGCTTACATAATTTGACAGATATGATTGGTGTTGGCAACCTAAAGGTGATTATTAACCTAAATGTAAATGAGGATAAGCGCACACGGAAAATCTTTCTTTTTTGCATGGTAGGTGGTTAAACTTAAACTTTGCGACTATTCTCTTATACGAAATTGCATTATTATTAAGTTAAGACTGGCCTTAAGCCGCGACATCATCCGCAATGACTTTAGAAGTAAAACCAGCAGAAAAGGATATGGCATCGGGTTCGCGCACAGCTTCTTGAGCTGCTACTTTTTCATCAAAAAGCATTCCAAATACCTTTACCCGTTCAGCCATTTCAATAGACTCCTACAATTTTGTCGCTTAAAAAAAACTGTTTTGATGGGCTGCAGCTTCGGAAATGATATAAGCCAAATGAACTGCGCTCACCAACTTGGGGAGAGCATGGTGAGTACGGCAAAACCCAAATGATAAAATCCTTGGGGGAGGCATACCTATTTCCAGCAGTGGACTTCTTAGAGCTGTAATAACTACTCAATGGAGATATAATATCTTGCATATAAATTATATATATAATAATTTCCTAACAAAAAATACTTTAACAAAAATGATTTCAATTGAGAGTATTGCAAGCCTCGGCGTACTCAAGAACGTAACAAAGTTCATCATTACTCATCAATTGATCATCCGTCACGATGATTGATGTAGTGCCGCTGCCGTTTTATTTTATTTCAAAGCGGATTTTACAGGCTCGTTTATTTTATTGACCGACTTCAAAAAAGAGGAATTTCTCACTTGCCGGTAACATATTTTTTTTATGTCATCATCATCATCACAGCCACAAGAAGTCCAGTGATGGGCATAGGCCTCCCTGCTTTTTTTATATATCTTTTGACCAATTTTTGGTTCATTGAGGTCTTCAACAGAGTTCAAGTAGTGGGACAGTCAGGGCACGATAAAACATAGGTCGTGGATAGATTTACACCGCAAAGATTGTCTTTCAATCTGAGAATCTTCCAACATTACAACTAAATGAGCATTTTGAGAACAGAAATAAAACGCAAGTGGAGTAATTGAATGCATGTTTCAGTAAAACATATCCGGGACGTAAACTGAGAAGTAGGTATCATCAGCATAAAATATTTCTAGCTTATCTAAACCAATTATTATAAATGCGAAAGTAAGTTTGTTTGTTACGTTTTTACGACCTTTCTACCAAACCGATCATCATGAAATTTTGCATACACGTTGTCTGGAGTACGGAGAAGGTCATAATCAGAATTAATAATAGTACTAACGCAAAGACTTACCTTTCATCTAGGAAAGTACTTTCCCTGAGCGATTTTCAGCAAGCAGAGCCGCGAGCGAAAGCAAGTTTTGTAATAAAACTATTTATTTATGAATTACAGACGTTGTTAACATGGACACTCGTGTCGTGATTACCCCGAGCTATAACTGTATATCCAATGCCTTCAGAGTAATATCGATATAACTGATACATTTTACAGTCCATTAAGACTTCTAGTGTTATGTTTACTGATGTACAGTATATTTAATAAATTCATTAACTACTCGCACGACACAAACTCTTAATTTTCACAGCACAAGACCACACTCGTTATCCCTAGTATCTGTTACCTCTACACGCTTTAATCAACAACCTGTGAATAAAATTTGGTACGGACAGGGTTCTATGGCCATGGCAAGGACATAAAGCCATGCTTTGTGACAGTCACCATTTATTTCCAAGTAGGATTACCAAGAACAGAGCCTGTCCTGCCAAAGGATATTAGGTTGGGACCTAAACTCCTTTGGCTAGCTAAGGAACTGAATAAACATGAAATTTATACTTAACTAGCAGCACTCCCCGGCTGCGCCCGGGCATGTATTATACCTTAAAACCTTCCTGAAAACTGCCTGAAAATCTGTGCCGTAGTTTTTGAGTTTATCGCGAACAGACAGAAAGACAAACAGACGCGGCGAAGCACTTTGTTTTATAATATGCAGTTATACTTCTTTTAATGAATAATGGTTTATAACATAAAAGAAATTAAGTATTATGGCATTTTTATATATTCCTTTAACAAATAAATAAACAAAGTAATTAATAAACAGTTTTCTAATAACTAATTAGGTATATAAATTATTTTAAAAGGTTTTGATTTGCATGTTATTCAATGTATGATACTCCCGTAATATAAAATGATTGAGTGAATAAATATTTGGTCCGGAAAAAGGTACTATTACTGAAATACATTCACGATAATCATATATTCATCAAAACTATGGTTTAGTTTGGATATTGTGCACCCTAAGATGCAATGAATCTAGTGCACATTCTCAATTATAATAATGTTTCTAGATATGAAAAGTAAAACCTAAATGCACTTGAATGATAAATGAGGTAATCAACTAACGCTTGATATAGTAATGGCATTTCAACAATCAGTCGACATCACTCAAACTATCCGCACCATTCATATACACTTTTCCCCTAAAAAGTCAATTTAAATTCCAACAATATATCATAGAGCGTGGTTATCGTGCGAACGTCTAAAAAGTGGGCCATTGTTTGGCCGATCGTATGCGATAATTCAAACGATGCTACATTTACTTAAGACCTTATTGTTGGATATTTTTGTGTTTGCCCGTGTCAGTGGCCGTTCTTCAGCCAGTGGCTCTCAACGTTGAAATGAAATGAAATTTATTTGATCATTTTAAGTTCACATAAGTTTACATGGTTGGTCCCGCGCTAGGCAACATGCCTGGCAGAACATTTATGATTCCAAAACAGCGTAAAAATGGTCCCGACAACAGGTTTCTAGTAGTTAAATTATAATAGTATACGATTGAAAAATGTACACATAGAAAAAGAAAACAATTTAAGTGTTATTCTTTTAATTTTTTTTTTAATATAAACAGTAACGTTATTTTCTATACACCGTATGTAACGTTCTAGCCGTGTGGTTCCCGGCAGAGTAGAAAAGGTCCACTCCAAGTCTTCCCGTGGATGTCCTATTAGGCAACTTAGGAAACACAAGCTAAACAAAGCTTATACATATCAAAGAGACCTCTCCAACCCGTCTGGCCAGCGTCGAGAATTTAGGCCAAATCCTCCATATAATAATAAAACTAAATGGGACCGCACTGAACACTGCTGCTCATCAAACCGTTGTTTTAAAGTGTAGAAGTTTAAGTGTAGAAGTTTATTGGACTGGGTAGCGGGATAAATATGTTTGGGATGCTACTTGCTCAAATGGACTGGAGATATGAATTAGTTGGGATAGTTAGAAAGTGAGGATTAGGAAAGGATATTATTTTTAGAGTTAAAGTTGGAGCACCAGTGCCTGATCGTCGTGTGAATCTGCCGATCGTCACGGGAGGCGCGCGTGGCGTTACAAATACGACGCGGTACGCTTGCCGCTGTTTTGGACGGTGAACAACGCTGAGAAATAGGTTCCATAGGCTGGCTGTTTGATTACACTTATTTTTATTATTACAAGCTTTTATTTAACTTGCGCTGTTAGCTTGTACGTTTGCTTGTTTGTCTGTGGAAACTCAATTTTAAAGTGTTAATTCTTAACCAACGTAAGAAACATAAGTACACAAAATTTCAGCTCAATCAGCAGAAATTATGTGTACTGATGTAAGTCTAAAACTTACAGCTTTACGGGAACTTCTGGTGACAAATCTATACGAGTTCGTATGATAGTCTAATTTAACAATTTTACACATTGTTCATAAGTACGAGGCACGAACACACAATATTGCGTTGTCATTTTTTGACTCACATCAGTACACAGAATTTCTGCTGATTGACCTGAAATTTAGTATACAAAATTTCATTTTGTATTTGATTACAAAAGTACGATCAACTCAACTAATGATGTTAGTTCGATAAAAACTTGGCCATTTCTCAGAAAAGAAATTCCTTAATAATTTCACTAGATTCAAACACGTCACGTCAAAAATGTCATCATTTTCTTTTACTTTGTTTTTTTATTTATGGCCTCCCATCAAGATTTTGGTGATTCTATCAATGTCCAGTTTAAAAAGAAACAAAGTATCGGTACTTTGAATGCGTAATGGGAACTTCTAGTGACAAATCTATTCAAGTCCATATAAGAGTCAACTTTAACTATTTTACACATTGTTCATGAGCACGAAGCACGAACACACCGATTTCATGTTATAAAGTCCACTTAAATCAATTAGCAAAATTATCTTAGGCAAACCCCAACTGAACCCGTTGACTTCCCACCAAAAACTCCATCATTTTCTCAAACTATAATGTGATATTTGACACCAGACGCTTCACACTGAACCCAAAACTGAAATCCGAGAGCGATTTGAACTCGTGGGATAAGACCTAATGACTGTCAATAAAACAATGTCCAAATATATTAACTACAACTTTAACTCTTATTACAATACAATAAAGTCTACATTAAAATATACTGCTAGGTTGATGTTACCTGTACCTACACACTCAATAGTACCGGAACTGTATTAAATTACTCGGGTTACTGATTTTTAATAGTGACATTAAAAGTATAATTTATGAGCAAATAAACACAAAGCCTGTTAACAAGGAGATATGTTTAAGCTACAGCTTTATTTTGTTTAATGACGATGTAATAATAAAGTTATAACAAACAAGTTAATAATTTAAAAAACAAAAAACCCGCCTGCATGGATAACTACAATTATTTTATATTTCACCTACCTAAGAACACTCGGGCTATTAAGACAAATCTAACGATACCTCAAATGTGAAAATCCATTCAACGGTTCTAGAGATACAAGGTAATAAAGAATATTACATACATACAAGATACGCGCTAAACACATAACCCTCCTGGCAGTCGGGTAACAAGTTAATAATTTAAAAAACATAAAAACCCGCCTGCATGGATAACTACAATTATTTTATATTTCACCTACCTAAGAACACTCGGGCTATTAAGACAAATCTAACGATACCTCAAATGTGAAAATCTATTCAACGGTTCTAGAGATACAAGGTAATAAAGAATATTACATACATACAAGATACGCGCTAAACACATAACCCTCCTGGCAGTCGGGTAATAAAAAGACACTGATATTCCATTTAAAATTTGATTATTATAATACAATGTTACATATGGAAGATCTTGTATTGAGAAATAGCAATTTTAGCTTTATGTGGCGTTATATTCATAGTGAGGCGCTTTCTCGAACAATCTATGCAATTCTGCATACAATAGGCTTGACTATCTTAAATTTTAGAATATGTAAGGATTGAATGCTCATAGTGGCTATGGATGTACGAACTATGTACTAGGTATGTGAGTGTCTTTATCCGTAGGTTTGGATATTTCTAGAATTCTTAGCAGTAAAGGTTGCATATATTTTTTTACATGGGAGTCGTCATGATTTTTATTTTTTTAAATAACCCTTGTTATCCTTACATGCTATTATGTAGAAGCATAGATTAAAATGAAGTCACTTTCGCTGTCCGTTCGCTTAGATCTTTTAATTATCTTCTCAACAAATTTTATTCCATTTTTAGCAATACATAGAGTAATACATGAGAAAACATTATAAGTATACTAAATTTCCCGTACGTAGCCGGGGAGGGCTACTAGTTAAGTACAAATAATTGCAAACAAACAAACACCTTGATAATCACAGTGGCTGCGCTTTCTCGAACAAACTATGCAGTTCTGCATTTAATCTGAGAGCTCTGCATACAATACACATCCAGTGTAGGCGACGTCGTGACTCACTGTGACCTAAACCTAGGCCATCGAGCCCATAGACGACTCACAAATGGACAAGAATACTTATAGTCGTATTTTATTAGAAATAATTGCAACCAAAAATAAAACAATTCGATAATTACAGTGGATGCACTTTATCGAACAAACTATGCAGTTCTACATTAAATCTAAGAGCTCTGCATACAATACACATCCAGTGTAGGTGACGTCGTGACTCACTGTGACCTAAACCTAGGCCATCGAGCCCATAGACGACTCACAAATGGACAAGAATACTTATAGTCGTATTTTATTAGAAATAATTGCAACCAAAAATAAAACACTTCGATACTTACAGTGGATGCGCTTTCTCGAACCAACTATGCAGTTCTGCATTTAATCTAAGAGCTCTGCATACAATACACATCTAGTGTAGGCGACGTCGTGACTCACTGTGACCTAAACCTAGGCCACCAAGCCCATAGATGACAAACAAATGGACTAAAATACTAATTTTAGTATAAAGAACTGCCTCCATGGACCAGTGGTTAAGGCGTTCGCCTTGTTGACTCGGGGGTCGTGGTTCGATTCCCACGGGAAGCATACTTTGTTAAGTTGTTTCCAGTTTGGTCAGGACATTGCCGGCATGAATCACCTGATTGTCTAATAAGAAAGATGATTCCGTGCTTCGGAAGGCACGTTAAGCCGGTGGTCCCGGCTGCCATCTGGTAGTCGTTAAAGAAACCACGTCAGAGGCCGAAAGGCGGTTCCGCAGAACTCTGACACCAGGGTGTGCATGGTCGACTGACCGAGTCACCTACACGAAATGATGATGAGTATAAATAATTGCAACCAGGGGGCCAGGGGTGACCTGCGGTCAGGGGTGTCATCTACTGAGCTGCTTCTTTCTCAACCCTTATCCATCCGAGTACGTAGCATCTCAAATACCTTTACCCCGTTCTCCAGTCTAACAAACTCCTTTCCGTCCTTTGGGCAGCAGCGTCGGAACTGATGCCAACAAACTGCGCTCAACAACCGGTTTTCCAACCGTAGTGAGCATGGCGAACGATCACGTTAGATTTTTTTATGACAGATATGATAAAATAAACACTAGGTATCAAATAATGAGATATATTGTAAGTTTTGGTACAGGTATAAGATCACCACACTAATAAAGTAGATCTACAGAGACGCGGGTTTAGGCCAAGGTCGGATGAGTAGCCCCTCAAGAGAGAAGAGCTACTTAGCTTGAGGTCCAGCTCGCAGACGAATGAAAGCCCGTCGCCGCTGGGCCGCGCCTTATTATATGGGCTGCGCGACGCCTGAGGAGGGGAGCGGAGGGCTGCAGACCGCACGTCGTCACACCCCCAATGATTGTAATCCTTGGGGGAGGCCTGCATCCAGAATAGTACATTTTGAAAACTATTTCTGATTATTCTAGCTGGAAAAATCTGTTAAGGACACTTTCAGTCCGATATCGATACATTAACTTTGGTTAAGATTGGTTAGAAAATTTAAAGGAATTTTTGTTATGAAGCCATTTCCCTAAATTTAACATAGCTGACAAACAAAGTCCTCACAACACGCATACAAATTGCTAAAGGGGTGACGTCACTAGTCAGTTGTTTTTTCTTGGACGTTTAGGCCGAGACGAAAAATTGGAATTTACAAACCCTTATATCTCAAAGAGCTTTTGGGTTATCAAGATGATTTTTTCACTTTTATTTCTATTTTTGAGAGCTCTTTTCATTGAACAATTGAAAAAATTGTGTGCAAGGTCCGCTTTATACAAACACTTTTATAATGACAGTAGCTGGGCTTTCTTGGACAAACTGTGCAGTTTTGCATACAAAAAGTGTAAGCGACGGCGTGACTCACTGCGACCTATAGGTAAACCTAGGCCACCGAGCCCAAAGATGACTAACTTACAGGTCGGAATATTTCTGAAGGTATCTTCTAAGAAATCCGAATAATAATATGCAAATTAAATGAGTAATCAAGTGGCACCAACTTGTTTTTATAACATAAATATAAAACTGCGGTTTTGCATCAATACTAATTTAATCGCTATGAATAGGTAAATAAAAAATATATTTTCATACCATGACACCTAAAATTTTATGTGTTATAATGCTAGCACACTTCAGTTTCTTTGCAAGTAAGTAGTGAACACTTATGTCAGATACTTTCCATTAAATGCTCAAATATAGAAAAATGGGTGTTAAAGAAAATAAACCCAATGGAAGTAGTCATATGTGCAACAACCGTACAACAACGGCACGTAATAGGCTATTCTCGGCTATCAGAAATAAATAATGAAATAATATTATTTATGTACTTTTAATCGTAAGAAATTCAACTATTCTTAGTTTTTTATGTCACGTGACCAAAAACGTCGTCCGCCATATTTTCTCGTGAATGACGTCACTAGAATTAAAACAAGTTTTTGTTTATTAATTACAGTAGTGTTGCACCTTGTAAATATTCTGATATCTATGAGTGTTGCGATATCTTTTTATGGATCAATTGTAACTTTAAACTTACGCTGGATGCAAGCCGCTCCCAACCGGTGATTTTGGAAATCCTTGAAGAGTTCTACGTCTAGCAGTGGACACACACAAGATTCTAAAAGTAGGTATTTCAATTAAGGTTATGCACATTTAAAGTTTATTTATTTTAGTCCTTATGTCATTTGACATCATAGGTGACAATAATGGTGGTTTACAAGTATTTTATTTTCTTAATTCTTTACGAACACTTTAAAATATATTTTCATAAATAGTAGACTAGCCAAAGCTTATTATCAAGATCAGCAATGTAGCATCCAAAAGAACGCTACGCAGAGAGATCGTGAATAAGTTAAGGTCGTTCAATCAAAGAAACCAAACTTTAGGATTGGTGCAACTAAATCCATTTCTAAGTTATCTATGTCTCTAGTGCAGCTAGAATCTACGTAGGAGGAGCCTTTCTAATTGACGTAATCTGATAGAAAGCTGGCTACGTCATTACCGACTTTATGATAATGCTGCGGCGAACGACCAAAATCTATCAGCCCGGGTTATGACTCATAATGACTGAATTAGAACGCGCTGGATCAAAATACAGAGCCGTTACTTACAGTTGATTTAAGTCGACAATACGATGGCTACGCCTACGTATGTACCCAGATTTTATTAGAAGCCTAAAGGAGAAAAAAAATACTCTTTATTGCACCATTATAAAGAAAAAATAATTTATTTAAAAACAACTTACAGTTATAAATTGGTACAAAGGCGGACTTATCGCTATGCAATCTCTTCCAGTCAACCTTTACCTTAGGGTAGGATCAGAGCAAACAAAACAAGTTAGAGCGGCGCAGTAAAATAATACACTACATATACAATACATAAAAAATATATGTATATATGTAACATAAAATTACATATATACATATATATAATAATGATAGTACCACGAGTAAGTGAATAGGAAAACACAATTAAAGAAGAAAGGAGTAACTAACTATGTGATACCTAATTTTAAACAGAAGAAAGGAAATGTGCCTTGACTTGGCAGGAGATTAAAGGGAAAATGATCTCTCATAGATAATTGTATAAAGGACTAGCTTTTACCCGCAGCTTCGCTCGCGTATGAATTTGCTGAGTCGTTAATTGCAAATCCCACGGGAACAAATCTTTTGTCTTAGATGAAGGTACCCTATGTCCTTCTCAGTACCCTAACCCTAACCTAATGTTAAATATTTTTTAATTAATTTAAGCAACCTCCGAAACGAAAATCCCTCTGTCTTTTAAATGGCAAGGCCAATTTTGATAAAGCAGTCTATGAACCATTTCTGGAAAAACTGCTTTCAGTAATAAAAGAAGGATCGTCCAAATAGATCAAACAACACCCAGACACGCACACATTTTCAAAAAAGTCTCCACAACCAAAGGTGTATTTAACATAATTTGAATTTAAATTTAAATCCGTTGTTATTATAAAACCAAAAAATGTGATTTTTATTTTTGGAAACCTGTCTGTAGGAGCATACTCATTCTTCTTGTTGTTTTTTACTCATTTTCTAGAGTAAAAAGGCCATTAACATCCCAATTTCCCAACTAATATTATAAATGTGAAAGTGAGTTTGTTTGTTTGTTACACTTTCACGCCATATCTTCTAAACCGATCATCAAGAAATTTTGCATACACGTTGTCTGGAATACGGCGTAGCACATAGGCTATATATCACGCGGGCTAAGTCGCGGGTATGAGCTAGTAAGAGGGACAATATCATATCGTTGAATCCAATTAAATAATCATCAGTACCAACAGTTGCAGGTCTACATTTTGTATATTATTTAAATTCAAATCAACTACAACTAGTTGTAGCGACATTTAGTAAGTAGTAAGCTACTTTAAGATTATAGATAAAAACATATCAACATATAATTTTGGGATAAAATCACATCGCAAAATCAAATTTAATATCACAGTCGTAGGTGTACTTGAAATTAAAATCCTTTTTAATTAAACAAAATGAATAGCGGTTATATTAGCCAAGCTGTAGCGACATTTGGTAAGTATATAATTGTCTAATAATAGATTAAACATATTATCATCAATCATTAAGCAACAACATCCATCGCAAAATCAAATTGAACATTAACCAGTCGTAGGTGCACATAATATAATTTGAATATAAATTAAAATCCGTTATTATTAGATAACAAAGATGGCGGCCGTGTCCATAACATGCGTGATTAGGTTTGTCGTTATGAGCTGGGTGATAGAGAACCAGTTGGACCGGATCGCTACAATAGTGGATGTAGGCGGCACTAGTTATATTTTACGGCTTTGCTCGCATCCTGCCCTCTGGCGGCTTCGGTTTAATCGGATAGACTAGTTTTTGGTTGACAATTGATTTCTTTTCGTGTTAAATATTAGCAGTGATTCAGGTTTTTGTTGCAGGTTTTGGCGATTGATTGTAGCATTTGTGTCGAAAATTGATGCAGATTTAAGTATATACTTGTCAACCTCTGTGGCTCAATGGTAACATAAGTAAATCCTCAGGCAAGTCATGATGAAAACTATCTTTTTCAGATTAACTTGAGTCTGGATGTTTAGCTATAAGTATTTTTTTTATAAAATATAGTATCGATGAGTATCCTACGGCACAAGTTCACAACTTGATGTGGGGCTAGCTCAATCTCTGCAATTTGTCTCCTTGTTTCTATTTCCAAGAACACCCAATCGACTCCTCTAGGTGCTGAATCTGCTTATCAATCAAGAATCTAAGTGTGATAGATAGGGATATAAAAATTTGGGTAACCATTTTGTCATGTTTTACATTTGACACATTGATTGACGCGCCTTTCTATCTAACACTCTGAAACCGGCATTCTAGGTAATTTCCTCAAGGCTTCTTTAAATTACCTTTACCTTAGACATTCAAATCAAGCCACTCATTACGTTTCCTCAGTCGAAGTAAGGAATCTATAAAAATACCGTCTGAATATGCTTATATACTTCTTTAAAAACTACTGTCAAACGTACCTT